>OW028628.1:10000000-12400000 GCA_932294325.1 Allophyes oxyacanthae
GATAATCAAGTGATTCTTGTTTACTTATATTGACTCCCACGCAGCAAATACAATAGAAAACTTGACTTTACTGACGAATGACTGACATGACACTAAAGACTTCTCTCAGTCAATATCAAAAGTATAATGATTATTCCAATTCCAAAATTGCTGAACTATATATTATACTAAAGTAAAGGCCATGTTCACGAACAACATAACAGATGTTTAAAATGAAAACGACTGTTTACTCATAAAAAAGTTCATGTTAAACGGCTGATTTTGTCATAAACGTCTGTTACATTGTTGGTGAACTGGGGTCTTAATATAACACAATGATTGATTTACCAGTCTTGACACTTGACTTAAAAAAGAAGTTGACTAGACTAGTCTCCATGTAATGTAGTCTTCTTAACTTACTTCTTTGATGTAGATCTTATCTATATTATTAATACGTGAAGAGAAAACTTTGTACCTCTTATTAAACATATTGCGCGCACGGAGGAGTGTGTGATTTGGCATAGTTAAAGTTTATATGGAATCGGTCCAAGAGAGTCATGCAAACCGCTTTTTAAAACTCTAAAGATACTTCCATTACCCTGCCTCTACATTTATGAAATATCCTGTTTTGTAAAAAAACACACCAATTTGTACAAAAAGGCAAAAGATGTATTTCCGAGAAACACGAGGAAAAGTGATCGCCTCGTTAATGACCATGCGCCGAAGACGGAATTATATAAAAAGAGCAGCTATTCTATGAGCATAAAAATATATAATAATCTGCCTGATAATATTAAATTACTGCCTCTAAATAAATTTAAAAAAAGTTTGCATACCTGGCTGCTCCATTGCAGTTTTTATTCCTTGAACGAATATTTACTAACAAATTTTCATTAAAAGTAAACAACTAATGTGCCTGGTGTAAATTTGAAAAACAATATTAAATTATTAATTATGTAATACAATAAACATTTGCATGCTATGACTTAGAAACATGTAGCGGAATAAGAGCACTATATATGATAAAAGAACTACTATGTACCTATTCCTAGCAAATAAAGACATTCTATTCTATTCTATTCTATGGAGAAGGAGTGAAGGAAGCTAAAATTATGGTCGAATTTCGACCGTAATTTTACGACCACTAGTTTTTTATAAAACAAATGGAGACAAAGATATTTAAATGTACATCGACATCTAAAACTTCTCGTAGACAAACATTCTAGTTTATCTTTCTACATCAAAATCATCTTGTTAAAATTGAGTAACATTTGTGTGTTACTCAATTTTAACAAGATGAAGACAAGATGATCTCAAAAAAATGTTCTTAAGGTATACATCCCTCCTAAATAGCGCAAGGGCAGCCTTCAATGCCAATGTGGCACTTAGCTGTCAAGGCCTTCTAGGTTGTTTCTTCATATAGATAGACACCATTTTATATTTGGCTAATGCGAACCGAAGTATGGGTCAACACGGATCTAACGTGTTTCAAAAGAACTGTACGGTGTTGTAAATGATTGGTAGTTTTTGGTGAAGAAAATTTCGATAGTATTTCGCGTTGACAAGGTCTTTTGGGGTTTTGAATTCAAGGATTCTGTAATAGAGTGTTATAAAGTTTTGCTAAAGTTAAAACTTAGTGTTTTCAGCAAAACCTAAGTAGGAAATGGACTCGCAATCGGAAGTACCTTTGGAAGTCGGATAGATAATTCCATTACATCCAGATAAATAACTGGTTTTTTTATAAATTAATTTATTTCTTAAAAGCAGCTGATGGAAATCATTTGAACTCACTCAGATTAAGAAATCTCCTCAAGGTCTGTCACAGAAAGTAATATTATTATGAATTTATTTTTCTAGGTCAATAATAATTATGGTTACCAACAAACTAGATAGCTTTGCAACATAAAAAGTAATCCAAATCTACAAATAAATCATTGTATCGTAACTGGATATGATATCTATTCGCAATATATATTATTATCTAACCGCAATTCTTCCTATAGACAATATTGTTCCGTTGCAAGACGCATACATACAGTTAGGTGCATTTACCTCGCTGCATAGCATAACTGGCATATGCACGAGACTTATTTCGTGTTCGCAACGAAAAAAGTGAAGACTGATTTTAGAAAAATATATAATTACTATCGGCTAATTGGCTTAAATGACCCATATAGGAAATTAGTATTTCTGTTCTCAGCGTCGCATACAATCTACCCAGCTCATTAGATCGCCGACCGAACTGGCTTGGGCATGATCCATAATAATTTATTTTATGTAATTTGAAAGACAAATAAAAATCTTCTATTCTATTCTATTCTATTTTCAAGATTATCGAGTTTTTATAGCCTCAGTTATTATTTGTAAAGAAAGTCGCGGTTGGCAGTTTAAAAAAATATTAGGTATTAGCAATCTACAAATATTGTCGGTTATATGACAAATAATAAAGATACCAAGCTACCAAGACCACCAACCAAGTTACCAAGTTACTTAACTAAAAATAGATACCACACCTTACTTTTACGGTAGTATGAAATTGCACAGAATCAATTTAAAATGGTACAAATCTTAAATCAGTAGATTGCAAAAGACTGTTATAAAATGTTTGAAGATTGCGTATTATTTATGTAAATCAGATCCGTTCGTATTTATTAAATATTACGCATACTATAAAAGTATTTTTCTATGTCGTACCTTTGTTGAACAAAAAACGTATAAACTATTGTTTATATTTTGTATAAACTATTATTTGTAGTAATATTTATTGCTACATCAAACAACTAACATAATGACGTAGCAAGCTAACTACAGTGCCACAAACTTATCTGACCCGGTCGTGGGGTCGCTGCCGTCGCTTTTGTCATCTCCGTACAAAAATGACATTTTGAAGTCAATTTTGTTCTGTAGCGACGTTAGTTCTAATTTTGGTCACCGGGTCAGATAAGTTTGTGGCACTATACAATGCTATACAATACGAATTCGACCAATCAGATTACGAAGCCTGCATCCGCAAATAAAAAGATTATCGTATCTAACTTCATAGTATCTACATAGTACATAGGTAATATGTGTTAGATTATAAAGTAAACTACCAAAAATGAACGTCTTTCGAAAACGCGCGAACACTAATTTTTTTATACATTTTGGGCTTGACGGTAACTACGGTTGAAGTCGAGAAAACCTCGATATAAGGACTCGGAAACAAACATAGTTTTGTGCAAATCCATGTTGAGTTGCCAAAGTTATGTGGAAACCACCATTACAGTTTGCGGTACCTACATAAACCAGAATGTTTCCATTATTATCTGTCAAGGAGTTGTCAGTTTCTCTAAGCGGAAACTGGCCATTTGCCAAGAAAATTATAAGATATTGCGGATCTATTTATTTATAGTCATTCCTTAACTATAAACAAGTCTTCACCATATATTTACTGAGAGATTATAGACAATAAGATATCCAAAACTGATCATTATCATAGAATTAAATATATCCCCTAACTATAGATTAGTGTCAGGTTTAGTCAACGTTTATCGGCTGATGATGACGACTGTATATTGAAGGTTACTAGATTCTATGCTATTATGGCAATAAGCACTTCACACTTAATAGCTTTCTTTTCTATTTGTATTGCTGCTTTGCTAGAATACCTTTGTGATGAAACAAAACCATGTACAATATTCGATATTCCTATAACCTTAGATTATTGATTGGTTGTCGCGGCCGCACCAACTAGATACCGCACTACCTAAGAAAAATGGCTCCTTGAATGCGTCAACTCATTTGACATGTGATTGTCATGTGGTGATTGTCATTCATGGTTTGTTTATTTATTGTTGAAATTATTTCGGAAATTATACAATCTTTCCTGACGGTACATATCCCAGTGCTTTTTAAATTTTGGTTGTATTGTTTTTGCACAGTTTTACTACGCAAACCGGCATTTTAATCTGACCGACTCACTCGAGTACGCCTATTCTTGCGTAGTATGTTTTGCCGCATTTTATTAGTACGCCGGCGGAATCTAGTTGGAGCGGCTGCGACAACCAATCAATAATCTAAGCCTATAACCTTATAAAAAAATTGACAGCATCTATCAATTCCAATTCAAATCTATCTACAACAAGGGTGTCCGGTAAATAAATTATTAATGATCTGAAATGGCATAAAGAAGAGAGAATGGCCGTTCAAAAAATTACAAAAAAATTATGATATGTTTTTTTTAAGTCTATTTTGCACTGAATAATAAATTAAAGATTTTTTTTTTTTTTTAAACTTTGCCCTCACTATGTCCAATGGAATTCGTTTATTTGTGGAGATTAGTGGTCATAGTGTCCAAAAACGTAAATTATGGTAAAAAATTGATTTAAATAAAAATCATAAGTATGACCTACGTGGGATATTTTTTAACGGCTTATCACTAACGAACACCGTGTATATTTTACTGATTATTCTTCTATCACTTCTCAAAGTTGGGAAAAGGCCTGTCCCAGGATTTTTTCTCCACCTTCTATATTATCTCCTCCAGTTTTTTTTTTTTTTTTTTAGATATACAGTCTCTCTTGCTATAATTTTACCAGTTTTATAATTTTACATTGCAGTTTTCACATAAGACTGGTGCTCCAAGGCTCCAATGGACATTAATGGTTGAAGGGATAATATAACCTATCTTTGTTATTATTAAATAACTAGCAGAGCTAGCGACACCTCCTGCGTTTTAAAGCTTTATCAACTCTTTTAAATCCAAAGTGATTTTCATTATTTTTTCTAAATAATAATTCTTCGTGGCGTGATACATAATTATTACAAATAGATTAGATAAATATTTAATTACTATTACGTACATACTTTACTATTCCGCAATTATTTATATAAGTGATCATTCATAACACAAGGCCAGATGTGTGTAACATTTGGTAGGTAAAGATGGATCGTCAAAAATTTATGACATTTTTTTATACGTTCCATATTACGCTTTATTGATTCATACTGCTAAATAAATATTCTAGGATTTGCTCAAAAATTACATTGCTATATACGCGTTAGCATGTTTGCTACGCATTAATTATTGTCGAGTGTTTTCTTGCAATTGGCATACGGTTTCCTATGTTTGCAGGAAAGTAAATGCAGTGAAGAACATTTTCTCATCTTTCAAAAAGTACTATTCTACTATTAGTTATTAAGTCGTCCTAAACATTAACGACTTATTCCCATTTACTCCTAAATTCTAATCCCAATAATAAAAAAAAATAATAATAACTATGTGTTCGATATTCGACCACATATAAATTTTAACTTTCTGCACTCCTTCTCCATATAAATTTTACCTAAGCCGAATCTCAGTCCTCCGTGCGCGCAATATGCTTAAAAAGGGGTACAATTTTTTCTCTTCACTTATACAGGTTAATTTTCTATGTAGAGCGCAAAATTTGCAGAGTGATTCAGTACTAAAATTAACTCCAAAACAAAATAAAAATTTGATTATGTATGGTGGCTTGCTTTAGTAAATCATGCGTGTCCCCCATACTAAGTCAAATTTTCGTTTTGTTTTAAAGAGTATCCCAATACTGCAGTTGCATTTAGGAACAGAGACTGAATCACTCTACAAATTATGCGCACTACATAAAAAAATATCCTGTATAGATATATTACTGTCTCTTGATAATGTCGCCCACTGTAAAACATACTTTAGAGGTACTAATCTGTAGACTTTAGAGCAGTCTACGTAACTGTGTCTCATGACCCCAAACCATGCCCCCATGCCTCTAACGAAATACTTGCGAAACGCACTTGTATCTTGTCTAACCTCACCTTGGCGTACCAACACGCATGCTATGACGTACCATATGCCATGTTTATGTACTCAACTTATATCCAAATTGTTATTATTATTATAATTATCAAAAAAAAATGGGCTTTTACTCTAAAAATTGGATGCCTTGTTCATCTAGATGAGCTAAGAGCTAAGAAAAGGAAGAGCTAAATGTGATTTGCTATATAAAGTATTATTCACTATATTTACTTCAGACACGAAATCAAACTTCGAGAGATCAAGAAAATAACCTAACTTAACCGTCAAAAACCGCCTCCAACTAGAAAAAGAGCTGTAACTTTTGAACGGCCGAACAGATTTTCATGAAACATAGCTAAGATGAGACTCGAATAAATTAGCTTTCTATTAAAAAAATGACATTGAAATTGGTCCATCAGTTTTGACAGATACACAAATCCACAGATACACACTTAAAACTTATAACAGGGTCTTTTTTGTCGGGGTTAAAAATGATAAGTACTTCTTTTGTAAAAAGGACCAAACTAAGATTTGACGAAATTCCAAATGTTTACAATTTCTGCACTAACCTCGCAGAAGCGCACGGCATCAATAATTTAAGCACGTGTCAACATATTATATGTTCATAATAAAACACGTGCTGATCTTGAATTAATAGCATGGTATTAAACATAATTCTATCATCATAGCCGTTAAATATCCAGGTATTTCACACACAACTTAATGCAAACTATAAAACACATTTATTATTATGCAACTTTCTGTAACAAAAAGAATCTCATAATAATTTTATTGGAATAATAATTATTGTAGTAAAATATATTTCGTTCATTTGCTTATAAATATCTACATATCGATAAAAATTAAATTATAATTTAAAATTATTTAAATATATTTTATCCTTCTTTTGCTTATCATAATTTACGGAAGACCTGATGATTTATGGTGCTATTTATTATCAATAGCCAGAAGATATCCAATTTTAGACATGTGCCCTGATCTGTACAGCTAAAATGATTGGTCCTAAGGTACGGGAAACGAAAAGTTCCAAGTTTAACTGCCCGTAAATTTCCAAAAGTTAACATAGGCATCATCCATGACTACAACGAAAAAATTGCCCTAAAGCAAGTATTTTTTGTATGCAGTACAGTTTCATTACAGTTAGGGACATAGTTTTTCATTAGTTATAGCCAGAAGTTAAGTTATGGCGGACAAAATTTCAACCTAAACAAGCGATTAAAGGGCTCTAAGTTTAAAATGATAACATTATAACAAGTACTTACCTATTATTATAAATAATAATGTTTTTATTTCATGATTATTTTCAGGAAGCAGTTGTAGTTAGGTGATAATGTATGACTATTGACCAGGTAATGTTAGTATTATTAACATAATAATCTCCTCAATTGGACTCCACACGCAAGTTAAAAAGCAACAGTCATTACTATTAAATTATTTAAATTGTTTTGTTTTGTCAATTTCACGAGTGTCGTTATATCGCAGTTAGCACCTATCAGACATTCTAAATTATTTTTTACTTTTTTAAATATGTTTTTTAATAATCACCCATATAAAAACATGTGTATTTTTTATTGATATCTAATAATAATCCACCAAGTCACGATTATATGCGTCATATGTATTTTTATACATTTCTATTATTCCTAAAAGTTGCTTATCATTACTATAAATTGCTGATTACACTTGTCACTTAAAAATATTATAGATTTTTTATATATTTTTTTGTAAAACTTTGCCCTCTCTAGGATTGGTCCTGTATCGTGGGTACAGTTCACAAACATACATGTCACATGTACACACATCCAGACCCGGAACAACTATTTGTATTCTGTAATATTGTTCCGTGCGGGAACGAACCCGCGGCACGTAGCGCAGAAACCCAATCGCTTAGCCACTGCGCCATCCGTGCCGTCAGTTGCATTTACGTTGTTTACAATCCTAGAAAAAATCCTATAATGACTACAATTTATTTAATGCACGTTTATTATAATTAAGTGCAATTAATGCTACAAATCAAGCAAGTTAAAAACTGTTAGCTACACTACAAGCTCTTATTACACTATTATTTCCAAGATTTTCTATAACATTATAAAATGCAATAAAAATAACTAATTGGATGTAAAACCCGTGCGAAAATAATTGTTTAGGTTTCATCTTACGATGGTAACCTCTATCTCTCTGTTATCTCTGTTGAAGGTCAAAAAATAAGCAGAACCATCCTTTGTTTTGCTAACATAATAAAAACACAGTACCTATAGTGCAACAAACTTATCTGACCCGGTGACCAAAATTGGAACTAACGTTGCTGCAAAACAAAAATGACTTCAAAATGTAATTTTTGTATGGAAATGACATTGGTAAAAACGACGGCATCGGCAGCGACGCCAAGACCGGGTCAGATAAGTTTGTGGCACTGTACCTACGGCGATCTATAAAGGATGTGGCATAGTGGGACTTTCCGCTTAAAATTAAAGCTGCCCGACTGGGGAAGTACCTCTTTACACAATATCGTAGCCAAATACCACTGCTCTTTTGCAGTGTTGTACTCCTAACAGTGAGCAACCTCGCCAATACTCCTTGAGGAAGTGTCGAGAAGCTAATAGTAGGGTCGGCAACGCGCGATCGATGTCCATGGCTCCATGGCATTGGAAGTGTCCATAGATTAGGTAGTACGTTAACCGCTTCCCATAACGCGGGTTGTATGATAGTAGAGTATCCGTAGTCCATAACAAATATATTATTACACAGAAATAAATTACATACACATAAACATAATGATTATTTAATTATTTAATGCTTTTCATACAAATATGTACAAAGGCGGTCTTAATGCCAAAGGCATTCTCTGCCAGACAACCTTAGGGTGATGCAGAGACAAAAACATGGTAGATGCACTAGTCATTAATATTAGGTGAGGATAATAATATACCTACTTATGTAAAACCTAAGCAATTCAATACACATATACCTACTTACATTACAATATATAATTACCTACACTATTAGATACATCACGTACCTACATACTATACAAATGATATACATACATAAATTAAACAACACAACAACACAACTCAACATGATGATTATGATTTGTAGTCATAATTAAACAAATAATAATTAATAAAAAAATATTCAAAATTACAATGGTAAATAAAAACACAATACAATATAAATCTTAGTAATAGCTAATATATTATGTATTACACTGCCTAGGTGCCTGTTCTAGGATAAAACTGTGCCATAGGTGGGAGCAGGTATGGTACATAAAAGGAACCGAGATTTTAACCAATATTTTTAACATTAGTAATCTTATATTAATTCTATCCGCCACAACTTTCGGAAACCGGTCGTAGTTGTAGCGAAATTGCAACAGCGCTTGGCGGATTGCAAAACGTATATCGTTTCGATAGCGATGGTCGAGAACAAACATTGCCAGTGACCTTACAGCCTTTCGAACGTGCGATAGATTGAGTAATAGTGACGAATTTACGCGGATGTCTGGCGATTCGATTGCAAATTTGTCGGTTGTATAGAAATCAATATCGGTAAATGAAATCCTGTAATTAATAATTTTTTTGTGTATGTTTTGTTGTATGACTTTGTAAAGGTTTATTTTTATTAATAGATCAACAAAAACTTTTACAGAGACACCGCGATGTTAAATACATCGTTTTGAACTCTGCATCGAACGCAACACTCAATCACTCACACACTCACGGCGTAAAAATGAAATTGGTTAACGAAACCTACAGTAGACCCTCCAGTTATTCTATTGACATAAAGCCACTCACCCGAGCCTATCATAAATTAGCTTAGCTAGTTCGGGAGGGCTTATAGTAGTAGTTTGTGCAACCAAAAGTAGTCACAAAATAAATACCTTAATTACGTAAATAAGTTTTTACAACGATATTGGCTGCTTGCCAAAAAATCTTGTATTCATGTAGCGATCCGCGGAAAATCCCATGTTTTCGTACTGCAAAACATGGGATGTTGGGATGGCTGTTTGCTAGATACTCATAAAAAAATACTTCACTCAAAGTTCAATTTGTAAACAGATACCTTTTACCAGCTTCTACGCCCACGTGGATACCGGGATTTTTCCAAACAAAGTTTAATGCAACATTGCACCGCTTTTTGGTTGATTTTCGAAACAAAATGTATATAAGATCATTCTTTATTAGCAGAGGTCCTTTTAAGGGGTAGGAACTCATCATTATGAACAACTTTTACAATGGGACCACAATAAAATCGTGAAAAAAAAATCTGGTGTTCTATACAAATAAGTAATTCAATATTACTGGACTAAATCTATAGAATAATATAATAATAATAATCTTTATTTACATCGAACACTAATGATTCATAATATTGTTAGTAAAACTCTTATAGACTATGTTAGTAACATTTCATAATTAAAATTAAAATAATACAATAAAATGAAATAAAATAATAAATAAAACAAAACAAATTAAAACCATAACACAAATAAAACTAGTTCAAAAACCTATAACTATGTCCGCTTCCCGCTGCACCAGACCTGCAGCAGTGCATACGGGTCCAGTGCCACAGGAACGGGCAATCAGGCTTACTCACAATTACCCTTAAATAGCAGTTTTTTTTTTTTGCGATTGCTTGCTTTTTTCCTTTGTAAATGTTGTTCATAATAATATGATCCCTTATAGGGATCGGTACCTCTACCATGAGTTTTCCGTGCCGTCTAACGTTCACGTTCACATGCAATATTTGTATGGGAATTTTTTCAGCGCCTCTAGCGGTATAAATAATGAACTAAAGTCACTATACAAATATTGAATGTGAACGATAGCGTTAGACGGCACTGAAAACTCATGGTAGAGGTACGGGACTAGAAAAATTGGACCATTTATTTTAAAAAGGTAACTATGACCTGTAATATAGTGAAAGAATTTCCAAAATCTGTAGGTATTGTAGTTTATGAGATTTATACACAAACAAACGTTACTACTTATTTATGATATATTAAAGATAACTTAATAACGAACTCAAAATCCATTTTCTTTTCCTTCCAGCTGAAACATGAAGCTAAAACAAGAGCTACTGGACCAGCCTTCGGGTGAAATGTGGAAGAGCATTCGAGTGGAACTGAAAGAAGACGTCACCACCCGGGACAGAGATGTGGCAGCCATCAGGGAGTGGCTGAAGAAGCAGCCGCATCTGCCTGATGACTGGGGTAAAAGGACTTTATGTATAGGAACTGTTGCTTGGTGTGATGAGGATATTTCGAAACAAAAGCAACTTATTCAAAAAAATCATTAGTTTTTTTTTTTTTCAATAATTATAATTCACACACTTAAATCACTAAGCCCTACCAACGAAAACGCAGGTTTATCTGTTGTAGGGTGATACCTTTGTCTAACTGCATCAATTTAGCTTCCTAACACTAAGTTTCTCAAAGGTTGACCAAATTGCTGATCAGTAAATCAGATATCTAATCTAAAGTTAGCTGAACCAATCATTGGTTATTGAATTAATTGTTAATTAAAAGTAAATAATAATAAGTAATATTAGTAAATTATCAGAGATTTGATCAGTCTTTCATAAATCGGAGGTAATCGATTCTTGTTCGGGTACCTATTTAATATTAGTTCATACTAGCGGCTTGCCAGAGGTTGTAGGTACTGATAAAAAGCATAACAAAGTCGATGTACAATCGGCCATTATTCCGGTCGACCATCTTTTAAGGCTAAAATCGTTTGCGCCCGAAATCCAAACGCAGAGTTACTAACTCTAAGCGGGCCGCAGTCGTTCAAAGCATTTTTTTTGTGAAATGTATCACCGCTTCGTTTCGTGACAGTACCTACCTATTATATACCCTATATATTCCCCTATTATATTATGTACCCTTTAGGGAAACGAGTAACATAATATACCATTACTGTTTTCAGAGATCCCTCCATTAATGACCTTCTTGCGAGGCAGTAGCTTCTCCCTAGAGAAGTGCAAGAGAAAGCTAGACATGTACTTCACCATGAGAGCTGCCTGCCCCGAGTTCTTCACCAAGCGGGATGCTACTAGACCTGAACTGGACGATATTATGACTAACAAAGTGTAAGTTTATCAAAGGTGGCAAAAAAGCATACGGCCTGCCTGATGGTAAGCGGTTACCATATCCTATGGACGCTTGCAAAACCTACTTCTACCTACTACTACCGCCGTATTCGACGCTTCGTCAAGGAGCACTGGCGACATTGCTCATCGTTAGGAACACATCACTGCAAAAGAGCAGTGTTATTTGGCTACGATATTCTGCAAGGTGGAGGTACTTCCCCAGTCGGGCAGCAATCAATTCATTATATCCTAGTTCACTGCTGAGGCTTCTCACAAATTACGCCACAACATTTGGTCCTCTTCTTCCTAATGTTTAAAACTTTGCAATGAATGGGCATGAATTCTTCAAAGTAGATTCTCCCATTTAACAATATGACACAATATTTCAATAATTCATCACCCTCTGACCGTACTCCAAGGGCGAAAAAGATCGCCTCTCTTCAGCTATAACATAGTCCAGATGTCACCAGCCTATTAACGGTGCATGTAGCCCTCAATATATCAATGTATACCTATTACTTTACGAACTAACACAGTAACTTTCATAAGATATTCTCTAAATTTCAGACAAGGACCACCACTACCTGGACTCACACCAAATGGCAGAAGAGTCACAATATGCAGAGGTAAGGACACGAAAAGTGGCATGCTAGGGCCTAGCGTTCGTCTTATTTTAAGGCCTATTAACGCAAACGCAGATCATGTTTATTTATTTTTCTCAACGCTCAATAATATTCACATATCAACGCTGACACCGCGAAAGCGTGGAGTTGAATTTTCATACAAAATTTGACATAAAGGAGCGTTGGTGTTAACGCTGCAATGCCTTTTCCCACCATGTTTATCGGTTCCCAGTTGAACCAGATGCGTTACCTACCCAAAATATTAACAAGAGTCCCAATTTTCAGGCGTCCACCAAGACGTAAATTCTCAGCAGATCACAGACACCTTGAAGCTGGCCCTCATGATAGGTGACGTGCGTCTGACAGAGGAAAAGGAAGGAGTTGCTGGAGATATCTACGTGCTGGACGCAGCTATCCTTGGACCTAGCATGCTGACCAAACTGTCCGCTGCTACTGTTAAGAAGTTCATGATTTGCGTGCAGGTTAGCAATATCTTTACTCTATGTTCTTGTGGTTTTTTCTTACAGTATAGGGGCAAACGAGCTTGCGGTTCACGTGATGGTAAGTGATCACCATCACCACCGCCCATGAACATTCGCAACACCAGAGGAGTCACCGATGCGTTGCCGACCTTTTAGGATGGAGAGAGGGGGTTGGATGGGCTTCCGGTCCTCTCACTCACCAGCGAAACGCAGCAGGATGCTACTTTACGCTGGTATTCTATGAGAGTGTGGTGCTTCCCTTATTGAGCCAGCCCATTTACGA
Source organism: Allophyes oxyacanthae (assembly GCA_932294325.1). Lineage (NCBI taxonomy): Eukaryota > Metazoa > Arthropoda > Insecta > Lepidoptera > Noctuidae > Allophyes > Allophyes oxyacanthae. Next base: position 10,013,267 of record OW028628.1, read on the forward strand.
GCTGTGGTCAGTTATTGACTATATCTAGGCTGTACCACAAGGAAAAGAAGGGTGTTAAAGTTAAAATGTCCTTCCTATTCCATTCAAACTGATGAAGGATTCAAAACTTATTCTGTTGAAACCCAGAATATATCTCAATCACAATTGTCACTGATTTCTGAAATAGGAAGGCGGAATCAAGAAAGCCGGAGCCAGTCTTCCATAGTGGAGAAGTCGGGATATTATAGAAATCTGGGCCCGACAATGTTAATTACAAGCTGCTTTACTTATTGCCTATCAAAGACTACGTGCTTCCATCACAGAACCCTTTCTTCTACCTTCTTTAACACACCAAAGTTTTCAATCGTGAACCTATATTGAAATACTCGTATTTACCACCTTTCAGGAGGCGTATCCTATAAAGCTGAAGGAAGTCCACATCATCAACACATCGCCGCTGGTCGAGCGATTTGTTAACTTCGTCAAACCTTTCCTCAAGGAGAAGATCAGGAAACGGGTAAGTCGTAACACAACTACTTACATATCGTCAGTGGAAAGCCAAAACTACTAAAGCGCCAATTCGTTGCCAAACTAACTTAAACTTTACAGGGGCACATTTTAAAGTCTAAGTTAGTTTGGCAACGAATTGGCGCTTTAGTAGTTTTGGCAGTCCATTGCTCTGTTAGACTCATGTTCAAAAAAGATAGGCGCTGCCGCTCGATTCTGTAAACCAACTCGCATTTCGATTCCAAACTTCCTCTTAACAATAACAACGATAATGATAACGATTTATATTTTTATGATTTGACATACGATAACAAACATATACCTATACTCAGGGCCGCGCCGACCCCCCACAGCGCCTGTGTGCGAAACCTATAAAGCGCCTCTTTTTTTCACGAATCTTCATGATTCAACTTATTTTTCTTTATTATTTGTTAATTTTGACCGAAATAAATGTTCTCCAGTTTTATGTAAGTAAGTGTAACAAAAATAATTTCGATGGCGGCGCCCCTATTGTCTTGGCGCCTGTGTGCGCCGCACACTTCGCACACAGGGGCGGCGCGGGCGCGGCCCTGCCTATATAATTGGAGCTGTGAATATGACTAGAGCATGCTCACAGCTTCTGTTATTAAGTTATTGCATGTCAATTCGTCAAATATCAAACTACAATAAGAGTGAGGTTAAAATCAAGATCTGAATTAATCAGTTGCTCACATTGTGACACAAAAACAAAATGGAAGAACGTTGACGTACGTTCTGCAAAACGCCGCCAAAAATTTACACTTTCAAGTGTTGCGACGCAGGAATTCTGCTAATAGAATTTACTATGGGTTCCTCGCGTTATAAAACGTAGTGCGAATAAAAACACATCAATGGTAGACGTCGTTAGACGTTGTGTTGATAAGGGCGTGCCGCGTGGATAGCCGTTGGGTTTTTTTTTTTACAAAAGCGTTATAAAACGTTGCTAGTTCGAACATGCTAAATAACCGATCTAAGGAACCATCACCACCAGTCTACTGTTCCTGCTGCTGGGACGGTAAGATTGATGTTTGAGGATGTTTGATATTATGCGCTTTCCTTATCTGTGCTATCTTGATGATAATTCTCCTACTGTCGTGAGCATGAATTGTTCATGTGGACACGACAAGCAAGTGATGGAAATATTAGTATCTACACGATTTTTTTTTATGTCGTGCGCAAAATTTGCTGTGATTCAGGCTGACATTCAGAGACGACAGAAACGAGTCTAAGCGTGAACTTACGCTTCCATCTGTCAAATTCAGCCTCAGTGTCCGTTCCCAAATGCAATTGCATTACTGAAATTCACTCCAAAACAAAAAACAAAAAAGATTTTGTATGGCATGCGTTAGTAAATTATGCGTCCCCCCCATACTAAGTCGAATTTTCGTTGCGTTTATCCCATAATGCGGTTGCACTTAGGAACAGAAACTGAATCACTCTAAAAATTATGCGCACTACATAAAAAAATATACTGTATAGACGTAAATTTATTATCATTTCCGATGATTAGCAGTCAGCATGTTCTGTAATGGGGCTGACTTCCAAGGTGTGCCAAATTTTCTTTGGTATAATTTGGGGAGGGTCTTGGCACATGATGATGATGAAGATGACACCATACATTTGATAATTCTTTAACTAACCTTGATCCTCATCTTCAGATCTACATCCACAAGGAGTTGAAGGACCTGTACAAGTACGTGCCTCAGGAGATGCTGCCCACGGAGTACGGCGGAGAGTGCGGCAGTATATCGACCCTACAAGGTAACTCGGCGTTTTGTAATAACATTTTGTTTTATACAAACATTTCTTCGATACTTAGGGTGGGTTGCACCATCTTACTTTAACTATAACAAACATCGAAACTTCTGATAAAGTACCGGTTAAGCAAAAAATGAATTGCACCATTGGACAATTGTTAGCTAACGTTATAATTTTAACTGTGACCGTTAACTGCCCACGCTTCGCTGGTTATGTTAACTATCTGTAACTACTGTCAGACGCGTCGAATATAACCTAATAAAAAACTACTTGTCACTTATCAAACTTTTATATTTTACATGACGGTGCAACAGTAGATAGTTAAATTCTATGGTCATTGTTAATGTTACTGTTAAAGTTAACTTTGACAGTAACAATAACGTAGCCCTTGGTGCAACCCAACCTTTGTACTAGTTAGTTATTATTTGCCAACTAGCTGTGCCCCTAACACTGCGCTTCATCCGCGTGGAATTTAACAAAATGAATGTTTCTATACTTAAATTAAAATTAAAAGTAGCCTCAGTTATTCCTTATTTCATCAGCTATCTACCAGTGAAAGTCGCGTCAAAATCGATCCAGCTGTTTCGGAGATCAGCCGGAAAAAAAAAGCCAAATAATTTTAAAAATTGTTTTTTTGCTATTTTATTATGTACTTACCGTATTTACAATTATACATACTCATATTCATTTAGTAAAAAGCTGTTATTTGACATTACAAACAGACACTTCAATTTTTTTTATTTGTATCGACTAACCTTAACTATGCACACTACACTGTCTAATTGTTATCTAAAACATAAAATTGAAATACAAATATAAAACTGAACACTTAAGCATCAAAGTAATCATCGCTGTCAATTGGTAACGTGCCCAGAAGACTGGCATCATTGCCACGTTGAATGGCTATGCTTATTCTTTGACCAAAGAATAGGCCAGCCCTCGGGTCACGTACTTAGTATTTATTCGAACGATAGGATTATCGAAGAACTTTCCTAACTTAACCTGTGAAGTCTCAAAGGATCCTATGAAACGTGAAGACGCTCTTAAATCACTCGGTCGCTAAAGTCTTCGTCCACTTCAAAGTGCCAGAATCAGAATTAACGGCTCCTTAAAATTACAAATCAATCTATAATCATCATACATTTTTTTCTAATCCACAGAACAATGGAAGCTAAAACTACAAGAGTATCGTGAATGGTTCAAACGGCAGGACTCCATCATCGCCAATGAGTCCCTCCGACCAGGCAAGCCCACAAACTACGACGAACTCTTCGGAATCGACGGCTCCTTCAGACAGCTGTCCATCGATTGATGTACAATCGAGATGACGTCAGGTTGACAAAGTTACATCACTACGTTTTGACACAGAATAGATAGTAACAGAAGGTCCACTAGGTATAATTCCCAAGGCTTACTTTATCAATGGTCTGGTGAATAGTGTAAAGCTGTTAATTTGAATTAAGAACAGTTTTTGAATGGACTTATCAGAGAAATAGCTTAAATCCTAGTGTAATCAGGTCATAGAAATATCCTGCACCATGAAGGATATAAGCAACGGTCACTGCAACTATAAATGAAGTAAACTATGCCATGATCCACGCGATTGGAACTACCTAGTTAGTTGAACAAAATTAAACACTAAAATAATTATCTAAAAAGTATAAAATCACTCATACATGACGAAGAATTCACGATAAAGACACTGAACAAAAAATCGCTGTATGCGTGTAATCTGTAAGTTGTTTTATATCTTGTTCTTGGCACCAGCGTGCATTCGATCTTCCGTGGTTCGTGCTACGGTTCTTCTGTTGCACATACAGTTGTTGTTGTTCATATTCGCACTCTTGTACTTTGCATTTCCGTAATGCATTCTGTTAATAACCGAATTATAATGCGTTGGCGTTTTGTTGCGAGTGGGCCTTCTGTCTTATTTTACTTTGACGTTCGATTTTCAAATAAATTAAAGAAACGTTGCATTGTCAAACTGACGTCACTTTGTAGAATATGCGTCGGATTCTTCTGTGACTAGGTTTATGTACAGGGTGTAAAAAATATTTTACGTGTTGGGTTTTTGTTCGAGTGACATTATTTTGTATTGATACAAATATTTAACAATCGGTTATATTCACTCAAGTAACCGTCGAAGGGTTAAGAAGAGGTAATTTTTTGTACACTTTTATGCAATTTTCTGTTAAGCGGGAGTCGTAAGAATACAATATATCCATACAAAACTTGTCACATCTACAAAATACTTTGGACTATGTAAATGATGTGGGTAGCTATAGACATGTATTTTCGTTTGTAGAATAGGTATTAGTTGCAAATTCTTAGAAAATTTAAACATTCAATTCATCATAATAATTATCAACTTATTTTGAGATTGTTTTTAGTTTAATATTAAATATATAATTAATGTAGAAAAATAACTATATTTTGTGAGAATCTCATAGATTATTATAGCTACAGTCTTAAACCCTTGTAACATATGAGAAAATTACAAGAAAATGCATAATATTTTTTAAGATAGCTTATTGAAAGAAGCTAGCAAGCTTAGCTAGCAAGCAAGTTGCGAAAACTGTGGTATTTTTTAAAATATATTTTCATACACTGAATTTTGTTTTCTTTCTCTGCCCAACTCTATAAGGTAGAACAGACTTCTCCTTGCCGGTTCTTCTCCGTAGGACCTACTATTTGGAACCGCGCAGCTAGAGTCGACATTTCTTATGTGCCTCACACACGGGGCGCCGCATAACCGCGCGGATCATCGTGTGTGCATGCGATTATAGAATAGCATCAATGTTCCATTTAGAGTTCTGTTTCTTAAAAATGGGTGAACCCAATATCTTCTTATTTTTTTCTTTCTACGCCATAAAAGCCAGATTGCTGCCACCACTTCAGCGTCCATTCTGGCTAGTGTCTGTGATCATACTGGTCAAAACCGTGTTAAATCCGTCCGCGCGGACAGCCGCGTAAAAAGCCTTACCGCGCGGGGCACCGCTACAAAATCCGCTTTACCGCCACCGCCCTCCGCGGCGCGGGCGGTTCGCGGTGCCGTGTGATAATCGCCTAAAGAGGAAATAAAGATCTATTCTATTCTTGACACGTCAACAATGGGTGGATTTTTTGACGGTGCATTCTTTATAAAAACTGTAACAATTCAACCGACTGAAACTTGAGTCGCCCTCCATTGCCAGCAAGGACAGTCGGTGACCAACTAACCTCACGAACGCACGGCTAATCAAGCTATCAATTTCTAGTACAAGCTGACCTCTCATTGTACGGAAAGCCTATACAATGCGAGGTCAGCTTATACTGGAAAAGTATATTTCCAGTATAAGCTGATCTCGCATTCTATAGCTTGATACTAGCTGTGTGTTCTAAAATGTGTGTAAACTTTAAAGTTTGGTAAGGAAAAGAAATACACTAATAAGAAAAATCTGTAAGATTTTGACGACGTACTTGGCGCAGTGGCTAAGCGATTAGCTTTCTGCGCTACGTGCCGCGAGTTCGACTTATTTCAGGTCTGGGTGTGTGTGCATGGGAGATGTATGTTTGTGAACTGTACCCTCGATACAGGAGAAATCCTAGGTAGGGGCAAAGATTTATTTAAAAAAAAATTAAAAAAATTGACGGACAAAATCATTTATTCGAAGGTCTCATCTCATTTGAACATTCTAACTGAAGATGCTAGTGTCAGTATTGAAGCTGCTGATGGAAGCAACCTCTTCAGGAGTCAGGTGGAAGTCGAACACATTGATGTTCTCCTCCAGACGGCCCTTGTTGGTGGACTTCGGGATTGGGATCAGGTCTCTGTCGAGCTACAGAAAAAAATATACAATGTCAACTTATAGTTCTAACGAAATAATTATAGCAATCTCGATCTCATAATCTTAGTATGTATACTATATTTGCTGGCTAGCAATGCACTTGTCCCATAAAACAGTTCCACTGTTAAGACAACTGGCCTTTAAATATAATACAGGGTTATTTGTAATTCACCAGCAGTACCTTAAGGGGTGGAAGTACTCTCAATACTACGGGACCAACAAGAAATCGCAAAAAAGAATTCAATCTTTTCATAAATTTTGATCGAGCAAGGTTGATTATTTTGTGGTTCCTTGCTGGTTCCATAGTAAAAGTTGTTCATATTGATGAATGCTTTCACCCCATAAGGCATTGCTGATGAATTACAAATAGGTAACCATGTATATGTATAGATACTTATGTCTCAGATAGTTCCACTATATAGAATCATATTGCTGTGTCAATTAAGTCTATCATCTGATGCACGATAATACGACTATTTTACAGCGATTTTTTGCATTAGTATGCAAAAATCGCCTTTGCGTCATTTGCCATTTTTTTATTGATGATTGGGCACTATCGTTAGTGCAATCATGAATAAAAATTCTTGACTCGAAGAAGATTACGAGGAAGAATGAAATACAACAGAAAACTCAAACTCGATCATTTTCAATAAACTCCCTGAGAGTTGGAAAGACCTCACAAATGGGGCATTTAAAACCAAGGTCAAGACGCTTTTAATTAATAAAGCATATTATAATGTAACGGACTTTCTAACGGACCAATTGGCTCTTACATGACATAATTTTTTTGTATGAGTGTATTCAATCCATCACTACCATATACACCTCAATACCTACATAACATTTGTACGCCATTGCTGTGGCAAACATGTTGGAACAAGCTAATTTATTGCTATGTTTACATCTTGCATGCAACTGTATGTATAAGTACAAATGTTTATGCAAATAAATTTTTCTATTTCTATAAAACCAAATCTTTGCCCAAGACTTACCAAGTACCGCAAAATAACCTGGTTGACGGACTTGTGATACTTCTTAGCGATGTTCAGAATCCTGGGGTCATCCCTGCTGGGTTTATTAGCACTTTCTCCCCTGGAGACGAAGAAGCCGAAGGGACTGTATGCCATGAGAGCGATGCCGCGTTGGGAAAAAAGTGCTACCGGCTTCTCTTTGGTGTTTGATGGGTGGATCTAGAAGATTTCGGGTAGTTCAGCAAAAAATACATTCAACGAACGTAGGTAGGTAGGTAGCAACGTTGTGGTGATAATGCTGCTGCGTTTCATTCGATGAGTGACGAGTAGAAATGGGCCTAGCGATTTTTCGATACCAATGACTACATGACAATGACAAAAAATATCGATGACGGGAACAATGACAAAATCATCACTGATTTTTTTATAACTGTCACCGCATTCACGCATTGCATGTGTCATCTTGTCATTGTCATGTCACAGCCGAAACCGAAGATCACATTCATTGAGTCATGACCAATATCGTGTGATGATTTTAGGCATTGATGATTTTGTCGTTGTCACTGCATGACGAAATGATTTTAAAATGTCGATGGTTTATACATGTGACCATCGGACTCAACTCTAGTGACGAGTACCGAAATTCTTAATCCATTCTCGCACTAAAAAGTGACATATAAGTGACTCTTTTAGGGTTTCGAATATTCATGCATGGTTATGTTCATCTGTGGCACAGTTGTGATGTTCATCTGTGTTCAACATTACTTTATGGAATGTGAACGGAATGTTAGCAGCGAGTTTTTTTTTTCCAGATTTTTTAAAGTAATCAAAATATTGGTCTACTTGAAAGCGTTTTAGCTACTCCCAATTCGGAGATGACTAAACAAGTTTATGAAATGTGTAAACAACTACGTAATTGTTAAGTTTAAACTAAGTTACATTTGGGTATTTTTCGTAACAAACAGACTGGCATATCTTCAAAAAATAACACAATAACAAAAACACAATAACAAAATATCCTGAAAATAAACAAGATTAAAAAATCTACCCATGTCCTCTTCTATTATAAAGAAGTCTGGTGATAATTGTAGGTAATTCACCGTGGCTATATCATAAAACAATGTGACTCGTTGGAATCAGAATGTGATCAAAGAAATCAGTCCTTAGATTGCATGATTATGTAATTTTATGCAATGAGCACAATTCTTCCTTTCTCAAAGGTATTGTTTTTGAAACATGCATTGATATTGAATAGGTAGGTTGTCTGGTAGAAATCGCCAAGTGCGATAAGACCGCCCTTTGTACATTAATTTTTCTAATTATTGTATCTTTTATTCTATTACTGGCGTGCAATAAAGTATATTGTATTGTAAATAAATCATTGCAGAATAAAGTCAATTCAAAGATTAAAATAAATATAGACCTTGTAATGCAATGTCGTTATTTACCATTATTTATCCACTTTTTATTTGTTTCATAACGTCCTTCAATTTATAACAAAGTGACTCAATGCTAATTATCCTCATGTTAATCAATAACAAGGTTAAGGAAAACTTTGATTTTAAAACCGGTTAAAAATAAAAAGATTTATTATTTAGGTCTAATTTTGCTACCGTCTTGATTTATCCTCTTTTTTTAGATCAATTCTTATAAAAAGATTAACAACTTAAACAAGTCTGCCATCTATTTCAAAAAATCCCCGCCTACAAGTATGGTCGAGGAACTTGATTAACATGTTCAAATTCTTATTACTAGGTAGTAGGTAATCTCAAATTATTGAGGAAAACAGTGTGGGAAACACGTCATTAATTTATATAAATCACTGGGATCAGTATCGCCAAATGTGTCTTGCTCCGAATAAATGAAAAAATAAGCTTTTAACACTATTGAATACCTATAAAACCTTTTGCTGTTTAAAATACTGTACTAATGTTCTTTTTTCCAATACCTAACTGATGCCCAAGGTCTTCAAGCAGAACAGAACCCAGAATGCAGCAGCCAATCCATCATTATCGTAATGTCTGGTTTGCTATTCCAGCCTGGGTTTGATCATTGGATTCGATAACGTGGATTGCGACAGTAGGCAGCTACCCTAGCTAGCCTAGCTAGCTGGCCTTTTCTAGTAATGGACAATTTCTTGAAATTGGAATCTCATAGAAACTGTTAACAAATATACGAAGACAAATGTTACCTCGATCTGGTTCACAGCGGGAACAGTTTTGCTGTTAGCAATGATCCTATCGATCTGTTCAACATCGAAGTTTGAGACGCCAATGGACTTAGCTAGGCCAAGGCTCTTGGCCTCCTCCATACCTTTCCAGGTTTCCAAGAAATCGATGTTAGCTGGGGAATCATCCTCCTGAAAAAAGTCCGATTAGGAAAGAGACTTATTTGAAGAAACGACGTAAATTTAGAATTTAGTATCTCCTTAGATAGAAGTAGCTCTTGGTAAATTCTATTTAAAAAATGTTTGTTATTCCTCACAATAAGATATTAATTATAATGCAAATTGCTAAGCTACGAACTTAAGCCATTCGTAACTAGCTTCTGCTTTAAGCTTTAATCATTTGGGTCCGATTTGGGCTATTGTCAAAACATAAGAAAACTTCAAAATTATTAAACTTACGTCAGTAGCTACTGGAGAATGTATCAGATATAAGTCGACGTAATTCAGTCCCAGTTTGGTGAGAGACTCCTTAAGGGCTGGTATCACCTGATGGCGCGCATGCTTGTCGTTCCAAAGCTGTAAGAAATTTGCACTTAGTAGTTATACGTCAGTTCTAAGTACATGTTTCTTCATTCTCTTAGGAGTGACGTATCAAATGAATAGCTCATACGAGTGTTTTTATTTAAATAAATCGGACCTTAACGGCGGACTCCATACTCTAAGACAATAACGCATTCTTATAACAATAATTCATTGATTCCGACAGTATCGTTGTCCATTCATCAAAAAATACCTACTTGATTCAAAGTTTCAGACAATATGACAAGACATAGCAACCACTATCCATAAGTACACTGACACCATCAAAAAATACATAGCATATTTTGAATTGTTACTTGCATCTCAGGAAGCCCTTGTTTCGCAGAGAAGATTGTTTAATCGTGCCTCTTCTCACGATATTTCATGTCCAATCATACAAATTTCAAATCTCGATTTAAATAACATAATTTAATTGTTCTTGTGTAACATTGAATCAGTTTCATTTTTTATATCATCATCCTTAATGGTGACTGGTTTAGAACATGACGTGTCAATGTGGTTATTCTTGACAAACGAGTTTTTTGCATCGGTAAGATGGATGAATGCTTGCATAAGTGATTGAAGTATGATGAGACAACAATCGAATGCTAGTGAAAAACCCATCGGTCCTTGCGGTATCCCCCGAATTTTTTGTTACAGATTTTAGTAGCATCTTGATTAAATGGCGAATTTAAGTCGCGCTTAGTAAGTCCTGTTTTAGATGGCTGACGGTTCTTTAAATATCGAGATCCCTCTGTGCCTTGGAAAAAAGGTTAACCCTCTGTCCCATGCGTTACATACCTACTTAATAATACCTGCGTAATAAGTAACCCTAGAGTCTAGTTATCGGTCTTGCCAAACAATATCGTACCTCGCAGTATCCCCTATTTGGCCACGTAAACGCCAAGATACCGATGATTAAGGACATTATCTAGATGATGTTATAATGGTTTCAAACACATCACTTCATAGAACTTACCTTAGTAGTAATAAATAGGTCCTCCCTCTTCACCAGTCCTTTTTCCAGGACGTCGTTTATACCTTTGCCGATTTCTTCCTCGTTTTTGTACAGAGCTGCCGTGTCAATGTGGCGATACCCAGCCTCGATCGCCCAATGGACTGCCTGACGAAGCTTCGGGATGTCGTCCTAGAAGATAACTCGGATTAGTAGACATCTTTATCTACTTTCGAAGAGCATAACCAGTTATTTGGGATTAAATAGTACTGGTGTGATTCCAATTGCGTGCTTCCAATAGACTCAAAATCGTGAGGGCATCAGAATTTCGTTTATTCTTGCCAAAGGACTTAGAACGCAGTTATTTTTATTTTGAATAACCAATCAAATCTTAGTTTCTTAAGATATTAAATCAAAATTAGATATATTTTGCTCTGCGATATTCCCATGGTTATGAGAAAAACAATTAGATTATCTGAAATCATCATAATCTTGTAGGAAATCTAAATAGTGTAGAAATAATCTGTGAGATCGTTGGCCACGTGATGCGCATATAGCAATTTACTCGTCGGTATCGCAGCTACATTATCGAGTCGATGGACTGGAAACATTGCAAGCTGCACATCGACCGGTCATTGACAAGATAACGGTTATAGTAAAAAGCAGGTGGTTGTACTTATACGGAGTAGGTTCCTCATGTCAAGAACCCTAGCATGTAAGAGCAATAATTCTTTGGCGCCAAGGAAAAAAGGGGATAAGTCATAAAAGCAAATTTATCGCTACAGAGTAAAAAGAAAATACTTACTAATGTACCTACTGTAAAAAAGTAGTAATAAACTCAGTATGTATTATGCCATAGAATAAAATTATGCTATAATATTATTGACTTATCTTCATAAATGACCATAACACATATCGATGTCGGGAAGCAATTAAAGAGAAACTAAATTTTCAAAAAAAATTACTTATCCCGTTTTTCCTTGACGCCACAGAATTTAAAAGCGTTTTAAATTTTTACGTCATTTCTGGTTACAAATTCTGCGCGACATAAAACTTTTTTGTTTCTTTTATTGCAATGAATATAAACGTTTTATCTATGTATCCATGTAAAAGGCGACCGAGATATGCAGCAGCATCGTCTCATGCATTTTTATTACGATCTCCTATCCCTTTGGCTATCGTAATTATTGTGCTCCTATTATCAAGACCGCTCATCATAGCTCATCAGCAAGTGGTCATTGAAGAGCTAATATGATGATGGAGTAAATCTAAAAACCTAGTGTAAGGCATACTCACAAATCCAAAGGTTCCTAGCCCGAGGGTTGGGATGAGTCTGCCATCGTTGAGCAATTTTGTGGGAGCCTTCGCCTGGTACCCAGTTATAGCCTGCAAACAAGATTTCAATTTAAATAACATTTCAATATAATCTACTGTTTGCCATCTTATCTTTCTAGAAAACATTGCCTCTCACTAGGATTTCTCCTGTATAAAGGGTTTTACATACATCTCACATGCACACACATCCAGACTCGAAATAACTAACTGTACTTAGATCTTACAAATATTTCTTCCGTGCGGGATCGAACCCGCGGTCTGTAGCGCAGAAAGCTAATTGCTTAGCCATTGCGCCAACCGTTTCAACTTATATATCTTTCCACTATGACATGAAGTAATGTGAAAAACTATTTAACTAATGTAACTGTATGATTTTGTTTACCCTAAGTAAATATTGTTATTTCTAAACTTTGTTATAGGTATTGATTTGTTATTTTACGTCGGATACGCATAAATTTTACAGTAAAAAAAATTGTGGACGATGGACACCCATCCATATTACCTATATTTATAATAGCCAGGCCACTCTTAACTTCAATTTTTGAAGATTCATCAATATAAAAAGTAAATATACTATCTACTATTCTACATACAGATAATCTATAACCTAACCTAACTTAACAATAATATTAAAAAATCCATAAAAGTATGTTCTAAATTGAATAAACATATTATTTCGTCATCAATGTTATAGAATTCCATTGCAAAACATGGGACAAACAAACAAGATGAAAAAATAAAGAGATGTGTTACCAAAAACGCAGTACACATGTAGAACTGGTTTAAATAAGGACGTAGGTACTTAATTTTATAATAATAATTATGTCTCAATATGACCTGTATGACCTACATTTCCTACCCTTAGGTACTTACTTACTGGTAAAACTGCGCAATAATTTTGACTGAAGGTAACTCCTAACATAACCCTAGAAAATATCCTAATTCTAAACAATGCTTCATATGAAATCGTACACTTAGTCCTTACCTACTTACTATACCTAAGTAGTACAAATTCCCTGTGCTCCTAGTCCTAATGATGCCTAATACAAAATCCTAGTTCTAACTATACTTAGTACAAAATTTGTTAAAATTGTGTAACTTTGGAAGAAATAAATTATACCTGGACTGGCCTGACCTGACATAATGACTGAATTAAATAATATATAACTAAAAGCTATTAGTTATATTTAATTGCAACTGTTCACAAAACTCACAGATGGGAAACCATAATATTAATAAATATATTTAAATCATTCAAATAAAAAAAAAAAAACAATAAATAGGCTAATGATACTCAGTCTTATGCGAAACGTAATCTCAAACCACAAAAAAATATCAGCCTGTATAATTCTTACAAAATTACTGCTTATTTCCATTTTTCAAAAACTCCTTTTAGCCACCGTAAAACCACTAAACTCTGTTCGAACTAAAGTTAAACTAGAGTCCAAAACCCAGTTACAAAAATTGCTTCTAATGCTCTACTTTTTAGATTTTTTTTCTAAACAAAAAGCAACTTGTGAGTCTCTATTTTTTTCTTTACTGATAGTTAACTAACTATCCATGAACATAAAAATAAAAAAGTCCAACTTACATTAAAAAGAGCGAATAATGCGACGGTCGACAGAAGCAGCTTCATCTTTGAAACGGCAATGCTACACTGAGGGTAAAACCTACAACTTGAAGCTTTTGAGCTTCAAGTAAGAAAGAATAACAAACACGCGTTTAATGTAACCGACACGAGGGCGACACGATTATAATAAATGTTTTTTTCTCCAGCTGGCTCGAATACTGCTTCATTATTTTTAAAAAAACTATACACCAATCGCCTCTTTTCGGTACGCAACAAAGTGTAACGAAATAACACGCTAGCAATTTCCAACACGACAGTAATAGAAATTGCTGGACAGCTTTTTTTTGTTTTAACTATTCTTTTAGTGCTAGCGAGGGTTTTCAAGTACACACTAACATAGATTTTTTTATGTAGGTACACAATATTCATTATTTAAAACGATGATAGCTAAATTCAATTCAATTTTTTTTTTAAAGAACTTTCAGCGCGCGCTTTCTTACTGCCGCGAATGCAAATTAGAACCACTACAACTGTCCGGGTTCGGCCCGCCAAGCAATATCACCTCGCCCGGCCGGATCCCTGGGGATCCCTTTTCAACGGAGGAACACCATACCTCGTTCCTCCACCTATATTATAACTTGGGACTTACCTAATAACGGTATCGGCTAAGTACCGTTATTAACCTTTATTAACGGTATGGGTCTAATGCAGTATTCCTCTGCCTAACCTTTCGGAGTATACAGGCGTATCTAATGCAATATAATGTTAGATACGTAGAAGTCGATAGACAAACAGAAAGAAACTTCCTCAAACCTAAAACTACTTTTCTTCAAAAAATCTTTGGTTATAAAGACACGAACGATGTCATTATACAAGCCAATGGAACCGGTTTGCGATTATCAATAACAATAATAAGCCGGGATGTGCATAGGTACCTACCTAAATACCTTTTTTTTATTATCATGGTGAATACCATGAATTTTGTACACTCAGGTCGTAATTACTACAAATGTAGTTTGTATACTCAACCTATGTATGTATTTGTGTGTAACAATTGTTGGTAAACCAAATAAATAAATACCTCATGGATTATCTCTGCCTAGGGGAGGAAGGGGGAAGGGTGTGCTGGATTCTTACCAACTCAAGTCACCACGGTGGTCTGCTTTCAGATTTGGTTTTTTCTAACCTTAGAAGTATTACCAAGTTCCAGAGTCCATAATCCAGAGGAGAGATGACAGACGTTTCATCTCAGGCGCGGACACAAAATTTCGTTTAGGGGCGGGGTGATTTTTGGGTGATTTTAGGTACTTATCTCCCCGAAAATTCATTCTAAAAAAAAGAACATAAACTTTAGGAGGGGGGCAACTGCACCCGTTTCCCCCCTCTGTATCCGCATTTGCTTCGTCTAAAACACTGGTATTCAGTGTCATCCTTAGAATGTGGGGCGGCCCCCATATAAGGATGGAAAATGTTAGGCCGATTATGATCATGACTTCTGTCGTGTTGGCCTGCATCATCCCATGGGTGAGCAGTCTTCACCACATCATTTCCAGACCTTACGATCTAGACTAAAGGTGGGCAAAGAACTAACTCTAAGCGGGCCGCAGTCGTTCAAAGCATTTTCTTTGCTAAATGTATCGCAACGTATCGTGATCTATTCACCCTATGCTACCTATCCACCCTATGCTACCTATCCACGCTAAGCTACCTATCCACCCTATGCTACCTATCCACCCTATGCTACCTATCCACGCTAAGCTACCTATCCACCCTATGCTACCTATCCACCCTATGCTACCTATCCACCCTATCGTACCTATCCACAACTACAGATGTTGGCGAGCCGGATCAATTCCATTCGGGGGTCGTACTTTGTCCATTACCATCTAGTCTCTTGAGCCGGACAATTCTTTCTACTTACCATTTTCAATAAAATTATTTGTGGCCTACTTATTTGTAACGCAGGCAGAACCACAAACAAAAGCTAGCTAAGTAAATTGCAGTTTTGTATAATCCTAAGCCAAAGTATCCTAAGCTAAGGTCATAATGTCAAGTGTGAGACATTTAGAATCACCTTCAAATCACATCTTTCCGTTTAAATAAATAATAGAAATATCTTTAAACAAAAGCCTCTAAGTATTCTCATGATTTGGAAAACAAACTGAATTATGTCAATACTAATTAAACTCAGGGCTAACTATTTATCTATGAATCAAGAAGCTACTAATTAAAGTTGCGGAGGTAATTGTCTATGCAAATGTTAATGACCCGAGTTCTCCGATTCACGAATATTATATAAACATCATCTCATTTATATTTCCGTGAGTACATACCTAAAGGATTTTTAACGAAGTTTTTTTCTTTGGGACAGGCCAGGATGCCACTTTTTTTTAGCAAATAAAGTATGTTTTATTTTTATATGGTAAAAAAATTGAGTACAACGGGTGAGAATGAAGTATTATTTTTATTCGACTTGCAATATTTTTTTCCATTATGTATTATTTGTTCCTTTTAGCAACATTTAATAAATACATAATTTTGGTGAACACCATCTTTACATATTATTTAAGTTATGGTTGGCATTTAGTTGAGTATTGAATTATTTGTATGGTTCAGCAGATATGATTTTCGCTATTTCAGTTTTGTTCCCATGGTAAAAGCTGCTCATTATGAGTACAACCCATAAAAGGATCGGGGTTAGAAAGGTAGGACCTTATAGATACCAAAGCCTAGGCGATCGAGTCGCGAGTTCGATGCCCGGGAGATATTATTTATATCGTCTATGTATTATTCGTTCAAGTCTGGTTTTTTTGTGTAGGTACGCGTTAATACGCGTCATTATACGTAAAAACGTATAATGATTATAACAGGTATTCTACAGTGTAAACCTTTTATTGGTATAAGAAATTAGCAAATATATGAAGAGAAGTTATCTATAGGTATCTACCTACTCATATTATAAAGAGGTAACTTGTTTGTTTATACTAGGAACCTCTAGAACTACTGAACGGATTCAAAAAAATCTTATACTAATAAAAAGCTATACTATCCCTAAGTGATTAAGCTATAATTTATGTCATGCTCACTAAAATGTCTCGCTGATGGTGGCGTTGTGTGTCGGGTCGTTGAGTACCCGTCATTATGGCTGAGCTTAGCGATGCTGACGCATGCCTCATGCTCATTAACGGATGCCGTCTGTCGGAACTGCGGGTCTACCGCGTAACTAAAATTGTAATGAACATCGACATTGGTATTAAACTTCAATACGATCGTGATAGCCTAAACTTGAGCTAACTTGTAAATAAATTACCTATCATATAGTTGGGACTCCTATCTTCATGATCGGTAAAAAAAATACAAGTTAGCTCAAAGTTTAGGCTCTCACGATCGTATTGAAGTTTAATACCAATGTCGATGTTCATTACAATTTTAGTTAGGTACGCGGTAGTCCCGCTGCTGGTCAGCTTGTAACTGCCACGGCAATCTTATTCAGAGGCAAATCATTATTATCCTATTCCTATTTTTTTTCACATTAAATTACATTATTCTCGCAACTCTTACTTACAAGATTTTCCATGGAGTTTCTTGCCGGTTCTTCTCCATAGGACCTACTATTTGGAACCGCGCACCTAGAGTCTCGACGTTAATAAGTGCCTGTATCTGGATTACATGAAATACAAGATCTATTCTATCGAGAAGCCGCGGGCAACAGCTATTAAAAATAAAACAAGTTTGTAGTTCAATAGACTTTATTTTGTACTTTAATAGGAATTCTTATTATTTAAATGAGCTTCATTAGAATGACCCTTTAGAAAGGCAGTTTTACAAATTGTGTGGCCTTAAAACAGCGTGTATTTATTGTACATTGAACCCCAAAAAAATATGCACGTAGCGAAATTAAAACGCGACTGTACCTTGTTAATGAACACTAATATTATAAAGAGATTTTTTTTAAAAATCAAGAGTCTCAAAAACTCTTTAAATTTTCCCCGCACTGGGATTTCTCCTGTATCGAGGGTACAGTTCACAAACATACATTTCATGCACACACACCCAGACCCGGAACAATTATTTGTAGGCCATACAAATATTTTGTTCCGTGCGGGGATCGAACCAGCGGCACGACGCGCTGAAACCCAGTCGCGCCGTCTAGTTATTGTTACACTTAGAAAATGATTTATAACAGATTAGGAGGTCAATGTACTTCATTGCCAATCTTTCTACCGGAACTGTAGTGTGAAGCTGTGAGAATAAAGCTATAAATTAATCATCTTATTTAAAAGGGGTAGTTAGGATAGTCCTTCCACCCATCAATCTCAATAACTCGAACGTTCTTGTTGAATCTGCTGATGGAAGCCACTTCTTCAGGAGTCAGGCTGAAGTCAAACAAGTTAATGTTCTCTGCGATGCGTTTTTGGTTCGTCGACTTTGGAATCGGGATTAGGCCTCTGTCAACCTGAGAATTTAAAAAAAAATACATTTGACCAGCTTTCATATACAGGGTAATTTTTTTAACGATCGACATAATTATTAAATCAAATTAATGATAATTTAATTTAAATTAAATAAAATCATTAATAAAATTAAAGAAAATCATTATAAATACCAGCTTTCATATACACATACAGGGTAATATTTAACGAGCGACACAATTATTAAATCAAATTAATGATAATTTGTGACGACTAAATCGAGTCGTATATTTCCAGACGCCACTAACTCCGCACCGAAGCAATTTGTAGTTGATTAAGTATTTTATACCTTGTTATCTATGAATTAATAAAGTTAACTATTGGTTTTGCTTGAAAGTTTTGCTTTCAGTTACCTATGTATGTTAATAAACCAAGGTAACACTAGATCGACCTATTAGTTCCAGAGAAAATTTAATGTTTATTCGGAGATAGCGGATTTCGGCACCTAGAGTCTCGACATTTCATAAGTGCCTGTATCTGGTTTACATGAAATAAAGATCTATTCTATTCTATTCGGAATCTATCAATGGAGTTAGCGTGATTTATAATCTTAGTGGGAAGTAAGATTTCATTCTAATCTGTTGGCCCAGTGATGTGACTCCTTGAGTGAGACCTTTGTCCTTAGACCATGTTAAACTGAAATTCTGTCGATACTCACCAAATACCTCAGCACGATCTGCCCGGGCGTCTTCCCGTACTTAGCAGCCATGGTCGCGAGCAAGGGGTCATCATAGCGAGGAGGAGGAGCATCATCACGTTTCCTCGACACCAGGTAGCCGAAGGGACTGTACGCCATGACCGCTATGCCAAGGTTTTGGCAGTGCGAAACCAGATTCTCTTGGGTGAACGATGGGTTGACCTAGGGAGAATAATAGGTATTGATAACGTTCTCAAAGTATGGCACGAATACGCAGGCTCAAGCTCACTGCTGGGCACGGGCCTCTTCTCGAAATGAAAAGGTAACCCTTTCACCACGTCCACTACGCTGGCCTGGTGTGGGTTGGCGGACTACACACACTTTATGAGGCCCTCTCAGCGGGCCAAACATGAATTTTTTTGACGTATCGTACCGTTAACGTAACCAAATTTGGAATCAAAAATACACGGTTATTAAAAATAAAATAAAGTATTTTTACGTTTTCATGAAACAAGTGTATATGTTGCTTCTCTCCTCCGTGATAAAATTAAACAAAAATGCGATAGATTGCGATTGAATTTGATTTAAAATTTTACGAATTTACGATACGTCAAAAAAAAACGAACTTTACCCACTAGTGTACAGGTTTCCTAGCGATGTTTTTCTTCACCGTTAACACAAGTAATAATCAAATTGAAGATATAATAACTGTCAATAAAAAATATATGTCGGTAATCCGGTAGATCCGTTTTAAAAACGAGATCATTGAAAATTGATATAAGCCTGATGGCTACCAAGAAAATAATCTCACTCACCTCAAACTCATTGACGGCAGGTCTGACTTGACTGTTGGCCACCAACCTGTCCACCTGAGAGGTGTTGAAGTTGGATATGCCAATTGACCTGGTCAGGCCCAACTGCCTGGCTTCCTCCATGCCCTTCCACGTGTCCAAGTAGTCTATGCTGTCTGGTGATCCATCGCTCTGCAGAGATAATTAAGCGGAACATAATAATTATCGGCATAACCGTTAAAAACCCCCGACTCCAACTAGAATAATATTATAGTTTAAACAAAAACTAAAGAAAACGCTTTTGTCATCCAAACTAAACGTGTATGCAAAATTTGAGGTATTCCACGAATAGCACCGATCTGAACGGCACTAAAACGAATAGCACCAACGCTATTCCACGAACGGCACCGATCCAAATTTTGGTTTGGTGCGATTCGTGGAATAGTAAAATAATATTAATTTTATTCCACGAACGGCACCAACGTAAAATTTTCTTCTAGTGATGGGAACTATTTTTTGTTCACAACATTATTAAATAAAACATATCGATATAAATCAGCAGGAAGTACGTTTATTGATCATATTATTTTTTTACGTTATTTTTTTTTATTAATAGATCTAACAATCAGTTTTCTTAACTATTTGGGTCACTTGCAAAAACAGCCTTAAGTTATTTATAACCTACTTACTATAAATACCTAAAATTAAATCACATTCTTTTATCACAATTTCTCTTAGTATCACATTTTTTTCATATAAATAATTTTTTTTCTACTTATAATTTTGTATATATTTTTTTAACTTTCTACTGTATAATAATTATTATTATCACTATTAACGATTACAATATCAGTCATTCTTAGTATTAACTACCTATAAACTTTTTGCTACTTATAATTTTGTATTTTTTTTATACTTTCTACTGTATAATAATTATTATTATCACTATTAACGATTACAATATCAGTCATTCTTAGTATTAAGTACCTATAAACTTTTTTACATTCTACTGTATAATAATTATTATTATCACAATTAACGTTTACAATATTAGTCTTTCTTAGTATTTTTTACCTATACAACATTTTACATTTTTTTATTGCCTGTATTCCTCTTGCAAACCAACTCAGTTTTAAAATCGCATCTTTTACAAGACCATTTATTCGACCACAGTCTGTGTTCGATCCACTGTGTGACCATATAACCGTTAAACTTTGTCACGTTTTCCTGTCGTGGACTTTCACTCATGAAGTAAAGCCATGCATCATCCAGCACCTCGGGTGGCAGATAGGGTAGGACGGTGCACAAAGCAACGTGCTTCCTGACTATCTATTCTTATGGAGACCTAGATCCTTCCCTTCTTTTTCAACGCCTTTTTAAAATGGAAGTAGCATCATTTTACTAAAACATTGGGAAACACTGCCAGCACTCCTCTAACAGCGGCTTCTTCAAAGTCACTTGAGAAATAATCCAAATGCAAGGCTGGTATTGATGATTTTAGTAATTGAAATACTTTAACATATGATAATAATAATTATTATACAGTAGAAAGTAAAAAAATATATACAAAATTATAAGTAGAAAAAAGTTTATTTATATGAAAAAAATGTGATACTAAGAGAAATTGTGATAAAAGAATGTGATTTGATTTTAGGTATTTATAGTAAGTAGGTAATAAATAACTTAAGGCTGTTTTTGCAAGTGACCCAAATAGTTATGAAAACTGATTGTTAGATATATTAATAAAAAAAAATACGTAAAAAAATAATATGATCAATAAACGTACTTCCTGCTGATTTATATCGATATGTTTTATTTATTAATGTTGTGAACAAAAAATAGTTCCCATCACTAGAAGAAAATTTTACGTTGGTGCCGTTCGTGGAATAAAATTAATATTATTTTACTATTCCACGAATCGCACCAAACCAAAATTTGGATCGGTGCCGTTCGTGGAATAGCGTTGGTGCTATTCGTTTTAGTGCCGTTCAGATCGGTGCTATTCGTGGAATACCTCCAAAATTTCAGCTCAATCGGAAACCGGGAAGTGGGTCAAATTTAACTTCCAAGATTTTTTTACATAGTTAGTTAGTTACAGTTGAAGCTAATAATAGCGTTTTAAAAAGAACTGTAACTTTTGAACGGGTGAACAGATTTTCATGAAACATAGCTAAGAACCATTTTCTTAATTAACCATCTAATTAATTTAAACATTCTAATTAGCATCTTATTTTATAAAAATAACGTTATATTTTAATGTTACTATGATTATTATTTCGATTTTTTCTTTATAAGGTATTTTGATTTTAATTTTAAGTTCGTCAAATATAATTATTGTTATTAACGTTATGTACGGCCATAGAACGTGATACCATCATCGCCACCTTGTTTATGATTAATTTACCATAATAATTATAGACTTGGATAATTGAATTGTGTATCTATGTTCTGATATGCACAATGAATGATTTAATCATCGTGATTCGATTAAAATAGATTTAATTGGATGAATCCAATTAACAACTCCATGATTATTAAGCTCAAGCAGGAAATGTATTCTACAACAAGCTAGTTGATTGAAACGATAACGTCATATACGCAGTATTTCTTTGACTAAAAATCTATTCGGATCTAACCAATGTTGTAGGTGCCGAAAATTATTTTTATTCCTAAAAAAATATAGCTTACTAGTCGATTCGCACGAATTAAATTCATACGAAACGTGCGAATCGACACCTTTGAAAATTATTTATTTTTAGGGATCGATTTGCACGAAGATATTTTATTTGCGTACGAATTAACAACTTCATAAATAGGTAGGTACGTAGTATATTGGCACACACACACATTGGCATTACGCATTGTATTACAAAAAAGAAAAAAATTAAAGTACAGTCGGTGCCACACACGACGATGAGAAATAATACGAAATTTGATTCGTACGTTTCGTACTAATTCAATTCGTGCGAATCGTACACTAAACCAAAAATATAGGTGTTAATTACTTAGTTACTCGCCGAGTGACTATCCATACTGTGACAATACCTAAGCACGACTTGCACATGAGCACTCAGCCACAATACGAGCCGTGCTGACTGGCTTACTTTTCTACTACTTTACACGACGGACCAAGTGTTAATTATGAGAAAGTATTCAAACCTTGGTAGCGATGGGGAAGTGTATGAGGAACAAGTCCACAAAGTCCAGTCCCAGCCTGGTGAGGGACTCCCGGAGTGCTGGAACCACTTGTTCACGGCCGTGCTTGTCGTTCCATAGCTGAAAGAAGAGAAAATTATATTGAATATAATGTCAAAAACAAAGCTTAAACCCTGCTGGAATAACCTAACCGTCAAAAACCCCCGACTCCAACTAGAAAAAGATCTGTAACTTTGGGACGGCTGAACAGATATTCATGAAACAAAGCTAATATGATACCCGATTAAACTAGCTTTCAATTAAAATAGAACTGTATTGAAATTGGTCCATCCGATCCACAGATCCACAGATAAACACTACAAACTTATAACATCCCTCTTTTTTGTCGGGGGTTACCGGGAGTTAGGGTACCTACGTTATTATTGATATTTATAAAATTCCTTATAACTAAGACTGAGTGGATCCTTTAAAAACGACCCGGCCAAGTTGCTATTACCGTGATATTATTTGAACTTCTGAGATACGCAGATAAGCGGCTGTGGTTTGTCGAAAACCAGATTAGAACGATTTCTATATTATGTCGCCTCCTTTAACAATATCTATGCTAATGTTTCCTTCTGGGGGGCTAAAAAGGCCGCTTTAGATGAATCACAATATGATTCATATTACAAAAATGTCAAAATATCTACATAATTGACAACAACAAAACATACATGCATGCAAATTTTAAATTAAAATTATAGTTTTTTTTATTCTGTAAGTTTTATTTTTTTTAAATATTACTAAGTACCCAACTTTTGTAATAATAAAGTTATATTATTTACCTACATTATTACTTATGGTTTATTTTACTACAAATGTGAAGTGCGCACTGATAACCATAACACAAGTTAAGTCTTACCATGGTTACCAGTGTCCTACTGCTATTAAATTGGATGTATGTAATGACATAATTGCTAGTTTATAAGTCTCTCCTGTACCAATTTTTTGTGCCCTTACTGGAATAAAGAATTTATTATTAAAAAAAAAAAAAAAAAACTCTTAATGTCATCCGCATAAGGTTCATATTCAGTAATCATCTGTTTGACAGTTACTATGCAGATCAGTAGATGAATTGCTCAATGTGGCATTTTTAGGCCTCCTGATCAATGACGAACCGCAGCATCTCTTGTCTAAGTCATCTTTTTTTTCACCTTTATTAAACTTTGCCCCTTACTAGGCTTTCTCCTGTATCGTGGGCACAGTTTACGAACATACATGTCACATGCACACACAGGATTTTTTATTTCATTACCCCTCTCTCTGATGTCTCATTTGTCGAGGGTACAGTTTACAAACATACATATCACATGCACACACCCCCCGACCCGGAACAACTACCTATAGATCATATAAATAGTTGCTCCGTGTGGGAATTGAACCCGCAGCACGTAGCGTAGAAAGTTAAACGCTTAGCCACTGCGCCAACCGTGTCGTATCGTATTGGTACTGTGGACTACTAACTGGAGTCATAACCCGGTTTTTTGCATAGGACTAAGTCAACTAAACTCACCTTAGTAGTGACAAACAGATGGTCCCTAGTCACCAGTCCCTTGGCAATGGCATCAGCGATACCCTGGCCGACCTGCTCCTCATCGCCGTAGACCGCTGCCGTGTCGATATGCCTGTACCCAGCCTCTATAGCCCAGAAGACGGCATTACGAACGTCGTCTAGTGAATCGGACTGAAAAACAAATTCATTTAAAATCATTTACAAGTTGAAGACCTCCAAGATGGCGGAAATAAATGATCCAAATGTTTGGAAATCATAGGAGACCTTTGCCCCATTTTGGGGTATTGGTTGGCTGTCAGTAGAGTACTGAACAGAAGACGGACCTGTTGTCTGGCGGACTTTTTGCCGTGACGATAGAACTTTAAGGCAACAACCAATAACACACACGGTGGCCAAGAAGTCCGCCCACCAATACACCGCAAGCTAGTGCCCTGCGACGGCGGATGACATTAGACAAAATGTCCGTCGTCTGCGCCGCGCCTAAACAGTCTAGTTAATAATGAAAGTCGATTAAAAATGACGTTTACGACGTATGTAAAGGTTTCATCGGTTTCATACTTCAGTGAAAGAAAATAGCACGCGTCATTCGACATAATATATTAGAAAAACCATTGTCTGTGGGAACCGGAGACAGTCCGCAGCTTAGTTAAAGGTGAAGGTGGTAGGTGGGTGGTGGTGGTAAGGTTAGGTGAAGGTAGGTATGTCGATAAGCTGTATGGTCGGTCACAAAAAGAAAGAATACCTACCTATTCATAAGACCATAGCAATTCATGGAATAGGCCAAAACATGCTACCTGTGCCACAGACTAATAATTGCTAAGCATGAGTCCTGCATAGTATAACCGCAGAAATGTGATATTCGTACAATTTACCATAACTGGAGTGTAGGGTCAAATGTCATACATACAATGTACCACAATAATTTGAGCAAGACTATGTGCTATTTACCACAAACTGCAAAGATAATTATCATTCTCGAGATTGCAACCTGTGTTAGGTTAATGATTCGATTTCAGCATTCGCACGAATTAAATAATAATTTAACATGACGTAAATCGGTTCTAACTAACTCTCACCTCTTTAGCTGTGCCTCTGCCAGTCCCCAAAGCTAGAACAGGGATTCTGTTTCCATCATTTAGCTCTATGCATGGCGCCTGCGCTGCTAAAGCTACCTGAAATTCAAACAAAAATGTATAAGTAGGAATAATTGGTTCGGTGTCTCATAAACGCAGTTTGACGAAGCTATTCCAGCCGATTACGTCGCGAAGCTAGTTCCAGACTCTGCATATTATAATAATTATATTTATCTTGCTATACACCACTATTTTTTTATTACCAGAAAAAATTCTCCAACTCTGAAATTGAGAGAAAAAAAAAAGCTGTTCCATACAAAAGCGGATTCCTAACTGGGTCAAAATGTATGGAGCAGTCGATTTTTTATCACGATTTTATAGTTGGTCCCATAAAAGTAGAGTGAAATGAAAAGCAAAGCATGGATTTAATTTTTTTTCTGATAATAAAACATTGGAGTGTAGGTATGTATTTGTTATTTACATAGTGTATAAATATGCGGATCGTGGTCGTCACTGACTGCAATTATACAAAACAGACATCTCGAGGATGTCTAGCTAAACCCGGAAATTATTATTTATCTTATATACAGCTTGTTTACACTACATTTGGAATTTTATACAGCATAAAAGCCTATCAGATTTTGGATTTTATTAAAAGTATAAATTTTACTTAATTAAGGCACAATAACAGCATATCGATTAACGATTAGGGTTGGTTGTGGGCATGCCCACCGTGCCCAGAAAGGTGGATCCGCACCTGCTATATAATTCCATTGTCTGAAGTTGGTGGGGGGGGGGGGGGGGTTGAACCCGCAAACCCCTGGCTTTGTCTTTGATGGGTGCGAATTAGTCCCATCTTTATTAAAATTCCTCTCACATAAATCCTTCAGCTACGCCTCGACAGGCTCATCAATAAGCATTGGACTAACGACGACGCGTTGTTTATTGATGATCTTCGGATTGTTTAACCGTCCCATTTGTTAATCAAATTAGGCAACTGTGACTTTGTGCTACTTTCTATTTATTTATTTACATTCAGGCTTTTACCATTATGTGATAAACAGGCCTCCAAGAAATAGGACAAAATATTGACAGTAGATTATGATACTTACAAAGTTACAACCATAGTTACAATCTACTGTCAATATTTTGTGTGTCAATATTTTGGTAGATATAAGATATCCGAGAAACTAATTTATTTATTATGTATTTTGTAGTCTATCATCATATTACAAGTATTGTTGATTTATATAATGTAGTAATACATTATAATTATAACAAAACATACATAAAATGTATCTGTCAACCATCACCGACTTCAGAAGCTGTTAAATTTTTTAAGAAAATATTTTTCTACTTTTTAGTTTTTTGAAGTCGGTTTTTACTTTTTTAAATCGGTGTTCACCTATATAAAACAGTTGACAACCCTAGGTTCACATGATAGTAATGTTCCATAGTCACCTACTTAGTCAAGGTAAACCTAACTTAGCTACTCAACTCACGAATACTCGTATCAATAAAAAATGCTTTTTAAACACTTTGCGCCAGTTGTGTGCTCTTACGATGTTTTATAAACGCAAATCACGATTCGCCTCCAAACAGTAGGGTAATCACTATACCCACTCGTAATCGGCATCGATTCACTTTTGACAGTTTAAGAATGTCCATTGCGCTGTTCGAATTCTCGTTCAGTATAATTTTTAAAACATACTGCGCAATGTACATTGTTAGACTGTCAAAATTGAATCGATTCCGATTTCGAGTGCGCATCGTGATTACCCTGCAGTTTTGTTTATAACACAGTATTATTATTAATTAATTCTGTGATACAAACCATGTCTCATTAGTCTAGTTATCGCGAGTGCGGATGCATATGCGTGAGATCTTGGGTTCGATTCCC
The DNA here is from genome assembly GCA_932294325.1 of Allophyes oxyacanthae. Taxonomy (NCBI): domain Eukaryota; kingdom Metazoa; phylum Arthropoda; class Insecta; order Lepidoptera; family Noctuidae; genus Allophyes; species Allophyes oxyacanthae. The sequence continues at coordinate 10,040,514 of OW028628.1, forward strand.
AGGCCAAGTATAATGTTAATTTATTTTTCTGTCGCGAAATTCTCGCAGCTGTCCGGAATTTGGAATTGTGTCCGGTTATTATTATAAGTTCGCCCCTATTACGGCCTCTACGAAATTTAGCTGGTGCAGTATATACGGTGTACAGACACCTGGACACCGTGACTTATTCATTCAGGAAAAACGCGTGATGCGATGTCGACGATTGGTCCCATAGTAAAAGGTTTTCATAATGATGTACCTACAATAACCTTAATGGGATCGGGACTAAAAAGGCCTTATATTATCAACCAATTTTTCGAGCGTTAAAAGTTTCTAGTCCAAACAGCACGTAAAAGAGAGAACAAATAGGTAAGAACACCATTTCACACTGAAGAAGTCCGATAAAAGCGAAAACCGGGAAGTATAAAAAGCTTCGCAAATCGTTCTAAATTATTAATAATGGTACCCACAGATGCTAAACGGTACCTATACCAAGCCTGACGTAATAGCACAAAATAGATAGCTATCTATCTGTTTTGTAGTAAAAGCAAGCAATAAATTACAAACGCTCTGGATATTTTATTGTAAGAAGGAAGAATTATTATGCTGAGATAAGAAAATTATCCTCTGATGCTCTCAAAATGACACAATCTATCTATATTTCATTTGTCAATGTAGGTATCAATATCTAATTTGTATTGCCACTAGACCAAGAAACTGTTTTTTGAATTGCTTTATATAATCTGTGCTAATAAACAAAACAGATAATATAATTAACTAATAAACACTTTACTCACGTTAAATCCAATATAAAATAATAGGAGCACAATCATGTTGTCCAACGTAAAGTTTCGATCACACTAACCTATTCAGTCAGCGGTATATGTTCATATACCATGTGATATAACTCCGCAAAGTCAACCGATAGTTCAAGAGAATATTTTAATGTACCAGGACGACATAAGTCGATAGGTTCTCACAGCTTTCACGTTTGGAAATCGTGAGGTACAAAGGTGAGGTCAAATGCATCTACATCTAATTGTTGGGGAGAAACTCTTACTAGATTGTTAAGGTAGCATAAATATAAGTATTTTTTTAATACGTACGGTACCACATACTATTTTAATTTCCAAGGTATATCTACCTATTTGTGTTCTTTCTGGGTTTCTACTTAGGTCGTAGATGCACTGAACAAATATCTGAGTCGGTATGGCCACAGTTTGACCTACATATTTGTGCCGGGTGTTTGTGCATATGACATTTTTATGTGTAAACTGGTACAGGGGCTTACTACGACATCTTATAGCAGGGCAGAAATTGAGCTGTCCAGACACTTCCAGTATGAGCTGACGTCGCACTGTATAGGCTTTTCGTATAATGAAAGGTCTTCTTATACTGGAAATTTTTGAACAGTTCAATTTCTGCAATCTGCAATTTCTGCTATACGAGCTCGTTGTAAGCCCCCAGTATGACATGAGAAACGTGAAAAACCCTAGCTAGAGTAAAGAATCGTTCAAAACAATCCGTCAAACTACTCCAAACATTATAATAAATTATTTTCGATTCCTCCTTAAACTGAGATTCCGTCGAAGTGCACTAGTAGGGCTGCCACCTTCTTTTTGAGCAATTAAAGTATTTTACTTTTCTAAGGTAAAAAAAAATAAGTACAACAAGTATTACTTATTCGAATACTATTGAGAGTATTATTGTGATTCTTATATTGTTGAAGATCATAACAGCATCTTTACTTTCTTTCTATTATCTAAATTATGATATATAAATAATTTATTTTTTATTCAGTTAAAAGACAGGTTACACGCAAAAAAATCGTCTAACACTTTTGATTTTTTTAGTAAATTAAACAATGATAATTCAAAATTAGGAACAAAAGATTTTTTAATGTAGGTACTGTATTGCTTTCATAAATTATAAAGTAGGTTTTCGCGAATTATCATATAATACTTCATAAGAACTTCTTATAAAGTGCATGTGTAAATTGCATTTGGGAACGGACACTGAAACACTCTGAAAATTTTGCGCACTACATAAAAAAATATCCTGTTTAAGCTGAGTTTTAATTTAAAACATTTTGTAACACGTTTATTAACGTGCGTTTTTAACCAAATCGGTTTAATTTTCCGTAACAATCCTACTTATAACCAGCCAAAACAAACTAATAAGGAAATAACCGCCTAAGTTTTTACGTAAATTAATAATTTACGACGTACTTATTATGTCTTTTTATTATATTTTACTGGCATTTGTCTAATACGGCCTTAACCGTAATCTAATAAAAACCGGTATGAACTGGTTTTCAGGGTTCTATTTTAACTGAACATCTGCCGTTTTTATTGTAGATTTTATTTAGAGGTCTACAAGTATTATGCTATCGACCGTGGCAATATTTAAAATTGGTTTAGTTATCAAATATAGGTTAAACATAGGTTATTTATGACTTAACACCGGTTAGTAAAATATATTGGAATTATTAACATGTTAAATGTTATCAAATCTGTATTGATATGTACTTATCGTCTTATTTGTTTGGAATTTGATTTATTTAACCAGATCATAAACTTAGAATACTTTCGCTTCACATCCTAAATCTATGAACCAGACTGTAATTTCAATCAATAGGTGCACCTATTGCACATAGGTGCACCATACGTACGTCATTACGCACGTCATTGACGATACAATGACGTCTTTGACGATACAATGACGTACTGAGAAGATACAGAAAAGATACCTACTCCATAGATACTCTTTTACAATAATAGGTAGTATGCAAGTAATATGTTCGATTAGGGTATATAGGACATATATACGGAACCTTTCTAATCTGAAACGAGCCCGATTATATAATAGAAGTCCGCAATTGCTTGTTTATCAACCAGTAGCAATAGATATCGTCGCTGCGGTCATTGGCATATCTATTAGTTACAGATAAATGAACTTTAAGCTATTTTTTACTTATCAACGTGCTCTGTTTATATAATAAGCGAGTATAAAACCGATGAAAAGAGCAGGAACGTGCATGAAAAAAATATGAGAAGCTTTACAATGAATATTTTCAATGTTTTAAGCTTAGTTTTAACCAGTTTTAACATTGAAAATATTTTTATTTAACCTGCATCTTTAGTCTAACCTCTATCCAAAGTTCATATCGGCTGAATTTTACTTTCAAAAAGCGAACAATAATCGCGAAGACGCGTCTTTTTTGTTTGCAAAAACTGGCTCTTGAACACAAACCTATAAATGCTTATTGTTAAAATAATGATTTGAAAAAGATAATGACTAAAATAAGGTTTATTATCACTGGCTGAATACGGTCCACGTACGAAAAAGTCGATTGGAACCAGGCTGAGGTGCGGTCCACATAAGTAACTTTCACCGAATGTGAGCCACGCAATCCATATCGGTAAGAATCGGTGCATTGATTAGAAACCGTCTATTATAATCCTTATTAATCGATTACCTATTGTTGTTTATATACAATTTATATGCTTCTCTTGGCACCCTTACAAGTTTTGGTAAGTTTTATTGGTTTATTTGTCTTAGGAGTAGGACCCCAAGTTATTATATCTAACTATAATTCGCGTTGTACGTCAATTTGAATGGGTGAAAAAGTTGAATACCAGTCTGACTTCCTTCCTTTTCTATATCTTTCTTTATATTTTTGTTTGTATATTTGAGGTAATTTCATGAATTACAAAGCCGATTTCGAAAGTTCTTTCAAGGCGTTCGTTCTTTCATAGGCTAAATTTTATTTCGAAAATCAAACCCTACGGGACAAGTGAAGCACAGAAATGGTAATAAAAATAAGAGTTCAAAAAATTAACCCTAGTAATTTTTTTTTAATAATAGTTACACTTTTTCAATTTAAACTTCTAAATTTTCTGACACTTCAATATGGTGATTGGATTTTTAAAATTAAAGATAGTCTTTAGATATTTTTTAAACGATAAAAACTGTTGTGTTGTGACCCAACACGCACATTGCACAAGCTAGCTCGCGCGCGTTTTTGTATGCAGCCGATTTGAGATTCATTGTTTACCACTGCGTCGTCCTAATAAACTTAGTTAACACCCGTGTGAGCAAGCTCTTATTCAACAGTAATTTGCAGTCATCAGTGGCGAAACAATTCAAATAGAACTAGAAAAACATTACGTCGATTATAATACACAATCTGAATGAAAAAACAATTAATTTCCGCTTTTCATAACAGATTAAAGTAATTTTTATGTCTTTAAGGCCAGAGCCAGAGGGATAGATGAAAAATCATTATAATAATGCACTTTATTTCGAAGGGGTCAAGTCTAAATTATAGTAAAAAAGTGTGAAAGATTGTAATTTTCTTAGAAAGAAAGCGTACTACATAGGTATAGATAGGTAATGGTATTGTAAAGAATGCAATGACTTTTTGTGTTTTAGACTGGTCTTATGTGAACGTGGTGATGCCATATTATATTTATGATGTTTGTGTCAGCGACGACGTCACATAAATGAGACAATTTCTAAATTAGCTATTTCGTATATTAGACACTAGCTTCCGCCAGCGACTTCGCCCGCGTGATATCTTTATAAATTATAGCCTATGTTACTCACTGATAATGTAGCATTCGGCTGGTGAAAGAATTTTTAAAATCGGTCCGGTAGTTGTTGAGTTTAGCCATTACAAACAAACAAACAAACATACAAAAAATCAAATCTTTTCACTTTATAATATTAGTTTAGACGAAAGCTGGACCGTAATTCTGCTATTTCAGTCGTGTATCAATCGTGTCCGAATGGTGTCATAATAATTAGGTACACATGGCTTCTGATGGACATAACGTCACGTATATATGTATATAATAATACATTTGTACGCCGTAAATGCAAAATGCCCATTACCCTGTATACACTTGCTCATATTTTGAACCAATAAATGATCTTGTATCACGAAGAATTCTCATGCGACAGCTCATACCGACACTATGGAAGAAAAACGACGCTTGACAAACGGATTAGTGATCAAACTATGATCAAAGACGTTGCTTCCCAGCATCTTGATTTCTCTCGTGGTTATCCATTTCCTGGAACCACTAGGTCACCAGTAACGGTAAAGTATCAGTACACAACTTTGTCCAGTGAAGCAGCAAAGTAATCTGCGGTTAACCGGATAATATTCATCGCGATGAAGAGCTTACGGTTAGTGGTCAAGGAAGTGACAGTTCGAGTTGGGCAATGGACATTAAATCTTCAGGTGCAAGACTTTAAAACTCGAATTGGCTAGGCAAGACAGGTGGTAGGTATAAATGTACGTGAGCAATGGGCTAATACAATTAAGAACAAGTCGAGACCACCACCAGAGGGCCATTTCTATTGCTTAGTTACCTACGCTTATTGCTTCTATAGCTGGTACCTATATTCGGTCACGCTCGACTCGGTTGGGAGCCATGTGTTCTTCGTTGATTAGTGAACCAATATTATGTAGACTGTAGAGCATCAACGGCGAAATTAATCATAGGAAGAAGATTCGTCGAGAACCGGTGAATAACTCATCATCATCCGAATGAACTATTTCGTTAGAATCATGAGTTGACACATGCTTCTTTTCAGTCATAAGGTATCTTATAGCTGTGCGATCGGCAGCTATTTTTAACCCCCGACAAAATAGAGGGTTGTTATAAATTTGTAGTATGTATCTGTGTAACCGTGTATCTGTGTATGTGTGTTTCCGTGTATCTGTATGGCTGTCTGTGACATCGTAGCTTCAAAACTGATGGACAGATTTCAATGCAGTTTTTTTTAAATTGAAAGCTAGTTATATCGGCATTCAGCTTAGCTATGTGTCATGAAAATCTGTTTAGCCGTTCAAAAGTTACAGCTTTTTTTTAGTTGGAGTCGGTGGTTCTTGACGGTTAGGTTATACTTTTCGGAGTTAAAATGCTGCGAAACTTCGCGGAAACGCGCGTTTCTGCTGCTAAAAGAATCTGGTACGCTTCAGGCGCTTGACATGCTAAATTGTCTATAAATTCTAAAATAGACTTGACGAATGTGGATAACGTATTACATTGATAATTTGATACGATAAATCCCCGAGATGAAGTAGACACCGATCGTAAATATTTACTTTTTGTTGCAACGCATCTTCAATACTTTCGATTATTTAGCAGCACTTTACAAGACGGTCGCTAATCAACACTGTGTCACACAGAGTTCTTAAATGTTACAATTTACGAGCAAGACAACTGACACCGTGTTTTAGTTGAAACACGCGAACTAGGAATAATGTGCGTGACGAACGAAAGCGTATTCGTTAAGAGTCAATCCACACTCCTTCGTTGATCTGTTAGAAGTTATGACAGCAATAAATGTTCACAGATATTTTAAATTTATCACCTTTCGCATATTAATCAGCAGAATTTGAAACAGACAGACAAATTGACAAAGAAATGCAAAACGGTCACTGAATAGAATAGATCTTTATTTCATGTACTTAAACCAGATACAGGCACTTATGAAATGTCGAGACTCTAGGGCCCGTATTAATAAACCAATCTCAATTCTGAGTAGGCTCTTAAGTAACCACATAAGATGCTGGACTATATAGTTCCAGCATCTTATGTGGTTACTAAAGAGCCTACTCAAAACTGAGATTGGTTTATTAATACGGCCCTATGTGCGCGGTTCCAAATAGTAGGTCCTATGGAGAAGAACCCGATAAAGACAATGTTTTTTTTTTTAATTATTATTATTTCATGTGGTGCCTCAATTTTGCAGCCAAATAACTTACTTTTTCTTTCTTCTTTCTTTCTGTTAGAAATAGGTCGTTATACAAAATACTTCTTGTGTCCGGAAGACACAAAAAGAAACATATTTCCTTAGAATGATTAATAGTATTTCTTTTGTGGTTAATATGACACGATAAATACTGTAAGGAAATAAATTCCTTTATTTCTTACACGTTTTAATTATTTTCTTGTGTAACGTCAACAAAACAACACACTTTATTTATTAAAAAACACACCTGCCTTTTATTTATTCGTTATAAGTATCAACCACCACTTGAAGTACCTAGCTAGTTTTCTCAGAAGAAAAACTCGAACCTTTCAAAGTTACGATATAGTAAAAGAGCAGCCTTAATTTTTAAATACACCTTAACCAAGACATTAAAGTTAATTATTGCTTTAACGAGAACAAATTCTTAAGAGTCTTGCAACCAACGAATATGTGTCACCTTTCAACTTTAAAATAACTAAACAAGGTTCTTTTTAGTCCGTTTACACGTTGCGTTTAATAACTGTATCGACGTTCGCTCGAAACATAATTATGTGATCGTTTCTTTGCTACTTGGCAGACAAATTCGCGTTAGAATTGTCATAGACCTTGCAAGAATGTGGAAAAAAAAACCACGTAATCACTAAGGTCAAAATCAAGTTCGAGACATAAAAGTTCTCCGAAATCGTCCAAAATCATCAAAATCAAAAACATTTACAAAAAAAACAGCCCTTTACTATCCCACTACTGGGCACGGGCCTCTTCCCAGAATGAGGAATGGGAAACATTTATCAGATTTTTATTTGTCTCGAGAAATCTATCTACAATTATTAAATTATCTTACAGCTTCGTGCAATGTCAGGCAACACAGCATGATATTCTAAGCGATCAATATGGTAATATTTGTTACCTATTTATCTACTCTGTGCCACTACACTTCATGCCTATAGTCCAGACTCCAGAGAATGGGCCACACTACAACATGATAGTGAGGTGTTGATCTCTCGCAAAGGCGATGGTAATTCTGCAGTTGCTCGTCACCAGCCGTTATTATCTGCCATCTGTCAGGCATCAGAGCTTCTCCGGTTTATATGGTGTGTCGGATGCAGTGCAGTGATTATTTTAAAAGTCGTATCGTATAAACGGGTTTCCGTGTGTAGAACGCGTGCAAGACTTGCAGATATCTAGGCGGTGAGATCTTTGAGTCGTGTCATGATCTTTGCCACTTACAGACCTACATACGCAGGCTAAGTAGGTAGGTACGTAGATAGTGAACAAAGTATCATGGTAAAAGAAGAAATTACTGTTGATGTTTTTGTGACGGATTCTCGTAGAAATTACTGGTGCTGTCTTTGAGTATCTAGACTCAAAGGGTGCTGTTGAAATTAACCTTTGACTATCATGTAACTTATGCTTGAAGAAATTTCTGCTAATATCAAAGGCTACATATCTTAAATAAAGACTCCAAACACTAGTTACAAGATTTTTACCAAAAAGTTTTTCGTGGAGACCAATTTACGTTGGTTTTATTATTATAAAACCTGTCAACCAATAAAAAGTTTGATTAAAGATATTAACATACTTTTCACGAGTCTTACTTTCATCTTTGTATATGGCAGGACATTACTGACGCCTTATTCAAAGAACTTGTCCCGCTTTCATTACTAGCAAGTAAATACAACATGACGTGCTTATCACGTCACTGTGCATATGCAGGAAAATTAACGCGAAATCAGATTCCTTTTCACCGGCAGGCCCAATAAGTAACTGTAAAATGTTTCTTTGCGATCGGTCGTCGCTCGTTTTAAGACAGTTATCCATATACTCATTGGCATGACACACAATAGTATCGGCCCCGCAGAACGCGCCAGCCTTCATTCGCCCGTGCGCCAACATTCCGTTAGTTGCCTCCTCACTTTTCAACACGCGAGTCGGTCAAAAACAATCCGATAATGCAAAATTCTTTTTTATAAAGTTTCATAGTGAACTTCAATAAAGTGAACGCGCCTAAATCTGACGTTAAATTTGGCGGGAAGTTAGAGCAAAATGGCGCGCGCTTTTTTTGTAATTTTCGCGCTTATTCTTGTGCTGTCTCCGTGTGAGATGAAGACGAGGAAGATCAAGGATTATCCGACATATAAGCAGTTGACTTTGCAGAGGAAAGAGACTACTCCTGTGGATTTTACGAGATTAGTGGTGATGAGACTAGTGTATGGATTCGCGAAGGTGTTGGGCTTTGAGGAGCCAATTGGTGAAGTGATGAACGGTGCCTTTGTCCCTCCAGGGGCAGACGATGATGACTTTGATGATGATGATGATAGTGATTTCTTTGACGATTATTAATATAAGAGTTCGACGATTATTCTGATACCAAATAACTCGCATTTACCCAGTTATGTCTTGTTGTAAAATATTGAATAACCAAGTATTTATAATAATTTATTCATGAATAATTTATTCTAGTATAAGAACTACTTAAGTACACAAAATGTTTGTTGATGGAAAGTTGTCTCAATATTATTTAATTAGATGATATTTTTATTAATTGGCAACGGTGTTTCACTAATTTCTGGATTTATTGGAAAATAACTGGATATTTTATTTTATTTTATTTATTTTATTTTATTTATTTCTTCAGAAAACTTACAGCTAGAATATATTATAGTAACAACAGTATTAGTGAAGGAAGGCCAATTACAAGTTTTCACAGGTAGGTAATAGACTAGAAAAAATTGACAGTAGACAGACAAGAAGATTAAAAAAACATGAAAAAAAAAACAGTCACTCAGAATTTCGATAGGTTTCAGGTAATATCAAAGAAATGATTACATAAATATGTTTTCAATTTAGAGACACTTGTGGAAAATAAGTCAATATCAACACTCTGACACACTGAGTTGTATGTTCTGCTAGCCCTTATTATGTAAGCGTTTTGACGATAAGTGCACCGTACAGAAGGAACATGTAGGAGTTGATGATTCCGCAACAATGCGGATGGTACGCGAAGCCCAATTTTGCTTGTAAGCTCAGGACAGTCGGTTGAACCATTTACTAAACTAAACAAGAAGACCGTATCGGCTATTTTTCTCCGCTCAAATAGAGGAAGAATATGAAATTTCTTGCAGCGGCTGAAATAATTAGGTAAATAAGTTTTGGATCTATATTGAATGCACCTTAGAAATTTCTTCTGAATATTCTCAATACGATTAACGTAAATGTTATAATTAGGATTCCAAACTGGTGAACAATATTCGAGATGACTGCGCACAAAAGCGCAATAAAGAATTTTAAGTGTTTTGATGTTTCTAAAATCAGCTGATATTCTTAAAACAAATCCTAGTGCTTTAGAAGCCTTTTTAGTAATATTGTCAATGTGTGCGTCAAAAAGAAGCTTTGAGTCAAAAGTCACGCCTAAATCTCTAATCATATTAACTCTGGCTATTGAAGTATTCGCAAGTTTATAGTCATAATGAATAGGATTCAGCTTGCGAGTAAAGGAACATACGTAGCATTTAGACACATTTAAATCTAAGTGGTTTGTGACACAGTAATTTTGGAATTGGTCGAGATCGTGTTGGAGGCGAATAGCATCCTCATTGGTTCTTATTTGGCTTAAAATTTTCATGTCATCAGCAAACAGAAGAATCTTAGAATTAGAAAAACACAAAGATACGTCATTGATAAAAATGTTAAATAAAAGTGGTCCTAATAACGATCCCTGCGGTATTCCTGAAGGGATATACATAGTTCTAGATGTATAACCATTGAGAACAACAGTTTGACATCTATTATATACATAAGATGTGAACCACCTAAATAGATTCCCACTGATGCCAATAGCCAGTAGCTTACGCAGAAGTATAACATGATCCAAGCGATCAAAACACTTGCTATAATCAGTATAAATGACATCTACTTGTGTGCGTTGAGACATACATTCAGTCAGATAGTCACTGCAGAGAATAAGATTAGTAGTTGTGGATCGCCCTCTCAGGAAACCATGTTGCCGGTCACTAATGCTCAATCTTAGAGTCGCGTACAGCTGTTTATAAATTATTCTCTCTAAGATCTTTGCGAACAGACATAGTTTGGAAATAGGCCTATAGTTTTCCACGTAGTCTTTGGGTCCTTTTTTATGGATCGGAGTGATAAACGCTGACTTCCATATTGGAGGTACCGCGCCTATAGCCAATGACTGTTTGAACAGAAGTGAAAGAGGAGTAGTTAAACTTTTGGCACAGTTAAGTATTAAGACAGGTGGAATATTGTCTGGTCCTGCAGATTTGGTTAGGTCGACTCCCTTTAGCAATTTATACACTTCTAATTCCTGAACTTCAATAGCATGTATGTCTGAGACCATGTTAAAATTAGTACCCTGCGCAAAGTCAAAAGAAGGCTCGTCGTCATTGACAGAACGACTAAGGAAATTTGAATAAAAGTAGTCGCCAAACAAGTTGCAGATATCGTCTCCGTCACTAGAAGAGCAAGTTCCGTATTTGAATAAGGTAGGATACGTATTGCTTTGATTTTTGGATTTCACATACGACCAAAATGCTCTAGGATTCTTTAAAATACCTTCTTCAATTTTTGAGATATAGTCGCTAAACATATCATTTTCAACTTCTTTAGCACGCTGTCGTAACAAGATGAATGACTGGTAATCAGAAAGATTCCTGTATTTTTTGAATTTTGCATGATATTTCGATTTTTCTTTAATAATTTTGATTAGAGGCTGCTTGTACCAAAGAGGATATTTACTGCACGGAACGACCGTTTTTACAGGTACGTAAGTATCCCGCAAGCTGTTTATCGTTTCATAGAAAAAGGAAACCGCATCTTCGAGTGATCTACTTTTCACTTCGGTATGCCAGTCCAAATGGCTCAACTGGTGATTTATGGCAGTATAATCTGCCAAATGATAAAGAAATTTTACACGAGGCCGTAGAGGAAGGGTGTGAAGTTCAACGAAATCAGCAGTCACACACAGAGCCTTGTGGTGCACATCTTCTGGCACCAGGGGGTCCGTGCAACATGACACTAAAACTTCGTTATTAGACAAAACTAAATCTAATATTCTGTTATTACAGTTTACGTGCGCGTTATATTGAGAAAGATTGCAAACGGTAAAATTGTCAATCAAACTGACCTGGACATGACCTTGGATATTACTAGGACAAAGAGACTGGCCATCCCCATCTAGTTGCCAAGTTATGTTTGGCAGGTTAAAATCACCAAGTATAATGAACTTATCCGCGGGATTTTCTTGAACGATATCAGCTAGATTATTAGAAAAATTGGTTAACTGACCTGCTTGGGAGTGACCAAGATTTTGGTTACAAATGTACACCACGCAAATATGCATTTTGTACGATATACGCGGCCTTTTCCTGTGCAATGTTATAGTAACCCACATATCTTCGGCAGACGAGTACCACTCACTACGAAGTTCACTTATAAGTTCGCGTCGCACAGCAATAAGCACACCACCCCCCAAAGTCTGCATAGTACTAGAATAATTTCTATCGCGCCTCCAAACTATATAACGGTCATCAAACAATTCACTATCTTTGACACCTTCATTGAGCCACGATTCAGTTAAACAAATAATATCGTATGAATTAACACACACATTACGATAGAATATTGACGCTTTTGTACGCAATCCACGAACATTTTGATAAAAAACGTTAATAGGTGTCACCGTAAACAAAGGAGGTAATTAGAGTCTGAATAGAAATAGTAATATAAGGTACATTCGGTCTAAAGCAAAAAATAAAATATTTATAAGTTAAAAGAGAAAGCGAGGTCAAGCTGATTGCGACTTTGGCGTAATGCAAATAGAGTATAGCATAATAGTAGCAATGGTCAACATAGTGCGATAAGTGAACAAAAGGGAAGCGGCGATAGAATGCACACAAAAAATTGGTACATGTGTTTCTCAAACTATTTGTCAAGTAGATGCAAACATACAAGAACGACATGTCAGAGTATTGATTTCGCTTTTCTAATGTGAGAACTTTTTCAGATCCTGTTCCGTTCTGATATGATAGGTTGGTGAAGTAGTATTTTTCTTGATTAGTATTTTGCAACCAACCACCCAAGTGTACAAAAAACCAAGTTCTTTTGCAAGCTTTTTCGTCTTATTAAGCAGCATTTTGTTCTCATACGTCAGATGGTCATTGACGTAGATGATACTATCGGAATTGAAACCCAATTTGCTTGCAGTTACTGTTGCTTTGTGTTTCTTGGCTGCGGCCACAAAGTCATTCTTAAGGTATCTATTATGTATAGAACAAATAATGTTTTTGTTGTGGTCGTTGTTGCGCATCGGCACTCTCGCAATGAAGTTAATTTGCCCTATTGGGATACTACATCCAATGATATCTCCTATCTTGGCAACTATCGTAAATAGATTTTCTGAGTTGGTTAATGGGACACCTTTGATTTCGAGGTTGTTCATTCTTGACCTTTGCTCGCTTTCCCGGTGTAAATCTTCGAGTTTAGAGCAACGATTATGTAAAGCTGACATCTCCTCTTTCGTTTTCTTCAAACCGTCCATTTCGCGCTCCAAATCCGACACCTTGGTAGTTAACGTCTCCACTGAGTTATCCAGAAACTCAACACCCGTTTTAAGGCTCGAATACTCTGCCCTGATCGACTTTAATTCCACCAATTCCAATTGGATAGCTTTCACGTTCTCCATTAGAGCTGGTAAGTTGTCCATTTGAGCCGAGAGGGCCTTCAGTTCCGACATAATGCTTTCCATGTCTGCCGTTGCAGGCTTAGCCACATCAGATGCCGTTGGGCGTGGGCTGGATGCTGCCAATATTTTGCAGCCACTACACTTCCATGTGTTCTTGCGATCCCCCAATTTTCGCCATCCACATTCAGTGATGCCAGCGCAGGGAAAATCATACTGGCCTAGACACACGACGCATTTCACCCCATCCATGGACTCAACTGCGCAGCGCTTGCATGCAAACATTTGGAATAGGTAGGTAGATATTGAAAACTTTCAAAAACTTTGAGAACCGTAGTCAAACTGATCGTTAACCGAATGGCCAAAGCGAATACGTGCGGCCGATTTGCTGTCTACCGACTGACTGATAGTTTACAAGAGAGGTTAATTTTACCTAGATACTAATAAACCAATTTCATATTAGTTGTTTGAATAACATAACTAACACGATATTGGTTTGTGACTTGTGAATGATAATATTTTATGGATTTATAAATCATAATAATTAAGATTTTTTTGTTTTCATTTTTTCTGTTTGGTAGTATTTTTTTTTTATTCCTTCTGTAACAATGTTACATCAAAGTGATCACAAGAGCGGCTGCTGTCTGAAATCCTAGTTTTGATTAAGTGTCTAGGAATGGCTGTAAAATTGTACCTACTCAACAAAAGTCAAATAGCTTTGCGTCCATTCCATAGGACAATTATTTGTAATCACGATGGTGAGAACTATTTAAAACATTCAAACTCATTTAATTCAACTTACGAGCAATGGATGCTGATAATGATAAATTTCAAAACCAATTTCGGCCGCAGCGGCTTCCGGTAGGACAGGACACAAGTTTACTGCTCTGTAGGGCGTCATATAGGAAATTAATAATTATTAGGCAATGATTTTTGCAACCTGTTAATACAAAAACTTATCTGTAGGAAAGTACTAGAAGTTTTTTTTTTTAATAGTTTGATACATGTAGTGTAGAATAACTTTTTCTTTAATTACGGAAGTCAAAAAAGTAGTTATTGCTTCTCCTGATGTTTTAAGTACCTAATGAATTATTATATACTTATTAGATTTCTATCCAATCTTTTCTATCTATGCTTTTTTATTTCCTATTTTTAATTTATTTAACGATGTACCTGGTAGTTTCTAGCGTAATATTTATTTCTTCACACGATAAAGTATGCTAAATAATAAATATAATATGTATTATTTATCACAATTGAACTTTTATTTTTTTCTAAACATAAACCAGAATTAAACAAGCTAAACGAATACCTGCAGAACGATCGAAGCAGGATATAATACATATTATGATGAAGCATAAATCCTTTCAAGTGTGCTCTTAGTATTTTAATTTTAATATGATCTACTATGGGTTGATTTTTCAATCACCAGATAATGTTTTATCCATTGACAGATTTTGTATAGGAAAGCTGTGAGAAAAAAAAAATCTAATCCCTCGGATAGTTATCTAGGGATTGAAAAATCAACGCTATATTAATTTGATATAGAAAACTTGTCAAAATTTGTTGCAACAGAAGCCCTAGCAAAGGCTACAGTAGTATTAAAACTGGTAAAATAATAAACTCTTGTCTCAAAGATGATCACATCATAACATAGGGTATTATTTCTCTCACTTCCGATCGCTGTATAACCATTTCCTTCAGTGTTAACGATTAAAAAGATTTTTAATCGACAAAGCATACTACAGTATTTCAGAGTTTGTGATGGAAAAAAATTGAATTTTGATTTCTAATTTTATTGTTTAGTTTTTGTTCTTTTTTACTGACATACTTTTTAAGTAATTATTTGATTGTGTTTGTTAATTTTGATTTAATTGCTATTCTTTATGATTATTTATGATTGTTTGAGACCTGATTCTGTGATAACAGTAGTTGACTAATACTAGAAATTGATGTAACATTTTGACATGTTGATATTTTAATTGTAACTGGAATCTGAATTTTTATTTGACTGACTAATTATTTTTTATTTTATTATTTCATTTTTGTACACCACATTCTGGTTGATCATGACGGACAAAATACTATGCTATTATACCTACCAACTTAATGTACTCATTATCATGCAAAATAAATTATTCTTATTCTTATTCTTATTCTAGTGTTGTGGTGGAACGAGGTATGATGTTCCTCCATTGATAGGTGATTATGGTGATATTGCCAATATCACCTCGAATCGCACCTTTCCAATGGGGGAACATCATACCTCGTACCACATGTTGATATAATTCATTACAATCCAGACTTTCATCGATAATTAAATAATTTCCTAGGAATTTTGATGAAGAATTTCTTAGTAAAATCACGCCAACCGCATTGAACTGAACAGCAATAACTTTAAGAACAGGATAACATCAGCAGCTGCTAATGCGATGCAATCAGCAATAACTTTTACAACTGATCCACACAAGATAAGCAGCAGCTATCTTTTAACAATTATGGTAGATAATAAATGGCATGTCTTGTTAATTAGCAGATTTTATCATCATATTCTTAAATGAAATTTCTAAAATTCTAGGCTCTTCCCATTGAGCTATTATCTACTAGGAAGGTTCTAAAGGAGACATCACACTTCATTACGCTGTCCCATTTAATTGCGACTACATCGCTGCACTTCATGCATCAGTTTTCCCACTATTTTATTTCACCCCGTCACGCTCCTCATTCCCGCGTGTAACGCATTACGTTTATTTGTCGTGTCGCCTTTAGTACCTACTAGTACGTAGTACATTATAGCTCAATAGCTCTTCCTGGCAGGCTGCCAAGACTTTGTCGTGACAACGGGATCGTGAAGTCTTCAATGCAACATTGAAGCGCACGATTATTAGTTCCTTCATGGTTCCTTCATTGATAGGTATACTTGAGTAGTTGCTTTCCTAAAATCTGTAGAACTAGGCGATGGAAATAGCAAAAGGTGTCAGTTAAACTGGATGAACACGATCTAGAAAAGTACAGATGAGACAAGGGAAGATATAATAAGGGAAATTTAAAAATCGTGTTTTTTTGAGTTGCCCTATATTGATTTACTCATGTGCCTTAACATTGGTAGCAACAGAAACACAGCGCAAGTGTGACACGATCATAATACAGTGCATGTGTTGCGCCTGTCAGTTCCCTTTCACACAATCACGATTTCCGCGTAAACGGTTCCGTGATAGTTTAATCATTATAAATAATGTATGAGCTTTGTAGGAACCGTGTATTAGGTACTCAGGAACCGACAATGTTAGTCGTGGCAAAATGTTATAAATCCGACTCACGTTTAAATATTCATATTTACATGGCGTGCAAATTTTATCTACCCAAGTGTGAAAACTTTTGCAAACGGGTAATCGTCGCCGATATACCAGAAACTGGCGTATGGACAGGAGTAACTATCAGTAAGACGTCACTAAAGACAACTCAACGAAATACGAAATAAAAAAAATTGCTTCTGCATCTGCTATCTGCTTTTAGATATAATTTCTAAAAATGTGGAGCATACAACGTCTATCAGAAATGCATGGTCATATTTAAGGGTATGGATCAAACCATCAAACTGAACAACTTTCTCTATGGGACCAATATCTATACGATTTCTTTCAAACGTTGATCCACTCTAACATTTCTCCTGTATCGTGGCTACAGTTTACAAACATACATCCAGACCGGAACAACTATTCTGTAAGCCATACAAATATTAATCCCTTGCGGGGATCGAACCTGCGGGCCGTGGCACGTAGCGCAGAAACCTAATCGCTTAGCTACTGTGCCAATTGTGCCGTCAACATTGGCAGTCGTACCGGCGAATCTTGAAGCGCTATAGTTAATACCAATTGTCTTGGCGGCTCTGAATGTAGCCGCCTTTAGCCGCGTACCGATGCGCAAAACGCGTATGACCGGGACAGATGTACGTTGTAGCGGAGCGAGCGTTGTAAACGGCTACATTCAGAGCCGCCAAGACGATTGATTTGGGCCTAGTCCATAGGTCAATAGGTCGCTGGTTCACATCCGGCTCGAAGGACCATTTTATGTGACAGGCACTGGTATTTGAATAAAACCACATAAATAATTATTGTTGATGAACTGCCACTAATTTATGCACAATTGTGAATGCAGTTGGTGAATGATGACTGACAATTTTACATTCAATTGAACTATGAATGAAAAATAATTCTATGTACCTATGCTTCATACACCCGGTATAAAAATCCGCTTAGATGTAGGCAAGTACAACATGTGCAGATATGTAAAATAAAAAACTTTATTCACATTCCAGTAATATATTAATCATAAATCTTCATTACAATCAAGAAACCATGAATGATCATCAATAAAACCTTTATCTTGCGACCCTTCTTCATCACTGCATTCCTCACCATCACTAGTACGAGAACATCCCTTCATCTTCCTTATCAAGTCACCCCATTTCACCTTCACACTGCAAAAAGGACAACTGCCCTCTATAGGCACATACTCTCCTGGTACCAGAAATAAGTCAGCTAAACATGTAATGTGTGCCAGCAGTTCACAACTGGGATTCAAACAGGTTATCCTCGCTTGACCATTTGTTATGTAAGTGGAACATAATAAACATTCTTCATCAGGGAGTGTAGAAATAGAATTTTTAAGCTTCAAGTTCTTGCTTTTAACTAATCCTTGGCATATTGTCATGTGGTCCGGTGGCTTTCGCTCAGGCTGTAAATTAAAACAAAACTGATATAAAAAAGTAAATCATAAAGATACCTGGTAGAAATAAAAATCATGAACAAAGGTTTTATACTAAAATATTTATATAAATATCCTATATGACTTTAAGAATAGAGAAAAGTATGTATGAATAAGCTTTTTTTTTTTTTTAACTTTTGGATGCCTTTCTATTCTATCTGTCCAAGTGCAATAAATAACCCCCCCCACACTTTACATTTCTATTTATTGTATCTTTTCTTATCTTTCTGATGTAGTAGTGTATTGTATTGTATCAGTTGTATGAAATCATCAAAAATATGTAAAATGTCGTACAGGAAATTCTTCACAGTATTCATTCTCCAGCCACCTTATGATCAGAGGCAGGCGGCACCAGGGTCCCACTCGGAGCATCTCACTAAGTACCCTCAGTTTGAACTTAAATTCAGACTCCTTTCTTGGTATCTTCTTTAGGTTTAAGTGTTGAAGTCTAATTGTCTTTGTTGGATTCTGCCAGGCCCATTCAAACTGAAATAGGTGAATTGGTAATTACACAAACCAAATGCAATAGATGTTAGGATCAGAAGATCCAGTTTTGGCCTAATTTCAATTCACGACGTGCGCCACACTGGGAAAATCAAGTGTTAGAACCGCATTACAATCCTTGATGTGCCAAGAGCCTATTGACTGGCCATTCAACCTTTCTAACTCAAAAATTACAAGTTATTTTTTTAAATCATTATCTGTTCATAGTTTAGAACAACTTCTAATATGGTACAAATGCGGAAATCACGAAAGAAAAATGCCTGTTATACATTTAGTGTTGAGTAATATTGAATTATGTATGGAACAGCAGTTTCTTTTTGTGTTTTCATGTTTGTTCTCATAGTAAAAACTGTTCATAATGATGAGTACAATACAATAACCCCTAGAAGGGATCACAGCTACAAAGGTAGGACTTGATATAATATTATAATTTTAGCAGTTCTTGATCTAGATATATGATAAGCCAAACTATTTAAAGCCAATGAAGGAATGATGAACTTAATATTAATACTTACTCTAAGAGCTGATATGTTATTTGGGAATCCATGTACTATCATCACCATTTTCCTAAAAATATTCAGCTTTATTTATAGACAAGAATATTGAGGAATAAGCATGAACATCATAATTTTTGGAACATAATTTTTTTTGCTTCTTAGAAATGTACTCTATATGTGACAGTATTGGTATTGGTTAATCCCATTATCAACTCATTCTATCGCAGTCCACTGCTAGACAAAGGCCTCTGCCAAGGTGTGCATTTTATTAAATCTCAAATGTGGCCAACAAGCTTCTGGCTCGTCTGATGGTAAGCGGAATACTGTTAGTTCATTGCCACAGCTAGATGAAATAGCTCAGATGGACTGGATATGGAAGACGGAGACGGAGGATCAAGTATTGGGCCGCACCTTAGAATAGAATAGAATAAACATTTATTTGGACAGCAAAACAGATTTGAGACCCAACATAGGTACAGAAAACACAAGAAATGAATGGCATTAAATAAAAAGAACAAAACCTTCTTATGTATGAATCTCAAAGTTGGATCAAAATAGGTATCCAGACCAGCTTAATGTCAAGCACCAGAAAGTGAACTGCCACTGGTGCTGCTACTGAACTTGGGACAGACCCCTGTTCTATAGTGGACTGGGATCGCTCAAGTTCAGTCTGATTATTGCTCAACTGGGGAAATTCCTCCACCTTGCAAAATATCATAGCTAAATAACACTGCTCTTTTGTAGTGTTGTGTTCCTAACGGTGAGCAAGGTCGCCAGTGCGTCTTGGGGAAGCGTCGTGTTGGCAATAGGGAGACGCTAGTAGTACAACAATAACGCAACGCGCGAGTGATACCCCTGGAGTTGCAAGCGTCCATAGGTTATGGTAGGTTACCATCAGGCGGGCCATATGCTTGTTTGCTTCCTTAGTAATATAGAAATAAAATAAGTAAATTTTTAAAACTAGTTCCCTTTTCTTCTCCTTTCTTCTGACACGAACCAAAACACCGGTAAGCTACTTATTTTCTATTTGAAATTTTCACACAGAAACAACTCATCAGTAAATCAGTCTCTTCTCATCCACTTACCAAGGTCCTTTATTATTGGTACGGCAGGCCCCTCCAGCCCAGGTACCTCTGTTGTGCTGCATTATTCGTCTATTTGGATCTCGAGTGTATCCAATGTATGTGCGACCTTTGTATTTTGGATTTATACAGTACAACAAGTAGACACCAAAGAAATCCTCCACAATTTCTGGTTCAGACATATTTAAACATTAAGGTTAGTTTTTTGGTTTACTGTAAAATAACTACATCCGATTTTTCATTGGGTTTTTCAGGTGGGAAAACTAAATAAAACTTTGTTTTGAAATTTTGTTTTGACAGTAGCGTTTTGATATTATTTTGAAACTTTAAAATTAATTTTGTGTGATAATTTAAAGTAGGTACGCAAAATATATTATTCCATCAGAAAACATACACGGATACATACTTAATGTTTATTATATACCAAAACTGATTTGCAAGAACGTTTCATGTTATATTAATATGAGAAAAGATTTAGGTATTTAAAAATTCCAGAAACAAAACGCTATGAACGGCTATGAAGCTCGGTACCACAGACTACTTAGAGATACTACGTATCAGACTGCCAACTGTAGTACAAAAACTCTCACCACTAAGTTTTAATGTCGCATGACGTTTCTTTTTTTTTTATTGTCGAACCTTTCCCTGCCCTCGTGGCAAAGGAATTTGACTGATACAGGCCAATACGCCAGTAGGGACCGATTTATATTTTTACATTTTCTGAATTTATTTTGAGGAAAAATGATTAAAACAGCACATTACTTATTAAACGATTTATTTTTCAAAAGCCGTTTTTGCATCGCAGGCAATACACGATTTTATGAGTGGTATACATCAGTGCCCTATAAAATTCTATTTATTGAATAATTTATGTACACACATGAAAAATAACACAGAAAACATTAAATAGGAGAACAAAGTACAAAGGTACTGCTTATTTCATTAAAGAAATCTCTTCCAGCAGACCTGCAAGAGGAGCATTTAAAACACTATATGTAGGCAGTGATGTCCAAGAATAGACTAAAACTACAAATTAAATACAATAATATAAACTTAGGTAAAATACCAACATAAAACAAATACACATAAATATAAAAACATACATAAATAAATACAAACACATATATACATAAATTGCAAACGGAAGATGCTATGACAGGGAGAGATAATGCTCTTTGACACGTTTTTTAAAGGTTGAGATAGTTTCACAGTTCCTTATCTCAGGTGGGAGTGAGTTCCACAACCTAACCCCATGCACAGAAAGGGAATAGGAATAGAAGTCAGTTTTGTGGGATGGGAATGTAAGAAGTAAGAGTACGGGTTATTTATTGTGAACCTAATAGTTAAGGCACAGAAATTATTGAGGACACTAACTTGTCTTGTGTTCAGTACAGTTGATGGAATCAAATGGATACTTGGATATAATTATAGTTTTTATATTTGATTAAACACTATTTTGATGGGCATTGGTTTCCAAGTATTCATTTGTTTCATAACAACTGTACTGACAACACCTTACTGCACCTTCCGATGGATAGTTCAGGCGATTTTTTGCTGAAATATATTCTCTGTGTCTTATCCAGTCATGATGTTAGTTTTCTTACTTGTAACATGTTTTCTGGCATGCATCACAATTTAATTGTAGTTTATTTTAAAAAAAAACGCCCTACTACAACTTTAGTTTTATAAAAGTTATTTCTCAAACCCTTGATGAGGTGCGATGGGTCATATATTATGTTCAGGTTAGCGTTACATAATGTCCCTGTGCCATCTGGAATATAAAACAGTAAATTCAAAATATGATAATATGTGATTATTGACATAATATGAAATAAAGGCAAGAATTATCACAGAAATATGTTAAAAGCATAATTAGAAAAAATAATACCAACCTGGTTCATGATTTGCAAGTGTCTGATCACGCTTCGCAATCATATTTTTCAGGATACTTTTTAACTCTATTCCTGAGGTTGCCCCTTTGCAAAAGTCACTGGTTGCTGCCACTTATAAACTGCTCCCCTGAGCATATACAAGAGCATGGTTGGCAAACTCATTTCCCTTTTCATCAAGCTTGACAAAGCCGTTAATTATGTCTCCGTTTTTAATATGTCAAGGCAGTCTCTAATGACATTTCATCAAAGATTACTGAACACATCTTCTTCATCTTGTCCCGTGTTGAAACCTGGAAATCAATTTATATAATTACAACTTAATAATTATATTCTTTGTATTATACAATAAGTATTTAAAACATATTTATAATCAGTGCACAATAACATATTGTGCACTATTTATTAACTATAACTATGTCATACATAGTTATAGTTATTAAATAGACCTTTACAAACTTATGAGAAAAAGAGTAACATATTTAAATAAGAAGCAACAGCAACACTGTTGACTTTTGTGGCATACATCCCTCAATGTAATACTGGACGAACTATACAAAGGAAGAAGTACTTAGTTGTTATACTAGACTTACCGGCAATCTCCAGACATGGTGTTCAGTCTCCAGAGATGGTGTTCCACTCGAAACCTCGTCTCCAATAAACAGAGAAGGATATGCTTTGCCTATGAGACGTCATTTGCCAGTAATGAACTTCTTTTCAAAGTGTTTTTGACAAACAAAATGCTATGAAAGTTCTGGTGATAATTTCTTCAGATTCACGGTTTAGACACTGTAACCACTTTGAGTCATTTCTCAGTGTACGGAAAATGGTGTAAAATAGCGTCCTCTCGTAAACTTTTCCAAACACAACTTGTAAAATTGTAATACATTTTGCAAAAAGCAAAATAACCTCAGGTGAGGCACGGAGGGCTTTATTACATATAAACCGGAGAGGATAAGCAGTAACGACTTTAACACAGTATAATTTATAATTTTTGTCATTTTACAATTTTTGTTATTTTCACGTAATTTTCATATTTATTTACTTGTCAATGTCAAACATCTTTCAAAATGAGCCAGCCGCCATCAGCGTCTGCGCCAGCCAATCACAGCCAAGGATTAAAGCGATAAACGTCATACGACATTAAAAACAAAATGGCGCTACGTTGAAATTATTTTGTACGTAGATTATCGGCCGTGCTCGGTACAGATTAAACAAACTGCTGTCAAGTCAAGAAAACGTCAAGAGCAAGTGTCAACTCTGAGTCTGTAGTTTTTCCTAAGTTTTTCAATCAGATTTTAATTTTATTCAAACCATCCCTATATAGTTTGCGATTCAAACGCTAAGTTCATCTGAAATCAAACGTGTTGTATAATCACAGTTGTTCGCAGTAACCTAAATTGACATGGGTGATAATAAAACTTCCAAAATAAATCAAAATACTTGCGGACTGTGAGTATTGAAACGATAGAAACATAACCTATAAGTGATGTTTTTCTTGTTGTTGTTTTATCGTATAATATTTTTATCATTCACCACTGTTAATTGCTCAAGAAACGTATAATAAATATGAGTCAATAATCGTGCTACCTAAACTTTCCAGTTGCAATGAAAACCCGAGCAAATACTGCTGTCCCCGCTGCGAGATATTCTACTGTTCCTTAGACTGCTACAAATCAGAACCTCATCAACAATGCTCCGAAAGCTTCTACAAAGACTGCGTAAATGAAGAACTGACGTCACAACACGCAGATGATGAATCTAAAGGCAAAATGATTGACATATTAAAACGGATGCAAGATGAAGACAATATTGACATAGATGACTTGATAGAATATGATGATGAACCTGCTGATTCTGATGATGAAGTAGAAGTAGACCTTGAAGAACGGATAAAGGATTTGAACCTTGATGATGCGGATGCGGTGTGGAATGCGTTAACCGAAGATGAGAGGAATGAATTTGAGGCGCTGTTAAGTCAAGGGGATGTGGGATCTATAATGCCGCAATGGGAGCCCTGGTGGTCGTATCATAGGGAGAAAAAATTGGTGGAAGATGTTGGTATTAATGATAAAGATGCACTGGAGAAGTGTCCGGAGCTAAAAACCGTACCTAAGTTTGAAAATCTGACGGTAAGTAAACACTTGTAATGGTAGATTAGGAATCTTCGATTTTCTTTCACTCTTCTATCCTAAGTATTAGATTATCTCTGCTTAGCTAAAATAACCCTTCAGCCAAAATTCTTCAAGATTTCTACATGTTTTTGTTCCAATATCTAGTACCTATACCATCCAATGCACAGACATTTCTTAGAGGATTGTCAAAAAAACGTAAGCCCGATTTATTTATATTATTGTGTTGTGGTGCATTCTGACGCTGTGTTAGCCAATCAAAACTCGTGATATGATGCACTTCTGAACAGATTCTTTTGATTGGTCAATCCTGTGTCACAACACAATAACGTAATTCCGGTTCTTGTGTTGTAATCGTAAAGTTATTGATTCGTGATTGACCATCTCACCCTAAGACAACACACCAACCCAAATATCTTTAAATTAACGTTTTTATTATACTCAATACTGAATTTATTAGGGTAGGCAGCAGGGTTGTTGCGAACATCAGCATCAGCATCAGCATCCGCTGATGTTCAGCATCATTTTCAACATCAGCATCAGCATCCGCATTAATCGATGCTGATTATTAATGCTGATGTTCAAGTCCTGACATGACCGCAGAGAGGGCGGGGCTTATAGCACGTGTTGTTTACGCTTGCGAGTTTTGACCAACTACAACTAATTATTAATAACTACTTACTTAGTTTGATTCTATTTTTTATTAAAAGTCACAAAATCACTGCTTATTACCCGACTGCGCCAGTAGGAGTTATGTTTTTTTAGTGTACCTATATAATATACTAGCGGCTCCTCCCGACTTCGTTCGGGTACAAAGTAGCCAGTAGATACTTTTTAATTTTCATCAATTCTTGACCTCTTACAAAGCGTTCCCTTTCCCGAATACATCGCACCGTGCATCACAACGTCGCGGTCCTTAGGTTATGTAAAATTAATACCTATCAACTTTCAAAGAACTCTTAATTTCTCTTAAAGCATCGATCCAAATTATAAAGCGTAAAAGGCAATTCTAATCTAATAAGTAAGTAAACATTAATGATCACATTTTTTATACTCCCCCATTAAATATTCATACTCATATTTCTGACTTCAGAAACAAAGGGGCTCCCATATTTCACACCTGCGGGCTTGTCTTGGGCACGTCGTGTTTTTTATTTCTAACCAAAAGCCTAAATCCCAATTTTCACGTTACGCACTTCAAAAACAATTTTCACCCCTATTTCGCCCCTTTAGGGGATGAATTTCCAAAAACGCGGTAACACGTGTTTCTTTATTTCTAACCAAAAACCTAAATCTCAATTTTCACGTTTCTCACTTCAAAAACAATCCCAATATTCGCGTTTTACACTTCAAAAACAATTTTCGCGCCTATTTCGCCCCTTTAGGGGATGAATTTCCAAAAACGCAGAAACACGTGTTTCTTTACTTGTAACCAAAAGCCTAAATCCCAATTTTCATCTTTCTCACATCAAAAATGAAGGGACTCCCATACAAACTTCCACCCCCTTTTTCACCCCTTTAGGGGCTGAATTTTCAAAAATCCCTTCTTATCGCTTGCCTACAATACAAAAGGGACCTACTCTCCAAATTTAGTGACTCTAGCTTCAGTAGTTTCGGCTGTGCGTTGATGATAAGTCAGTCAGTCAATCAGGACTTCTCTCTTTATAATATTACTATGACTATGAAAAAGTTATAATTAAAACCGCCTACAATTTTGAAAAATCTGAAAATATTACAAAATAATTAATTTCTCGAAAACTACAAAATATCGTAGAACATACATGGGGGTTCAATCGATCATTATTAGTGTTCCCTGACCACAGACCTTCGCTGGTACAGGTTTCCTGGGACAGCCTGTATATATCAAAATTATAAAAATTGAAATGGCTGATTTTTGGCGCCATATTATGTCATAAAAAAATATTTTTCCTCAAAACCTATCGTGTGGGGTATAAAATAAACGGTTTTATAAATAGCTTACAAAAATATATACAACTTATATGTTTAAATGTAATTTGGAATGAGAAATGCTAACTAAAAAGTGTAAAATAAAAAATCTAAAAACCCGACTTCTTAAAAAGTGAACTTTAAATAAAAACTGTAAAGAAAAAAAGTCCAGTAGAATTCTAATGTGGATCATAGCGACTTTAATAGTCGGGACCCATTAAAAATCGAGACCGGCTCAAATCTTCCCAATAACGGGTCCCACTCCCGACTGTTAAAGTCGCTATGTTCCACATTAGAATTCTATTGGACTTTTTTCTTTTCAGTTATTATTTAAAGGTCACATTTAAAAAAATCGGGTTTTTTGATTTTTAAAAATCATTCCTTGATTTTTTAAGAAAATATCGAAAATCAGCATCCGCTGATGTCAATGATAAAATATCAGCATCAGCATCCGCTGATGTGATAAAAACATGCATCAGCAACAACCCTGGTAGGCAGTACCATTATTATCTCTATAGAATGCACGCCATTGCATCCAGGTGACATCCTATTTATGTGGGAATGCCGATGGCGTGCCAATGTTAGATACACATGCAAGTTACACAGAGAGATACGGCATAGCAGGACTTTTCATTTAAAATGGAAGTTTTCCAACTGAGAAAATAACTCCACCTTGCAGAATATTGTAGCCAAATAACACTAACATCCTAACGGTGAGCAAAGTCGCCAGTGCTCCTTGGGGAAATATCGTGCCAACACTAGTGATAGGGTCGGCAAATGTGCGAGTTATGCCCCTGGTGCTGCAAGCGACCATACTCCATAGTAACCACATACCATCAGGCACGCCGTATGCTTGTTAGCCAAAGAAGTGGTATAAAAAAGAAGTACCTTTCATGCTTCAGTATCTGGGGGTCTACCGCGTAACAACATGGTATTGAACACCAGACTCTGGTGATTGATTGATAGTATTGAACTTCAATACGATCGTGAGAGCCTAAACTTCAAGCTACCTTGTAAAAAAATTACAAATTATTAAGTTGCGACTCTTATCTTTATGATCGGTAATTTTTTTACAAGGTTGTTCAACGTTTAGTCTCTCAAGATCGTATTGAAGTTTATTACCATAGGTGATGTTCATTACCATTTTAGTTACGCGGTAGACCCGCTGGTATAAAGCATAAGGATGTTGCTGCCCATTCTCCTTGATATAATCTGTTAGTTGTTTTACAACACCCATGGGTGAAGAAAGAAAGAATATACATTTTATTAGGGAGTAGGTGGCCTATTATTTGCGGATAAACACACACTTTTTTCAGTTTCATAAACCATTTTCAGGCAGTCCAACCATCACCAGCAATTAAGAACAATATAACAAATGTGCTTGCGTCCTATGCATTCATTATGCGATATTTCAATGGAGAAATAGATCCTGCAGAAGCAGTGATATACTTACTGAACATTTGCGCCAATTTGGACAGCAACACCAACTTCGAAGATCCTGCTATTGCTTTGGAGTCAGCTGCACAGAAATGTCTACAGGTAATTTTATTTTAATAGTATTTCATGATCATTATGATAAGACATGAATATAGAATATTATGTGGCATTCCATCATTTCTGTCTACCCCATAAATAAACGGTATAATGCTTTGTATATTACTCGGAATATTCTGGAGGGTAGGAAGAAGCTATAAAATTCTCAGTGCTTGAATGAATTTTTTTTTGTCTAATGAACACTAAGATTTCTCTTACCACTAGCACCCAGACAGAACAACTTTCTGTAAACTTTATTCTATCCGCATATCGAATCCGCAACCTGCAGTACGATCATGTTACTACTACAGGACATCATCAATGTGAATGATCTTTTAGTAGCCCTTGTCTATTTCACACTGCACTTGCATTTGCTTACCATATGCCTGAAACAACTAAGTATTCTTTCCCAACTCCAAATTTTTTGTCATAATAATAATTAAGTTTGAACGAATCAACAAAATACTTTGATAATTTCAGAGCGAACTCATACAAACAGATGAAGCAAGTCTCACTGTCATGAGAAAGGACACATTCCTCATAATCCGAGGACCCAGCGAAGAAAACGAAAAACACTACTGCAGGGCTGCTTTATCACATTTACACTACATACTCTCCAAAGCTAAATCTTCAGAAAAACAATCAAAATCTGACAATAAGACAGTCAAAGACAAAACTGTCTTTTCTAGAAAGTTCCCCGAACATGAACAGAAACATTTACCTAATTTAGATGTAAGCAAAGTGAAGAAATGTGTGAAAAAAGTAGAATACTATTTGTCGTATTTAGAGAGTTTTAATATGGATTTTGAATAAACAAATAATTGTAAGTTACTGCTTTCATTTTTTAATCCACTTAGACAAGTGTATATTTGAATCTAAGCAAGCTGGAATTGAACCACTAAGGTGAAAAAGATCAATTTATTGAGCACAAAATCATTTTAGTATTGTTTCAGCTAGCACAATCATCAAATATTCCATAGATTTTCACATTTGAATCATAAGCATTGGCATTGGTATTCGTTCGCCGATTCCCTATAAGTGTCGCCGTAGCTAGTATAAAACTTAAGACTGCAGTGTGCATGTAGGTAATTAAGTTGCCAGAAAAGTTTTATATAAGGCATTTTCACCTGCAAGAAAGCACAGTAGCTTGCAAATGTAAACTGCGTAAACTTGCAAGTGATTGCACATGCAATCTACTGTCAGACATTTCTCTCGGAAGTTTTCTTGCAGGTGGAAAACGCGGCGTATGAAACTTCTCGCAGGTAAATTGTATGCACACTCATGGCATTAAAATAAATGTCGTTCTTTTCTGCAGTTTCAAGATAAGAAAAATGTCCACCGTGTACATGTAGGTAGGTGGGTATGTATGTATGTATGCGGGTATGCCCTACGTAACTATGAAGAGTGTCATCATTTCTCCTACAGCAGAGAAAATATGCAACGCAACAAGTGTCATGTTAAAGAATTGCTTTGTCGGTCGCAACCGCAGCTACGGTAACTAGTCACTGCAGGATAAACTGTTTTCTATAGATGTACCGACATAAACGATTACCTTTCTACGATCAAGCTTGCTTTTGGGCTAAAATATATACGATATGTCCTAAGAAATAAATCGTATAGATTATTGGTTTCTTGAAATGGACCACTCAAGGTCTATCCATTTTGTAATAACAACTAATAAGTTATCGGTCATTGGCTCAGGTCACTTTATTAATGAGGCAATATTTTCAGTTGTCAATATTTCATTGTGACTACGAAAGTAGTTACAATTTATGCTTACACAATTTGTCACATAGTTAAAAAATGATTTAAAACGATAGGTAAACGATGTGCGTGAATAGTTTATTGGATATAATTATTTAAACCCTGTGTATTAATGAGCTCAGTGTAAAAAAAACAATATGATCCGTCAAAATTTAAATTTGGTGCCCACTTGTAATTGGCCCTTTTTAATGATTGATGGGCCAATTGCAGTTGTGCATCAATCCCTTCCCTGCCCGGGCGTTCCTGCGCGCTCACCACTAGTTTACCTGAAATCAATACTTTTAACTATTGTGTTCAGCCTCAACTTTACAATTACTTTTTATAAAATTCTTGAATTTTCCCGAGTTAGTCGTAATTCTAGTAAAGTATAGCCTCATCTATGAATTCCGACTCGGATGTGAGAAAACCCGTGAACCAGGATTTGGGCCGATGTTGTATCCGTGCGTAATTTGTGTCGGGACATTCAACAATAATTGAGAGTTGTTCTAGTCAAAGGAAATTTTGTGATACTATAAAAAAGGACCCGTTTCGTGGCAAAATGGGTTGAACTACACAATACTACATAATTATAACCCGTTGGATTGGTGATGAATTATTGAAGATTGAGAAACAACATCTTTGCTTTTTCACAAATGACTGTTTAGTGCTGCCCTTTTACCGTCGCTAGTAGTGATGGGACAAGAAGAAAACTACCTATCCGACATCTTTATCCACTAACTAATCTATGGACTTATGATTTGATCTCAAGCTCGAAAGCAAAAGACATGATGGTCTCAGCCGGACTATTTTTCGAATGCTTCGGTTAACCCCCTTGCTGAAGCTTGCGCGCTTACTGTCTTTGCTGCGATTTTATTGGACAAGGCGCGTCCTCTCCTAGCTAGTGACCAATGGACCAGGGTCGCTGATGGTCAAGCCGCTAGCTGCGCTTCACACTTAGTCCATCATCAACGCCTTTCTTCTAGAACAAACATCATTTTGGCAGGAAAACACTTCGAACATCCGCAAGTATTATCACTTCATTTGTAATTTACAATGTCGGCGCCATTCCAAATACCGTCGCCTTATGTACGCTACGGTTCCAACTGTTACCCGTTCATGCGTCGTCCTCATCCAAATTCGGTGAATCACCTCACAACGTTTGTGATGATCACGCCAACTGGGGTATCCGTGATTCCGCCTATGTTTCCGTCCGGCGTTCCGTTCCGTCCAAGGCGTCCATTCTACCCACGAATGTCTAATTACATACCACGGTTTTTAAATCCTCGACCGTTAGGTACGGTTGCACCTGCTAACGAAATTTCTGCTATTATTCCTGGACAGAGATTTGAGCTCGCGCCTGAATATGAAGCTGCTTTTGAGCCTGAGCCTCATCTTGAAGAAATAGTTATGCTTGAACCCAATAGAGCAGCTCTACTTCCTCCTACCGATAACACAGTCAACTTCAGCAGATTTACATTACGTTTCAACGGGATGGGTGATGTTCGACCGTTCATTAGAGCTGTACTCGATTTCAAAAACTGGACTGAAATGTCAGATGAGACAGCTCTCCGTGGCTTCCCTTTGCTCCTAACGGATCTTGCAGCAATTTGGTGGCAAACCAACAAAGATACACTGACCACCTGGAACAGTGCAATTGAAGTTCTACGTTCTACTTACAGGGCTCGTCCACAGCCCTATAAAGTGTACCGACATCTTTTTAGTACACGTCAGAAAGATGAGCCTACTGCGGAGTTCGTTAATAAGGCGAGGGCACTACTCGGTCAACTGCCACCTCATACTCTAACCGAGGATGCACAGTTGGACGTGGTTTACAGCTTGTTGCGTCGCCCCATAAGGGAGAAGGTGAACCGTAATGATTGCCATAGTTTCGCAGACCTGTTAAGCTTCGCTCGTCATGTAGAGGACACGCTCGACGAGGCCTCCGACTCAGACCTGACTGAAACACACAATTCTCCCGTCACGTCTCGCACGCCAGTTAAGATCCTGCCTGCTTCTCAACAATCCAATGCTCCTACACCACTATCTGAACCCAACCCGTTATCTGACGAAGGTGAAAATTTTCGAATCTCTTGCCCGATTTGTAAACCATTTGGCCATCTTCTAATTCGAATGTGCCAAAAAATTCACCAGAAGCCTGTTATAGAAATATATGAGCCCAAAGAAGCTGCTGAACTGCACAATAAGCCCCCAGAAGATATTAAAAATCCCCCAGCAAAAATTTTCTGTGTTCACTGCGGATCTGTTAATATCCTGCGTTTGAAATGTCAGAACTGCTTATTTGGATCCGGATCCGGAACGTTAGTCGCGCCTCAACCGCGTCCGCTCTTAACCGTGAACATATACGGAATGGACTTTAACATCGTAATCGATACGGGTGCTCGACATTGTATCGCGACGCCTAGTTTAACGGCACATTTAGTTGCGAACAATCAACAGTTCATTTTTGAAGATATTGAGATTTTAGTCGGCGATGGTTTGTTGCGCCGATTTTTGAAGGTGGCCGTCGTCGACGTGTGGGTAGCTGGAGTTGCTGTGCCCACGGCGTTTGTCGACTACCCGCAAGCTAAAGAAGACGTGCTTGGTATGGATTTTATAATGAACGCTGGCCTGGTATTGGACTTTCGTGAGAGCGGGTTGTGGCTCTTGCGAGACGTAGTTGACATAAATCCTCTGATCTATGAAATGCATACGCGTGAAGATGGTAACTAAAGAGACTGTCTTTGTCAGTATTTAGATACTGAATGGATTAACCCTGGTGAAAGCACATCTAGCAGCATAACTGTTAAGTATTTACTTTTAATAGATACTTTATATATTTCCCTTCAACGATCGCGATAGAAGTCGCCAAAAATAAAGTGCAATAACATCAATGTTTATCTACTGTAATTTCCAGTGTCTTCAGTTCACACGTACATTACAGTAGCTCACACCAAAAATAATCATAACCAATAAAAAATATTAAAGTCAGTGTGATGTTACAATAAATAATTATAATAATATTAAGTATAACTTTTGCCCGCGACATCGTCCACGTAGATTCCAGATTTCTTCTCATACGTCCTCTTGTAGGGGTTGATTTTTTATTGATAAATACCTAATATCAGGACTTCATTTCGCCTAACATAAACTTAACCCAATAAGTGGGAGACATAAATGTAATTGATGACGGTTACAAATAGGTTTAAATAAAACGCATCAGACACCTTAACCAGATATATTCGTTCAAACAACATGAATACTCCAGAGGAATGTCAGAAATGTACCATCAACAATAAAATATAGATAATATATACATAATATAACACAACACTTAACACGGACATATGACTTATTTGTTTACAAATAGGTATTTAGGGTACGGATCATATAGTAGCTCCATATTTTTTTGTAGGTCGTCGTAATGAGAATAACAGATTAAAATAATAAAACAAAACCTTCAAGTTCCCAATCCTCCTAATCACAGTGATTAAATAATTATGTATAGAAATGTTCATTGAGAAACCTCAGTATGTTTTAGGGATGGTCTTTATGCAGCGTAAAATGGTGATAGGAACGAAGTAAAAAGAGATTTACTTAGTATGAAATGCTAATTAACCCAAAACATAAACAATTATTAATATAAACGGTTTTATTTATTTTTATTTTATTAATCTTTGTTTACATAAGATCCGAACCCTATTAATAAATTGATAGCTAAACTAGAAATTGGCCTAAATATCTTCTAAGTATTACGTACAATAAATAGATTTTTTTTTACTTAGATACGTAACATTCGAAACAGCTCACTAATAAGTATATATTTGATATATTATCATATATATGGTAACATGATAAGGGTCAATATAGTTTCGTTTACAGATGGAGCTACTATCGCCTTTTATGATATACCTAAGTATTGGAGTTTTATTTTTAAAAGAATTTTTAATTATTTGTAAATTTAAAAAGCCGAGCGGCGAGATATTCCAAGCGGTAGTGGTCCATCTGAACTAAAAGCCAAACCTAATAAAACCAAAATAACAATATTGACTGTTTTACATAATTTTAGTACCTAGTAGGTGTTTCTTGATACATTCAAAGAATCTAATTGTACAAGAATATAGGTAAGACTCATCATGAATGTGTAGGATAATATAATTGTAGTTTATATTAAGTCAAATCTTTCCCAAAATCCAAAATATCACTAGGAAAAAGACACCCACAAATCACCAAGTTTAAGACTTAATTAATAATGAAAATTCCGAATTTACATAGATTTACACATATATTTTTGGTATTCGGATACAGGCGAATTAATTTAATCTCACTGAAAATCCCATTGTCAGAATTATAACTATACCTTTATACCTATTAATACCCTTTTCTATGACCAATCCAATTACCTCATCTCTATAATATTTCAAAGAAATATTTTACTAAAATAAGTACGATTGACAATACGGGTGTAAAAAAATATAAACATCCGAATTGAGAACCTCCTCCTTTTTTGAAGTCGGTTAAAAAGACCCTTAACGAAGCCGAAGAAACGCATACAGTTCATCAAACCAAGTAACATTGTGCGAAAATAATTGCTGGGAAACGACTTTCATTTTTAGGTTTTAAAAATTAGCTATTTTCTGTAGCTCATAATTTAACGCGTTTAATAGACTTTGCTACATGTTTGTGGAACTGGACGGATGGGTGCTGGAGTATAAGCGCGTAAGAAAGTTTAGTTATTACATACAAAAACAAATTCCGGCAAAAACGTAGAAATTTTAGACTTTGACCTTCAATGTTTCCATTACCAATCTGTTCCCAGTTATGGATCAATACATAAATATTAAATTAAAATATTTGTAATGATGGGAAGAATTCTCTCGGTTTCGTTAAGGGAGATTTTACACCCGTTAGTTCTAGATTAAAAAGTTGTTTTGTCAAATAAATAGACAATACTTCTGCCTTCTTGTCTCACTATCCATGCCAGAATAAATGTCCTATTAAATTATTATAATTATTCATTTTCAGGCATAATTTTTTTTTAATAAAAAATGTTTCTGTTGTGCTCGTAGTAAAACACGTATTGTGGCATGCATTGACATTATATAAGAAATATTATTTAGTGTATACCTCAAACCAAAAAAGAAAAACTCATACAAATCCGCCTCCTACTGTAAAATATCAATTCCCCATTCGATATGCATTCATTATTTACGAATGAACCCAAACTCAATTTGGATGACCTCTCTCAAAATTTTTGTCAATTATTATGACTTAACTTTTAGACATTTTGATGGGCTTAAAACAAGGCTGAAGTATAAGTCAATATTTGTAATTATTTTTATCAACATATTAATTGTTAAATTGGCATTATTGTGATACAGAGGTATTTGAGAAACTTTTGATCTCTGTTAGGTATAAGTGTTATAAAATCGATGTCTGTTGTATTAACATTTTCATGTATTTTAAGATTAGTACGAATTTAACATAAAGCGCCAGGCGGCTGAGGTGCGCAGTAATACGAAATCTGTAAAGCCTCGTCCACACCAGGGCACAAGTCGCGAGGTATATCCGGGCACATGTTATCAGCAGCATGTCATAAACCATGTTTCTAGAAAATAATTGACTTCGACTTTGCAACTAAAATAGATTGTCGGTAAATGCAAAATATGGCAACATAGTTGCAATAAAAATATGCCCTGTTCTGGATGATGCTTTACTCTGCGTTAGTTGTATTACTAACAGTAGGGCCTCCCTTTAATAAACTTATCTCATGCAAAAGATTTTGATAACTGAGATGCGGATTTGATTAAATGAGTTACAAAAATGTATGATGTCGAGATGGCGTTGTTGACAGGGATTTGAGAAGAGCTATGTTGATGGCGATGACATGAGGTTATTTGAGCTACAGTTCAGCTGCCTGGTGCATTATCGATTTAAGATTAAAACCCATTTTAAACCACAAGTTTCGTGAGAATTTTATCATATTGTAGTCGTAATAACTCGTAGTTTTTATGTGTTGTGAACCAAAACAAGTGTCTAAAAATAATCTATTTACCTAAATGTTTATAGAATGAATAATACTACAAAGCCTTACTCTTGAAAATACAATACTCGCCACGGACCTTTGTGTCTGTAAAGTTCAGAATCAGGATCGTGAATTTCGTCGTGCTTCTCGCTCTGACGCGTAGGATTGTTTCATTATTTGAACCTAACTTCACAAACATTCCGTGGCGATTATTGTGATTGCTATTGATCGCTATTATAACATGACACATCGCGTATAGAACTTAAAGGTGACCTTGTTTTTTTTTTTCAGGAGAGTCTCTCTATCCCTTTTGAATTTAATTACCTCGAAAATGGAATTTTAATAAATATTGATGTATTTTTGAGTGTTATAAAAAAGTGAAATACTACATTGTAAAAAATACCTATTTTAAGTCGATATTGAAATTGTACAATATAATCCCGTGTCAATTTCATAGAATTAATGTTGTTGTAAACATGTTTAATTCTCAATCGATGTATGACTGTTATTAATATAAATGTGTCTTCTTATCCTGGCGTTTTATTTGCAAGACCTAGAAATGATGAAGAAATGATGGTCTTATTACAAAAAGTAGTTTAAGGTAAATCTTGTAAAACCCAGGTTTTAAGATAGCCGTCTCTTTTAAACCCCCAACAAAGAAGACCTTGTTAAAAGTTTGTAGTTTGTATCTGTTTGGCATCGTAGGTCAAAAACGAATGGACCGATTTCAATGCAGTTTTTTTAACTGAAAGCTAGTTTATTCGAGTATCATCTTAGCTATGTTTCATGAAAATCTGTTCAGCTGTTTAAAAGTTACAACTCTTTTTCTAGTCGGGGTCGGGGTTTTTTTATTATATGTCGTTAGAAAGTGCCGTTTCTCTTTTCTTGAAGGTTCCCATGTCGCATATACTTAGACATTTTAACTATACTATGCTCTCTGACGCTATTGTCCATCTCGAAACTGACAGTGACAGTATACTAGGTTTAAAAGACGTGAAAAAAAACAAGAAAAGACGTTTAGATTATTTTTTCAGAACACCATAGAGACACTTTCGCTACAGCACAATTTTTTTACAGAGTAACTAAAGATAAAGTATACCGAATACCGAGAATATAAGGTCCTTCATTTCTAGTCCCGATCCCTTTAAGAGGTTGAACGCATCATTATGAACAACTTTTACTATGGCACCAAACTTGAAATCGCGAAAAAATAAAAACAGTTTTTCCATAAATTTAGTCGAGTGATATTGAATTATTTGTATGGAACAGCTGATGTTGTATTATTTTTTTGCGATTTCTGTATACGACTTACAGTAAAAGTTGTTCAAAAGTACAATGACCCCTTAAAGGCATCGGGACTAGAAAGGTAGGACCTTGTATAGTAGAGATAGGATATAGTAGATATCTATTATATCCTCGAAATAAATTAAAGAAAAATACATACCTTTAAAACAGGCAGATAATATCTTATTAGATGAGGTGAAAACTTCATACATTTTAAGAGCCATCAAAAGATGCCTTCAGGGGACCTAAAAGGGCCACATTTAGCAATTCACCTACGAATCTCCATGGTAACTGTCAAACAGATGATTGCTGAATACCTTACGCGTATGATATTATGAGTCATCAAGTAAGTGGACATTTTCACATTTGTAATATGAATCATATTATGATTCATTTAAAACGGCCTTTTCAGAACCCCTGGGGGCCTAAAAAGGCCACATTGAGCAATTCATCTAATGATCTGGGGGGCTAAAACGGCCACATTTAGCAATTCATCTAAATCGAATTCATATTCCGAATTCCCAGCAGATCCTTAGCAATTCGTCTAATTTTGGTAAAATGGTCACACATTTTATGCAATTCAATTCATTAGCAGATTCATATTAGGTGTCATTATTGCCACACTAAAAATATGAAAACCGTCACTTTACCGGTTATTGTTTCTTATCAGTATTTTTTGTAAAAGCTATTATTAAATATATTGTGTTAATATAAATATATTTTTCAATAAAATAGAGGTAATAATAATCATTAAAACAATTAGGATTATGTATATAAGCATAAAATAATCATTTATAAAAGTGTTATTTTTTCTTCGACTGGCAACAAGTGAGAAGTATAAAAAAGTAAGGTTGCCATGACAACTGCAATGGCGGCCAACAATATAATTATAATAAAATGTCTAACGGAATTAACTATTCGTTGTGTTACATTCATACATTTATAATGTGCGTTTTTTGTAAAAGTGAATATGATAAAATAACTACTAATTCTACATTTTTGGAAGGAGCTGCAAAGGAACTATGTTGTCTATAAACATTTCAATGGACAATGTTTACACTTCATGTCGGAAGATGTTCAGTGAGTAAAACAACAAATTTTCATTATTATGTTAATATTATGTAACACCGACAGCTTCATTCGTCGAGTGCAGCAGCTGAG
The DNA here is from genome assembly GCA_932294325.1 of Allophyes oxyacanthae. Taxonomy (NCBI): domain Eukaryota; kingdom Metazoa; phylum Arthropoda; class Insecta; order Lepidoptera; family Noctuidae; genus Allophyes; species Allophyes oxyacanthae. The sequence continues at coordinate 10,078,519 of OW028628.1, forward strand.
CGTTAGGTCTTAGATTCAATTCCTAGGTCTGGCAATGTGTTTTTGCCAGTCTCTCTTTCTCATAATGATTATATAATACACAGTTATAATAGTACTTTCTCCCAGCCCTGAGTATGGAATTTTACTTCTGCTTCGGCAGACTGGCGACACCGTAGTAAACGGAACTACCTACTATCTTTACAGCTAATAATAATGAGGTTGAGATATTGATTATTATTGTTGACGATGGTACATACAACCACAGACGAAAGTTTTGTCTGTGCATACAACACTACCAATTCAATTACAATAGAATAATGATAAATTTATTGTTTCAGGTTGCCCGCTGGCTCCACTAGATGAGGCTCGCAGAATCCTGTCATTTTGCGAGCAGCGGCTAATGCTGCTATTGCTCATGCTGTCAATATGATTTGTCTCACCATGCCTAGCATCAAGCCTTATTCAGAGAAATCTATTGTTTTCAATTCGGACCTGAATCGAGCGGAGAGGTTGAAATGTATTAAGCCAGATTCATACCTACTACATGATTAACTATAAATAACACCCATTTATTATTATAAAGTATTAAATGTGACTGTGACCTCAAAACTTTGTTTCATTTTCATAAACATTTCATAACCTACCTAATAGTAATATCCCAATCTACATTCAAATTAATTTACTCACTACCTTAGATTTATGATTGGACCAATCAACAATCTAAGCTCTCTACCTAAATAAAAATATAAAATATATCCAGCCCACTGCTGGGCACGGGCCTCCTTTCAGAATGAGAAGGATTAGGCCTTAATCCACCACGCTGGCCTAGTGCGGGTTGGCTTATTACACACACTATCGACATTTACGAGGTCCTCTCAGGTGTGCAAGTTTCCTCACGATGTTTTCCTTCCGTTAGCGCAAGTGATAGTCAAATTGCCAGAAAAGTCAAGTCAGTGCGGGCTGGGTTCGAACTCAGACCCTCCTGCACGGCAGGCAAGCGTTCGACCGCTAGGCTAAAGATAAAGATCAATTTATTGCTATCACTGCTTACTCACCACATTAGCTCAATACCTATTACAATAATATTAATTGTACTATGCTACCTATGCGATATTTTAATGAGTACGAGAAGTTCTAGTGATAAAGTTATGTACAACCTTTTTATATTCTCAGACTTAACAATAACAATGCCCTAAATCTGCCATTATTAATTAAGATTTCAAAGAAATCTGAAAGATGAATTGAAATATGATGTCTTCAAGTAACTTCTTATGAATCTGCTATTTGACACATTTGCAATTCCTATTAATTGAGCCATTTTACGAATCTCCATAGAAAACTGTCAAACAGATGCATTTCATATTAGGAATCATATTATGAATCATAATATGAATTGCTATAAGTGGCCATTTTGTGATTTGAAAATAGAATCGTAATAGGATCATATTATGATTCACCAAAAGCGGCCTTTTTAGCCCCCCAGCTTAGTAACTGTCAAACAGATGATTACTGAATATGAACCTTATGCGGATGACATTAAGAGTCGTCAATTATGTAGATATTTTGACATTTATAATATGAATCATATTGTGATTCATCTAAAGCAACCTTTTTAGCCCCCCTGGCCACAGTTCACCGCTACAAAATTTGCAATGATATAACCATTCAAGTTAGGAGTCTGAGACATTCCATGTTAAACTGTAGACGTAACGACGAAGCAGGAGAGGCCTATTTCCAGCACTGAATGACAATCATAGACAGATAAACTATAAGACAGAATCCATTCAATTCACACCCGCGCCTTGATTACGTAAGAAAAATCTGACAGTCACAGTGACCAACAAACAATGCATCCCTTTCTCGCTTATAGACGTTTTCATAAGAGGATACGGAATAGGTCGTTTATTTGTGACATCAACTGTCATATTTATCATACGTAGGGGAGCGAGGTCAGCGGGCGGAAGAGCCACGCGCTTCAACGTGCTCAATATGCACAGATTTGTAACTTTGCACCGCTTGATAAAGCGCGAAATCCTGCCGAATATTCGGCCCATCACTATAGAGAATTATTATCATGATCTAATAAGGTATTTGGTTCTGGTAATACTGTATCATGTCGTAAGTCCTCGTCCTGAAGTTGAGGAACGAGTTTCGTATCACTGAGAGCATGTACGCGGCCGCTTCTTTTTCGGTGGAGTTCGGGGCGAATCGGGAGCGGAGGAGACGGATCGTTTGGCCCCGGAAGCACGGTAGGCCCGTGTCTAGCATTAGGGAGACCATTGAGATTATTGCTTCTTGGTAAGGCCTGGAATGAAGAAAAGTGAAGTTACGAAGATTTATAGGAATGAAGATAAGAAAAGATTGGCAGAAAAAAATAAAAAAATTGCCGAATTAGCTTCGGCTTATTATTATGTTTTGATTGTGCGTTCAAACCCCACTAATGTTTAACAAAAATTGCCAGTAAATAATAATTTAAAAAAAAAAGTCTCGACGCAAGAGAAGATTATCTGTATGAGAAACAGTCACATTTTCATCGAACTATGGAACCTGCATTTATTATCTTAAAACCCTTATTATAACGTAATAAAGTACACATTCGCATGATAGCTAAAACCTAAACTCATAGCTCGCAGAATAATTATATTACAATCACCTGACAACTAGGAATTTCGGTATAAACCACTCCATATTTCCACGTTCACGTTCACTCTCCTGGTAAATAAATTCCGACCCTACTTGTAGTAAAATAAGGTTCATATTCACCTGACAGCGAGGAACGCCTGCACACACAGCTCGCAGAACCATCTGAATGGTGGAGCTTCCATCTTGCCTCCCATCACCATCACCATCTCATCGGTCAGCTTGATATCTGGTTCGAATCCTAAGTTACCGCCAGGTGATGATTCGAACATGAAGCCGAAATCTGGGGAAATTATTATAATATTAGGGCGATGTCAAATTCCCATCGCTAACCATCAGTTTAAATCCGAATCCAATACTCTTTCATCTATCAGTAAAGTGGGCTATAATGATTATCCTTATGATTTCATTAATCAAATCAGCTTATTGCAGTCTGCGCGGAAGACATTAGCATCTCCGAAAGTGTCCCACAACACCCGGTATTCTGTTTTCAGTCTTTTGCCGATTTCACAAAAAAAAAATTTTGGGACTTTTGTGTCACTATTATTATCTTGCTGTTTCTTCTTACACCGGCTCTTTCATTAAGTATCCTGAAATAGCTTAATGCTAAGTTTAAAAAAATCTCGCAATGTGATTACAGAACTCGCCACGGATCTTTCTATCTATGAAGTTGCTACATACAAGTCGCGTCTTATCCAATCAGGATAGTGAATTTCGTCGTGCTTCTCGCTCTGATGCGTCAGGTTGTTTCATTATTTGAACCTACCTTCGAGTACAGCGGGCCTAAAAAGGCCACATTAAGCAATTCATCTAAAAATCTCCATAATAACTGTCAAACAGATGACAACTGAGGGCCTAAAAAGGCCACATTGAGCAATTCATCTAATGATCTGCTTAGTAACTGTCAAACTGATGATTACTGAATATGAACCTTATGCGGATGACATTAAGAGTCGTCAGTTAAGTAGATATTTTGACATTCGTAATATGAATCATATTATGATTCATCTAAAGCGGCCTTTTTAGCCCCCCTGAACATGAACCTTACGCGAATGATAATAAGAGTCGTCAAATAGATGAATACTTTGAAATTTGGAATGTGAATCATATGGATTCATCTTAAGCGGCCTTTTTGACCCCCTGTAATTTACTAAAACCAATCCTGTGTACTAGGCAACCATGAACTGCAGATACTGGTGGTCCCAATCCTGGCCACGGTCATCCAGTACGCATGAAGCTAAAAGTGTGAGGAATCTTTTACCTATATGTATGATATGTCCATCGGTATCCAACATGATGTTGCCGTTGTGTCGGTCCTTGATCTGCAGCAGGAATCCGATCACGCTGTACGCCGCCATCGACGTCACGAAGCAACGGCGAGCAGCCTACACATTTAAATAAATAGTAATTTATATTACTAAGCAGTGATAGCCTAGCGGTTGAACGCTTGCCTGCCGTGCAGGAGGGTCTGAGTTCGAACCCGGCCCGCACCTCTGACTTTTCGGATTCATGTGCGGATTAGACTTTAATTATCACTTGCGATAACGGTGAAGGAAAAACATCGTGAGGAAACCTGCACATCTGAGAGGGCCTCATAAAGTTCTCGATGGTGTGTGTAGTCCGCCAACCCGCACTAGGCCAGCGTGGTGGATTAAGGCCTAACCCTTCTCATTCTGAGAAGAGGCCCGTGCCCAGCAGTGGGACAGTAATGGGCTGGATTTATTTATTTTATTTATTACTAAGAGATTTGCGGGAAGTCATCTTCTTGAAAATCTTGAACATTGAAACAGTAATTTGGAGGGGCGCGCCATGTTATCGTAGTTTGTCACTAGAAGACTATCAGGGCCACGGTAAGGGTTGATATCATGAAGTGGAAGGAAACACTACATACCTGGTACTCCCTGGTCGTCTCATCGCCGTACTTCTTGATGAAGTACTCGTACATGCCTATGTCAGTCTGTCGGCCCAACTGGTCTCGAGATTTCGCGTTTGGCACACATTCTATTACGCCACACTGGAAATATAAGATAGTAAAATTATCAATACAATACACTTTATTGCACACCAGTAATAGAAGAAAAGATACAATAATTAGAAAAAGAAATGTACAAAGGGCGGTCTTATCGCACTTGGCGATTTCTACCAGACAACCTTAGGATGGACAGATTTGCAGGTTAAAAGAGAGGAGTAGTTCACGGTGTAACAATAATGTTAAGAAAATAATTTGATTCATAAGTACTATACAAAACATAATACATAATAATATGTCTACATAATAATACATAACGATATGTCTATCATAATTGTGTTAAGAATAATTTGATCTCGAGCAGGACGCGAATCTACAACCTGCTGGTTAAGTATATAAGCCACTCTTGTCAACTGAGCTACCACGATCCCTGCTCGCAAAATTGAATTTTTCCTCCATATTTTAGCTGTCTTATGGGGTGGTGACAAGTATTAGATTCTTTTTAAGTATGATTGTTGATGGCTATCAGAGAAGAGGCAAACCAAAGCAAAAGGTGGACTGTGTGAAACATGACATGAATGTGAAGGAAGTGAATCCAAATATGACGTCTTATAGATATAAATGGAAGAAAAAGACACATTTTGTCTTGTTTTCTCGTTTTTTTTTTATCATCTGTATTTTTGTTTACTTTAGGTTTACGTACGGAAATACATAATTACATGTGAAAGCTTGTTATTAGCAACCTATTTTAAACAATCTTGGAAGTTGAACTTCACCCACTTCCCGGTTTCCGATTGAGCTGAAATTTTGCATACCTACACGTTTAGTTTGGATGAAAAAAGCGTGTTTTTTTTAAATCTATGATATTTTATTATACATTGTACCTTAATTTACAATTAATATTCGTCTGTAAGCTATCCAAAAATAATATAAATAAAAAGTAATTGCGCCGACCCCAAATAAAATGGGATAAGGACAAGAGAATAATGATGATGAAGTCTCACATCATTGACCTTTGAGAATACGGGCAACAAACCGTTAAAGAATATTCTAGATGATACTCACTCCAGGCGCAGTGGCGACCACCTTATACGGGAAAAGGTACAAGTCGAGCCCGACTTGTTGGAATATGTTCTTGAACAGCGATATCACTTGCAGCGCCAACATGTCCTGCCGAACATCGTCGCCCACTTTAAAGATGGCGGCTTGCCATACCTCCGCTGCTATACCGGTGTATCTGTCTTTGCCTTCTTCCTGTTTAATAACATATGGATTAATTAACTCTATATTCTTGTTAGTAAGACACTTATATTAGTAATTCAATGAATAGTTCTAATGAGTTTCATCACAAGGGCTTGTGGTAAACACAATTTACCGCCTTTACAGTGAACTAAACTGATTGTGATTTGTACATTACAGTCAAACTATCTTTTCAGAGTTAGGGTCTGTCCACACGATGCGTTGCGGAGCCGCATTGGCGACCACACGGGCGGTGGCGGTGCGTCGTCACAAGGTTGTCGTTGCCGTACCCCCCTCCCCGCCTCGTCTCGGTCGTTGGAAGTCCAGTGTGCGTGCAGAGCAGCGCCGGAGCACACCATGTGGCATACCCTGGATATTTCTACGTAGGATGCCGCAGCGGCACCGATTAGGCGCAGACACCGTACCGCCGCCGCCGCCGCATCGCATCATGTTGACAGACACTTATAAACTTCATACAGGCAAGCCTTCGTTGTAAAGTCGGCTCACTTTAAATATATTCTTATATGTAAGATATTTTTTCTTAGACATATGGTTAAAAAAAATACAAAAACACACGTTGCTGTAACAGATGGATAAACATGGCGAAATTATAAGTTCCTTGCTTTACTTAAGGATTTTTGTTTATGAACGGAATGTTGTGGCAGAACTTGAGAGAGGTCTATGTACACTGGTGGATTTAGCCGACTTGATTGCGGGAAGGGAGGTGGTATAACTTCACTCTTCTTGGCTTTAACTTACGGGCTGAGCAGTACGGCTAGCGACGTTAACTTTCTTTAGCAGATACTGTTTAAAACAATTGTAAAGTAAGCTTTTACAAATACAATAATGTTTTAGCGGGAAATGAATAAATACTTGTCTTTTTCGTACAAGAACTGATGGAAATGATCGTTCTGTAATTTGAGTTCATTTAATGTTTGTTGAAAAGTATGAAATAGCTGTTGCCCGCGGTTTCAGCCACGCGTTTTATTTTTATCAAAATATAACATAGCCTATATCACTCAGGGATAGCGTAACTTGAATAGTGCAATTTTAGAAAGAAAACTAAATTGTCTTTGTCCTTCATAATAATCTTTGATAAATAATTACTTTTTACTAAATCTTCATGTGGTAAACGATTTGTTGTATTTTATAAAAGGACTCTTACCACAACATTGTACTAATCATGATTGTAATCTATTATTTTAAAAGAGTTTCCATGGAGTTTCTTGCCCGTTCTTCTCTATAGGATCTACTATTTGGAACCGCGCACCTAGAGTCTCGACATTTCATAAGTGCCTGTATCTGTTTTACATGCAATAAAGATCTATTCTATTCTATACTCACTGATGGAGGATCTTCTCCAGCAGAGATGGCCATGGCGACGGCTTCCATCTCGTCTATGCCGTACTTGCGCACTCTGAACCTCGCTAGGTATGGGGCTTTAGCTGCACTCTGCATGGGGGTACCTGGTGATGTATTAGGAATGTTTTTGTGTAGGTTATATTTTAATGAAGGTTTTAGGGACGTATAATGTACATTTGGATTATAGTTCTTCAAATCTAAAAAATATTTTTTGACAAATCAAAGCCATGGGGTGTATTCAGTTATTACGGCGGACGACGCTTGACGACCCACTGATCGTCCGGATGATCACACTAAACCTTTCAGTGGGCCGAGCACGAATATTTTGACGTATCGTAACGTAAACGTAACCAAATTTAGAACCAAAAATACACGGTTAATCTACATTTTTTTGGAAATACATGCTATGTTTTTTCATTTTCATGAAACAAGAGTGTTTGTTGCATAAAATTGAACAAAAATGCTATGGATTCGTCGTATTTTGTAATCAAAATTTGCTAACGTTTACGTTATCATATGTCACAACATTCGTGCTCGGCCCTCAGTTATTTGAGCGGACGTCGTCGGGCGATCGCTCCGATCACCCCGTAAAATAGTAGGGTGAAAGTCGCACTGCTGTGAACCGACCAATGACTATAATATAGTCATAGGATCCGACAGATATTCTGAGGTCGATCGATTGGTCGCTCGCTTAATGCAGCTGTGGGTTGCCCGAAGCCGCTCAATTATTCCCAATTAGCGAGCGACATTCAAACGAGCGACATTCAAACGAGTGACTTTCATACCGAAAAATGAATTACTGAACGTAGCCATTGTTTTGACAGCTTTTGAATAGCGTTGACAACTTTTGACTGGCTTTGACAGCTGTCAAAACGTAGATTTTTTAAATTTGAAGTAATTTATCAGTCTATATTTTGTTCAAGTCCGGCCAAAGTGGAATCCGCCACGATTATCGCTCAATATAAAATGGAGGCTTTTGCCTAACAGTGGGCTTACTACGAGCTCTTATAGCAAGGACTGAAATTGAACAGCCCAGACATTTCCAGAATAAGCTGACCTGTCATTGTACAAAAAGCCTATACAGTGCGAGGTCAGCTTATACTAGAAATGTCTGGGCAGTTCAATTTCAGTCCTGCTATAAAGAGTTCGTAGTTAGCCCCCAGTGGGATGTTATGGACTGAATAGATAGATAAATACATAGTATTCGAGAAACTGTATGAAAATGGATTACATCTTACCGCTCTTGTAGTCGATGTCAACAACCATTGAATCTGGATTTGAGGGTAGATAGCAACCGGGCTGAACCTGTTACAGAAATAATGAAATTATTAATAAAATAAACTTTATGGATACAAAAAACCTTAATAATCCTTCATGGAAGTTTTCTTGATCACAACCAATCTATATATCATTTTTCTTTTTAAACTTCCCTCTCTACGATTTCTCCTGTATCAAGGGTAAAGATTACAAACATCCATCTCACATGCACACACACTCAGACCAGAAACAACTATCTGTACATACAAATATTTATTCCGTGCCGGGATTGAACCCGCGGCACGTAACGTAGGAAGCTAATCTCTTAGCAACTGCGCCAACCGTGTCATCAAAAAATTGTTAGATTAATATTATTTGAGTGGTTGTGATTTTTTTATTTAATATCGTAAATTTTTCTTAGGATAACGTTTCCTAAGAAAAAATTACGATATTGATGCCTTTTCCGTAATTCACCTCACTATCCAACCACGTTTGGGGTAAGTCAGTTTAAGTTACTGAAATTCCTATCCATCTATTTATATAACCTAACTACACTAAACAATACTACATGAAACATAAATTATTTCCCTTACCTTAATATTTTTCATGGCCTCCAAACACGCTCGTTTCCTCTCGGCGCCCTTCGGGTACGGTCGGATAATTCCGCTGATGTTCGTGATCTGGCCGAAGAAGTCAAACTCTCGCTCATAGAATGCTTTGGCAGGACCAGAGAGGCTGTCCACTATGCACTTCGTTAGGTTTTCTAAAATGTCGTATAGAGCAGCTAGGAGAAACAAAAAATGATTTTAGAATATTACCCTACAATTATTGATGCGCATAAATATTTAGGTGTTGCAGTTCAAACGGATGTTACGAATGTTCGCATCGCATCATTTTATACATCCTCGAATGTCTTGCGAATGCAAATTATGAGACATCGACACTGGTATAGTACTCGCAAATCTTTATTAGCCCTGAACTGAGCTCTGAACTCTCTCTCTCCCTCTAGCACCTATAATAAGCGTACTATTATAGGTGCTAGAGGAAGAGAGGGAGAGAGTTCAGAGGACTCATAAAACTTTGCGCGTACTGTAATAAACTCTAATTCGATCGTGAGAGGCTAAGCTTCGAGCTACCTTGTAATTTTTTTACCGATCATGATGTTAGGCCTCCCATCTTCGTGATCGGTATTTTTTATGCAAGATAGTTCAAAGTTCACTAAATGTAAGCAGAGGCTCCATCGCGAGCATCACGCGCTGCGTACAACCAATAGGAAGCGTTGTTCACACGCCGATTATTTGTTACTTTGTTTGGTTCAACTTCAAGTTATTTTTAGCTGTCCCTAATTATAACGTCAGTAACCAAGTATTGGATAATCCTAAATTTGTAGATTAGCACATAAGTACCACATTACAATGTCACCGGCAACATTAAAAAAGGAATCTTTCAACAATTTTTTAGTCTTAAACGCAGCCTTATTACTATTTAAATAAAGCTCATTGTTGCATAACACCAGTACTTACGATCTTTGTTATGCATTTCTTCGTCAGTGAACATGTTGGTATGCATATTCCAAATGAGCTGATGAGCCACCACCTGCGACTTCTTTGATAAGGACTTAATCAGTTCTGCTACGTAACCCATCTGGAGAATGAAAATATGTATGTAGGTATGATATATTATAACCAGAGATCGGAATAGAGTATATTTATCTAAACTTCAAGGAAAACACATATACTCCTAATGTTAAGGGACTAAAGGGACCATCCATAAAGTACGTCACACGTTAAGGGGGGGAGGGGGTCGACGAAGTGTGATATTATGTGACAAGAGGTGGGAGGGGTCCTAAGTCGCGTGACGTCACATTTCAAAATCTAATACATCTAAGTGTATGCCAAATTTGAACTATTTACGAAAAACTTAAAAATATTTCCAACTCTATCTGTATGGCAATTGATTTATTATATAATAAAAAATAATTTAAATGGAAATAAAACTAATTTCGGAACTGCTGTTTTAATGTAAAATTTTTTAGATGTAAAATTGCAAAATATGTGATGTCACACTAGGGAGGGAGGGGTCTCACAAATGTGATCAACTTTGACGAGGATGGGAGAGGGGCCAAAAAATCACGAAACGAGTGTGACGTACTTTATGGATGACCCCTAAGGCCCATCATTAGGCTAGTAATACTACAGGTGCACCGATTGTCAGTGTAAAGATTGACTAAAATGTGATCAAAAGATGTAAACCCGAACTTGCCAACTGTTCAACCTGAATGCGACATTTTACCAAGACTTTAAGACACATATTGATCATCTCCGCTTTCTTACTACTTATAGTATATTTATGTATATATAATTATATATATATTTATTTATGTACTAATAGTGTATATATAATATGTACTGTATATTATATAAAAAATTATGTATAAATAGATATAAATAACTATGCATCATTTACTTGTTTTAGTATAATTATCTTGTCCGTGCACCTACTATACTTTTTTCTCTGCATCACCCTTAGATTGACTGGTCGAAAATGCCTACGGCATTAAGTCCGCCTCTGTACTTAGTGCATAAAGTATAAATAAATAAATATTCGCTTACCATAAGACACCATCTTAGTTTTTAGATACGTAACACTGTGTCAATCTGAATACGACATTATTAAAATGATATTAAAGAATAAATTTACTTGATTACTTACAGTATCGTGTCTCAATGCCTGTACAAGCTGCGGTATATACAGCAGCACGGCTGATGACGGATATGACGTCAGAGTACTGACGGCCGCTTGAGCTGAGAGCGGGTGAGGCGGGTATTGACGACTGAAGTAGGAGAGAGCTTCGACTGGAGTGACTCGGGCCCAGGTTATCATGTGGACGAGCTGTAAAAGGAAGATATAGAATAGATAGCATTTATTCGACACAGGATATACTTTGCAGCACAAAAAAAAATTGAAACCGAGATCACAAAGAAACAAAAAAATAATACAATAACATAATATAAGATTTATTTCTTTACATTGAAACAAGAGCAAAACTTGTTTAGTTTGTTTTGTGGAAAGAAAAATTCAACTGCGCACTCGAACCTGCGTTCTAGTTCAGTACAAAACCCGCGGGTCTACCGCGTAACTATAATGGTAATGAACATCGACACTGGTAATAAACTTCAATACGGTCGTGAGAGACTAAATTTTGAGCTACCTTGTAAAATTGTTACTCATCATGCAACATAATGCAATAGGATGACTATTTTAATTTTATTTTTTTATTTTGTTCTCTGTGTCTGTTTTATTTTTATTTTTTACTGTTTAAAGGTTTAAGTTAATTTCTATTTTATTTCTCTCTCGTGTGTTGTCGCTGTTCGTGCTGAATAAATGTATTTTCTTTCTTTCTTTCATGAAGATAGGAGTCCCAAGTTGAAGATACGTATTTTTTTTACAACATTGCTCCAAGTTTAGTCTCTCACGATCGTATTGGAGTTTATTACCAGTGTCGATGTTCATTACCATTATAGTTACGCGGTAGACCCGCCGCTCTACCTAACTGAGCTGCTGCGATCCCTGCTCGCAGAATTGAATTTTACTTCCATATTTTATTCATCCTACGGTTACAGTACGGCTACGCAGGCGTAATAAGTACATCCAATAAAGAAAGAACGAAACAATTTTTAAACCTGTTTAAATTTGGGAAAAAATATTTCAACCAGAATGCGACTCTATTATTATATCAATAAGATACAAATTAAGTTACTTCGATAGCGTTGTTTAACAGTATCATTAGTTAGTGATAACAATCTGTTGTTGTTGTAAATGCGACTTTATTCTTAAAGCTATAAGACACATCAGTTTACCTCATGAGCGTCGTTCAGCAGTGTCTCAGTGGTCACAAGATACTTGAGCGCTTGCGGCACGTGACTCACTGCCGTCGGGTGCGCTTGCACTTTACGACGGATCTCGAATACTATACCTTCGTACTTTAACCTGCAAGAAATTCTTGATTTAAAAACATCTTATTTATGCACTTTTTATGTCAACTTAAATAAGTTAAAAAAATTTTTTACTTTTTAGTAGGTACCTATTTATGATTGCAATTTAATTGTCTAAACGAAAGAGACTAGCTTCAACGACATAGGGAATCCTAGTGTGGAAGCTAGAGCCAATTGTTACTAGATTTAAGTTTATTTGAAAAAAAAAAAAAATTACACCCTTTTTTTAGCTTCGCCTGTAACTAACTAACTATGTAAGAAAATCTTGAAAGTTATGGATGACTAAAGCGTGTTCTATAGTTTTTTTTATAGGTACTATAATATTTTATTTTTATCACAATTATGTCTTGTCGTTGGTGTAAACCTTAGACACAAATCTCACATGCACTAACACTCAGACTCAGGAACAAAATATGTATGTCAGACTAAATGTATACGGACACAACTTCCCCTGCGGTCCGAATTGCGATTTCAGTGCTCACGGTGTTAACGTCTATATCGTTGTTCTGAAACAAAAGTGAGCTCACAGCGCTGTCAGCGTGATAATGAATCGGACCTATGATAAGACCGCATTTTTTTTACAACACAACACACCACAGAAGCCATTCACCACCCGAATTGGCTCGTTTAATCTCTTTTGGCTTCAAATAAAGCGCAAACTGTCTCCCTGTACCTTCATCGGATACTGGGAATGCAATTTGCAAATTGCAATTTGATGAAAAAAATTTGCAAAAAAATAATAATTGCATACTGAAATTTGCAATTTGTGGAATTGTGATATTACCACAATTCCACAAAATGTCAAATGGCAGTATACTTGGCTTAAATTTTCACGAAGCTATATGAATCGTTTGAATTTGAATCTTATGCCACTGTCATAAGAGTTATTCTAAGCAACTGAAAAGCAACTATTTTTATTTTTTTACCTCTCGGGTAAAAACACGGCTAGTGTAGGGCTGATCTCCCAGGCGAGCTTGGCGTAGTCCCGCCACGTCCGGTCGGTGTTGGGCTTGGAGCGCCAGGTGGCGATGTTGTCCTCGCCCGGCACGGCCTGCTCGATGCGCCCGTGAGGGTTGTGCCACGTCACTAGGAACTCTATCTCTACTGCCTGAGAAAAAATAATATTAACGACAATTTTTTGTCTCTTTCATTAAGGGCCGATTTTTCGATAAATAGTTGAATAAACGAGCGAGGTTTAGACTAGAAATAAAACTCTCAGAAGTTGACTTCTGCAAGCTATTTTCACTATGTAAACAGGTGTGGCAAGCTAACTTCTTCAATTTTCGCAACTTCTGAAGCTTGCTGCAAGTTATACCTATGTGTAAATGCCAAATATAGCCACTGCAAGTTACTTCTACAAATTTTACAGCTTGTGAAGCTCACGAGTTTAGATTAGCAATAAAGCTTGCAGAAGTTGACTTCCGCAAGTTGTTAATACTGTGTAAACGGGTTTCAGCAAGCTAACTTTTGCAAATGGATGATCGTATACTGAGATCTCAAATTAAATTAAATCAGTCCGAAACTTAAGTGTCTATATTGATATCTTTCATCATAATTTACAACGTCTTTTATTATTTAAAACATATATTAATTGTAAGGAGAAGATCCATCATCTAAAGGATTGGTCCCAAATTGCCATAAACAAGGAAAAGTAAGACGAAAGGGAGGATTTTTCCCTGTAGGAGTAATCTACAGGCTCATAAAAAATTGTAAGGGATTGCAAGAAACTCTTTACGCTCTCTTAAAACTAATAAAGTGATTAGATTTTGTTAATATGCTCACCATAAGTTCCAGTATGAGGTTCCTCTTCCTAACATAGTCTTTAACGAAAGTGTCTTGTGGTTTGGTGGGCGGTTTGACGCTGCGGTTGGAACGCTTGCCTGCAATGCTGCCCGCCCCACTGCTGAGTGTTGCCGTGGACATAGGCACCTATAGAAAAAGGTTATTTTGAGGTAATATAACTTGATTACCAAAATAATGGAATTGAAATTGCCATGAATTTAATTTAATTAAAGTAAACTGGTGTACCAAGTTTTTTTTTTTTCAACTGTATCTCTATAATACAAACGAGGTGTATATCAGTGGCGAAGACTCCATACAACCCGATTCCCATCGGCTTCCCTTTAGGAATTAGTTAGTGCATAGACCAACGTAATATTATATTATTTACTCATCCAACTGACAAAAAAAGGCTTGTTATTCAGTTAGGTCGAGCTCTTCCAGACATGACTATATTATTATATAGATTATAAGAGACGGTATGGATTTTTGTCTTGCAGCAATTTTTAGAGGGCATTTTTGGGACGACTTCCCCTTTTAAAACTGTCACCGTTCGCCGCTGGTGTATATTGTATCAAATTGTATGTAAGTTGTGTTGTAAGAATATATTACGGGAATTTTAACAGTATGGTAAATTTGAGCATACCGTATTGATCCAGCCCGTCGTCTGTCGACTGCCTATATCGCTGTTGACTGATGAACGGTTGTCAGTCGGCGAGTTTGATGTGTAGATACTTTGCTGGCTGCTCGGTCCCATGAGTTCGAATTCACCTAAAACAAACATTATGTTGAGAATATCTAGCGTGAAGACCGTACAGTGCCACAAACTTACCTGACCCGGTGACCAAAATTGGAACTAACGTCGCCATAGAACAAAATTGACTTCAAAATGTATTTTTTGTATAAGATGACATTGGTAAAAGCGACGGCAGCGACGCCATTACCGGGTCAGATAAGT
Source organism: Allophyes oxyacanthae (assembly GCA_932294325.1). Classification (NCBI taxonomy): domain Eukaryota; kingdom Metazoa; phylum Arthropoda; class Insecta; order Lepidoptera; family Noctuidae; genus Allophyes; species Allophyes oxyacanthae. The sequence continues at coordinate 10,093,697 of OW028628.1, forward strand.
TTGTGGCACTGTAGATAATTACGCGAAATTTCTAGAAAACAACATAGTAAATATTGAAGTCTGTAACAATATCTAGTGCTACATGAAATTACTACTTACAACATGGCAATAGAGTACACCGGCGTCGCCTAACAGATTATAGCGGCAACTGATCCTACACCGCATTATGAACATTTTCACGGCAAATAGCATATACAGGGTGCCGCAGGTGCTATCACATTAAATGGAACCACCTTAAACTCTAAGATGACGTCTAATAGAGATGAATGGAAGAAGAAGACATATTGCGCCGACCACAAATAAAATGGGATAAGGGCAGGAGAATGGTGTAAGATCTGATATCCCTGTATATACATCTTCCAGACAACCTTTGGATAGACAAGAAGATCTGATTATGTATTTTAATTGATAAAGTAATACTTGCCTCCAATATCACTGCTCTTTAGATACTTCTTGTCGGAGTGCATGAGCTGCCAGAACTTGATAAGTGATATGATGTCCTCTCTCAGCGCGCCCGAGATCTTCTCGGGACACTGCGGCCCTCTGCAGAAGTAGTCCAGGCACACGCTGTACACGCGCTCGCGCAGGATGTTGCGCGCTATGGAGCGCGGGAGGATGTCGCCTTGCAGCAGGGAGAGCCCGCAGGAAAGCAGCCTGAAGAGAATTTGAGGTATTAGTTTTAATAACCTAACCGTAAATACTTAGGGACCATCCATAAAGTACGTCACACGTTAAGGGGGGGGGGGGGGGGTCGACGAAGTGTTACATTATGTGACAAGGGGTGGGAGGGTTCCTAAATTAAGTGACGTCACATTTCATTATTAATCAGTATTATAAATTAATTTAAATGAAAAAAAAACTAATTTCGGAACTTTAATAATTTCTAGATGTAAAATTGCAAAATATGTGACGTCACACGGAAGGGGGGGCGGTCTCGCAAATGTGATCAACTGTGACAAGGACGGGGGAGGGGTCAAAAAATCATGAAATTAGTGTGACGTACTTTATGGATGATCCCTTATTATACTGATAGCCACCAGGGTGCGGGCGGATCCACTGGCAGAAGTTCCACCTCAGTCGATAGACATTTGTCTCTCATGTCGGCCAACACAATGGCAAGAAGTTCCTATTATAACCTAACCGTCAAAAACCCCCGACTCCAACTAGAAAAAGAGCTGTAACTTTTGAACGGCTGAACAGATTTTCATGAAACATAGCTACGATGATACCTGATTAAACTAGCTTTCAATAAATAAAAAACTGCATTGAAATCGGTCTATCCTTTTTGGAGCTACGACGCCACAGAAAGATACACAGATACACACTACCAACTTATAACTCCCCTCTTTTTGCCAGGGGTTAAAAATGGTTTGTCAGAGGTCTTCGTCATCTGCCTGTAGCAGCCACTGCTGGACATAGGCCTCTTCAATCGCACGCCATCTAGTTCAATCCTCGGCTACTTTCATCCAGCCTGACGGCGACCTTCCCAGACAGACTTGATGTGTCTTTATTATACAGGATTTTTTTTTATGTAGCGGGCATAATTTGTAGTTATTCAGTCTCTGTTCCTAAATGCAACCGCAGTATTGGGATACATTTTAAAACAAAACGAAAATTCAACTTAGTATGGGGGACACTTATAATTTACTAGCGCAAGTAATACAAAATCAAATTTTTATTTTGTGTTGGAGTGAATTTTAGTACTACGGTTGCATTTGGGAACGGACACTGAAGCACTCTGCAAATTTTGCGCACTACATAAAAAAATATCCTGTATACAGAAAAATTGTAAAAAAAACAACAATTTTTTTTTTTTTTTTTTTTTTTTTTTGTAATTGTGAGAAATTTTGAGTTAAGCTCGCCTATGTACAAGTTTTTCCTTTTATGTATTTTATTTGTGTTTATGTGTACAATAAAGAATAAGAATAAGAATTGTAATAAAGATTTAGCTGGCCTTATACGTCCAGAATTTAATTATGAATTATTTTATGCTATATAGGAATTCCATTATACAGAAATACGATTTTAATGAAATTGATATCCTAGATATTAGGTTTTACAAGTCCTTACCTAAATCTAACTCCAACTGCTTCAACGTGTCTATTTATATGATCCCGTACATCTCCCACTGTAATGGGCAGCGATCTGTGAAGAAGAAAAGTGTTGCAAGAGTTGATTATTTAACGAAACACTTGTAGCGACGGGATCACCATTGTGGAGGAACGAGGTATGGTGTAAGATGTTCTTTCTCATAGTAATCCCTTATGCCGTAAGGGACACATGAGCCAGGCAATGGTGATATCGAAAGGAAAAAGACAAATTAAAGAAAGGAGAGGAGCACCCAACGACTCTTGCCAAGTTACGTGCGGACTGGACGATGATGGCTTCTTAATATGATTGGTCGATTTCGTATTGTATAAGCCTAATGTAATGCTTTCTACGTGGCTACGTAGTTTCTTAGTGTAGATGTCGCTACGCACTCATAACATTCAGCTGTGTAACCTTTAAGTCTATTAGCATTTAACTGTCATACCGATCGCCTTCGGGAAACATAGACGCGCGGACTGTGTATGTATTACTCATTTTTATGGACAACTCACGCTTGACCAAAAATTTTACTATGACAAAATTGTCTGCACAAAGAAAGACCAAATGATTCCTAATACAGTTTCTCCTATGGATTCAGATTTAACCATACAGTCCCAGTTAAAAATAAAAACTCGGTATACAAAAAACAAACCTGTGCAGCAAACTGGCTAACATCTCCACTTTCTCCAAGCTGTTATACTTGGCAGTCTCGGCGACCTCGCACAGGTATCGAATCCACACCGAGTGCGGCGCCACGAATGGCGGACGAGGCTCTAGCTTAGCACCTTGTGAATGTAAAATGTATTTTATTAATCATGAGATCAGGCACCTTAAGGCGATATTACACGGATCAATCAAATTGAAACAATTCCATTGAAAAGCATTGAACATTGCACATTGAACGACTTTACCTATACACACGAAATCATTTAAATGTATTTAGATGTCTCAATACCATTGAAGCAGTCAAATTGAAAGCAATATTGAACCGAAATTGAACCATGTAAAATCAGCTTTAGACAAGAAGTTATTATTATTACATAGCAATCGGAGTTTGTTATCCTGCCTAGAGTTTCTGATAGACCAACATGTTTTAATTTATTTTAAATATAATAATATAATTTTTATTCTAGTAAGTGAAGTTTGTCTGTCTGTTTGAAATGTCTTCACAGCTCAACTGTTAAACCAAAATCGAGAGAGAATATAGGGTACTTTTATCTGCGGATAATAAAAACTTTTTATACAAGCACGCAGAATCATCTTAAACACCTTTTACCTACCTTCATGAGCAGCCAGAGGGCTGGTTTCTTCAATTTCCCTTGAGAACAAGCCCATCTTCCTATCCACAGTGCTCTGCCACGCCGAGAAGATCTCCTGCATCAGTCTGATCTCCAGGTCCGGACGGGCAGTGGTCAGCCATTGCCAGCATTCCACTGCTGTAGTTACTGCGTCTTCCGTGAAGATTTCTACTTGAGACCAGGCTAGAAGAGAAACGGAGAATATTTGAAAATAGAACAGCAGTATGCAGGATATGGAGGAGTAGGTTTTATTCGAAAATTTGATTTGCAAATATAAGGGAATCTATAGATAGTCTAAGCGAAGGAAGGAAGCGTTAGTTTTATTAAGGCTATAGCTAAAGTTCATATTCATTGACGTAGAAACACATGGACGTCTGGTCAGCAGTCAAAAATACCCGAACTGAATGTAGACTAAAACACGAAAAATACACTAATGGCGCGCCACTGGGCAAGCGAGCAACTACTCGTCAATGTGAAGGTGCGGTGCAGTCGAATCTTCACTTAGTAAGGGAATTTTGTACTAGAACCTTGGTCCATGTGTTTCTACGGCAATGCTCATATATTCTTAAGAACTCGGCCCACATTAAATTGGTTGGGGAAAATTCAACCTCTACTTGTGAGCACAGTGAACGGCCGGGTACCCAAGGCCGCGCTTTCATTGTGATTGGTCTATGTCCAGCGCTGGGCTTCGATAAGCCTATTTATACTTACCAACAGAGTGCAACAGTCCCCTAGCAGTGGGCACGGTGTGCGAGTGCGCCGCGTGCGGCGAGTGGTGCCGGGCGTGCACCAGCAGCGCCGTGGCGCGCCACAGCGCGGCCCGGTGCGACGTCTCGCTGCCGCTGGTGCAGGCGTCGCGCAGGGCCAGGTGCAGGCGCGAGCCCACGCGCCACACGGCTGCCTCGCCGCCTCCTTCGGCGCTCACAGCACCGGCGATCTGTATAGCGCACGTAACATCAGCATCAGCTGATCGATGCCCATTTGTTTGCACATGAGGGACTCACATTTACATTTAGTTTTACTTCAGAATTAGTCAATCCATGCAGTTATTTTTAATTTTTTTTTGCTTCATTGTTTCAATAATGAAACAATGAATAATGAAATGGTGACATAATAATAAGTAAAACTGGATGTGTTTAATTGTATTATATTGTATTTTCGCATGCCTATTAAAAGGCAAGATATGACGGACCTATGTTAATAATAATGTAACATCTTCATGTACGATATCTTTTGGCGAATAAATGATTTGATTTGATTTGATTTGAATATTTTGTAATTTTCTGACTTTTTATGTTATATGTATGCATGCTAATAGAATTTTGGTGTACTGTGTGTATTTTTTTATTTTTTTCTTTATCACTAGTATGCGTTTCCGCGATATCTAATACAACAGCTTGCCCTAAGCCCTGCCTGCAGGCTACAGCTTGCAATGAGTATTGGGATACCTCGCGTTAATTTATCGCGTATAAAAGGTTTATTGATAACGTTCGCTTTCCTTAGGGTGCTCAAGCTCCGGCGCCTTGATTACGTATGAAAAATCTGACAGCCACAGCGACCAACAAACAATGCATCTCTTTTTCGCATTTTTCATAAGAGGATGCGGAATAGCATGTTTATTAGCGACAGTAACTGTCACAATGACCAAACGTAATAAGGGGGCCGACCTAGCTTCTCTAGATCCCACCCTCTCCCATCGTCAACGTTGATCTACGTTTGGCAGCTGTTTTAAGTGCCGGCTCCGGCAACGAAGGCACTACCTTATAATAATTTAATAAACTTTAAAAAACAAAGTAAAACTGACTTCAAAAAACTAAAAAGTATAAAATAATTTTCTTAAAAAACTTAACAGCTTCTGAAGTCGGTGCCACTGTCAAGCAAGCAAGCATTGAAGAATTAAAGGCCCCGACTTCAGAAGCTATTAAGTTTTTGAAAATTATTTTATACTTTTTAGTTTTTTGAAGTCGGTTTTACTTTTTTTTTTAAGTTTATTTTATTTATCAATTTTTTGTGGCATAAACAATACATAAACATGAGATTACAGCAATCGCGAGTGATGTGCTGTTATTCATTCAAGACTTCCATTGTATGTATCTGAAGTTCTTCATCAGATCTTCACCAAATTTAAGGACCACCTCGGAAGTATACTCTTTCGAACTATTTTAAATTGGTTCACAATTGACGAAAATATCGTTGAACATAAACAAAAAAAAAACATACGCGACGAACACAGTACCTCCTCCTTTTTGGAAGTCGGTTAATAAAATTAGGTTACTCACCTCGCCCGCATATCTACTGCGTTGTGACACGACAGCGAGCAGCGCGGCCGAGTCTTGTGTTACACACAGTGGTCGTTTGTCTAACGCGGCTCGAGGAAGAGGTGCTGACATTCTGTTCAGTCCAGCAGCACCTAATAAGGCACCAGTTGCGAGGGCTAGACCACAGTGATGCCATAGAGTTGAGTTTGGGACCTATGAATATAAAATACATTGATCGATTTAAAAAATGTTGAATATCTGCACTCTAAAAGGGCTGGATAGAGATCTAGAGAGATTCATCATGAAATGTTGAAAAAATAATTCTGATTTGAAAGCACTTGAAAAATGCAAGCAATCGACTACTATATTCAATTATTAAATTACTGTATTCTTCATTAGTATGTCACTTTAAGAGATTATAATATTGTTTCATATGCCATATTTCATGACCAACTCTTACCTGATTCAAATATTCTTGCAAATGAGATCGTGTTGACTGAGGTGCCCATTTCATTGCCTCCTGGACTATACCATGACAGCGATCCGCAAAATCTTTCACAATACACTGTAAAAAGAAATAAACAATTTAATATCCAATCAATACTCAACCCTATTGCGTAGCTATAAGATTTATTTAGCATTACCTCTCTACCTTCCAAAGTGTCTTGTAATTGTAAAGTGAAGTCGGTGCCAGGAACTTTAAGCAGTGGTGTTTCTTGATTAGCGTCGAGTTCTAAACTGAAGCTTAGGACTTGGAGTATGTCTAACATGGACCATAGTACCTGAAATTTCATTAAATCTTAGTACTCTCTTGTAGGTGTTGAGATTGGTACAAAATCTACCATTAATATCAGTTGCCATGAGTTTTGACAGCTGATTTACAGATCAGAGATTTGAATACGCTTTCATTAACCGAAGGTAAATGGAACCAAAAGCTTGAATACTGAGATAAGTCTCAGTTTATGACCTGCAAAATTGATTAAAATTAAAATGAAGAGGGTTACTTTAGAAACAACATTGCTATAAGTCGACCGCTGTATGCGCGGCCCTCCCGATGGCTTTCCATTTTAATGGCGACAACAATACAATTTATATTATCGTATTTTATTTATCACTAGCTATTTATCACAGTATATACCGTGTATATCCGTGCACACCCCGCCCCGCGTACCGCAAGCCATCGGGAAGGTCGCACTTACAGCGGTCGAAGCTTGAACAGGGTTTCATTTAATATTGGTATCAGAAAATAAGTTCTGCTCGCAAATTGGAGTAAATTGTAAAGTCCTTGGCATACCCGACAGTTCCACAGCAAATGTGGGAACCTATCCACTAGGCCAGCAAGCCACTTGTCGGCCACCCTTCTGATCTGCTTGTGTATGTGGTTGAAGTTCACCAATAAGAACTGCGCGTGCCCCTCCAGTTCCCTTTCCCGGGACTCATCCTTCACTTTATCAGACATCACGTCCAGAAATTTCTGGAATACTTTGTCACCGACACTAGAAGTAAACGCGTTTGAAGTATATTAAAAAAAAATCATTCTTGTATAAGTTCCTACAGTACAAGTATAACCATGGAATTTTATAAATAATAGAAGTCTACCATTGATTTCTTTAATAAATAAATCCAGCCCTTTACCGTCCCACTGCTGGGCACGGGCCTCTTCTCAGAATAAGAAGGGTTAGGACTCAGTCCACTACGCTGCCCTAGTGCCGGTTGGCGGACTACACACACCATCAAGAACTTTATGAGGTCCTCTCAGGTGTGTAGGTTTTCTCACGATGTTTAATTAGCCACGCTGTCTATACAAGGTAAACATTTTCTATGAGCATATGATGTATAGAAATATACCTAACTAAAAAGTAAGAAATATATTAAACATTTTTGTGATCATTGTACATACCTGGCAACACATTGCCACATACCAGCCTTGTCTTTTTGTAACGCTGAGTCACTTAAATACTCTATGATTGGTTGTAAGCTGGGTTCCGGCGAGTTGCTGACTCTAAAATAAGAAAACAAACATTAAAAGTATACCGAGACAAGTCGTAAAATATCCATTTGCTACATAAAAACTAGCGGCGGGCATTGAATCAACGAACGGCTTTCGAGACAAATGTTCTAATCGTCTTCATTTGAATAACTCAATTATTTAGCAAAGTTATAAAAAAAGTGCTTAAAAATACTTAACCTACTCACCTCAGAGTCTCCAACCAATAAACGCTCAGCAAGTACATACAGGGCGCAAATGTCAGCTTATTTACAAATACCGTCACATCCGGCGGATGGTCCAGTAAATTCGAAATTTGAGTCTTCAATTCCTGCAGTTCGTTAATCGATACCGAGTCGTTGCGGACAGCGGACGTGTATTGTAGCTCTCGCATTTCCGAACGCAGTGATGTTTGAGAGACAAGGAAGGGAGATTTTACTGCTATCTCTTTTACTCCGGCATACCATTCTTGCGGCCATAAGCCTGTGGAAGTAGGGGCAATATTTTAAAAACCTACATGTAACATGCTTGTTTATTTTTTTTAGATTTCTAGAAGTTATCATAAACATTTCTGAGTTGTACTTTAATTTTCCATTATTTTATTGTTAGTAAAAGTAAACTATTCGAGTTGTAAATGACAAGAAAATATACATATGCTGAATTTACATGAAGAAATTTCCATAATAGTTATCTATAAAACACACACTTCTAATCAATAAAAACAGTAGTCGCTTCATTTCAATGGCCCAATATCCAATGTCAAACAAAGGACAAACTAAAAATCTTTCACGCAACTATTATTTTAAGGCTGAGCATAGACGAGCATAATTTGAACCACGTTATTTGTGTCGCGTAGTTTACGTTACATTCGTATAGCGACACATCTACGGAAAATACTCGACGAAAGCCGGCGTAAGCAGTGCTTACGCCTTACGCCTGCAATGCTTAGCGTCATATCTAAGGAAAAATAGGCAATGGAAGATGCTTTTAAAATTACCAGCAATTTATCAGGCCGTATTATGTGGCTAAGCTAAATTGCAGGCGTAGGCACGCCGAGCTCTCGTCAAGTATTTTCCGTAGATGTGCCACTACACTTCGGTTTCAATGCATTATTGCAGTATCGCAAAATACATCCGTAATAATGTATGAAGCCAAATTACGCGAATCTAAAACGCGATTCAAATTGCGCTCGTCTAGCCTCAGCCTTATATCGAAAATAAAACACTCTTCACTCAATAAGCGTTATCTATACCTACGAAATAAAAATCACGACTAACAACGCTGTCTAATGTAGACCTAGAAGCACACTCTTCAAAACAAAAGAAAACTCAATTAATACACACGCTACAAACTTTTGTACAAATCGTGGATCAAATGTTTGATCAAACTCGTTAGGTCACGGCAAATTGTAATGGTGCTATATCAACCATTCATATGTAGTACTCACCATTCATTTTCCAGGAAAAAGGTAAACCATATTAATTTATAAAACTTACTTGACGTTTCTTACTATTCCCGTCGATGCTATCTTCTTGGCGGTTTTGAATGTAGCCACGTACCGATGCGTAGAACGCGTATGAGCGGGACAGACTTATATACGTTGTAGAGGAGCGAGCAGGCGGTAAACGGCTACATTCAGAGCCGTCAAGAAGATTGGTATTAACTATACGTCTTTAGTTAAGGCTCGATTAATTGTTTTTGGAATATAAATTAGTTTCTTTACTGTTAGCCATTAGTGTCCCACAGCTGAGCACGGGCCTCTTTTCAGAATAAGAAGGAAGCTATTTTCTACCACGCTGGCCTGGTGCGGGTTGGCGGAATCTCAGGTGTGCAGGTTTCCTCACGATGTACTTCCTTCATCGTTAGCGCAAGTGATAATCCAATTTCGAAGCGCACATACTTTGAAAACTCACGAGGTGCGGGCCGGGTTTGAACTCAGACTCTCCTGCATGGAAGGCACGCGTACAACCGCTAGGCTATCACTGCTGTTTTTACTTGCACGAGTCAAATATACGATTGATTTTTACTTACTGACACTCTGTTCTCGTTAGTTACCTAATAACAATTTGTATCTATATATTAATACGTGAATAGAAAACTTTGTACCCCTTTTTAAGCATATTGCGGGCACGGAGGAGTGTGAGATTTGGCATCGTTACAGTTTATATGGAGAAGGAGTGCAGAAAGCTAAAATTACGGTCGAATTTCGACCACTAGGCGACCACTATATTATAAAATGTACAAAACACTTTTAAACATTTCTATTTCTCAACATACCGGTCGATATAGCACCATCATTTGTAAAATTATGAAATTCCATACAACATTCATCTATGTTACTTCTAGAAGCATGGTTACTCACGCTTTCGCATAGCTACAGGCGATGCCATAGAAGAAGAGACAATAAGACGTTTAAGTACATCTATATAACATCACATATTATATATACATTTGAATAGATTGAGAATAGATAGGATAGTGCTAATTTTTTTTGGTATTTAGTCAGATATTTATGTTGTATTGCGTGCGCAGGAGCGGATAAGCGTATGCGCTGAACTTGTTTAGAGACAGGGTTTTATGACGTCAGTTTTTCAGATCAATAACAGATTAAAATAAATTCTATTAATTTTTTTTTTTTTTTTTTTTCTTATTTTTTGCTTTGATTCATATCTATTAGTGAGCTCGCTAATTCTTAGATTCGAACTATTACGGGTTTCTAATTGAATCTAATTACTTTTTAAGAATATTTGGAAGCCATGAAGGTGTCAAAATACACATAAATAATATAATTATATTTTTATTTATTTATTTTATTATCACTCGGAAAATAATGTACTTAAAGGACAGTTAATTTAACTGTAAACATAAACCATAGTAAGTTTTTCTGTACACCATTGATACCTCGACAGTCGATTAAGGCCGTCACACACGGTAGCTATAATGTATCGTAAGATCACATCCTGTTTCAACATGTTCCATAATATATTTCAAGTAGAACAACATAATATTATCTTACGATATATGTATAGCTGCCGTGTGTGACGACCTTTACACAAAATGTGGGTGAACACCACGCATCGTGCTCACACCCACCGGGTTTACCCTCAAATTATGTCTAGCTATATTATGTATTATTTTATTTCTTACTACCGACCCGTCCCGGGCTTCGCACGGCAGTGCAATTTCTCTACAATTCTTACATTAAATATGAAAGTATTATGAATATGAACCTTCCGTGAAAAATTATTTAACTTATGGTGAATGAAAATCCGTTACGTGGTTTAGAAGTTAACAGACAGACAGACGCGGAAAACGACTTTATTTTATATTATTTAGAGATTTATTTACCCGCGCCCACGCAACACAATCAATTTGTATGGTCTTACTTAGCATAAATTTTACTTGTGGGTAGATTGAAATAGTTTGAATAAAAAGTATTAAATAATAATATAATAAAGTCTTAGTATTAAAGTGATCCAAATTAATTAATTACCTGATTCGGCCGCGGTGAATCCCATTACTACGCAGTATAGCCAGAAGTCTTTGAACAACTTGTGCAGTCTTGGTTTTGGGTTCTTTATAGGCGGCAATCTCTTGACTAGGACCTTTAGAAAAGATATTTTCACTATTTTAATTTAGTTCTGACAAAAAAATTCTTAAATTGGACATGTGAGTAAATAAAATTAAAAAAAAATTGTTACTGTAGTCAAGTTACGAAAAGATCATCGAACTACCTATAACTATAGTTGCTACTGTATGATGGTTCGTCCGGTGACCTTTATGTCATTGACTTAAGATTCAAATTGCAATGCTTCAAGTGCCTTTATAAAATGACCCAACTATAGTAATTAAGAATATACGCACGGAACAATCGAACAAACTGATCAATGTCAGAGCCTTTCTAATTGCAAGCGGCCACATGAGGCCCTGAACAATATTAATGTCTGCGTTTCGTCATTTGATAAGCAGTTTTGTATGTTTTTTTTTAAACATTGCTCCTCAGTTGGATTTCTATCGAGGGTACAGTTTACAAACATACATGTCACATGCACACACAACCAGACCCGAAACAACAATCTGTAGATCATACAAATATTTGTTCAGTGCGGTGATCGAACTCGCGACACGTAGCGCAGAAAGCTAATTGCTTAGCCAGCGCCCACCGTGTCGTGAACAGTACTTATTCTTATTTAATGTACATAGAATATACAAAAATACAGTTTAAAGATATATACACTATACATAAATGCGAGCTTAGTTCAGAATGCAGTCATATTTTAATGAGTGCAATAATGCCATGGACAAGCTGTTCTTGTCGAGTCCCAATTCAGTCCAAATTACCTGCGCTGCATAGACGCAGGTGACCAGTTTCCGTCTACTAACTTGAGCAAACAACTATAGTGTACCACATAACCTGCAAGCATTAATCGACCGGTCGCTCCGCGCGCACACGGTTGACTGAGGTGCGCGCTTCGCAACTCGTTGCTTATATGATCATGGCGGTCACGTTATTGGTCGGTTGCTTAGTTACTACTGTTTGGTAATGTCTTTTGTGAATCTTAAATGTGAAAATATTAGTAGGTCTATTTCAGGAATAAGTACGATAAAGTAATCGTCTTATATTACCCTCTCCTGGTAAAATAGCTTCCAGCTTCCAATAACTCACCGCTATAACAGGTATAAGTACGCCCAAGTTGCCCGCGCTGCCTGAAGCCTTCAACACAGGCGCAGGAGATCGATCAGTGGCTCTTTCCCCACCTAACCCGAGCTGGACGAATAACTCGAGCAAACGAGTTAACAGCTCGAGCCGCGCCGTAGTACCCCGTACATTGGCCGCTATGTTGGCTAAGGCGTTGAGAACTGCGCCGGAGACGTGCCTGAAAACGAAAGAAAAATAACCTAACTGTCAAAAACCTCCAACTAGAAAAAGAGCTGTAACTTTTGAACGGCTGAACAGATTTTCATGAAACATAGCTAAGATGATACCCGATTAAACTAGCTTTCAATTAACAAAACTGCATTGACATCGGTCCATCGGTTTTGGAGCTACGATGCCACAGACAGACACACAGATACACACTACAAACTTATAACACCCCTCTTATTTGTCGGGGGTTAATGATGCGATAAAAAGCCAATGCTTTATTAGCAACCCAAGCAAAATGATCTTAGTATGGCTTTGGCTAGAAATATCGTCGGTGGCCGTAAGGGAAAGATGACCCATAATTTTGTGGCAAAATATTTAGTAAATCTCCGCGGAACACTGGTACAAATATAATTCAGCCCGTTTCTTTCCCATCGCTGGGCTTTGATTCACACTGGTTGTGGGTTGGCGGATTACAAACACAAAATAATAATGTTTTTGAGCCTGAGAGTACCGATTCTTATGATTTTTTTTCTCCACCGTTATCGCAATTGATAATCAAATTCTTATCCGCGCATGAATTTGATAAGTCAGTGGTGCGGGCTGGGTTCGAACCCAGGGAGGCAATTCTCATTTCCTGCGAGATCATCTCGGAATCGAGTTTGCATTTCGAGCGCTTTTTGACGTTTATGATGGTTCGAATTCGAAATAATTTGAGCGGCAGTCGAAGCAATTTGAGCGGCTTTCCTTCGAGAAACATCGGGCTTGACTTTCCCAGAATAACTCAACTTAATTATCGCACGAGAAAAGTTAGAATTCGAGACTACTTTAGATTGGACGAGAATTGTCCCCCAGATCCATGGACGAGCATTCAACAACTAACGTCGCCGTGAATCATTAACATAATCCTTATTTACCTATACTGCTTCCTATCATCGGTGTGGTGATAAGCAGCACTCGCAGCCTCGACGGTGATGACGGTGAACATCCGCATGATCTCGTCGTGCGCTGGACCTTCAGGGCTAGCCAGCGCCATGCAGCCCAACTGGTCCACTATCAACGTATCCAACGACGAGGGGGCACGACACAATCTGCAAAATAATAACTGTGTAGTCTTTCAGAGCCTTATTTCCATTCATCATTATCAGTGATCAGAATAGGTGTTGCTAATTCACATAAACTTCGAGACACAGAGACAATAAGTGGAGACTTCCTTACGACAACATTTTTTTCAGGGATCTGCCGGGGTCGCGGGACTTATCTCATTACCGTGACCCCGGAACGTAAAGGGCTATCGAAGGAACACCGTGGATTTTAGTCAGTACAAGTCTGACAGTCCCTCCCGCCCTGCCCGGGGTGGGAGGACTCATTTGATGATTTTACCACGCTAAAAAAAAAAAAAAAGGGATAAAAATTGTACCAGGTTTCGTGACATCACTTATGTACATTATAAATCTGTCCGGGAGTGCTGTAATAAAACAAGAGGCGTTACAATAGATCTTCGCAGGTCGCAGTGACAAAGTGGCTTAATACCCTACCTCTTCAAATAAATAATAATAAAAATAAATACCCGATTAAACCAGCTTTTAATTTTAAAAAACTGCATTGAATTCGGTCTATCCGTTTTGGAGCTACGATGCCACAGACAGATACACAGATCCACAGATAAACAGATTTTTCTAACACCCCTCTTTTTTGTCGGGGGTTAAAAAGACGCAGTAGACGTTCAAGGGTTGATATGATTATAGCAATGTCTTACCTTTGCTGAAAGAACTGGAGGATTGTGTCGGTTGTCTTCGGGGTATCCTTGAGAGCCACAGCGACATGGCCCAACATGATCACTATGTTCGTACTTATAAGCGATGATTCACTGGAACAATACATTCAGAAATTAAGTTCACTTCAGAATATCCAGGATTCCAGCCTTATCTACCTCATTTGCCAGCCAAGCATTACAAAAGTAACTGACACTATTTCCTAGAATGGTCTGTTGTAGTCTATGTTTAGGTCCATGTTGAGAAGTGGATGCCGTTGGGTCTGAAGACCAAATACGTTTAAATCTATCGACTAAGTGGAGTTTCTTGCCGGTTCTTCTCCATAAGACCTATTATATACCTATTTGGAATCGCGCACCTAGTCTCGACACTTCATAAGTGCCTGTATTTGGTTTACATGACATAAAGATCTATTCTATTCATATTCTATTCTACTAAGCACGGGTTAGCGCGAGCGAGGGTTGGGGAGACGAAGACTTTGGTACGCATTCACTCGCCTTGGGTCCACACGTCGTTCGCGTTTGTTCGTTACTGTCTGTACCTGGAATAAAGTGAGTCCTACCTGTCGCTAGTCTCGGCAGTGAACAGACGGTTGCTGACAGAGCCAACGAGCGCGGGCACGCAGTACGGGTCCACTGTCAGCGCCGCTTCTAGCGCCACGCATAGATTTTCTATGGCGGCGTCTCGAAGCTTCTCGAAAGGGGTCGATTTTACTGGCACTCCGGTTTCGGTGAGCCCTTGGAGCTCTTTGCCCTGCACTGGAAGGAAGTGATTTAACGTTATATTTGCACAGCAATTTTATTTGTGAGAATAAAACTGCAACTTGTCTGTATTTCTTATAATTGCGTTACTCTGATGCTGGGGATGCTATACCTCGGACGCAAGTAAAGCTAAAGAAGAATAGAGCCTACTCCTGTATTCACTAGGATTACGTAAAAGGTAGGTAAAGGATTAGTTGCAGAGAATTTTGACCAGTATCCCTCCATATGCTAATAATAATGTACTGCGATCATCAGTCCGTCTGCCACGCGTATTTCTAGCACTTTTTCCAAACGATCGTTCATTTTTAAAGCATATAATACCTTCAACGGTTTAATACTGCTTGCACTCGAATTGACTACGGGAAATACCAAAATTTTTGTAGAAGCTTATGTCCATCATGATGATAAACGGGTTCAGTTGAAAATCAGCTCCGGGCATTGATGTCTGGCATCCGCTGAACTGAACATTTTTGGTGCAGCCGTGAGGCTCACTTTTGTGGTATAACCTACATACATACTTTATTTATTATCCATGTGATTATTTTAATTTCTGTTTTTTAATTTTTGTTTCCAAAGTTGCTTTTTTTTGTTTGGTTTCGTAATTTTGCAACCAAATAAATTATTTTTCTTTCATGATGATGATTTCAACTCACATGTAACTTTCATATGTTCCTTGCCGGTCTTCTCGAGCTCCAACTTGTGCAGTTTGAAGAGTATGGGCGAGGGAGTCACGAGAAAGTCGCGGAGGCAGTAGATCGAAGTGTTCGCTATCGTCGGGAACTTCGTCGCTAGTTTACCGAGTCCCTGCAAAATTATGATTATTCAGTCAAAAAAATAATAACTCTACTGCTAACTTTAATAGAAAAAACTGACTACATAAAATGATTAAGTTTTATTAATTTTTCGGCCTATGTTGTCCCACTGCAGAACAAATGCCTCTCCTTTTTCCACTCACTACATGGCCCTAATTCTGCTATTTCAATCGTGTCTTAATCGTGTGGGAATGGTCTCGTAATTGTTGATTTTTGCAATATTGTTCAACCTATTTGGACTTCTATTGCGTAGGTAATACAAGTTAAAGTCGGTTATTTGCCAGTTATTAACTGTCGTTCTATAGATTTAGATAATAATAATAGATGACCCTGGTTTTTGTTAGTAGGGATCAGTCTTTTCGGATGGAGTCAAGCTCGTCCTGCCATATTCGCCTTCGTCTACATAGAACAGTCATAACATTTTAGAAATGCAAAAATAAGGGTTTACAGGCACTTACTTCAATACAGACCATGAGTAGAGGCATGTGCGCGAGAATCAACTTGTGAATATTTAAGGCACTTACTTCAAGACAGACCATGAGTAGAGGCATGTGCGCGAGAATCAACTTATGATTATTTAAGGCACTTACTTCAAGACAGACCATGAGTAGAGCCATGTGCGCGAGAATCAACTTGTGATTATTTAAGGCACTTACTTCAAGACAGACCATGAGTAGAGGCATGTGCGCGAGAATCAACTTGTGATTATTTAAGGCACTTACTTCAAGACAGACCATGAGTAGAGGCATGTGCGCGAGAATCAACTTGTGATTATTTAAGGCACTTACTTCAAGACAGACCATGAGTAGAGGCATGTGCGCGAGAATCAACTTGTGATTATTTAAGGCACTTACTTCAAGACAGACCATGAGTAGAGGCATGTGCGCGAGAATCAACTTGTGATTATTTAAGGCACTTACTTCAAGACAGACCATGAGTAGAGGCATGTGCGCGAGAATCAACTTGTGATTATTTAAAGCACTTACTTTAAGACAGACCATGAGTAGAGGCACGTGCGCGAGAATCAACTTGTGAATATTTAAGGCACTTACTTCAAGACAGACCATGAGTAGAGGCATGTGCGCGAGAATCAACTTGTGATTATGATTAGAGTTTATCTTCTCCGTCAATCGCCCACATAACGAGTCCGCACCTACAATGTTAATTAACGTATATAACCTTTGAACATACTTGTAGGAGAAAAGATAGTGGATATTATATTTTGTTTTCTTAATTGTCTTATTTAGTAAACAATTTTTACGTGTCTCTTTAATGAAAAACGTTTTTTTAAAAATATGAAAATCATGTTATATTTGACTATCTTTGATAATTAATAACTTTTTAGCAAATCGACATCTGGTAAATGATTTGTTGTTTTTTATAAATGATTATTTTATTAGTAGTTGTGTGAAGATTGTTTACTAAAGTAAGAAAAAAATTGAATATAGTCGTTTAGGTATGTGCAGAAAATTGTAATAGGGGGTAATTGCAGTCAGTGCTAATTTGCTAGCCCATAAGTCGTCTAGAAAAGTATAATAATTAATAATAAACGCGTACAAAGAAAATATAATAACTGTCATTAAATGTTCCTACGAAAATTGGGATTTTGGATAGGATTAGAAATTGCGTGTTCCCTTAGGGGAATTGAACCCGCGGAAAATGAAATTGCGCCAATATTGTTTATAGAATTAATTTTAAATTTTAAATATATTTTAGGTGAAGGAAACTAAACTACAAACAATAAACAAATAAACATCATATTATTTACTTCATACGGAAATCAATATAAATTAGTAGGTAAAATGTTAAATGTACGCTTTGAAGTATGTTTAAACATATTTGAAATGATTAGTAAATCCATATTAATATCATTTATGTGACAGTGAGTTTGTCTGTCTATTTGTTAGACTTTTCAGTCACTCATCGTGGAAATAACCCTTAAATAACGATCTTTATTATTATATTATAAAACAATGGCTTTTAAAAACTATATTCAACCTTTTGGCTGTCAGAATAAGTATCATTTTAAGTTTTCTAGCCATCAGAAATTTTATATGATATAATTTCATACATAACCCATACTGTTTTACGTTATGAATCAGAAAACTCGGAACTGAAGTTCATTACTTCGTTTATATAAAGTCCTGCCTTTCTAGTCCCGATACCTTTAAGGGATTATTGTACTCATCATTGTGAACAACTCTTACTATGAGCCCAACCCTGAAATCGAAATCGAAAAACAACTCAGTTGTTCCATATAATATTTAGTCGAGCAATATTGAATTATTTGTATAGAACAGCTGATATTTTCTGTTAAATTATTGCTGTTCTATACAAATAATTCAATATTGCTCGACTAAATATTATATGGAACAACTGAGTTGTTTTTCGATTTCGATTTCAGGGTTGGGCCCATATAATATTTAGTCGAGCAATATTGAATTATTTGTATAGAACAGCTGATATTTTTCGCAATTTCATGGTTGGTCCCGTAGTAAAAGTTGTTCGTAATGATGAGTACAATAAGCCCTTAAAGTGATCGGGACTAGAAAGGTAGGACTTCATATAATATTTATTATTTAACCTATAAATGTTTTTCGCTAGTGTAAACAGAATCTGATACGTAAAGCCCTATGTCATCGAACGTGCCAAACGAAACTCAACCAAATTGTGATAAGCATTAGTTCCGTTTTCGTTAGTGCGACTAAGGTTAATTAGCACAGGGTTGTCACTCAAAACCCACTCGTCGATACCTATTAATATTGTTAGAGCGTTTATAAGAGCTGGTACGTGATAGTCCTCATCAACTGCAAAATCATAATACAATACATAAATTATAACAGATTGTGTCAAGTTTCTAGAGAGTCAGATAACTTAGCAAAGTAAAGCCGGGCTTCCACTGGCAGCGAAGCGGGCTCCGTACGGACTCCGTTTGACTCGCAACGGTAAACTTCATAGAAGTGCTTCCACCAACAAAGAGTATAGCGGAGAGGACTGAACGAGTAAAAATTGTTTATAACGAACTCTTTCTTCATTTCTCTTTGGCAGTGGCAGGCAATTGGAAGATAAAACCTATTTTAGCTAGTTGAGGTCCGTTCCGTCCAGCTACTACTTGCTCATTACCCATTCGCAGTGGAAGCCCGGCTTAAAGCCGGATTGACACTATTGTATCGGGTCGTATTGTGTTATTTTCTGGTGCAGATTTAGCCTATCAAAAGACGTTCTGATGTGACACACTATAAAATTTTAATTTAAAAAAGTTGTCAATTCTGCGCCACGTCGCTACATAACACAAGAATGTATAGACGCTTGATACATTATTTGCAAGCATAATTTTAATGAAATTACACATGACATCAGTTTGAAGGTATCAAAATAATAAAATATAAAAACTGGTGTAAACTCTCTAAAAACTTGATAGAGTTGAATTTGATAGATAAATACGTGAACAGATCAGTATAGATAGGTATATCAACAATATAATAAATAATTTAACAGAAAATAACCGTAGACGACATAATATACAACAATGAACGAAGCTCAGGGACATTACTGTAAAAAAAAATCCCAACGAATAATATTAATTAAATAATCAGTCACTAATTACCCGCAACCTCAATCTGTTCCAATTTCAACCTTAACCTATAATATAGAAGGCCCAGAATCACCTGTTTCGTCGCCAATCGCCCAGACGAGGAGATCAACGCAGGCCGAGTTAGCCATTACATTAACCTTGAATTTGTTTACGGTAGCAAAGTTGCTTTCCCTGTCTTCTCTCTCTGAGGCATCGTGGTGGCGACTCTGTAGTTCTGTTTGGCCGCTTAGGAAGAGGCATTTTACGAATTCCTGTAATAACATATTCAAAGAAATAATAGCTTGATACATCAGAATAAACAACCCATACATTTCTAAGCATTTCTTGAGTTTGCTTCCCCTATATTTCTTCGAATCTGAAGAATACCTTTTGACAGCTATCAAAGCCGGTCAAAAGGTATTTTTTAGATTTAAAGAACTGTCAAGTTCGCTACATCAACCGTATGATCTAGGGTGGATGGTATTTTAATTACGGATAGGAGAACGAAATATGATATTAGCCATAACGTAATTAATTATAATTATTTTTTATTAATACTGCTGTCCTACCTACTGCTGTGCTACCCAGTATAATATCAAACCACCGGGGCTGTGCAAGATGAGCAAGAGCTTGGCAGTTTCTCAGCAGTTTATTTGCCAATGTTCACATAATATCGTATAGGATTCTTTGACTAACTGGCTGGAATAACATTCGGTAGATCCAACATAATGGAAACCAGGCTTAGTCACCACCTACTTTACATATTGAAAAAGTCCTTTTCTTCTTAGCCGGCTTTTGTTTATTCTAAGTCAAAAGTCACTCACCTGAACGTCTTTGGTGAAAGGTCCGGGTAGATCTTTCTGATGCTGCAACAATTCTCTTAGAAGCGTCACCATTACCAAGTTCAATGTCTCCGAGAAGGACTTATATGGAAACACCTGTGTAATATTATGTTATTGTTATTATAATTAGTAGACTC
The DNA here is from genome assembly GCA_932294325.1 of Allophyes oxyacanthae. Lineage (NCBI taxonomy): Eukaryota > Metazoa > Arthropoda > Insecta > Lepidoptera > Noctuidae > Allophyes > Allophyes oxyacanthae. The sequence goes on from OW028628.1 coordinate 10,114,093, forward strand.
CCACACTCGAAAAGATATACAGTTGAAAATTATTCGAGAAGTCTTTCAGCTGATTAAATATCGGATGTTAGGGATTCTTCGGTTTTACAAATTTCATGGAAAGCTTTTCCTTCAAGCTGGTCTATCAAAATATCCTTTGAAGTACTTCCAACCATTTCTTTGGACCTCAAGTATAAAGAGTATCCAGTGGCGAAACAAAAAGTAACAACCGACAAAACACTAAAAAGGATAAAATAATTTTCTTAAAAAACTTAACAGCTTCTGAAGTCGGTGCCACTGCCAAGCTAAGGTGCAATGAAGAATTAAAGGCCCCGACTGTTGAGTTGTTATAACAGAACTTACGTGAATTTGTCCCGAAGCATAAATGTCCTCGGCTTCTTCATCCAAAAACGCCAACAAGTCTTTGGTCAAAAGTTTTTTCGCCAACGACAAAATCGATTGCAGATATGTGACATAAAACTGCACATTGATCCTCTTTTCTGGAGATTCTGAGAACCTCATATACGGAAACTGGTTGAAACTGGACCCGAATTTGTGAAAGAAATACGTAGTAGGGTCATAGGGAACTGAATTATAGCTGTGAAGGGATCCCCGTTTGAGGGTACCTCCTGTACTATCAACTGTATCGCTTCCATTTTCCAGAATATGCTCATTATGCGGGTTCAAATTCCCCGACAAAGACCTCGGAATTATCGGTCGGAATTGGTTAAACTTTCTCTTCTTATCCAAGGTGGAGTATTCGAAATTCGGTTCAGGTTCCTTAGTTTTCACTGGACTTGGTGGCTGAGGGAAAAGACGGCAGAGCAGAGGTGGGTCAACGGTGGCATACCGACCCATAGATCGAGCCAAACCTATCAAGACAGGTATCGTGCTTTTGCATAGTTGGAGTTTAGAGACAGAGCTGCTGTAGTCCTTGTTTTCGTGGCATGTTATTATGATCTTTGTTAGACTGTTCATCAGCTCAATTTGAGCTGTGATGATCTCCTCTCGAAGTGATGGCTGTTTTGTGGCGACATCAGAAAGGAGTGTGTTGAGGCAAAAGCTGAATTTCTCGGACATTGGTATACCTGAAACAAGATTGTTCAGTACTACAATACAACACACTTTATTGCACACGAAAAGATAGAAAAATAAATGTACAAAGGGCGGTCTTATCGCACTTGGCGATTTCTACCAGACAACCTTAGGATGGACAGATTTGCAGGTTGTACTAATTTACTTGTTTCTAGGATGTGTGATGTTAATGAAAAAAATGACAATACTTGATAATTATTATAGTTTACCTATTGAGTATATTGACACAGGCATATCATAAAATCAGCAAGTTTGAAGTTAATTAATTATGTGATAGTATAGATACAGAACAAACGTGTGACAGAAATAGTTAATTAAGTATGAAAAACTAAACAACAATGTTGATTTTCAATATCAGAGTCAATCATAATGAGTTCTGTTGTTTTATTGAAAAAATGAGTCGTCATCGCAATTTGCAAACAATTAAGTATAAAGTTAATGTTATTTTAATAGCTTCTTCAAAGAAATTAAAAATGATTTACCTAATAATGTCTATTACAGTCAAAACCGATCGGAATCTCATATCCAGTTAAAAACTGATTAAGAGATTTGACTGACGGGATTAGTCGAAATAATTTTGAGTAAAGAGAACGCTCAAAAGTTATTTCAACTAAAAACTGTGGACTTTGGTTACTCCTAAAATTATTATTAATTATTTGGTTACTCCTAAAATTATGTCAGCTTAGACATGTCAATCAACTATAGAAGTGTTTAATCGGCATCTCAAAAGTATTGAATTTTTTCCATAAACGTAGAAGTAACTAGTAATAATAACTTTATGATTTTTTCACACTAGCCATAGACCAAAAACGTGTCATGATAATTATGAAATCTGATAACACTAGAAAATATATAAATAAAAAAATGTGCCTCCACATTATGTAATTACATCCTTGTTGTAAAATAGCAGTACAAACAATATATTCAATGCATTACATGATGCTGTGCGCAATTATCTTTTGCGTTATCTAAATAGTATAAAGTATACAAGTCATAGAGATAATACATAGTACCTATAACTAGAGAGCTTACTGCTATAATTAGTTGTACGAAATTTTGTGCCCACATGAAAGTCACCCGAGATTTAGCGGTGTCCCTCTCGCACACATGGCCATTACTCATCAACTTAGTAATCTACTAAATTGGTATTTTCAGAATCGTTTTTACATACATATTAGAACTAATGAAACTTCTACCCACGGCTATCAAAATAAACATAATAAAAAATATAATTGACGTGCTTTAAATATTATATTAAATATTATTATTTCCATACGTTATTCAATAAGATTGATTATTACAATATTTGGATACCAGTAGTTAAAGAAGTTTGCATGCGGGAAACACTACATCATTCAAAATGGCTTACATTGTCAACTTAGTTGTCAACCTATTGTCAACATTCGTGGTTTTCATAGTTCAGAAATAAACGTGATCAAACATTATTTTTGTGCCTAGAATAATTTTTTGGCGACAAGATGGTAAATACTTGAGTTATGATTGGGTGCAAGCGAGAATATTATCCTGGTTGTGGAATATCGTTCCATAGGTAAGTTTCATTGAGTAGTGTGACAATATATTTTTATTTTGTGGGATATAGTTGCTCCAAGTACTTATTTTAGATCGTTTCACATAACATACAGTCCACTAAGTTAAATAATTTACGTTCTTTAATAAATTTGGATTTGTTTTCCATAATCTGTAATGCGTAGCATATTTTCGATGCATTTATTGTTTTGTATAATTTGAGTGATTCCAAGTATAGTATAAGTATACATACAGGGTTATTTGTAAAACACCGGCAACGCTTTAAGGGGTGAAACTACTCATCAATATGAACAACTTTTACTATGGGAACAACCATGAAATCGCGAAAAAAAAATCAAACTTTTCATACAAAAGATTAACCTTGCTCCATCAAAATGTATGAAAAGTTTGAATTTTTTTTCGCGATTTCATGGTTGGTCCCGTAGTAAAAGTTGTTCATATTGATGAGTAGTTTCACCCCTTAAAGCATTGCCGGTGTTTTACAAATAACCCTGTATATAGTTTAAGTTAATTTGTTGAAATCATTTGTTGTTTGTTGTGCCGAATAGATAATAATGTTTTTTTGTATCTCTTATAAAATGATAGACTTTATTAAAATTCCATGTTTGTTTTTTTCAGGATTCCAGCTGATAATAAGCAGAGGGTGTTATGGATAACAGCCACGAACCTTGACATTAGTGTGTAAAAGTTCGCATGTGTTTGTGGCGTACATTTTAAAGATAATGAATTATTTAACAGCAGCAAAAATAAAATTAAAACCTGAAGCAGTTCCTTCAATATTACCATAGGTACTATTGTAATATGTTTAATAATTATCAGTTGTTGTATGTGTCTGTTGTATAATGTTGTGTGTAATTGTCTGGTCTGTAATAGTTTATACTAATATAAAGTATAACACATTGCACAAACTTAAGATTCACACACTTTGCTTATTGTTTATTTATAACTATTCTCATAACATAATTAAATATTTCTATCATGTCCTACTTTTAACTAAAATGTATGGTTACCCTATTAGACAATGACACGGCTACCACAAAGTATTCTCCCTCAGACCGGCTTTACGGCACTAATAAGCGTTCCAGTACTTGTACTATTTCTATGATACAAGTACAGTGATTTTAGATTATGTGTATACAAGGTATGTTTTCATACAAAATGTATGGGAAATAGATTTTTGTATTTTTCTCAAATTCGGTAAGTACGATTTCGTCGGTTGTTTGGAGGAAACATTCCTGATGAGAAATAGACTTGATTGAGCCCCACTTAAGTTTTTTGAGAAATGACAATTTTCTCGTTGACTGTACCTTTTTTCAAAAACCTAATAATAGGGTCAAAGATTTTTATTTCAACTGGACCTTTGCAGGCACTTTCAAAACGTCGTGATTCTAGGTGCACGGTTCCAAGTGGGTTGGTCCTGGAGAAGATACCGGCAAGAAAATCCATGAATACTCTTTTCAAAAATCAAGTTTACAATAATAATTATGTAATTATTAGGGTATTTAATATCTTCAACATTCACCTGAAGTTTCCTAAGACCAGACCTCTCTAACTATAACAGAAAGGGTAGTCACCCATAATGCCCCAAAATTTTGCGCCACCACCGCATGTGCTCTCGACCCATCGATCTAACCATAAACTGAGATGCAATGAGGATAAAAGTGTGCCCACTGCGCAAGCGAGCTACATATCCCTACTATCTGCTGCATTAGCCGGAAGTGCCGCTGTTTAGGGCAAATGACGCACCGGAACGGAAACGGAAGGGCCTATTTCAATTTATGGCATAGAGTTTTATTTTCAGGTAAAATTGTTCTATCACTGACACAATAACATGATAATTTTGTTAGAGTAAGCGGGCTATTTATCTGAGTGATTTTGCAAATTTTATGAGATTATCAAAAAGGTGACAACCGAATTCTAATAAAAAACATTAGCTATATGCATAAACTATTTTATAATTTTATGGCAATCAAATATTGGAACAATCATAAACACAGTGACGTCAAAGATTCCCACATTCCGCGGTAAAGAATTCAGAATTTTTAGACAGTCGCCGCCTTCACGGTATAGGTTTTCTATGCAATTTTCGACCATAAATAGGTTCCACTAGTCCGTGACTGAACCACCGCGACCATACCTATCCATTTCAATAAAACAATTATTTTTCCATCATTATTAGCAGATAAAATCGGACATTATAGGTACTGTTATTATAACGTAGTTGGTTACGTAGGTATAAATAAGTTGGTCCAAGCTTATTATTCACACCGTGACAATATTTCAAACAGCAAAGAAGTTCCCTACTGAAACAAAATGTTGAAGAAAATCTTAGTTCTTTTTGTTGTTGTGATGATGATCGGAAACGTAAGTAATTTTTTGTTGTATAAAGAAAGAAAGAAAGATAAAATATTCATTCTGGATTCGCCAGGAACAAAAAAAAAAAAAAAAACTTTTTACTTGATATCTTTCCTTATTTTCTTTGTCATGTGTATGTGTGTACATAAATAATAAATAAAACAAAAGTAATAACAAAAGAAAAAACAATAATTAAAGCAACCTGGACGAGACCAAAAATGGCCCCCATCTCAGCATAATGCTGTGACATTTTATCATTTTGTATCACTTTATAGTGAAAAAGAAAAAACTTTATGGATGTCATCAATTACGATAAAGGGGTTATGTTAATTCGAATGACCTAGTTTCTGGGGGTTTCAAAAGCGAAACACACGGCTACATAATATCAAGCTATAATTTCCAATATAAGCTGACCTCGCATTGTATAGGCTTTTTGTACAATGAGAGGTCAGCTTATACCGAACATGTATAACTTGATATTATGTAGCCATCTGTATCGTTGTAAAACGCATTAAAAGAACATGATTTCGATTTTTATATGGCTATCTCTACTCTGTATATCAAACTCTCCTTGCGCAGGTCTGCTGAAGAGATTTCAGAAGAAGTTTTGTTATTTACGCTCCTATTTCAGCTTTCTGAGTGCGCTTAATAATAATCAAGCGCAATACTCTCCTACTCCTGACAAGGCCTCTGAGAAGGATTAAGGCCGTAGTCCATTATGCGGGCCACGGACAATGATAAATGATGATGTGGCCAAGGTTTGGTCAAAAATAATTTATATTTAGGATCAAAGTTGACTCGAAGAAGAAGATTATACTCGCTCGGGTTGCCAGACTAAACACCGTTGAAAACTTTATGCACCCTCTCGCCGTTAATGCAAGTGATCCTCAAATCCGCACATGAATTCGAAAAGTCTATGAAGCCAGGTTTTGACTCGGATTCTCCTGCATGGAATTCTATAGGAAAATGGTAGCGTTCTATCCCTAGGCTATTACTGCACTTCTTCTGTAGGAACTAAAATACTATAACTTTAATATTTCAGAGTATGCAACAAGGAGGTGGTGGTGGTGGTGAAGCTGGAGGTAATATTTTGACTTTTTTTTTTAAGATTGGCTTTATTGCAGAATGGTTTATGAAAGCACCATTTCTAAACAAGGAGACAAAAAAGTCCTGTTTAAATTTAATGTATGTTTAGCTGTAGTTTGTGCATGCGGTGTTAGCCTGTAAGTAATTGTTACACTCATAAATGCATACTACAAAGAATATATTATAATTGTATTGTGTAAACAATTGTTGGCTATTCAAATAAAATAAATAAATATAATTTGAGAAAATACAGTTTGGCTATTTTCAGACCTTCACAGAATTTAAAACATTTTTATTTTAATAATGCTGGATATTTTTTGTTATAATTTAATGACCGTCTGTTGTTTTTCACCTACACAAGCCTATCACTCGCCAGGATTTAAAAAAATATGAAAGTATAATATAATTTTAATACTTTCAGGTTCTGCCGGTTTTGGCTTTGGAGGTCAAGCTGGAGGCGGAGGTACGAGCAATAGATACTAGTCAGTTGGTTGCCAGTTGCTAGCTGAAATTTTAGTATACGACTGCCAACTGACTGCTATTAAGAGTTTATATTAAAGATCTTGATATTTTCTTTGTTGATTAACAGATTGCAAAAGACTGCTTTCCTAGATTTGAGCTATTCTTGGATTTAATAGTCAATAAGCTAATTTTATACTTATTTATTTAGGGGACGGTAACGGTGCAAGTGACGGTAATGGAAATGCTGGAGCAGGTGGCGGTTTCGGTACGAATATGGGCGTCGGTGGCAACGCTCGCGGTAGCGGTGGAAAATAGGGTGACTAACCTGCTAGCTAATCACGACGCACGCTCGTAATCGGAATCGACTCAATTTTGACACTACAACAGTGTTCATTGCGTTGCTCCCATTGTCGTGCGGAGTGATTTTAAAAGCATACCGATCAATATAGTTTGTTGGACTGTCAAAATTGAATCGATTCCGATTGCGAGTGTGTATCGTGATTACCCTGACCCTTTTTTGGAGATTTTATGTGATTCAGTTTTGTAATTATAGATATTATATTATATTAGTTATCCAGATATTTGTAGTAGACTGTGTAAGGGGAGTTGCATCCGCCAACAAACTGTTATACAGTTTGGCGGAAGTACAGAATTAAGTGTAATTTGTTGTTTTTCTTAAATAAACATTTTTTCTTTCTTTCTTTCTTCTTTCTTACTTGTTGTTGGGAGCTTATAGGACATCCTACACTTAAGGCCATCTTCACTGACAACATAACAGATGTGAAAAATGAAAAGGGCCATTTAACAATATTTTTTTTTTGTTAAACAGTTGATTTTGTTCTAAACGTCTGTAGTATTGTTGGTGAACTTGGGCCTCGGGATTTTTAATAGATATTCTATTGTTTGGTCGTTATTTGTAGTTTTAAGTGACTAGGCTAAACCTGGCTGAAATATTATATAACAGAAACAGAGCCCGCATCCTGCTTCCTCCACTTTGTAGAAATTTTTTGGTCTCCCACATGAATAGAATAGAACAAAATAGATCTTTATTTCATCTAAATCAAATACAGGCACTTATGAAATGTCGAGACTGTATGGAAACTGGAAGATCTTGATTATTACAATGTTGTGGTAAGAGCTGCGAGAATAATGTAATTTAATGTGAATAAAAAATAAGAGTAGCATAATAATTATGTCGCTGAATAAAGTTACCAAGGCAGTTACAAGCTGACCAGTCCCGATAGACGGCACCCGTTCACGGTGGAAAAGGACCATAAGTGGAGTATAATTTAATTGATGAACTACAAACTTATAACACCCCACTTTATTTGTCGGGGATTAAATACAAACATGACATAAACACGAAGTTTAAAGAATAGTCGGGAACATGATCAGTCAATATAACATATTTTTATATTTATCATATTTTATTTATATATCATATTTTTCTTTCAGATGGCGGGATCACAAAAGGACACATTACAGAATGAACGAACAAATAATTATCTTGTATAATAATCATAACTGTTATTTTACTCAATTATTTTGATTGAAAAATAAAAGTGGCATATAAATATTGTTTCATTACTTGTTAGGCTTTAATAGGTAAAGCTGTGCAAATCGGTAGAACTGAGCAACTTTGCATGTACTCCTGACATTGCTTAGTACAAAATCGTATAGTATTCAGCCATACATGTAACTTTATGTAGTAAAAATTTGCAAAACTGGTGTGGCATATAATTTTAAATAGGTTTTCTTTTTATTCCTAATTTTTTTATCCATTCTTGATTTCAATAATATAAGATCTTTTCTCTTTTACATTAAATATAGTAATATTGTTTAAAAATGTGACACAAAGTAAATAGGAAGCATTTGTACTTATCATTCATCAACACAATACAAAGAATATACATTACCATAATGTAAAATGACTGAGAATAATATGGTATTATTATCACACATAGCATTGTGTCTGTAGACAAGGCAATCGCCAAAATACAATATTTTATTGTTCTTTTGTCTTGTGTTGGTTATCCATGGTGTTGGCTGTTCTCGAACTGATAATTATTACACAATACAAAGTTCTGAATAGTACTATTACTATGAACGCGAGCGATGTACCGCCAAACGCACATGAGTTAAAATGATAACGATATTTTTTTTTCTTAAAAAAAAATCTCATTTCCCAACGCACGCTATACGCCATACGGCTACACAGTTTAGTGTAAATAACGCGCGTGTTATTGCCACGATCTTTGACGACGGCGAAATGACAGAGGGAGCTGCTCCGCCCCCGAGTCTTGCCACGCAGCTACGTCGAGGTCGTAGTGAAACTATAGCATGTGATGTGCTTTACCAGTTAATAGCTTCCTATGAACCGTTTTAGTCCGTCCACGTCTAGACCTATTGCAGTTCTCTACTGAATTTGGGAATTTTCACCTATTTCTAATTTAATTAGAATATATCCAGTAGAGACCTAGCTACTAGCTATTAACACATTGACTGCACGAAGCAGACATTATAGCAAAAAAAAATATTCATCACTAGGGACTGACATGGCGCACCAAGGGTTAAATATAAAAAATTGGTACATACGGTCTCCATTTTTGATTCTGCAGAGTGGCTCCTCAAATTGTGCAGTAGTCAGACATTTGAGGACCTTCAGAAAGTATGGCAAAAGCTTATCTTGGTGCTGCAAGTTACTTTGTAAGAAGTACAATCCAAGAGCTATTGATGCCTCTTGACTCCGAGGAGTTATGATCAAAGCTGAGCTGGCTTGAGGACACAGCATGAACAGGGTGTTCACCTGAAATGTAATTGATAAATGGGTCAATATTTAAAAGCTTCATTAATCCCTCATCTAACAAAACACAGACTTTCATAATTCTCAAGGTGTGCGGCCACTTGTGATTAGAAAGGTGTAAGTGAAGGTATCTTGACTATAAAAATAAGACAATATTGCTTAAGGCTAGTGTTTGTGGAATTTATTGTAAAAAAACAATGGTTATGTTGAACACTAAATAACAGTTTTTTACAACAAATTTATTATACAGAAAAAAAATTACAGCCTCAAGCAGCGTAAAGTAGAAACAATAGAAAATTGTGTTTGCAGGTTCCAGACCCTTACATAGTTTGATGAATTAAATATTATCCTTTATAATTAAGTTGGTAAACAGTGAAAACTATAAGCCAACCGCATAACTCAGATGGTTGATGTCTGAAGTCGAGGTAGTTGCGCAATGCGGGAAGAGGTGTGACACATGCCTATTATTGGCTAAGCTAAGCTTTATTTATTTGTTTAATGATTTGCCTACAATTGTTACACATTTTCATATTAAAGTTACATGCACAATAGTAAAGGTCCGTTGTGTACAATATCAATTGGCAAACACAGCATTCATTTTATCAGCTTTATGGTGAATATCAGGAGTCCATGACTGACATCTTGTGTCAAATCCCTCCCGCATCACTCAATTTCTTCATTCGCTCAGGCACCAACCATCTTTGTTAAGCGGTTGGCCTATAATTAAGTTCACTATTATAATTGAGTTTTATTTTTAATATTTCCTGATTTGATTGGTGATCACAAAGTAATTTTTGTTTTCCCAATAATTGTATACTCGTCAAAACAAAATAAGGGCCACTTGCAAATTTCGACATTATGGGTGATTTAATGATCATTAACTATATCCATGTGGTAAATTGTACAGCGTTGTGTTATCTTAAGTGTTTGCGAACACTTAAACAGCATTCCGCTTGAAAAACCGTTAAAATGGGTAGATTGTATCAATTTTTTTGAAACCAATTAATTTTACCCTGTTTTTAACGTGAACTTTAAGCTCATTTAACATTTGTATTGTACTGAGAACAGTTTAGTGTGTCGAGTCAGTGCGTAGATCGGCATTTTAAGAACGTAATTCCACAGGTTCGACTTCAAATGGAGTTGACTACAACGACCAGGACCATAACACTCATCCAAGAAGGCTATTCGTAGCGATCTGTAGTTTTATAGCCGAGATTTTTGCAGCGAGCGATTCAGAATGCCTGGAATTGCTTTTATGAGATCCAAAAATTTGTCAGAAGTCAGGAATTAGGCAGAGCCAGAGGAATCACCGCTCAGGAAGACCGCTACATAAACTTACATGCACGCAGAGAGAGCACCGTCACTTCCCGCTCTTTGTAAACCCGCTTTTGCCTGGCCACAGGCACGTGACTTAGTGACCAAACAATTAGAAACCAGTTTTATGAAGACCAGCAATTCTCCAGGAGTCAAGTGGTGCGAATTCCATAGACCAGTATTCATCATGCAAATCAATAAACATCCGCAAGGCAACAATTGGATTGTAGCGTAAGTGACTGAAGCACATTGCTTTTTACAGTTGAGAGCAAAGTAAAAGTTTTTAGTGTTGACCATTGCATAAGGGTGTGGAGATGAAAAGGTGAGCAATTTGCAGATGCCTGCATCCACAACAATGATCGATTTGGGAATCCAATGTTATATGTGGGGAGGCATAAGCCATACTGGAAGAACTGAGCTTATAATTCAGAACCAGGGTACAGTAACAACTTAACGATACATCCAGGAGGTCATAAGACTCTATGTGGTGCCATTTGTATAGCAAGTGGGTGCAGGTTTCAAGCTGTTCCACGGCAATGCACGCGCTTATACTGTTAGAGCCACCAGAGAGACACTAGAAGAGGCTTGTATAGAAGTGTTCCCGAGGCCAGCGAACAGTTCGGGCTTGAACACAATTGAACACATGTGGGATCTGTTGAAAAGAAGAGTATGAGACACAAATTGATCAGTGGACAATGAAATACAGCCCTTAAACGTCCTAAAATCGAGCTAGGAACAAATCTCTCAAGAAACAATGCGGCATCTGATAGAAAATGTCCTCTAGGTTTCAAGAATATGTTCAGAAAAGAGGAGGGTACACCAGATATTGATTCAAAAAGGAAGAAGAATAAACGCCGTGGAATTTAATTTTTAAATGCATTTTTAGTCCAAGTTTACTTTTTGCTGAAATTGCACTTTTTCTTGAAAATGTTGAAAATTGTTTTTTTTTTCTGTGAATTGTGTAATATTTAAGCCCATTTCATTAAAAACAAATCATTGCAATTAATTTTACATCATAGAAACCTAGGAACCTCATAATTTGCCCAGAAGAACTAAAATATAAGGTGGCCCTTATTTTGTTTTGACGAGTATATAATATTTCCCGACTGTATTTATGAAACATCAGTTATTGCAAAGCTAATGCTTCTTCAATAGCTAGGAGGAAGTTTTGATGTATGAATACAAAATACATTAACATCATTGATTTCAACACAGTCCAAGAAGTATTCAAAACATCCTCTAAGTACAATAATTGATACAGAATGTAATGCTTTTCTTAGATCCACATTACAGAATGACAGTCAGCAGTAATCTCTGCTTGCGCACAGATATGACTCTGTCATGTCATACACCACTCAAATGCGAATCAAGTAAAGATCACAGCTGAGCATCATTCATGATCTGTTAAGCTGACTTCTAATGACTAATTTGACTGGCTGTAAACACGAATGGCATAACTCATATAAATTAAAAGAATAGGATGTAACTTTCAATAAGGTAAACAAATCATTAACAAACTGATGTCATGATTGCTAACATTATGCTCGATATCCGATAGTAGCCAACAGTCAATGAATCACTACGCTTTTCTGTTATACAGAGGTGATAAAGTACAGCCTATTGCGATGAGATCATACAAGTAATTTCGAAGTTGAAAAAATAATTTTAAAAATTATATTCGCATCAATGACTGTGACGCTTTATACACTATCAAAACATTATTTGCAGCACATAAAATTTGTAATATTCAGGGTTATTCATGAAATCAATAAGTATTGTTTCTGAGATTGCAAATAATGTACGTGTCGTAATTTTACCTTCTCCCATGGTGTCGGGTTTATACTCGACAAACATCGCGCTAAATGTTGCACCGTCTGTCTAAAGAACTCGTTTTCGTCCATAGCTTTGCTTATATTATTAAATTAATACATTTTAACAATATTACTTATGATTGCAATCGATCCCAGCCGCGATCAAAGACTACAATAGTATATCGGACAGCCGCGATCGTATTATCGTATTAACGTTATTTGACAGTTTGTCATTGTCAAAATCCTTGTTGTCAAATGTTACGTTTTGTTGCACTCAGCGTAAGCGAAATCCTAAGTCTATGTACTGAGCAGTTGGACACGTTGGACACTGTTATGCAATACTGAGTCAACCCACAAAATGGTAAAAAATTAAATTTTGATGCCAAACACTTCTATATGCGATTGGCGATTATGTACGTTTTTCAATACAGTGATAACTGATTTAAATTATTTTACTACCAAAAATATTGAAAAAACACTTAAAACAAAACTACAATCTCGCATGTAGCATTTTACCGATTTTACAATAGTACACCATGTTCCATAACATCAATTTCTTCTTAAAACAGCGACACCTGTCTAAAGTAATAAGAGGTTAAGAGGATTAACACATTATTGCTAAACTTGAATCAATCGATTCCAGTTATTGTCAACAATGGAGTTCGGTTTAATAAAGGAATAAAATATCTTGTTATTGTTATAAGTTAATAAATTTTGAGGAAAAGGTGAAAAGAGTGCGGATTTATAATATTATGTTGAAAGTGAGTCCAAATATTACGTATTTCATAGGTTTTAGTTAGAAAATCCTTTTCGAGTCTATTTTGCCGGTAAATGAATAAAAAATAGTTCGTACGGTTGTATTGAATAATGTAATTGAAGAAAATATAGTCTTATTTACCTGTAAAAGTAAAAATATTATTAGTTTCTTTTTAATATAAGGGATAAACTTAAATAATTCGTTTGACTTGTTATTACAAAATAGTAAGTAGGCAAAATACTAATACTTGTAAGTGAGTTCTGCAGCTTAACACTATAGTGCATAATAAATTATCACTTCTAAGGCTTCTAAGGTTTAATTTTTACATTAAATTTTCTTTTAAATACTTTGACATGTTTTTGTAAAATATCAAAATAAAGCAATTTTAAATTGTAACACTAGTGTTATTCTTATTAAAAATATTTTATATGTAAGTAATTCAATCAATTAATATTTTTATAACTGCAAATCTCGAATCTTTTTTTACCATTGACATCATTCCAGACTGCTGCTGCCAAAATCAAGGGGCCACATGCTTGTGGATCTCGTGAAACCAAGAAATATTCTTGCGTGAAACCAAGAACCTTATACATATATTCTTGCGTGAAACCAAAGGAAGATCTCCATAGAGGTTTCAAGTTCCTTACAGATCGATAGTGTTGCAATTAGATCTTCTGATGCAGATGTAAGACCTAATGGTAATGGTAACGCGGGCGAGTTTCCGCAACTCCACGTCGATGCCCGTATTTTGCGTAAGGGTGGAACTAGATCGTTTTATTCTAGCCAACCCAGCTCCTCGAGGAAGGCCAGCAGACATTTGATGTTGCCCGCGATTTCTCGGAGAGTACTCAGGTTACCGAAGTACATGGCCTGTAACTCTTATAACAGAGAGGTGTTTGTTAAAACTACCGTGGCCGGTGAGGGCTGCTGTTACCGTTCGTAGCTGTTGTTTCGTCAGTCTGAGTATTTGCCTGGTGACACGGACGTCTACCGCCGGTAGACGTCCGGGTCCGGTAGAGGGCCGCTTTGGCTTGCCTGCACTCACTGTGGTTCTGCCATGAGCTGTTGTGTTTTACCCTGGTTCGTTGTCTTACCAGGGAGCGTAGGTAGGTGTCCGAAGGGGAGTGGTGCCATGGGTTCCAGACCCACAGCCACCGTGCTAAATCCCCTTCTAGCGAGCTCATCCGCTGCATCGTTGCCTCGGGAGTGTGACCGATGTAAGACCTAATAGTGAGGAATCGATTCTAGCAGATGCTTCATTTCCGTATATTAATATATCGGAACAGGACTTATAACAATCAATTGAGTTTCACGGTTCAAGATTTAGCGGGTTATTTTCTGATATTGAGTCTGAAGGTCCTTCGGCTATTTCACCAGCTGTTATAGAGTTTGTCGACCAGGAAAAAACTTCCCTAGCACCTGGTATTGTCCTAGACCTTGAAGCAACAGCAGCAATTGAAGCTTATTTTCCACCTTTACAAACTCGGAACATGATGTAGTTACTGACGAAAAATTATGTGATGCTGAATGTTTACGCGTGAATCAAGATAACCATTCAGATAGAGGAGAACGAAATTTGAATATTGTACGAAAAACTATTGATAATGAAGAAAAAGATAGAAGAGATAAAGAGAAAATGAATTTAGAAGATCCTGGTTTTATACCCGAAACCAGAGACGGTGAAGAATCTGAAAGAGATGAAGGAGAAAAAGGAAGACTTAAAAGTTGGAAGTGGAGAAAGTATCCTGACCTTTTGGTCAGGATACTTTCTTTTACGTCCGTATTGATTATGTCAGAAGAACCAGATCCGCCTCTACACTGCAGATGATTACATTAATGTAATGGAGAATTTCAGAAAGAAAAACAAAACGGTCATAAAACTTCAAACAGAAACTAGACTAAAAGCTTTCACCCTTTTCAAACGCCCTTAGTTTAGTTTAGTCCTGTAAAAGTGCGCAACAGAATCGACTGATCAATAAAAGGCTATTAATTAGCTGTAAGTGTAATTTTTCTTTACTCTTGACACTATTCCTGCTTAAATTTATCCTAATAAAATATTAATCAATACAGTGTTATATTACTTAGCATATAGCAAGTCAATTTAGAATTAATTGTTTCCAGTTTACCAATAGTGTGTTATGAGGATTAAAATGTTTTTCAATATTAAATGACCAATAAATGATTTTGTCATATCATATTTTGCACTTTTTACGAAGAATAAACTACCAGTAACTGTTTATATTATTTGAATTATAATCTTCCTAACAAATTCATTAAAAGTATATATTATACTTTGAACACGATTTACTCAAAATGGCGAGAATGTGGGTTGACATTGTATTGTTTAACAACGTCCAGTTTACCATTGAGTTTACTGAACGTGTTACGTGGATACCAAGAACCTATATGGTTCTTGGTGGATACTTCTAAAAGCGTTAGCGAAGTCCGGCGAAGTCCTACTATATGTCAAAACATTCGTGCTCTGATTATAACCATCCTCAATGTAAGTCAATGATCCTCAAGACGAAATATTGTAAATATTATTAAATAAATAGGAAATACTGATGTAGGTAAGTATCGCATAATATTTCTTGAATAATAGATAGTTTAATTTTTTTAATGGAACCTCCTTTTCTTTTGGACAGCTTTCGTTGGCCAGGGCCAGGCTCAAGAATATTCTTGGCCAGGCTCTATGAATTAATATCAATGACCAAAGAAGCCTTTCTATTAATATCAATGTTCTTTGCGTCGCTTGACGGGATATAAATGCGAGTTATATAATTAATTAATTAAACCAACTTAAAACAGCCCAGTTCAGACTACGCTATAATATTAGCATTTTAAGGTGAGATAAGATCTGATAGGTACCCATAGATTTAGGATGTACAAAGTATTCTAAGTTTATGTAGGAACCAATCATAATTATCGAGAAACCAATAAGTATAAACCTTTTAATAAACACGGAGGAGAGAAAGAAGCGGAGGTGTTGCAAGGCAAAATCTCTATAGAAAGCATAGAAAGTAGCGTTGCGTCGCCAATAAATGCGGGGAACGAGGTACTTCAATGACTCCACCCACTATGGAAAACAGGTGGCACATTATTAGTAAATCCATCTAGCGGCGAATGGAATTACTATAGCGTAACAGGACGAACTTTAATAAAAGTTAATATTTTTTCATTTTAGTTCGTCTGCTCGCCACTATAGCGTTGCAAAACACGATATTTTTGTTACAGACATTCTATGTGCGTTAGTGTGGCGGAACCACGGTTATTACTCACATAAACTCACCGACAGATGACACATTTTTCGTATTTTAAATTCCTTTTATTTCATCATCTAACTAGGTACCTAGGTATGTAATTTTATCTATACCTAATATGACCAAGATTTTAGGAAAATGAACTAATACAACTTATTCTTTATCTCCTCCGTGGGTATAAAGTAACTATAACTAAGTGTAAACGGGTCGATTGTAAAAGTTATGCTGAGCGATGTTGTTGTGCTATAAAATATACCTACCTTTTTATTTGCGTTCACTGACCTACCTACCCTACCTTATTTGTCCCGCTACCTTTATAGGGTTATCAATAATAACCAAACAAAACCTCTTCCTATTCAGACTAATATGGGATTAATCAAACATCATCTAAATATCGGTAATCTAATATGGGAGAATGGTTTTTTATTTTCAATTGTTTTTGTCCAAAAACTAACTGTATGAATCTTTTTTATAACAATAAAATTAATTTAATAACTCAATCTCTATATCATAATAAACAAAAACTCCTAAACTTATTTTTACACTGCTTATTTGGATAAAAATTGTATAATTAAGAAATATAATCATTGTTCCCACCTAAATTAAAATGTATTATTATAATTAACTATAAGTAATTATGTAACACATGGACGCTAATTACACATTGTCTCACCTTTTTTATATGACGTGTTTCCACAAAGAGATAAACAACGTACCTAGTATACAGAAGATTTACAAAAATCCTTGTTTCTATTAGGTATTTGTTTTTCTTTGTTTGTTTCATTAACCTGTTCAGTTCTCCCTCATTACGCAGTAGTGTGTAGTGGCCGTGAACGAGATCTTCCCAAGATCCTGTGCTTGACAAACAAACTCAGTATCATTGTCGTTCGTAGCGCGGGAAGCTGCATCCGCGACGCAAACTTTATGAAATAAGTTAGATTTTTCATAATTGGGGATTTTCCGTAAGTTTTTTTCATTGTATTTTGAAGATATTTTCATTCATCACAATCCACTTGGTGCTGGCATTCCGACAGCACGTTGTTTTTATTGTTATCTACCTTTTGCTTTTTTATTGTTACTTTTTTATGTTTGTGCACTGTGTTGTCTGATGTCTAGTCCAAATAAATGATTTTTCTTTCTTTCTCATCATTTTTTTTACAATTTTTTATGGTGTAACTTTGATTGTTTATTATAGGTACTTACTTACTCTCTGCAGTGGTAATTATAGTTGCCTCATAATCGTCAACTACAGCAGCTACTGCATGATCCCTGCACTCCTTACGTTTTTTAGATACCTAATAATTATTCATACATATTATATTAAATAGTTCATATCGCATTGTCATCCAGTTCTGAGTCTCTAGCTCATCGGGAAATTAGTTTAAAATCGATTGCAAAACAGACAAAAGTCCTAAGATTACAAGATTATCTCCAATCGATGAAAATCCTAAGATTATAAGATATATATTCTAAGATTTAGCTTATATTCTAAGATTTCTAACTTCAGAAAATATGATGCATAATAATATTCATCACTAGCTTTGCTTGCGTGATATGTGGACAAAAACTATACTATCTGCTGCTTCCTAAAAGTGCTTAAGTAACTAGAAGTGAAAACTAAAAGTAAATACCAAAACTTACGCGAGCGCCATGTCTTGATTATGAAAAACTAAACTGACAATGCCTACTGGAAAACTCGATGATTAAGGAAGTAGCTCAATGGGAAAACGGGAAAACTGCTCATTAATCGAAAACGATCCATTCAATGCATTTGATCTAACATTAAATGAATAACGATACCTTGGTTTCTGGGGTTCCCAAAAAATAATGTATTGACAGTTGACACCCCCCTATTCATCCCTGGGTGGGAAAGGTGAATCAGGAGTGCACCAAGATTATTTTATTACAATGAGCAACAGCATTTAACTGTGATTTAACTCCTTTGCGTTTATTATAACAACATCTGTCATTCATCCGAAGATAAAAGAATGTAAGTGGGTTCTTCATCTGAAATCAGAATCAGAATCGATGATCCGTTCGTCAAGCGCATTATACTCTAGTCAAGCGTTACGATTAGGAGGGAGGGAGGGACTCATGTTCCGAAGTCTCTTGAAGTGCACTGTGCAAGTGTGCAACGACAAAAACATTGAGAACCAATTTAATTAATATTGTTTATTCTCTATAAGCAATCGAAACAATTTGCTTCAGTTTGGCTCGAGCTACTTTTCCTGTAGATGTTTGGGGTAGCCTTTCCATGAAGATGACACCACCTCGTAACCGCTTACTGTAGGAGAGTTTATCTGTGGAGTAAAAATAAACTTATAAGTACCTACCTACTTAATAAAAAAAAACACATCCAGTTCCGTTTCTCTATCCCTATACTCTATTAATCGATTCTGTACAGTTTAGGTACCGTAGTTATTCAGTAAATACTGACTATACTTATTATACTGATAGACACCAGGGTGCTGGCGGATCCACTGGCAGAAGTTCCACCTCAGTCGATAGACTATTGTCTCTCATGTCGGCCAACACAATCCCAAGAAGTTCCTATTATAAACTAACCGTTAAAAACCGCCGACTCCAACTAGAAAAAGAGCTGTAACTTTTGAACGCCTGAACAGATTTTCATGAAACATAGCTAACATGATCCCCGATTAAGCTAGCTTTGAATTAAACAAACTGCATTGAAATCGATCCATCCGATTTGGAGCTACAATGCCACAGACACACACACACATACACAGATACATAGATACACACTACAAACTTATAACACCCCTCTTTTTTGTCGGGGTTAAAAATGATACTAACTGGCAACAAGGTCCTTGATCTCATGCGCTGTAACCATGGAGCCTGGCCTTCGTACGACGCATGCGACGGGATGCTCGCCGTCGAAGACATTCCGCACGCTGGTGACACTCACATCTAGCACGCCAGGGTGCTGGCGGATCACTGCCACGATTTCTAATGGGGCTATCTGGAATTTCATAACGAAAGTTTTTGAATTTATCTATAGTAACCTAATAACGGCCTTTCCTACTGGAATGGCTTTAGTTTTTGATTAGCAGGCCTTCTGCTTACGTCTCTTTACTCACCGAGATTCCGATTATTTCTTATATAATTACTTAGAAGTTCCTATATCCATCTTATCTTATTGCCAATGTCAACTTTAGAAAAATGGCTCTCTGTCAAGAGACTTTTGGTCAATAAAATTCTTTCTTATGAAACCACGGTCAGTTTCGTCACATTTGTAGGGAGGTTGCTAACCCATAATGGTGATCCTTATCCCTTTTAAGGTAGGTAGGTACTTACGGTTTACCAAAACGAGGTACCTACCGACCGACAAAGGACTTCCACGTGTGATAGGTACATTAGTAGTGCATTCTTCAAAAATCGCACGATTTATATTTTATTGCTTCCAAAAATGTTTTTACATAACCCAGAATTTAATTAAGACCATTTATTATTTCATTGGCGAATAATACACGGAACGGTGCGGTGCAGGCGCGGTGCGCCGACGGCGGCAGTGTGCGGTCGAATGTTGTAGCCAAAGAGTATGTAATCACTACGTTTAGTTGTAGCTACCACTCTGTAGCTAATCAGTTGAGTCTTCGCGTCGGCAGTGTTGGCAGACGGCATGCGGCACCGCGTCTCCGCGCGGGGCAATTTCGATCAGCTCGACCGCGCGCCGTGTCTTGCGCCGCCACACCACTCCGTGTGTTATTTGCCTAATAATTCAATCAGTACATTCTTACATGATAATTCCTATATTTGATGAGCATTCCCAGCCGTTCGACAAAGTAGTAGTTATCATCCATGTCCCTGTACAGCAGGTCGCCTGTCTTGAACCAGCCGTCAGCTGTAAACGCTGCTGCAGTCTCTTCTGGGTTATTGAAGTATTCCTGAGAAATTAATAAAAGCTAGCTGTTATGTTCATGGCAGGCGCTCATCGCTACCTATTGTCTGACTGGACACAGGTACCTACCATAGAACCTATATAATTTGGGGTTCTACGGTTATCATCAAACTTGCCTTTACCCAATTCACAGCCAGTATCTCAAAGGGTGATCAAATGAAACCAGCTGTTAAATCTCTAGAAAGGCGTCGCCAAGAGGGGACAGGTAGGGGCAGGTGCCCCTAAACCTCCCCCCCCCCGGCCCATTGGCTGGCGGCGACCCTGCATGTCTACGATGTGATTGGATAAATATAGTTTAGTTAGAAATTTTCATAAATAAATATAAAACAAAACATACCGTAAACATCGGCCCTTTTACCCATAATTCTCCAGACGTGTTGGCTTGTTTAATTTCTTTCCCTGAATCTGGATCCATCAGCTAGAAATAAAGAACACAGAGTGAAAAAGTGGTTTTACGGCGAGCGGACACCTGTGGCCGAGAACATTTTATTATCTCACATGCACACTCACCCAGACCTGAAACAACTATCTGTAGATCATACAAATATTTGTTCTGTGCGGGGATCGAACCCGGGGTACGTGGCGTAGAAACCTAATTAATCACTTAGCCACTGAGCCAAACATGTCTTCAAATGTTAAACTTTTGCCCCCTTATTATAAAATATGGTTAACAGCAAGTTTAGTAAAACCCAGGTTTTAAATATACCCATCACTCTCTAACGACATATAACAAAAAGAGACGGGGCTATCTTAAAACCTGGGTTTTACAAGACTTGATTTAAAATATCTTTTGTAATTGTAATAAAACATTTGCATGTTCTTACATGCAAGTGTTTTATTGCTACATTGCATGTTCTTATTCTTATTCTTTGTTGTACACAAAATAATTATGGAATATACAAGAATACAGTATTGAGATAAATGCACAAAGGCGAGCTTAACTCGGAATGAGTTTTCTTCCAGTAAACCAATTTGGGTGACAGAGACCTGAAGATATACCTAGGTAGAGTGAGAAAGTCAAGCGTACAATACAATTACAATACAACTACTTATGTTATAATATCGTAAATATAAACTTTAACTATGCCAAATCTCACACTCCTCCGTGCACGCAATGTGCTTAAAAAGGGGTACAAAGTATTCTCTTCACGTATTAGAAATATTACGTGTTCATGTGCAAGTTTGGGAATATAGAATAGGTACCTTGACTTTATGTACGGAGGTAAGCCTCCCGCAGCTCCCAACAGGTCCCTCAGCGTTCAGCGAGAATACTTGGCCTAAAGTTTCAGTTTGCCCATATGTTTCGATTACCACTGCGTCCTGGCGCATTCTTTTCTGTAAACCAAAGACAAAATTTGTTAGGATTTAGGTGATATTTTCTAGAACTATAATTTGTTAAAAAGTAAGTAGGTACCTAGAAAAGGTATGTCGTGCAGGTATGTACATTGTACAGGGTGCTACACGCATAGTAATTAGACTAAAGAGCGGGCTGAAACAGCTGTGGTCATGCTGCACACGGATCAACATCCGCTGAGCCCACCCATTTGTAATACTACACATTTTTGTTATTTTTTGAACACAACTTATAATAAATAATTATTTTAAGGTGGCAATAAACAATTTTTCTGCCTTTCTTTCTTTACTATAAAACCGCTTCGAGGCACTTATTGTATTATATTTAACTTTTGCAATATGAAATCGTGGATGAACAGGACTCTTTTTGGCAGGGGCGGATCTATATAAGGGCTTTTGGGGCTGCAGCCCAGGGCCCCGTAGATATAAAGGGGCCCCCAGCCCTCATTGAAGACAATGGACAACATTGTGAATTAAAAAATCTTTTTCCCTATACTTTGTACCTACCTAGGTACACCATTATCGAAAACAGTTTTTTGACAAAATGGCAATTAGTTGATAAATTAGGCAGGCCCCCAAGTAGAATTAATCCAGGACCCCACAAATTCATGGTCCGCCCCTGTTGTTTGGTGACCTACTCCATTGGTCGTTATTTCCAAGGACTAAAAACAGTAGTAGGTACTCATTGTAGAACATACCTTTAACTCGCAAATGAGATCTTTATGCACCTTCCCTCCTGCAATCTTGACAAGATCGAAGCACGTTAAGTCGCACTCTGTCTCATGTTTCAGTATGGAACTTAGCATGACTGGATCAAGTTGTACTTGAACTGGCTGAAATCATAACAAAATTTAATAATCATATCAAAATTATCCGTGCGGCAATCGAACCCGCAGTCAATCATTTATAGCCACTGCCCCAACCGTGCCATTAGTTGTTGGAATCTATATCGAAGCTATATCGAAGAATGGTCTCGTAATAGTTTGTTTTTGCAGTGTCTTTCAACCTATTCTGACTTTTATTGCGTAGGTAATAGAAGTAAAAGTCGGTTATTTGCCAGTGATTTAGTGTCGCTCTATAGATTTTGAGTAGTATTACCTACGCAATAGAACTCAAAATAGGTTCATTCGGATACTTTATGGTGATACCTGATACTCATTGATAATATCGATAAAGTGGCTGGTGGTGGGTGGCAAGGAAGTCTGAACCTTGCAGAGGTTGGACAGAGGCATGCCCACTGCATTGTAGAATCCGGATATCCACTGCACAGGCGATAGGAATAATGCTGGTCTGTTTTTGGAGTTTCTGCAACATAAAAAAAACTAGTGATATTATCAAGAACGATTTACAAAGAGATATTCGTAGAAATAGTTTCGTATTCCCATTTAAAAAAAGGAGAACTATATCTTTCCTAATCTAGCCGATGCACAGGTGGTAGTGGTGGTTATACGAAGTTATCACGCTGAAATCCAATACAACATGTTAACTGCATGATTCAAACAGATTTTTGCAAATCGATCTAGAAGTTGACACAGCATCCATGGACGCTTGGTATTGTCTCTGTCACTCAACCGTATGCGCGTAATGAAACGCAGACATACCCCCGGTTTTCTGAAAGGATGATCAAATACCTGAGATGTTAGCAGTTGTGATTGGTTGACCAACATCCAATCTACAACCAATCTTATCTAGACATGAGATTTGACGGCTGGTTAAATTTGATCAGCCTTTGAGAAACTTTGTGAAAGCATTGTTATCGACCGCAGGCTACCACGTGTGATAGCTACGCAGAGGAAACTCACTCCTCGTCATCAGACAGATACAACTGCCTGTTCCGTTGTATCTCGTCGATCCAGGGCTTGTGTTTGTATGCAGCCAGCTTTAGCACACCAGTCGTGCCGCCCGTGCTGATCAGCCAAGCGTATATCTTATCCGTGTCAAATTCCGCTGGCCTGTTAGATATTAGAACAGAATCACAATTTATTGGGACACAAGACCAACATATTACCGTTTGATGAAAGGCTAACGCAATTCACAGCTAGGATATTAGGCTTTCCTGAAGGAGGATCGCACAAAGCCACAAAACTGGACAAGCAAGTTAGTAGTATACTCGTAGGCGTATTACATGCAAATTTTTGGTGTAAGCCTCCTAACTTCTAAAGATGATTGCTAGTTACTGTACTGTAGGCGCCGTTCATACAGCGGTAAAGCGAGCAATGTAAGAGCGCCATCACACTACGATTTGTGAACGAGTTTCGAGCGAGGCGATTGGTCAAAATTCCAACCGTGTGTGTCTGCAAGCTGAAGAGCTGAAGACGTTTACGTAACATAACGAAAGTTGATACAACGACGGATTTGGGACGATCGCGTCGCGGTGTCGCTGCGCAATCGCGGCACGTTCGCTACCCACCCGTGGTGAGCTCGCTGCATGCACGGTCACTAATCGCCTCACTGGAAACACGCTCGCAATTCGCCAATGTGATAAACAGTGACAGTAACAGTGCGGATGGAACGCCACCACGCATAAGCCCTAATCAGTCAGATTGCCAATTTTGGTGTCATCGGTACAAGTTTTATTGGATGTATTTTATTCTCTGGAGACTTGTAGCCTACTATAGGTCAGCAGTGGACAGTCCAGTAGTCAAACTCAAACTCAAACTTTATATTGCTTTCATGTCCTTAGGTCCTAATATTGATGATTAGTATCGCTTTACCACAACTACTAACCGAAATTGGTTTTGATCTCCGTCGTCGTAAGTCTCAATGAATTTCTGCATAGAATGTTTTCCATGGCTGAAGGTCACGACTTTGGTGTCCAGTCCCAGTTCTGTGACAGCGTCCACGATATGATCGCACTGGCAGAATGCTATCTTGGGCTTTGTCAATTTGAACAGGTTTTTTATTTCCTCTGAAAACATAATGTGCGCAATACTATGAAGACAGAGTTAAAAGCAGTTTATTGGGTAGTTTCGGACGTAGGACATTGGGTTTAGAAGATCCAAGAGTCAGTAGTTCCGTGTACCAAAAATATTAACAAAACAACCCTAGTTACCGTTTTGGAAATGTGGATAAAGTATACTTACCTACATTTTTTAGAAGACTTTGTAGAGTCAATAACAAAAGTAAGTGATTGAACAGTCAGGTATCAAAACTGGTAAAATTATGTGTTACATTGTGTGTTATGTTCAGTAATATTATATTATAGTTCAGCAAGGAAAGAGCCTCGACACGTGATAAAATCTGAGATCATCTGCCGGGCTTTCACTGCGAAATGGTAATGAGCACGTAATAGCTGGACGGAACAGACCCCAACTAGCTAAATAGGTTTTACCTTCTATCAAGAAAGAGTTTTGACAATTGCCTTCCACTGCAATAGAGAAATGAAGAACGTGTTCGTTATGAACTATTGTTACTCGTTCAGTGCTCTTCGCTAGACATTTTGTTGGTGGAAGCACTTCTATGAAGTTTACCGTTGCGAGCTAAAAGGAATCTGTAAGGAGTCCGCTCCGCTGCCAATGGAAGCCCGGCTCGTTACCACCACTGTTAACTGGCTTTCTTTCCACTATGGCAACATGAGTGATTCCCATATTTTATATGGCACCACGTGTCGACTCGACAGAAGAAGTTTAGGAAACAAAAGGAAAATAGGGTTTTTAGTTGAATTTACAGAAGACTCTGTACTGAGGTATATCAGGTCCTACCTCTCTAGTTTGTACTCATCATTATGAGCAACTTTTACTGAAGGAAAAACCAAGAAATCGCAAAAAAATATTCTTCTGTTACATACAATTACAATAATTCAATATTACTCGATTATCGCGATTTCAGTGTTGGCCCCATAGTAAAAGTTGTTCATAATGATGAGTACAATAACCCCTCAAAGCCTCAAAGGGATCGGGAGTAGAAAAGTTGGACCTTGTATAGGTAGAGGCTTGATTCTATCTCACGAAGTCATATCAATTTGAACCTTATATCACTAGCATAAAGGTCACACCACCGGATTTCGTGAGGTAGATAATTACCTAAATATTTTCATCCCTTAATAATAAAATTTAGTGCATCATTACCAAACCTAAACATCGGATCCACCCCAACAATAGGCAGGCCGTTCATGAGCGCAGCGTAGAACGGTATGTGTAGATCCATGTGGTTGTTCCCGTGCAACGCCAGCACATCTCCAGGCTTGGCTCCGAACCGGCGTAGACACCTGGCCAGCTGAATGGACCGAGATAGGACTGAAGCATTCGTTTCTGACTTCCCAGTGGCTGCATCTATCTATAATACAGCAAAAATCAAGATAGATTTGTAATATACGAAGCATGAAACACGGTCATTATTTTTTTCTTTTCATTATGTAAGTAGGTACTAGGTAGGTATACCTACCTACTTAGACTATTTCATGAGTATACAATTATACATATAACCTAACCGTCAAAAACCCCCGACTCCAACTAGAAAAAGAGCTGTAACTTTTGGACGGTTGAACAGATTTTCATGAAACATAGCTAAGATGATACCCCATTAAAATAGCTTTTAATAAAAAAAAACTGCATTGAAATCGGTCCATCCGTTTTGGAGCTACGATGCCCTCTTTTTTATCGGGGGTAAAAAGGACCAATATTATGATAAGTCTTCTAAACTCACCTTATGTAAGTAAAAGCAGCGTAGCTATTCTGTAAGGACATCTCGATCTCGATTCGAATCTCATTCTTGTCGGTGTATATTTTGACAAATCGTCATACGATAATAAACGTGTTACTTAAAAGAGCTGTAAACATGTCTGACTAGACCTTGTTCACAGCTCCGTTATTATGTTATCGTATGTCAGTTCGTCAAATAGGTACCTACTTATCAAGTATCGAGTTAGCGATCAGCGGGAAGCGAGTGTTTATTTTCGATAGTTTTGTCGCCAGGCTATAAGCGGGTGTGCAAGTGCGACGAGCGTTTACTCGCGCCACTCGCCCGCGGTCCCTCAGTCCTGTGCGTCTACTTTCAATGCCGCACTGTAAAGAAATGATCAAGCGAGCGAGCATCGCCGAACGTGTATCGCTGAGCGAGTATTATGTTTGATAGCTCTTGTGACTTGTCGATCAGCGACAAACTACTGAAGCGAGTCCTCGCTGGCAGTGTGAACAGTCGGCGATCAACTATTAATATATGCATCTCTTTTGTTGACACGGAATGTATATCTATTGTACGTTTCTTGAGAGAGAAAATCGCCGATAGTTAGTCGTTTTCTCGCCGGCGCGGCGCGGCGGTGGGACCACTGCCTAAGAGTGGGATTCGAATCGAGATCGAAATGTTCTTACAGAATAGGTAGCTATGACGAACCAAAACCGGTTAGCAACTATTATTTTAATGATTTTATGTAACCTGTTATCAGGAGCTTAATAAAAGCTGCCGGCAATACAAACTATGTTAGTAGTTATTGGACCCGATCTTTATGGGTAAAAGTTCGACAACATCATCAAAGACACAGAAGTTCACAGAACACAGAAAGAGGTCTTTTCTGTGTTTTGTGATCAAAGCATATCACGCCCGTATTTCCCGAAGGGTTAGGCAGAGGTTTATTAATGAGGTTCACCAATTTAATAGGAGGCGACTTGGTAAAAGGTTTAATAAGTAGGTAGGTACGTATTTTTTTTATTACATAAGCCCTATATTTCTGAATTCATATAATAAAAATACATCCATATTTTTAATATATCTACTGAAATCGCGTTTCGGTGGAAGAGCATCAATTAGACGGCCTTGGCGATCTTATTCAAAAACGAATCATTATCAATCATCCTATTCTTATTTTATATTCACATTAAAATACATTATTCTCGCAAATCTTACCACAACATCACTATCACTATTATTTTGAATGAGTTTGCATGGAGTTTCTTGCCGGTTCTTCTCCATAGGATTATTTATGTAAATATACCTAGGTATTTATTTGGGTACCGCGGCGCTCCTAATCTCGGTACCGAATAATTGCCTGAATCTGGTACTTAAACAAGAAATAAATAATATAATAGGTATATAATTCTATTCTATTCTATTCCAACCGACATTAACATTTTGATACTTTAAACAAGATTTTTAAACAACATTACAAATTATATTAAGCACCCTAATTTAAATACCTGGCATAGTGCATTTGGACGTTTCACCAAATGCTCCAAAAAGAGGTGTCCGAGATGATAATATTTATCACTCACATCCATCACTCAAAACTTTTAAAACAATAGTTTGACTAACAAACTGAGCACTTTAATAACATCGTCATCCGCATTCTCATCAAAAAATCATTCTAAAATTTTATAATATTTCCAAGTTATCAATCAAGCCGGTTTAGATACAAAATTTATGCAATCTGTTGTTATGAACCAGAATGTCCAGTTCATCTTCGACTCAACTAGTGGGTTTTCATAGTTTAGAGCTAAAATTGCGTGTAGGCGAATGAAGTGACCTTACTTAGTGGCTATTATATAATCAATTTGTGCTGAGATTTAGACAAGTTTTAGTGAATCTGAACATAGGTCATAGGTTAAATATTTTATTGTGTAACATTACGCTCATATTCTTCCTAGAGGTAGACAGAGGAGTACTCAATTACTTATACTAATGACAGTAGTCTGATATCAATTACCAGGAACATTTTCCTGGGACATCGACCACTGTCCACTAGCTAAACCAATAAGGTGGCTTGAACGGGAACAATGACGTAGCTACAGTGGGTGGCACCCGGTGCGAATAGTCAGGGTGATGAAACCCTGACTATTCGCACCCACAAAAAAAATTATAATTATTATCTTATGAGAGTGATCTCATAAGATAATAATTATTTTTTTTATTTTATATGTTTTTTGCAACAGTTTTCATTGCATAAGTACCTACTTCTTCATTGAACAAAACCTTTGCGCGGGTGACACCCGGGGCGGACCGCCCCTACGGCACCGTAGCGACGCGCTACTGGGTGGATATTGCATAAGTCGTACTAAAAAGATTTACAATTCGGCAAGGTTCGTAACACAGAGAATTTTATTATGGTCGTAACGGGGGGCTGACACAGGTAATATCTATTATAAAACTATATTCTCTACTAATACCTATAATATAGAGGTAAAAGTTTGTTTGAATCTAGGGGACAATCTCATCTACAGAACCAATTAAAAAAATCTTTAACTAATAGAAAACTAGACTATTCCTGAGCGACATAAGTTTTTTTTTTTTTTGATAAAACTAAAACGCGCTGGTGATATCGCGGGCAACAGTTAGATTATAAATCTACTGAAACTAGGTATTTAGGTGGCAGTAGGTACCTATATACCATAATAATTTATGCAAAATGAAAATACCAACAAAAAAATTAATTCATTTATTAACATTATTTATTAAAATAAACAATAAACCCATAGAAGTATTTTGTAGATTATGTATAACAATAATACAGTATACCTAGAGGTACTCAGTTCCTGTAGGTATATATATTCAATACTGAACAAAATTTCACAATGATATCTTAAAATGGCCACACAGCCTAGTCATTACATTCATAACCCATTCGCTTTTATGTTGTTACGCGTTAACGTTATAATATCCATGTTCCCACATAAGCGTATCAAAGGACCAACTTTCTATTTTACAAAGGAATTTTTAAGTATAGTACTTAAACATACGTACCTACATAGTATTCGCTACTACACGAGGGAATTGAATATACTGCCAAAGGAGATTTTACAGTATCTATTTTAGATCACTTTTAAAATACTCAATTATTTTTTTCATAGCTTTAATCTTTAGTAGGTTTACTCTCATACATTTGTAATAAAAAAAAATTGAGTATTCCCCATAAACTTAGAATATTTTCGTTCCCTATTCTCTATGAGCTGTCAACACCATCTGACGTAGCTTGCCACGCGCGATCTTCCCCGTGGAGGTGAGGGGTAGTTGATCCATGAACACCACACCGCCACGCAATCTCTGAGAGTCTGAAAGATTGCCTGAAAACAATTACATATGTGTTAAAAGTGTAGTTATAGTTTCTGTTACTCTATCGGTTCAGTACAGTCAGAGCCTGTAGACAAGATGATCATCTACGATCTCTAGAGATTAGAAAAGCTAGCAAATTGTCGTGAATTGACATAATGCTGTCGAATGCGCGGTCATGTGATTAATAAATGTCAAATCTACACTGTATTTATCAGTAATTAATGAGACTGTTCGCTGTGGTCGCGAGGTGTATATTATTTATTCGAGTCGCGACTCGCGACCATTAACAGTTTTATAAACGATGGTATTGAATACGTACTAGCAACAAGCTCCTTTATCTCGTCCGCTGTAACTTTAGAGTTTGGTTTCCTCATCACACATGCTACAGGATGCTCTCCGTCTTCATCATGAGGCACGCTGGTGACGCTCACGTCGAGCACGCCAGGATGATCTCGGATCACCGCCTCGATCTCTGGGGGAACTATCTGTGGGAGAAAAATGGTGAAAAAATTGGATGAAAAATAATCCAGAAAATTTTGAAGATTTATTATTAAAATATTTAGCTAGCTTACAATTGAATTTATTGATGATTACACTTGTATCGAAACAGGGCTATTTTTTAAAGAGTAGCCAAATTTTCTGTGGTTATTGTAGTCATCATTATAAACAACCCTTACAATGGGAACAAACCTGAAATCGGGAAAAACAATCATTTGTACCATACAAATCATTCAATATAACTTAATCTACTGTACAGAACAGCAGATATTTTTGAAAATTTGACTACCCTATGAAATACAACCCCGTATAATGACCCGTCAAAGATTACTAGTGCAAATAAGTGCAGTAGGTCTGCTATCATTTATATCTCTATACATACTTATTACACAATAATGATAAGGACAGCTAATAAATAAAGTAGTAATCAAATAATAACTCCAAACATTGCAACGTATTTAACTGTAACAGAAGATTATGGCGTATGACCTCAAAAGATAGATAAAAAATACTACTTACTTACGAAGTATTTTTTATGATAAATATAGCTAGCGAGCAGGTGGGTAATTCACGTAATTTTAAGACGCGCCGATCGTATTGCAGTGACGCTCGAACTTGACGCGAGCGTATCTCACTGAAGCTCCGAGGATACCAAATGGCAGAATAGTCGATATCGGCTCAATTGCCATAACGAAAGAAGAAGAAGAAGATTACCAAGTGTGTTGTTTTGATCAATATTTTATTGCAACTGCGCGACAACTGCATTTCTTTAGTTACGTGAATTAGCCTAAAGGTTGAGATAGTAAGCGATCGTCGTCTATGAACATTCACAAAACCAGAGGAGTCGTTGCTAATGCGTTACTGAACTTCTGTGTGCATAAGTTTGGAATGACACGCAGCTGTGGATTGCATGGAGATAATATAAATATCTATAAATATTTAAACTGTGTAAATATGGTGGATTGTCATTGGTTTGTGACAAGGGTGGCGTAGTCTATTGGCCTATTTTAAGGCTAGGTGTGAATTAGCCCCCTAATTTCATCACACGCTCACATAGACTTAGGATTTCGCTTACGCTCCATGCTCACGATCACATATATACCTACCTATGCTTCAACAATGACAATATAACGATGTTCATTGCGCAGTATGTTTTAAAAATCTCTCTGCTCAAAAACTGGAACAACGCAATGAATATTGTTAAAGTGTCAAAAGCGATTCTGATTACGAGAGTGTAACTCAGTTTGAAATGGCTTGGTGAGACCGAACCAACCAACCAAGGTGGTACCAACTTACATGGTAACTTCGGTATTTGATGAGCATCTTGGCCCTCTCGACGAAGTAGAAGTATCCCTGTTCATCCCTGTACAAAATGTCCCCTGTTTTGTACCAGCCGTCCTCTGTGAAAGACTTTGCTGTTTCTTCTGGATTGTTGTAGTATTCCTGTAAATATATATTACATTCTCATTGACTATCTCATTGGTCTTTCGGTCGCAAATGCGAAAGTTTTACGGATTAATTCCTGGGTAGCGCGCAGTGTTAATGTGGTTTTCTTTTACCAAACTCTCAGTACCAACCTATAGTTTGGAATTGTGTCCTGTTGAAGGCAATAAGGTTACCCCCTAACACATAGGACTTAATGATGGCAGCCGCGAAATTTGGGTGTATAATATATCAGTATTGAGAAGGAGAACCCCTTCTGTTTAAGCCTTGAGGGAATACAGGTTAAGTTATGATGTGGCTTATTGTAGATTACTTAATTTACTTACAGAAAAGCTGGCATCTTTGATCTGGAGTTCTCCTGGCACATTCGGTTCTGTAATCTCTTTACCCGTCTCTGGATCAACCAACTGAAAATAAAAATTAATTATTATTTATGTTATTCTTATCTACAATGAAAATTTGATCACTTATTTCTTTCCTTGTGCGTGATCTTGGTAGTTTACCGAATGTATATATCTAAAAGGCATAGACTAAAAGGTATCTCATTTAGCCAACGGTGTCTTTTTTACCAATTTTTGATTGCAACCATCTCCATATTAACCAATAAAAACTTTTTAGATCATCATGGACTATGAACTTTTAAAACAAAATAAAGAGAATCAATTTTATAAACACAGTAAACTTATAATACTAAGGCACCTATTCAGATTCCACCACAAAAATAACTATTATCTTAATCTAACTTTCTCTTGGGAAATACCTATTTATCGCGAAATATGGTATCACTACCTAACTAGCTATTCAGTAATCTGTACTAACAGTTCGCTTTGTAATTCACCTTCCTTATGTTAAGACAGGAACATTACTAACCTTGACTGGAAGTAAGATAGGTGACGCCTTGCCACAGTTCCCGATGGGTCCCGTTGCATCCGGTATAAGGGTTGGTCCTAAATTTTCAGTTTGACCATAAGCTTCCATGATCGGGGCATCTGGTCGCATTCTTTTCTGTAAGATGAAGAAGAAACTACACAAAAACACGTCTATTATGAACTTTTTAGGGTTATAATTTTTTCACTATTTTAAGCCATAAACATCTCACATAGGTCTATATTAATTTAATACCTCATATTAGAACAAGAATAGAACGGTTCGAGGAAAATTGATATAATCTCTAAAGTGACATTTTGGTTATTAGTTTGTCAAAGAACCTACCTAAATCAGTTTTGCATGCCGTTTATAATTACGGTGAGATATGCTGTGTAACATATTATACAATATTTCTTGTAAACATCTTGATTCTTA
The DNA here is from genome assembly GCA_932294325.1 of Allophyes oxyacanthae. Lineage (NCBI taxonomy): Eukaryota > Metazoa > Arthropoda > Insecta > Lepidoptera > Noctuidae > Allophyes > Allophyes oxyacanthae. The sequence continues at coordinate 10,147,058 of OW028628.1, forward strand.
TAAAAGGCTTGGCAAACGGATTGATGATGGGAGTGTGTTGTTATTACAAAAGGAAGCTGTTGTTGACTTTTACAATTCAAGGGAAAAGAGAGAGTGAGCCTAATGTAAGCTTTTATACTGGACAGGAATGTTGGACATGAACCAGATTGGGTCAACGGGTCCTGCTGTTATGGTTGAAAAAGCATAATACAAAAGTTGATAAAACATACCCTTAGCTCGGTGTGAACATCCCTGTGTACTTTTCCTCCTGAAACTACTATGCTGTTGAAGCATGTGAAGTCGCATTCCTTTTCGCCCTTGAATATGGCAGTCGCTAGCGAAGGGCTCAGGAAGGTAGACACTGGCTGAAAAAAAAAATACGTGAATTTATATGTCAATTAAATTTTGGGGGATCAAGTGTTATGACACAACTAGAGTGAAACCTCGGAAGAGACGGCTGCATTCATTGGTTACCTTACGTTTTAACTTTAACTTAGGTTACGCCCAAAACCAATGAATACAGCCGTTTCTACTTATAATGTCTGTACTTATAGTTTCTTTACATGACTTAGCTTCCAAGTCCTGTAACACCAAGGGACTTTTTAATCGGTAGATTTGGTGTTTGGAGCTTTTAGATTACAAACTGACAGACACTGCAGTTTATAGAGTAAATTGTTCCTCTATAAGTGATATAGCTCATAATAATAATATGTAATATGGTCCTTCAAGCCGGATTTCATAAAGTAGAGCGTTAAACACACACACACACACACACACACACACAACACAACACACACAACACACACAACTAAATAAAACACACAAACACACACACAACTAAAACAGACAAACAAACAACACACGCACAGACAAACAAGAGAGTGCTAAACAGTCTACTATGTTATATAATGTACAATGCTGTAACTCTGTTTTATGTACCAATAAATAAATAAATTGACGGCCTGCATGCTAATTGAATTTAATACAATGTGTTGCAAAAAGTTTCAAGCTTCCAGATTTATTGCAGTTTGTTTTTACTTTCACTTCACAATACAGCCATTTGGATTTTAGTGCCACAAACTTATCTGACCCAGTGACGAAAAGTGGAACTAACGTCGCTGCAGAACAAAAATGACTTCAAAATGTCATTTTTGTAGGGAGATGATATTGGCAAAAGCGACGGCAGCGATGCCATGACCGGGTCAGATAAGTTTGTGGCACTGTACACTTATTTTAGCGGAACAGAAAATTTTGTTTGACGGCATAAAACAAAATAAAACTGATCGTTTCTAACGATAAGTATCAATACCTTATACTGATTTATGATGTCAATGATGTGTTCGGTGGTGTGTGGAGCTGATGATTGGACCTTGGTCTGGCGCATCAGGGGCATCGATACCGCGCTGAAGAATCCTGAGACCCACTGCACTGGTGAAAGGTTCAGACCCATTGTGTTCTCCCCATTCGTTCTGATGAAAATATATCAGTATTATGTAGATCATATTAATTTCTATCATATGTCCCGTTACGATTTATTTGCGTAAAAGTATGTATTCGGCCGAATATCCGACATCGAAATTTAAAAATTAGAAACTCGACCACGGCCCCGTCCTTTTGTGCCCGAAAAGCTACCTAAGTCAGTATTCTGTGCTAAGGGCTTAAACATTAGCAACTGTCTCAGCGGGTAGCTTTGGCAATCTTTGTTTACTTTTTGAAAACAAAATGCAGCCAAAAACGCGAAATCACGCCTTTCGGCTGAAAAAGTTGCTAGTGTGCTTAAGTCCTAATAAATACTTACTGTGGCTTTGTACCTTTCGAGAACATAGCCTTTAACTCCTCCAGTTTATCAATGAACTTCTTGTGCTTGAACGCTGCGAGTTTGACGACGCCGGTGGTGCCACCCGTGCCGATCAACCATGCGTATATCTTGTCTAAGTCGAATATTGCTGGCCTGGAAGAGTTCAATCAATCCTACTTTAATTATTGCTTTTGCTACAAATGGGACACCTATTGCTTTCTGATCATGATGAAACCAGTGGTGGCCCAATGGTTGTGGTGCCGATTTGAGAGTCGTAGGTGCACGAGCGTATCAAAGGCGTACACCAACTTATGACTTATGCACATTACCCATGACCACTGCTCTCACGGAGAAAAAACTGAACCAAAAGTTCAAAGACTCATATCATGATTCATGCACCAAATTGTACTGGGCCATGGTAGATAATGGCCCAGTTCAGAGAAGAAGCTTGATTCCCAGAGTTTAAATATTAGGCTGATGATGATCTACAGACTTACAGGAATTCTTCTTTGTCTTCTTTATCATCGTACTGTTCTATGAACTTGGCCATGGAATGCTCTCCTTCATCGAAGCAGATGACCTTGGTGTTTAGTTCTAGTTCTTCAACAACCTTCTCGTAGTCATGCAGGAGTTCTTTCTGACAGAATGCTATTCTTGGCGCGCATATCTTCAACAGGGTTTTTATTTCACCTGTAATTAAGGAGGTCTTACTTTAATATATTTTTATGATGTATAATCATCCGCTTGCCTTTTCCAACTAAGTTAGTGTTGGCTTGTATAAGGGCCACTTTGAGTATCTAGAACAAGGGCCATTTTCACCAACAGAACTTTATCGTTTGGCGCACTCCGTGCAGTCAGCCTCGCTACCACCATTGCTGATTGGCAAATTGTTCGACTACAGCATGAGCGATGATTGCTTGTGCCGACACGACAGATAAACAACAAAATAATCGGCCATTTAAAATTTATCTGTTTGTAGTTGTACTGGTAACAGTCTGTCTTTATTTTAAACGTCTTCTGTCCGTTATCAACGTACATGCCGTAGTGGAAAGACTAGCCAGTCAGCAATGGTGGTAGCGATGCTGGTTGTCGCAGTGAAGTGTCCGTGTCTCAGAGACACATAGAGGTCAAGATGAGCCACTGCCACGTATCGAAAGAAAGAAAGAAAGAAAGAAAAAGAGTTTATTAGCACAATAAAAAATAAATAAAACAAATAAAAAAAAACATAAAATGAGTTATTGTGCCAAAAGGCCGCAGCTCAGCATAATGTCAGGAGGCAGAGATACTGGCCACCTGACGCTGGTTTTCAGCTGCAACCCACGAGTGCCATACGCTCGAAACTATCGCATATCGCATATTTGAGCGATCAGGGTTATAACGAAGATTTATGCTCATGTAACATAAACTTGAATTCGAATCCTAGGTCTCAATACCTATACTTAAGTTGTTATTACGAATATCAAAATAAAAACATGTTTGGTAGCTTCGCAAGTGCTAAAGAAAGTAGGTAAATGAAAGTGCTATTGACTGTCGATAGATTTACCTTTTATAAATATTATGTTCCGATAACAGAGATATTGTGATGCGATTTTCATTATTGATATATTATTTTGTTTCAAGGATATGGAGAAGTCATTTTTTACTAGCACATCAGCGTAAAAAATAATAAGAAATAAATAAGATGACCTGATAACATGTGATTTTAGCACTGATAGCCTAACGGTTGAACGCTTGCCTTCCATGCAGGAGGGTCTGAGTTCGTAAACGGCCCGCACCTCAGACTTTTCGAATTTATGTGCGGTAAGAATTTGATTATCACTTACGTTAACGGTGAAGGAAAACTGCACATCTGAGAGAGCCTCAAAAAGTTCTCGATGATATGTGTAGTCAACCAACTCACACCAGGCCAGCGTGGTGGACTAAGGCCTAACCCTTCTCATTACGAGAAGAGGCCCATGCCCAGCAGAGGGACAGTAATGGGTTGGATTTATTTAAATAAGATTTCAAACTCTAGAAGGCTGACAAAAACATAGGTATTAGGTATACTTATCACAAAAACTTGATCTCACCGACTAAAGTCCATACGAAACGCAAGGGCAAAATTATTTGCTTAGTCATATAATGGTCACGTATGTTATTATGTACCTCACTAGGGTAGCCTCGTTACTTTCCGTGACGTAACAGGCCCAATTATGATTGACGATCGGGCTTGTGATATATTATATGGATATTGCATGGATGGTGCACAAATACGAGTAACGATAGTAGGTACATCACGAGAACCCTGGTTAGTCAACCTCATTACTTGGCCCCCGAGTCTTGCTGACTGGCTAATGTTTCCACCACGACATGAGAAATTCTCATATTGAGAGATCATTCCGATGCGTCAGAACAAGTAATAGCAGTGGTGTCGGTAGGGGTGGCCCGCCCCGGGTGTCACCCGCGCAATGATACACTTAACACTTTGTCCATACGAAGAAGTATACAATTAAAACAGTTGCAAAAAAAAAATATAAGTACCAATATAGAAATTAAAAAATTCTATTCGTTCCGGATGCCACCCTAGGCTAGTTTCGCTACAAGTAGTATATAGCACAGATTATAAATTAATTCCCGGGTGTGTATTTTTAATGATAAGTTTCTTACAATCCTTTCGACATAATCCCTTGGTAACCTCTGTTTTTAAGACACCATGGTATAGAAGTCTCTGAAAAGACTCTTCTTTCTAAAGTCAACTTTTTGTAATTATGTTCTTTGAGAAAATAGAAAAAATTATAATTACATGTTCAACTTTACGTACCGGACTTAGATAGAGCATAAGTATTATGCTGTGCGTGACACGCCACGCAAATTTCATACAAAAAGCGGCTAATGCTGTGCTTCAGGCGATAGAGCAGACTTTGGACTCTAATCAACAGAGTATTAACATCGATGATGTGATCCTTCTATATGGAAGTTGCAAACGCAGTATACACGTATTGCTCTTGATCAAAATATATGACTGCTTATAGAATAGAATAGAATATTAGTTTATTTGCATAGAATGTAGGTACATATACAACGCTAATTACCTACCCCCTTACTAATAAACGCTGTATAAAGTTATGGTCATGCTTATTTATAATTTACGTCAAAAACATTATGGTTTTAAATGCAGTTATTCATAACATAATAACATACCTTTTTCATGCTATGGGTAAGTGTGCTCTCCCCTCTTCTTGGGTAGTTTGGCAAAAAAAAAAAAAATTGACAGAGCAGTGTCCACGTGTACTTTTAGGTACTGGTAGCTGTATTTTACGCCTGCCCTCGATTGCAGAGTGATGGCAGTAAGTTGCTATCGTCGTACAGTCAACATAAAAGGTAAGCGATGACCAGTAAAAAAAAAACCTAGGTACCTAACTATTCACTCAGATTAAAGTAACACATGATTTAATCATTTAACAGATTTGACATGTGATTTTTCATTACTTATTTTTGATGTTTACTGTACAAAAGTATGCTGCACTCTATATCGTTACATACTCTTAATTCACCTTTCCTTTAGAAAGAAACCTATGGGAATGGGGGTTCTTCGTTGTAAGGAATCACAAAGTCAAACTACTTACTATATTTAAACAGCGGATCAACTCCAGCGATAGGCATGCCATTAAAGAGCGCTGCGTAATAAGGTATGTGCAGATCCAAGTGGTTGTTCCCACCCAAAGCCAGCACATCTCCAGGCTTGACTCCGAACTTGCGGAGACACCTGGCCAACTGGATGGAGCGCGCCAGTACTGAGGCGTTCGTCTCGCTCTTGCCTGTAGCTGCATCTATCTGGGAGAAAGAGAAATAAAGGTGAGAGAAAAGTTAACATGAATTGAAATTGGGAGCTCTTCCTTCAATGCGAAGCAGATATATATATTAAACTAGCTTCCGCCAGCGGCTTCGCCCGCGTGATATCTTTATAAATTATAGCCTATGTTACTCACAGATAATATAGCAAACGGCTGGTGAAAGAATTTTTAAAATCGGTCCCATAGTTTTTGAGTTTATCCATTACAAACAGACAAACATACCTACAAAAAATCTAATCTTATCTCTTTATAATATAAGTTTAGATATGAAGACTATAATGTGATTATATAATCAGAAATCTTCTTTTAGGTTGACGGAACAAAGGTCAAAAAATAACTTTTGCACCCGGAAGATTGGTCCTTCGAGCCGGATCAACCATCAGAATAGGTACAGTTATTTATAAATGTATTAGTATGTTATAATTTTTAATCTAAAAATTACTCATAACATACCTAATGTTAATTTTGTTATTATGTAGGTAGTTATTATTAGATATTGAGTGCTGCAGGATAAGGATGAATAATTATTTGTCCGATCCAATTATCGAGATTCTTCCGCAAAGACGCGTAGCAAAGAGTCTGTTGTGTCTACTGGATATTCACCCATAGAGATAATACATAGTACCTATTATTCACCCTATCTCTAAACAATTAGATATAGACTAAATATAGCCAGTCTGGCAGTAGCGTGGGCATTGTCACTAGTAACAATTATAATTAATATTGATCTCTGATTGTTTTATATGATCTGGCGCCACACGTTGTTTTCAACGACTACAATAGTTTGCCATCGGATCGTAATGATGTTGATATTAGATTTCATCTGGAGGGTTAAAAAGACAACTTAGCCCAAATTAACCACATATAACTTAGCCTTGTGTTAAATTGTCTTTGCCAACAGCGTGGTCAGTAAAAAAATTACAATGTAGCTCGAGCCTCTCCTCTCACAATCGTATTGAAGTTTATTACCAGAGTTGATGTTCATTACCACTTTAGTTACGCGGTAGACCTGTGGTTTGGTGTATCGAATTCAGAATTTGCAGCGCTTCACTAGACATTATGAAGTCACCAAGTCACTGTATCTATCTGTCAATACATATTGTTAGTAAGAGACCGCTGTTTTCTAACTAGCCTTATAAAGCATGGCTTAGCATGGTATTGCATGGCAATCCACTTTATAATTCATGGTATCACATTGATGAAATGACAACTTCCGGCGAGCGTCTTACCATGCATTTCAAGAGGCAAAGATTATCATTTGCCCACCACATTTTATAAAGGCTGCCACTATTATTTACTCAGCTTGTAAACATTCTCTGCTGAACATGATCCGCCTAACATTAAAAGGTCAAAAATGTCATAGTCACGATTCCCAGCGGGTCTACCGCGTCACTAAAATGGTAATGAACCGATGGGTAATGATAATGAACTTCAATACGATCCTGACATCGTGATCGTACAGATGTTTAAAATGAAATCGGCCGATTATGCATACAAAAATGCATGTTTAAACGGCTGATTTTGCTCTAATTGCTTGTTATGTTGTCGATGAACTCGGGCCTTCAGAGCTAGTTATACCTATACCTAGTCTTTGAGTATCTAGAACAGTTTAGTTAAATAACGTTTTAAAACCATCGTTTATTATTAAAGGGATTAGTATATACCTACCTCTTAGTTTAAAAATATCTTAACGACTTCCGCTAGGTGACAATAGTATAGTTGATAAAATCAGCGTTTTCTTTTTACTTCCATCATTGTAGATGAATCATCATGTTATCAGCCGGAACAATCCATTGTTCAACGTAGGCTTCTCATTGGCTAAAAGTAAGTGGATGTAAGTACTTCCGAATTTAACTATAGTGCACTCTAACGGCACGATTGATGCAGTGGGTAAGCGATTAGCTTTCTACGCTTTGTGACATTGGTTGGATTCCCGATCGAAAAAAAAAAACTATGGTCTGCGGATTCTTCCGGGTTCCGAGTTTTTGCCACGCACCATGAAACTGTGAAATCAACTACCATCAGCGGTTTACCCGAACTACAGAACACAGAAAGAGGTACCTCTTTTCAGTGTTCTGTGACCCGAACACATACGACATCCCCATGTCATATGTCAGGTCCCCCCTTCAAGAAAAGAGCCTACATCATCCTAAAAAGACGGCAACGCATCGGTGACTCCTCTGGTATTGCGAATGTTCGTGGGCGGCGGTGATCACATGGTACCATCAGGTGTACCGCATTCTCGTTTACCCCTATACTATAAAAGTTAGTCACAATTCTCTAAATATTCACAAAACTCGGCTACTACTGAAGATTTTCAAACAGAAAAATCCAATTACACCTTCAAGCTTAACAGCGGCGCTTACGACGTTACTACGACTACATAAGCCTGAATTCCTCCTACGCTGATGTCGGTCGCGCGTACGAATACACATTGTGTTCAATACAGCATCACATTGCAACGCTGTGAGCTGGCTACCCTTTTGGCATGGGATGGGCAATCTTGACGACACTAATCAATAGGATGACTATTTTAATTTTTTTTTTTTTTTTTTTTTTTTTACTTTTTCTGTCTTATTTTTTATTTGTATTTTTTACTGTATAAAGGTTTAAGTAAATTTTTTTATTTCTCTCTCGTGTGTTGTCAATGTCCGTGCTGAATAAATGTATTTTCTTTCTTTTCTTTCTTTCTTTCTTTCTTTCTTTCAACGTTGATGGTGCATAAATTGCCAATTTGACACAGGATGTCCTACGCGCCCGTCGGTACACGACCGACGTCAGCGCAGGAGGAATTCAGGCCTTAAACCAATTTTTATTGTGCGTAATTTTTAATCTGACCGCCCGGCGCTACGTCATGAAGGGCAATATCAGCATCCTCATTTCAACGCTTTATGTCGGGACTCTTGCGACCATATTGGACATAACAATAATAAATAATTCTGTTTTTCCAACAAAATGGAGATGTGGTCTAACTGTTTGGCCATACAAAAACACGCTAAAATGTTACCTATTTTGTTAGATTTTTGGCGCAGTAGACCCGATTTAATAACAACATACTGAGATAGGCTTTATGTGTAAAAAACAGGTAAAAAACCAAGCTAGGTGTTTTTTGATACTGTGCCTTCACGACCGTTGGGTTTTTGCTTGCGGATAACATTAGTCAGGAATTTAGGATACCTACCCGCCCAATTTTAAAAGTAGGTACGTAGGTAGATATCATTTTGAACGTTTATTTTAAAAAACGCGGAAGATTTTGACTTTGATCTACGCATTTGAGTTCACTGACCGACGCGACGGGTTTTTTGCTTGTGATGTTAGGTACCTACCTATTTATTATTAATCACTGTATTATTAGTTACGCGACAAAAAAAATGTTTGTAAACTGTACCCTAGATACAGGAGAAATCCTAGCGAGGGGCAATGTTTTTAAATGAAAATGAAAAAATAAAATAAACATAACTTTTTTAGTTGTTGGATTAACATCTGTCTGCGGTAAATAACCGCCTACTGTACCTACCTACAGTATCTTATTCGTAACCTTGGTGGTAAATTTTGAAGCAATAAGGTAGTTTCTCATTCGGGTCACGAATTTATGATTTCGAGGATGTTTTATACTGAATTATTTGGTAGAATACTACCTACATACTAAATTAATTTACCTACCATAATAAAAATACTATTTAATGCAGAATTTTTATTTTTATTCTTACATACATTCTTAGGAATTCCTATACCACTTACCTACCAGGGAGGTACCTAGTATGGACAAGCGGAATATTTACCTACTTAATATTACTTACCTACCCTTATTTCAAAACTAGATAAACTAGATCAGTACCTACTTGATATTTTTGCCGAATTGATAGATATACGATAACATAGGTAATAACCACGGTAATAACGGAGCTGTAAATATGCTCTAGTCATGTTCACCGGCTCCTGATAAACAGTTACACGTTTATTATCGTATGTATTATCGTTAAATAGCATACCAACATAATTATGAGTGAGATTCGAATCGAGATGCGAGATATTCTTACAGAATAGCTAGCAGTTTTCGAAGAATATCAAGACGGATGTTTTCTAAGGTTCAGTTAATTTTGACGCACAATTTATGAAATTTTGTTTACCAATTTAGGTAACTACATGTTTGTGTACCATTTGGAAAATCATGTTTTATGCAATTGCTTTCAATTTTTAAATAGGTATCTACTCACTTTCTTAAAAAGGTCAGTTCATCCTATTTATACTTAAAAAAATTGTTTATATTTTTATTTGCCCACCTAGTTTTTATTTAATATTACATAGTAGGTAAATATCCAGGAAATGCTTATAAAATTACTATTGATACATAATCTAAAATATTCCATTTTCAAATATTAACATAACTACCTGGCATACAGCATCAGGTCGGCTCCTCATGGTATCCAGAAACAAATGTCCGAGGTGATAGTTCTCATTTTTCAAGTCAAACGGCGCCAACTTCATTCTGTCTCACTTTTTATCACCAACCTCACAATCACGTCTATATTTCGCGGTGTATCGACACGGTATGCCGCCCGCGGCCCGACACCAGTTTTCTGTTCTTATACCGGTTCAATAGCCGAGGAATCCGCAGATAAGGGAGATAATTGTTAACAGCAGCTATTATTTGTAAGATATTGTAATAGGTTCAACACTCAAGGGCAAAATAATGGGGATGAAGCAATGTCCCGGGGACAAAGTCCAAAGGTGCATATTTCTATTGACTTGACGTGGATCCACTCCAACCATAAGCATATTAGTAGCTTAGTTGGATTGGAGGGATCCAGGCGGGGTACAGGAGGGGGACAATGGGTGCAATTGTCTCCCCCTGATTCCGATTAAACACATAGGTAATTATGAGCATCTTTAAAAAAAATCGTCATTATCTTCTTCGTCGTTTCTCAAGTATTACATGAATAGGCATCGATGTCTATAGATACGCTCTGTCATACAAAGGGAAGCTAAAAAAATGAGACGTATTTTTTGAAGACGTCAAATTCTAAATTCAACAATGTTCGAATTATATTTAAATAAAACAGCGATACATGCACTAATGGAATAGCTACTGTTATTATATATTTTTTAATCAATACACAAATTAATAATTATGTTTGTAAACGGCATTTGACTGGTGATCAATTACTCCATTTTTCTGAAAATGGAGTACCTGACACGTCTCACTTTTTGAGTTCACTAAGCATATCCTGCATATCTATAGACATCGATGTGAATAGGTAACAATGAAAAATTTATAATATTTTTTGTTTAGAATTAATTTTCTGGATGATTGGTAAAATCACACAAAAAATTCCCAGCCCCCTAAACGAAATAGGTAGGTACACTACCAGGGAATGTCTAACATGCGTGGTGTCCATGGGTTCGCTTGGTTTTGTGTTCGATTCCCGTAAGAGACAGATTTTGTCTGTCCAACCCATCGCATCGGTCCAACAGTGTACCTATTTGTTCCAACGTTTGACGACACGGTTGGCGCAGTGGCTAAGCGATTAGCCTTATACGCTACGTGCCGCGGGTTCGATCCCCGCACGGAACAAGTACTTGTATGATCTACAGATAGTTGTTTCGGGTCTGGATGTGTGTGCATGTGACATGTATGTTTGTAAACTGTACCCTCGATACAGGAGAAATCCTAGAGAGGGGCTTTTTTCTTAAAAAAAAAAAAAAAAAAAAAAAAAAACGGGTGTCTGTGTATGTGTGTGAAATGTGTGCCTTTGCTTATCCCTGCGAAGAGTACCTACCTACCTACAACCATCATTATTTTATGTAATACATGACATAAGTACCTACCTTCATAATAGTATATGTAGGTATGTCATATTTAATATTATTAAAATCCTACGGGCGACACTTTACTGACGACAAGTAGCTGCAAAATATGACCACGCATTTCTGATACACGTTGTATAGGCATTAGGCATAGGTACAAGTGCGCACGGCCACATATCAAGCTATATATTTCCAGTATAAGCTGACCTCTCATTGTACGGAAAATCTATACAAAGCGGATCAGCTTATACAGCGGGTCTACCGCGTAACTAAAATTGTAATGAACATCGACATCGGTATTAAACTTCAATACGATCGTGAGAGCCTAAACTTTGAGCTAACTTGTATTTTTTTTACCGATCATGAAGATATTACAATTTTAGTTACGCGGTAGATCCGCAGTTATGTATAGCATGATTATGTTGTAGCCGTGTGCACCTAACAATCTATAATAGTTAATCTTCGTATAGGTACAATCATCGCTCTAATTTTTATTGTCGTAATAAATAGTTCGATTAGCCTTTTTATCTCTGTTATCAACTTATCATATCTACCTATTTCTTCCGTCGACATTTACCTATGTCTAGTTTCCATTTGGATCACTGAACCTTTAAATTATAGATACCTATTCAAGTCCGTCACCAGCACCACCTGTATATTGCCTAGAGATCGTGATATTATGTGCAAAATTAAGAAAAAATCCCCAAATTACGTGGTTTCAATGAATGTCGTAAAGTTGTCACCGTCACCACCACAGCTGTATGACATGACATCATAGATCATAGCATCACACCTGTGTTCCACGAAGGGTTAGGCAGAGATATAAGTACATCTTACAGTTCGGCGATACCTAGAAAGAGTTCTTCGAGTGATGGAACCCAGGGGTCAGCTTCCAGACTTCTTATAGCGAAATGAGAAGACTGAGGCAGATTCATTTCCATGAGTAGATATGTTTCTGAGATTGAAGTAGATATTGATCTATTATTTAGTTATTCTGCGAGATTTACAGACAGACAGAAATGTGAAAGTCTACTACAAGCAGATTTTTTACCTACCCAAAAATCGCTGTAGGTACACGCCACTGATCGTCACCCTTGGAGGCTTTCCTTATACCCCAACGAATCTATATTTTGACGCTGTATAATGGATATAGATGTTTGGTGGTTTCCCTCATAGAATAGGTCACCCAATCTAGTTCGATGGATCTTGCAAAAGGCTACTGTTATCAATATATTGCTATGAGACACTACTCAGTTTTTACTCTGCAACCCCTTTAATGTTCTGTCGTGAACATTCACATGGAAATTGCTCAAGCCATGGGTCGTAAGGTCGTAACGGAGCTGACTGTCCAGAGAACGCCAGTCATACGTTAGGCATAGCCCATAGGCGCTAGGCTAATAAAGAGCTATTGTAGAGGCTCTTTCTTTGCTTACATTTATTTACTTAAGGGCAACATACATAACGTCACTAGGGGGGTGCGGTAGGGGCGGTCCGCCTCGAGCACAGACCTAGACTGTTAGCGAGGGCAGGTCTGTGGCCTCGGTTGTCTCCCTCTCAAGGGTGTCACCCGCGCAAGGTACACCTCTCGTTAGAGAGAAGTAAATTACACTTAACACTTTGTCCATACGAAAAAATACGCAATGAAAACTGTTGAAAAATAAATAAAAAAATATATCGAAAAAAAAAAAAAATGATTATTTTTTTTTGAACAAAAAATTTACACCTATTAACTTATGGGGGTGACACCCTGTCATTCGCACCGTGTGCTACCCGCTCTAGCTACGCTATTTGTTTATGTAGATGAAAAATCATTGTAAAAAACAAAAACAAGCTATTTATGTTAAAAATATTTTATTGAAACATCAAAACATAAATTGGGAATGAGAGATTCCAACTTAATTCTATTTAAAATCTAAGATAACATAAAAGGCACTGTCTACCCGAGAATTTAAAGCTGCTCAATAATAAACACAATTTATTATAACATATTTAATATTTTAAATGTTCATGTGGAATATTTGTACACCTTATTATTTAGATAACATGCTCATAATAAAAACTATAGCCAGGATTAAATTTTTCAATTAAAAAAATAACCTTTATAGTAATTTTTTTTTAAAGGATTTTACTAAAAGAAATTCCTTTTTGGCTTGTTCTTTAATGATGTGGAATTATAAAAACATAATATAAACTAACACAAATTAAATATCATTATTTTTAATAACGAGCGAGCGTCCCTTTTCTCTTATTGTTACTGTAAGCCCGGGCGTACATGTCAGGTTTTTGCGTCATGTTCCCCGATGTATGGAATTGACGCCTTCGGGTGGCCTGATTGGATAACTGCATCGGGGAACCTGACGCGAAAATCGACATGAACCGCCGGCCTAATGATGTGCAAATTGAAAATAATTCACGCGTACTCGCAATAAATATATTTATATGGATGGTTATTAAAATCTCACGTAACGCATAAGACATGTCCTTGCGGAAACGTAGTTTCGATTGTAGACAATATGATATGCAAAAAAACGCAAATCCAAGTGTTTTTTTGTAACAGATAGGCTTGCGTTTGACCTCTATTTCCCCTCCTCCGATTTTTTGTCTTGTTATATTTAAAAACTTGTTCTGTACATAACCCAAACAAAAAACGGCTGTACTATTTTATAATTTGCAAAAATTAAGTGCAACTGGTTTGTATACAATTATTGTGATGACATTTTGATATAATATGAATATTTTCGACGCGAAAAGTGTCTAGAGATAGTTCGCCCTTTTGTTTCGATTTTTCGGCGAGTATGACGAAATAATCCTTGTTTTACATACATACCTAGAAGTATATTTTTTATATGATATTATGGTCCTACTTTATTAGCAGAAGTCTTTTTAAGGGGTTATAGTACTTACTCATCATTATGAACAACTTTGACTACGGCACCAACACTGAAATCGTGAAATATAATCAGCTGTTTCAAACATTAAAGGCCATATTCACCAACAAAATAACAGATGATTAAAATAAAACGTTTACCAAAAGTTCAGCTTATGCCTACTTTCACAAACTACATAACAGGCAATTACAGCTAAATCTGCCGTTAAACATGAATTTTTGTATGGGTAATTGGCCTATTCCATTTAAAACATCTGTTATATTTTGTCGATGAACAAGGCCCCTAGTAATATTAGACGGCTGTTTGTATTTTTCGAGACATCAGTTTTGGTGTCATAGTAAAAAAAAAACATAACGATGAGTACCTCCTTAAAAGGACCCCCGCTAATAGAGTAGGACCCTACCAACCCTACATTATGATAATATTATGCTAATACTATGGCACTTAGTGAAATTATTATAATTTTCAATTCTAATTATTATGCCATACGTTTTTACCGAACACAGAAGGTAACATATAAATCGACAACAATCTTATTACATCCTTTGACGGATTAGTTGGCGCAGTGGTTAAGCAATTGGCTTTCTGCGCTACGCAGACTACTGCCGCGGGTTCGATTCCAACACGGAACAAATATTTGTATGGCCTGCAGATAGTTGTTCCGGGGTGTGTGTGCATTTGAAGTGTATGTTTATAAACTGTACTCACGATACAGGAGAAATCCTAGAGTTAAGTATCGATATAAAAATGTATTAAAAAAATACTAGCGTTTTATCCGCTACTTCATCCGCGTAGCAGCAGACATAGCAAGACAATTACAAAAGATCATTTATGGCAACTATTATAAAACCCAGGACGTTAAGAGGGTGTCTTTTTGTTGTATGATGTTAGAAAGTGACGGATATATTGAAAACCGGGGTTTGTATGTATCATAAATCATATTTTGTAATAAGGAAGATAATGTACGACGGTGACAAAAATAAATAAAGAAAATGGTGTGACAAGTGGTGTGCTGCATTTAAAATAAACCTTTGGTAAATTACAGATGCAATGAAATATATTTGACAGACGTGTAGAATTTTATCCCAATGTCAGGAAATCATGAATAAAAATCCTGTTTATCATGACTTCCAGAGAATTTTTCTGGACATATTAAAATTACATGTAATTATTTCAATGTCTGACAGATACACCCGTCTGTCTGCTTGCAAATTTATTACTTCATACGCTGACATCTTGCCGAACGACTAATACTTCGTTCTGAAGTTTGCCGGTCCCAATTTTGCAGTTCGCATTTACTAGTAAGCCTTCCACTCTGAAAAGATAATAAGGTTTTAGTGATGAGAGTTGAGGCAGGAGTGGTACTACAGTTCAGGGTTCGATATTATCAAGATAAACACGCCTTGTGAGAATTATCGGATAAATATCATGATAAATACAAAATAACTATCAAACAAATATATTCTTACAGATCCTTATTTAACTGATATTATCGAAATGTTTAGAGGAAAACATGTTGAAATTTTCTTTTTTCAATTTGCATTGTAAATATAGAAAAAAAAAAAAAAATGTGTTTAATTCTTTGAATAAATATTTAGGGGATAGTTTTATGAAAAGTACCTAATTTAGGGATATTTCACGAGGAGTCCGGGGAAAATCAAAATCAGAGGGTGGCAACACTGCTCTTTCCTTTCAAATACGCTGATGATGAGATAGTCAACTACTCACCCGTTTATGCTTGTATTTTTGTCATTTATGACGTCACATTTGTCGATATCCAGCTTCATGTCGATCTCACAACGTATGCACTGCTCGCTACAATCTGATATCACCGTACCATTGAGTTCTACTTGTGATCCGGAGTACATTTGAATACCAACGCCGCAGTTTTTGATCTTACAGTTTCTTAGTTCCACCTGAAAGTTAATAGTAAAGATTCATCTTACAGAAATAGACGTTAAAAGTTGAAGTATTACACATGGGTACAAAAAGTCTGGCATCATAATAAAAATGTTGTTTGTATAGCTTCACAGGAAAATTAAAAAATCGTCACTATTATTGCGGATTTTATCCGAAGTGTCAATAGTGTGTCTTCTTTTCTTTTCACTCTTTCCTGTCGCAGGACTGCTGGCAGAAATTTCTTTAGAAATAAGCAGTACCTTTGTACTTGATATCTTTACTTATTTTCTTTGTAATGTGTATGTGTGTACATCTAAACTAATATTATAAAGAGAAAAGATTTGATTTTTTGTATGTTTGTTTGTTTGTAATGGATAAACAAAAACGACTGGACCCATTTTAAAAATTCTTTCACCAGCAGAATGCTACATTATCTGTGAGTAACATAGGTTATAATTTATAAAGATATCACGCGGGCGAAGCCGCTGGCGGAAGCTAGTAAATAATAAATAAATAAATAAAATAGTTTATCATCGTATAGTTTATCACGTCAAGTAATTTTTCCCTGGTTTCTACCGTTTTTCTGATTCATTATTTGGGAGGTGCTGTCATGTAGTTTTTCATAACAATTTAGTATTTACCTGAGCTCCTTTGTGAACCACGATCCCAGAGTAAAAGTTGTCGAAAGTGCAATCTTCTATGAGGATCTTGGCTCCAGACATCGCCACAATGCCTTGTGCGAAGTCGCTCTGAAACAGAAAGAATTTCATTCATATGCACACGAAAAATTCCACTGGTAAACATTATAGTTCTCGCAAATCTTTATGAGCCCTGAACTCTCTCTCTCTCTCCCTCTAGCACCTATATAAGCGTAGTATTAAAGGTGCTAGAGGGAGAGGGAGAGAGTTCAGAGGGCTCATAAAGATTTGTGCGTACTCTATAGCATCTTCATGGATGGTAACAAAATATATAGCCTTACAATGTATTGAACTTCTGTAGGTTATAAACTTATATGGGTATACGGTTAGTTTAAAATAAACACACAATTCATGTTTTACCGAAAAAAAAGATGGGTGTTTTATGAGATAGTGTGTGTATCTGTGGAAATGTGGATCTGCGTGTATCTTTTTTTTTTTTTTTTTAAACTTTGCCCCTCACTAGCATTTCTCCTGTATCGAGGGTACAGTTTACAAACATACATGTCACATGCACACACAACCAGACCCGAAACAACTATCTGTAGATCATACAAATATTTGTTCCGTGCGGGGATCGAACCCGCGGCACGTAGCGCAGAAGGCTAATCGCTTAGCCACTGCGCCAACCGTGTCGTCAAAATGGAAATATCTGTGGAAATGTGGATCTGTCTCTGGCATCGTAGCTCCAAAACGGATGGCCGATTTAATTCATTTTTTTTAAATTGAAAGCTAGTTTTGTGCTATCATCTTAACTATGTTTCATGAAAATCTGTTCAGCCGTTCAAAAGTTACAGCTCTTTTTATAGTTGGAGTCGAGGCTTTGATGGTTAGGTTATTATATAATTAGGTACCTGTGAACTGCTGGAGTGGTCGAGTATGTTACAGCGCGCGATGTGCAGACTACCAGAGCGCATCACTACTACTGTGTTCACAGAGGTGCACTGCAGCGTTAGATCACGAAGCCGACACTCTTCCGAGAGCTGCAGCAGGCAGGTCCTCATGTCTGGAGCTTGAAGTGTTGATCCTGGAGGGAGAAAAATAGCTTATAACCAGTGATCGGAATATGTAGGGCCATTTTACTTAAAGTTAAAACCACCTAAATTTTATGTATTTAAACGACTCCCGGGTTCCCGGAAATATTTTTACAACTTATTAGTTACGGTCGATCAAAAAAGTGGTGTAAAATTTATCTAATTGTTAATTTTCCGTAAAACATAATATTCTAATAAATATTAATATTAATTAGGCACTAGAATATAAGTTTTACAGAAAATAAAAATAAAACTTTAAAATGTGGTCCTAAAGTTTACACATTGGCGCTTTAGCCATTTTGCTTTTGTAGTGTAAATATGGACAATAATTTACTTGGCGATAGTTTGTCGCAATTTGTGTCTTTGTTTCGCCAACTGTGGAGAATCTTGACCTACCATTAAAACTGGTGATGTTGATGTTGGAGAGCGGCACCTCGGGCACGTGGTGGCTGTGGCTGCACACCACCAGCTCCTCAGGCTCCAGCATCAGCGCCTCCTCTGCTGACGTCATCATACTCAGCGTGTACTCGTTAGTCAGATGGGATGTAAGGAACTTTGACAGTTCCCCAAATTCAAAGATTGAGCCACCTTGCCAGAGGGCCACAACCTGGAGAAAGAAAACGAATTATGATAGAAGGAATGCTAATCACATGCCATAAGATATAGATAACACGCTGATGCTTAATCTAATAGGCGAAATATATTGGACTATTTACTTCTATGCTGCCCATTGCAAAATGTGGATCTCCGCGAAACCAAACCAACCAAAGATTAGAATGGAAAGTAATTCGAAACAGTGCATTTTTTTTTTTTTATAATTATATCATCCGCTTTCCTTGGTCTGTCATTTACAATGATTTTTCGGTTGTTTAACACCAAAGAGTTATTTAAATGTTTTAAGGGAGGAGTGTTTTTCTCACCTGCCAGGCTAATAAATACGCGGTGCGACATAATTATGTCGTCGCAATATCTCGTGCGGAAACAGTATTTTAATAGCATTATCTTGTCTTGTCGTGCCGACAAACTTCTGTCGCAGCGCGCATTTTAGCCTAGCTGGTGCGATTAAAGCTCAAAGAGTTAGGTTGTTGCTCATTACTTAGAGGCTGCAAATAGTGGTGAATGTCTGAACGTCACATCTGAACGTAGTGTAAGTTTAATTTTGTATGCTGCCATACTTACATTTTTCTTGCTCTTATTCTTCTGCCATTTGGACCGTTCCTTAGCGAGGAACTGCTCCCTGATCAGCGAGTTCTCATACAACGTCCACTTGGACATCAGCCCGTCTAGCCGCGCGTTCATTTCCGCACAGAGAGATATATAGTTTGGTGGTAGAAGGGAATCTGAAAAATATAATAAAATCGATGTCATGGTCTATCTATGAGCCAAATTTTGATCAAATTCATTCAGCATTTATACGTGATTGAGTACCAAACATCCAAACATCTTCACAAACTGTCACATTAAAATTTATAACATTGATAAGATAAAGTAAAAAATTAAATATTAAAGCCTTTATTGCTGTAGGAAACATTTTACAATAAACTTTAAAATATAATGTATCAATCAGCTTTTCCTGGGACATAGGCCTCCTCCAAGGATTTTCAATGGTCTCTATCCTTCGCTTTTCGTGGCCACGTGGGGCTATCGGTCTTTGGAATATCATCATTCATCATTATCATCAGTAAAATACTTATAAGCAAAGAACAATAATCTCACCATCATCATTAGCCAGGTCTCCCTCGCACAGCGAGGAGTCCAGCTGCCTCAGCTTCTCATGGGCATCAATGGCACTATTCCTTAGCAATGTAATGGACCTGGCCACACAGTTTGGTATGGTCCCATTATGCATATCTGACCAGAGCTGCATCCGTTCTTCTATTGTGTTTGGTAGGAGGACCTTGTCGTCTGCATCATCCCATGGCATCCAAATGTTGTTGTAATAGAATCTGAAATTATAATAACTATACCTTAGTCACAGTCGATGTGGAGATTATTACAAATGCGTTTGTGCTGGGGCTAAAACAACTTTGTATTACCAAGCTGTTTGTGTCATTGCGATGTCAAAGCAAAGATTTTTATTTCAACTGGGCCTTTGCAGGCACTTTCAAAATGTTGTGATCCTAGGTGCACGGTCCAAGTGGGTTGGTCCTGGAGGAGATACCAGCAAGAAACTCCATGGATACTAACTGTAAGGTGTTACTAAACCATCCAGACAGGACCAACAGATGCCAGAGGAACCCAATTGTGTTTTTAGACAAAAGTGTTGCTCAATAGGTTTATTTGTATATTTTTGTTAGGTAGTGTTTGATGGGAAAGTATGTGAGCAGCATTACACACTTCAGCTGCAGTTATAGCTAACATTCAACTTTATAATATTGTTCTATCAAAAGTATGCGGAGCTTCCTAAAGATGAACAAATAGTTCTACAATGGTGACCATAATCTGTCTCAGTATAATTACCTTAACAAATCAATAAACTCAGCTGTAGTGGCCACATTGATGCACTGTTCTCGTTGCTTCATAGTAGGCCAGAGCTCAATCAGCGGCACATCAACAATATTTTCCGGTAGAGATACAGACTCATGTTGAACGCTGAGCACATCCACACATGCAGACAAGTTCTCGAAGTCTACTGATGTGACGGTTACATAAGCAATGCAGGGGAATCTTACTTCTGTAAATAAGAAATAATTTATTTTATTTGCTACACTCTGTTGAACTTTCATAGGATACAAGTGCAAGGCTGTCGCCAAAACTTTTGTTCAAGGGGGTTGAACTGTGAACAGGAAAGGCAATTAGGAACAGCTATTTAGAACTGTTTTACTAACTAAAACTTAATAATCAGAGGATATTAATTTGAATGAATGCTACTTTTTGAAAAAAAAATCTATAATGATTGTAACATTTTAAAAGTAATTTTTAACTCCTGACAAAAAAGAGGGGTGTTATAAGTTTGTAGTATCTGTGTATCTGTCTGTGGCATCGGAGCCCTAAAACAGATTGACCAATTTTAATAGTTTTTTTTATTGAAAGCTATTTTAATTGGGTATTATCTTAGTTAATGATCATGAAAATCTGTTCAGCCGTTCCAAAGTTACTATTTTTCTAGTTGCAGTTGGGGGTTTATGGTGGTTGGGTTATATTGTTTGAGCTTGAACTTCCCCTGGCAACAGCCTTGCACAGATGTTTATGAACTCTAAAATCATTTTGGAGTGAACTTGAACTGGTATTAATTTATTTCTACAAAAACCAAGAACTTACCGAATTTTTTACAGAAGGCCTTAGAAAGTTTCCACAGAGCATCCCATCCCACTGGCTCGACCAGCAGCTCGGATTGCATGCTCCACTGCTCCCGAGCCGTGCTGCGACCAGAACTGAACACCCGCAACAACTCCTGTAGGATCTCATTGTCGCTGCGGGAAAATGTGTACACCGACGGCATCTACAAGAGAAATCGTTTTGAAATAATCATACAGAAACCTACACAATCTTATGGGGTCACTGTTTAAGCATCGAATATTTGAATTCCAGGATGTTGAAATACATACGGTATAGGTACAATTAATGATGAAACAGAATAGATATTTAGAAATATGCGTTTTCAAAACCTAACCGGTCAAAAAGTAGTTACCATGACTCATCTATGGAAGCCAAAAATTAATGTATTTCGGTCTGCAACACCATTTCCAACTTATATTTACCTTTTACTGTGATATTTGTAGGGTTTAGAATGTTATAATTCGATAAACTGTTGAGAAATAACGATAAATGAAGTTTATTTTGGTTCTCGACCGCTAACAAAACTTTCAAAAATTCTAACTGGTTGATTTGACGTTAAATTTTTTTTTCTACGTTTGACGGTAACGTTTCGTTTTATGCAGTAAACTTTGAAGTACGACGAAAATCACAACCATAGTATAGTACATTTTTACAGTTACTTCTTAGGTAGTTTACTTCATTTGACTTCAATAACTTGAAGATTTATATAATTAACTTTTAACGTTATAGGTACTATATATTATCTCTATGCTTTTAACAAACACAAAATCGTAAGAAAATAACTAACACCTCTTAACTGAAAAGTCGACATCTGTCGGTGCGACTTGATTAGTCTAATAATTAAGTTATGAAACAATACCAATAGATGACACTACTCACTGCTGTTTCAGAAAGTTGATTTTCAGTTCTCAGCGGTGAAAAAAAGATGGGCTAATAAAATTACTACATACCTCGAATAATATATATTTTAAGCACGAGTCTGCTATAGACTCTGACACCCGGATTCTCGGACTTTACTAGATACAAAACCTAGTTACCTTTTTCTTAGCGCTTCTTTTAAATTCGAACAAATTCGGACTTCTCCCCCATTCTCCCCTAGGGCTAGTAATCTGAAGGTTTCTAGAAGCTGCTGCCTATCTTCTTAGCTACGACATGCATGGATAGAGACGGGTGACCTATTCTTCACCAGGCACTACATGTTTATTGCAGCAGCTTTAAAGGTGGGCCTTATTCAGCAGTCCATTCGTAACTAAATCTACTGCAATTGCCACGAATAATTAATAAGCCCAAATAAGGTAATAGTTGTTGTGTCCAGTTAAGATCGGTATCAAAAAATAGATGGTTTAACCCTAGAATACTGACCATGCGTTAATATGGGGACGTGACTACGCGTAGTGAACTAGATCGTGTAATAGCGACACGCGTACGTACATAGCATACAAAAAACTAAACTAAGTATTCTTTATTCATATCATTTCACTAGTTGTTGCCACTAGTTGACTTTGCTCGCTTCGATATTACGGATTTAATTAAAACATGACAGAATTTCAATTCCCTATTTTACTCCTTAGGGGTAAAATTTTCGAAAATCTTGGAACACGTGTTTTCACGCCAAATACCAAATTTGATGGATCTAACTTTAAAAATGTCGGATTTTCATACAAACTTTCATCCCCATATAGGTGGAATTTCAGAACACATAGGTACTTATTTGCATTATAATTTTATTATTACAGTTATTATGTCCTTTATTCATTATTATACATACCCTGGTTACCCTGGGTTGCAGCTGAAATCCAGCGTTGGGTAATCAGTATTATCGTACTGACACCCAACATTATGCTGAGCTGCTGGCCCGTTTGGCACAACTACTGATTTTATTTTATTTTTATTTTCTGTGTTTTTAGCATTTATGTGCCAATAAACTTTATTTATTTATTTCTTTCTTTCTTTCTTTACATATTTTTTACATTTTAAAATACATATTAAGTATAAAATAAAATAAAATATACATTTAAAAACATAAAAAATTGGAACCTACTGGCATCGGGAACAGGGTCCACCGTCCAAGCTACCGGTGGCTAGGGCTCCAGAGAGAGGAACCTCCTCACAATGCGTGCTGTGTTGAGGGGTACCGCCTTCTGTATCAAGCCCTTGATCCAACCCCCCAACGAGAGCGTCATAAGGTTTAAATTTTAAACCATAACAAGTACCTAACACGCATTTATGTAACCGACATTGTCCTCATCTTGATCAACGCATATAAAGTAAATGTACTGAACGTGGAATTTTTAATAGTACAACGCGGGCTGGGAGTTGAAGTGTTACATTTATTTTTTATTTAGTATACTTACGATGTCGATAATTATGTAATCTCGGAGCTTCAAGACACAATTTTTTTTTAAATTAATTGCTCTCTGCTTTAAATTGTGGATGCTTTCGGCCTGTATTTTTTTTATCGCCTCGTTTATACTGAAGTGCATGCACAAGTGCGTTCCGTGTCCTCTAATTGTTGTAAAAAATTCATTCTAGATAATAATATATTATAATATTATTTTATATACTTATATACAGGGTTATTTGTAAAACACCGGCAACGCTTTAAGGGGTGAAACTACTCATCAATATGAACAACTTTTACTATGGGACAAACCACGAAATCGCGAAAAAAAATTCAAACTTTTTATACGAAAGATTAACCTTGCTCCATCAAAATGTATGAAAAGTTTGAATTTTTTTTCGCGATTTCATGGTTGGTCCCGTAGTAAAAGTTGTTCATATTGATGAGTAGTTTCACCCCTTAAAGCATTGCCGGTGTTTTACAAATAACCCTGTATATATGTATATAAAACACAATAAAAATCAATCAGCGTAAATTAAGTGCGGTTATTACCTGTAAAACCTTGCGAGCCTTTGCAATGCGATTTTTTCGTATAGAGTGCCTAGAAGTCGGAGATAACTAACTATCAGTGATTAAGATAAATGTGATTAAATGTAAGTACCTAGACACATACATACTAATTTTGTTTGAGACTTGTATAGCCTTTTGTCTAATTTGCGAGGAACCAAGATATGTGTATTTTAAACTCGGATTATAATTATGGTAAAAAAATGGAAAACTTTATAAAGGTAGGTACAGAACAATATTCATCTAAATATGATAAATTAATAAAGATATGGGACAAAAAAAATGCACTCATGTTAAAAAATTACTGTAAGTACCTGCAATCATCATTTAAATTGTAGGTAGTTAGTTAGGTACTACCAGATTCTATGTTGACGATGGAGACGTATGGAACTGATTATCTTATGCACATGCGGCTTCCCTGGTGACCCACTGCTTAGTGCTTCCTGTCTTCACAAGCTAAATTTAATGACACTTCCCTTGTTTTAATAATTGAGTGGCTTGAATGCTATGTATGTACCTAATTTTATTGTTTAAATTATAGTGTTACTTATTATGATCTTTGCTGTTTTTTTTTTGTAATATTGTGTAAATTCAGGTCTAATTTTAGCCGGGGCCGCTCCGGCGACCCCATATATTATTGTAAAATTGTTTTTGAAAAGAGTATCCATGGAGTTTCTTCTTCAGAACCAACCCACTTGGAACCGTGCACCTAGAATCACGACGTTTTGAGAGTGCCTGCAAAGGCCCAGTTGAAATAAAAGACTTTAACTTTGACTTAGAGAACCCGCGGATTATACGAATTATACTCGTATAAATTAAAACATTTTTTTTTCATTACATAATACCTACTTAATGTCATAATGAGTCTTGAGAAGTAATTAATATACGCATAAGGAAACGGCCCTACCGTTTCCTTATGCGTATATTTACCATTACCATTTAAGACATCTGCAATGGTAGGTAGGTAGTAGGTAGATACTATATAATTATAAACCATAATAATTACAAAGTTATTGTACTTTTTTATTGTGCACATTAAACACCGGACATTTAATTAAGTACCTATTTTATGTCTATTTTACAATTTACATCGTTCTTTTCAGACACCACCATGTCGTGGTTCATAGCTCTAACAGTCATCGCGACATCAATCCTCTTATACTGGCAGTATTGGAGGTGGACCCACAGGCGGATGCTGGAACTAGCGGCTCGAGTGCCAGGTCCACCGGCTTTACCGCTACTGGGTAACTTGCTGATCTTCATGGTAAACCCTGGAGGTAAGTGATTCGACCGAGGCGTTTGATATGTCCACCACGAAACATTTATTACGAAAATGTATCATGAGGCATTACGGACGATGCTCTGAATCTTCTTGTTTACTATATATAGGTATCTAATGGGATTCAGAGAGTTGATGGCAATGGAAATACATCTCCGGGGTCCGGTTACAATGGGGGTTCCACAGGGCTCAATCATCGGGCCTATTTTCTTCCTTATTAAATAAATGGAAACTGGACTATGCAGTCTTGAAGATGCAGCTGTTGACGCGAAAGTAATTGCTCTGGTAGCGATCTATAGGGGTGTATCACTCTTGGATAGAAATACTTTAACGCAAATAATTTCTCAACTTTAGAAAAAAAAAAATGTCAACAATGTTTTCATAAATTGTCCGTTAGGGGCACGCACTCGTAAGTTTTTTACTACTAACACACTTCAAAATACATTCAATTTTTTTTTGTCTTATTTACAGAGTTCCTGAACAAAATTGCCGCCCTCAACGACATCTATGGACAATACTTCAAGTTCTGGCTCGGTCCCGATCTCAACATTTGTGTCATGAATCCAACTGATATTAGAGTAAGTACCTAACCTACCTACTTACTAAGTATAAGCGCAATCGCTACAATTATCAAAGATGTACAAGATACCTCATAAAAAGTATCTGGAATACAAGGTACAAGATACTTTCAAGTAAAGTATTTGAGATATTAGATACAAGATACTTTTGGAAATGGTATTTGAAATATTAGATATAAAATACGTAATTTCTAAATACTTTTTCAAAGTCTTGAAAGATGTGTAGACGACGTGTGTGTGTGACGAGGTGTGAGGATCCTGAACCAGTCAAGGTTTTGTGTCTGGCAGGCTTACTTACTGCCAATTTGGTAAAGCGGGCGAGTTTCCGCAACTCCACGTCGATGCGCGTATTTTGTGTATCGGGCCCTTTGTCATATCTCTCAGTTAAAATTTCCCAACTTTGCCTAGTACAACATCGGTAAATCTGCGCGCCTAAGTTAAGAGTCACTTTGTATTTACCTACAACATTTCTGGACTAAGCGTTGCCATCATAAACTTATTATACGTTTATGGTTGCCATAATTATGACAAGTACTTAAGTAATTGAAGGCTTTCTATCCCAGGCAATGTTAGTAGTAGTAAAACTGCCCAACTTTGTTTAGACCCCCTAAGCAAAGTTGGGCAGTTTTACGGTAGTTTTTGGGTGTTGATTCCAAATCTCTAACAAATCTAGACTTTGTTAACTTGTCCTTATTATTGTAGTTCTCATTACCACCTGTCAGACCACAAAATACTTCACACAGGACTTTAGATCACAGGACAATGCTTTATTTTCCTGCATTTAGTTAACTCGCTCGGAAACGACCCAGAACGTCTAGTCAAGCTTGAGCTGACGTAGATGCATAGATGATGCACAGACATTATTCCGGCTTGAGCCGGAATAATTTCATTTTATCGTAATAATCTCAAATACATATATATTGGTGTCGATTATGTTGCTAACTTTGACAGGACTAAATTAAACTAAGGATTCTTGTCTCGTTCTGTTTCAACAAACACGAAAGTGAAGGATGCGTTTCGTCTAGTTTAGTATCGTTTGCGCAAGAGAATCGACACCATTATATTATTTTTATTATAATCTACGGTATATTTTATTTGTGTCTTTTTTTATTTGTATAGGCTCTACGTTAGGCCAACACACCATCTTAAAATATTTCCAATTATAATTAATTAATAATTTCAGGCATTACTGACAAGCAACAAAGTGAACCAGAAAGGACTGGTGTACGAGATGCTTGTACCATTTATTGGGTACGGCGTTCTTGCAGGAGGTAAGTGAGTTTATACAAGTTCCTACCTGCCTAGTCCCGATCCCTTTAAGGGGTTACTGTACTCATCATTATAAACAACTTTTACCACAATATTAGTCCCATCCCATAGGACCAATCCTGAAATAAAATAAAAACTGTTCCATAAAAATAATTAAATATTACTCGACTAGGTAAGTAAGTATACCTATGTATGGAAAAACAGATATTTATTTCACAATTTCAGGTATGGTCCTAGTTCCGATATTTTATAATTAAAGCTCCGATAATAGGAAAATCACATTTCGCAACCTTATGGCCCATTTTGTTTGCCCTAATAGTTTCATCGATTTACAATATAAAGGTTTTCAGGCCCAACCTGGCGCAGCCACCGAAAGATAGCGACTCCAACCTACAACAAGAAGTCCGTGGAGCACTTCACGCCTGTATTCAATAGCGAGGCTGAGCAGCTAGCCAGGGTCCTCAGTAGGAAAGACCCCGATGTTTCTTTCGATGTTTATAAAGATGTTGTGAAATATACCACGCAGAGCGTTAACCGTAAGTTTCATTTGAGTCTAATTTGAGTAAATGATGTTTATTCGCCTCCTTGTTTCGTGGTAACATGCTCTCAGTTTCAGACTGCATTTTTTTAATGTAAGTAAGTATTGGGAGCTTTGAAATCGCACTACGTCATTTATTCAATCCCTAAAAGCTTAGATCGATTTCAATAAAAGAGCCTCCTTAAGTGATGATGCCTGGGATCGTCTGGGGCATCCTGGGCAGTCAGCTACCAACTGGCTAGTCTTCTCACTTGAGCATGGGCGATCACTATGCTCGTGCCGACACGACAGAAGAAGAAGTTCGGTTTCGCAAAATAACCTACTTGGGTGAGCTTAGTTCCGTCGCGTAAATCTTTACTCAAATTAAACTCGATCTTTTGAATTGAATCATGACTCAGGCTCTATTATGGCCTGGATCGAATCCTAATTTAAGTAGTCCGACTCCGAGGACCAAAAAGATAACATTACTTAACAGATGCTAATGCGAATAATAATAGGTAATAAAGGTACGGGCGCGGCCACGGGTACCGTTTTGCTCTTACGGTTGGTTGTGTATGTAGCCTAGCACTCTAGAAGTTCTGGGGGCTCAGGGCATGGGGGCGTTCCTACGAAAATGGTCAAATCGCACAAAATTGTACCGATATATTGAAAAGTATAATTGAATTTATTGTTTTCACATTGTCAAAAAATAAAGAAAGAAAAAAAAAAACAGTCAAAACGCAATCCTATATACTAATAAAAACATGACAATAAAACACTTAAACTACGATAAACACAACAGAAAATGCTACACTACCGACTATATTGTACTTTTGGTTGCAGAAACGCTTATGGGACTATCCAAAGAAGATTCACAAAATCTTTACAGAATGGACGAAATAGTTGCAAGAACAAGAGAGTGAGTCATGTAGTTTAATTGTTACTCCTTATTTCTTCTTCCAAAGAGTTTAAAAGCCTGGAAGTAAAAGAGAGAGAGATACTATATGTCTGAAGTACAGTGATGGAATAGGTTTTACAATGGGCAGGCAATCTCTTTTACCTACTATAAGTCAGTCAGTTCATAATCCATATTTTTTTGTAAGTTATTTAGTACAATATATTATTATGTAGGTACACCACAATCTGTCATATAACTTGTTTATAAGGTTGCTTGGTTGGTTCAAACATTATAATCTATATTAATATAACATGACGTCACGCCATGTAAACCCAGTCTGTTGCCTTCGACCGTTTCTTCAATCAGCTGTTCTAAAATCTAATCATAATAATTATAACGTCCATCGTCCAACCTTTCTAGTCCTGAACCCTTTCACGGTTTTTGGTATTCGGGATCGGCCCTAGAAATGTTAGACTTTGTATATTATGTTCTCAGCGTGTACGTCCTAATCTTCGAAAAGATGACAAGATGGTGGCTTCAAATCCCGATCATATACTGGCTCGCAGGCAAAAAGAAGTTGCACAATTACTACTTGAAGTTAATCGATGACTTCATCAGTGATATTGTGAAGAGAAGAAAAAAGGCTTTGGAGGTGTCCGTACCTGATAAAGAGAGTATGGGCATCGTAGACAGGTATATACTGTCGGGAGAGCTGAGTGAGACAGAAATAAAGTTGGAGACGATGACTTTGTTTACAACGGTAAGCATTTTACTGGACTGTTTGTAAATATCGCACCCTGTTTTCCCCAACGGGTTAGGCTGAGGTAGACACTGTTCCTTCCATGTCCTTTCCATTCTTCACATAGGAACGAGACTACTGCCATCCACTGGGCTCTTCCAATCTCTAAATACCCAATGATCAAATATCTCGACTTTTTTTACCTGTGGAAATGCCTCATGCTTAAGTGGATAATTTTGAATTTCAGAGTCAGGAGGCAGCAGCTAAAATAGCTTCGGGCGTTCTTATGTTCCTTGCTCATTTGCCTGACTGGCAGGTACGTACACATAAAATTTTACAGTTCATAAATACCTATAATTAATTTAATGGGAGTTTCTCGAGTGAATGGGTATGTTCTTGGCAAGACATCGAATACCGTCATCCTTTTTTTAAAATCTACCTTGGCAGACATGTCAATTGAGTTGGTTATCATAACCTAACGTAAAAAATGTACTAGTTATTATTTGTATGGGCAACAAGTCAAAGCATCGGGTTCTTCGTGTCTTTGGGCCTGAAATTTCATAAGGAACACGTTGGATAGGTATTTGAAAACAAGATAATATCCAATAATCGGCTTACGTATATATTGCGGATTTTTCAGACACCTGTTCAATTTTTATACGTTCAATACTGGTAGCTTCCAATCTAGAACCAGTTCTAGATTGGAAGCTACGAAACAATCCAAGTCCAATGAGTAATTTTCCGGTTATTTTACGATAATTATATTACCTACTATTATTTATATAGCATAATAATCATCTAAGGTAATATGCAGTGGTAATTGCTTGTCTGTCTTGCTTACCTACCTATATTGCTTACCTATTTGTTCTCGGTATTCAGAGTTACCGTATGCTCATTTATATATTTGAATAAAAGCACGTTATTGGTTCCAATAATTAACTACGTATAATTTAATAATTGGATTTTCAAAAATTATATTTATTGGGATTCAATAAAGTCAACAACAAAATTAAATTCTGTCTCCCTTTGAGAACACATAGCAGGAAAATAAGGTTTGATATTCCATCCTATCAAAAGAAGGATCATCCGACAAGGCGACCGACGTGTTGTGCCTGGCGGGCCGAGACCTGACGGTCAAACTTTATTAGCGGATTCTTTTAAAGGGTTATACCTAGTACCCATCATAATGAACAACTTTTATTATGGGAACAATTCTGAAATCGAGAAAAAATATCTGCTTACGTACTCGGCTAAATGAATGGAATAGCAGATGTAGTAAATACAACTTTCGATCGAATATGTATTAAAAATCTGATCTTAAATTTTTACCTCACAATGATATTTGATAATAGGTAACAAAAGAAAATAGTCCTCTACAACCAAAACTATGTCGTCCAATTCCAGGAGAAAGTGTACAACGAAATGATCGATGTCCTCGGTCCTCATGGCCCAGTGACCAGCGAGCAACTAAAGCAGCTGCAGTATTTAGACATGGTGTACAAAGAGACGCTGAGATACCTGTCCATCGCCGCGATGATACAGAGGACTGTGAAGGAGGAGATTACTATCAATGAAGGTATGACGTCGTCAGATCTATAGCCCAGTGACTAAGCAACTGAAGCAGCTGCAGTATTTAGACATGGTGTACAAGGAGACGCTGCGATACCTGTCCATCGCCGCGATGATACAGAGGACTGTGAAGGAGGAGATTACTATCAATGAAGGTATGACGTCGTCAGATCTACAGACCAGTGACTAAGCAACTAAAGCAGCTGCAGTATTTAGACATAGAGTACAAGGAGACTCTGCCATACCTCTCCAGTGTCCAGTCCATTGCCGTGCTGATACAAAGAACTGTGATGGAGGAGATTACGATCAACGAAGGTATGAAGTTGTCGGTTATCCTAGCCCAGTAACCAGCCTGCAACTACAAAAAGAAAAGTTGGTCTACCTACCTATTCTGTAGAATAACTATATGCAACTTCTTAGCGAGTCCAGATAAAGCCCAGAAAAAAGTTAGCTACAAGGGTAGTTCTATTAGTACCTAGCATGTAATTCTGCGTACCCACATGCATAATTATAATATATGCTAATAATAGAACTAATTAGAAGTTGTGTCCGGACACGCTGGACACAACTACAAAGGTTTTTCTTCCCGGTTCTTTTCCATGGGACCATATTTGAAACTACGCACCTAGAGTATCTGCAGATTTAGACATAGACACTGTATATTATAAGCCATTTTGTATTCAAGAGATGGTACTACAAACAAAAAAAACAGTTCATCTCCAGAAATGCCACCTCATTTTTATTTTTTTATAAAATAAGACAATTTTAATTCTGTATGTCCAGGAAAAATCACCCTCCCAGCGGGGACCTCCCTAGTGATTCCGATCCACCACATGCACCGGGACCCGCGCTACTGGGAGGATCCTGACAAGGTGATGCCGGAGAGATTTCTGCCGGAAAACGTGAAGAAACGGGACCCGAACGCCTTCGTGCCCTTCAGTTTGGGATCTATGGATTGTTTAGGTGCATGCTTTATTCTTTACTCTTAAAGTTTATATTTATAGATTGAAGTATATAATAGAAAATAAAACCGTGGATGAATCAAACTTACCGAACTTACAGCTATCCCCCGACAAGTTGCAATCTACAATCATTAGGGAATAGAAACGCCAGTAAAATGTATGAGATGGGCGTTTACGAATCACGTGACTATTGGACAGCTTATCTCAATTCAGTTGATGAATATGAACCTTATGCGGATGACATTAAGAGTCGTCAATTATGTAGATATTTTGACATTCGTAATATGAATCATATTATGATTCATCTAAAGCGGCCTTTTTAGCCCCCCGTTTTGCTCGCATTTCTTTTCTCCAGCAATTGTAGATTGTACACTTGTTCCACAAGGTAATGGTGTTACGTGCCTGCGAACTAGAAAAATCTAATAGAGAGAAGAAGTTCAATCAACATACATCAGTCTCAGCCTCGTACCTATTCACACATTGATTTCACAATGGCTTACATAATATTTGATAATTATATTATCAGTGATCACACAATGAAAATGACTGTAGATTTTTTAATTGTTTTATTATTTTTATATTAATTTTAGACTTTTCATATTTTACTTGTGAATGAAACACTTTATGTAAATGCGAAAACAAAACATAGGTACTTAATTCAATATTGAATTTAATTCATCATTCTCACGAATATAGTAAATTACGTTTTATATTTAGATAAATGATCGAATAGGGTACCTATTCGATTTTAGTATTTCATTCACAAGTAAAATATGAAAAGTTTAAAATTAAATGATCCGATTTCAAAGGCCGTAGCATTTAGCAATATATATAATATAGCAAAAGCAAAGTAGTCCTAATCATAATGATTTCATCTTCAGGTCGAGTGTACGCCACATCCTTAATCAAGACAATAGTCGTGTGGGTCCTAAGATACGCGCGACTTGAGCCTGCCGGCACCCTGGACAACATCAAACTACACGTCGCCATATCCTCGTCGTGTGCTGATGGATACAATGTCCGAGCTAGACCGAGGAGGAATGGAAAATAAATAAATAAATAAAAAATCACGAATCGATCTCTGCCTCAGCCTTAAATACCTTTACATAAACAGTTTTCTTAATATATCAACATCATACGGATAAACGATCAAAGGATGATCCTAAGTACAAATCTACTACTGACACTGTCATTTGTCTGAGAACGAAAAAGAATATTTAATCTAAGTCAAAACGAAATAAGACTCCACGTTAATAATAAAGGTATTTAATAAGATCTATCTTCCCGTTAGTATCCGAAGGGACAGTGGGACCTAGACACCTCATCATCACCATAACGACATCATAACGTGTTCAGAAATCACTTACTAAGCGTGTTCAACATGCTATGTTTGGTCCTTCGATACGCGCGATTAGAACTTGCCGATGCTGACTCCCTGGACAACATAATGCTACAAACGTCGCCATATCCGTGTCGTGTGCCGGTGGATACAATGTCAATGCTAGACCGAGTAAGAATGAACGAATCAATGTTGGCGCGGCGCCTACTAATTTTGAGTACGCAAATTTTAATACAATTTCCTCCAAATCACGTCTCCGCGTCTAAATAATTGACGTTGGCAGATTATTATAATTTATTCTACCTTAGCATCGAATTTTTATGGGTTATATTCCCTTTTTCGAATCGGCGCGGCGGCGCGGCGGTCAGACCTATTGTACCTCTTTCAATTTTCATATTTTCTATTAATACAAAAAATAAGTTAGGGTAGGTATGGTAGATAGGGTAGGTAGGTAGGGTAGGTATAGGTAGTAGTAGGGTAGGTATAGTAGATAGGGTAGGTATGGTAGATAGGCTAGTGTAGGTAGGTAGGTAGGCAGGTAGGTAGGTGCATGACAGTTCTTTTATAATTGGCGGTACGAAGTTCGCCGGGTCAGCTAGTTAATACTATAATTATGTAGAGGGTAATCTGTTACGACCGTTGTTGTTACGGACGGCATAGGTGGCATAGCCGCGTAGCAGATATCTACAATGGGTTACTGATATCTGCTACGCGGCTACAGCGTAGCAGTAGACAGTATACGACAGTAGTGTTGACGACACGGTTGGCGCAGTGGCTAAGCGATTAGCCTTCTACGCTACGCGCCGCGGGTTCGATCCCCGCACGGAACAAGTATTTGTATAATCTGCAGATAGTTGTTTCGGGTCTGGGTGGTGTGTGCATGTGACATGTATGTTTGTAAACTGTACCCTCGATACAGGAGAAATCCTAGTGAGGGGCAACGTTTTAAAAAAAAAGAAAGAAAGAAAGAAAGTATGGTCTGTGTTTATGGTCCATCCAAATAATTATTGATGGAATGTAAATTAATTACTATATATACATATATTTTGTTTCCCTAAAGTGATGACACGTAAAGAAAACCAAAAAAGATATCATAACTAATAATTGTATTTTTAGTGTTCCTCATCAAACTAGGAACACGGAATGATTGTAACTGTTTTCGGTGTCTGCAAGCGATTCGCTCCAAAACTATTTTACATAGCAAGATAAATGTTTCAAAAATATTAAAAATACCTAATAAGCGCTCGTAAACGACACGTTGCCGACGACAAAAATAACCATAGACGGTAGTATATTACGTCTATATACGTATATTACCTACGTGAATAACCGTAGCCGTCGCCACTTGTCATCGCTTGTCAGCCGTCGACGCGATTACCGTCTGCGATAGTCGTCGACAAGACGCAGCTAGTTATCCCACTCATCCGGCAACGTGTTGCTTGTGTGTAACAAGATAGGAATTGATGGCCCATTATCAGACTATAAGGTTCTAATAGATTTCCTTAAACGTTGAAAAAATACGAAAAATTGCTGCCCATCATACCTCTCAATGGTATCCAATTCTTTTTAGACCAGGGACCTCTCGGACTTTTTTGTTCGGTGAAGGAATCCCAAGGTTCAAAATAAACTGAGAACTTGAAAATAAAGTTTAATCATAACTTTTAATACAATAAAATTAGAATAATTGTCGCCTTTGTACATTGTACATGAAGCATTTTAAATAAATCTTATATAAATAAAATATATTATAAAATATATTATATTATTTAAATAAATCTTTTATTGTATGTTTTTGTTTTATTTTTGTTCTAAGAACACGCGTTCAACAGATGCAATCGCGTCGCGGTCTCTAGATAAATGAGGAAAAATGTTATAAAAATTCCTTGTTACAAATATTACGGAAAATAAACTTATCACGCGAAATTACGTATTTTTATGAAACTAAAACACATTGTCTATTGCAGACAGAGCAAGGTTTATTACATTATAATGTCGTCAACACTTTCCTTGTTGAATACTAATAAGAGTTCGTGGATTGGGAGACGTGAAAAGAATAAAATGTATTTCGTTTTCTCAACAATCTCCATTTATAGCGTAAGTACTCGTATGTTTTGTTATAGATTAGGTATTGCAATGTAGGTTGCATACCAGTGGCGAAGGCTGACGAAGCCGTCCCAAAAATGCTACAATTAATGCTGCAATACAAAAATCCATACCGTCTCTTGTAATCTACATATATATATTGATCCTAATACGGAGGAACGAGGTATGGTATTTTTCCATTGATAAGGGAGTATCATCCGACCAGTAGAGTAATTATGATATACACTCTCGTAAGCGCAGTCACCCTTTGACCACCAATTCTGAGAAATCTATTATGTTTTCAATTTAATCGGATCTTAATCGAGCGGAGAGGTTTTTAACAGTTCAACAACGCACATTGCGCGGTATGCTTTAAAAATCACTTTGCTCGACAATTGGAACAACGTGATGAATATTCTTGAACTGTCAAAATCATTACGAGCGTGCATCATTATTAGGTACTTACCAGGCGAGGTGATATTGCCGAAGCCCGACGGTTGATGTGGAACAGTTCAATGAAAACTTTATTAGTGCGGTGTAGATTTGCAGTAAGCAGGCGATCTCTTACGCCCGTAAGAGATCAAGAGGATGGGTAACCGCATATTCATCAGCCAATTGTGGTGGTAATGGCAAAATTTCTTCTCTACTCATGACCCTCCCATGTAGCGTATATTAGGACTCACAGGGACGCCAGTTTACATTCTTCCCAATATTATAAATGCGAAAGGAACTCTGTCTCTCTGTCTGTTTGTAACCTTTTCATGACTAAACGGCTGAAACAATCTTGATGAAATTTGACAAGGAAATTGTGTGCATCATCAGGAAGGACATAATTATGCTTTATTTTTTTAAACTCTTCCGAACTCCATGACCTAGGAATCGAAGGACCAGATAGATAGATAATAATTCACTGAAATAAAATTTAAATAGGTAAAAGCGTTCTGGCAAACAAAACAAAAAATTATTTAAAAAATCTAACAATCCGACTGCATAAAAAGTGAACTTTATATAAAAACTGACAAGAAAAAAACAAGTCCAGTAGAATTCTAATGTGGACTTTAGCAGTCGGAACCCATTAATCATTACAAACCAGTCGGGTTGATTGATTTTCTAAATTAACTTTTTTTTTTTCTTTTTAGTTAGCATTTCTCATTCCAAATTAAATATATAAGTTGTATAATTTTTTGCAAGCTATTCATAAAACCCTTTATTTTGATACCCCAAACGAAAGGATCTGAGGAAAAATACATAATACATACCTACATAATACTCGAAAAACATAACCCTCCTTCTGGCGCAGTCGGGTACAAAATACGACATCGGGAAATTTTAAGTTCGGAGGTAAGTATAAATATTCACATAATAATAAAGCCAGACAGACAACAAACTTATTGTATGCATAAATGTTGAATGTTGTACAATAAACTGATTTTAGAACATACAGCGGGCCTACCGCGTAACTAAAATTGTAATGAACATCGACATTGGTATTCAACTTTAATACGATCGTGAGAGGATAAACTTCGAGCTACCTTGTTAAAAAAAATACCAATCATGAAGATAGGAGTCTGGACTTCATGATTGGTAATTTTTTTACAAGGTAGCTCGAAGTTTGGCCTCCCACGATCGTATTAAAGTTGAATTACCAATGTCGATGTTCATTAGAATTTTAGTTACGCGGTAGGCCCGCAGGGTTTAAATGTGAAGAAAAATACTCTAGCTAGCTGACTACACTAATTCTGGTACTGTAACACGGTTCATGAGTCGAGGAACCGTTTGTAGCATGAACATTAAAATTTGCCTTCAACTTGCTACCAATACAGATTATGCCGAAACCATAGAAGAAGCTTCAGAATAAAGGTGTTAATTCTCCCAGCGGCCCAGGAGCACACAGAAAGAGCTTCGAGATGCGATACCTTACGTCTGGTGCACTCTAGGCATTCAGCCTCCGTTCTTGGCTATAGGTACCCTATTCAAAGAACGAAAAATAATAATTAAAATACATTTGACCACTCATAATAAAAAAGATTTTGTGTAATTATTTCAAAATATTCTAACTTAAAATATTGTGTTGTCTACTTGAAGCAGTTTTTATTGAAGTAAGTTTTGAATTTTTCATTGTCTTGTTTCGTAATTCATCACAAAAAGATATAGTAAGATTGTTCATACTATATCTCAAGCCGAGTTGAATAAGGTATAATTTATTTCAATTACGAAATATATATTTCGTAATTGGTATATGTAATTATCATGTCGGGACTCATCCGAACGCCACAGAAGAATAACCTAACCGTCAAAAACTCCAACTAGAAAAAGAGCTGTAACTTTTGAACGGCTGAACAGATTTTCATGAAATATAGCCAAGATGATACCCGATTAAACTAGCTTTCGATTAAAAAAACTGCATTGAAATCAATTCATCCGTTTTAGAGCTACGATGCCACAGACAGATACACAGATACATAATCCAGCAGATTCACAGATACACACTACAAATTTTTAAAGCTCTCTTTTTTGTCGGAGTTTAAAAAGAACTGATCCAGAGAGACCATTCTCTAGTAAGCTCACCACTAGTCACAACCGATTTGATTTATCCTTTAGGTCCGTAGGCCCGCGCTAAAAACAAAATATAGCCGAATCGAATGATTTACAAAAATGCAAATAATGGCGGGGGGCTTAATAATATATATAATAAATCATCATCATCATCATCATTGCGGCCCATGTTGTACCCATTTTTGGGTGTAGGCCTCCTCCAAATTCCTCCACTCCTGGCGGTCTTGAGCCCTTGCCATCCAATCCGGACCTGCGTGTCGCCGAATGTCATCCACCCATCGTTTAGGTGGTCGTCCTCGCGGTCTGGAGTGCTGACGTGGTCGCCATTCTAATAGTCTCCGCGTCCATCGTTCCTTTTCCATTCGAGCAATGTGTCCCGCCCATCTCCATTTGCGTCTGGCTATATTGGATACTATGTCTTGGGTTTCCGTCTTGGACCGTACCCATTCGTTCGTCTTACGGTCACGTAAGGTGATTCCGAGCATAGCTCTCTCCATTCCTCTTTGCGTTACTCTCACCTTTTCTGCAGACAGTTCCGTAAGAGTCATAGTCTCTCATATAATAAATAATAATTAATAAAAAAATAAAAAATTATAGTAAGTCTAAGTAATAAAAATTAATTAAAATGTAAATTTTTAATGAGTTGTAAATGACGTCATGGGCCGCGCGGCCTAAACAAGATTAAATTAGTAAAAGCCTATTTAAACTGTCGTACAGCCGTTACTATTACGAGATCCTATATTTAGTTAATACCTACATATTTAATTATTTGTATGGTGGGCACGCAGATTCTATGTTCGCTATTTCCTTATTGGCCCCATCTTCCCAAATGAACAGGCTTGCCCAGTTTGGGATTCACCTTGTTCAAATAATACTACTGTAACTGTAATGATAGGCACACTAGTTGTAGGCGGGTGGACGGACGGACTCCTGCTACTCGTAACACAAGTTCACTCTTAGCACGGTAGTGGGTGGTCTTTCTGCTCATCCGCAGCAAATTGGATGTATCTCATTGTGCCTATGCGTGCACACAGTATTATACCGCTGCACCAAATTATTTACAAATAAAGAATATTATTTAAAAAAAAAAAAAAAAAAAAAAATGTAAAAGTTGTTCTTAATAATAAAGTTGTTCTTAATAATGAGTACGTTAACCCCTTAAAGGGATTAGAAAGGTAGGATTCTTAGGACTTAAATATTATAATAATAAGAATTTTCACAGACAGAACCGCAGTGAAACCACTCTGTGCGCAAAATATTCCACAATTTTTGTGCTACATATCGTTCACAACCACAGACATATAATAGATAGAGAGATTAATGTCTGTTTATATGTCTGTGTTCACAACACACAAATCTAAATAAATTGTTACTTCACACGTATTATTATGGAATATACGTATTTTTCTTACCATTGTTAAGGTTATGGAGCACAAAGTCACGTACCTCGCTCAGGGTAGTGAGTGCTCTGTGTTGTGAGCAGAACGACGTTTTTTTTAAGGTAAGTTACACTCAGACTAAAATACTATTTTGTTTACCGAATAAAGTTGACTTTTTGCGGAACGTCTTTGTAGTTTGCAGTGGCGAATAGTATACTGCCCTGATGATGATTGCTGGGCGACTTAACTGCCCTTTTATCAGACATTGCTGTAGCAGACATGCAGGTAGTTGTGTCTGATAAATTTTGTTAAATGTATTTTCTATTTATTTATTTTTTCTAGTTTTTCTGTATTTATGTGTTTTATGGGCTCACCATTGTTGCCTGAAATAAAAGAATTTTATTTTATTTTATTTTAATAGTCCATACAACCCGATTCCCATCGGCTTCCCTTAAGGAATCGGTTAGTGCATAGACCAACGTAATATTATATTATTTACTCATCTAACTGGCAAAAAAAGGCTTGTTATTCAGTTAGGTCGAGCTCTTCCAGACATAACTATGTATAGATTACAAGAGACGGTATGTATTTTTGTCTTGCAGCAATTTTTAAAGGACGTATTTGGGACGGCTTCCCCTTTTAAAACTGTCACCCTTCGCCACTGGTAGTTTGTAGTTTTGTTTTATTATTTTGAGTCTCAGTTGTTTTTCACTCGTCTTTAAACTCGTTGTGGATGTTCTGAAAATAAAATAGGGCTAAAATGAAGTTAGGAACGAAGAAGAAAATCCAGTAAAAAAATATTTTGATTTTTGGGGTCAGCATCATAATCCACGGAGCGTTCTCTTCCCGTTCCCTTCACCCACTGTTATAGGCCTCTCTTTGATTGTGCCATTTTTGGGGTGGATATTTAAGGAGACTAAAAACCTAAGTGTTGCAAATTGCAATAAAATAAATAATTCGTTACTTTATTATAATCCACTATCTGAAAAAATCACCGAATATAATTATGTCATTTGGTGTCGGTAAAGATTATACCAATCCATCATATTCTGATCAGTTTGATGTGAAGCAGCATCCGGATAGCTCGGAAAAAAAAGGAAAAAAAAAACCGGCCAAGTGCGATTCGGACTCGCGCACCAAGGGTTCCGTACCATTATCTATAAAAACGGCAAAAAAATCACGTTTGTTGTATAGGAGCTCCCTTAAATATTTATTTTATTCTGTTTTTTAGGGTTCCGTACCCAAAGGGTAAAACGGGACCCTATTACTAAGACTCCGCTGTCCATCCGTCTGTCTGTCCTTCTGTCACCAGGCTGTATCTCATGAACTGTGATAGTTAAGACAGTTGAAATTTTCACAGATGATGTAGTTCTGTTGCCGCTATAACAACAAATAAATAATAAATAAAAAACTGAATAAAATAAATATCTAAGGGGGCTCCCATACAACAAACGTGATTTTTTTGCTCGTTTTTATAGATAATGATACAGAACCCTTCGTGCGCGAGTCCGACTCATACTTGGCCAGTTTTTAGTATTTGTTGTTATAGCGGCAACAGAAATACCATCATCTGTGAAAATTTCAACTGTCTAACTATCACGGTTCATGAGATACAGCCTGGTGACAGACGGACGGACAGCGGAGCCTTAGTAATAGGGTCCCGTTTTACCCTTTGGGTACGGAATCCTAAAAAGGTCTGGATAATTATTCCTGCCTCCAAAACAATTAATCTTAAAAATGCGCGCGATCTAGTTTGAGCGTATTGCGTCAAAACAGTATTTCTCGTTTATAATAATCAATCAATCAATTTCATTTATTTCAGACTCATATTTAATTTGTCCATAAAATACAAAATACAAAAATTGTTAGTAACACTTAAACACTATGTTAGTAATCATAAAAAAGAAATAATAATAATAAATAAAGACTAATAATAATAAGAATAATATAATGACTAAATATCGATAATTTTATAAAACTTAATTAACATACTTAATGCTAAGGTGAGTTGGTCTCGTTTCCCTGTAGAATGAAAGCAGTTTTTTTATAATTTTTTATTTATATGCACACCAACAATTTAACTAATACAATAATTCGAATATAAATGACAACTAAAAAGACATTCTAGCAGTTATATAAATAACAGGTTTGAATGATATCAGTATCATTCAAACCTGTTATTTATATGGTCAGCCATGAGAACATTAATAGATCTACATAAAAAAATAAAACAATACATAGTTACTTAAACTTAGAATAAACTAATTAAGTTGAACTCAATGCCACAGCCCTTTTTCACACACAAATACACTAACAAGAGTCAACCACGGATTCAACATTATCAGTTTTGGTTAAATAATAGGGAGACCAAATAGTAGAACAAAATTCTAAGGAGCTCCTTACTAGTGCGTTGTAGAGCAAAATAATGCCATGATGCGAAATGGTTTTGACATACGGATTATAAAACCAAGCATTCTTCTAACCTTATGGCGCAATTTCATTAGACGATAGGGCCCGCATGCCGGGTGCGAGAGATTTCTGGAACGTGTGCCACAGGGCCCGCATTCGGTGAACCGTTTTCATTAGTCGATAGGGCCCGCATGCCGGGTGCGAGAGATTTCTGGAACGTGTGCCACAGGGCCCGCATTCGGTGAACCGATTTCATTAGTCGATAAGGCCCGCATGCCAGGTGCGAGAGATTTCTGGAACGCGTGCCACAGGGCCCGCATTCGGGGATCCGTTTTCATTAGTCGATAGGGTCCGCGTGCGGGGTTTAGGAGAACCTCCATGGTTGTCGCCAGTTATTAATAAGGCTGGCACTGAAACAGACGTTCTTGCCATGGATCAACAATAATTAATGTGGAGCAATTTTGACTGTCTGTGTCTTATTGAAGAATGAAATTGAATAATGAAAAAGTATTTGACTCACGACCCGCAAGCTGTATATCGACCGATGAATTTCATTGGTCGATATCACGATCGGTATAAAGCAAGCGGGGAATCCCTGCAGACGGTAATATCGACTTGTAACTTTCATTGGTTGTTATCTAGCCTGCGGGGACTCCCCGTATGCTGTATACCGAACGAGTTAACAATGAAATTGGGCCTTAAGTTGCTATTCCATTTATGTGGTCACGGAAAGATAGGGATGTATCAAAAAGTACCCCCAGGTCACGGATGACAGACACTGTTCAGTACTGTTCCATCTATACGATATTGAAATTTAATATATAGATATATAAGTTTATTTGTGAATGTTATAGTTTGGCATTTTCTAATATTGAGCGCCATTCTATCTTTCAAACACCATTGTTGTAGAATATTTAGATCCTCTTAAAGTTTCATATCATTATGAACAACTTTTACTACA
The DNA here is from genome assembly GCA_932294325.1 of Allophyes oxyacanthae. Classification (NCBI taxonomy): domain Eukaryota; kingdom Metazoa; phylum Arthropoda; class Insecta; order Lepidoptera; family Noctuidae; genus Allophyes; species Allophyes oxyacanthae. The sequence continues at coordinate 10,189,716 of OW028628.1, forward strand.
GAACCAAACATTAATATATGAAATCGCGAAAAAAAATCAATTGCTCTAAGTATAATAAAATAATAATATAAAATTATTTTAATGGAACAGTAGATTTTATTTGTCGCGATTTCAGCGTTAGTTCCATAGAAAAAGTTGATCAAAAAGAAGTACAGAGCCCGTGCTTAAAAAAATCTGGTAATTTAAAAATAGTTAGCGCGCGATGACGACGATGACGGCTTTAAATGATTAATTTTAGTTGCACTTGTAGATATATTGAACCCTCGGTTTATAGAGATAAAGCACATTATCCCTTGTTGCAGGATGAATTGGTCACTATACCTGATAATTGGCGCATTAACAACCTTCTGGTTGCTATGGCGGTTCAAGAACCGGCGGATGATTGACATGGCCAAGAAGTTACCTGGTCCCCGGGCTCTGCCACTCTTGGGGAATGCACTGCTGTTCATGTGTCAGCCTGAAGGTAGGTCGTGGCAAAATCAGACAAGTGAAGAAATCCTATCATACAGGATATTTATTTATGTACTGCGTATAATTTACAGTGATTCAGTGTCCGTTCACTTAAGCAACCGCAGTACCTACCTACTAAAATTCAGACCAAAAATAATTAAAATTTGATTCTGTATGGCTTGGAAATTTCATTTTGTTTTAAAGTGTATCCCAATACTGCGGTTGCATTTAGGAACAATGACTGAATCACAAAGCAAAAGGGCGCACCTTTTGCTTTGTGATTCACTACATAAAAAAAAAACCTGTATAGTTGACATTCTACTTATTATAGAATTATTCGACTGGCCCCAGATTAGGTAGGTAACCTGGCACTGCATCTGTCGATACCTGATAAGAGATCCCGAGAAGGACATATAACCAGGTGGATAGATGTAGTGCATAGAGATATGGCGACATGAGAACTTTCCGACACGGATATTTATTTATTATCATGGATAGAGCTAAGTGGAGGTGAAAGAGAAAAAAGCCACCACCATGTGGGAGTGACAGTCGGGAAGAGAGAGAGAGAGAGAGAATTATTCGACTGATTATGCCGCCCCATGGAGATACAACCCTAGCACGGAAAAGGGGAATCAACAAAAAATAAAATAATAGAAAAATGGGACGCTCCACTCTATCTACGGACGCCCAATACAAACAGATAATTATGTTTATGCACACAAATGTTTATACCGTGCGGGAATCGAACCCGCGACCTTTCGTGTACTAAGCCCCTGTTCGTACCACTAAGCCAAATCGATTGTAATAATAGTATCTACATATTTAAATCGCATGTATTTGTACATTTTATTGTAAGAGCGACGTTTCTTCAGCTTCCATGGTCGAATAACAACTAATTAGACGAATAACAACTAATTAGACGAATTACAACTCAGTCTCCCACGACCTTATATTCGACCACGATCATTGAGATAAGCCGATAAATAGGTTTGTTCCTAAACGTAGATACCTACTTATCTTGATTACGATTTTTGAACTTATATTTTACACTTACACTGACATTAAATTAAAACACTATAAACAAGTTAAAATATCATTAATTATTCTTAGATAGACTTATCCCAGAAGAAAGAACTGTTAACAAAACAATTAATTACAGTCAGTGGCGGATATACACACTTGCCGCCAGTAGGTTATTCAAATTTTGCCGCCCCTACCGACCTCTACAATTCGATACGCAGTTCATCACAATAATTTATTAATTAAATTTTTTTTATCAATGAAATTGTCACTTTAAGATTTATGCACTATCGTCCTAATTACACCACCTTTTCCCCGTTATTAGTATGATTGCGGACTAAGAGATCGATGTGTCAGTTCCTAAATTATATTTACAACCCAACGATTTAGTAATAAATCTAATATTTGTGAGCTAATAAAAGATCAGTCATGTATTTCTAATAAGGCGAGGTAAGGTATCAGTGGCGTAGGGTAAAAATTTTCAAAGGGGAAGCCGTCTCAAAAAAGCCCTCCAAACAGCACACTCACCAATTAATGCTGCAAGACAACGGCGGGCCTGCATGGGGGTGTAAGTGACATCGTAACGAAAACTAATACCAAGGACTCAGTACCTTCATGATTCTCGAACCATAAAAATTTGAATATTGAGTTGGTCTTTTCAATTATTTTTTTAATAGACCTATGCCTACTTCAATACTGCGGCGTCTAGAATCATGTATTTAATGAATCCATGGTAGTTTTCGTTACGATGTCACTTACATCCTGTATGCTGGATGACTTTTTTTACCGTTAGGAAAATAGTTGTATTGTGTACGAGGAATAGAAGCTGTAAGTACACGGAGGATTTCTTTAATACCATTGGGTTTATTAAACTTTCGAATAGCCAGTGAACGCAAATAAACATGTGACGCAAATGTTTATTTGCTTTTATTGAGAATAACCAAAAAGTTACATGAAAAGAAAGTACACTACAGGTCTACAGCGCGTGCGTAGTAGTAACATTGTAGGTCTAGATGGCGCCTTAATGAAAATCATGTTTTAGTATAAGTAATAAAAAATTGGTTATTCATTAGTGGATGTATTAATAGAATAATAAAAAAAACTAAAATGAAATGTGTGCTGGGGGCTGGGACACATACCTAGTAGAAGTGAAACTTCAACGGACAATAATTATAATATACACCCCCTCCAAGCGGCCGTAACGCTTTTTCGTGACAGAAAAATCTATCATATCGAAGATAAGATAGAAAAGACTATAATTCTATATAGAAGTTTAAATGAATACCTACCACCTACCTACCTACCTATTCATATCATCTTTAAATAATAAAAAATGTAAGTAACTGCCATAGGCTTCTACAATTGCTAATCTCTTCGGACGAAGCCTTCGTATAATTATGATGGCGAACTTCACTTCAGCTAAGTTCTTTAATTACATATTATGTACTTAATTTACCAATATTTTTCCCCGACATTAAAAAAGTCACCCGGTATATTGAACGACTACCTATCCAAGGACTGCCCGCGGCAATCGCAGCTTATCGTCTTATTTAACCCTCATAAAGTGAAAAAATAAGTTTCTTGTAAAATAGAGCATAACAATTTTAATTACATTTTGTTTACCTACTCGAGTCGCAATTAAAACATAAAATTACAGTTTATAATCACTCATTTTCCTTGTGTGCCTGATCCAACCCGGCAGGTGGTCAGAATTATAGTATCATGATTAGCATAATAGTGGTCTGTCAGCATTAATAGTGGTGATTTGGTCATTCACATCCTAAAGCCGGGCTTCCACTGCGAAAGGGTAATGAGCAAATAATAGTCGGACGGAACGGACCCCAACTAGGTAAAATGGGTCTTACCTTTCATTAAGAAAGAGTAATGACAATTGCCTTCCACTGTAAAAGAGAAATGAAAAACGAGTTCGTTATTAACTATTTTTACTCGTTCAGTCCTCGTAACCGTAAACTTCATAGAAGTGCTTTCACCAATAAGAGTCTAGCGGAGAGGACGGAACGAGTAAAACTAGTTAATAACGAACTCTTTTTTCATTTTTCTTTTGCACTGGAAGGCAAATGTCAAAACTCTTTCAACCTAATTTTGCTATTTGGGTTCCGTTCCGTCCAGCTATAACTTGCTCATTACCCTTTCGCAGTGGAAGCCCGGCTTTATAGTGGTAGCCTGACCTCTGTGTTGTGTAGTCGCATGTTTTAATAGATGTACTGTTTAGTTCGTTATTAAATAATTATGTTGGTTTGTAGAATTGTGTCGTTAGAGGTTAGAAGAGCTCGTAACTATACCTATAGCAACTACGCAGATCAGTCGACCAGCAAGGATAAGGCTGTATTTTTCGAGGATTTAGTACTACTTTTGAGGAGGTGAAGTATCAGCCTAGGAGACCCACTAAGGGAGCTTCGTTCACGCACTCCGTTTGTATTGTGCAACTGACGTATCAAACTGTGTCACACACACACGTGTCACAGAATAGCAATATTAATTAGCGACATGCAGTATGACCGCAGTATATCTAGTGGCCTATAACATAAATCTCACATGCACACACACCCCGACCTGAAACAACGAAGTAGACCAAACAAATATTTTGTTCCGTGCGGGGATCGAACCTGCGGCACGTAGTGTAGAAAGTTAATCGCGTAGCCACTGCGCCAACTATGTCGTGAAAAATATATCGCTTTAAAATTGTAAAGCGTTGTTTTTTAACGACACGTAATTATGTTCAAGGCGTGTTCATCAGTTTGTAAGACAACTTTATTTCGTTAAGAACAACGTAGTGTATTCTTTCTCTAGCCACAAAATGTTTCGTTACACTTCTGTTAGACCATCGTCCATCCTTTCTGCAAATCAATTATTGTCAAGCCCATTAAACTCGCCATTAAAGAAATTACACCAAGAATAATGGGGCCTAAAATGTTTGGAAAATGGTCAAACATCCACCACTTCATAGCGGTAACCTCGTTTATCCTCGTAGACCGATGTATTGCGCCGTAAGCACACAGACTAAAAAATTCTCATGGTCCTAAACCATATTTTTTTCTTATTACAGAATTTTTAAAAGTGTTTAAAGATCTAATGGCGGAGTATGGAGGTGTGTTAAAGTTTTGGCTCGGACCAGACTTGAACATCATAGTGAGCAATCCGGATGACCTCAAGGTAAGCACGTTTTAAAATAACTTGAGTATGAAGACTAAATAGACGAATTTTTCACGGTAGATCCTACAGAGGCGCGTACCAAGGCTACATATCAAGCTAAGGCTTTCAGTATAAACTGAGCTCTCATTGTACGGAAAGCCTGAGGCGCTGAGCCTAACGCGAGGTCAGCTTATACTGGAAATGTATAACTTGATATATAGCCGTGTGTACCTACGCTACATGTTATCAACTAACTGTTATGATAAGTAAAAGACGTTTTTTTTTTCATTTATTTATGCTCCATCTATTATTCATTTAATATTGCCTTCCATGCAGGAGGGTCTGAGTTCGAACCCGGCCCACACCTCTAACTTTTCGTATTCATGTGCGGATCAGAATTTGATTATCACTTGCGTTAGCGGTGAAGGTAAACATCATGAGGAATCCTGCACATCTGAGAGGGCCTCATAAAGTTCTCGATGGTGTGTGTAGTCGACCATCCCGCCCTCATTCTGAGAAGAAGTCTGTGCCCAGTAGTGGGCCAGTAATGGGCTGGATTAACTTTATTTATTTATTCTCAGATAAGTTTAGGGATAAAAAAAAATTATATTATAATGCTTTTTTTTTATCCCTAAACTTACATATAAGTGCGATGGCAAAATGTGCTCGTGTTAACTAGCTTTACTAATTAACCTTCTTTACATAATTTCATGTTGATTTCATCATTTAAAATAAAACACCGTTACTGTGGATTTATTTCTCGATGACAGGAGACGATAATTTATTTGAATTTCAAATATTTTTTCTTTGTTTACCTCAGTCTGATAACACCGACCCTTCATTGAGAAACAAATCCTTCAATAAACTGAGTAAATAAACTCTACTGTGACGTGATCTTATAATTACATAATTAGTGTTTTTCAGGTGCTTCTCGCTAGCACGAAGACAAGTACTAAAGGTCCGCAGTACAAGTACATGGCTGATATACTTGGTGGTGGAATATTGAGTGGATCAGGTAAGAACTGCCTTTTACAAAACGCAAACGCTTCTATAGCTCCAAAACGGATAGACCGAGTTCAATGCATTTTTTTAAATTGAAATCTAGTTTAATCGGGAATCATCTTAGCTATATTTCATGAAAATCTGTTCAGCCGTTCAAAAGTTACAGCTCTTTTTCTAGTTGGAGTTGAGGGGTTTTTGATGGTTAGGTTATTTAATCTCTTTTCTTTCTAGGACCTACATGGCGGAAACACAGGAGGATAGCAAGCCCAAACTACGGCAAACGAGCCATTGAGAGTTACGGCGATGTTTTTAACAGAGAAGTGGATGTTCTGATGAACAAGTTAAGACTAATGAAGACAGAACAATTCAACGTGTACACGCATATAGTGCGGACCACTAGTTATGCTGTTTGCCGTAAGTTTCATTCTACCATCATAATAAAAAACTAAAAAGTATAAAATAATTTTCTTAAAAAAGTTATCAGCTTCTGAAGACTGGGCCTTTAATTCTTCAATGCACCTAGCTTGATAGTGACACCGACTTCAGAAGCTGATAAGTTTTTTAAGAAAATTATAGCACGCTATAACAACAAATAATGAAAAACAGAATAAAATATCTCAAATCTTTATGAGCCCTCTGAACTCTCTCCCTCTCTATAAATAAATTAGCAGACTTTGGGCCCTGATATTATCAGGGCCCAAAGTCTGCTAATTTCTGCTATCTCAATCGTGTCAGAATGATCTCTGTGTCGTTCAACCTATTTTAACTTCTATTGCGTAGGTAATAGAAGTAAAAGTCGGTTATTTGACGGTTATTACGTGTCGTTCTATAGATTTTGACTACTATTACTTACGCAATAGAAGTCAAAATCGGTTGAACGACATTGTAAAAACCAACAATAACGAAACCATTCTAACAAGATTGAAATCGTAGAATTAGGACCCAGGGCTTAAACCTTCACTGTTGAATATGGTCCTATGGTCATATTCAACGACAGTAAAACAGTAATAATAAAAAGAAATCGGACGATTACGTATAGGTACAAAAATTCATGTTTAACTGGCAGATTTTTAGGGTTCTGTACCCAAAGGGTAAAACGGGACCCTATTACTAAGACTCCGCTCCGTCCGTCTGTCCGTCTGTCTGTCCGTCTTCTGTTACCAGGCTGTATCTCTAGAACCGTGACAGTTAAACAGTTGAAATTTTCACAGATGATGTATTTCTGTTGCCGCTATAACAACAATTACTAAAACACAGAATAAAATAAATATTTAAGGGGGCTCCCATTGAAAAGACGTTGTTTTTTTGCCATTTTTATAGATAACTATACGGAACCCTTCTTGCGCGAGTCCGACTCGCATTTGGCTGGTTTTCTCTAATCGTCTGTTAAGTTGTCGGTGAACTTGGGTCTTAGTGTGGTACTAAACGGTTGTTATATTATACTATGCAGTATAGGAGGGGACGGGTGCCTTACGACAACATTTTTTGTGGGACAAAAATTGTCCCAGATTTCGGGACATCACTTATGTACATTCATAATAATTCATTTTATTATTAGTTTATTACAGTAAACGAATTGAATTTAATTCAGGTTTTTGTTTCCTACAATTGACAAAAATTCAGTCAAAAAATTTGTCGTAAGGAAGTCTCCACTTTTTGTCTCTGTGCCTCGAAGTTTAGGTGAATTAGCACCACCTATTCCGATCACTGGTGATCACAGTAACATTGTGTTTTTTTAAAACACTGTTCCGTCGCGACAACGTCACCACTCATTATTTTGCGAGGCGAAACATCAAATGAATAGAATAGAATAAATAAATCCAGACGATCTGTGCCAAGGTACGGCACGGGCCTCTTCTCAGAATGAAAAGGGTTAGGCCTAAGTCGAGCTAACAATAAAAGATTAATATAGCTTTGTTTCTTTCTTACTAAATACGAAGGAAAGAGAAAGATTGTTATGGCAATAATACTATTACGTAAAGCAAAAAATAATAGGTCTGTAATTCTGAGACTCCTTTCACAGAAACACTGATGGGTTTAACTAAGGAGCAGTTTATGAAATTGCCTTATCTCGAGGAAGTGATAGACGAATCGCCAGGGTATGTATTGTCAACAGTAACATTGCCGAACTAAAGATATAAGTTTTCTGCGGATAACCCATACGGTTTATTTAACACGGTTTTTTATCAGACACGTGATTCAAATGGCCACGCCCCGTTTTCGATAGTTCCATATGCTTGACCCTATCGATTGGTGCCATAAAAGTACAATGTGTACAAAGTGCAATTTTTTCGGATTTTAGTCGGTTCGATTCCCGGGAGTGGCAAGCGTATTTTCAAAAATCTTTAAATGCAGTTTTATTTCTTTAAAAAAATAAAGGAACGTTTCCTTTGAGTAAAATTTGCTGTCTTCAGTATTTAGCATAGATTTAGGATGGAAGCGAAAATATTCTAAGTTTATGGTATTTAGAGTACTTTGCATGAAACTTTGTCAACCACCTTCATTTCTCACAAATTATAATATCACTGGTTTGACAATATCCCTGCGACATATTATTATGTATACCTATTACCTACTCTATCTACATGTCTCCCTGAGTAGGTATAGAAAACGGCTTTATGGATGAATTTTCTGCTTTTATTACTTGGAATCTCGTGTGAACAGGCTCTTTATTTCCACAGCCTCTACGACGTAGTATTCCAAAGGATGACGAAGTGGTATCTTCAAATTGACCCAGTCTTCTGGATGACAAAAAGTCATCAACGTCAGAAGCATTTCGTGAAGATCATGACAGAGTTCAGCGAAGCCATTTTACAGAACAGGGTGGAAAAGCTGAAGAATTTGGAGGATAGTAAGAGAGATCTGATGAGTTCTGACTCTGAGGCAGATACACAACTGAGTGTTATAGATAGGTTCTTGCTGTCTCAGGAGTTGAATAAAAAGGAACTGGTGCATGAGACGTATACTATATTCACATCGGTAAGTATACGAGTTATATAAGGTCTTATTTTAATAATCTAATCTATAAGTTACAAAGACACATTTTAGCAAAAAAAAAAGATGTCAACATTGTTATAAATACGTTTTCAGAATTAATTAAAATATTTGATGTTTCCGTTTGTATCAAAACTTTTATTCCTCTATGATTATGAATGGCACTAAGGTCATGAAGTCGACCACATGACCTGGCGGGCTCGGCTACGCTGATACACACACGCATTGCGTCGCCGTACCGCCAGATACCTTTATATATTTTTTTATCTACTGCAGCTTTAATTTGTTTCTATACCATTTATAAAGCCTAGCTTTAAAATATTTTGCATTAGTTATCCTACACTGTGGTTTTCCTACACTCGTCCTACTGATGCTCCCTGCAGGTCGCACCTTAAAACTCTCCTTAAGTTCCCTTCCCACAGTACTGATTACTATTCCTACTCCTTTACCGTTCATGCGGTTCGGTTGTGGAACTCACTCCCGCCTGAAATTAGAGACTGTGATACCATCTCTCTTTTCAAAAAGCGTCTAAAAGTACACTTCCTTTCCTTATCGAAATAGTTTGCATTTATATATTATTTATTCTATATTTATTTATATATATATGTGTATTTGTATGAGTTTGTGTGTATTTATGTAGGTTTGTATTATGTATATCTTTAATTAGGATGTAATATAATGTCATCAGTTTTACCTTTAAGCAGTACCTTTGGGTCATCTTTTCTATTTAATTCTAATTATTCTTCTTTCTGTGTGTACATAAATTGTTAAATAAATAAAATAAATAAATTATTAAATTATGACCATAAATGTATTTAAATAAATGATACCTTAATTTTGTAGATTATGCTAAGCTAGAGAATAAATAATACTAAGCTAAGCTATTCAGACCGTATTGATGTTATGGACATGTCAGGAAGGAGCTCAGCCCAGCAGTAGATGAAAGAAACTGTTCTGAATACACTACTCCATCAATTCCCGTTGAATATGTCTCCTAGTTCAATATTATACCGCGATCACCAGTCATTACCAATCCAAAAGAAAAGATCCATGCCCTATTGATTTTTATTGCCTTAAGGTCTTCTAAGGCGACATAACAACTCGAATTTTGTAAATTTCAGAGTCAAGAAGCAACAGCAAAGATATCGTCGTACGTTGTACTGATGATGGCTTATCATCCAAAATGCCAGGTAAAATTTCAAAATATGTTCTGCCATATAAATGGCTTATAGCCAAAGTGGCGTGCATTCCATAGAGACAAACCTAGTAATGAAATACAAACTTTAGTATGTCTGTAATATCAGTCAATTTAAGTCTTAGATCATAATACGGTCCTCGAATTCATCCATAACAATTTCCCGAAAAAACTTGATCTAACTATTTCTGGTGACTGTACATGAAGTAACGTCATTATTTTCAGGAGAAACTGTATGCAGAGATTAAAAGCGTCATTGGTGATGAATACAGACACGTGACAGATGAGGACTTTAAACAGATGATGTACTTAGAGATGGTGTTCCAAGAAGTGGTGCGACTGTTCCCTATAGGAGCTATGCTGCAGAGGACTATCAGTGAAGATATCACTATTAGTAGGTTTAAGTACAATTTTTGTATGGGACGGCTTTCAAAGCTGTAACTGTAAGACGCACCGATCGTATTGCAGTGACTCTCGAACTTGACGCGAGCGTATCTCACTGAAGCTCAGAGCATAATAAATATTTAAAAAAGTGCATAAATATTAATAAATTCATTCGTTACCAATATAATCAATATACAATAATAATTAATTCATTAGATCATAACAATTACCATTCATGTCAAAAAAATGACTTCGTTTCCAATTGTTACCATCGCTTATAAGTAGGCAGAATTTTTCCATTATTATTAAAAAAAGCAAGTTTAATGTATTATTTATTCATTTTCCAGGTTCTCACACTCTTCCTGCAGGTTGCTCACTAGTGGTTCCTATATACCACATGCACCGCGACCCTCGGTTCTGGACTGACCCGGAACGTTTCGACCCAGAGCGGTTTAGTCCAGAGAACGTCAAGAAACGGAATCCCAACTGCTACATTCCTTTCAGTTTGGGACCAATGGATTGTTTGGGTATGACATGAGTATGAATACAAATGACCTTTCAGAACACAAACGGCCACATTGGGCCTTGAACAATAGTAATTAATGTCTGGTTTACGTCAAATGAAGTTTGTAGAGGTACATATCTTCCCGTATTGCAGATTCCCACTTCCCATTAGGTAGGTACCTACCTCTATATCTTACACAGTTACACTTATAGCACTAGCATACATTCCCTGATAAGAGTGTACACTGTGGGCCCTGAGCCCTTAAGTAAATGTTGTTTTGGAAGTATCTATCTAGGTACATAGATACTATAAATGAGATTCTCTCAGAACAACGGATTCGTTCAATGAAAATAGGCTTTTACGATTACACCTACTAACATAGGACTTAGAAGTACAATCAAACAATGGGCGGTTTCCCACTAGCCGATTATACACCGAAAAATCTTGGCGGCAATAACAAAAACAACTGAAAAATGACGGCAATGACATAATTATGTGAAAACGGTTTTAAATAAAGATAGGTAATAAATTCACCAATAACGTTATCAGTGCAATAGGGGTATGGGTAGGAGTACTGCAGGTTGCAGGTTATAACAATGCACTGATATTTTAAATCTTTTTCAGGAAGGAACTTCGGAACTAAACTAGTGAAAACAATATGCGTGAGGATCCTACAGGAATTCGAAGTCACCTCTCCGGAAACTTACGATGATTTACGAGTGATAATAGCAATATCTGTGGCATCATTGAATGGTTTTCCTATTACTTTGAACCCGAGAAAGAAGTCATAAGCTTTAAATAGCGATGAATGTGTGTATATTTGCTAGGATTAGGTATAGGCAAACGGTATAGGTACCTAATTATTTAAGGGTTACATGTTGAGTTAAATAAATGTTTTGCCACGGGTGTAATTTTATTTTTTATCCTTTAAAAATAAATCTTTGTATTTATGGAAGGAAACCTGGAAACGGAAATGGGTTTAATAGTGATGTACGTTGATATCTAATAACTCGACTACGAAATATTAAACTGACTTTGACATTATCGTTATATGTAGCTACGAAACTCCATCTTCTGTGGTGATTACTTTTTATTTAGTTTTAATTCGAAACATTGCTTCTTCATTAATTTTTTTACTAATCCAGTTACAATATTAGAGTTCGTCTAATGGGAGTGGAGATTGAATTGCACCGCGAAATTAAAAAATCTGGACTGGAAAATACTCACACTAGATACTGAATATTTTTAAACATTATTATTTTAGTATCTATTCTTCATTAATAAATTACAAATTAATGTGTAAAATAATGATCACTAAAGAACGTTGAAAGATATAGTCTTGTTTGTTGAATTTCGCAGGCAAAATTCAGTCTCAACTTTCGTTAGCCAAACTCTAGCTATTCAGAAAATCGTTGTTTGTTTTTATAAAACCGTTCTACTTATACTATTAAATTAGTAGATTAATCATAAAAATTAATAATTAGTAAAATAGTCACTTACAAAATAGTGATACATAAATCCCAACCCTACAAATGTCAATCCGCCAGCCGCCTCCTTCGTTCGTTGAATTGAATCTGTGAATTGAATGTCGTGGAAACTGGAAGTGAATAGGTTATTTTCGTGACCGATCAGAATTTTGAAATAATTAACTAAAAATAGAATATCAGCCAGTTATAATACCACCGCAAATGGTAAATAAGAACCGAGTCAGTATTTAAAAGAATCAGTATGGCTTCGTTATCCAGATTTCAAAAACTCGCCCTTCTGAGTTTGGGGGCTGTAGGTGGCGGTTTCACGTATTACCGAATAAATAATGATAATAGTGATAGTAAATACAATGCTTTTAACTCGTGGACGACGAATTTTTCACCCAGTGTGCAATGGGACAGGAACTGGGACCAGTAAGTAATCAATTACCTTTATTTTTTATTTCATATGAAAATAATTGACAACAAAAAGATCGCTTGTTGCGACAATGCAAAATAAATAGCGTGTCTATTGTAAATTTAAACGAACATGGATTGGTTCTCAATTCATTATGTTATTGTAGGTAATATTCATGTAAATAAGTACTATTCAAAGCCAGTTCAAAGCCATGCAGGTCATGACCTAAATAGATTGACATCAATGATAATGAAGGTAATTTTATAATAAAAACCTTCACTACAAAGGTTGTACACCTGTTATGAGCTATACTAAAATAAATATTTTTTTAAATATTGATTAGACTTATGTTTCGCCACTATCTCAACGTAAGTATGGAAGATTGAGAAACAATGTTTCCATTTTGCAATGCCAAGAGGATAAGTTTTAAGTAAGGAGGATCTATAGATAGAATACTATAACCCGCAGTATACTCCTGTCTGATAATAATATCATACAACCATCACCCATTTATTTGGTCACCATGACAACGTTTTTTTTTAAATCTTTTCCCCTCTTTATGATTTCTCCTGTATCGAGGGTATGGTTTACAAAAATACATGTCACATGCACACCCAGACCCGAAACAACTATCTGTAGATCATACAAATATTTGTTCCGAATTATGTGTTCGTGTTTCAAGAATAAAGGACCTTGGCCTGACTTCTCTTGAAAACATAGACCGAGGGGAAGTCTTATTGAGATATAAGATACTCACTGGCTGCTACAATGTTCCCGGAATTGAGAATCTTTACACACCTAATAATAGTAAATATGTATAATTCATTCAAACTATGGACGACAACTTCTAAAGGAAACTCCTTGAAATAATCCCTACCAAACTGAGTAGTTACAGAGTGGAAGGAACTCTCTGAAAGTGTTATACTGACACCCACATTGAATTACTTTGAGAACGGACTAGACAAAATCTCCAAATTATAAGATAAACATGCATCACCATATTAAGCTGCTAAAGTGGTTTCATATTTAAATAAATACAATTTGACTTTTTTACAGCCGAGAACCAGAGTCAATTGTAAAACCAATAAAAAGATCTGCCAATGATCCCATTGAAGACAATAAGTACAATGAAAAGTTGGAGAAGGCCAAGAGCAAAGCTGTGCGGCACCTGTTCCTCATCAGACATGGACAATATAATATTGATGGACCCAAGGATCAAGATAGGACTCTTACAGACTTGGGTAAGAGACAATACTTACTGTAAATAAAGCAGGTGATTAAAATTTGGTGTTTTCTATGGTGCAAATTTGGAGTCTTATATCCAGCGTATAGACTGATATGATAAGTATTTTTTAATTGTTTGTAGTTAAAATAATCAGTTCTTTTAAGTCTTTTATAATACATAACACTGTAGTATTTCTCATGTAAAAGTACTAAGAAATGCGACTGTGGTATTGTGCCATAAAACATGGCTCACCTTATAACTTGCCCTGCATGCCCTAACACCTGAACAAGGGAAGCACTGATGAAAGCGCCATCCGCGTGGCAACAAATCGGGCTGAAAAAACTTAAAATATACTATTGACACAATGGAAGAAGAAAGAAGTATTATTCCTCAGTGTTCAAATTAAATATGTCATATTTAGGTGATGGTAGATTTACTTTTCATTGAAGCGTAGATGTATAAATTTCATGGACACAATAATTCCTTTATGTAAAACACTTGTAATACCCTACTACTAGTGTCGTTTGGCACACGCAATGCTTCTCCAAGGAGCTCTCGTGACCTTGCTCACCATTAGGAACACAAAACTGCAAAATAGCAGTGTTATTTGGTTACAATATTCTGCAAGGTTGGAGGTACTTCCCCGGTGGGACAGCTCCAATTTTGAGCGGAAAGTCCCACTAAGCTCTTCCTGTAATATCCATTGATGTCAAGGTTCTAACATTATTGAATTAATTAAGTAATGTAACAGACATTATTATAGTTCTGTCACAGGTGTTTACTCATTAGCTAATGAGTTCAAAACAATTTCAGGCAAGCTGCAAGCAGACTTCACCGGCCAAAGACTGGCTGACCTGGATATAAAATGGGACTTGCTAGTCCGGTCCACAATGACCAGGGCCCAGGAGACAGCGAAGATCATAGCCAAGCATCTTGACAACCAAATAGAAGTCAAGGACTGTCAGCTGATAGAGGAAGGGGCTCCGATACCTCCGGAACCACCTGTTGGACATTGGAGGCCTGAACCTAGAGTAAGTATTTTTTTTTACCATTTAATGTTCATTATCATAATTATTGTAGAGAATTAAAAAGGTTACCTCAAGCATTTTGGAAAACATTGGGTGTGACTAAAGAGCAGTGCCGAAGAGTCCATACAACCCGATTCCCATCGGCTTCCCTTTAGGAATTAATTAGTGCATAGACCAACGTAATATTGCCTGTTATTCAGTTAGGTCAAGCTCTTCCGACATTACTATACATATAGATTACAAGAGACGGTATAGATTTTTGTCTTGCAGCATTAATTGCAGCAATTTTTAGAGGGATTTTTGAGACGGCTTCCCCTTTTAAAACTGTCACCCTTCGCCCCTGCTATAGAGTCATACACAATTATTCCAAAATGTCAGAGGTGTTATTCTGAATAATAACGTCATCAAAATTGAATAATAATGTAAAACACTTTTACACATCACAAAAGTTTGAGATCTTGTCACTTGTATTGTAAGTGAATGATCGCGAATTTCAATAATTTATTAGTGATCTCAAATATTTTGTGAAGTACAAGTACTTTAAACAGTATTATTTTTCCCAATTTCAGTTGAATATTGCTTTGTGTTATTTGTTATATTAACATTTATACAACCCAGTTGTGCATTTTTTCATTTCACATTATCATAAACTCCATATCAGTCAGTATGTATTTAGCTGTACCTATCTATAAGAATTATCATTAATTATGAAAAACTTATAGGTAGTGTATTATTTTATTATTAACTTTACATAGATGGCATAACTTCAATTATTTATTGTCAATTAATACCTTTGAAAACACCATTTCTATGTTAAAATTTATATAGAAAGCGTCTTCCATTACAACATTAACCAATATGACAACTTACCTACCATAAAATATATACTGCAAGGAAATAAATAAAATTCATATGCATTTTCATTCGCGGGCCGTATACATAACATTTTTTATATGCCACTTAGAAAATGCCAGTAAACCTAGCATATAAACCTATCATTCGGCCCGTTAGCTGTAGTTTGAATACAGCTTTAAAACCTAAACGAAGTAAAAAGACTAGCAATCCTTTATTCGAGTCTATTCGTCCAATCAAGCCCAATTTATCAGTAACAATCTTACTTCCTCACAGATAAAGTCCAATCAAATCCCAACTCTATCCTATACACTTAAGTTTTATTATGCAATGCAACTGGCGAGTATAGTAATCCACATGTTTGGCACGTGCAGCAGTTCTTCCAGGACAGCGCCCGGATAGAGGCCGCGTTCAGACGCTACTTCCATAGGGCGCCGCCGGACCAGCTCGATGACACCTACACGCTGCTCGTCTGCCATGCCAATGTTATACGGTTCTTTGTTTGCAAGTAAGTATGTCTACTTAGTTCTACGACTTGTTAAAAAAATGTTAAAATAAGAGACACTATCCCTGCGGTCCGAATTGCGATATCGTGTTTACGATGTTTACCGACTTATAATCGTTGGTCCGAAACAAATGTGCGCTCACAGCGCTGTCAGCGCGATAATGAATCGGACCTTAGATCAGACCGCTTTTTTGTTACAACACAACACAAACACAGAGAACTACACACACCACAGAAGCAATTCACCCGAATTCGCTCGTTTAATCTCTTGTGGCGTCAAATAAAGCGCAAACTGTCTTCCATCATTCATCAGTGTCCTTCATCTCTTACTGGGACTGCAATTTTTTCGAATTTTCTCCATTTATTCAATTCATTCAATTCCATCAAATGTCGTTTGGCTCACAGTGATTTCACGCAAAGGCTGTGGAAGTCCAATATGTCGCAGGTAATGAAGTCATTCATGACGTCACGCCTTCTGTCGTTAGCGCGCTCACGCTGATTCGGACCGTATCTTTGAGCGATATTATCGCTTTTGGCGTGATTCGGACCGCAGGGATAGAGATTTAACTAACCACTTTATCTTTTTCTCCGGTTATTGCTAAGATTTTTACGGCACGATTGGCGCAGTGTTAAGCGATAAGCTTTCTGTGCCACATGTCGCAGGTTCGGAGCAATTTTTTTATAAAAATATCCTCGAACCATTATTAAATTTCTTCCAAATATAACTAGTACTTTTTATATTTCCAGAGCGCTCCAATTCCCTCCTGAGGGTTGGCTCCGGATATCCCTAAACCACGCTTCCATCACCTGGATTTCAATCATGCCGAACGGCAACGTGGTCCTCCGATCGTTGTCGGATACCGGCCACATGGAGCCTAAGTACATCACCAGCCGGTAAAACAGGTGTTTACAATTGGTCTATGGGTGTAGTTACTCACGCTAGTAGAAGCACAACACTTGGATGTTGGGAGCACTTTGTAAAGTCAGCTAGGAAATTGCTTTATCACATTAAGAGCGGCTGCACATTGTAAGACATTCACTCAGTTTCTCAAAGGCTGATCAAATTTAATCAGCCTTAAAATCTCATGTCTGTACGACTATCGCCCGACTTTAGCGCTAAAAACGTTTAAAATGAACCTAAAATGAACGATGTCGTTTGGTGACTGTACTCACCATGGACGGTATAAGCAAGAGTTTTTTTGGTGACTGTAGTAACCGTGCGCGGTTGAATGGTGTGACCTTATTGGTTGTTGATTTGATTGTTTATTTCACAGTTAACATGCGATTTGGCATAAATAGAGATTTGACCAGTCTTTCAAAAATCGAGGGTTAGGCTACCTGTCCACTGAAGCGGAGCGGCAAAATAACCAATAAGATTCCGGTATTTTTTCTACTCTCCGCTCCGTTCCGTTTCATTGGATAGGGACCTAGTCTCGTGTCTTCTGAGACACTACTTCTATATGAAATTCGATATTACCGTACACACTATGTCTTGTGTCGGATTGACATGGCTTCCCTGGAAAAAATGGATACATAATTCTTATCCACTCCAGACAAAATACTTATTTAGTCAATACAATGTCTTATAATGTGCAGGCAGTTTTACAGCCGGTTGCATCAAAACAAAAGATTTCCCGAATTCGTATAACGTAACAGTATCACAGTTTAAAAATATAATAGTTATTTTGTAACGGATACTTCACTCCTATGAGCGAAGTACGCTATTTTGAACTCAATTGCTGCGCTGCTGAAGTTCATATTGCTTCGCTCGCTACCGACGAATCGGCTAGATATAACGCACCCGCGCCCACCAACCGCACTCCAACCCGCGCCCTCCCTATAACACGGCAGTCCGGGCAGCCCATTAGTAGATTTCCGCAAGCAAGATTGCGCCATAAGGATTTAGCGCGCGACCTTGAGCAAGTGACGGAAGCTTGGCAATATACCGTAAAAGTAGACGTAAAATTGTAAATTTTCGGTTGCTTAAAACATAATTTTTAGTAATTTTGTTTATGAATTCGTAACATGACAAATAGAAAGTACGCTTATAATGTTATAGTATAACGTTAAAAAGGAATTAAATTTGATGCAACCGGCCTTTGAAACGTCATTCATCACAAAACGAGAAGGTCTATTTTCACTTGCAAAATTTTCTTTAAGTAGGACTTGTCATCGGTATTAATAAAGCAGTTTCTTAGCTGACAACACCAAGGATAAGAGAAGTTTCAGAGTACAAAATTCAATGAAAATGTGATGTGTGGTAGGGTATTTTGTATACAATCAATTTTAATTTCATGCTATTCGTCGGACTAAAACTGTATAGTTGGCTAGTTTTGTTAGTGCTAGCTGGTACTGGTTAAATCACGGAAGAAAAAAAAACAAGAGGAAGAGGAATTCATGTCTTTCTACGAGACATTCACAGTTATTTTTACATAACAAAAAAGAGCCAAAAAAAGTCATATTAAAAAAAAGTAAGAAAAATATAAAAAACTGCCAAAAAAAATTTATGTCACACACAGCTATTAATCAAACTACCTACCTATCGTGAAGTTTGAGAAAGAAAGAAAGAAGAAAGAAAAGAACATTTATTCGGCACAGACACATTGACAACATAAGAGAGAGAAGATAAAAAAATAAAAAATAATAATTATAAAAAGAACACATCAAAAGTTGACAATTATGAAAAAAAAAAAAAAAAAAATTAAGTAGGTATATGCTGTCAAGCATGCCATGCCGAAAGGGTAGCCAGCTCAGCATTTGCTGGTTTGCGTACCTCCGCATAATAATGGTATACTCGCTCCGTCCACTTGTCCTTTCCTCTTGTGTTTTGTATTCCGTTGTTGAAATACTTGAAATACAACTATAGATATTAAAAATTAAACAGATTTCTGGATCTGAAACTTCCCTTGTCCGTAGTAAAACAGGTGTTAATAATTTGTTCGTATGGGTGTATAGGCCAACCGCTTAACTCTGATGGTTGATGTCTGAAGTTGAGGTAGTTGTGCGACGCGGGGGGCGGTGTGACACACGCCTACTATTGGTTGAGCTAAGCTTTATGGTGCGTATCATGAGCCCGTGACTGACATCTCGCGTCACACCCCTCCCGCACCGCGCAACTTCTTCATAAGCTTAGGCACCCACCGTCTCAGTTAAGAGGCCGGCGGAGCAGGCGTAGTTCATACAATCTGTATACCAAAATAATTTTTAAATCAAACATGTATACGTGTATTTATTCCGATTAGATTACTGAATATCTAGGTTCCCAACCTAGAGATTCTGTATTCTGTATTCAACAGACAGTAAAGAATATTTACAGATAGTTATTACGGGTGTGTGTGCATGTGAGATGTATGTTTGTAAACTGTATCCAAGATCATAGTCATCATCTGACTGGCCTTTATCCCAACTACGTTGAGGTCGGCTCCCAGTCTAACCAGAGGCAGCTGAATATCAGTATTTTATACGGAGCGACTGCCATCTGACCTCCGCCACCCAATTACTGGGAGACACTGGTACCCTAAGGTTAGACTGGTTGTCAGACTTTTTGGGTTGCTGACTCCCGTAACAACTGTCAAAGATACACAATATTATATATGTGCCCAAGATCATAGTGCGGGTCAAAATAAAATAAGACCATATTTACCCATTCCTACACCCATACGAAACAAACCATGACATCTATATTTTATACTATGTTTTAATATATATATATACTATATTGTAGTAGAACTAAGGTGGTGGATATCGAAATAGTCAATTTTAATGTTAAACCGCTTTAAACAGGAATAATGATATATATCCCAGAACATTTGAAGGTATTTTCTGAAAAGAGATGTGAATATATTCCAACTTTGTTAACTTCGCTGTTACGTTGTCAAATATGATATTATCAAGACACCGAATATCGTTATATTTATAAGGTATGTTAAGGGTGTTGTTTCACTAACCGGCATAGCTATTATGTAAGAACAAGTCGCATCTCGATTCCGAACGCACTCTTATTGTCGGTTGCTATTTAAAGAACATGACATACCATAATTAATAAACGTATAACTTAATAACAGGAGCCGTGAACATGACTAGAGCATCACAGCTCTGTTATCAAAGGCCGTGTTCATCGACGAAATAACATACGTATAGCGACACTTATCGCTGCATAGAATAACTACTAGGAAGGTAGCAAGCTAACTACAGTGGCGCGTAAATATGAATTCGACCAATCAGATTACGAGGCCTGCATCGCGCAAGGAAAAAGAATATCGTATCTAACATATTATACAACTGTTCGACATCAACCGTAGGGCTTCGGCCCGCCCGGCAATATCACCTCGCCTAGTCGGAGGATCCTCCCTTTTAAATGTAGGTACACCATACCTCGTTCCTCCTCAAACGTTTAAAATGAATTCGGCTCGTTTACTAGTACAAAAATTCTTTGTAAATGCCCGATTTTGTCTTAATCGTCTGTTATATTGTTGGTGAACATGTCCCTAAGTTATCGTATGTCAATTCGTCAAACTTTAACCGAAATTATAGTGCCACAAACTTATCTGACCCGGTGACCAAAATTGGAACTAACGTCGCTACAGAACAAAATTGACTTCAAAATGCCATTTTTGTATGGAGATGACAGTGGTAAAAGCGACGGCAGCGACGCCATGACCGGGTCAGATAAGTTTGTGGCACTGTAAGTGTGTGATTCAAATCGAGATACGCGATATTGTTACAGAATAGCTGTTCAGTAGATAGATAAAGTACTAACTTGTAGTTTAGTCAATGCAGTACAGTAACAGTGTAATTCGTGTGCTACATGCTAACAAAATCTTTATATTTAGTTGTCTAATAGACGGAATAACCCCAATATTTAATATATTGACCTTTTTGGTAATGGTATTATACTTTTTATTTAGTTATTTCAATTTATTAATATTCAGCAAAATTTAAACAGATGGATTGTTTCGCGAGATTTTGGCTGAATTGTTTTCTATGGTAGCTAACTAGGTTTAGAATCTGTGATAGCGGCACTTTAGCCGGCCCTACCAAGTTGCCTATTTGATTTATATATGTATATACATATATACGAGTTATCGAAATAAATTATAGCCTATATCACTTGGGGATAGTGTAGCTTTTTATAAGTGAAATAGTTGTTAGAGGCGGTTTGTTAGTTGCAGAAATTTTCTCTTTATAATATTAAATGAGTTCCTGCCTTTCTAATTCTGATCTCTTTAGGGGGTTATACGTACTCATTATTACGAATAACTTTTATGCCGAAAAAAAATTGAAGTCTCCAAAAAAAAAACAGCTGTTCCATACATTTAGTCAAATAATATAGAATTATTGTTATGATACGGCAGATATTTTATTTGCGATTTCTTTGTTTTTCACTTTGTAAAAGTTGTTCAAAATGATGTATACAATAACCCCTTGAAGGGATCGATTAGAAAGGTAGGATCTTGTATAGTATAGATATAGCAGACCAGCGGTACTCAATCTGCGGCCCGCATGCCTTAAGCTTATCTATGCGGCCCGTCGAGCCTTTTTTCTTTCTAGCACGCAAAGCTAAATATTTTGTCGTCTGCAATCTTCGTATTTATGATTTTTGCGGCCCATGAATAAACTATCTCAGATCTGTGACCTTTGAAGTCAACATTATTTTGATTACAGTAATAGCAGCTTAAAACGACAGGCCAAGGCAACTTCCTAAGGAGAATGTGGTAAGAAACTCTTCTGTTACTTCACTTGCACATAACAGTTACAAATTACATTAATGTAGCGATGTGATAACAATGTACAGTCGTTTGGACTACGCTTAAATATTTACCAGTTATATTAACAAAACCATATCATTGTGTACTCTACTAGTGAGGAAACGCATCGCATGCGCAACATTAATACACTTAAGGAACGATTTTTCAATACCCAGATAAAAGATATTTAGCTGTTAATTTGAAATTGGAACAGTTATTTTTTTTACATAAGAGATGAATAACTTAATTCTAAGTATGCTATTGAAAAATCTTTTCTAAATCCTCAAAAAATCTTTGATAACATGTATTATAAACTAAATACTAATTTTCAAAATAATAATGACCACCAAAACGAGGGTTTTTTTTTGTATACTATTACGTCTTGAAATTTCTTAAAATAATCATATTGCTGACAATGTAATGGCATCAAAAGACTTTCATACTTATTATAATATTTATGCAGTATGAAATAAAAAATAAAACCCTGTAACTTGTAATTTTATAAGGCAGTTGTGTCAATTCCAATATGAAATATGATTAAAAATGTATTCTTAAAGTTAAAATATTCGAGAATTCGACGTTTCCAACTTGTCAATTTTGTGTATTATTCATAAATATTTTATAAATTCTGTAATTCTCATGACTGAAGTACGAGTTCCTTACCCACAATAGTGCAACGGGTATGATTTGAACTCTCCACTTCGCCGTTCAAATTATTATTCGCTGGGCTACTGTCGTACTCAAGTTTAAATAAATATCTTGTTATAAGTCCATGGCTACAAGGCATTTTTATTAGCTTATGATTTAGTTCAACATGATGATAGATGTATCCTAATCTTGTGAAACTCTTGGTTGTTTTGTTT
Organism: Allophyes oxyacanthae; assembly: GCA_932294325.1. NCBI lineage: Eukaryota > Metazoa > Arthropoda > Insecta > Lepidoptera > Noctuidae > Allophyes > Allophyes oxyacanthae. The sequence goes on from OW028628.1 coordinate 10,212,523, forward strand.
CATATACAAATTATAAAATATTGTTTTATATCTTTTTAAGCAAAAGTGAAACCAGTGAATTTGAAAGGTTTCTTGTATACTCATTCCTCAGTACAACGCTGTCTTGGTTATGTGAGTTACGTTACGGTCTTTTCCCACTAATCAGTGTAAGTTGTTTTAAGAACATTGGATTTAAAAATGAAGCTGTCGTGTACGCTTCCGTAGAAAACTTCTTAATACTTGCACTAATTAGTGTAAATAAGTATTAAATGTTAGGAAATAATAATGTATTCGATTACTAAACTTATTATAAGACTGTCGCTTACAGTGCCATAGACCAAGTGTTCAAGCACTGTGAATGTAACTAACAAGTAATATACCATTTTATATTTTTTTAATACAACCCTTATGTTTGTGAATGAAATTGAACGTCCAGATTTATATTACCATTAAATCTAGTCAAGTTGTTAAAAAATGTGTTCATTGGATAGTTTAGAAAATTCTTCTTTCTTCGGTTTTCTAAACACATGTAGCAGGAATACCCAACATTCGGCCCTTTAGCCATTTTATGTGGCCCATTGAGATTTCTTGAAAAATCTGAGAAATAATTAGTTATTTTTGAAAATACAAAATTGTTTCCTAAAAGAATCCAGGGTCGTACAAAATTACATGTTCATGAATTTCATGCGGCCTGACATTAAGGTTGAAAACCGCTGGACATAGGGACTTCAAAATAATGATTAATATATTTTATTTTTTTAATACATGACTGAATTAAATCTGCCCCTGTATCAAATACAAATTACTTTTATAGGCACCACGTTTGTACTTAGATTAGTGTTAACGTATAATGCAATTATTAGAAATGTAGTAAGTGATTGACTTATTAATTATGACCTAAGTATTGAAACGGAAAATTCACTTCTTATTGACAAAAAACTGTATCAGAGAGTATACCTTCCAGAGTACATATTTGCTTTTAATTTGATTGTTCGTAATGTGTATAACTGTAAAGCTGGGTTCGGATATATGTTAATGCCTCTGCATAACAATATATTATACTGTATACCGTACTTGCCAAATTACCTCTAGCAACGTGTTACGTATGTGAATTACGCATGTATAAATGGTTTTAGTTGTAAATATTTTGTAACGTTGAATAAAATGTGTAAAAATTTTACTTATAGTCTTTTACTTATTCCTTAAAAAATCGAAAATTTAGGTGCCCGTTTTCAAAGTTGGTCCTCCTTCTATCAATTCATAGTTTGATACAATTTGAAACATCTGACGGCTAAAATAAAAAATATAAAAATACTTTTGTTTGGCTACTTTGATCGCTGTTCATATTGAGGCAATTTTACAATTCTGTCCGATTAGCTTGAATCTTTAGCCTCCAATAAAAATAAATAATTGAATCACTTTAATTCATCAAATTATCATTTATAATAGAGGTTCATTTTGTTAAAATTAATGGGAGGTTTGTCTGAATGGCATTGATGTGTCTCGTAATTTTTTATTATTGGTTGGGCTTGGGGTCAAAGATTTACCCCGGACAACACCTGATCATATCATAATTTTTGTTATGTGAGACAAACTTGTCATTCATTTATTTATCTAGTGCTGTTACCATGAATCAGGCTGGCGGCTTACTCCATAATGATTTAACATTTGTCTATCAAATTCAAATTATATTTGACCTACTTTCACTTTTAAACATTAGGTAGGTAAAGCACCGCAGGAAATATAATACTGCTGAGTATAGGCGTCTTCCCTGTGACGCCATTTGAAATGGTCCTGTGCTCTGCGAATCTGCACTTTTCCAGCCAGTCTTAAAATGTCACCGGGCAGCTGATCGTTTCCTCAGATCGTCTCCCGATTCTGGGCCACTGCTCTGTTACCGGGAGGTTGCATAGGAGTTTTCAACAACAAGGAAAGAAAACAACTGATCAAGGTAATTTTATTTGTATATTGGTTCTGTATTAATGTACAACATCAATATTTGTGAAATATCATTTATTCTTTAGGTATTATACCTACTATCCATACATATTATTAGACAAATAAAAGCTCTGATTAATTACATAAATTCTTGTTGGGATATGTTGAAATGTTTGAGGTTTAACATTTGATATTTTATAATTTTTATTGATAAATCTTAAAAGGGGTTATTACAAAAAATAATTGTGTTACAATGCTGGACAAATTCAGTGGTAAACATAAAGTTTGCGATAAAACTTGTTATATTGTAGATATTAAAATAAGTCCTTATATTTAGAAACTATAAGTTCGTAGGTAAATAGATCGTATTTTAATAATTTGCACATTTTTTTCGGGCCGCATTTCTTGTCTCCGCGGGCCGCACTACAAAGCAGCAAGTCGTATGTTCCAAGGTGAATGAACACAAAAAGAATAATTATCGTAAAAAATGATATATAGGTAAGTGTTTTCCATTGAATAAAACCAGCGCTGTATATTTTCTTCGTATTTACTTATTCGTTCTAACGAGAGGCAAAAATATTAAGCCAGTAAATACATGTATTATTAATAATTGTAAATAGTATCCTTACTAGTCACAAGCAAGGTAAGATTTACGTTGCAACTATCTCACTCTTGATTACAACAACCTGAAAGATAGTAAAAATGACAAAATATTTACATTTTTAATATTAAAAATTGGTGTTTTTTTTTAGGAAAAGTCACTATATTTAATATGCAGATATTTATTGTTATTCGGTTCTTTGAATAAATTATTTGGTTTGATTTGTTATGGATAGGTCTACTCTTATAGGAGACGAATGTATGATAATACCAATATTAGGTGTGGGTAGCACCTTGGCGAAGGTAGAGATTTTCGTTGCACCGCATAAAAGAGGTTACATTCCATTCGTAAGTTTGATAATAATCCCACATTAAGTTTCTTCAAGCAAATCCAACTTTACCTGGGAAGTCCTTATTTTGAAGAATAAGAAAAAGTTCGTTAATGTAAAATTACTATATACGCTAAATATTAATAAACTTATTTAGGTATGCACATTCGCATGTGCGTGGGCCAAAATTTTCTTTTTTCACTAGTTATTTGATGAAAATGTATGTACCTAATCTAAAAGGATAGGTCCTTTCATACATACGAAATATTGGCAATTTAGACTTTCGCAACATCTAAAAGTTTCGTTTTAATCAAATACTTTACTGAAAGGTTCCGTTAATGACAAATTCTGAAAGTGAAATTCCCTAGGAAAGAATTCGTTGTAGGTAATTATAATTATTGATATGGCACAATTCAATAATGAATGAAAATGAGTTAAGAAGTCAAAAACTGTGGTAACTGTTGAAAGAACATTTAGATGAACCTACCTACTTAGGAAGACGTGGTACATTAAACCATCTGCAAGCATTTCATCGCCGAATACCTAAAGACATAATTTAGGTCCTTACTTCGTTGCAAGCTACTCTTTTTTACCTATGTTACATAATTCTTGTTTTACCGGTTCAATTATTTCCTTTATTCTTGTTCCATTTTGAAAAATAATAACATTCGTTGCGTGATTTATTTAAATGGTCGGCCGAAGTTAACGGGCCGCTTTGTATCGGAAAAAAATAACATTATCATATAACTATGCTAGTATTGGGCCAGTTCACTGCAAGCTACTAAATCCTCTCTTTAATGCCACTTACAATCCATAATCACTCGCTTTTTTAATAATAATTATCTTAATACAAAAAAGCTAAGTTTCCTGCAGTACTCGAAAGTTTGGCAAGCAGGCCGCATTGTGAAGCTTGCGGGCCGCAGATTATTTTACTGAAAAATATGATCATCTATGGTATAAGTGACTCGCTAGGTTCATAAATTAGTGGCGACACTAATATGTGACTTTTTTGATAATTTTAATTAAATATGAAAAAAGAAAGGATTATCTTTAGGCGCGTCCAAAACCCCCTCTTCACAGCAATTTAGCTAACAACGTAACAATAATTTATTAAAGCCAGCATAAGCATTTAGCGGTCGACTAAGGACGTAGCCAGGATGGGTATATTGCTACCCGCAATAAGGCATGAATTACAGTTCATTTTACCAGTAAACCTTGGTGTCATTTATTTTACTGCGAAGGTAGGTTACGTGGTTCAACGGTTTTGTACTTATGTATTCATCCACATCTGTGGAACTCAATTTGCACTCTTGATGTCTTTTATCAAGATTACCTTACTTAGCTTGATTTATTTATTTGACAAAATACAAATATGGAGGCCGCTGAAGCCATTTTCTCTGGATAAGTTCAATTTCTTGAACATGTCCACCAATTTTTTTCCAATAGGTTTCATTCCTATAATCCTGGCTACGTCCAATTGTAGTGTATGCAGCTTATTCAGTTGGCAGCAACAGATCGTTGTATCAGCAGGTCAGGTCCATCAGTCGTGTCGTCCTCATCCTCGTCATCGCACGCGTCTTCAGGCTCGCCAAGTGCACGGACGAATTCTGTGGGACAGACAATCAAATATTTGTAACAGATGGGTAGAGCAAATTAATACATTGGTATTTGTAATATAGGTAAACAGAAATATGTGATTTGGGTCCCGGATAAGAACAGAACACCATCATTCATGCTGTGAGTGCCTTTGAGAGCAAATACAGTTTGAATCAGGTAGATAGGCAGTATTAGCATCCAGACGTCAATTGAAGATAGTTTGCCGATAATTATTGTAACTGATTGATGGATTATTTGGAATAAACCTATAAAGGATATTTTTTTATGTAGTGCGCATAATTTATAGAGTGATTTAGTCTGTTCCTAAATGCAACCGCAGTATAGGGATACAATTTAAAATTAAACAAACATTTGACTTAGTATTAGTATAGTAGATAAGTAGACACGCATAATTTATTAGCGCAAGCCATACAAAATCAAATTTTTATTTTGGTTTGGAGTGAATTTTATTACTGCTGTTGAATTAGGGATCGGACACTGAATCACTCTGCAAATTTTGCGTACTACATAAAGAGTTATATTCTATGGGCCATTCCATGTAGCAAGAAAGCAGATTTACAGGATTATCTCCTGAATACTTTGGTGACCAACTAAAAACTATATCTGTTTATTTCTGCCTACTTACCCAAGAAATCTATGCGGCCGTCTCCATCAGCATCCACTTCTTTGATCATGTCTTCGACTAAAACAATAAAAGAGTGCGTATGTAAATACATTTGTTATGCAGCAAGTGGTACGATAGAGTATGTGCAATCGTGAAACGGTGAAATACACCAGAAAAATGAACGAAAGATGGCAAACCATGGCTAACGGGCCGCATGAGGCTCTCCGGACTATTTATTGTGCGGCCCGCAGAGCATCTTGTCTTGTCGACATTTTGGAATCTAATGCTCTAAACTAGGTAAACTAGGTATAATAAACTGATTTATATAAGGTCTTATTATAAAGAAAAATATTTTTAATAATATCAGCATTTTTTTATAGGTAGGTACGTTGTACGTTGTCAAAATTGGTTAACATAATTATTGTTTCCGTTTGCATAAAACCTATGATTATAAATGGCCCTAGGATCATGAACTCGACCACATGACCTGGTGGGCTCGGCTACTCTGACACACGCATCACGCCGCCGCGCCGCCTGATCTTAATGCCTACATAGTTTTTGAATCTACTGCAGCTTTAATTTGATATTTGAAATGAATTCTATACCATTCTTATAGCCTAGCATTAAAATATTTTGCATAAGACCATAAATATTAGAATTCTGAGACTGCTGTACTTACTCTCCTCCTCAGACAGGTCTTCTCCCAGACATTGCAGCACAGCCCTCAAGTCTGAAGCACAGATGTATCCTCTGTTATGCTTGTCGAACACTCTAAACGCATCACGCAGTTCCCTCTCCTCTTGTTCGGCCGAGCTGGTGCCACCACCGGCACCACACATCGACTTGGACAGGATGCTCACGAATTCCTCGAAGCTTACATTTCCATCGCCTGTAAACGATAAAAAAAACGTTAGCTTGTAATAGTTGTAATAATACTTATGTATAGATCGGCAATTTTTCCAGTAGGTAGACTAAAATCGATTGCGCCCGGCATCCAAACTCGTTACTAATTCTAAGCGGGCCGCAGTCGTTCAGAGCATTTTGTTCGCAAAATGTAATAACCGCAACACATTGTGAATTATTTATTTATTTATACTTTATGCACTAAGTACAGAGGCGGACTTAATGCCGTAGGCAAAATAAAGGAATAGGAAGGGGTAGGAATTATTAGGCTTAGGCTGGGTGTTTAGGTGCCCTCAATGAAGCAGAGTGCTTCAATCATTTCATCATCGCAACCGTAATAAATTTCATAAAGTGCTTACCGTCGCTGTCGACTTCCTGCAGCATGTCCTGCAATTCCTCGACCCTGGCGAACTGGCCAAGACTGCGCATAACCCTACCCAGCTCCTCCTTAGTTATGGTGCCATCACCATCCTTGTCGAAGAGACGGAACGCCTCGCGGAATTCTGGGAAAAGAAAATGTAGACATAAGTTTTAGATCAAGGTTCCTAAGTGGAATTGTGGTAGCCGGTGTCGGTGAATATCTGCTTTTTTCAAGTAGAGCAAAGAGAACATCATACTGCGAAATTCAAGAGAAAGAGTGTACAAACTATAAACTTATTATACTAGCGGGTACAAACATGTTTCGCATCTCTACGGACTTTCCATACCTATTCGTCACCTAAATAAAGGTGCATGCATGTACCCACAAATATTATAGGTAGGTAGTATTTTTTATCCTATGCAAATTACAGAAGGTAGCAAATAGACAATAAGATAAGTAGTTTAGTGAGGTATTATCTCTCAAATAGTAACTTGTATTATAGTGCAATTTTATTAACCTACTCTTAACTGGACATTTGATAGATGTAACTTTTCATTATAAAAAATGTTCCCATCATTGATTTATAAACTAAGTACCTAATAATTACAAAGTCCACGTATACCCTATTGTACCTATTTGTTATAATATTGAAGAACGGACCTTTCATCTGCGTCCTGGTGATGCCAGACGTCTCATCAACGATGGAAGCCTTCCTGTCCAGGTTGGTGTCAGCCGCAGGCTTCAAGAACGATACCTGACGTGCTTGCTTCGATGGGGACGACTGCTCTGAGAGCTGCTGACTGGAGAGGTAATTCATTATTAGAACATTGATACAACACAACTCGAAGCAATACGCCGCGACGAAGTGTCACGTGTAGTAGACAGTAAATGGAGTAGATACGAAAGTAATACTGACGCAAAATCATAACATAATATTCAATACAACAGTTGTTGACGATAAAATGTCCAAAACATTATTTTCCTTGTTAGGTAAAACCATTGCATAAAAGACGCTATACTTAATAGCTAGGCTACTAGAAAGAACTTCTTTCTAATAACCTATTATGGATAGCTTTTACTTTGAAAAAAGAATATGACGTGATTATTGGCACAACAAAAAAAAAACACAGGTAAAAAAAAAAGATGGAACAAACAGTTATGGTGCCAAAGGACAGCTCAGCAACCCGCTTCTAAACACAATGCTCACAGGCAGACGGTCAAACTAGTGGATTACGAGATACATTGGTGGCAAGTTGCAATTGCATTTTTATGGAGCGTTGGACCGATGAAGTTATCATCATTCAATCATTGTGAAAGTACTGAAACTACAATATAATACGCTTTATTTTATTGCACACCAGACTGATAAGAAAAGATACAATAAATAGAAAAGAGATATACAAAAGACGGTCTTATCGCACTAGCAATTTCTGTCAGACATCCGTGGGATGGACAGATTTGCAGTAAATAACCTAACTTAACCGTCAAATACCCCCGACTCCAACTAGAAAAAGAGCTTTAACTTTTGAACGGCTGAACAGATTTTCATGAAACATTGCTACGATGATACCCAATTAAACTAGCTTTCGAATAAAATTGAATTGAAATCGGTTGAACAATTTTGGAGCTACGATGCCCCAGACAGATAGATACACAGATACACACTACAAACATATACCACCTCTCTTTTTGTCGGGGGTTAAAAAGAGAGTAGTTCGCGGTGTAATAGTTATTATATTACATAAATACTTATACTAAATATATTACATAATAATAATATAAATTATGTCCACATTTATATACAAGTAGGTAGGTTATATTTAATTACTTACATCTAAAATAAATATGATACATTCGTGTCGATTCTGTTTCGCACTTTGACAAGACTTCAAACTTCTTAACTTTCAATAGAAAGCAGATGCATTTAGTCTGGTTTAGTAAAGACAAAATTCACAACAAAATCGACACCTTCATGAAACTCTTTCGTTGCGGTGCTCAGAATGTGAATGTTATACGACTTTCAAAGGTAGGTACCTATCTAGTACCTACATAACGCCCTTTTATGTACAAGTATCTTTCACGTAATTAATCGGATCTCTTTTAATTAACGAAGTATTCCTTTTCTGTCGAAGTTCGGAGAAGTTCGTAATAGGTTGATGATTATTAAGGAAACTTATTGAACACATTTTAACGTTTATGTAGGTAGGGTACCTACCTACCCTATACAAGCCGCAGTCTTATTATGGTAATCTAGGTCGGTCTGCTGATTTTTACTGACCGCATGGGTATTTTTTTATGATGATTAAAATAATCAATCTTGTCTCGCTTCACACGCTCGCGTCAATCTGAACACTCATACATTTTTATAGAAACAATCGACGCGAATATGGTTCGCGCCAATTTGAGCGCAGCTTTATACATCCTAGACACAGGCTAGACATAAGGGCAGAGTTCATTTTACTAAATTGATATTCATCATCAAAATACCTCACAATGTTTTATCTATTCAATAAACGGATACATAGTACAAAGTGCAAAATAATATCTACTGAAGTTAGAATTCCTCATTCGAAATTCTAAAACAAAGTTATTCACACAGACAAACGAATTCACTTTGACATATTTTAATACGTACGAGAAACAAATACATTTCCCGGATAAACGTCAGCTATATAGGTACATTATATAAGTACCTACTTTAGCTTCTGTACATGTTTAATGAGATAATTCCTGGGGCGCGACCCAACATTGTTTGCACAACCCTGCAATACTTCGTCGAGGGCGGCAAATAGAATTTTTAAATTGGATTCGTAAGACGAGGCTGTGGAATATTTTATATTATGACTTTTTTAACGTTTTCGTAAGTTTTCCGGCTCTATGTTTAAATTTGGAATGTTAGACTAGATAAGCTGTCTTTCACCAGGTTAAAATGTCTATGGTCGATAGAATTTAGCTCACGATCGGTAGGTTCGTACCATAGTTGACTCAGTACACTTGGCTATTGACCATGTCGATTAGTAGGACCCTACCGATCGTGACCCGAATTGTGCCGTTCGTAGACAAATAGTTTTACAGTGCAGACATGTCAGATTCCGTAAGGCAAGTCGTTGCGGCTTGGCAGTCTGATGAAATGGCTTGATCCAAATTCAATATCAAAAGGCTTAAAACTATGACCAGATTTTGACTTATTTAAAATAATGATTTTTCAATGCAATAATTATTAAGTTAAAGTAGCAAAAATGTGTGATAATTTTCTGATTTTTTCCACAGTTAAGGTAGGTACTGGCATACGAATAATAAATAATGCTCGTAGGTACTATTTATTATTCTTATGGTACTGGTAAGGTGTTTCTTTTAAAATACAGAAATTTTCTGCATGTTCTTCAAAAAGAACCTACAAGTGATCGTAAATATCTAAAGACTCGCTAAGTTTTCAGCAAACTGAAGATTTCTAAGAATTTCCCGTAGTTCAGACTTAAGCTGGTTACTGATAACAATTGAATAGCGAACAAACTTCGTCTATATAGTTTCATAGTTTGTTTAGTGACCACAGACATCTTTGTTCGACTACCGTCCTAGTCGCCGACAAATATTTTTTTTGCTTAGATACATTTAGAAGTAAATTCATGCTGTGGTTTTTACGCGATTAGATTACTCTTATAATTATGTATAATTGGTGCGTAAGATACAAATTTTACACGTACGAACATCGAGACAAGGAACAACTGCAGGCCATACAAAAATATTTAGATAGGGAACAAAAATACCAGTAAACGATATTTTAAACTTTTACTACACGTTTTCTTCTTAGAAGAACGAACAACGTAGAAGGAATACTTTTTTAAATAAAGGCAATAAAAGTTATAACGAGTGGCCAACGCCTTTTTGTTCGTACTGAAAACAATAAACTGGAATATTGAGAGACTGTCGAAACCATAAACTTATTCTACGTTTATGGTCGAAACAGGTCGAAACTTACCACTCATTAGTAATAATACGAGTAATAATAAGTATATGGTCGAAACACAATGTATAATGAGGTTACATTTTTTAAAAGTATCTTCAATTATTGGCATTTGTATACTAATTGTTTTGTATATTAATTTGTATACTATTGTATATAAAATGTAATGTAATGCGTGTCTAAAAGATGGCGTTCAGAACTACCTACTTGTATTACCTATATTTTTTTTTTGGAATTACATCCATTCGTTTCCAACTAAAAGAAGTAATTTTAAACCACTTCAAATTCCAACAAACAGCAATATTCTATTGAAAAACACTAAGAACTGTGAACTAAATACTGTGATTCGCATCGCATCTAACCAAACAAACGGTAGTTTAACAAGAGATTAGCAATAAAACTGACGTTAAACTCCTCCGTGCCGTTACAGGCCCTCGAGAGCGATCGATCCATCCCTTCCAGTACTGTCAATGTATTTGCTTTGTGTAAACCGGCAATATCGGGCAATATTTTTGTATTTCTTATATTTGGATTCTAGAATTTGTTCGGGATTGGTCGAACTTTGGCTTATACAGAAAATATGAGTATGTCACACGAATGACGCATTGATAAATTGATTTGTTTGTTTATATTGTTGCCCTTGGAATACAATAACCAGAGAAAAAACGGAATTTAACTATACCCTCCTAAAAATATATCTAAAAATTTTTTTCTCTATGCGAATGGATTCTGGAGCAAAATGGAAGATTTACATATCTTTCGGGTTTCAAAGATTCCGAATTTAGAATCAATCTCCTATCTGGCAATGGGCTCGGGTATGCACAGCCTTACCCTTTAGGGAATGCGGATGTGATGCTCTGTTAGTGGATCAATATACAGGTCGTTTCAAATTTTACAAAAAATAATATTACTCACGTGTGCCTCGTCTCGACAAAAGTCTCGTCTTCCTTCATTATATTTGATAACACTGACTTTTTAACACACCTAAACAGGCAACAATTAAGCATTTTCTGTGGAGCACTCTCCACTAAATATGTGTGTTAAGTGCTCACATAAATACATAAACTCGGAACAAATACTTGTAGTGCAAAGACCTTACAAATATTTGTCTCGAATCCGGGGCTCAAAACACTAAAGTGTACTTACTATCCCAGTGGCCAAGCCAATAACTACAAAAATAGATAATCTAAAGTGCATCAAAAAATTGCTTCTTCATTTACTTTAATAGTTTCCTGTATCTATATTTATTTTCACGGAAATTGAATAGCTATGAAAAAGTGTTTTGCTTTTGACTCGCTTTTCATTGAAGTGTGAAGGAAAATGAGTTTCTTTTCGTTCAATGAATGTTAATAGAAAAGTAATTCCATCAAAGAGCTGCGAAGCCAGACCGAAAAATAAATTGAATGGACTACGTCACTAGACTAAGATGAAGTATGGACTGTACCGGCCAAGATAGATTTTAGGGCTGCCACTATTGTTATTAGGATTTTAATTAGAAAATTTACTCAAACACCAAAGAAAGATTGTTAATACTTAATTTAAATGAAATGGTGATAACTGGCCAATGATTTGCTATATCAATAGTTAAGTAATAAGCGAATGCGGTCTCATCGTACACCATTCAAGATATCAGGATTTTTTTGATAAAAGCAAGACAAACTAAAACATTAGTTTATTTTGTTTTTTTAATACAAAAAGAAAGAAAATGGATGTTACTGCTTGATTTGTCTTGAGTTTTCACAGCTTCCGGAAACCTAGCCACACGTTGTGCAGCCCATTCCAACTTCCAAGACAAGACATGTTAAGGATAGTCGACAATTATCAAATCACTCTGAATTCAAGTTTTCTGCTTGCGAACCCTAGACAGCCGTCGCTTGGAAAAGCGGATAACATTTAAGCCACGCTATACAACCCAAGTTCATATTTGTCTCATATGGCCTCAGTGTTATCACATTTAAAAATAAAGTCCTACAACACATGTTTTGTTGTTGAATTTAAACACCTTTCAACTTTGCTCAGTCCGTATAAAAGGACCACAATTTATATTTTATTTTACACAGAACAGTGAATGGTTTACAAAATAAAATAGACGGTATAACGCATTATAGGATTTATAGGTAATTTCTAATAGCTAGATTATTGATAAAGGTAAGACTAGGTCATTCTTTAAATTTCAAACAGATGCATAACCATAAAGAACGTCCTACCTTTTTAATCCCGATTCCTTTTGTAATTGTACTCATCTTTAAAAACAACTTTGAACTATCGGACGGGGGACTACCGCGTAACTAAAATGGTAATGAACATCGACTTTGGTAATAAACTTCAATACGATTCTGAGACTAAACTTTGAGCTACCTTGTAAAAAAAATACCGAGGATGACGACAGGAGTCCCAACTTTATATTCGGTAAAATGTTTACATCGTACCGTTCTTTCATCTCTCACGGTCTTATTGAAGTTTATTACCAGAGTCGATGTTCATTACCATTTTAGTTACGCGGTAGACATCCAGGTCCTGCTTGCTGTGCTGTATAGACGCATAGTCTATATGACTCACCTGTCGGAAGGACTGAGTGCCAAAGATGGTGGATCTCTGCTTGTAGACCGAGAGGCATCATCTGGAGGACCTGGCTCCCCACCGCTGCTGTTCGTTTGTCTCGTCTGGAAAAAAGATTTTTGTTTGGTTTACCTGTTCTCTCTCTTTGTTTAACTGTACTAGTGTATGGATAACAAAATCACAGTGTAGTAGAGACGATTGCGCTCTTGTTATCTAAAGGAAGATCGAAGGCTCATGAATTTTTACAACGTATTGAGTGCCTCTTACTTTCGAGTAACGATATAGTAAACCGAATTGCAGCTGAGAGAAATAAGAGAGATATATTATAGTAGGATAAAAATGGGGCTGTTTAAACATAACATAACATAAAGGCATCGTACAAATCTTCGGTTCTTAAGGCGTGGATTAACTACGATATTAAACGCTACGACTGCAGGTATAGTGTTGAAAATTGTAAATCATAATTTTGTCTTGACGATGTCTGCAAATTGACATTTATTTTGCGGGTTTTCTTTAGATTTTTCAGAATACACACAATATTAAACTGAATAATAGTCTGGCAAATAAAAAAAAATGGTTTATGTAGTTGGTCTATCTATTCAATTCTTAAAAAAAAGTTATCGCTGAAAATACAGAGAATTTCGACGCAAAAGTGTATTTTTGTGAAGCGACTTACATTTTTTTTATTGGGATATCATTTCTTTTTATTAAATATTCTATTCGGTTAATTTTTCTTTAGAACCAACCTTTTCTGCCCACTGTATTTTTATTTTAGCGTTAGGTATATTCATTGCATTACGTTTATGAATATTGAGGTATGAGTGTATGACCGCGTCTTATTTTTTTATTTATAAAGCTGGGTGTAGGTAGGCTGCTATGTGATTGAGAGTGTATGGTAAAAGATCCAATCAAAATGATAGAAATCCTTCACAAATGAAATCGTGTGAACGATATTCGATGCCGTTTTGGCAGCAACAAAATCATAATCTTCCTTTGCTCATGCGAATCAATTTGAAAGCATGATGCAATTTTTTGCATGCAATATTTCTATCGAATATTCCAAACAAATAGAACCGAACACAGCGCGGTTGACAGTTGATACATTCATTTGTCACTCAACTGTCAACACCGCAACAGAAAATTGAATTCAAATATTCAAATGTATATTTCACAATTCCAAACTGTTCTCATTTGTCATAGTCACGTCAATGATGGGTTATTAAAATGTTGAATTGCTTTTAACTGTTCTTTATCATTATAACGTTTTCCTGTTTTTTTAATAGGTTCTGGTATTTGCAGTTATGCCAGTTTCTTCCTAGCTACCATCAATGAGATTAGGATGTCTAGTGGCATCAGCTATTTAGGCTACGCACAGACGGTGTGTAATGGAACAAAGGACGCTGGCAGCCTGTCTGTCTAGTACATAATCTGCGTAAGATTCTAAAAAAGAATAGGTACCCAATGTGTGTCACAGCAAATCAGCGCTGGGTGTTCCTATGCCCAGGAAATACTGAGTTGGCAACGAATATTTCGAAGAAGATTTCGTTCATTGTTCATTTTTGTATTTTTTACTTTTTATGTTTGTGCATTGTGTTGTCTGATGTCTAGTCCGAATAAATGACCTTCCTTTCTTCTACTGTGTTTCAACGATTGACCAAGATAGCTTGGTAGATGTAGAGGTTAGTGTCTGGCTTTCTGAGGTACGGGTCGTGGCTTCAAGTCCCGAACGGTAGATAGTCGTTCCAGGTCTTGGCGTCCGTTTGTTGGGACTGGCCAGCACATAGCTGCCACGACAATATTATAAAAAAACATTATTACCATGCTTGTTTAGTTTACAGACCTTTGATATGTTTCAACTCTTTTGTCCTAAATTGTCCTTACATTATGTTTTGTTCGAGATCAATGTATAGTATTGTAGAATAGTTAACCATGGAGTTTGTTGCCCGTTCTTCTCCATTGGAAACCACCTTTTGGAACGAGGCAACTACCTAGAGTCTGACTATTCATAAATGCCTAAAGCTGACTTTTTTCGCGATTTCAGATTTGGTCTCATAGTAAAGGTTGTTAATAATGATGAGTACAGTAACCCCTTAAAGGGATCGGAACTAGAAAGGTAGGACCTTATATTTGCTTTGATTTGATTTGTCCATTAGTCCGCAAACTGTACCCTCGATACAGGGAGAAAAAAGTAAACGTTTTATAAAAATGTCTACAGTTTTAAAGTACAATTCCGTTCGTCCCAGCGCACTTAAATTCGCAACATAGATTCAATGCCTATCTGAAAGGCCAATCCGATCAATTTCCATCCAGTTTAAGCTCTCGCTATCCGCCCTACCCGCAACTCGCGGAATTTGCTTCTTCTCGACTTGCGGCTTTGATTTCAGTGTTAAAGGAATTTATTCTGGATGTTTTACATATAATTTGTATTTGTAAGGATTTAGGTGTTTACTTTCACGTTTATTTGCGAAAAAGAAACATTTTATGGGAGTTGTTTTTTAGAGTCAGCTGATGTTAACTGAGGGAAAGCTTTTTACACGTATGTATACTTCCTTACTATTTATAGGGCTATATTTACGGATACCATAATACTTTTTTTTTACTTTGCCCCACAGTAGGATTTCTCCTGTATCGCGGGTACAGTTTACAAATAAACATGTCACATGCACACACAGCTGTAGTTCATACAAATATCTTTTTCGTGCGGAGATTGAATCCGCGACCGTACCGTCAACCAATAATTATTAAAGATGTATTTAGTATCTATCATTGTTTTTTTATACTCCGTAGGTGTACTGCTGGACACTCACATTTCGTCAATACCTTTATTGAGCCCCATGTAATAGAGGTGAGCCTAATTCCCTGGCTAAGTAAGAATTTTTATACAGAAAAACCGAATAAAAAAATTCACGACACGGGAATCGATGCCAGGACCACTAGCTTAGCGTCTCGCTTACGGCTTAGACCAATGAGATCAATTTTATAATAATCATAAAATTATGAATAAGTACTCACCATGATCCCTTTGAGCTGATTCACCAGCGGCGAATCAGCGAAGAAGTTGTTCACCGCGGAGAATATGTTTGTGCGTTTGCTCGTCGCGGCGCAGCAGGCGTTCCCACGCCCGCCCAGCTTGCGCTACACAAACAAACACACAGCTTTTATAATACATATACAACAGGATATACTAACATGTATAATACATAATTATATGGGGTACGTTTTCTATTAAACTCGGTCAAGGGCCGCAGTTGGAGTACCAGATGTATAGGTACCTACGTACCCATACCAGGTGGACTACGACAGTAAAACGATACTACGTATTATATATGATACGTTCAACCATACCTAAATAAATAAAATCAATCAAAAATACGTGGTATTGTCGTGTTGTCGGGTCCACCTTGTATAGTATAATGTCTCGTATTCACTAGGAGACAAATATCTTGCAATACGTGTCGCTAGAGATGTCGGGCGAAGTCGAGCGACGTCGGGTGACGTCGCAAGACAAGTCTGGAAACACCGCGCGATTTGTCCCCTCTCATAGCCGGGCATGTCGCTTCAGTTGAGGTATTCATTAGGAAACAAATTTCCCACGACACGTTAGACATGTCGGGTGAAGTCGGGCAACATCACCTGACGTCGCTGGTGAATATGATACGCTCTGAACTTCCGATAAAATCAGCATTTAATACTTTCAGGTGAGCAGGAACACCCCACTAATTAGACTTTTGTATATCGACACACTACTGTACTATACAAATAAGATGAACGTTTAGAGACGTTCTGCTTTTTTTATAAAACAGGAATAGCATGCAATGTGGCACTAGAGATTTGGGTTTGACGTGTTGCGGCGCAGCAACATAGGTTCTAGCAAACGTTATAACACGTAGTACGCGTAAAGGTAAGCTTGTGATGGACGTGATCACACGTTCCGTCGATTATTATTTCCTAATTTTGACGTCTTACGACTTTCTCAGCTGAACGTGTTTAAAATTATTGTAGCTATATTATATTATACGACCTTAATCGTGCTTATATTGTCGCGACGGGGTTAATAGATTTCAAATGCAAATGATTATGAAAAATGTTAGATGTGCGACTCGTGAAGAGACGCGAGCTCATCAGAGTTATCACATAATAATGTAAATGAGTCTATTAGATTTTTATATCCTAATAATAAACAGACAACACAAGGAAATAAAATATGTTAAGTAGGTATACCGCGGTATATATAAATATGGCGAGAACGCGACGCGGCAGACCACGAAAGAAATGGCGGGACGAGCTTGATAAAACTAATAATGACTGTTTCGCTCAAGACGGAACTGCCTGGAAATCATGGAAGCCTTTGCCCAGCAGTGGGATGATGCAGGCTAACAGTAATAAGTATAACTATATTTTTATATACATTCAGTAAAAGTTGTTGATTATGTATGCTGTTTGTGTTTATATAAGACTTATTCACACGAGACGTAGATTATCTTTTCAGCAATAAAGTCAATGTTAGTATATAAGGGGAATACTAAAATTACTGAAATCTACAGGTAGGTATACCTTATCTTATCTGATTCATTAACTTGAGCGTATCATGTTTAAATCTTATGTCTATCTGATTTAAAAAAAAAGTGCAAATAATATTAAAAAATACAATCATATTTTTTTAATTCAGACTAATATCCAGCATGAGCATATCGAATTTAAAGGCTCATGCCGAACAAAGAAAATTATATTTCTCAGAAATTACTCTCATAAAACGACTTATTTATCAAGTTCTAGATATCGAGCTACGCTATTCTGAAAGACTAAGTTTTGACAACTTGGAGAGATTAATGAAGGTGTAGTTCCAAGAAATATAGTGCTTAACAAAGTTTCAGATAAAGGAGATACATATTTGAAAAGGGTATCCAATTACTAAATGAAATAGGAAAATGTGTACCAATGTATCGTCCGTACTTTGATTTTGCTTACAGACTTTACTTAAACTTTGTTAAGGTAATTTATACCTAAGGTATACATTTTTTTTTAGCGTGGTAAAATCATCAAATGATTCCTCCCACCCCGGGCAGGGCGGGAGGGACTGTCAGACTTGTACTGACTAAAATCCACGGTGTTCCTTCGATAGCCCTTTACGTTCCGGGGTCACGGTAATAAGTAGTAAAGTATACTTAGCTTATTAAATACTGATTTGGAATTTATAGTCATAACACGCTGAAATTGTGCTGAGCATACGCTAAGACCGACGAAGTCAATAAATAAAGTCTAAAAGTCACTAAAGAAAGTACTTACTTCCATAGCAAAGTCTGAGTAAAGTCTAAGTACTCAGCCTAAGTCTATGTTATTTTTATTTAGTAATAGCTGTTGCCCGTGGTTTCACTTGCATCACAGGGGAATAACTTCATGTTCCCGGATAAAGAGTATGACATGGCCTATCTGCGTGCCAAGTTTCATCCATATCCGTTCTGCCGTTTATATAAACATCCAAACAAACATAAAGGTTGTCTGTAAGAAATCGCCGACTGCGATAAGACCCTATTGTACAATCTTAAAATGATTATTTGTAATTATAATGTTAATTGTTCCTTTTTTATCAGGTGTAGGTACAATAAAGAGCATTTCTATACTATTGTAAACATCCAAACGTCCGCGGCCGTCAGTCTCGCCCGCGCCGGCCACTGTATTTGTAAGAAGTAAGATAACATTCTGTTTCCAAACCCGGCTTCGATTCTTAGATCCGTTAAGATTTTTGATAAAAATAATAGTCCAAAGGAATAAGAATTTTTGGAAGGGCCCGGTAAAATGGCGACTTGCGTCTCAAATGGACGTTATAATCCTATGTCTTGACACTTTGGGTATTATTGTCATTAGTTTTCTTACCAATCGTAAAGTACCTATTTATAAAATCCTGAAGAAATGCCTCCTCTATAAATAGGTGAGTAATTTCACCTTGCAATCAAAGTTATTTACGAATCCAACATGGCCATAGTTTATTTTAGCAGTCCGTCTAAATTATCTATTGCTTACCAATCGGGTGAGGTAAAACCGAAATGATAACACTTGTTTCCGAGTTGTTTATGTTTCTCGTGTAAATGATTCACGAATATTTCCAAGATTCCGACAGGCAGACTGGCCGCGTATCACGTGGGACTAACTTGCCGATTACGTTTTTTTTTATAGTAGAGGTGGCAAGCTTTCTTACGGTTCACGAACATCCACAACACCAGAGGAGTCACCGATGCGTTGCCGACCTTTTAGGATGATGTTAGGAAAAAGGGAGGGAAAGGAGAAGGAAGTGGACTTAGGGAAGGATTTGGGCCTCCGGCGATCCACACTCACCGAACGAAACGCAACAGTATGTATACTGCTACCTACTTAATTAACGTCGATATTCTGGGGGAGGGTAGTACTTCCCCGGTCATGCCGACCCATTCATGCTGGCATGCCAGCGAGACACTACTACCACAAAAAGTTACGATTGGCACTGGAATAGAATAGTTGCGTATGTTCTCTATAGATTCTTAGATCTAACTACCATCTCTGTCAATTACCGGTCGATTTTTCGATATAGATCTACGTCGTCGAACTCCTCGCGGATCAAAGGACCACAGTTACAATGTGCTGACCGAATTGAGCAGCTTGTACGCTGCATACATAATAATTATCCAAAACTATGTACCTACTTGATGACTAAAACCTAAGAACGTAATGTACTTACATTCTTCATGAGAAATCCATCAATGACTGTCAGGAAACCAAGCTATATTGGCATGAATGAGCCTTCAATATTTAGTAGCAGAAAATGATGTAGGATTTCTAATTTATATTTCTAGGTACTGGAACATTAATAACATCATGTACGGTCAGCCAAAAAAGTGTTCTATCAATTTTAACCGAACTTCATTATTTTGATAAGAGATTTTTTTGTTTAATGGCGTGCAAAAATATTGCAAGGTTAGAGTGATAGACCAATTTTTTGGCCGACTGTACCTACGTTAGAACACAAAGCATTACATTTTCTACATCAGAGTAAAACGCAATACAATTTGGCAATAGTTATTGATCCGTTCTGACTGTTGAGCCGTCTGTCCGTTTCCCTAACGATGACGCGATCACTTGAGGTGCACACACGTCCGTTAATACGTGTTTCAATAACAAATCAGTACAGTGAGTGTTTTAGAAATGGCTCTTGGATCAGACTCTGGATTTTTTCTAACAATTTTTGAGATGTACCTGTACATATGAATAACTAGCGACCCGATACCGGCTTCGCACGGGAACTCTTTCTCTACTATTCTTACATTAAATATGAAAGTATTATCATCATTCCCCTGCCCTTATCCCATTTTATTTGGGGTCGGCGCAATATGTCTTCTTCCATTCATCTCTATTAGACGTCATCTCAGAGTTTACGTTCTTATAATCCATGTCAAATTTCACACAATCCATCCATCTTTTCTTGGGTCTGCCTCTTCTCTTACATCCATCCATATACATACTTAAAACTCTTCTCGTTACATGATTTTCATCCCTCCTCATCACATGCCCATACCACGACAAACGGTTACTTTTCAACTTTTCTTTTCAAATATGAAAGTATTATATCTACTTAAAAACCTTCAGTGAAAAATATCTAACTGATGGCGAAAACCCCATCAAAATCCGTTGCGCGGGTTAGAAGGAGTTAATAGATAGAGAAGAGATGCAGTATTCATCTGGGATTAGACAAATTCGCAGTTTTGGGGTAAAAAAAAATGCTAAATTATATGTAGATACATGAAGAAAACTACAGTTCTTCAAATCTATAAAAATACCCTTTGACGACTGTCACGGCCAGTAAATCACGCACGCGCGCAATGCGCGCGCCTAGAATCACGACGTTTTGAAAGTGCCTGCAAAGGCCCAGTTGAAATAAAAATCTTTGACTTTGACTTTGAAAAAGTTATTTATTTTTAGATTTGAAGAAATATTTGAGTTGTTGGCAATGCATGATTAATGGTTGCAATTCGGGAGAAGCCTATGGGAAATATTAAGCAGTGAACTGCAATAGACCGAATTGTTTGATTTAATTACTCAAGCATAAAATAGATCGAGCTAGATTATAAAACGGAGTAATTCTTTCAAGTCTAAAATTTTATTTAACAAATCTGTCTATTAGGTATATTTTCAGATTTATGGTTTTAAAAAAACCAACGCAGTTTTCTTCGTAAATATGAAAGATAACAAACTGTTCTCCACTTATCATTCTGCGCAGGCTGTAAAGAATCTCCCAAGCGAAACGGGTCGGTAGTTGAAAGTAAATAATAGGCTCGCAAAGTGTCACTTTGACAACTAAAGCCAGTCCCGAGCAGATGAAGGAATTCCAATAAGTACAATAGGGGCTGAATGTGATACCGTTCAACTACAAGAAATCTAGCCCATTACTGTAAGTCGACCTAGTGTGGAGGCCACAGGACAAACATTTCCGTATCCAAATTAAATTGTTAATTAAATACCTAGATTTTTAAGGAAATCTAATACATATAAACACTTGTCCTGACTGACTGACTGATCTATCAACGCACAGCCTAAACCGCTGGGGCTAGAAACTTGAAATTTTGACAGTAGATCTCTTTAATGACGTAGGCATCCACTAAGAAGGGATTTTTGGAAATTCCACCCGTAAGAGGGTAAAATAGGGGACGAAAGTTTATTATTTATTTATTTATTTAAAACTTACACACTATCTTTACAGGTTGGGTTTGTTTGAAATTCTGTCATATTTCAATGAAATCCGTAAGTAATATCGACTTCAACGCGAGCAAAGCCGCGGGATACAGCTAGTGTACCTATAAATAACTTGTATTGTTTCTTTTGGTAATAAATGATTTGGTACTATTATTATTACTTATGACTGTCCTGCTTACTGGGCACGGGTCTCTTTTGCCAGCACGCTAGCCTAGTGCGGGTTGACGAACTACTCACACCATCGAGAACTTTAGGAGGCCTTCTCAGATGTGCAGGTTTCCTCACGATGTTTTCCGTCACCGTTATCACAAGTGATAATCAAATTCTATACCGCACATAAATATGATATCTAGTTAGCTACCAGACTAGGTTGTCTAGTAGATACGTAATCTAAATTAACGAATGCATTTGCAATCTATTAATGCAGTGCTCACACCTCTGACGTTTCGAATTCATGTGTGGATCAGAATTTGATTATCACTTGCGTTCACGGTGAAGGAAAACATCGTGAGGAAACCTGCATACCTGAGGATTCCAAAGAGTTCTTCGATGGCGTGTGTAATCTGCCAATCCGCACCAGCGCCAGCGGGTCTACCGCGTAACTAAAATGGTAATGAACATCGACACTGGTATTAAACTTCAATATGATCGTGAGAGACTAAACTTCGAGCTGCCTTGTATTTTTTACCGATCATGAAGATAGGAGCCCAACTTCATGATAGTATTTTTTTTTACAAGTTAGCTCAAAGTTTAGGCTCTCACGATCGTATTGAAGTTTAATACCAGTGTCGATGTTCATTACAATTTTAGTTACGCGGTAGACCCGCAGCATAGCTATTTTGTAAGAACATCTAAAGAAAGAAAGAAAGAAAGTAAAATAATTTATTCCTGCAAAATGCATTTCGCATCTCGATTCGAATCTCACTCTTATTGTCGTTTGATATTTGACGAACTGACATAAGATAATACACGTGTCACAATGGGACACACTGAAATCGCGTGAAAAATGTGCTGTTTCATACAAATAATTTAATATTAAGTACTAGACTAACTGTATGGAACAGCTGAATTTTTTCGCGATTTCATGTCTGGTTCATTAGTAAAAATTGATCATAATTATATGTAGGCATAATAGCCTCCTTCAATATGTTCATTGCTCAACCAATCTCCCTATATACCTAATGAACATGACTCAATGTAATTTACTGTAACTAGCCGGCTGTTAGTAAATATACAATTCTAAACTCCAACATGCCCCGGGATTGAAACTGAAACAACAATACTGGACTTATCGACCTGCCAGAGTTGTGTCAACTGAATGAAAAGGTCACTCCGTGTGGATTTAATGGAATAATTATACAACTGGGAACTTAGGCTGCGTTTCCACTAGAGCTGTGCGAAGTAGCTAAGCGGTGACCTAAGAATGCACCAATAGTATTACTTCATCCTAAGTTCGCAGCAATTCTATTCGTGGATATTTCCCTCGCGCATCACATAACTATCGTACAACTCTGGTGAAACATAGCCTTACATTGTTCTCTTTTTAAACAGCTTACTTTCTTCTGCTCTGGGTTTTACGCGAAGGAAGAGACAAATTATCGTCGCCGCGCCCGCCATACCAATTTTTCAGTAACGGGATAAAATTGCTGTTAATTTTAATTTTGACGTTTTTGTATTTAATCATTAGAGGTTTAACTTACCAGAGTTTTATTTTGCTATTGAAATATAGCTCCACATGAACTAGGATTTTCAGGACGATTTTCTTTTTTTTAATGGTTCCGTTCGGAAATATAGCCCTAGACCCGTAGCGCAATAAATCAAGTTTATTCACCACGCCAACAGCCATTAAAATACCATATGTATTACACTAGTCGTTGCTCGTGGTTTCACCTGCGCGTTTTATTTTTATGAAATAATTTTTGCTTTTTATTAGTGAAAAAAATTTTGGATCGGTTTGGTAGTTCCAAATTTCAGATTCACATACAAACAAACAATTGTACGTATTTATAATATTAGTATAAATAATAATAAAGACTAGTCATACCCTTGAATAAGGTAATAATTGTACGCTTTTTACTAATTACTATTGCTACGAGGCGTAGCACTTTGCTACGAATCCCGTTTCGATATAAATAGCAAAAAACCGAATATTTCATTATAAATCTAAACTACAGTCTTTTGTTTCCATAGCATTTTTTTAATTTCAAACCTCTTCAAACCTCGGTCGAGCTATTCAAAAGTATGTTCCGTAGCAAACAAAAAACAAAGCTTGCATTTAAAATATTTGAGGCTTCAATCAGTCAATCGATCAATCAAATCTACCAATCGAAGTCCACTACTAGACATTTTCTAAGTAGAAGGTACTACGATATACCTACATAAAACTAGAGTTGTAAAAAAACGATGTTTTCTTGAGATGAAAAAAAAAGTTACTAAAGAAACATGATTTAAAAAAACAGTTTTTTTCTGTAACTAGTAGGTTTTTCAAGAGTACGAAAATAAAAATATGTTAACGTTGTTGTCGTTTAATATGTGTTGATATTACATTCGTAAATGGCTCAACTTTTTTCAAGATTGTGAAAATAACATTTTGTTTTTACAAGTTAAGTACATCTCTATACATGAAATCTTTGAATCGCTTAACGTTTCGAAATCGTGGTCAAAAGCAGAAAATCTATGATACAACCATAAAAAAATCCCAGACTATGCGAATTATTTCCTACATTTTTATAAGAAGCGTTATTCCTAAAAAGGTCATATTTCCAAGTGGCCATTACTTTTGACGTTAACAGGTTTACGCTGTGTTAGTCCTTAACAACCTTTTACTTTTTTAGGAAATACGCTTAGAAATAAAGGTTTGTTATTTTATTTAATGTTCGTTTAAAGCAGTTTTAATAAATTTATCATGTTTTGTCTCTTTTTCTAAGCACCAGGATCCCTTGGAACCTTAGTAATGTTTGTAGTGGGCACCCCCATACCCCCCTTGTTCCCCCTACGAAAGATCCTCCACGAATGACCAAACTTGAGATCGTCTGGCCACCACCACCGATACCATATACTTGAGTGTTAAGTACGCACCTACTAGTATTGTATAATTATAATATTTTAGTGGTACTTATGATCTTTGCTGTTCTTTTTTTTATTTGTAATATTGTGTAAATTGAGGTCGAATTTTAGCCGGGGCCGCTCCTGCAGCCCCACATTTGTTGTGTAGTACCTAAGCTTGATTTATGAAAAGAGTATCCATGGAGTTTCTTGCCGGTATCTTCTCCAGGACCAACCCACTTGGAACCGTGCGCCTAGAATCACGACGTTTTGAAAGTGCCTGCAAAGGCCCAGTTGAAATAAAAATCTTTGACTTTGACTTTGACTTTGACTTTGACCACCATTGCTAATCTTCTCACCACGGCATGAGCGATTCCCATATGCCGTGATCAAGCCGAAGAAGTATTTTTCACAATGCTTTTATATGTTTCTATAATTATTCTATCGTGGCCATCTACATTGACTCTGCTTGCACAGTCAGCTTAAGGACAAGGTTTGTTTCTCTTAACTGTTACCACTTCGCTGACTGTATGCAGTTTACCTCTAATAAATGAGAGGTGCCTTAAACATAATCTGTAATAGAACTTAACAATAGTCACTCCATTATTTAATTCTACTGCAATATTCCATGGCATTACGCAGCCATCTTGTATGAAGCTCAAGAGCGCGTAAATCATGGGATAATAACAAACATTTCACTAGCTTTCGACGTAAGGACGCGCGTAATCTTTCAACGCTCTCGTTGACAGCCGTATGCATACGTGTACGTGGGGATTTTCCTTTTGTATACGAAGTAACGAACCACGGGGAAATACCGCACCGTGTATTTTCTCCTTTTTCTACGAACGGTCACGTCTCTAATACCGTCAGAGATATAAGCAAAGTTTGCCAATGAAGATTTAGAAGGGCCAGCAGGTCTACCGCGCTAAAATGGTAATAAACATGAACTCTGGTAATAAACTTCGATCGTGAGAGACTAGTCTTCGAGCTACCTTGTGTAAATCGGAATTTTAGTTACGAGTTAGACCCGCAGGTTCCTTGCTCAGAAGCCCGAGTGAACCACGTCGATTTTACGCATCGACCGCTCCGATTGGTGAAGAAGGGCATGGAGCTGGCCAATTGGAACGCGAAAAGCGGTGGATGCTTTAAATCTAAATTGTTAAAAGAAACTTACACTAAAGCCTCTCGTTAAGTCTGAGGAATGGTAACAGGGTGAGCTGGTCGTAATCACAAGTCATCGTGCACAATTTCAGCCGAGGGAACAACAAAACCTTTGGATTTTCCCATTTCCTACCCGGTAAAACCCAATAAATAACTTAAATCCGCTTTCGGAAACAACGATTAGAAAAGTTTTTATTTAAGTTACCTAATCAAAAACTACTACTTAAGTATTACCTACTTATTTAAAACAAGCCCGATAGACTCGTCTTTAAATGCTTTTGGGACCTAACTAATAATAATAATCAACAAATCTTGGGTATTACAGTTGGCGTAAATGTAGATGAATTTTTATGTTATTTTGAAATCAATAACTTATCAAAGAAAATAATTATTGGTTTTAACAAATCATTATACCGAACAAAGTTACACTATTTCATCATAAATTGTTCCAAATAATAATTGGATAGTTTTCAAATAAAAACCACTTTTCAAACTTTTTTCTTCAGCTACCTTTGTCGCTGACCGTACGGTGAAAATGCAAAACTGCCTCTTCAGAGTTTATGAGAGTTATTATCTTACATCGTCTCAATGAGATTAAAACCGGGCCAGCTCCCAAATCCCGGCCAAAGTTTCAACTCCGGACAGCTGGTAAAGTTTGAATGGAAATTAGCAATTACGTACTTTGTCCGACCTCATTCTTTTCGGGACCCGAAGCGCACATGTGAGCTGTTTTGTTTTTATAATATTGTTTGGTACCATGTGCTAGCTTAACCATGTTATTTAGTTCAATGCACCTATTTGATGTGAATCACTTTTTAATCAGCGGATTAAACTTTATCTGACGAAAGCTGGAGTGAATTTATCCCGCGATAATCAGAAATCTCGTCCGAAAACACTTACAACACTCAATACTGAATATTTTCATAAATTATTAAGCATCCATTACTTATTCTTTTACAAGATAATGTTTAAAATATATGTTCATCGTAGTGTTGAGAGATTTTAGTCTGGTTTTTTGATTATTGCAGGTAAATTTCACTCTCAGCTTTTAGTAGACAAACTCAATCATCACATTCGGTGTATTAGGGTCATATTTACAAACAATATAACAGACGCTTAAATGTTAACAGCCAATTACCCATATGCACTTTCACGGTAAACGGCCGGTTTTGTCTTGAGCATCTGTTACCTATATTTTAGGGAAACATCGGCCTTAGTGGTCTACAGTAAAAATAGGCCATTCCGTCACTTGTCAGGGGTATTTTTGTAGAAATATCTATACAGCAACCTACAACATAATTTGTCGGAGTCCATGACTGGACATCTCTCAAAAGACAGAGCCTTCGCATCGCTGAAGCTGCAACCCGTTACTGGCTTTTTTGCGCAAACAAGTTGTACAGTCAATTCTCAAATGTCGCGGACGCAGAAAATTTTGAACTTTGGGGAAGCTGTCACTAGGTATAAACGCTAGCACCTAAACACAAAATTATGGCGACCGCTTTTTGCATAGAGACAAATTTTCAACCTCGCCGCTCGATTAAGGTTAAATTGAAAACTTATTAGATTTCTCAGAATTGGTGTTCAAAGGGTGGCTGATAAAGGACGATCATATTTTGAAGAACACTGGAGATGAGAAATATCAATACAGTAAATGGAAACTCGATAAAGCTTCAACAGTTGGTTTAAATGAAAAGAGGTATCCAGCTGTGGGAAGCTGTGGTCAGAAATGTTAGAACTATTTGAATACACTTACTGGAGCTGTCCAACACTGCAGGAGATTGATCATTGGCACAGAATCACCTTCCAGGGAACGACACCTTAAAACACGACGCTACAGGTAATCGGCGCGGGCGCAGCGTGGGAGCGTTTCCTGTACAACTGTAGTCTTTGGACACGGATTACATACTAATTTACTTTATCTGTATTTATTCTATACTTTGGGAGCGTGCCACGGCTTCGAGTGTTCGTGTACTTTGTAATAAGATGAAATAGAAACTAATCGATGACTAGAGCGATACGTAGATGCGCCATCTTGGATTTTACATAGGACTAAGAACTACGACGAACGAAGAATCTTTTTTTAACCCGATTCGGAAATAAATTGAAATCTTAATTTTTGTACTATTTACCCGACTGCGCGGCACAAAGAAGGGTAATGTTTTCCAGGAATTTGTCAAGAATAACACTTCCTCTTGCTTGAACATTACCTGCATGCAAAAATTCAGCTAAGCACACGGAAAAAAACGACTTTGCAGGCTACATCCGAACCAAATTATTCTGTTGTAAATAAAAATAACTTGTTTATTTCTAGCCGTTACGTTTTTTCACTACAAGCTTTGGATAAAGTTATAAAATAATTCTTGTGGCTACCCCTCTCATTCGTGTCTAAAGTGCAACTTTCTTGAGCTGAATAAATAAGTACCTGTCGTTCCTTATACCACTAAGGGCGCAGACAGACTAGTATGTGTGACGTGACGCCATATTGATGTTGGAAATTATCAGCAACGTCACGACATAATAGAATAGAATAGAAGATTTTCATTTGTCTTTTAATTTACATAGGTATCAAGACAATACATCATACAAGAAGGTAAAAGACAAAAAGGTCTTCGACTAAGCAATAAGCATAGTAATTGGCAGCGCGAGGCATGCTCAACTGCTGAATGCTGATATTCTGTCCAAGCCAGTCAAGCGTTGAATAGAACACAAGATTAGACTAGACAAGTCTGTTTCTAAATTGTGCTTTTGCGTATACTATACTTAAAGCACATGGCTTTTGATGGACATAACATCACGTACAGTCATGAGCACATGTACACTTGTAGTGACAGTCAAAAGCGCGTTTTAGAAAAAAATAATGATTATTTTCAGATATTGTTGTCATGTATTGTTGTTGTTGGCGGCACGGTTGGCACAGTGGCTAAGCGGTTGGCACAGTGGCTAAGCGGTTGTCGTTCCGCACGGAATAAATATTTGTATGATCTACAGATAGTTGTTTTGGCGCCTTGATTAAGTAAGAAAAATCTGACAGTCACAGCGACCAACAAACAATGCATCCCTTTCTAGCTTATAGACGTTTTGGTAAGAGGATACGGAATAGGACGTTTTTTTGCGACGACAACTGTCAATTTATTATACGTAATCAGGCAGCCGATCGTGGTGTGTGTGTTTATAAGCTGTACCCACGATGCAGGAGAAATGTTAGTGTCAAAGATTTAAAAAAAAAATAGCATAGATACGTATTACCTGGATCGCATAATATCAATACTTGGTTTGTGTTCAAAGATTCCACAATCAACAATTCTTTTGAATGTTGTGTGTTTCGTCTTTTCTTTTGTATAATATGTACATGTGTACATAATATTATTAATTGTGCTCGTGACTGTATCGTGTCACGTCATTTAAGCCGAATCTGTAAACGCCCTTAGCTAGTATACAAAATTGCACCTTTATAGCACCATTATAGCACCTAAAGCATGTTTAGCTACTGTTATGTACCAAGTAGGTGTTACTCGCAATCGTCACGTACTTCTCCAATTTATGTGAACGGTAATAAACTTTTATGACTAACTACTAAGTAGCTACGTATAATTAACGTGACCAGCTAAAATACATTACAAAAGTAATGCTAAAATAGTAACGTATTATCACGCCTGTAATCCCATAAGGGTAAGCAGAGGAGTAGGTACTGTTCTACAGGCTCATTTCCGCCTTTGGTTGGTATAAACCTTAGATATTGCGCTTTTTGAACAAAGAATATAAAAGCATTAAATTAACTATATTTTATGTATTAATGACACAAGAAAATTGCTTGTTTTGTCTGCGAATGGATCCAATGTTATTCTATTTAAAATATTCATAAAACAGGTAAAAAGTTTCAAAAGGTCAACGGATTCATGCTAATCAAAGCTTGATAAGCGTCATAATTGGTTATTAGATTCCTGTTATTTTTTATCTGTCTACGATTTAATGGAGAATAGCTTGAATTCGTTTAGTTTTAGTAAGTAATAATAATAATTTATTTATTTTATTTATTGAGAAATACAAGAATTTTTACACGGCAGTTGGCATAGAAAAACAAATTGATTCTTTTTTCACTTTCTGGAAAAAGATCATAAAATATCTTGGCACCGTCTTTTTTTTAATATGGTATTTTTTTTCCGAAATTGTGAAATACAATATCCACATGGGAATAAAACACCAAATGTGATGAATGTCAAGAAATTATACATAGTGAACATTCTATAAAAAAATAACATTAATGTTCACCTGTATCCACTTGACTTGACTACTTGACATGACTTGTTCTATGTCTATGCCTGTATCAGAATCAGTAGTGGTACTCGTGGTAGACGTTTAACTTTGTTTTATCGACATAGAGTGATCGGAATAATTGTCATATAAGTAGACTTCAGTGAGTGTTTGTCAATTATTTTTATCCAAATGTTGACATAATATTGTTATATGTAGGTATTTTGGATGCGTATGTTCTTATTAAACAAAAGATGTAATATCAACTTATACAACCTTATAATATTTTAATTTCCGTAGGTACACCAGAATTATTTTTCTGTATTTTTCAACTTTTTTTTCTTATTCTTTATTGTACACAAAATATAGAATATACAAAAAATACAATTTAAAGATATAGGTACCTATGCACAGGGGAGCTTTTTTCATCTCTTTAAAAAAAATCCTTTTTTTCAACTATAGTCCCACAATACCGTGTTAATAGATTGCCTATGGATAAACATTGGTTGGTAGCTTAGCATTTACCCAGCCAACTATAGCAAAACAATTAACTAGATATCAATAATGGTATAGCTTGGTACACACGGGCCGTCATATCAAACTATACATTTTTGTATAATAAGCTGACCACTCATTGTATCGAAAGCCTATACAATGCGAGGTCAACATGTCCAGTATATGCTGACCTCGCATTGTATATACTGGACAATATGTGTAGCTTGATATAAAGTTGTGTGTACATTGGTTTGAGATTTTTTCTCTAAACAAAGGGTTAATGTGGATGTGATTAGTACATATATACCTAATCATGGAAAGTGGCATTATAAGCAACTAGCGACCCGTCCCTGGGTTCGCACCAGTGTAACTTCTCTACTATCCTTACATTAAATATCAAAGTATTATACAGATAAACCTTCCGTGAAAAATTATCTAAGTGATGGTGAAAAAGCTACTTTATTTTATACTATGTATGGAAGAGAAGCGTGGACCTACTTAGGATTGGGTACATTCAGGCTGTGGATGATGATGATGATGAATACACAAACAAACCAACTCAGGTCTCTCTTAGTAGTGTAGAACTTATGAATATTTCTTACTAGCAAACCGCCCTGGCTTTGATCAGGTTTTCGAAAACTAAGTCGCATAGATACACAACTTAGTCGTTTTTTTTTCCTGAGCAAGGAATACTTTGGTGACCACCGTACTTAGTTAGGTACCTACCTACCATTATTTAGCATTGTTTCGATAAATATATAGATACTTTTTTAAAAATCTTTATTTTACAAAATAATACTGATTGCACGACATCTCTTTAAAATCATTGTATTTTTTATTTTTTTATGTTTTGCATTTTTATATTTTGTAACTGTTAATTGATCGACGCAAATTACTAGATAATATGTAGAAGCTTGTCTTTAGCTGATGTATCTATATAATGTAACCTATTTACAGTTTGTTAGGTATTAGTCTGTAAGCTTTCTTTAAAATAAAATAAATAATGAACCAATGCCGAGGCAGGCCTAGATACTTTCTCATATGACTGGTTAAAAATGAGAACACAAAGAGAGGAGTGCAAGACTATGGAGGAGACTTTTGCCCAGCTGTGGGACAGAAAAGGATGACAAAAAAAATATTTTCTTTTAGAAAAATATATTTCAAGAGCGATCCTGCAGTTTTGGTATTTCTGTAGCATGTAAACAAACTAATTCCATTTTATTTTTTTATCGTAATTACATACATACCAATTAATGTAATGTAATTAAATCTGAGTATTTAATTACATTACATTAGAATAGAATAGATCTTTATTTCATGTAAACCAGATACAGGCACTTATGAAATGTCGAGACTCTAGGTGCACGATTAATTGGTATGTACGATAATACTAATGATTTTGTGATTTCCAGTTATAATGTCAAGTAAATGTTAAGTAGGTCACCGAACGCAACCTTTCATTAACATTTTATTACTGATTTTGATATTATATCAGTTATCCTTATTTGCCAGAACGAGCTTTGCCATTGTGTTAAAATTATCAACAATTTAATAAACATCGTACATTTATAAATTTAAAAAATCTGTTCGATATTCCACCTGTAGATGTACAAATCTTAAAAATATCAATACAAATAAACTATTCAGTATTCCTCAATAACATTTCAATATGTCCAGTATTAAATAAAATTATATCCAGTTTATGAGATAAATAATTATTATAAATACAACTCACCTTGGAAAAAAATCGTGTGATGAGTTAGTTGTCAATCAAAATAAGCACGGGGATAGCGAAACGCGGGCGTTATCAGGACCACTACAGCCAAACTGAACTGTAAGATGCTGGGTTACTTGCCTATGTCAAAATGTTCGCGCACGCGCTATTATAACCTATTTTAAAGTGGCGTTCCATTGCCCCGACTAGAAAAAGAAAAACGAAAAACAACAGAAAATTCGATTAAATACAAAAATCGAATTTAAAACACGACTTTTAGTCTCGAAGTTCGGCGTACAAATATGATATCATCTATCCTTCTAGTCCCAATAAATTATTAATAACCTGTTTCAAGTTTTTTATGCGTTTTATTAAATTGATATTGTATTTATTTCAAATGGCAAAATGGTGACCTTTTAGCGTTATTTTGGTGGTATTCAAAAACAAGTTTGATAAATTAGCATCGTCAAAGCATTATGATTTTATATAATTACTTCCAGCTTTGCACCGACGATGGATGAATGTCAGTTTCCGTAATGGAAAGCAACACTAGAGTCCCTATTCTGTATGAAAACTACGGTCATGTGTACTATTATTGTCACTTACGGGATATATTTCGTGTCTTCTTCGATTTACGGTCATTTTTGTATGAGAATGACTGTCTGTCAATTTCTGTATGAGAATGACTGCCTGTCAATTTTTGTATGAAAATTACTGTCTCTCAATTTTTGTATAAAAATAATTGTCTATCAATTTTTGTATGAGAATAACGCATATCAGCGTTACAGTCATTTATACTATTATTATCACTTATGGGATATCTTCCGTGTCTTCTGTTTTTGTATGAGAAGTACTTTCTTGCAATTTTTGTTTGAGATTGATGCAGACAATACGCGTTACATTGTCATAAGGTATAAGGCCGTCGATGTATTTTGCAACATTGGCCTCTTGTCTGACCCGTAGCCATCCTTTGCGATCCGCACTCTAAGTCGCAAAAGGATGCAAATAATAAAACACTGGTGAAGCCGGTTTTGTGCAAGGAATAAAACCTCAAAAATGATCATGACTTTGGACTTTATATTCGAACCAGTTTTACGTGTTTTAATATTACTTAAATTTTAAATATAATGCTGATTCACAGTTGAAACCACACTTTTTTTTTCTACCAAACGAACTATTCGAAAAATCCTCCGTTGCGTCCTGCCTGGAGTTGGTAAATTGGGTGGATATGGTTATCCCGCCAGCATTCGGTGGCATAGATATTAGTGTGCAACAGTAGAACTAACACATTAGCAGAACATTGCACAGTGCACACTTGTACTGTAAGCGATTAGGAGAAAGATTGGGGTGCGTCTTCGTGGATTGAACTACTTATTTCAAAAAGAGATAGCAGCATATTTTCCTCACGTGAGTAAATAAGACAATAATAGAGGGCTGCGAGCGTAAAATTGACCAAAAATAGGGGTTTTATTAATTCATTACAGTTATTTTTGTGTAGAATTCATGTAAAAGTTCATTTTAGATTAAAAACGGCCTTAATTCAAGGCTATTTTTACAAATATTGGGAAAATTAATAAAAAAAATATCAATATGTAGGTACGTATAATAATTGTTCTGTGATTTATAACATATTAAATCAGATTTTATACTTATAAAAATACTTTTTTTTTACGAGACAAGGATTTATCAACAAACTTTTTTAACATAGACTGTGTATTTGAGCCATGTATCTAGGTAATTGATGTAATTACCTTAATAGATTGTGTATTATGAAATCGATTCGTAAAATCTTGATAATGGAAAACTCGAATAACCGGTCAGAACAGATTTTGTACCTATTATGATTTTCTTTTGTCGGCCTTGCCGCTGTAGTGGAAACTGAATATAATTAAGATTAAATACAAGGATTAAATACCTACAGTGAAAGATTATTTAGTCAATGGGCAACTCTGTTCTAATGTATTTATTAAACCTATGAAATTTTTCGTACTCATTTACGAAAGACATTTTTGCGAAGCCCATTTCTACAACGCCAAATCATCGAAGAGCTATTTCACCGATGGGTTATTTGATCGATGGGGAAAAGGAAGGTAGGTAGCTTGAAAAACACTTTGACGTTATTAAAATTTGTGTTAAGATGCGTTCAGAAATATTCAAATTTATCAGCATAGCTACCTAAAATTAACTTTTTGCATAATTTTAAATCTGATAGTAAAATACAACATGTTTTGTCAAGGGTATAAATGATGGATTTTAGCACAAAAAAGGTATCGTTACTAAGGGAGGTTTTCTGTACCCCCAACTCCCAAGATGGTACTGATGGTAGCTACAAAGAACTGGATATAGAATGGTATAAGGCACCAGAACCTGGTTTTATGTTACATCTTGACAGAAGCAGTAAGTAGACAACCATAAGTTGAATTCATATATTATTAAAACAGAATCGAATGAAAACCGTGCGTATGTCTCAATCCCGCTCGTTTCCGTTATGTTTTAAAGATTTGAGTTTTACAAGACATAAGCGTAAATGAAGACTTATTTTGTATCGGACTATTCAAATGAAAAAATATAAGCCTCCAAGGCTTATATTTTTTCAGAAATAATTCTTTATCTAAGGTGCAAGCTTACTTCAGTTAAATTCTTCCTCAATCAACCAAGTACATAATTTGTTAACTAAGCAAGAAAGCAGGTAGTCACAAGAATCTTCATAATTATAACAGTTTGCAGAAGAAACGTCACATATATAAGGATAACTAGGGCCTGATATTGAACCCTGAGGGACACCGTAGGTAAGAAATGTTTTATAAATTATTTGGCACATTAATTTTCAGTGTTGTCTCCTTGAATGCCAAATTCAATTATAATTTTTCTGTACCTATACCTAATTGAGCTGATGTTATGAAAAGCCTTAGCTAGGTCTAAAAACCAAATTTCTGTAAGTCGGGTCAGGTATAGTAATTATGTTTTCCTTCTGGGTGGTATATTTTTCTTTAATTTATTTGTTCAGTAATTATAATTCACACACTTAAATCACTTAAATCACCAACGAAACCGCAGGTTTATCTGTGCTGGGGGAATTATAAGAGGCATTTGAGAAGGAACTATTGTAATATAGGTAATCTATACGATAGGAACTTATCTATTTACTGTATATTTATGACAAGCATTGTAATTTATGTTTACTTGAACATAGATAATAGGTACCATCGATGGATAATAGCAATTTAAAAGTAATAATAGAAAAACTGGTTTTAATGATGAAAAATTACGCTAAGAAAATTAACGCGAATTTACCTTTCAATCTCTTGACGTTCTCTGATCGTGGTCACAAACAGACTGAAGAACGGTCGAAACTGCTATTCAAAGGTAAATTCACGGTAATTCCCTCATCATATTTTCATTATCATGCCGCGCGATAGTTTAAAAGTTAGTACTGGTTTTTAATGAATTTTAAATAAGTAATGAAATATATTTTCTTATCTAAATTGATCTAAATGGTTCTGCAGTGGAGCGGTAACACAATTCAGAATCATTAGCACTTAGTTATGTACGTGCACAAGCTTGCTTTAGTTTTGGTTGAAGGCGCTCAGTATTTTATTATGTTTACTGAAACTTGGAAACGCGGAATATGACGGAATCATTTCATTTCTTTGGAATCATTTCATCTCTGAATGCTATCTAAAGATAGCATTCAGAGATTAAAACTCGAAATTATCATTAGTTAACGAATATTGTTCTGTAGTTCGTATTATCCCAAAAACTTTCTGATTCATAATACCTACCTAATACGGATTCCTAGAAGAATTATTAACTCATTTTCCTTTTTAAATAACATTATTCTCAATTTGATTTAACAAAAAAGTACTTAACCGTTGAATACTGAATAGCTATGACTTAACTATAGAAATCATTGTTAGTACGAAATAGCTTCATCCGGTGACTAAAATTATGGGGGCTATTGAATAGAAATGCTGAAAAGAGATGACATTATAAATTCTGGGATGATGAAAAGGACAGCTATATCAGCATCAATAGTTTTGCAAATATTTTTAAGGGGTGAGCAAAACTTCACGGGGTTACAAGCAGAATGCCCCGCAATCCAACCCTATAGTCTCGACATCATAATTTGTAGCGAACTCATAAATATCTCCTTCTTGCCAATATTCTAAGATTAGGGCAGGGATAACACGTAATACTCGCTAATAAAGACATAATCCAATCTACAAAACAAACAAAATCATAGCCCGCTGCACCACACCGAGAGCGACCCCGCCCACATCTCTCCAACTCTCCACAGACTATAAAGCCGGTGGTGTCAAGGTCAATAAAGTTCAGTAACTCCATTCGTTCCGTTCAATTCAAGTCATTCGTTCGTTGACGCATGCGCAGAGGCGAGCAGTTATACCGTTTGCCGCGCTTATTCATTCCAGTTCCGACCGGTAGTAAAGACTCACATATTTTTTTAACTTTACTAAAAAGTATTTTATACATTTAAAAATGGAGTTCGTTGGCAAGAAATACAAGATGACCTCTTCGGAGAACTTCGACGAGTTCATGAAGGCTATCGGTAAGTGTATTTTAACTGTAATATCATTGTTGTAATACTTCTAGGAAAAAATCAATGCTTGGCCGGCCGGCCGGCTTGCTCGCTAGCCATGCGCCGTGCGTCCGTGGCGAGCCGACACCTTTTTGCACCATGTTACTTGTCGGGTTTTCTTTCATTTATTTCATGTTTTCAGCTGAAATTTTAAATCTCACGAACCCAATCATCATCATCATATACACTACCTTTAACAAAAAGTTTTTTTTAACAATGCATAATTTTATTGTTCTTTTGAGTTGACCCGACCGTAAGACAGCCAATACAAAAAAAAAATCACTGCAGATTTTGATAAAAAAAACAAGCCATGTAGGTAGATTAGTTTTTTTTAAATATTCCTTTTACTCCTACCTACGATAGGTAGGTTGCATGTAAATGCTATAATTTCCTTGTAGCTTACTTGTAGGTAGGTTAACAAGTAAATTCGTTATGAATTACTTATTGAGGTAAAAACTGCATATTTCCTTAGTACGTATTTCTTTGTGTTAAGTATTAACTTTCGTACGCAACTAAAAACTGCATATTTCCTTAGTAGGTACGTATTTCCAACTAAACAAGGTCCTCAGGTCCTCGTCATACCTTTCCAGTCCTGATCCCGTACTTATTATTCTCATCACTATGAGCAACTTTTGCACTGGGACCAACCCTGAAATCGTGAAAAACACACCTGTAGCTACCATACAAATAATTCAATATTTCTCGGATTATGCAGAACAGCAGATTTTTTCGCGATGTTCATAATTAAGAGTACAATAAGGGAATCGGGACTAGAAAGGGATCTTATAAATAAGCTGTTAATAATCGTTTTCTTCGTTTATTAACTGAGCTTGTTGGCTATCGATGCCTACCTACCTACTTACCGTTATTTTATGCAGGTAGGTATGTAATAGTAGGTATTATAAGTACAGGGCGTACAATTTATGTGCCTATTATGCTGAAGCCTTGAACGAACAATAAATGTTTCAGACATGAAATGTATTTTATTAGGATGGGAACAAACCATTTTAATTTTAATGTATATAACTAACTTTTTTCTGTAACCCTGGGTGGCACTAATGTTTAGTTACTATGTGATCTATCAATGCTACAAATACCATGTTATATCCATTTTACACTTCAGAATGAAATAAATAAAATTAAAAAAACGCAAGAAAAAGTCGTATTTTTCTCTTTTTTCTTCTTTCTCATTTTTCTCTACATTGTTTTTACATTGGAATCTCTGAAAAATCATCTTTTATCTTTAGAAAAATGTAATAATAACTAACTAATAAAATAAATATCTAATCCATTACATTACGGCTATAGATAGGTACACTGAAAAAAATGCAGACCAACTAAGATGCATTTTCTCTTAGTTGGCGTTAAAATGTTTGGAATCATTATTTATTTAGTTACTATACACAAGATAGCATAGTTGCCAGAATAAATCCATTTTGTTTATATCGACAATAATGCACATGTTTATTATAATCAACGGTTTTTGCTACATCAAACATGCTTTGTTTAATTTAACTTTTTCACTTGTATATAATAAATAATAATTTAAGTTCATGGTAACAAGCAACTTGTTAGCAATAAAATAATTTATATCATAGTTTTAACAACGAGCATAGTTGAATTAAACAAGTTATGTAGTCATATCTAATAACGCTTTGTAATATCAACAAACCTTCACCCGCCCGCCCCGCTTGCTCATACTAGTATTATATTACATCATGCCGACTGTCGCCGTTCGACACGCACGTACGCTTCTTTTACAACCGAATTTGTCAGAAAACGGAAAGCTTTTATATCTACAATTTTATGTACAATTGTTCAACTACAATTATATTGTTAGTGAGTGAATTAACACATGGACGACGTGGCAGAATTACTTCAAACATGGGAGCTCCCCGATCTGATCTCAAAATTTGCAGGTTAGTAATTTATATCATGCACTAACCTTATTATGTATCAGCGTTGTCAGATTTTTTTTTGCCAAGTCGGGATTTTTGATCTTTTTGAGTGAAAAAAGCGGGATTCTTTCGTCGATAGCGGGACATCGTAAAAAACATATATAATCAGAAGTATTTAAATATTTATCTTTTATTTGAGTTCAAATATACAACTTCACGTATACCTACTACATGTAGCTGTTTACCTATTTTAACGTCTATTCTATCTCATTAAAATTTAGGTCTGGAAAATGGATTGCCTATATTATAATATTTTTCTTTTATTTCAGCACCTAAAGAAGAAGATAAAAATCTAGCAGCATTTTTGTCCGACAAAAAAAGTGTATAACGCAACCTACAGCGTTAGCATTCGGACTTGCGGTCGAACGTGTCCTTGAGCATGGCGCGGGGAGGCGCGGGCTCGCGTCCCTCACCCCGCTCGCCCGCCAACTACCGTGAAAAAACTCAAGCAGTCAACACTGAGCGTCACAAGTGTAATTAGTAATTAGCCAGTTCAAAATAATTATTTTTCTTTTATCTATCGATTGGTCCTATCCTTTTTAGAATTAAATGACGTACGAACTATTGTTTTATTTTATTTCCAAAATCAATCTTATTTATTGCAGTCAAATCAAAGTGATTTGACTGCAATAAATAAGATTGATTTTTGATTGACTTTATTAGTCAATTCAAGTCAGTGTCTTTAGCATGTCAACAAAGTGTTGACATGCTAAAGACACTGACTTGAATTGACTAATACAGGTATTTATTATGACAACGACTCATGTCTACGTCAAATACGAGGTTAGTTGAATTAATCATTTTATCACAGTTATTTGTTGCAAGATCTTAGTTGAAACAACATATGAATTTCATTGATCTGACAAAGTTTCAGAAACATATCGTGCAAGATCTTAGTCGAATCAACAATATAAGTATGTTAATGTGACAACGTTTTATTCTTGGACTGGCCAAGATCTGAGTTAAAATAAATAACTACCGGTGATTAAACCAATACATTACTTAATTGACGGAACTGTGACAATTTAACAAAGTTCTCATAGCTTCAGTAGTCAAGATCTTGTTAGGCTCATATGGAGTCATGATGTGTGATCACATTAAACAAGATGTTTATTAAATCAAACAATTTTTTTTTTCAGTGTACAGTTATGATATGAATAACCGGTTAATCCCGCTTATCGCATTTACATATCTAAAATCGAATATTTATGCCAAAAATAGACGTTTTTACTTTCCATGTAATAATATTTTACAAACACCGAGTGTAACCATAAAATTTCACACATCCTGATAAAATTATATTGATATGAAAAAATATCGTACATGGCATGGATGATGTGATGATAGCATAAAAAATTAAATTACCCTCAACATAAATTCAGTTACAAAAAATCTATCTACCTACTAGTTTAGAAATTTTTAGCAAGTCTAGTAAGTAAGTACCTAGGTGTTTTGGGGATTGTTGAAAACGCATATTTTCAGGTTTTGCTGTAAATAACGTTATTATGGACGTAATAAATGCATGATTATATAAAACAGACACATTTCTATCGTCTTAACTCTAAAAGTGTAATAAAAAATGCACTTTAATAAACCTACGTAATCCAGAACAAGCGAGACAAACCGATTTGATTACCTCTACCATGCTTCCTACATGCATTGATTTTACGAGTAATTGTCCATTCACAACTACCCACGATTGACTTTTATAAAAGACGATATTTTAATGTACTTACTGTACAATAAAATATCATTTTTCATCAATGTGTCTATCAAAATATCATCCTTCATCCTGGCCAGGGCAATTTTTTTTTTTTTACCTTGACTGTTTTCGTTCGTCCCACCGTGTACAGTCAATTATGTGATTGTAAATTCAAGCTGAAGTAATCTCTAAGGAAGGAAAACAGACAAGATACCTTAGAGACAAATTAAGCCCCATAAAAAGAATATAGTCAACTTCATCATTGACTTACGGCTGGAGGAAGTGCTGTAATGAAACGAGAGGCGTCACAATAGATCTTCGCAGGTCGCAGTGACAAAGGGGCCTAGTACCCTACCTCTTCTATTAAATAAATAAATAATAAAAAGAATCGATCAAAAGCTCTAGAAAAATAGAACTTATAAGTATGGAACAGCTGTTTCTTTTTTTTTAGGGTTGTCCCCGGTAAAAGTTGTATTTATTGATGAGTACAATAACCACTTCAAGCACTATTAGTTAGTTACCAATAACTAGTGGTCCCCAGTGATCCAAATTCGACAGCAATTTTTGCTTTCTGCACTCCTCCATATAAACTTTGATGCCAAATCTCACACTCCTCCGTGCGCGCGCGCAATATGCTTAAAAAGGGGTACAAAGTTTTCTCTTCACGTATTAATATATAGATTCTAACATTAACAGCTATACAATACAAGTTTCCTTATTGTATTTAGGTATTGAAGTTCTTAGAACAAGTGATAATCTAAATTAGTCATAAAGTTCTACCGGCTGACAAACAAAAGTAAAGTTCACTTTTACTGTTAGTTATATGACCACCTGCAATGAGTGTGCCGATTATTCACCATTATCGGGACCCGATAGAGGATACAAAAGTGTCTTGTTCAGCATGACGATTTAATTGATAACTTTGTGAATAAGCTTACACATCGCTAATGGATTAAATTGATACATTCTTTCTTCATGAGCTGTCCTCGGAGCTTTGATGCACAGGTCAGTTACTCGATTAGGTCAGATAGTCGTTATGCTGAATAGGTACAGATATTTTTTTTTTTTTTTTTTCAATAATTTGGTATCATTTTTTTTTCGAATTGAAGGATTTTTCCTTTCAAAGGTAGGTAGGTATTCCAGAGTTCCCAATTTAAAATGATTGATTTTTTTTAATAATTTCATATCTTTGTTATACCGTATTTTTCCTTTTTTATTCTACTATAATGACTTTTCCATTCCAATGTATTCCAGAGTTCGTAGTTCTCCATTTTCTATTGTTAACATTAACTAAAGACTATTATACTATATGTTTAATTGTATAATATAATATAACAGTTATTCCATAAAGTTTGCGTGCTTTCTAGTATAGATATGCGAGTTTCAAAGTTTTTCCAATATAATCCAGCAACATTTATAAATAAAAAATCTTTCAGCTTCGTTGCATATAAGGTGCCCGTAAAATTATTCACTTCCTCCATTGTATACTCTAACAAAAAACAGACAAGTTTTTCCGTAGTTTCTTAATGTCTCGTTTTTGTTAGATTCAAGTAATTGTATCGTATTATAATGACTGAATGAAATTAGCAAGACAAATGGGTTAAACGTTACACTTCATCTCTTAAAAGTAACCTGTAAACCTTGAAACTTGAGCTAAACTACACATAAGAATGAATTAAGAAAAAAAGCAGGCAAGTTTAGCATAATAGTCAAAAACCATTGACAAATGACGAGAGATAATTATCTACAGTTTTTGTTTATTTATTTAATGGGTCAATATCAGCTCATGAAACTTTTTGTCAATTTTGGTGGCTAAATATTTTCTTCAGTTTTTTGAGAAAATAAGAACCTGGTATGAGAAAAGAAAGTTCACTAAGTAGACTTTCTTTGGCTGATATTGACCCTAATAACGAATTAAGCCTACGTGCACATTATCTGTGGTAACTAATATTAATTATCAAAATGTAACATAATGAAGAGGGATGAAAATCATGTAACAAGAAGAGTCTTATGTATGTATGTGGATGGATGTAAGAGAAGAGACAGACCCAAGAAAAGATGGATAGATTGTGTGAAATTTGACATGGATTATAAGAACGTAAACTCCGAGATGACGTCTAATAGAGATGAATGGAAGAAGAAGACATATTGCGCCGACTTCAAATAAAATGGGATAAGGGCAGGAGAATTATGGTGATGATGATAAAAGGAAATAAAAACATTTTTATTTTAACATCAGTCACCATCTTTTTATTTCTAAATACAATACAATACACAAGGACACCAGAAAGAGAAGAAAAGATACAATAAATAGAAAAAGAGATGTACAAAAGGCGGTCTTATCGCACTTAGCGATTTCTGCCAGACAACCTTGGGATGGACAGATTTGCAGGTAAATACAAATTAAGCAAACGGAAAAAAAAACCGACACTCGTGCGATTATTATCAACGGTTCCCACCAAAATGTACAAAACCTGACAATACAGTTTGTCTCCTTCAGACCTTGGACTTAGCGCGGACTTTGACTCGCGAGCCGACTCGGAAACTTGCCAACACCTATTTACACGACGACAAAATCAATTTTGTGACAAATACTGTTAGCATTTAACTCATGCATCATATAAAATTTGAAGATTGCTAAGTTTATTTGTTGAACATTCATTGTTTGTCTTCTTTTTATTCATAAATAGCTTTTTTTGGTTATGTCACGAATTAAGTCCCTCTGTCAGGAAATCGGGAAAAATTTGAATTTTTTAGGATTTTTTTAAAGAGAAATACTTAATAAATAATTGAAATATAAATATAGGTATTGAAATTTTGTATGGGACAGCTGATTGCTTTTCAAGAAGTTAAACTTTCTCTACTGTAAAGATATTTTTACAGTGGAAAATTTTATAAATATGTAACATTCACAATCTGCGCACACACATATATATTTATTTAGCGTTAACTCTAAAGGTAATAAATAACTAAGTGCAAACGTTTCGATATCAGCATAGGATACTTATCTTTTAAAGTTATCTTCGTTTTATTGCGATTTATTTCATAATCGCTATCAAAAAATCCTTCTAAAGTTTAAAAGTGTCGTTATCTGTTTATAACACTGAACTAGTTTTAGAACACTAATAAAATACTGCACGCGAACAAAAAGATGTTTGTCTTTTTCAATCAAAATTACATTCTGTATATTTAAACAGAACATGTGCTCGGGTGTCATCATTTTGAACAACTTTTACTATGGGACCAAACATGAAATCCAATGTTCCGTACATTTAGTTGAGTAATATTGAATTATTTTTAAGGAACAGGAGTTTTTTTTTGAATAGCTTATATTTTCTAAACTAATATTCTAAAGAGAAAAGATTTGATTTTTTGTATGTTTGTTTGTAATGGATAAACTCAAAAACTACAAGACCGATTTTTAAAATTCTTTCACCAGCAGGATGCTACATTATCTGTGAGTAACATAGGCTATAATTTATAAAGATATCACGCGGGCGAAGCCGCTGGTGGAAGCTGGTTTTTTGATAAAAATGAAATCCGCGGGTGAAACCGCAGGCAATGTCTTATACTCGTACATATAATTAAAGATAAGATACTGCACATCGTACTGTTATGTGTCATCTCTATTCTATAAACGCTATCTTTGCAGAAATAATATATATTTGGCGGTCGTGCGCATGGCATCGACCGTACATACTTACGACTGTCAATTGATATTACGTGGAAAACAATATGGACATATCTATATCCCTGTGGTCAAGATTACGTTACATAGGAGAATTATGTCAATGCACTTTGGCGTTCAAATAATATAA
The DNA here is from genome assembly GCA_932294325.1 of Allophyes oxyacanthae. Taxonomy (NCBI): domain Eukaryota; kingdom Metazoa; phylum Arthropoda; class Insecta; order Lepidoptera; family Noctuidae; genus Allophyes; species Allophyes oxyacanthae. The sequence continues at coordinate 10,256,839 of OW028628.1, forward strand.
TACCAGACTGGTAAATACGAAGTCACGAATATCATTGGTGATTTTTTGTAGCCGTTTTTCAGTTTTTTTTGCTTCGATTCGGTGAACGTAAAAAGAGATTAAGTACATTCCGAATTCAAAGTGCTCGTATTAAAATGTGTAATTGGTATTTTTGAATAAAAATTGATCATGAATAATATCTCAGACTTTTATTATATACCTAAGTACATAAAATATTTAATCATTTTGTGTGTTCACATGCGGGCCATACGGGCATATTTATCCCAGATTTTAAAGACCTACCGCAACGAAATATCCTTTCAATTAATTAGGAAGATCGCATGAGAATATCCCGGCATAGTTTAGCGATTAAGCTTCTATTGGCCGCAGTCGACGGCGGACAATTGTCGTAAAATGGGCAACAATCAGCTTCAATTGACGTCAATAAGATACGAGACGGTTTGTTGAGAGACGTATATTTTCTATAACAATACTGATCGCGAGTTCCGTTCTCTATTTGTGTACATATTTGATTCAGTTGCGTTTTATAGACTCGTTCAAAGGTCACATCAAGAGAATTATCATGTAACTGTTTCAAGTATCAGAATTTGATTATCACTTGCGTCTAGCGATAAAGAAAAATGTTGTATGGAAACCTGCACACGGGAAAGCTTTAAAAATTTCTCGATAGTGTGTGTAGACTGCCAGGTTTAGGCGCAGAAGCAGAACGTCCGATTCGCAAAACGTTCGTTGAGAGAAAAAAGGTTCTATTTGCAAAAAGTCCGCCAAACGATACCGCCAGAGTGGTCGACAGTCCATAACAACCCTTCTCATTCTGACAAAAGACCCGTGCACACAAGTGGGACAGTAATAGACTGACATAATATACATAAATACAACTTGTTACTAAGAGCTAAGGATGTTATTGATTTTAGGGGCGTTGTCTTCGCAGCATCCTCTCCCCATCAGACGTGGATCGTATAGCAACTATAAGCAATTTATACGATACGAGCTGTTTGAATAGATATTTCTAGAGTTTAAAACTATATTTCTAGACCGTTGCTTATGCAGGGCGTTGATAAATAAGTCAGTCACCCTTCTCTTTAAATAGATCTCGGAAGATTCTTATGCGTTTGGCAGTGGGACGGGACGATCGTATATGTTATTCATAACTACTTTTGAGTTGTTCATTTCACAATTACTGACAATCTTCAATGTCAGAATTGTTTCTATTTTGTTGGTTACTCCATACGCTATTTTGTTACTGTTTTAAAAATAATTAATAAAGGGAATAATAATACTTATTATTATTCCCAGGAATCTCTTGTCTTCTCCACTTCTTTAAACAATCGGATAAACTTTGAAACCCGTGAATAGATTTCAATACGGTTTTCACCATAAACTTATTACTTATAACTTATTACTTATTACCACTAGTATAATAAGTTTATGGTTTTCACCTAAATTTAAGAGATTTTGACGAGGAAGGCTTTAAGCTACATCTCATTACTCTTTACTTTCTGGAGGCTAAGCATTGAGTCGGGAATTGCAGCTAGTATCTATATAATAATACGTGAAGTGAAAACTTTCTACCCCTTTTTAAGCATACTTATTGTGTGCACGGAAGAGTGTGAGATTTGGCATAGTTAAAGTTTAAATGAAGGAGGAGTGCAGAAAGCTAAAATTATGGTCGACGAATTTCGACCACTGGAGGATCACTAATTTCTTTAAATACAGCTCAATGCGGTAGATACCTATCTTAAAGAACTGAATAAATTGAGCGTTTGAATTCCATATCCTCAGACATGTGATCGGATGAGTCAGGATAGACTCAGATTATCATCTTAACGATGCAAAGATCAATTGATGGCAATAGTTGGACAGGCACCCGTTTCCTTTGCCTTAGTCAGACCAGCGGATACAGTCGGCGTATGCCTACGCAACTGTTTTACAATCCTAGATGTCATTTGAACTTGACATTGTGGTAAATTACGAAGATTTATTGAATGTGATAATTTGTTTCGCACGAAGCAATATGTTGCTTTAGAAATTTGAAATGTTTGAACAATAATTTTTTATGTGGTGCGCAAAATTTGCAGAGTGATTCAGTGTCCGTTCCCAAATGCAACCACTACACAACATGCACTACATAAAAAACTATCTTGTACAAATAAATATAATATTAATGTAAATATAAAAAATTAATTAGCGATAACAATAACAGGAAAATGAAATTTCTGAGTTATGCCATTTTGTATTCGCTCTTATCGATTGATGAGTGTATGAATGATGCAGTTATTAATTTAATTTATTTTGTGATTGTTACATTTCAATTCAATATGCGATTTAATATTATTCGTTTTTTTTTCGACCTTTCGTGCCAGTAGATTATTTCTCATTGGCCATGTAATTCAGTTTCTCGACATCTCGAATAATCGTCTTCTTTGTTCAATTTGGGTTGATATTATTTCGGCCTTTTATAATGAACGAAGTCACGCCATGCGCCATTCCGTCGGTCGGAGAGACCGAATGATTTAACGTATCTTCCCCATAGAAATAATATATAGTATAGTCTGTCAAGAAAGTCATGAAAAGGATTGAGGGCGCCACTTGTATATTCTCTTGTTTATTTGTAATATATTAATGCCGAAAACATTTTTTTATCACAAAATATCTACACTGAATAGTAAAATAAACACATCGTTGTACCCAAACTGACACCTACGGTACTTATTTAGGGTTGCGAGCGAAGAAGAATTTTAGTTCCTTCAAAATCCTTTTCATGACTTTCTTGACAGACTGTACCTATCTGATCATAGACTAATAACTATTATGTCTATGTATCTGATCTTCCCTCTGTTTTATCTTACTTGTCATAATTAGTAAACAGTTCTAAATTGTCTTTTTTATAAAAAAACGTCATTTAAAAATAAGTATGAAAAACTCTAATCGTTCAACTGTCTTTGATAATAATTAATCACTTTTTAATTAGCAGATCTACATGACGTGGTAAACGATTAGTTGTATTTTATAAATGATTATTTCATTAATGAGTTGTGTGAAGATTGTTTACTAATTATGATAAGTAAAAAAAAACCAAATATATCCTGAGACCATTTATTAAGTGGCATGTGAAATCGGTCACTCGTTCAATGGTTACTGCCCCGGCAATAATTTTAATCACCATAACTAGATAATCTTCACGTAGATAAGTATTTAATAACAATTGAATTATAAACTCTTTGAATGCGCGTGTGAATAATTATGTTTGAAGCTCCAAAAGTATATATCTCACTATTTTCTGCATAATTTTAACCCCCGACAAAAAAAGGGGTGTTATAAGTTTGTAGTGTATCTGTGTATCTGTCTGTGGCAGCGTAGCTCCAAAACGGATGGACCGATTTTAATTCAGTTTTTTTATTGAAAGCTCGTTTATTCGGGTATTATCTTAGCTATGTTTCATGAAAATCTGTTCAGCCGTTCAAAAGTTACTGCACTTTTTCTAGTTGGAGTCGGGGTTTTTGACGGTTTGGTTATAGTTCAATCATTTAGTTGAAATTAATTGTAGACATTGAAAATAAACACATTTCTTTCATTTTTAAGCTCGTGTATATACTTAAATATTTTCTACCGAAGTATTTTAGTTCACTCATTCAGTTGAAATTCTTTACATTACAGACGCAAAATCGTCTATCACTTTACGCGACATTGGCGAAATTGTGGTCATTCCTCTACAAAAGCCACTAACCAAGACTTTTAGTTGTCATAGAAAACACATTTCTTTAATTTCACTTATTAAAAATCAATAAAAAATGTTGTGAAAAGTGTTTTAATGAAATATTTATTCTAAAATTATACCTTTTACAAATTATCTTTATCATAAATTACGTAAAACGGAACTTTACTCAAACACCATTATCGAGTTTACGCACAGACCTCGTTAGCGAAGGCAGGGGAGCCCTACTTATTATTTCTATGGTTTATGCTTAGATTATAGATTCTATAATCTAGAGTTTATGACGTGTTTGTTCCTTCGTGTTTCCTTGGTAACCAACCTTAATCACTCCATATCGTATGTACGAGTAATGCGTAATCAAGAATATTATTCTTGTGCGTAATGCAATGAGGTCATGTCACGTGACTCTGTGTTTTGGCGCGAACATTTGCAAGTCATATTTTTATTTGTGATATTTTTGGTTTCAAACCAAAAATATCAATTTTTACGATAAAATAAAATGCATGCATGTTAATTAATTACAAAATAGATTCACATTTACAACTTCTTTTACCTTTAAGTAAGCAATATCAAATATTTATATTATCACGGAAAGCTTTCTTTATATTTACACCACATTGTATGCTAATGGGATGCCTGAACTGTGTACCGAGTTACCGAAGAAGCAAAGTCCACTCAACAAATTTCACGATCGTAGACAAATAATACGCTAAGGTCAGACGCCATTCACTGCTTATGTAAATTCAGAAACTCAACATCATTATCAGCTGTCATGGATGGTTAAATTTTATAGAGGTTTAGGCTTTAATCGTATCTAAATGACTACCTTCCGATCAATCAGCAGTTCCTTGATCGTACAGTTTACGCAAAAATCGTACAGAATCCTTTGCGTTTGGTATAATAATTTTTCAGGGTGCTGATGGGGCTGCCTCGCTTCTGTAGTGCATCAGGGATGTTCCCAGAAATGCGAGTTGATTGCTTCTTTGCAATAATGCGAAACAGATGTGCATTTTTGGTGCGCAGGGTGCGAGTCAGTTCCAACAGCATCCTGGGTATGATTGCTGGTAGGCTAGACTGCCAGCTTATGAATAGCTGCTCCAGAATTTCTGTTGTGGTTCTGAAGCAGTGATTCTTTCGGTAAACTTAATATTATGATATTGTAAATTGTCTAATCATAGTTTAAGTAGGTACCTAATATTTTGTTACTAACCCTTATGAGTCATAGTTACTCGAAATAAAGTGGTTGGTGACCATTCTTAAAACCAGGAGCAAGACCCCTCAATATAGTCGATCCTGGTAATCATACGAATACCCATGGGCTATGACAGATATTACAGCCTGTCAAAAGACTGAAGAGTTTCATAAAACGGTCTCCTAATTACTTTGTTTGTTTGTTGTCTTTGTTTTGTTGGTCACTTGATATCGAGAGCTTGGCTTAGTTCTTTTACTTAAGACTTGCTAGGTAATCGGTTCTGAAAGGTATTTCTATTAGGTTTCATTTGTGGGTGGAAAATTTTAATTTATTAATAGCGAGAGACCTCTTGCGGCCAGAACAATACTAATGTATAGGTTTTGTCACTAACTTTAAATCCTTGGTGGTTTTTAAATAAAGTATTTTTTCATAACCCCCTAAAGCCTGTTTTCTTATCATCGATAAATTATACAATCTTATACTTATTGATTACAAGTAATATAAGCACTTGGTGCATTCATTTCTAACGGCTACGGCTGTGTGTATTTACAGTTTTTTCAGACTATATCAGATCCACATTTCGATATTTTTTTATTTGATCATCACCAGCCAAGATTTTCCTAGAAAGAAGGCTGCACAAATACGACATTGAAATAAAATTACCTACTCCAACTAACAGCAGCAATTTTATTCAACAAATTCAAGTAAACACGACAATACAATAAAATTTTATTCGCCTCGACTTGCATAATTTATACACATACGATAAGTACATAAATATACCAATAAACAGTGCATCGACCAATTTTATCGTGTGCACTAAGCTGAAACACTGATACTGTGAGCAGTGGACATTGAACCTCTTTAGTTATCTCACAATACATTCTCACTGGCAGTCATTCTTAGCGCCGATTTATTTTTAAATTTCGAATGATGAACGACTGAACTAAAGACCTATTTTCATTTCGGTGACGCGGTGACGCGAGTGTGAATCACAGATTAATATATTTTGGTGTGAATGCATTTAGCGCTGTTGTATTTTTTATTACGGACACCACGCTGCTAAACAAATCTAATTTAAAGTAATATTATTATAAAGAGAAAAGATTTGATTTTTTGTGTATTTGTTTGTTTATTTGTGGATGGATAAACTAAAAAACTATTGGATCGATTTTAAAAATTCTTTCACCAGCAGAATGCTATATTATGAACATAGTGAATACTCTAAGATTATTATCAATGAGTAACATAGGCAGTAGGCAGGTAGTAGGTTATAATTTATAAAGATATCACGCGGGCAAAGCCGCTAGCGGAAGCTATTACATAATATACAGGATGACTGGTTGGACGAGGGAAATATTTATTCTACTCATATCAACTTTTACTAAAGGAAAACAAAATGAAATCGCAAAAAAAAACTGCTGTTCCATACATTTATTTTATTATTTCTGTACACCACACAACAAAAAGAAAAATACATATTTAGTCTAGTAATGTTGAATTATTGATATGGAACAGCAGAATTTTTTTCGCGATTTCAAAATTGGTCCCATTGTCAATTTTTTTCTTAACATGAGTACAATACCCTCAATGTTTCCTTCGTTCAACTAGTCACCCTGTTATAGATCATAATTATGTCGTTAGTAAACATGGCCTTATACTATAGCAGATAGATACCTAGCCAACTGACACAAAAGATGACTAATCTTTACTCCTCGTTTTTCTGAGCACCTTTTTGCTTGTCTACATAAGTTTTTGTTGCTAACATTTTCACGTTTTTATGACTTCAGCTATGAAACATCACAATGGGAACAGTTTTCAAAACTAACCGCCAGCGATAAATATTTATGGGCCCGACATGTTATCATGTTTAGCTAGAATAACAATCGACTACGATAACCGATATAATTCTGATAAAACTGACACATTTTATGGAAATAATTGAAAAGAATTTCAATGGCTAGTATCTTATCTCCCTATTATTATTTTATTTTTTAATTTTAGCAGCATAGAAATAGGTAGGTACTTGATATCTATGATCGATAAGTACCTCTCTATAATTCAAACAAATGGATATTTGATTGACAAAAGCTTTCCACCGTCTGTGTTCTAAATTGAAAAATTGCGCCACTTTAAAGGTCATCGGCCTTGACGTCACACCACGCGATACCGACCAATGGCGTCGCGCCGCGCCCTCTATTCAGCCAATAGCAGCGCAGAATTGCTTATCGATTCATCTGTGCGTGTTGATAATAATTAGAGGCGTGAGATGCGGTCCAGAGGAGGTCGCGACTGATTTTTACTATATTATTATGCCACAGATTAAATAGAAACACGGAAGTCTGATACTTATCTATGGAAATATTTGTGTTTATTTGCCGTCCACACTCCATTTTAGTCTCATCTAAATCGTGCGGATGCTCATTATACTCAAATTGTAACACGAATCTTTGGAATTCGTAATTGGAGCCAGAATTGGCGGGAAGTTAGTCATGTTCTATGTGGGTGGCTAGACTAGACCGAAGTAGGGTTTCGTTTAACTGTTGCAACACTTGCAGGACGGCATTCCTTCACGTGCATTCCTGCACCGGCCCGATGCTTTGGTCCACCGGGACTTGCCTTATACGTACCTATTGCTTAGAACTTATACTTAGATATAGGTTTGTTCCTTACACAGGTACCATAGAGCTGAAAGGGACAGAATATCTAGGTACATGTTGTTCGCAACACGTTCCACAATGCAGGATCTATTCGAACCAAGTTATTTGGTTGTAAATAGCAATAACTTGTTTATTTCTAGCCGTTACGTTAATTCAGTGATATCATATCATATATCAGATATCATAATTTTGAAGACTTCATCCGAACCGAGTACTCTGTTGTAAATAACAATACCTAACACGTTTATTTCTAGCCGAGTAATTTTAACATTACACTGAAAAAACGTTAACAAAGTTTTTTCAGTGGAATGTTAAAATTACTCGGTAATTATTAACTCGCTGCTAACTTCCTCGATTAGCTAAACGTTAATAGCAAAAATTCTCTAGGTACCTAGATAATGTAGGTAGTTGGTAGGTAGATAAGTAGATGCACTGCTGTCTGATACGGCGCTACTAGTTCGGATTCTCATATTAAGTCCCATTTTCTATCTTCCTCTGTTGTTTGTTGTCTTGTTCTATTTTTAATTCTCAATTTTACGGCACTGCTATTTGATATGGTGCCGCTAGTTTGAGTTCTCAAAAGTCTCATTTTTAACCCCCGACAAAAAAGAGAGGGATCTGTGTATCTGTCTGTACTCTGTAGCATCGTAGCGCCAGAACTGATTGATTGATTTCAATGCAGTTGTATTTATTTGAAAGCTAGTTTAATCGGGTATCATCTTAGCAATGTTTCATGAAAATCTGTTCAGCCGTTCAAAAGTTAAAGCCCTTTTTCTAGTTGGAGTCGGGGGTTTTTGACGGTTAGGTGATCTCTCTCTCTGTTGTTTAATTTTGTAGTATTTTTTTTTAATTCTCAATTTAGCGGTTAGCCGTTTAATTTAGGTCATGTTATTTTTAAGCCTATTTTGCATACCATTTAAATGGTCAAATATGTGGCAACTTATCTGTATGGAATACGAACTGTACAAACCCATATTTCAAGCAAATAAAGAACATTCTGATTCTGATTCTCGGATTCTGATTCTGATTTAGCACTGCTATTTGATACGGTGCTGCTAGATTGGTTTCTTATAAGTCCCATCTTTGTGTTTTTTTTTCTATATGTATCTAGTTAGGTATAAGGCTTTATAATAAAGCTACATAGCGGTGTTGTAGGTCCTCCGTTGACTCAGACCGGATTTTCTGTTTCAGCTTAGCCAATCTAGATAAAGATAATGTAGTTAAGATAAAAAACGTTTGTTTTACTGACAAAAGTGACCTTGTAAGATGAAGCACCCAGAATGAATCATAATATCAACTTGAAGTGTGTCATTTTTATCAGATAGATGCCTTACAGATGGCTTTCTGAGACTGCATGGATGATAAACTCGGTTTTGTCGTGTCAATAACGTTCTATCTTGTAATTAACAAATGAGTCATTATTATCCGTTGATTACGGTTGTTTTTTTTAAGGAATTGGTACATACATTTAAAAGGTTATGTCTCACTCTCAGCCTAAAATCGCTGTAAGTTAAATAAAGGACCGAAATTGGTTATGTTAGGAATAAAATTATTGTGGGATGAGACGTCATAGGATGAATACGGAACAACTCGAACATTCTTGTAGTGTCAAAATTTTATTGATTTGGATTACAAGCGTGCATAATAATATCATGATTACCCATCCTGTAGGTTTTAGCGAAATATGAAAAAGGGTAGCTAATTAGGTAGTAGCCTGTAAATTCTTCAAGAGTACCCGTTGTTAGTTAAATCACACATAAATATTATTTGTAGATCCGATTCCCCCGTCGTTTGTTTTCTCGATGCATAATGAGTTTATATAATTATGTTCCATGTTTGCAGATTTCTAATTGGTCACAGACTGATGTGAAAGAACGTCCTAAGTCGACCTGTCGACGAATCAATGGTGTACAGAAAAACCTAATGTGGTTTATGTTTACACCTTAAGGAGCTGTCTTAAAATGTATATTATTGTCCAAGTATTAATAAATAAAATAAAATAAAAAGTCCTAACTCGTCCTACGATAGGTTGAGGTGACAACTTACCATAGTCAACCATCGGACCTCATTTGCGGCGCAAACCCATTCATTATTGTCATTTAGTCGAGGATGTTTTCATCCAACAATGAACGTACAGGTAGACTTGTTAATGGAAACATCCATCTTTTCAATTAACAACGTTAATCAGAAAAGCCTCATCAATTAGGAGAAGCACAACAATGATTCGTGACCTAGGAGCTATGTTCAACAGTAGTCCTTTGTGCGCTATTATGATTATCATACTGGCATAACTCGGATTTGCACACATAATAATACTGTGAATGTTCCATGTTTCTCAATAAATAATCTAGTCTATTACTAACCTACAACACGGATATTTTCGCGGAATGAGAAGGGTTTAACATAAAATTAAATTCTTTTATTTCAGGTTTTATGTAGTTCATTATAAATTACCACACTATTAAATTTGAACATAATTAAATTTATAATTTGTTTAATTTGTGGTTTTGGCTTTAGTGTACCACGCTGGCCTGGTGCAGATTGGCGAACTTTATACAATTCGAGAATTTTTTTGAGTAGTTAGGTGTGCATGTTTCCTTACAATGTTTTCTTCACAGATAACCGTAACGTAAGTGATAATCACCTATCGCCACCTAAGGTTTGTCTGGCAGAGAAAAGACCGCCTTTTTAATTTGTATGAAATAAAATTAAATAATCAGTCGTCGTATGTCGGTGTTTTTGCATTTTTCACTTGTTAAGGTTGTTAGTAAGTGAAAAATGCAAAAACACCGACTTTTTTTAAAATGTCAGTTGCTAGGTTTTAAAATTGCACAGCCGAACACATGAATTAGTAGTCAGGAGATGCAGACCGGAATCGCACACAGACCCTTCTGCGAAGAAGTTCAGCATTCCACCACCATTAATAAACAGTTTATTTTTATTTTTCTGGATTCTAAAAGGCTAATTCAATTCTAAGCAGCCGCCAAATCTCATGTCAACTGTTTTAAAGTTGTTGAACTGATTGTTGATGTCGTTCTTTTTAGAATGGAATCGAATAGATCAGTGGCGAAGGGTCCATACAACCCGATTCCCATCGGCTTCCCTTTAGTAATTGGTTAGTGCATAGACCAACGTAATATGGCTTGTTATTCAGTTTGGAAGAGCTCTTCCAGACATGACTATATATAGATTACAAGACACGGTATGGATTTTTGTCTTGCAGCATTAATTGCTGCAATTTTTAGAGGGCATTTTTAGGACGGTTTTTCCTTTTAAAACTGTCACCCTTCGCCACTGGAATAGATCTTTAATTCATAATACAATAACCCAATACAGGCACATATGAAATGTCGAGACTCTAGGCTCTAGGTGCGCGGTTCCAAATAGTAGGTCCTATAGAGAAGAACCGGCAAGAAACTCCACGGAAATAATAGATTACAATCTTGATTAGTTTAATGTTGTGGTAAGAGCTGCGAGAATTATTTTATTGTGAATAAAAATAAATTAATAATAATTAATGCCATGGCAGTTACAAGGTGACCAGGCCCGATAGACGGCTATCACTATATAACTAATCACAAAACCTAACATTCGATTTGATCAGCCTTCAGAAAAGGGTACTCCAATGATTACCACAATAGTGTGTCGTAGATTTGCACACGTAATTATTTATACAGTGAATTAGTCACGAACACGGCACGTCGCTAAGCTAAATCGAGAAAGAGTATGTCGACGACTCGTTAAAACAAAACGACGGCGAATATAGGAGTTCGAAGTACCAATTAAGTTTATAGCGATTATTGTGTTGAAATGAGATTTCTAGTTAGGCAGTTAATTCGATGATAAAGACTTACTTAAACCGAGTTAACGTAGAGCCGTATTTTCAATAGCTGGATTACACAGGCAACCTTAGTCATTAAGAGCGCATTTGTATATATTTTTAACCGACTTCAAAAAAGGAGGAGGTTCTTAATTCGATTGTATTTTTTTTGTATATTTGTTACGCGATTCCTCTGCCAATTGCAGACCGATTTTGGAAATTCTTTTTTGCCGATTTTTCTAGCCCGATTATTCAATGGCCCTGTTATATTCAGCCTAATATCGGCGTCAACTGTTGGACTTAACCCTCTCAAATAGTGCCACAACACTCGGTTCTCCGCGCTTCCGCTTCCGTATCCAGAGTATTCCTGCTGTTTCTGATTATTGATCCGTCTAGCTGGAGGCGTCCCTCCCCCCACCCATTCCACACTACACAGGTACATGTAGGTACTTCATCTGACTGCGTTTATGTTCATTACGTAGATCACTGTTTTCACTATGCCACAGTCAGATACACAGATCAGACTGCAAACTTATAACACCCCTCTTTTTTGTCGCGAGTTAAAAACAGGTTGCAAACTAGGTACTTAGGTATATATCTACTAGCATAACAACGTGAATGACCTTCCTTCAGACGACTCATAACTAAGATGATAAGCGCGGTACATAAAACATACCTATACTTATCTATCATTTTACTCACATAGGGTAAAAATTATTCTTCAAACATTGGGACGCCCCTCCGTACCTCGGAAAGCACGTTAAGCAATTAGCTCCGGTTCTCATACAAATATCTGTAACAGTCGTTACGGGATTCAGCAGCCCAAAAAGTCCGACGACTAGTTTAATCTTAGGGTATCAGTGTCTCCCATCAGTAACTTAATGGCGGAGGCCAGATGGCAGTCGTTCTGTGTATAGTGCCACAAATTTATCTGACCCGGTGACCAAAATAGGAACTAACATCGCTACAGAACAAAAATGACTTCAAAATTACATTTTTGTACGGAGATGACATTTGTAAAAGCGACGGCAGCGACGCCATGAACGGGTCAGATAAGTTTGTGGCACTATAATATTGATATTCAGGACGTATTTGAGAAAAGGCTAGACAAATATGATGAACAAGGTAAAATGGAATCGATTTTTTTTTTCATCTTTTTTAAAGAAACCATATCGATACGTATCTATAAGTACCAAATTGAACCACTTTCTCTATAGGACACTGATTACGATGTAGGTCCCTTAAAATAAGTTGTTCAGTTTGATAGCCTTATCCACACCCTTAGATATTTATATTATAGACACATATTTTATAGACCCCGCATTTCTGATGACACGTTGTATATTACCCCAATATAATTTCCTTCATTGAAACTCCGCCGCTAAACCGTGGCTAAGGGCTACACCCAATGACATTTTACAAATGGACGCGTTGCCCGCGCTCTATATTGGCAAGATAAATGCAAGGTAAATGCCCTGCACCGACTGAGAGAATGAGCATGCAGCGGCTAATGCCACGTAACTAAACGTCTATATTCATCTTTTTCTAACAACCGAGATGAGGTATGGTGGCTTTCGTTTTCTTTCCCTTTCTTCGCGCACTGTATAATTATATGTACTGCTATGTAGCTATAGTAAAGTTTAAGCCATTTTGTAGTGCATTAATGTTGGTGTATGGCCCGTCTATGTAAAATGGTACTATGTATTATCTCTTTGGTAAAATGTCATTGGCTAAACCCATGACTGAATTAAACCTCTTTTCAAGTAGGTAACCTATTCTAAATTTAGCTTGACAAATTGTTATTCCGGCATCCGGCATGTTTATGCACGTCAACATTGCGTCAACACGTCATGACTGTTGTACTGATGGCGACTGATGGTCTACTTTCACCATATTTAGCCGAGTGGAGTTAAGCCTATTTTTAGCCATGTTCCAATGGGAGGGAAAGAGATATAAGCTGGTTTCTACTGAGAACTTCGATGACTTTATGAAGGCTTTGGGTATGTGTAGTTGAACAGAATCATAGCCATGTAATTTCTTGCCGGTTTCTTCTCCAAAGACCAACCCACTTTGGAACCGTATACACTTAGAGTTTCGACGTTTTTAAATAGCCTGTATAGCCCAGTTGGAATGAAAAATCTTTAGCTTTCAGCCAATACTCTATAGAAGAAATTGTTCTTAAGTATAATTTATAAGGTTTTAAAATAATTCAGGCTTCTTTAAATCACGAGTTTATAGGTTATCTTTTAGGCTAGCTTCATCGTCGACAATATCGTCACTCATCAGGAGGACACGTCACCTGATGAGTGACGAACACCTACATAACACAACACACATTTCAAACTAAAACCTGGTCTAAAAAAAAATATCTAGCCATTTAGGACCGCTCTGAGTATGGGTAAGCACTAAGTATACGCACAGTCTCAAGTTCCATAGGTGTAGATTTACAACACAATGCCACATAGCGAAACCATCAAGCGCTTGCAGCTTACCCGCGTTATCTCCTTCAAGGCCGATACGAATGCATCTGTTACGAATCACATCTAGATTTATGCAGCGTGTCTGATATCTTTCTTGCATCACGCTGTCCTATCGCAATACTTTCTCCTGTATTTAGCATAGATTTTTGGTATCGTTAACCAATCGTTAACGCTTTTTGTATAGTACGCGCAAATCTTTATGAGCCCTCTGAACTCTCTCCCGCTGTCCCTCTAGCACCTATAAGTACGCTTATTATAGGTTCTAGAGAGAGAGAGTTCAGAGCTCAGTTCAGGGCTCATAAAGATTTGCGAGTACTTTACCATGTATCTCCTCTTCTGTCGTGTAATGTGAGAGACATTAAAATTGTTAAGTTAAAAAAAAATACCCATTCTGTCCCACTGCTGGGCAAAAGCTTCCCCAAAGTTCTTCCATACGTCTCTTTCCTGCCCCACCTCGAACCAGCGCCTGTAATACGCTACGCGTCCAGGTTATCTCGCCATCTTTTTCTGGACTGGCCTTGGCGGCGTAGTCCATCAAATTGCTCAAGCCATAGCAAAAATATTGGATGACGGAGCTGACTGCCTACAGTACACCTTAGGTACAGTTCGGTCGGCGAATCAGGGCCGCTCTGAAGTTTGGCTGCGCAATGGATCTTTTAGGAATGAAATTGTCTACTGCACAGCTAATCGGCTAACCTAAGGCCGGCCAAGTTACGTCGGCCATACTGTACTTGGTATCCTTACTCGTGGAGGTCCATGCACCGCTTGTATTAGGGAGCTGCAAGGAATTTTCAGCTTGCTGGACTCCATGGTCACCAAACCACGCCTGTTCAGCGTGCTAACTACTTACAAATAATTTGGGGAAAACCTGTCTCCAGCACTCTCCAGCAATCATCAGGAACTTTGTTCAAAAATTATTCTAAACCCATACTTCTCTTTCTCTCCAGGTGTCGGTCTGATCACCCGCAAGGCCGCCAACGCCGTCACTCCCACCGTGGAGCTTCGCAAGGACGGTGACACCTACAACCTGGTCACCTCATCCACCTTCAAGACCACCGAGTGCAAGTTCAAGCCCGGTGAAGAGTTCGATGAGGACAGAGCTGATGGCGCCAAGGTAAATTACTTATAATTGTTGGAGATACAACAAAGCCGAAAAGAAAGACTGGCAACTTTGGTTCACCCCAAAGATTATTTTGACGAGCTTTTATTAGATTAATTCGACCGGGTCATCAATATTGATGGATGGATACGTGGCTATCCACAGTTCATATTATTAAAAGATGCATGAAATCCCAACGTTGAACCAACGAACGAGATGAAAGAAGTCTCCAAACTGGAAGCTGTTACTGCTAGGCGAAAAGTAGACTAACAAATTTTGGGATGGTACAGGTCAATTTGAAAATACAGATGAATCGTAAAACGCTCAGTAGATAGATGTAACGTCACTTACGTCTGCATCATTTAATTTCCAGGTGAAGTCAGTGTGCACATTCGAGGGCAACACCCTGAAGCAGGTGCAGAAGGCCGCCGATGGCATGGAAGTCACCTACGTCAGAGAATTTGGACCCGAGGAGATGAAGGCTGTAAGTATCTTCTTCATAATACTCTCCTGGTAAAATGTTATCAATGTCAATCCAATCCAACTGCTATCTTGGTCTATGGTCGCTAGTGGGCGGGTGCTAAGACTGAGTATGAGGTTCTCGAATCGTTATTTTTGTAAGGAATTTTTCAGCAGCCTTAAGTTTGATATTGTACCTGGTCGATAGCAAAAACCTGTTCCCCTATTAAAATTATTGGACGTAATATCGGCTTAGGCGAAATATTGGTGCTTATACACCACTGTCTAATCGTTCGGGTAATACGTGGTGCGATGTTAAGAATTTATTATAATAGATAGAAAACACAATTATTCGGATTGGACAACAAAGCACAGAAAAAAATTAACAAAGATTAGCAAAAAAATAAAAAACCGAATGGATATTGTAATAACAAAATTAATGATCCCTTGTATAGATCGACACCAAGTTAAAGTAGTTTAGAATCCTCAGTTCATAGCAATGTGGATTTTATTCTACGTGAAAATAGTGTATTCTTTGGTATCAGAACATTCCAAGAATCTATGACAAATGAATTTTATCTGCTGTTGGTTTATAACAGCAGAACTTTATCACCTAATTGTGTCATAAACTCGAAAATTATACAGTTCTATTAAAATTGGACAAGCCTGATATCAAATCGATTTCACGCATATTTTGTATGTTGTTTAAAACAGTTTATTTCAATTATGAATAAAGCACCACTTAAATAGGATAAATAAAATTGTTATTTGTAATTTTATCAATACAACAACGCAAGGCTGTATGAGAAACAACCAATACATTATTTGCAGTGACTCGCTGTACGGTTTATTGGTTGGTAGGCTTGAGCATTGTCAAGTCTAGAGATGGGCATTTTTTTAATAACGATACCAGGCATCGATAACTCTACAGATTATTATTATTATAAGCCTATGCTGTCCCAATACTGGGCAAAGGCCTCCCTCCCTTTCCTCCACTTCTCGCGATCCCGCGCTGTATCGGGACAGTGTAGGCGTCCAATTCGTCCCGCCATCTCCTTCGTGGTCTGCCGCGTCCCCGTCTTACTGTCTCAGGACACCAGTTCTGTGCTATGTGGGCCCACAGTTCGACCGGCATACGGCAGATATTATGTCCTGCCCAGTCCCACTTAAGCTGAGCGGCTTTTTGAGCTACATCAATTACCTGCGTTACAGATTATTAAAATTTAATGTTTATCTTCCAGGTGATGACCGCAAAGGACATCACATGCACCAGACTCTACAAGGTCCAATAAACTTCTTCAAAAGACTGCAGGGCGGAGCCCTACCTGTGTCCTATACTGCACAACTATTTTAACTCTATAAATTATGTTTATTTAGGCTATTAGTATCTACGCTCGAATTTGGTTCGTAAAAACATCTAAAACAAAGATTATTTTTGTATTTTCAGTGTATTTTGCCAAAGTTTTTTCTTACGCTGTCGCGTAAGCTATTGTCTTCAAGTTTTCAACTGTTGTATAAGTTTTTCAGTGCATATTTAAATAAAACGGTTTTTTTGTATACCCTCGATTTTTATTAATTGACCTCTTGCTCCCCGCTTTAGGTATCTATGTTCTAAGAGATACCTAAGCACTGAATTAGCGACACCGTTGGCGCAGTGGCTAAGCGAGCTTACTGCGCTAATTGCCGCGGGTTCGATCCCCGCACGAAAGAAATATTTGTATGATCTACCGATAGTTGTTTCTGATCTGGGTGTGCGTGCATGGGAGATGTATGTTTGTAAACTGTACCCTCGATACAGGAGAAAACCTAGTGAGGGGCAACGAAAAAAAAGAAAAAAAAAGGTGAATTGGTGTGCAAAAAGAGAGCCTCAACGAGTGACGACATGAAATGGTCTGGCGCACCCTGCACAGTTGGCATCGCAATAACCTATACACTGCTGACTGGGTAGTATATCCACTGCGGCATGAGCGAATTTCATGTGATAGCTCGTGACGACTCTACAGAAGAAGAACTGTACGCCTAGGACTTACAATAAGCCACTTTATGACACCTATCATACTGATACTTGTGACGTTGGCCCTAATTTTGCTGATTGGTCTCGTAATAATATTCCATTAGATCGGGTACCTGCTCATTTCTTGATTTTTTTATCATTAGTATTTAGAAGATAGATTGGTAGGATTGTGTTAAAAAAAATTGTATCTACCTCAATCAATGTGTTCAAAGATATTTTTAGAAAAAAAACTGATCCCGCGCTCATGACGTCAAGATGGCGGGATCAAGGCTGTTCGGCTGTTAGACAAAAATTACAGCACATGATAATATAATGACTACACAAGGAGTTAGTACTTGAATTAGTACTTACCTCCAAAAATCATTACTTTATATAATTTGGTACTATTACTGTATTTTTTTAAACTGGTATAGGTATTCCATTATTAATATTATAAACAAACGGAACGCCTTAATAAAAAAAGTAAAAAACAGATATGACATATTGCGCATATCTATAAAGTAGGTATTGATTCTTAAACTAGTTTTTAACATTAATTTGATATTATTATTACTGTGATTTCCATAATAATTTACATGCATAGGTACCATTGCATTCCAACTTCTATCAACATCATTACCATCTGCCTACCGTGATATGTGTACAACTACCTAAGTTGGTGTGGGATTGGTTTTCAGCTGTGCTTTAAATCTTACAGAGTGTAAATGATGCGACGCTGGCGGCTCAACTGCTGAAACCGAAATCCAATAAGAGTCCCTGCAACTCAAATACCTAACTGGATATTGGTATTATTTATTACACAGAATAGACTTATGTAGGTAGCTAGGTAGGTAGCTAGGTAGATACTACCTACATAAGGTTAAACTCCGACCAGGGTAATCACGATACACACTCGCAATCGGAGTCGATTCAATTTTGACAGTCCAATCAAATACATTGCGCGTTATGCTTTTAAAACCACTACGCTCTACAATTTGAGCAACGCAATGAACACTGTTGTAGTGTCAAAATTGAGTCGATTCCGATTACGAGCGTGCATCGTGATTAGGTAGCAGTTGTCAGACTTTCGATCTTTTGACCCGTTGTGACCGTGGACGGAACATGTGACCCTCCGTAGCAACTGTCAAAGGTCAGGTAAAAGCGGGTAAAAGATAGACTAGACTTATTATCTGGGGGAGCCCTACTTATTATTTCTATGGGTAAAAGTCAATGGTAAAAGTTTATTCGCAATTATGTGATTTTAGGGAGCACCGCACACGACAGACTTCTTTTCCATGGAAATTCTTTTTAAGTAAGAAACTTACACTATTTTTTAGCACAGAGCCATCTCGTGGTGCGTGATGACACTTATATGAATAGCGACATCTAGTAGATATAATAAATACAAAGCTTTTAAATAAAAATAGTAAATCTACTCGACGCTAGATGGCACTTTACCCATTTGTTTTTAGGGTATTTTTTTGTAATAAATTGACAAAATATTACGCATAGTTATTACGACGATTCATGACATTATTATTATTTATGTTTCATACAGGTATTGTCTGAAACAATTTAATTATTTTGTGCCTACTTATGTAGATATCGGTATCTACTATTTGCAAAAAGTAGTCAATTACTTTTTTTTAGGTTTTATTTTTTAATTCACAGGTAGGTACAATGTAGTGTCAAAATAAAACTAAAACATTTCTCAGTTTGAGAACCAAGAGAACAGTCAATGATAATTTAAATTATTAATAAAATCACAGAATAAAATATCTTTGACAACAGTTTATTCTCGTATGACAGGTTTTATACTATAAAATTATATTGGTATCCTAACCAATTGGATATCGCACGATTATCTTACTTCTCAATTTATTCAGGTTATAGAGGTTTTGCGGGCGTTGCTCGACGCGTCCCGCAGCGTGTAGTAGTAGTAGATCGTGTTTAGTTTATCCGAACCGTGATAAAAGTGGATACGTTCGCTTTACGGTGTACGGAACGCGATTTTAACAATTATCGATAATTATACGACATCTGTCAAACTTAACTATTCCGGAATTCTGTGTAAACGATGAATTTCGTGTAATATTTTTATTGCAATACAACAAAATTACAATGCCGGTGTGTTAGGTGTCTTTTTCGTGTTTTTTGTTTAAAACTATGTGGATATAATGCCTGGAATTTGTGATGTGTGTATGTATTGTGTGTAACCATAGTTTAGTGTGTGAGGATTACACAGGTGATTATTCGGATTAAAAATACGCACAAGTGAGTAAATATTTACATTATCGTCTTACGAAACATTATCTACGTTGAGTGAGTCTATTGTCTTTCTGAATATACTTAGGTACATAGTTTAATTTACCAAAAATATTTTATTTTAGCTAGCATGTAGGTAGGCTGCAAGATCTAGCACCTTAGAGCAATTAAAAAAATAATCTCATTCTATAATCAAAAATTAAAAAACTGAACGTTGTTTATTTGTCGGTAGTTTCGGTGGAATATCTGGAAAGCAACTTGCCAGAATGCTAAATTAATAAAATGTATTTTGAAGTACAGAAAGTTTCTAAATTACACAATTATTATGCCTTCACACATGTGTAGTCATAATTCCCAAAAGAAATATGTAGGTACCTAATGAAATACCTTAGGTTTACCTACTAACCTACCTATTATACTATAATACCTGTGCCATTTCTAAGAATTATGATTTTGAATCATTGTCATAGTTCTTTTTTTTTTTGTTTCTTTAGTCCCCTATGGGACAGGCAAAGGGAGCTGAGCCCATACAGCCATCATTGTCATAGTTCAAAAAAACTAAATAACTTGTTTTTTTTTAGAAGATATTTTTGACCTTATAGGTACCTATTATGTGGGTACCTACCTATTTGAACAAACCACTAATATTTTGACTTGGCATAAACAGTAGCTACATCTAAGGTACTCACCATAATCTTATTAGAATTCCTATAGATAGTTTAATACAATTAATTAAAATATTAACTTAAATTAACTTTAAGTTAATTTGGTCTTTATCATCTGCAATGTACCTACCTAAACTGCAACAATGTTGAATCATTATGTAGTGACATCTCAAGCTTGTATCTGCTTATTTTTTGTCCATTTACTCAAATAATTGTTTTACAATCTGTTAAAAATATGTATCCAAATCTTTCCTTACATACATAATTACTCAAAAAATTTCATTAAGTTTTGTGTTAATGAGTAAGTGATTACAGTATTTTTCTTTAGAATTATCTACACACCTTTGAAATGTATGACAAATATTTTATATTTAAAGATTAAAGTAGAATTCCTTAAAGTAGAAGTTAAATGTAACTTACTTTATGAGGTTAAAAATAACATTTATTTACACCAAAAAAATGGAACTGAGCTAATTATTGAGATTTGTTTCCTGCTGTGCAATTTCTCTTGCAAGTTGTCACAGCACATACACTGCACTGTGCAGTCTGCACTCCACCTTGTTGGTGATGTCCTCCATCCGGAGTTCAATGACAAACCTTACCCATCTTTCCAAGCAACATGGACAGCTCACTCCTACTACAGATTGGCTGTTTTCTCCTACATCTGCTAATACTTGAATTATGGAATGCCCAGGCTTTTCTGTAAACATAAAATACCATAATTTACCTGATTCTACAAAATTATGAAGACTAACATTTGATTAATTGAATTACCTACAAGGAAAAAGGCCATGTTATTTATAGCCCATAATTTCTTTCGTCTGTGGCCCATAATATTAAAGACCACAATTATGTCATAGTAGGTATATTAACAAACAAGATTATAAATAAACAGATCTGCTAAACTATATTTTTTTAAGTGCTTGCATTCTAGTTTATAGGTGAAACAAATAATAAGATTCATTTTAATCTTAATTGACTGACATGCCTCTCATGAAATGATGATACATAAAGCTCATAAGTGATGAGCAACCACAGTACTTACCTACAGATTAAGTATTTTATTCTAATAAAGATACAAATTATGAATCTGGGATTTCATTGAGCTTGAGATCATTTGAAAGTTATACAATGTATATTATGTATACTAGAATTTGAAGGGGGCAGTATAGTATAAGATCACCTGTATTTCCCTGAAGGTTAGACAGGTGTCAGTATACTACGTACAGACTATTATACGAGTGGAAAGAGTCTCCACAAGTGATGAAACCTGGGACCGTCCGCGCATCTTGGGCTGTCAGCCTCGATACCACCATTGATGGTAAATCTTTCCACTACGACAGGAGTGATTACCATGAGATTGATTGTGACTCGATAGAAAAAGAACCTGTTTAATTTACTATCCTCATACAACAGGAGCCTCTCGGCTGTAACTCAAAATTTACTAGTACCAGAACACCTAGGAATCAACACCAGGAATCCACATTTTGTAACCATGCTTGTGACTACAATGCAGCAAGTTCCTAACGAATATGCCCATAATATTAGTTACTCACATTAATAAATCATTGGTAAGGAAAATCTAACTCATTATAATGGTCATGGTAATCAATTAACAATATGTTGTTACTATTAATATTGAAGGCGATATACCTATTGATGTACTTATGTGGCTTTAATTAGAACCACATGTTGTTGTGACTTATGAACACAAAGATAATGTTATGGCAATAGGGCAGGCTGTTAAAGATTGGGGAGGATGGGGTATATTGCACCTGTGTCATAGGGATTCTAGTACACTTGCGCAAAAAACCCTTACGCGAATCCACTTGCGTGAAAGACCATTTGCTAGGGTATAGTGAAGGTCTCGTTCATTCCTCCGCTATACCCTTCGAAGCTAAAGGCCCATGTCGAAGTGCCCAGTGGAAACGTATTGACGACTAACGGACTATTTTCTGCCTGAGACTACGAAATTTCTTTCGCGCACGTGTCCTTTCGCGCAAATAGCCTTTCGCGCAACTTGGTTCGCGTAAATGTCTTTCCTGCAAGTGTCCTACTATCGTGTCATAGAAATTTTCTAGAAATACTTATAAGTACCTAAGTATCTATTTGCCATAAAACACGGTACAAGCAATAAATAGGCGTAATAATAAATAGTACGAGTCGAGATTATTCTTAATCTTATGGTACAAGTTTGGTAAACTACTACTAGGTTATTAGTTATTATAGGTACCTATTTTGAATTTAAGTTCAAATTGCTTTAAAAATAGGTACTTCATTTATTTAAGAACAGACAGAATTCAAGAAAAATTGTAACAAAATGTATTCCAGTTGCCATAAAAATAAAGACAAGCCGTTTCAAGAGTTTTGAAGAAATGAGCGTAATTTCGGGGGACGCTCCATGCAAGGGTGCGGGGAGACGAATCGATAGCTCGCCCGGCCGCCCGTCAGCTGAGCTGTGGCTGTGACCCCTTGTAGCCTCGGTTGACATAGTCTGGCTTAGACGTCATTGACTGGGACGTGTTAAACGCTTTATTAAATGTCTGGAAGACGCCTGAATGCGGAGGTTTTTTTTATTTTTAAACATAAATGAATTTCATAGATTGTTTTTTGTTTTCGCAAATAAATCTATAGGTAGGTACAGTTTTAACTCATGTATCAACACTAAGAACGCTTTATCATTTACCGGTGCGGAAACACTTCGGTGTTGTATTTCTATTGCGATATTTACTTAGGTAAGTATCCGAATAGAAAAATTGCTGAGCGCACATTTTCTGAAGAAAACTGCATCGAAACGATAGTGCAACGAAAAAGACACGTTAGATAGCGATTTAATTTGTCAAAATCATTCTGAAATAAACATTAAAAGCCATCGTTCTTATATTGTGTAATATTGGAGAAATATCTGTCCTTTTATGCTGTGTAAATATATATTATTTAATGTTCAACACGCTTCGCCATCAGTTGCGCATTGTAACTGTCGCAGTTTCGCTATGTTGACCCAGTCTAAATAGATTACAGTGCATATTAAATGACTAGGTATTCTACGAGTTCCAGGCTAGAATAGTGCCATTTAATTCTGAAATTCCGCCAATTCAATATTGCGGTTCCAATTCAAAGCTCTTGAGGAATAAGTTAAAGATCCATAAATTAGTGGTGGATATTGCCTTTTGGTAATTTAAACTTCCATATCGTCACATCAGCTCGTAACTTCACTGATGTGGGCCTCATTTTGGGCTCTGAAGGGCCTTGTGGGATTACCGATCGCCATAATTAACATGCGTGGCAAATGGATTCGGTATCGCAGTAAGTTATTTTTAGCACCCAGAGAGAGTTCTGCTACCCATCATTTTGCTACAATAATCGCTTAGTAGCCTTTATAATAACTACGGAAAGAGAGACCTAATCTTTGCTAGACATCGTTCAAGATCTTCCATTGATGGGTCACTTTATATTTTGATGGACTTGTTACTTGTGGAGTCACCAAAATATTTGCCAACCAAGGCAGTGTACAAAGAGACCATTAGATGTAATACTATAGCCAACCGATAACAAGCTTTTTCTTTCACCCAATGCGTCGCGTCGTCCTTGAGCTAAATGTCAAAGAAACATTTTCGTTTAAGATTCGATCTTGGTTTGCCTCTAGGTGTAATGAAAAAATTCAATATCCCACCATCTAGAAATAGAAAGCGACACAGTAATTACTTATACATAAATGGTTTTTATATTTCTTAGAAGAACTCCTTACTTTTTATTTTAACTGATTATCAAAACTGTTTAATAAGTTTTTATTTAATAAATTAATTTCAGTTAGTAAAGTCTAGGCGATGAGTCAATATCTAAAGTTGTACTTAAATACATTTTATGGAAATTCTACCTTCGTCTATAAAAAAAATCGTGGCTCTTCATATTCGCCCATAATTCTGTTTACCAAAATTATGGGCGCTAGCTCTATTCCATTTCGCCCCCGCCTCCCCTGTGGCACAAGGTAAAGATTTATGAATATTGCCAAACGTAACTAGATTTTTTCATCAGGAGGGGAGAGGGGAACTTTGGACCGACCGACGCCTTTCTTTTTCTACACGTGTCATGGAACCTTGAATGGTGAATTGAATAATAAATTCAAAGTCACGACTTCAAAAGCGTGATTGACAATTACCTTAAAAAAAAGGCCCCAAAAGGTAATTAAGTAAGTCCGCCTCTGTACTTAGTGCATAAAGTATAAATAAATAAATAATTACATAATTAACGTATGTTACATACAGTATATACCTACAAACTACTTTTTTTTTTGTCATAGATCTATATGAAAAGTTTCATAACGTATTCAACCAGTACCTAATGACAACTAGTACAAATCTGCTTGATTAATCCGTTATTCAGTGCGTAATGATAATTTAGGTAATTTTAATAACAATGAATATTGAACGTTAATGAACGTCAAACGTTATGAATATTGTATCCAAGAAAAGTATGAATAGAGAATATATAAATAAATAAATAAAGTATGTTTTGGCTCTATAATGGAAACTCCACGCTGATATGCGAAGTATAGGCAATACTTCGCGTACACAGCAATAATATCATCAATATACGTTTAAAATCCCTCGGCAAAATAAATTGAATAATGTTTGTATAATAATTTTCCTTGTTGACTTTTGAACCAAGTCCTAATTTATTTCAAATGATATATCAATATTTTGAAGCCGCAAGTCGTAAGACCAAAGCGATTGTTTTAATTAAGTAATTATGTATTAATAGTAAGCATGAAAGTCACAGACATCTCATGTAAGTTTCACCTCAATCCACCCTGGATTTTCAGTCTGGACTTTATAGTATCAACCACGATATTAGCCTCCAATATTGAGATCTGTATTCATATTGGAGTTACACATGTAAATGTTTTCTTTTTCTGAACATGATTTTACCACAGTCCTAACTGAAACTCAAGGGAGCATGAACCGTAAGTTCCTATCATTATATTGTTCTACTTAGCGTACTCGATGCGCTTAGTACATACGATGGTGCATAATGGCGCATGATGACGTCAGAGCCGGTCCGCAATGTGCAATGCACATGTACTAGTTGACATTGGAACTTAGTGCTTTGTGAATGTAGGTACCATTGTGGAACAGTATGTAGGGTATGTAGAAGTTTTGTTTTGTTTGTTCACGTGGTTCGATTGGTGTGAAACTTTTGCTGGATGTAGTCCACTGTCCAGTGTAACAAACATACCAGTCATACAAGCAACTCAATAGTGGCCTGGAGTACTTATCGTGTTATTTTCTGAATATCAGTAAAGTTTTGTCCAAGGACTAAACACCATGGACAATGAACGCAGTATTCGCGAAATGCTGTAATCTGTATCTTTTCGCAAATACCACGCCCAGGACTTTAACGTCTGCGAAAAGGCTATATTGAGACTCCAAAGCATTTCCGCGGGAAAAACGGTTCTACTACCAGATTTAACACGGTATTTGGATTCTGGCAGTGGTCTGTGGGAGATATTAGTATTCAGTAGTAGACCTCTACTACGGGCTGTACGTAAACTAATAGTAATACTGTACTCTGTACATGATAGTACCGTTCACTAAACACAATTTTATGTAAAATAAGTCAGTTTTTTAGTCTAGACGCTTCAACCACGATTACGATCTGCGAAAGATCCAGCCGTTTCATTAAATCGTCTAGCTTTGCATTGGAATACAAAAAATTGCTGTTTACTTTGGGGAATACATTATACAGGATATTTTTTTATGTAGTGCGCATAATTTTTAGAGTCATTCAGTCTCTGTTTCCAAATGCAACCGCAGTATTAGGGTACATTTTAAAACAAAACGAAAATTCGACTTAGTATGGGGAACACGCATAATTTATTAGCGCAAACCCTCAGACCAATAAAGAAGCGCAAACCATACAAAATCAAATTTTAATTTTGTTTTGGAGTGAATTTTGGTACTGCGGCTGCATTTGGGAACGGACACTGAATCAATCTGAAAATTTTGCGCACTACATAAAATATTGACTTGACTTTGACTATATATATAAAGCTCGATTACCACTGACTCACTCACTGACTGACTGATTGACAGAATTGTTCTCCCAGATGGAGCCGTGGGGGGTTAAAGTGATGTATAAGACTCCTAAACCTTGAGATCCAGTGAGTCCGGGAAAAATCCGAAATGACCTGAAAGTGGAACGCTGACCGGAACTGCCCTACGGATCTCGAAAATGGCAAGTCGAACACCCACACTGCCGGAACTAAAAATGTCAAGGACCCTGGGCCATTTGACGAGCCGGTGAAAAAAGATGGCGTCCATACAAAAAAAGATGGCGGCCATACAAAATTGAAACACTCACCGTTCCGAAACCGTTGGAGATAGCGGGGGGGTGGTCGACCAAATGTCATAGAGGACGACGGGGGCTTTCCGGTGGGGGTCATAAAAATCCAAGATGGCGGATTCAAAATGGCGGCCAAAAAAAAATATGGTCCGAGCCGGCTGAAAATTGGCGTCCGGGGGTTTTCGGGGGCACCGATTCATAATCCGGGATCAAATTTTTCTTTCCGCCATTTTCCAATATGGCCGCCATACAAGTGTTCATTTTGGATTTTCACCCAATTGTTCTCCCAGAAGGAGCCTTCGGGGGTAAAAGTGATGTATGGGAGTCGTATAGAAGGGGGTCCTGTGAGTTTAGGAAAAGTCCGAAATGACCTGAAAGTGGAACACTGACCGGAACTGCCCTACGGATCTCGAAAACGGCAAGTCGCAAACCTATACCGCCTGAACTAAAAATGTCGAGGACCTTGGGCCGTTTGACGAGCCGGTGAAAAAAAGATGGTTTCCATACAAAAAAACATGGCTGCCATACAAAATCAAAAATCATATTTTTTTTAAGTTATGTTTCAAGCACCACCTAAAAAGCCCTCGCGGGCCGCATGCGGCCCGCGCACCCACGCGACCTCTAGTTATCGTATATAGTCAAATTTTGTACTACAACCTTTTTTTAAACTACTTTATGGAAGGCGGAGAACCAAGTATTGTAGTGCAACTTGGGAGCAGCAGCACTGGTTTGCGATAAGCTGAGTTTACTGTAGTTGTAATAAAAAAATAGGGGGACTTTCTTTAGTAAGTATAACGTAAAAAGCGACAATTTCGACGGCGTTTTGTAAGTCATTTTTATTTAAGTACATTTATTGCTCCTTATTCCTCAGTAGTTTTGGTTTAAAATGGAGGATTATCCTCTGACCTCTGTATTATTTTTATAGGTTACAAGGCTTTATTTAGTTATCTTGATCCACATTCGTTGGAATTAGTAGTGATGATAATTGTTGAAGCAGCGGCTTGTGCTTGTGCCAGGTTTCGTTGCATAATTCGATCAACGCTCAGGTTAAAAATATTTCAGCCATTAGCACACAGCTTAACTATTACAATGTTATTCTAATGTCATTTCTGTACAAAGCTTGCAAAACACACAGTCTAGCTTAGTCTATACCTATGTGGATTGGATTAGCGTGTGGAAGCACTATTCAGCTATCTAATTGACCCACTTCCAGTGGAGCTCTTTGTTACACTGTGTGTTTTACCCTTTTGTGTGCGACGGGAAATTTAAAAGGTTTGTTCTGTTCGCTTTCTTTTCCGGCATTTTCGAGGCATGTAAGCTGTTAAAGTTGTTCTTTTTGATACGATTGGCTGTATTTTGTCCACATGCATGTTCGCTGCTCAGAAAACTTGTAAGAGGTACGTATATCCATTTATCTGAATCATCATACACTACATCTATTTTCAGAACAGTGTGGAACTCTAATACATCATCAACATATGAACTCGTAAACGTCCTTGAATGCTTCCTCGACCGACTTCAACGTTCATAGATCCAAAGTACAATGTAACTTCTTGGCTTCTTTGATTGACTTCTTGGTTTTATTACATAATTAACGTGAGCTATTTAGAACGAATCATATTGCTTTTGATGACATAGAAAGTCGTCTGTAAGAATTGCAATTAGTCTGTAAGTTTCATGACGGACGGTTTACGAGCAATGAGATTAAATTTCAGTCATGAAAAAGTATACCGATATACAAAACTTCAAACATACATTATGTTATGTATTGAAAACGGTTCGAAAGTCTAAAATAAAGTTTATTACCCTACTTTGCAGAATTACTCACTCCATAATAAAACCCAGTTTATTTTTACGCAGCATAACGAAAATTTATTGGACAGGTTTTCGCCATTAAAAGCTACTTATAAAATCATAATTATATCTACAATGAAAGCTATGTCTTTTTAGTATCGTCATATATCGTGGTTTCAAAGGCACTGGGCGGTCGACTTGTTATCTATGCAAGATTTTGATCTCTTACCCAGAGTACCTACATGTCATAGAGTGGTGCCAAAAGTATTGGTCATATTGCAGAAGTTGGATTACGTCACCCGCATACCTGCATGGTGCATTTTGCAGTACGTGAAGTTACGTAGCATTATGAGACGCAAACTTGGTATGCGTTCCCTTTTGCCGGTTTTCGATTCTGGAGTTTGTTCACGAGTTTCCTTTCCAATTATACATTTATACCAAGTTGGAATTTGTTTACCGTTAGAATCAAATCAAATCAAAACTTTATTGCATTCCATAATGTAAAGTTAAAACAGATGGTAGGCTTAATCTAAGGATCAATTATGGACCCTGTCGGGCACAGCATGGTTTGGTAGGAGAGAGGAAAAGCTGCTTTATTAATACTTTATTTATTATAATGTAGTTATTTAATTAATTTAGTTAATGTAGTTGTTATATATTATTTCACTGTTGCCGATATATTTTATGACATACTTTTTGTTCAATATTTATTAGTTATCCATTTATTATTATTATTTTGGTAAATTATTTAATATAAGTATAATTTTTGCACTATTTAGTATTTATTTGTGTTCTTTAGATATTTAATAATATGATTTAATTTAGTTAGAAGTTCTAGTGACATAATTTGTCAGAACTGTTCTGATTCGTGAACACTTTGTCGAAGAGTCCAGACACCAGCTGGTTCGGCTAGCTTGGAAGGAGACTAAACAAAGTGGGGAGTTTGGCCGGAACTTTGTGCTACCAAAACGACCGTCCAAACTTCCGGACTCAGTTTTTGTTCCGGTTCATTCCAAATATAAACAGTGGCAACCATTGTCATAAGAACTTCCGGTTATTTGGATATGTGCCTCTTTATAAGGAAACCCCGAACATGAAAATATCATCGAAAAATTCACCATGGAAGATAAAATGCTTTGTGCAAAACGGTACCTAATAGGACAGGATGAACTAATTACCAGCTCGTTTGTTGGAACCGTTTCTAAACGTTCGTTGTTCCACTAACCTGGCAATATCATCCCGGGCGGTTTATAACGAGTCTATCAGATGAGCTATTTTAATAACGGAGAGAAAATGTTATTAAACGCGAATGAAGTAATTTCGTATTTTTGCTTTATAATTATTCTCATCCTAAGCTGATAGTCCTTTTCCTTGGATTCAGCTTCATTTCAAGAGGCTGGCTTTGTTCTTATTAGCCGAAGTAAGCTTACAAAGAATTTTCCATTCATAGTAAGTTCCAGTTAGGCTATTTTTAGGTGAAGATAAAGGTCTCCAGACTATCTGCCTCTGATAATTATCTCGTCGTGAAATAAATATATAGTAAAGGTTTAAATAGGGAGGCGTATGTAAAGTAATTTTTCGAGTTTAGTAACTAGATAGTGTTAGAATTGATAGAGTGTGTGTAAATAGTTTTATGAAGTACTTATACTAGTGTATACTTCGTAACACTATCAATCGTAACTCCAACTTGCCAGAATTCCAAAATGCAGTCGCTTAATTTTCAAAAGCTTAGTTTGCACCTTCATACGCTTGCGGTTAAAGATTTCTACTGCAAATACCTATCAGACGTATTAGATATGCAAATCTGCATGCAATTTGTGGTTTTCGATCAACTGACGTGTAAACGCACGTCAATGCAGTTAGATATACCTCCTATAATATCTGGATATCTTTCTAATGCTAGTGAAAATAAAATTTTAGATCACTTCTGGATATGTAGATATCTGAGGAATCATCAAATACCACTCTTCTGTGATCTTGCACTATAGGCCGCACTTCAGTGGGGACAAAACCATTATAAGGTGGCCTCGCTTACTGTTGGAACTATGAACTGTGTTAATCAAAGTTAAATAATGTAATAAAAAAAGAAGATAAAAAAATACTTACCTACTACGGTCTATAGGCCATCTCACTCAAGGGTGAAATGTTTCCACTGACGTTCGCCCGAGTGTTATCAGGACGTTTCGTCGTCAATTAGGTGATCCTATCATTGCGTTTTGTTGTCACTATAGTTCTGTGAGGAATCTTCAAACGACTATTGGGATCAATCGTTCAGATTACTTGCAGTCGCGGGCTTCACTTCTAGTAAATAGATATTCAGATGACCTAGTTCATAGCAGTTCTCGCTTGCTCTCCGTTATTAAAGTTCTTGCATATCTTAGATATTGCATTTTTCATATTTATTTTGCTCCGAATCGAATTGATTTCTTCAATATCGACGAGGCTTCGGGGCGAATGGAATGAAATGGAAACCCACACACCACTGCAAGTAATATGAATGATCGGAAATATTTATTAGATTCGGATATGGAGATGATATTTTTAATCCTGTTTGAATTCTGCTGCGTGTATTACTTCTGGCAAGTCTTGAGTCTCTGAGAGGCTGCTAAATTACCACATAGACTGCCACGCAGCAGACTCAATAAAAAATCTATTGTTTGTCTTCAAGGGTGACTGGCGTGATCCTCAAAGGGTTTAGGATATCGCTGAAATGACTATGTTACTACTGATTTCTGGTCGCAGTGTAATAGATTGGTATGAAAAGATCAAAGGTCCATTGTCCTGATTTGTCATCGGGACCATTAATCATCATCATTAACCTATTAATGTTCTCACTACGTGAGTGTGGCCTCCTCTCTGAGAATAGTTATTAGGTATCACATCTAACGGAATGCATCTTACATCACACGCGGATAGTGATGTGCTTAATGTGATAAAAAACCCGGATGATATAAAATTCATTTCATTTTAGTGTTGTCAGTATGGATAGGAAATTACTCAATAATCTCCATATTGTAGTCCGGATATTAAACGACTTATTACACTTCCTTTAACTCGTTTGCAGTGGCTGCCAACATGTCTGTCGTAAGATTGTAAATATTTTTTATACTTCCGTCATCGGTTTGTTGCCTAATTATAAATCTATGTTTATAAAAATAATGTCTGTGTTATTCCGACTGAAAAGTCTTTTGTTTCAGAACGCAAGATAATGCCAGTGTCGCATTTTTGGCAAAACTAACACTAACATTATTGTTGAACCAAAAATTGGTTGTTAGTTCATTATTTACATAATATTTATTTAATGTTTTGTCATCATCAGCCCGTTAACGTCTACTGCCAAACATAGGCATCCTACTACTAAAATAAGCGAATGACTTTACTTTAGTAGGAAGCACACGATCACGTCATAAAACAATCTCTCCAATAAATGCACTGAACAGACGAATTAGCGCATAGGTATAGTATACAGCCAAAAACTTTCTGAATAGCGCGTTCTAAATACAGTTTCCGCGATTAACGCAGTTATTAAAACACGTGTGAATCATACTGTATGCTAAATTGGATGTAGAGTATACGATCGACCCATGAAAACAACGGACATGAAACCGCTTCGCGAGAATTGATGTCTCACGTTGCAGGTTTTATCGACGGGGGGAATGGAGCCGTTGCAGGTTTTATATGGATAGACAGCGTAGTACGTGACAGAGAAACCCTGGCATTTGGTTAGATTTTTGATTACTTTTAAATAAAAAACAGTCTGGCGTTAGGGTGGGATGTGGATTTGGTTTCTGAATTTTAAGATGTAACAGCAAAGTAAATTGACAAGTAGGTATATTCGCATTTATAATCCAAAAACAATACAACAAAGGTTTTGTCGACTAGAGATTAATCTAGACTCTTGTTTTGCTACTCTAGAATTCTTGGTACCATATGAGGCACCGTTTAGGTCTCGGTTTTGTTTCGGTATATAGGTACTATACTATAGTGATAAAAATAAAGTATTTACGATATTGGTCTGTGTAAGGGATAAAGAACCCTTCCTTTGAGGGGTCTAATCCAAACGTGTACTTTCTTGGAGTGTTCTTGAATTATTTACACCCCTATATTTCGAGTACGTTTCCCCCCCTCTTGAGTGTAATTCGGCGAAAACGTAGAAAAAGCTTTGGTTATGTTAGGATTGCATCCATTTTGCAAACAGGGAAATTGTCCAAAATAATTTGATTCCAGCGGTTTGAAAGTTAATTGGATTACTTAGTAGATCTCTGGTTGTGTTTCATTTGGGTCTGACGTAACTGGATCGTAGAATCGTTGACAAGTGACGAGACGTTTCAGATTAGGTTATATTTGACGCGTCTGACGGTCTGACTGTAGTTTAGTTACAGATAGTTAGCAATAACCAGGGAAGCGTGGGCGGTTAGCGGGTACAGTTAAAATTATGACGTTAGCTAACAATTGTCAAATGGACCAACTCATTTTTTGCTTAACTGGTACTTTAACTGAAATTTCGATGTTTGTTATGGGTCATTCCATGGAAGATGACACCTGACAAGTAAAAAGTAAACTTGCTATATTCAATTACTTGTTAGACTCAAAGTATAGTATAAGGATCATAGCTGATGGAACAATATGAATTATCATTAATAAAACTCTCAATATATATTTTTTTCTTAACTGAACATTGACACTCAACCCACAATTATGTGATGTTTATTTAAACGAAATTGGCAACTCTTTTTTGGCTATTTTGTTTAAAGCAATCATTCTAATGTATAATATTAGTATAGATACATTATTCATCTTTTGTTTGAAGCAGAAAAAATCAATAAAAGTGTAATATTTTTTAAATTATTGCTACTTGAAGTGATCAATGTCTTCTGTCCCACCCGTCCCATGAAAACATGCATTAGTTTAATTAAACCGAAAACTATAAAAGCTATCAATTAACTACTTTCCAGAAGTAACAATTAACCTTATACCTAACCATTAAAATTACTTTTGACACCTAATTCAATCATTTAACCGAGTTATTAAGCTTTGAATTGCTGTCCCACCCGTCACTGGAAGGGTGTTAAAATTCTTAAAAGTTAAATAAAACCTTTTTTTAGTATATAATATACTAGAATCTGAATTTTAACCAGTTTGCAATATAAATAGCTTTTAATAAATTGAAAACAACAATGTGTAAATGCTTTAATAATAACAAAAAAATATGTTTAAGTCAGATTATCCTATTATTTACGTTATTTTTCTAACTGTGCAGTGTCATTATTTTAATTTATGTTTTAAGTTGCATGTTATGGATGAGAGACGTAAGTTTTGTTAAAAAATGATTTATAGCCCCATAAAAGAGGACAACTAATACGAAAAACCAAGGTCGAAAGAGAAATTAAAGTGAACAAGGATGAATTACAAAAGATATTTAACTAGAGATCTGTGGACAGACAGAAATGGGCTGAAATGAAGGTCTTGATTTGAAAAGAATAGCATTTACAGTTAAAATAGCTTAGAAAAATTTCTACTCATTAGTTTTAGAGATATGGTGTACCAAGTTATCAATAAGTTGGCTGCATACCATATGTTCCTAGAAAACCGCACAAATAACTTTGTCAAAAATCTTTGTACTGAAATAAATTATGATTTTTTCATTTCTTTGATAACTATTATATTCAAACAATATTATAATGACTGCACAAGACGAGCATTTGCTTTTTCCGATACACATTTGGCAGTTTATTCATTGAATTGCTTACTCGTCCCACCGGTCACAAATCCATGTCCCACCCGTCACAATTTTAAAGGCTCATCAAAAAAAATAGACTTGAATTTTTACATATTTCTTTCGAAATATGAATAGCAACATTATTCAACTATCGTACTAATCCAAAATAAAGGCTGAAATTGGCCTAGTTGATCTGAATTTCATTGACAACCACATGTATCTAATGATGGTAGGGATTTTCGTGTACCACCCGTCACAGTTAGAAATCAGTGATTTTAACTATCTTAAAGGCAAAAACTTAGATTTTTAACTGCACTATCATATGAAACAGTTATCTGGGAATACTATCACACACTACATAATGTAATATATACTTTGGTAACGCCTAGAAATATAAAAGTGTATCAAAAAATGGGTCAAAATGTCCCACCCGTCACTATGGAATGACCCTTATTGTTAAAGTAAGATGGTGTAACCCACCCTTAGCTTTCATTACTCGCTCCGCTAACTTTTCCGCTGCCTCTAAGTCCCCATTCACAATTATTCTTTACATATGTGGTTGTAAACCACAGACATTGACCTTCTAGTCTTGAAATAGCGTTTTCTATCCAATGTGCATTGTGAAATAACGTAAGCATGTTGTACGGAAATATCCGTCTTAGGTCAGGCGGCCACTTGGTTGTAGATTAGTAATATTGTTTATTTTAGGCCTGCTGATGTATTTTCATTGATACGTCTACGAAAGTAATCTCGAATGTATGATTTCAAAGGATTGGATGTATGATTATTAAATTGTTCTTGTGGTATCTTGATACGTAAGTTTTGTATTGTAGTCTATAAAATTTCTGCAAACGAGTCCAGTTCTGGTGCAAATGATTATTGAACAAACAATAATTCAACGGATTACGGAACCCTTCTGCTATATGTATGTATGGTTCAGATAAAACATGCATAATATATTATGTACCTAACCTACCTATATGTATACGGCTAGAATCCCAAGTATTAAATACTACCCAAGGAAAACTGCATAACTTTGGTAAGTCGCTGGCGCTGTAGTCGGAAGAATCGATATTCCAAAACCCTTAGCCGTAAAACGTTCTAAGTGTTAGCGAAAATCGTACCGAAATCCGCCCAGTGGTTATATAGCCGGCAACAAACAGAGCCGGTAAGGAACTGTGTAATATTATTTTGTATGATGCTTTTATGAATTAACTCTCCTGAAACAAAGTTCAGATCTTGGAGCCCAAGAGACCGATATAGATTGCATTAATATGATTCAAATTTCTCGTCACTTAGGGACACCCCTGCATTTGTAAATTTTCTCGATTGGTTCTTGGAGAACTATACTACCAACTTTCCGCACTTTTAAGTTTTCTATTCATAGACTTATGAAATATTATACATACCCCTAAATCTTACCAGCCCCTTTTACTTAAACTGGCTTAGCTAAAGGACGTGAAAACGCCAGAATAACTACTTATTACAAAATTAAGAGTAGGTCAAAATCGAGCTAACGAAGTAGTCGACGAATCGGTCGTAAGTATTTGCGATTTTGAATAAAGAACTATAATGATCTGCATAATCTATTCTACAAAGCTATCAAAGCCTTCATTAGCATTTACCAATCCACCCAACTAGACCTTACAAGGGCATACATTTTTTCTAAAGGCGAAGGAACGTGTTCATTCTTCCTGTGTTCTATGACCAAAAATATATGCACACATCCTCCCCTTAAGGCAAAGGTATGCTTTTATACTGCCTCTAGATAATGTATGCTGACAAAAAATATATGCTCCTCCCTCCCCTAAATATCGTCTGCTTCCTGTGTTCCTGGACAATCGGGTACGTTGACCGAGAGATGGACTGACGGACGGTCGGATGTAAATGTACAGTCAGTTACATAATTGGATGAGCTTTTATATTAATTTATTATTCTATAATAATAATTAATTAAAATGTAATAAATTTTGCAAGTTTTCATTAATAAAAAAGCTAATAGGTAATTAAACTTTGTAAAGTGATCAGCTACTTTTGATGCTGAGTGTACCTACTATAATATCTATCGGGCCCCCAGTAGTGATGGTGCTCGCTAAGCGTATGACGATTGATAAATTTCGGCGATTTTTGTGAGAATTCACCACGTAGTGAATTAGTTTAATGTCCTTGACTTTGGATGAATGTAGTGGTTTTAAAATGTTATGAGCTCTGTGCTATTATTTGGCATTGTATTATACAACTTGATGATGTAAGCACGAAATTACTTTATATCGGTAATGTACACGATAGCCAACGAAAACTGCTTGTAGCCGTGGATGGACCATGTTGTGTTTGACACACAATGACACGACGCGACTGAATGGTTTCGCGCGGTAAGTTACCCGAGTACCGGGAAAAACATCTGAACAAGCACATCGAAAGTGAACTATCGCAAAAAGAGTGCAAATTAAAGCGACTATTTCTTTGCATTGCGTGACGTTATACATACATGGTATATGTACTTGAGAAGTTGCGATCACTATCACTGTAACAGCTAGTGCAGCTTCGATACAATCGAAACTGCGTCAGTTTTCCCATGGAGCAGCAACCACAATAGGGGTATTCTGCAATCGTTCACTCATTCTAGTAAACGGTGAACCAAATGTGGCGAATGATACATTTCCACGTAAGGTAATTCGCAATTTCGCGGCATATCCTTTTACAGTAAGTGAAGTAGAATAATCTTCGGTAATTTACTAGAAAACAATTAGGATAATAATATTAAACTAGTGGTCGATCAAGTCAGGGGTCGATATTCGACCACATATTATATATAAATTTTAGCTTTCTGCACTCCTTTTCCACATAAACTTTAACTTAGATGACAAATTTCACACTCCTCCGTGCGCGCAATATGCTTATAAAGGGGTACAAAGTTTTCGCTATAAGTCTAATGAAGAAACGCTTGGTGCAGCGCAGCGGTGCAGCGGTGGCAGCAGCTTTTCTTCGTTTAGATGAAGTTTAAGAAACAATAAAGTTTCACCAAAATTATAATAATTATTGCCATCGCACTACTGACTCTTTTTAACACGCTTTTATAAGCTTCAACTGTAACTAACTATGTAAGAAAATCTTGGAAGTTAAATTTGACCCACTTCCCGGTTTCCGATTGAGCTGAAATTTTGCACACACGTTCAGTTTGGATGATTAAAGCGTGTTCTATAGTTTTTTTTAAACTATAATGTTTTATTATCTTCCGGTGGTGGTGTTCAACGGACAAGACAGTAAAAGGCATCGTTAGTGGTATGATTCGTATTTTTTGATGCCATACTAACAACTACTTCAAACTACATGTACGGTCGGCCAAAAAACTGGACTATCGATTTTAAAAGAACTTCCTAGAAAGAAAAAGAAAGACAGGAAGAAGGTTTATTGGTCAACACAATACATATACAATACAGAAACACAAAAACCGGGATCGACATAGCAGTCCTATCAAATGAAAAATCACAAAAAATGAAACAATAATTTTGACAACATAGACCTTTTTATTTTATGGCGTATAAACAAATTTTAAATTGTAACCTTAGGGTGGTAGACCAATTCTTTGGCCGACTGTACATATATGTCGTTGGTGGTAGACAATTGGACCATTGCCAAATGTCCTTATCGATTAGGAATATTTTCGATGCAACTACGAAACGTGGTAATACTGCAAATTATGTTTGATATCATTTGACGCCAGAGGTGTACGATAGTTGAAACCAGGAAGTATCAGTGTATCGGAGCGGCTAGCGTCGCTGCCGCATGCCTGGAAGTCAGGCAGCGAAAACAGATCGCGAATGATGCCTCTAGATAAGAAGTTAATGAGCAAAATGCAGCTCGGATCAAAGCATTGGTGGGCTATGAGATTTGACTTTCGCTGTGTGGTTCCCAAGAAAACAATAAAGCCCGTCTCTTCCAGTGGGTTTCGTAAAAGGTAACTGCGGAATTATATGAAAAGGTTTGGCCGCAGCATTCTCTAGCATAAAACATATTGCGACCAATAATTCTATACGTGATACATTGCTGTATATATACATGATTGTAATGTAACAATGTTTTCTCATAGAATAGAATAGAATATTCATTTATTTGCTCAGAATGTAGGTATTTACAATAAGGTGGTTAGAATAATATCAAACAATCCTTGTACATTCTACCATTTTGGCATGCAAAATCATGATCACTCATTGTACGGGTCTATCAGTAGGCCCATATTAAACATTAGTCATTTGCGGGCTAAATGATGTTGAGAGAGGCTTTTTAACCCTTCAAAGTAGACCCAATAGAAAATCTAATATTTACGGGTCCTTAGGTACGGACCTTGATTTGATGAAAACTGCCTAAAGTCTTAAGTGTTTTATTTCTCCTGGGCCTTTACAAACACTTTAAACGTCAAGACTGTTGACACGGTTCCAAAGCAGGTTGGTCCTTGAGATGGAGAAGAGAGAGGCAAGAAATGGATACTCTTTTAAAAAAAAAAACACATTTTACAAAATGTAACAAATGACAAATCACATCACAGAATAATTTAAATTAATGACACCACAAAAATTAAAAATTACATTCAAAACAATGATTAAGGCACTTATAATATATTAAGTAATAATAAAATGTTCCAAAATATGTAATAAATATATTTCAAGGTTAACAATAATTGTGAACAACTATGTCAAAATAATAACATTGCTGAACTAATATAGATATATGAGGTGCGTAAACTAGGTTAATCAATTATTTATCCTTATTGGTAATTAATTTGCTTCCTTTAGCATTGAGTATAAGTAAATACCTAATAATATTATTTTTAAATTAATCTATAACAAACTGTTGGAAATTACCAGACACACCGACCGTGATTTCATCCGTTTTGATGTAAATGAGGTCACTTCCATGCTCATGCAAGTCAGAAAGTTCCGTAACGAGGCAAATAAAAAATCCTCCGTCTTATTTTTTTTTCTTTTCTTGCACCCTATTAATTTACCTATTTTTATTTACCATAATATGTATATGTATACTAAAAAACTGATATGCATCCGTTTCACCTCACAATAATTATAAAGGTCCAGTTGAAAAACCGGCGTTATCGATAGACACTACTGGTATGGCATTTTTGCTCTGAGGCACATAATTAACTGTAACTTCTTTTTGTTCTTTCCTATTTAAATTATTTTTTTGTTAATTAGTAAATTGATCTTACTAATTAACAAATAACTAACTACCAACTTTCCTAAAGAAAACATTTCTTTCTTTCCATTTAACTTTTAGTCAATCTATCACTTGACAATGCATATTTCCTTATACCTATAACTCAATTTAAATTGCTATTAACAATGGCTCATTCATTACCATATACTTTAGCAAATTCATTCTCAATACCACCTAGCACATTAATTACTTACTATTCCCTTATCTAGCCGATTAATTCTCCAGTTTCGCTCAATGGCTCTGAGGCATGCGGCAGTTTGTCTGATACTTCCTAGTACATAGAATACGCGGCTCTGTCGCGTCAATCAGCTTTGCCGTGAAAGAAATGCTCGGCGGGTTTATTAGCTATGTATGTGCGACCACAACGATTGTAGGGATAAATGCTGTCAATAAGAAAAAAAAAAATTGAAAATATCCAGCCCTTTACTCTTCCACTGTAGGGCACGGGCCTTTTCTCAGAGTGAGAAAGGTTAAATAAACAATAATATTTATTGACGACAACGCTTATTTGACAGCAACTATTGTTTCAATCGTTGTGTTCGCAGATTGGGAATAATCCGACCGGAAGATTTGGTGTCACATTAGTTATTGTAATGCCTATTGATGATTTACATTTCTAGAATAAATTAATAATCGGAAAGTATTTTAGCTGGAAAGGAAAATAGTGTCACGCGATCTGTGGTTAAGAAAAAAGGCTTGATCTAGACTGGGCTTTGAGAATCTAGAATCTAGTTCTAAATACTTAAAGAACCTGGGTTATAAAAATCAAAAGATATGATGCGTACACGCGCATACCTATTCAAAAGAATGTAGTCTTCATCTTCGCAATGGAGCACATGTTTATTTCCCAATCATGCGCAGACAAGAGTACTGAAGAGATAAAGTTTACAACTACTAAACTGTTTGTTTTTAAATCCAAGTTATTTGTGTGCGTTTACGTCGTTATTCTCATCGGCGTGTAGCGTAGATGCGTATGCAGGGTTGTCATACGTCCAGATTTTTAAAATATTTCATAACATTTAGCAAAGTGGCCAAAACCGCTCTTTACGGAATAATTGCGATTCGTCAGTTTGAGTTTTTGTTGAATTTCAAGATTCAATTATCCAAGGCCAGTGAAGCTCAGCGGTCTTCAACCTGCCAGCTGTCTCTACCAGGGCGAAGATCTTACTAAAGACTTTACACATAACACAGACATTGAAGATCTATATTACTTAGATGATTTCTAACATCTCCAATTTGGTCCGTTTTACTTTCATGTGGAGGCATCACGAACCACATGAAAGCAAAATGGAGCTGTTTAGCCAGAACCGTTTCCACAGGTGAATATGGCGTCGTCATTATCGTCGACTATTCCAGCGCAAGTGTCTACTACTCGTAGTAAGATGGGTTGGCACTCAGACACTTATTTATTATCCTTGATGTAGTTTCAACTTTGTGTGATACTACTTAACTGTAAAAGCCATGTTCGTGTCAGTAAGCGTGAAATTATGATAATATACTTAATTAAATAGGTTGTTTTATTGCCGCTCACTTGTTTCGTCTGACTCAGCTGTTGTGGATCAACATACTCGCATGTTATGCGATTCATGGTTGATAGGGCTACCCATGAAATCTTCGGAGTTATAATTTTAAATTATCTTGCGCCTCTTCCGTCGTATAAAAATACGTAGGAAATATCTATATTCATCACTATATTCTGTCCCATTCCTGGCTTTACTGAATAAATGTAGCTAAAACAAACTTAAATGAGCAATATACATTTTCATATCATTACCACACGGTAATGATATGAAAATGGATGGGAGGGCGGGGAGATCCCCGAGATTAAACATAAAATCAATATTCCAGTCTACTTACGCACAATTCACATGACGCATGTGAAATTACATTGTCTTCCCTCAAAAACCCATTACGAACAATTCTACCGCGTAAATACGCGCTGACAACCCTATATGCAAAGGAATAGAAACAGATGAAAAAGCATTACCGTGGCTCTGATTGCGTAACGAGGTGGATGAACTCGGGCGTGCGTGCGAATCAAATTGTACTGTCGGAACATCTTTGTTGAAGCATTGATTTGCCATATGTTTGGTTCTTTGCGGTGATTATGTGGTCATTGGCAAGGCGTTTTGTGTGTTGGCACTTCACACCCGACCAATAATAGGAAGTATAGAGGTTTTGTGGTGTGGAAATCCTAAAGGTACCTCAGAAACGAGCTGCTTCATCTTTGTTGAAGCATGGATTCGCCATATTATGCTTAGTTCCTTGCGGTCATAACGATCGTGATCATTGGCTATTTGTGTGATAGCGCTTCACAACCGGTCTAGTTAAATTTAAGTCGCTAAGAAAGATGTTGGGGAGGTTCTAAAGTGATTTCCCGAAACTGTATTTGTCACAACATAAAAGACAAGGTTTAGATGTCTTTTATGCCTAATTTTGTCTACAGATGAAATAGTCGTTTGGCAAGGTGGTTTAGGTGTTGGCAGCTTCATCGAGCTCCTCATTGGTCTTTGGAGGCGCAAGGAAGTATACAACTTTCCCAACCCTATTTCAGTAGCTTCCCTTGCAAAGGTCCTGATAGATCCTCAGATTGAACATACCTACTTGAATTTTTCAGGTTTAGCCTTAGATAGGAATTTCCTGTTTGTTAAATCACCGAGTTCCTCTCGTGCAGGTGTTATTGGATGTTTTCAAAACCATACATTTCCAATCTTATTTTGAATTATTGTCATGTCCTTTTATGACTCATTTTGCACCTGTTCTTGATAGTCATACATGAATGGTACATGTGCCTGTTTTAATATCAATTTTACTTATTATCCATGTTGCGTGTGAAATCTATGTTTAAAAATGTTATAGTTTGTCGCTCACTGGCTTAAACGCTTCACAACCAAATACAAATTGATTAAATTTTTATGACTTCTTATATTTTAATACAATGGTTCAATCACTATTCAACAGGTAAATGTAGCGTTTTACATTTATTATGATTATGCCGTTTTATATTATTAAGTTATTAAACAAGTTTCGTATTAAGAGCACTATTTGCTTTGAGTATTTAGACTATTTGTGACTACTGAGACATTTTTTTGCATATTTGACTGTTGAGATAGGAGATCTTTTTGTATTTTTTGGAACTTCAATAAGTCTCTATCAAAATCAAAGTCACAAGCGCCAGCAAACGTCACTATCCCTCCCTAACTTGTTTTATTTGATTTGACCTACCTATATCGAACAGGTATAACATAATTTCACCCCACATTCACTTACCGTAACTATGATATAACAATAGTAATTAATACAGAGCGGGTTGCGCCGCCGCATTCCAAGGTATTGTTGCGGGTTGCGCACGCGCCGCGCTCCGTGCCAGTCCCAGTGCAGTGCCGTGATCAATGTCGCTTTGTGTCAATTTTGATACGAGACAATAAAAACTTCTTTTAAGCACAATTGGGAGTTTTTCTTGTGGGCAAATATTATTGTGTTCGGAATAACAAGTTTTTTTGCATCAATTGCAAATATGAGTTTAATAAGACATTGTTTGAAACATTGTTATCTATTCAAAATACAGTTTCAACGACCGAGTTCATTCAAGATTTATATTAGATTCATCAGATTTGACATAATTATAAGCATAAATAGTCTATATTCTTGGATTTTTCCTAGATTGTAGACCGTTTGGATATTCTAGATACTCGAAGATTTGGATCGAATAAGTAATGGTGGTTCACGTAAAAAACAGTTTTCTTATAAAAATATTTTAAATGTATGTCATGTGATAGTCATAAATATAGGAAATAGATTACGTTCGTGATGCACTGCCGTGATAAGAATGTTCGCTTGTTTTGGATCTCAAAGTGGGTTAGTATGAACATTAGAATTAATTTTCATTTTCTGGGCTAAAAATCTTCAAAATTCTCGACTTCTCCGTCACCGTCAGTTAATATATTCATGTTATATTTAAGATAATATATTGTTTAGAAAATCTTGTTTGAGAGCGGTTGCTAATAAATGGGTAAATATAACGGTCACTAAGTATAAAAGGACCACACCTGCATACTTCTGTGACATCACATCTAATTTTAAAAGCGAATATTTACTAGACCTTTCAAAACTGTGGTTCTATAGTACCTCTACCTGCGTAACTCGTCAGATCTGTACAGTTAAACAAAAAGTATAGGTACTGTTTAAACATTAGCTACTTGTTTGTTATCTTGCGTAAGGTGTCACAAGGTAAATGGCAAATATGGTTTTTTGTGGAGTTGGGCGACGTTCTAATTAAAAACCAAATACGAAAGTGACATTTG
The DNA here is from genome assembly GCA_932294325.1 of Allophyes oxyacanthae. Classification (NCBI taxonomy): domain Eukaryota; kingdom Metazoa; phylum Arthropoda; class Insecta; order Lepidoptera; family Noctuidae; genus Allophyes; species Allophyes oxyacanthae. Next base: position 10,300,575 of record OW028628.1, read on the forward strand.
TTATTTTCTAGTAGTTTGTCACACTACCCATGGATATAATGGGGTTATCAACTGCAAGTTGCAACCCGAGTCTACTCACTACTGAGTTGAAGAGTAACTGTTCTGTATCTGGATTAGTGGTGCAAGCCCCTCCATGCTTTAATATCACAGAGATTCAAATTACCATAAACCAAAATGAAAGAGGGAGAAGGCCTTATTCAATTATGAGAAGAAGTCTGTCAAGGATGATGATGACACCAAAAATAGCTTCCAATTCGAAAAAAATTGCAGGTCTAAGCTCCATGTTCACCAACAATATTTAAACAGATTATTTAAATGAAAACGGCCGTTTTCTCATATTATAAAACTTAATGTCAAACGGCTGATTTGTGTTTTAACCGTCAGTTATACTGTCGGTGAACTTGGCCAGTCGAATGATAATTACAAGATAGGGGTCAACCTCCTTTACAAAATTCTTGCGACACCAGTCCTGTTTTTTCTTCGCAATTCCAGCTACAGTAGATACCACTTTAAGTACTGCTCTTCTTATAACAGATCCAGCGTGAAGACGCAATTGTAGAAGCAAACAATTTTTTCTTCATTTCATTCCTTCTCGTGTCACTTCCGCACAATGTTCGCTCATTACTCGTTGTAAAAAGATTTAATTGAATGAGCGTCTGAATGACTCAACATCTATCTATTTATAGTTGCGAGCAAAAAAAACTATCGTTCTATTATATTGATACCGAGTAAGCTCGTTTTTGCCTCGTGCCGTCTTTATTTTCTTTTTCTTATTGCTGATTTGACGATGATATTTCAGTCATCCTATTGTGAAAGGGTAATGGGTTTTTCGATTATTAAAAAGATTAATTTTGCTTTGAAGGCGATTCGTTTTTAATAGTATTGATAACAGCATTATTTTCCTACGCTACCGGTTGTAGTTTATCAACAGAAGACTGAGAAAGACTATGAGTTCAATCTAGATTATAAACTGTATGTTAGTAGTAGGTTCTCTCGAAATCTGTTCTTGTTTAAAATCAAGTCGGTACCGATAAACCTACATAATTATGTAAATATTTCAGTCAATTACTGTCACTATTAGGCACGGGCCTCGAAGGGTTTAGTCCACCAAGCTGGCCTGGTGGCGGACTACACTCATCATCAAGAACTTTTTGGTGCCTATTTAGGTATGCAGGTTTACTCACGATGTCTTCCTTTGCCGTTAAGGCAAGATCTACATTCAATTCCGCAAAATTTATTTATTATTATCTAAATCAATCAAACATAGTAACTTAGTAATCGGTTTGACTATATGATTCAATATTAGATTCAAAGATTTATTATATCTTGCAAAGATCAGTTGAGTATTTAATGTTTCTCGCAGCCATAATTATTATTTCTGCAGTTTCAACAAGTAATTAAAGTTATAACGTAACATCACGCATTACCCATAGTGATACCTTTAACCGATTGGCACCATTTTTTATTACGACTATGTCTAACATATTTATGCCGATCGTGACGCGAGTTACCGCTATTCCTATACCTTTAACGTGTTTAGAATTCACAAAAATATTTGAAGACACATGTCACGTGGTCGGTAATAGTGTTATGAATGGCTTTTGTGTGTTTTTAAGTTTTCTTTTTACACGCATTTAGATTTAGAGTATTGAAGGAAATAGTCAAGTGCTTAGAAATGCCTCACCTTTACAATTATGGCTCTCAGCTTTTCGTTTTCTATTTTTGGTAAAGGACGTGATGTTCGCGTTATTTTACAATTACCTTATAATTATACTACCATACGTTAAGTATACCTGTTACTGTTAGCCTACATCATCCCACTGCTGGGCAAAGGCCTCCCCCCATGATTTCCAGGCTTTTCGGTCTAGAGTATACTACGTATACCTAAGAATAGAAAACCCACTTTTCAACTAATATCAACCCATTTATTCCAGAAAACAATAATTATCATTCCATTCAGTAGTACCTAGTTTCTATCGTGTGTCACGACTAACAAGATCGAAAGACCAAAATTCATGTGCTTGGTCCTTCGGTACGTTGTTGGTTTTTCTATCATTCTTATTCCTGCTCAAGTCATCAAACTCATTTCTCATTACACCACGTCCATCACTATGATTTAACGACATAAAGATACTCCTTTTATGTCGGCTAATACCATTAGGGGTAGCCATAGCTATTAAAACGTAAACGCATTTCTACAGTCGTAACTAATTGAATTGTCGTATTATCGGCTGTCTAGTTTCGATTGGGTTTAGTTTCTAGCAATATCATTTTTATTAGTCTTTTCTGTTAATTGGAATTGATATGATAGCTCGAGTTATGTGCTACTGAGTTGATTGAATAAGGAGAAATGGGAAATAAATTAAGTAGAAATTTAAACCTGTCCAATCCGTGAGTTTTTTTATAGCACTATATTTCTTATTGCATCTATCGTACTACAGTCATAAATAGTCAATTGGTTTAATTTGAAAGCGGCCACGCATAATCGGAACCCTTGGTCCTTAGTAGCGCACGCGCCGTCATCGGGTCTTGACCAAACCGGGTCATTGTCCATTGACCGGAACATGATGTCTGTTATGAAATATTTGTTTATGGAACTAGAAATAATTTATCTTTATAGAGTAGGTAAGTACTATTACTACAGTTCATTGCTGTCGATTCATAAATTGGACTCCTTAGTCCTTCGAGGATGTGTGCCAATGTTAATTAGAACATCTAGACAGGTTATGAAATTCAATTAATATTCGCCCGCGCGTATTGATACTTTTCTATTGTATTTAAGTCTATTAACCTCCCGTAATAATAATAAGTAGTACACCTACCGTGTTTTTGTCTCTCACCCTAAGCAAAGAATACTAACGAGAGGCCATCTTCACCCATTGATTATCGAATATCAAGATGATTTCATGAATTTAAATTTTAAAATCTCGTAGTTATAATTTGTCATCCCTTTCACAGTCTGAAGTTGACAACAGCTAAAATAACCCTCTCTTTGCTTCCACATCTATTTATCCTCACGTATCTATTAAACAGCTATCGTTGTACACTTCTGAATAGTCAATTGGTATAATATAAATGTGTACGCATCATAATCTGCTCCCGTGACGGCGGCATCAAGTCTGCAGCCAACGGGTCAACGCCCACTGACCGTAATATGATGCTCGTTATACGACGCACGTTGAAGGATATCTCATGTCCTTTCTCCTGATCAACGACTTGATGGGAATGCTTGGAATTCTTGTGTTTTGATGAAAATTATTTTGTTACCGTTCGTCTATGCCAAGCGAGCTACTTAATTATGTAAATATTCCCTATCATCACAGTATAAGTAACAATATTAATTTAATGTTGTAGGTAAAGCTGTGGTTCAAACTATTGTTGCATGATACAATTAAATATTTCTTAAATCAATTAATATAAAACTATGCTATTAATATATTATTTATATGGTTGTGTGTGCATGTGACATGTATGTTTGTAAACTGTACCCTGGATACAGGAGAAATCCTAGTGAGGGGCAATGTTTATAAAAAAAAATCAAAAGTCTATAAACAAAACAAGTTACATTTTGAAGCGTGTAGTTGAGTAGTACAGTATTAGCACTCAAGTATTATTACATACACAAGTATTTATTTTTTATCTGGTCATTGATTGAATTGATTGTTAGTTTGAACTGTAGCCAGTTTTCTTAATAAATTTATGTTTAATTATAATTTTATGTCAGTGGCGTGCACAGACATTTCTCAGGGTAAGCAAAATGTGCAAAATCTACATGGTGTTGTACTGTCAAGTTATTAAATGATGTTTGTGATTGGCCACCTCAGATCCAAATATCATGAAATAATTGATTAAAGACATATTAACGTTTGTATTAAATTACTTAATTAATATTTAATTTATTATGATAGGCCATGGGTAGGTAGTGTCTTTTTGTCTCTATGAATGCTTCCCACTGTTTTGTTATTTAATATTTTTAGTTTCTTTTTAGCATGTTTTATATTTTTACTCACTTAGCCAATTAATTATAATGTTATATTACGCCGTTGTTGTCATAAACATCAGACAAAAATCCACTTATAACGCTGAATACTGAATAGTCATAATTTTAATGTCATACCTACCTAAGTATGTGATGTGGCTATACTTTAATAAATAAAATATAAATAAGTGTAGGTACCTATCAGAAGTAAGCTAGGTACTTGTAACACAAGTAATACCTATTTACTAACGATTGAAAGTAGGTATTTTTATAACATTGTTTTTATGTAACCTTGTTACTGTGCCCTATGACTCGGAGGTATGATAATATTAGCGCCATAAAATACGACAAAACACACGAAAAGCTACTTTTTAAATTCAACTACCTACCTAATATTTATTTGAAAAAATCTAAAGCTATGTATTTTTATATAACCTTGTCTAGTTTGCCCTATGACTCACAAACGAACCCGTTATGTGATATCGGGTCTTGACATTATAAAAATGTTAATAGAATTTTTTGTCAGAAAACTGGTTTTAATGTTACTGCAACTGCAAAAAAACTGGTTAAAAATAAAGATGTTTTGTACAGACTTTTCTTATTATTGATCAGAATTCTGCATGATGCTACATTTACTTACTTAGTCGCAAAATATAGAATGATTTATATGGAACAGTTTTTTTTCGTGATTTCAGGCTTGGTCCCATAGTGAAAGTTGTTCATAATGATGACTCGGGACTAAAAAGGTGGTACCTTATTTACGTATCTATAAGTGCCAGGTTAACAACTTTAGCCACCTCGTAAACTACTTTTGACACCGTTTATTCCTACTCATTTAATTTTGGTATGTACTAAATCAATTGTTGCGCACTTTCCTTCGAAAATTGAATGAATGACGCATTTTTACATGTGAATAACAAGTACAGTTACAAACAACAATACAATGTCAGAATGTTTGGATATTTATGGTTTTCATTGATACTTTTCTATTGTACCTTAAATATTTACTTGTTCGAACATAATCAGTACTTTTTTCAAGATTTACGTGAACCATCTACTGCTGCATGGGTCACGTTAGTATCCTTCAAAAAAATTGAACGGCTACAGAATACATAATATTTGTATGACATAACCATGTGGTCACTGACTTCACTTAAAGTACTTTCCACGCATATTGATGGGTTAATGGTATGAAAAAAAAAAAAGGATTATGCACAGTTTTAACCATAAAGTTATTATTACTTTACCACTAGTAATAATAACTTTATGGTTTTAACAGAGATATATTGCAATAAAAGACATCAACGTTTTTACAGGACAACCATTAGACTGCAAAAGAAAGGTACAGATAACTATAGTGCCACAAACTTATCTGACCCGGTCATGGCGTCGTTGCCGTCGCTTTTACCAATGTCATCTCCCTACAAAAATTACATTTTGAAGTCAGTTTTGTTCTGTAGCGACGTTAGTTCCAATTTTGGTCACCGGGTCAGATAAGTTTGTGGCACTGTACAGTAAAAGTGACGTGCGTATGACATGAATGACATTGAAATATCGCGTTTACAAATCGTTCTATCAATATTCAATACACATCGGATTAGTTACTATACAGGCAAAAATTTCCATTTTGAAGTCCAACGCTGGGCAATGGACATAGGCTAGGACAAGCGATTCGGTAGCTGCAGGGTCGTCCTGTTGCATCCATGACTCTGCGGCCTGTCTTAGGCATTCACAATGCGGCTATCCTGATATCACCAGGCACCATATTTCGGTCTACAGGGCTGCTACTTCGCTAAGTACGATGCCATGCCACTCAAGGGTTTCTCGTTGTGGGTACAGTTTGCAGCCAATTCTCACGGGCACACGCACTCAGTCCTAGACGCGGAACAACACTAGCTACTACCTATATTTGTATGGCCGATATTAAATATTTTTTACATTCAACAAATTTTGTTACGTGGGGACTGAACCCGCGACCCGTACCTACGTAGTGCCGAAATCCAATCGCCATTGCGCTGTTTGCTAAGGAAAGTTTGTTATTAAACTAAAATGAATAAAAACAGAGACTGATAACAGCGCATGGGATAAATGAGGTTAGCTTGTTGCAATTTTATAATAAATAGCTGTTGCTCGCGGTTTCATCCGCGTGTTTTATTTTTATTATAATAAAATTTTAACTTATTATTTATTATATTTAGGGATAGTGTGGGTTGCTCTCTATTAGTAAAATATTTTTTAGAATCCTTTCAGTACTTCCAGAGATTACCCCATACCACAGAACACAGAAAGAGGTTCACACAGAGAGAGGACCTCTTTTCTGTGCCCCATTTATTATTATTTATTTAATAGACGAGGTAGGGTACTAAGCCCCTTTGTCACTGCGACCTGCGAAGATCTATTGTGACGCTTCTCGTTTCATTACAGCACTTCCTCTAGCCTTAACTCAATGATGAAGTTGACCTCTGTGTCCTATACATACAAACAAACAAATTTTACCTCTCTATAATATTACCAAATTAAAATATAGCTTATATTACTCAGTGATAGAGTAGCTCTCTATTAGTGAAAGAATTTTTAGAATCCGTTCAATAATTCCAAAGATTACCCCTGCTACAAACCAACAAACAAATACCTCTTTTAGTGTACTCGTAGATCATATAGATTTGCACTATTTCGGGATATACAATAATATAACATTTTTCCCTTAGTGTCAGTCGCGTTTGTGTAGTGGTGTGGATTGAAGCACTAATACTGTGTTGTGTTGTGTGTTTTTATATATAACAGTCGGAGCAGCGATAACTTAGCGAAAATGTGCCTGAAAATTAAACAGCTCGTAAGTCTGAATAAAAATGAAACTTATTTCGAAAATTCGTCTCCAAGGACACAATAGCAGCAATCCAACTAGACCCATGACATGACCCAAATAGGTTACCAAATATAGGTTATATTTGTCATTTCCTGGATATTCCTGGATTTACCTTAGAAAAATGTATTGAAATAACTAGTTATTTAAGTAGTTTAAAATAACCTTTGAGAATATGTTAATTAATCTAGCGTTTTGCTCCATCGTTTCTCATGCGAACGACCAAGGCGTGGAATTATCTGCTCTGAAAAGTCTGTGTTCCTCGATTCTTATAATTTAGGAGTAGGTATCAAGGCGAAACTGAAATGCATTAATTGAGTTTGCATGATCCATCCTTTCCAGCATTATCATTTACCATCAGGTGAGGTGCTGCCAATCGCACTCAAAAAAAAAAAAAAAAAAAAAAAAAAGACCTGTTTAGCATCAAACTAGGCGAAGCTCATGGTACATATAAAGTTCAACCATCGACAATCACAGCCCACCATTAAATATAGACTTCTAAAAGAGGATCAATCAAAGTCACGCAAGACGTATTCCAATTTCGAAAGCCTTAACCCTCACAATGCATACACAATTTGTATGCGAGTGTACATCCGATTCACAACACATACTTGTACAGTAACGCACAGAATGTATTGACAGTTATTTAGATGGAATCGGTATAACGTAGTAAGTGTGTAACGGTACGGTATGTGGTTCTATTGTTGTTATTTTTAGTGCGGCGAAGTGTTACGCCTAATAGTAGTTGACATGTTTGAGAATAGATTATTTCGATTGTAATTTTTCTTTAAATTATTTACGCCTAATTTCATAAGGTCATAACATGTTACCAGGGCCCCAAATCTGCTATTTCAATAGCGTCAGAATATTTTCACGATGACATCTTAATTGCACATTTTATCAGATTTTGCACATTTTGACAGATTTAGCATACAAAATCTGATAAAATGTGCAATTAAGATGTCATCGTGAAAATATTCTGACGCTATTGAAATAGCAGATTTGGGACCCTGCTTATTTGCTGTCCAACTTTGTATAGTAAAAAACAAAATATTTAATTTCCTGTAATGTCATATACCCTAGGACACGCTCTGGATCAAGACCAATCCAAGGACACCTCATTTGTTGAAATCGCTTTAGTAGTTTAGGCTGTGTGAGGTAACAAACTATCTCAAATACATACACTTGCTTTGTTTTTAAATACACAATATAATTTAAAATAAATAAATAATACGCATCACCATCACCTACATACATTATAGCCAATAAGATTTTCTCTAAACGAGATGAGGTCCCAGCCTGAAAAAGTCCACTCATTCTATGCCCGTGGGTATTGTTATGGTTCTAACGGATTATGACATATGACGTCTGATAGTATTCCTGACAGATGCTGCTGTATGATTATCTTCTATTATGTGCTTCGTTATCATTGAGCGTTATTTCACTCTACCATCCCGAACGCGTGCTGGCATACAAACTAGTGTTTTATTTATTGACATTATCCTGGCAGGAATACCATGTACATTAGCGGACGTCTGCCAGCTACGGCCTGTTTATGGATTATGGATATAACGGTAACCGCTAAAACGGTCTATTGTAATAGCTTAGATTTTATGACAGGTAGTCGATACCCTAACTGCGTACCGTGACACTTGCTAACGAAAATGCTTCAAGAAAAATCTCAGGATTTTTCTGAGCATCAATTCCTTTAGCTTTTTGTTAGAGCGCTCATTTTTTTAAACGTTGGTTTGATAGGAGAAATACCTGTCAGTCTCGCAAATACTTCGTCTATGGTATCAGCGCCTGGCAAAAGTTAAATCAAACAGAAAAATCACATCGAAGTGTCTAATTGAATCTTAAAGTTTGAAAAGCTATAACTTTATCAAATTATTAAATGTTATTATCCTGCCAGGATTCCGTCTATAATAATCTTTAATAATGGTAGTGGACGTCGGGTGAGGGCTTGTTAATAAATTATGGGTATAGCGGTAGCCGTTAAACGGTCTATTGTAATAGCTTAAAGATTATAGAACGTGGTAATAAATGATGGTCTATGACAAGATAAGGTGTTAACCTTTTCGCCTACCAGTAATTAATAGTTACTTAATAAGGCGTAATAAATGTCGTTCTATTGGATAAACAATGTTTATTGAAAGACTGATAAGGATAGGGCAAGTGCATTATGTAGGTTAATTAATTTTAACTAAGTAAAGGGTATCACATGTCTTTATGAGTGTGTTCTCTACTATCTAGTAGGTACGGTCGGCCAAAAACTCGTCTATCAATTTTAAACGAACATCCTATCCAATGAAAATATGACTAAAGTTGAAACTTCATTATTTTGTCAAAACAATATAGACCTTTTGTTTAATGGCGTGCAAACAAATTGCAACCTTAGGGTAGTAGATCCATTCTTTGGCCGACTGTACAAAAGGACCACAGTGGTGCTAGAATCAGCACCACTGTGGTCCTTTTGTTTGCTTACAAACTAAACTACTTAATTTAGTCTTACCACGTCTCTTTCTAAAAAAACATGAGAAAAGGACAGAAGATATTTAATCCTGACAAATCAGTACACTTGATTGTTATCAACGTGAATTTAGTCGCTATCGCAATAAGTCACATCTAGTTCCTGTAAAGTAAAGGGGAAACTAATTTGATAGTTCTTCTAAAAAGCACCACCAGTAGGTCGCGACCCATAGTTGGGAAAAGACGGCGTTAGTTGATTAATAGCAGAGCCGCAATCAAGCAGTTTTGTATTGTTTTGTGGTAATTCGAGGATTGAGGAAGAAACTAATTACTCCGGTTTACGCTTAAAATAGTTAAAAACATTATTACATACATTTAACGATAAGATAACGTTGTTTTTGTCCCGTCTAATGACACTTAAGTTTAAGTGCCCTAAAATGCACACGACAGGTCTAATGGGAGAATACCAAATAGGACCGAACGACAACAGGTGCATATCTAATTATTTAATCTACAATTTATCCTTACTTTCTCAGCCTTAAAGATTCTTAACGACATCCTATCGTAATCAGTATGTATTGTATGAATATATCGGATTACCCCATCTCTTGTAAACTTAACACCTACCATACGACAAAGGAACCATTCCTTTAATCGAACTTATACTTTGGTATAAGTACTCCAAAGGAATTGAATCGAGTAATGTTGAATTATTTGTATGGAACAAGAGACTTCTTCTTTTTTCGCAGTTTCAGTTTTGTTAAAGTTGTTCATAATGATGAAAACAATAACTCTTTAAAGCAGATGTCCTGTTTAAATAAACATCCTATATACAGACTAATTAAGAACGTCCTCCTTTTTGAAGTTGGAAAAAGGTAGAACAATGGAAAAAGTATTAGGAATTTTTTCCATTGTTGTATAGGCTTTTTTCCGAATATTCATTGATCATCGAATATTTGTTTTTTGCCCAAAGGCATATTAAAAACCCTTGTCTAGTTAGTGTTTACAATTCCGCTTTCCGTAATTTCTACCTCACAGACTTTTGAGATACCGCACCAGCCTTTCACGTCTTCGAAAGCGCTACAAAGTATCAAAACATCTCAACTCTAAATAAATGGGAAAGCGTTTGCGTCAATCATATTTATGGGTCGGCTGCGCGCAGGCAAAGCGAACGGTGCGAATATCCAGCTCACTTTTAGTAAATCAAAGGGACGAGATGTGGGCTGTATGATGTATTGTAGTCTCGGACAAAGTGCTGTTGTAAATTGTATGACGAATGTAGTTTATTGGGCTTTTGGAGCGCAAATACGGGTTGGACCGAGATAATTATTAAACCATCAGAGGACTCTTTGGGCAAACGTCTTATTTTTTCTACACAGCAATTGTTGTGAAAGACTTGCGGCGGAAGACAATAACATTTTCGAGAATTGTCTACGATTTTTATATGTTCACTTAATTTTTTATTTATAATAATACTACATTAATGTAACGAAGATTTTGGCGTCCTCTATCTCCACTTTTCGATAGCTAAGTCCAGTCCCCGCAAGTACAAACAAAGCGAACATAGGGAAGATTTCCAGCGCACTTTAAATATAAATAAATCAAAGGGGGCGAGATGCAGACAAGATGGTCTATTGTAGCATGGTATCGACAGCTCTCTTGAATTATATGACGTATGTATTTTATTCGGTCTTTGAGTTTTGTTGAACAAAATTTTGGTCCTTCGGTACAATCGGTACATTGATTATACATTACACAGTAAGTACACGTTACATAAGTGTACACGTCCACGTTATCCATGATCTTGAGAGTAAATGCCTTAAAAAGTATGCTTCGCAACCTATATAATCAGTTAAACGGTTATCTACAAAGCAAAGCTTTCAAAGGCTTTCACTATTTTTCTACTCATAACATTCGCGCCTTTTATCAAACGCATTGTTATGTTATAAATTGATTCGTTGTTTCGAATCGATTGGGACTTGAAAGGTTTTTTTGCGTTTCATTTCGTTTCATGTGTGGAACATAGGTTGTTAAAATATTTTATTACATGTAATATTTATCTACCTATTATGTGTTTTTAGAAAAATTATTATAGCAATATTTACTAAGTGTTATGAGAAAAATGTAAACAGCGTTATGTTCTACTTTTATTCTTGAACTCCAGACTCAAAACTAGGCCAAACATTAGACTGAAATAAGTCGTAAAATAACATAACTTATTCATGAAGAAATTGATATTCATCACTTCATACATTTTTAATTAATTATGTTACATTAGCCCGATGATTAATTTATTACACTATTTATGTAGAAAAAAAAGTTGCGTCAAATAGATAGAACCGTAAAATAATATGAGAATCCTTATTTTCACTTAAATGCTCATTATTTAAAACTTCTTGTTTCAGAGCCACGCCGCCATGTTTAATTTCATGAAAAAGACCGCGGTATTGACTGGCGGCGACGTCGGAGGTGGCGAGGAGCGAGATGGGGAGAAAGAGAGGCGGAAACGAGAGAAGAAAGAAAGAAAAGAAAGGGAGAAACGAGAGAGGATAGCTGCTGGACTGGAGGAGCCGCTGAGGCTAGAGGAGGTGAGTGACAAACAATTATGTAAAGAGTATTTTACTTAGTGTAAAACCGAAAATCTAATTTTGGTCCTTGTTTTAAACCTAAGGTGCTGTCTTACGTTTTTGGGAGAGGCATGTATGTACCACTGGTTTACAAGGAGACGATAGGCCTCATTATACGATACGTAGAAATATATAATAAACAGAATTGACGACAGAAAAATATTGATTAGATTGCGCGAATTTAAAAAAAGGGTATAGCTGACTCTGTTGCTGAAAATAAATCAACAGAAATTTACTCAAACGCTAGATCCTAAATAAAAACCTATCTAGCAGAAAGTGCCACTACCAACCGAGAATCAATGTAAGATCAAATTACTATGCAAAAAACAAGTTTCACATCATTATGGTAAATGTAAGCATCATCACTGTATAGTGTATATGCCTATGCTTACGTTTTATCATAATATTCGCTATCAATGATCATTAAGAAGACTGATCCCAGATTATCTCACACGCCTATCAAATACTTTCAAATAACTGGACTCCCAATGCAAATTGTTTTTAAAACTACTATAAAAAGTCTATTAATTTAATTAAATCGCTAACTTCTCTAACTGTTAAAATATCTCTAAATACACTTCTCATCAAAAAAATCGAAACACTACCAAGATTTTCTTTCTGGCAACAAATAACCAAAAAAGAGGATTAATTCTTTAAAAAAAAATACGTCATTTTATAGCTGGCAGTTTGGCCTTTTCTGTGGTGTATGAGAGTTCCAAATTTGAAAGTAAATTTTTGAATTTTCGTCCGATATATGAAATGGAACATTATTTTGAGGCAACGCGTTTAATCGGAGTACAGTTAATTGGTGTGTAATAAACACAAAATAACGATTTATTTTAAAACTTACTTTTGGTAATTTGATTATTAGGCTCTGTGACATCTGTTATCAAGATTTTTTGTCACCACACAAGGATACTTCGCCCGTAGAAACCGCCCAAATCGTGGCGTTGCTGAATTGGGGTCTTAGTCAACGTGTTGTGGCTGCAAGACTACATCTAACCCTCTCGTCTGTTCCTAGAGTGTACAAACGCTACCGAGAGACTAGTTTTCTCACGCACCGTTCAGTATCTGGTAGGAATCGGGTCAGTTCTGAGCGAGATGACTGATTTATTGCAACAGTTTCTTTGCGAAATCAACGCCATAACGCTTTTGAACCGGAGCAACAGCTCTGTGTTGTTCGAAGGAAGACTGTGAGTGACTCTACAATTTAACGAAGATTGAAGGAACGTGGATTGGTACCACACAAGGCAGCCAATGGCCCGAAATTAACAACAGACCATCGAAGAGCGCGCCTTCAGTTTGCAAGTGAGCACATAAATTGGTCATACCTACAATGGAGTAAGGTTCGCTTTTCTAACGAGAGTAAAATTATTCTGTATGCTAATGATAGAAGGAAGAAGGCATACAGAAGAGAGGGAGAACGTTATGCACACTTCTTCAATGACGAAAAAGTAAGCTATGATGGCGGTTCATGGACAGTTTTGAGGGGTATTAGTACCGACGGAAAAACAGAACTTCCTTTCGTATCTGGGCCACGCCTGGCTGCACCAAACGGTCGTCGTTACATCGAAGAATGTCTTGAGGCTCATGTGGTTCCGTATGCACATTTCATTGGCAAAGATTCATTCAGATACAAAGATTCATTCATGATAATGCCAGGGCCCATACCGCAGTAATCGTACGAGATTATCTCAGTGAAGTCAGTATCTTCGTTATGGAGTGGCCAGCAAGAAGCCCGAACATGAATCACATAGAGCACCTGTGGGATGAACTAAAGAGACGGGTTCAAGCAAGAGATTTTGCTCTAGAGACTGTTGGCCAGCTCAAAAACGCAATTCAAGAAGAACCGAATAACATTCCACAACATGAAGTCATGACTCTCATCCGATCCATGAAGAAACATATGGAAGCAGTCCTAAGGGTCCGGGGAGGGAATACAAATTATTGAATAAATTCTACTTAAACTTTTTTTTATTTACGGGTATGTTTATTGCATTTCATAAAATCTCCATACGGGTTAGAAGTGACTTGTTAAACATAACAAGAAGCTTAAGCATATTTAATTTGAATTTGGAACATTAACATATGAAATTCGGAACCTTGTACTACCTACTATTAAATGACATTTTAATTTTTTTCCGAATAAAACATTTTTTTTTAATAAACCATTAAAAACATAAATTTGAGAAGTGTTTCGATTTTTTTGATGAGAAGTGTATATTCATAAAATAAACAAATGCTACGTATATATATACTAATATTACGTTTGTTTGTGAATTTGTGGTATGTGGACATGGACTACAAACCGATTTTGGAAATTCTTTCATCTTTCACAATTTAATAGGTCATAGACCCCGTTGTAACATAGTCTATATTTTGTTTCCATAACTAAACAACGTGCAACGGGGTATGGAAGCTTGTGGGGAAAAATCTGAAATCAACCGCGCTGGCGCAGTAGCGGGCTACTAGCGTGGGTGCAAAAAAATAGCCTCTACGAGTGATGAAGCTTGAGATTGGTTGGTGTATCCTGAGCAGTCAGCCTAGGTACTACCATAAATTGCTGACTGGCTGATCCTTCCACTACGGCATTAGCGATTTTCCGAGTGATAACTCGTGCCAAATCGACAGAAGAAGCTTGATAAAAAGATATACATAATTAATATACAGTTAACATTCGGTTGCCTGTGGTAATGATCGCTTAATTTCAATTTATGTAGGAACGAGATCTTCCGGTTTTTTAGCATTTTGCAGAACGGTATCTTTATAAATTAGAGCTCTGACGTGTTAAGATTTTAAAGTTTTCAACGATATTGGAACAGGATCTATATTAATTTGTCTTTCTTGTTTGTCCTGACTTTCATGACTAACATCAATGACGAATCTGTCAAGGCGAAATTTATTTCCAAGAAGGATCCAATGAAGTGAACTAAAAACTTTAGAGCGATGTGTTTTAATTAAAACATTGACGAGAATTCAGCTTTCGAATGCAAAAGTGTTTTAGGTTACGAAAAAGTCCAAATTGACATCGTTTTTGGACGAATCTAGTTAAAAACTAGCCCGCGAGTCGGTAATGGAGTTTCAGAATACGGTAAACAACCGTCTGACTGACGTGATAATGTAGTAAACAGTAAATTTTTTGCTCGATTCCCCGAAATAAGACTGAAACTGAACTGTTAGTAAAGTAGCAAGACACAGTCAAGACCTTTTTCTAGATTTTCTTCACTTGCATTTTTTTGGCAATCACGACAGTTTGCTAGTCTTCTATAACCATGTTTTAGATTGTATTGAACTCTTAATGTTTTTCTTGCATTATTGAACTCGGTTGTTATTCGAATTCGCTTTTCCATTAAATCGTTCGTTATTTTTTCATAATTATCATTTTTATCTTCAATAGCATAATTTAATATTCCAGCGTAGGACATCAGAAGCCCAATTCTCGTAATTAATTTATAATATGACTGAAAGTTGACCGAACTGAGATTATATTATGAATGGACAAAAAGTCATGTATTCTACTCCTCTTAAAGTTCAGTCCGATTCCAGTATGATTTGGATTCAATCTTCTTACAAACTCATTTCAATATAATTTTTGACGTTTGTGTATAGACGAGAGTGTCAATTTTATTATCTGGGTCATTTCAAAATGTTAGCAGAATAACGATTTGCCTTTTATTCAACTTTCAATCTCATTACAATATAATGTCACGTTTGACGTTGTTTGTTAGGGTAGGAGAATACCATTTGTGATATTTATGACATTGGTAGTAGATCGGAATGAGATCCGAACTATATTTTGAACATTTTTAATTACGAGAATTGGGCCTCTCATATTTTTTATCTGAGGCCCAATTCTCGTAATTAAAAATGTTCAAAATATAGTTCGGATCTCATTCCGATCTACTACCAATGTCATAAATGTCACAAATGATATTCTCCTACCCTTACAAACAACGTCAAACGTGACATCATATTGTAATGAGATCGAAAGTTGAATAAAAGGCAAATCGGTATTCTGCTAACATTTTGAACTGACACAGATAATAAAATTGACACTCTCGTCTATACACAAACGTCAAAAATGAGATTGAAATGAGTTTGTAAGAAGATTGAATCCAAATCATACTGGAATCGGACTGAACTTTAAGAGGAGTAGAATACATGACTTTTTGTCAATTCATAATATAATCTCCGTTCTGTCAACTTTCAGTCATATTATAAATTAATTACGAGAATTGGGCTTCTGATGTTATAACTTGTATTAAAATCTTAATCATTACATAAGCTCCCAAACGATCATAATAAAACATGGAATTCTCAATAAACAGTCTAGCTTTTGCCTTAGTTGACACATGGGTGATGTATTATTCGTAGTTAAGACCACACGTAACCTTCTATTTACATAATAAAGTATAATGACTTAGAAACTCAAACCCATCACTTACGCATCAAATTCCTGCACTCGACCGCAATTGGTATGATCAAGATAAATTACACAAAACAAACAAATCTAGCATTTATGGGATTGTTCAACATCACGAATGTGAAATGTCAATGTTTTCCATCAGTTCATTTTACTGTAGCTCTGATCTTTCCAAAGCCTTTGAGAGGGTGTGTCGCAATAGGTCAAAAGTGCGAGGCTGCGCCATCGGCGTTCACTTGTTCTTTGCTAAAACGTGAATACTATTTGAACTCATAAAATGTATAATTTATTTTTCATCCCACCATCTCGGAAAGAGTATTTTTAATCTTCAATATCTGAGTGGAAAAGCCGTTTTTATTCTCTAGAGGATAAAGTAAATTTTCATCCCACCATCTCGGAAAGAGTATTTTTAATCTTCAATATCTGAGTGGAAAAGCCGTTTTTATTCTCTAGAGGATAAAGTAAATTGAATTTAGAACATCGTGTGCACTAAGTTTGTGAATTAAACGTTTTTTTTTGCATTTAGTCATTTCCTCGCTGAGGTGGAATGAAAAGTTACGTGTTGCACTCGAGTGCAAAGATTTTTCACCTCGTGCTCTTTTGATTCCCTCGCTAACGCTCAGGATTCTAATTTTGAATCACTCGCTGCGCTCGTGATTCAATTTTAGAATCCTTCGCTTGCTCGGTCATCAAAATTGAACACGCGGTTAAAAAGCAACTTTGCACTCTTGTATAACAAATAACTATTATAAGCCGTGGTCTTATTTGTTTTTGATGAGCGATAACGAAATGCTACGGTAGATTGTCTGTTTTTGTAGTACCGTTTGTTGAATGACTTTAGATTGCGTACTCGTGGTTTGAATGAAGCAATAAGTTAGGTTTTGCATTGCTGTACCACGCCTCGCTTCAAATACTTGAGCGATCTTTACCTTAGTCTCGCAATTGTGCGTACTACTCGCGGTTTTGCTGTGGTTACTTCGATCGTAAAAACAACCAAATACTTAGGTATCTTCGTAAAATATTATTAGCTGGCGACATCTAGTATATTTAGAATAGATACTTGATGTCCTGGCAAGACATTACCGCAAGCAGATAAGACGCTCCGTTAGTACTATGAAGAATCAGAAAAGAACTTTATACTCACGTAGGGTAGTCATCAACAAAACAGGGTTACCACACACCTATAAAAGTTATAGAATTTAATTCACCCTTGAAAAAACCTGGAAATGTCATGGAATTTCATGAACTTTCTGGAAAATGCAAAAGAAAGCAGCTCTGTTTTGAGTTTCCTGAAAGTCATCTGGAGGTTCCGAACTCCGATTGTAATATGGTGGGGTTCCAAAAGTGGATGGTCACTTGGGGTTTTTAAGGATAAGTAGAAGCTAATAATCTAAGCAAACCTGAGTATTATTCGAAGCAAAGAATATATTGTAGTGTTAGTGTGGTCCACAAAAATAGTTTGAAGCTATGAGGCAAAAATAGCTATGAATATTTTTTCATAAATTTTTCATAGAAATGACATGAAATCCAGGAACAATTATTGAATTTCTTTGGTTACCCTATATTCACATCACAAGCTGGGATCTTTTCGAATAGGTTGAGGTTGACCAAATGATATAATCTACCGCTTAACTACTGGCTTGATCATTACCTCCAATTATATACCGGCAGGTATTCATAGGTGCGAAACAGTGTAACGTGCGCACAGGCACTTTAAAATTCCAATGACGACCGCTTGACGCATGTTTTGCTAACCACGTCACATTACGGACTTACCTGAATTACTAGCTCATGATGGCAAGCATCTGATTCACGTCTCATATTGACCCAGATTAAAATGCTCATGTGCAGATCAATAAAAATGCATCTAATAACTAGTTTAATAGACAGTACGTCAATCAGTTTAATGAGAGTCGATTGTTCGATGTTATCGATGCTATCAGGGGATTAGCTTTCAACAAGCGGTTTTCAGTAATCGATATCTTTTGATAGCGATGAAGTGGATCTTATCAACTACTACCTTGTGACCTCTGATTTGTACGGGATTGCTTACAATAGAGGGTTCAAGCTGTATCTCAGGATCTACTCAACCGATTGAGATAACACATACCTCAGTTTTTAAGTTAGACTTATACCTATACAACGGTAAAGTTTCATTAAAACCTGTTTGGCATTTTTTACGTGATGAAGTAACAAGAAAACAGACAGGAATTCCAAAATTGATTAATCACTATTTGTGCTCTATTGGTTATTTCTAGTCTCAAAATAAATAAAAGAAAATATTTCAATATAGGTACAGACTTTTCGAGCTTTACGATTTTATTATACAAAGTCCTACTTTTCTAGTCCCGATCCCTTTAAGGGGTTATTGTACTCATCATTATGAACAACTTTTACTATGCAACAAAAATGTGCTGTTCCATATAAATAATCCAATATTACTCGGTTAAATGTATGGAACAGCAGACTTTTATGCGATTTCAGGGTTGTGCCCATAGTAAAAGTTGTTCATAATGATGAGTATAATGCTAGATAGGTAGGACCTTATAATTTAGATAGATTATTCGGATAGACTCTTTGTTCGGTCGTATAGCGAGTACTGCCAGTGTCTGGATGTGGCGTAGGGCTTGCCCAGGATGGGTCACTTGTATCTAGCTAACGCGCGTGTTCGTATGAGTGTAACATTACAAAGGTTTGAATTTTAGAATCCAAATACAAAGAACAAGCGTCCTGTAAAGCTTTAATATGTCAGTTTAAAACTGTTCTATGAAGAGTTTTAGCAGATTTTGAGTGAAATTGGGAATCTTGTTCAAGGACTCCAGCACTCTGCGCATTTCCAAGTTGCAGTACTTACTGCAACATGGAAATGCGCTGGTGCTAAGACCAAGTTGTTAAAATAAGCTTCAGTTAAACTCTGTACTACAATAATTAACTACTTAGAAGTAAACATAAATATTATCAGTCGTACAAACACTTAAAACGTCTTTATTTGTGAACACAGTTTGTACAGGATTGGTCTGTTTGTTCTAGCTGCGCGTACGCAGAACTAAGTGGAATTCCAAAGAATTAAGTCTAACATTACTCCGTTGTATACAAAGCGAGGCAACTATCCTAGAAATGTGTTTAAAGACTTTAAAATGTTATGCCCCGTTTTAAAGGAATGCGTTACTTCCTAATTTCATTTTAACTGCTGCAGTAATAGTTACACTAACTCTAGTAACTAAGTTACTTGTACTAGTCTGAACTTTTGAGATTATTTGAGTGCGACAGAGCAAGATACAAGAAATAATTTTAGGAGCTCATACACACTTTTTTGCATACCAGAAAGAGACGAAAAGATACAATAAATAGTAAGATAGTAAGAGATGTACAAAGGTCGGTCTTATCGCAATTGGCGATTTCTTCTAAATAACCTTATATTCTTCATCTACTGACGCTGGCCCCAATAAACAAAAACTTGTAAGTAAAATCATCCTAAATGCCGGGTATACTGCCAAGGGCCAAACAAGCGCCTTGGTCTAATTTATTGAATTAAGTAATATCCTTCGGAAATCCATTGTCCAAATATTGGGGGACCCTCTCTTCGTGCCCACTCCGAACAGATAAATCAACCACACACATAATAGAAGAGGGCGATATATTCGAACTTTGCCAGGCAAGTTCCGTTAGTGTGAACGATGCATAGAATTTGCGATTGTATCCGTGAAAATCGATTCGATACGTTTGTGTGCTTGGAAAGAGGTGTCATCGAAGATTAATACCGTTTTTTAGACAGAGGTGTATTGTTGTACAACTGTATTTAGGAGTCTTTTGCCATTTACTCGGCACAATTGTCAAATTCCGAAAGAAAAACACAAAATACACATTTATAATGCAAATGACCAGAAACTCTACTAGAAGGAATGGTTCAAAAGATATTCGTGTCTTGTTACGCCACTTTTATTGTTAACTGCTGAGCAGACGGACTTTTTGTCCGGCGGACTGCCATAGACAAGATTACCGCGGACAAGAAAATTTGGCACGAACTCAAAACACACGACGATCAATTTGTTAGTAATTATCATTAGAATTCTAGTGTCCTCACTGGCAACAACTACCAACCACGGTCATTCTTGTCCGCGACAGTCCGTCAGACAAAAAGTCCGTCATCTGCTCAGCGCATTATAGTAAAGTTTGCTCTTTTTGATAAAATCTGAACCAAAAACAATGATTACTCCACAGTCCTGTTCCATATCATTCATCACCATTACGTTTCACTACTCTCGTATTGGTCTCGATGCTTTCAGTGCTACGTAGGTATACTATCACGATTATTTAGTGATACCCCGGACCGTTTTAACTCCAATGTCAACAAACATGCCGTTTCACCGGATACGGAGCCAGGATTTAGATGAAACGAAGCAAGAGCGTGTGCTCACAAATCACCATTGCCAAGAGTTTAGTTAGTCTAACTAGTCTTACAAAACAAATCTGGGGTCTACCGTGAAACTTAAATGGACTGGTAATAAATTTCAATATGATCCTGAGCACATCCTGAGAGACTAAACTTCGAGCTACCTTGTATAAAAATTACAGATCATAAAGTTAGGACTCCCATCTTCACGATTGGTAAAAAAATTACAAGGTACTTCAAAGTTTAGGCTCTCACGATCATATTAAAGTTTATTACGAGAGTCGATGTTCATTACCATTTTAGTTTCGCGGTAGACCCTCTGAGTATAGTTATAAGACAGAGAAAAATCTTCTATGAGACGCATTGATTTTAAAAGGAAGGATATGGCTATCCGAATATTTGCAGTGAGAGTCTATGGTAATGTGAAGACGGAAATATAATAAATTCACTGATGATCTACTTCTGTTGATACCTGACGAGATAAAACATGGTAATCGATCATGCAATGGAAAGATTAGCCAGACAGCAGTGGTGGTAGCGAGGCTGACCGCCCAGGGTGCACCAGACGATCTCAGACATAGTCACTCGTAGGTAGGGACTTGGAAACGTTACTCAAAATAACGTTTATTTTACGTTACGTAACGTTATTTTCAGTAACGTTTCAAGTCCCCTGCGTTAGTGTACGGGACTTGAAACGTTACTCAAATTAACGTTATGTAACGTAAACGTAACGTTATTTTAAGTAACGCGTCAAGTAGCTACTTGACGCGTTACTTAAAATAACGTTACGTTACGAGCAGCTGCTCGTAGGGGCTCTTTTCTTGCTCCCCCAATACTAAGTTATTCTAAAAATACTGGGTTCATAATTTCTTTCTAAGGTTTGAATCGGTGTTTAGTAATGTTTAGTTTGATATCTTAGTAATCATAATTTGTTTGAAAGAAAGATTTTTTTTTTAATTTATTTTTTTATATACCTACCTACCTATATCTTTGTTTCATCACTCGGTGAATTAAGAAAAATAAATGGATGTAGCGACACCTATCGCCACAAGGAATAACTACTTAGCAAGGCAGCAAGCTAACTACAGTGGCGCGTAAATATGAATTCGACTAATCGGATTACGAGGCTTGCATTGCGCAAGGAAAAAGAATATTGTATCTAAGACATATACAACTGTCCGACATCAACCGTCGGGCTTCGGCCCGCTAGGCAATATCATCTCGCCTGGTCGGAGATTCCACCCTTTTCAATGGAGGAACACGTTCCTCCACATGCTCAATACTGTAGCATGGCCCCATTGAGTAATCATTTGGGGAATGTATTGCATTGTGCAGACGACCAGGCTTATCATGGCTATCCATCATCCCATCATTCCCAGCAGTCATTCACGGGCTTATACTTATGTCAATGCGTAATTTTAAAACGACCGCGGCTAGCCTGGATCTTGTTCTTGGATATGGATTCACGTTTCGTCTCAAGGTATTCACAAGACGGTCACTTCACAGCTAACGGTATAGCTTTATCATCATGTTTCCACATTATATGGTCGTTCCGCTCGTCGCGCAGGCGCATGTCCGGCTGCGAAACGAAACAATACTAATTAGGGTGGGAAGTATATTATTAAATCGTATAGCTATGGGAGATGAGCTGAAATACCCTGGATTGTGTAACACTTCCACCTCTACTATTCCCCAGGTACGCCCTCAATGTCTGGTATCTCTGATGCCTATTTGCCCGCTGCCTGTTGCTTAACGTATGTTAATTTTGTGCTACCTAGTGGACACGTTTAGGGTGCCAAAAGGCAAGCTCTAACGGATGCGATAAACCATCATTCTTCAGAGTCTTTGCCAAAGTGCCTTCTCAACAATATGTCAAAGTCAAAGTCAAAGATTTTTATTTCAACTGGGCCTTTGCAGGCACTTTCAAAACGTCGTGATTCTAGGCGCACGGTTCCAAGTGGGTTGGTCCTGGAGAAGATACCGGCAAGAAACTCCATGGATACTCTTTTCATAAATCAAGCTTAGGTACTACACAACAAATGTGGGGCCGCAGGAGCGGCCCCGGCTAAAATTCGACCTCAATTTACACAATATTACAATAAAAAAATAAAAAAAAAGAACAGCAAAGATCTTAGGTACCACTAAAATATTATAATTATACAATACTAGTAGGTGCGTACTTAACACTCATGTGATCATCCGGATCCAATATTTTACCTAAATACTCTGAATTAGAAATCTAAACTTCGGATGAACAAAACTTCACGCGTTATCATGATAACTCTCAGTAACAATATAATAATATCTTCGATTGCAATCGTACGATCGTACTGACATGACGCCCATTCAAGCTTCCAAAAGTGCTGTTCATTTGTTCGCATTTGAAATTTTGGACACAGCCCAAATTCTCTAGCTCAGACATCGGCTAGACAGCCGGTAGTTTTTCCGGCGCTTCGCAGATAGGTCTGTACATCTCCAGGACAGAAAATAAAAGCTAAATCGTAAAACTACGTAACTTTACCTCCAAGTGACGAAACGCAGACAATGGTATCGTTCAAGGCCTCATGTGGCCGGTTGTGATTCGAAAGGACATCTTGCGACCACCTATCAAATAATATTTTTATGAAATTGTTTAGTTTAGTGACTACACGAAACAAAAAAAAATCATACTACTAAGCGCCGCTAGATGCGCCGTGCTCGATTTCTTACAAATATTTTTCGATAGTCGTGCGTGTAGGCGACACGCAAAATTACGTGCTTTTGCTACTCCCCGAAACCTCTTCTCAGCTCTGACTGTTAACAGTTCAGATACTACCAGATATTTATCCAACCGAATTATTTGTTTACCAAGGTTTGCTATTAACAATAACACATTCACCTATTGTTCTATGGTACGAAGCACTTTATTGATGCATTTGTTTAGTGTTGAGCTAGTGATATGGACGGCAGGTTCAACTTCGAGACCGCTGGTTTGAAGATGATTGGATACGCTTTGACCACTTTGGTATTGATTTTTCTGTATACTGTGAGTATGTGTTTGCTTTTTTGTTCTATGAGATCGTTATTTTGGGGCCAAATATAGTGTTGCCTGCTACAGAATAAATTAATCTTAGTGGTGTACCACGAGAGGTATTGTTGGATATTGAATTCGAGACCCCTCTCGATTCTTATCCTAGATTGATTTTAATCATTTTTAAACCCTAGATGCTTCAGATGGCTTCAAGTGATTAAAAGTGAATACAGTAAGTTTAAAAACTTGGGTTTTGCAACTTATAACTGGGTTTTGATAATATTAACGATTGTGAGCTTCGTCTGGTCCCAAAAACACGGGTTCGTGGAATAAAAGCAGTCTACTAATATCCTACTAAGACTGGTAGCCTAATTTGATCATGTTGGTTGTCTGTTCTAATTATTGTAACTACTCTGGGATGTTTATGGATCGATCGTGTTGTTCGTGGACTCGAGTGAGAGTCAAGCTAACACTTAAATTTTCTAGCTCGGTTCACCATCTACCGTAGAAGCTAATTATAGTGTATTGCCTCACGAATGCCCAAATATTGATTTCTCTTCTGATTCTTCTTCATGTAAATAGCAAACATAAGCAGCCTGATTCTAAGTAATACCGTTTGCAACTTGCGATACTTTGAAGTTTAGCTAGGGAGATCTTTTCCTAACAATAGGTGTCGATTTCATTGAATCCACAATGTGCGTTTTTGCGAAATGTATCAATATATATATATATTTAAATACGGGTTTAATGTTAGAAGATTTATTAGTAATGCAACCTGATTTTTAATAGTGCTGTCGATTTACATTCTAGGGAGAAGTATCACTTCCTAAAGAATTTATAAATAGACATTATATCCCGAGGTACTAACCCTTTGTTTTTTCTTTTATTTAAATGGAACTATGGAAGTGACGTCATATCAAGGGCTATGTAAAGTTATGGCAAATGTATTGAAAGAGTATCCATGGAATTGCTTACCGGTATCTTCTCCATAGGACCAACGCACTTGGAACCGTGCACCTAGAATCATAACGTTTTAAAAGTGCCTGCCTGCCCATTTGAAATAAAAAACTTTGACTTTGACTTTCTGGCACTCTTGTTATAAAATGCATAACGTCAGTGGAAAGCCAAAAATACTTCGTAAAAAATAAATTCGTTGCCAAACTAACTTAAACTTTAAAATGAGCTCCTGTAAAGTTTAAGTTAGTTTGGCAACGAATTGGCGCTTTAGTAGTTTTGGCTTTCCACTAACTGTATGTATTTATCGTAGCCAGAGTCTGGAATTTTGTTTTGACTCTTGAAACTTTATTACAAATTGAGATTATAGTAGTTTACTCATAAGTCATACTCATAACCCAACAATACATAAAAAAAAATACTCAGAGATCTTTACATTTAAAAGAAAAACATAAATTACATACCTGCCTCTCATCAAGATTTAATCGTTTTTTTAATTGAATGCTTTTTGCCTTTCTCTGTGGCATTCAACTTTTGTTCGGGTCTATCAGACCCTGTCTAGTCGCAGGCTCGTGTTGGATCTGACACAATTATCGCGTTGTTAGTAGATTCTAATCAATAAAAGCCTTGATAGGTTGTACGATTTCATCCAATTATGAAAGCAGACTCAGGATGTTCCGCTGCGTGGCGCCGGTTGAATTGTTAGTATACATAGTGTTTAATTTTATAATTTCATTTGTATCTGCTTTAAGTAATAGCGTTTTGATTAAAATGTTAATAACTCTGTGGCTACATTGTTTTAATTTAACGAGCGGTTTTTAAAGTAAGAAATCATAATGGTAATCACTGGGATATTTTGTTCATGCCTATTCTCTATCAACTGCTGGTCTTTATGACATAGGAAGGATAAATCTATTTGGTCCAGTCGAAAATTCGTGATCATGGTCAGGCAGCTGGACTTCATAACTTAGTACATGACCTTATGATTTGATACCTTTGATTCTTTGCCCTTTGTACATTTATTTTTCTAATTACTGTATCTTTTCTTCTATTACTGGTGTGCAATAAAGTGTATTGTATTGTATTGTATTCTTAGGTCGTAACCAACTTAAGCTGCTATCTGTATAGGCACATATACATACTTAATTGCTACCCATACTTCTCATGTAGGTACTAGCTTAATCTTTCTTACAATATCTACGAGAAGCTATGTGGGTGGTCTGCCAAAGACAGCGGAGTCAAAAGAGGCTAGTATAATTTATGCATTCAATAAGGTCAATGGCCTATCAATACATTTATAGTAGATTTTTAATTTCAAACAGTTTACTCAACTAAATTTTGTAAAATATAATTTTTAATCAAGAAATTTTATTAAATTACCTACATTTAAGAACTTTCTTGTTTTTAGCGACCGAGATTCGAAACTTGAAGATACGTATCTTATTTGCTTTATCTTCTTTAGTACCCTCGTTAACCCAGTGATACAAAATATACTTTTGCACACGACATCGTCCTCGTTCAGACCGGGATTTCTTCCATACAAACTTCAAAATCCCGTTGCATAGGGGTTGATCTTCGAAACAAATTATAACATTTATAATCTATGTTACAACGGTGCCTATGAACTAAGTATACTATAGTAAAATAACTAAAATTGGTTTTGTAGTTCATGAGACAAACACTGCTTTATAATATTAGTTATAGTCTGCATTTCTGCATTCTTTACAAACATCAACAAATCATCAAACAATATATTACAACGAGCTCTATACATTGAACAAAACGAGACGACAAAATAATCCAAATAAATTGATTCGCAAGAGAACAAGTTTTCTGATACACTTTCGGTGACGATATTCATGAGGTCTCCTCGTAAGGAATGCGGTTTCGAAATTACAGGAACCCGACAAGCTTCATCACCGTTTTTACTACTGTTATTCTTCGTCATCGTGAAACTGAGAGTCCACTTGTAAATCTACATGTACATTCTACAAATTAAGTCCTATAGCAGCATCTTAAAGATCAATTTCGTTTGCACCTTTTTAACCATATTAACATTACTTCCTCCACGTGCCAGTTGTTGATAAATTACGTCTTCCTCTGTTTTGTTAACTTCATTTATCTCATCAGTTATCCATTTGCGAGTGACTTGCTCATTGAAAGCGATCAGATTATAATAAAGTGTTACTATAGTATTATTCAAATAACCTGTCATGTCCGTTCGATTAGATCTAGTCGATGTTACTGTTACATTTAACCTTCATGCCCATTGAGCCGTATCGAACAGATTTTACCACAACAATTCAGTAAAATTACTTTTATCATTCACAGGTCCGGCGATCGCTAAAATTACGGGGCAGACGCAAGGAAAAGGAGAAACTGCCGTCGGGCATCACAGCTGACTACACCGCCTCGCTGTTCGCCCACCTGGAACAAGATTCAAACTACTCCAATTACCCGCTAATACCTACCTCGGGATCTAACTCCAATCTGAGCGACGAAAATAATCACGTGTCGCCCGGATACCCCACAACTCACACGTGGAACAAAAAGGAAGGAGTCCTACAATCCGATAGTTCGGAGACGTCACTAAATTCATTAAATAATCCAAACAATGCCAATACCAGCCCTAGACAACCGCCAAATCTACCTCCTATACCACCGCGTCCACCAAAACGTGGGATCCTAAAAGGTCCACGACTAAGTAATACTAGTTCAAATTCAGTAGAGAACAATGTTCAAAGTACCGATGCCGTTGACAACATCAACGGTCAGGAACCCAATTTACTGGCGAGAAATACTCAGCAGAATGAACTCATTTCATACGGCGGCATTCCTCCATCGAAGAGCACTTCATCCAGTGACGACATGCAGCATGTACAGAACTTTACCAAAAAAGTAATTCATAGCCCTGTGGAGACTCAGTACAAAAACTACAAGAATAATTCCAATACCCCGTCAATAACTACCCAGGATGTTGATGAGGCACCAAAGACGAATGGGAACAGCTACCTTGGAGTCACGTCAACGTCTCCAAGCGCCGATTCTCTTACTGATACAACAACGAACTCTTCATTTGCTACTCCACCTTTCTCTACCTCACCCGTTGGCGAATCTCAGGGTTTTCATCGATGGTCCAGAACAAGCAACTTCGATGATGTCTATTTACCACTGCCTTCGATACCTCCCGTACCATTGCCCAAACCTAGATATCTTACTATCCAAAGGCAGAAGGCACCTAGAAATGATTTTGGCTTTAGTCTTCGCAGAGCAATGGTTCAAGAGAGAATCTTTATTGGAGATATCAATGGGCATGACAATGTTCTTCTAAACGGTGACAATAAATGCAATAGTATTGGAATGGTCAGTAAACTAACTTTCAAAGCGGTTATTTTGGCTGAGCCTGGATCTTACCCAGGGGCTAGTGAGACGGGACTTCTGCCCGGAGATAGGCTCCTGGAAGTCAATGGTGTGAACGTAGAAGAGAAGAGCAGGGAGGAGGTCATTGACCTTATCAAAGGAAGCCAAGATTCTGTCACTATTAAGGTGAGTTTTAAATATTCATTAGCATTAATTATGTATGTGAATGTTTGAATTATTTTAATATAGGAAATAAGAGGTCAAATTTCACTAAATTGTATGATCATGTTACATAATTGATATTATTTCCGACACATTAATTTTTTTTACACGTCTGGAGAAATGCTCATTTATTTGTTTTCAATCAATAGTCGCACAAATACAGTCGCAAAAACGATTGGGAACGATTGGGACGATTGGGATCTCAAAAGATACAAACTATTTCTTACTATTAACTTCACTGACATGACGTTACGAAGTAATTATTCGTAAATTTTCTCTAGTCCATATATCTTTTATTTCCGTAACATTCGTATTTCCATCCACGCTTTTGATAACGGGAAATTCTTTGAAACATTACCCGGTTACTACTGTTAAATTAGACAAAAAACTAGGAAATAAGATAATGCTTTTAAAACGGCTTTCAAACCGTTACACACAGTAACGTTAATATTCTTGTTCGTAGTTTAGACAATCGTGACTTGCGAATTAGTTGTGATTGCTTTGCGTACGAATTTATTATGATTAACTGGGTTAGAGTAAAAACTAGTCTTTTCATAAGGTAGTAAGAGGTGACCGCAGGATTATATCCAGTAGATAGACAAAATAGGCATCTACGTAGATGACTTCTTTTTCTGTCGTGTTACCATGAGTTTTCATGTAATAATTGCTCATGCCTTAGGGGAAAGATAAGCGGTAAAAAGCAAGCCCACTGGAAAAAATAAATAGACTTGCCAGTCAGCAAATGCTAATTGCCAAGGGTGTCAGCAGAGGAGATTCTTTCCGATGGATAATGGATACTAAGATTTTATGTATCTGGATAAGATTAGGTAAGTACCTGGTTTCCCGTAAAGTTTCGAAAAAAAAAAGCCAGTCGCTTCGCGCAATACTGTAACCTTACTACATCATCAACAATGGATAAAAGAAATGCGCCTACGTTCAAAAGGTCAGCTCACAACCAGTTTTTATGCTAATATGACCTTGGCAAAAATCAGAGAAACCGCTAGGATAAATATAATAGGCACGATTTATGATTTCATTCAGAACTCATCCTAAAAATGTCCACACTATGCTAATAGATTAAGTTACGATTCTGATAAATATTAATTTTATTCAAATCAAAGAGAAAGTGGTTAATGTTGTATGTAGTAATTCTATAGTTTCATAACCTGTTATTAGCACTAAACGTAGATTTATTTTACCTGTGTCGCATTGAAAATAATTGTTGATGGCATAGGCCCCTGTCATCATCATCATAAGTCCCTTGTGTGGGGCCAGCCTATCATAATTTACACAAACTAGATACAGTCGATACAGAAATTTCCAATTACCGACAACTGCTACCCGACTCGAGGATCTAATCAAGGACCATATCGATCGATAGCCTTGATTTCTACAATTAACACTAGAAAAATTATGCATCATTCAGCCCATAGAGAAAACAAAGTACATTTTACCTAACTTGATGTAAATCTATGGCAGTTTGTTGCTTAATAACTCAGAAACTGCTACACCGATTGTTGTCTGACTCTGAACGATCTTTGCACACGCGAAGTGTTAGGCTTAATACATATATTGGTGTTTTTGTTCCGGAAAGTTAGGCAGATTTATTGAGCTGTAATTGCACAAGAATCTGTATTTTGAGAGATTTTAATACTCATGCATGAGATACTTTTTACCAGTGATTTTTAATTCTCTATTTCTAATGCTCATTAAACGTATGTAGTTATTTCGTTGGATGAGGTTTGAGATTCGGCATTTAAATGTATATTTGTTTAATGTGTACAAGACGTTAATATCATTACAGATCTATCGGTAGAAGTACGGTCAGTAGTACTTGCGTATAGAACTGCAGGTGTATTTTGTTTATCGAAGCAGACACCTTTAGTTGTGTACGTTACGTAGTTGATGCTACTACTGCGTTAACGTAATCTAATTCTTCTTTTTGTGCTTAAACAAAGATACACCATACATCTTAACAAATCATAGGTCTGTAGCTAACCCTGTCTCCCATCACATCACGCACGCATAACATAACTTTCTCCATCCACCGGTGTTTACAAGAAAAACCACTTTCAAGCTCGATTTGTTTACACTTCTATTAACGTTTGTGTAACATTGATGTCTTACTGACTGAATGATTGACATACCTTGTGATGACTCACGCAGTGCAATGTATCTGTTTTAAAAATTGTCTTTGTTTAGATTTTTGGTTAGTTACGTCGAAATTGTATTCGTTTGAATTCAAATTATGCAATAACATGAATTTTGATTAGGCAGACATTTTCTTTTTCCTTATTTTATTCGTATTCCATGACAGTAAATAGTATAGCATCGTCAGTTATTAATTTATTCAACTATTCATAATGACACCGAATATTACCGAAGTATTAAATCTAATAATTCATAGTTAAAAACAAACTCGCTCTTGAGTTAAATTCCTAAACGATCACCTGTATCACCTGTATGCCAACATACATTGACTTTATTAACCAATATAATATCTTCTTTGAACGTCATTTGATATCCACCCCAAACTTCCGCACTTTAAATGCTAATATTCGGTCCAGGTGCAACCGATAGCGGAGTTGTGCGAGCTGTCCCGTCGAAGAGCGGCAGACGGCGGGGGTGATGTGGATCTCTCTGATAGCAACGTGAGGGGAGGCACCCTCAGCAGGTCCGGCAGCCGGCGGTTTACTACGTCACAGGTATGTGGTAAATTTTCTAAAAAAAGCTCATTTAAATAAGTTTAGTTTAGACAAAAAAAATTGGATATGGCATAACGGTGTTACTTTCTATTCTGGAAAACTTCCTTAGATTTATAGCACGGTGAAACAGTGAAAGTGATTTAGGCCTAACTGAAACGCCATTCGAAATGCGATACGACAAATTTATGGTGGCCCTAAGACTGTACCTTGGGGTAATCGTGCGTGTTTTCCATTCATAAGGCCCCCCAGCCCGAACGTAACTCACAACTTCTAGACTTGTGAAATATTGTTTCAAATATTCATACTTATTAGGTATTTGTTTGAGTACAGTCTATTAATTTACAGACGCATCTACATAGATAATGAAGTCAAATGTTTTAGTCAGAAAACTTTGCACAAAGCTTAAAATTAATAGATGGTGACGAAATTCTTTTAGACATGTCTCGTACTTTAATCGTTGTCAAGTTTCCACTTTGCATGCTTACCTCAAGAGGCTTATTGAAAGTTCTCTGCTGTAAACTTTCCTGGGGCTTGATTTTAAGCCCTTCAATATTTTATGCACTATGTTTGCATTGCTGAATTACTTGTTTCAATCTTCATTTCACAATGTCTTTAACATTATCATGAGCTATGTAACCTTAGGAGAGTTATATTCAGTATCCTTTAGTTAACCTTGATCACGATTTTATATTCCCACCGGAAAACCTTTTCACTAAAAGAACAACAGTCTGGAACGTGTCGTCACGAGTCATTAGGGCTAGGATAGGATAGATAGTTAATTTTTTTCATGTTGATTCTAGATCGAATTCTAAAAGAGAAAACTCAATTAAAGTTTCGTTTGTTTTTTTTCAAAGTGTATTTGCAAGTACGCCACAATGTTTACTGGTAATTGGTATCTGTTTAATTTTCACAATCGATGTTGTAACTGCATCGAAGCTGAACCAACAAATTATGTTTGTTTGTGCGTCCGTACGTTTAGCAAACAAACAGAGGAGAGTGCGTTCCGAATTATAAGTGGTATCAGAACTGGATGTATTACAGCCTTTATTTACAAGGTATTTATTGTGAGATGTCTAAGGGCTAGGTAGATTAGAATTATGCGCGACAGTGGCTTGAATGAAGCCTAAATTTCTAATTCTGTTGATGAATTTGAAGCACCTTTTTAGCGCTGAGCACGCGACGAACTTATTGTCCGGCGTACAGCCGCGGACAAGAATGATCGTGGTTGGTAGTTGTAGCCAGTGAGGACACTAGAATTTTAACGATAACTACGAACATAATGACCTTCGTGTGCGTTGAGTTTGAGCCAATTGTTTCATGCCCGCAGCAATTTTTTGTCGTAAAAATTCTTGTCCGCAGTAGTCCGCCGGACAAAAAGTGGCCGTCTGTTCCCTTTACCTGAATGACAACATGGTATTAGAACTATTAAATCTTTAGGTAAAACATAAATTTTCCTACAATATCTTTGATGGTCCAGGAAATACTTAACTACAGTCGTTGGATCTATATTTCAAAAAGAAAAACGTTTTGTTTGAATCCCTAACATACCCATTATTGTGAAATAAATTATTATTATTATACTAATAAATTATTACTCGATATAGTTAATATACATTGTTGACAGGTGCCTGTTGTAACTGTGCTAATTACTTGTTACAAAAAGTCGACAACTTGATTAGTTTCGTGTCGTCATGCAATGTCGTGTGTGTCAGTTTCATTCGCTTTCCGTGTGGTCTTCGATGTAGCATGAATGGGTAAAATCATTGTAATAACTATTAGGTAATCTGTGGCACTAGGATTCAAAACTTGATAATGTCATTTTCTACAAATTGTTAAACGCTCTTATCGCCGAATACACAAACGCGATTTAAGGGTTTATCCCATAGTAAAGTCGGGCTTCTACTGGCAGCGGAGTGGACTTCGTACGGACTCCGTTTAACTCGCAACGGTAAACTTCATAGAAGTGCTTTCTCCAACAAAGAGTCTAAAAATAGTTAATAACGAAACCGTTCTTCATTTCTCTTTAGCAGAGAAGGCAATTGTCAAAACTCTTTCTTAATGGAAGGTAAAACCTATTTTACCTAGTTGAGGTCCGTTCAGTTCAGCTATTACTTGCTCATTACCCTTTCGCAATAGAAGCCCGGTTTAAAAGTTGTTCATAATGGTGAGGACAATAATCCCTTAAAGGGATCGGGACTGGAAAGGTAGGATCTTGTATTATTAGAGCTGTTAACGATTGCCGAAAGTTACTTTATCTTCAGAGGCTCGTTTGATTGAGGTTTCCATTGAAATTTTTCCTCAAATTCTGTATTTATTGTCATAACACGCCGAAATTGAGCTGAACATACGCTAAGACCAATAAAGTCAATGAACAAAGTCTAAAAGTTAATAAAGAAAGGTAGGAAAGTAACTACGCTCTATTAATTTCAGCCTAAGACGGAAAAAGATACAGCCATACAGAAATAAATAAATTTTCTTTCATCTTTCCTTACCATTCAACTATTGTTGGTGGTATGTATGTACACATAATAGGTACTCTCTACGGTTTCCTTTGGAAATAGCAGGCGGGAGTCTAAAGCTGTTGTTATGCAATATCGGATAATGTGTATTGGGTTTATTCATAACACTGCAGCGCACTGTGCAGTCTAGAGTTACATCATGGTTGCATGTCAAAACAATGTGTCGAACCGAGCGATTGGCGCCAATGATCTGGAATAGGGTTGGCAGGAGGCCAGTGAAACAAAACTACTATCAACATCGCTGATTTTAGGACTTAATTTGTAAAATCGAATTTGAATAGGGTTGGCTAACAGTAGTTTTAATTATTCCTATTTCTAAAATTGCTTCGTAAATATTAAGCACAGTGATTACAATGTTCATTTGGGCATAATCTGGCTGGCTCCGATAATCACGCTAAGGGCTGGAAAATAAGGATAGCTTGAAAGTATTATTTTTTTATTGAAATAAACAATAAATTCGGTTAGTTCGAAAGGGTATGTCGGTATATACAGTCGAAAGGGGTTTATTGAACGCATCATTATGAACAACTTTTACTATGGAATCAATTCTGAATCGCAAAAAAAAGTCAGCTGTTACCTAAGGCTGTTACATACAAATAATTCAATATTTGCTTACTTGACTAAATGTATGGAACAGCAATTTTTGTTTTCTGTTTGTCCCATAGTAAAAGTTGTTCATATTGATGAGTAAAAAACCCTCTTTCGGCTTTTTATGCCCTTTCCAACTAACTGTGTATATTTTAAAACAATAAACCCAGAAAATATACAGGGCAGATACTAGGATTTAGTGCTACCTACTTACATGATTCTGGAAACCCAAGCGACAGAACTTTGAGTCAGTCTTTTAAAAAAGAAACGGCTGGAATACCCAAGGAAATATGGTGTACGTTTAAAAAAAAAACTATTTTGTTCGACGTTTTTAAAACGAACTTAAAATACTGCGAGCAAAATCGTATTTCTAAAAAGATCGACGAATAATTCTAACTCTGAGGGTTCCAGAATCATGTACTTAATCCATGGTATCATTTTTCGTTACGATGTCACTTATTTTATGTACATAATATACATAAAATACATCTAACTAATCTAATAGACACAAGACGCGATACATTCAATAAATCACTTGAACTTGCTCGATTCGTTTTTCACTATTTCATATTTTTGTGTATCTTAACGCAGTATATCAATAGGTACCTATGTTTTCATTTATGGTTTACTTGTATGTATGTATCTATGTATTTATTCCTGGATCTAAAATATTGTTTTTTCTTTCAAATTATCGTTTATTTTACGTTGCACCCACCATGTTTGTCTCTGCATCACCCTAAGGTAGACTGGCAGAAAATGTCTATGGCATTAAGTCCGCCGTTGTGCAGTTTTTTTTACTTGTGCATAAAGTATTAAATAAATAAATGAACCGTTATTGCTAAAGTTTAGCTATCTTGTTCTAGCTACCTATTACTTTTCATTCATGGTACAGCAGCGAGCATTATCGTTGGCCGATTTCTACCAAGTTAATTTGAACATCGAAGTGTGAATGAAATAAAACAGCTGGCACTAAAGGAAATGAGTTGTTAAGGTGCTTGTAAACGCTGAACCAACAAGTTTTCTCCGATCGTGTAAAGAATCTTTAAAACCTCGCACATTGCAGGTTCCATTTTCAAAGAGCACTAAAACTAAAATCCCGTTGCGCAGTGTTCCCAACTTAGGGGTTTTCCCCTCAAATTTAGGGGTTAAATAAGTGGGCTGGGATTTCTTTAGGGGTTTTATTTTTATAGGGGGATTTTTAAGGATTTTTTATTCTTAACTTTTACTGTGAAGTTTATGATGATTGTGACGCAGTTGGCTTTAAACTTTTTGAAAATGTTTCAATTATTGTATAATATTACAATTTATTTATTATTTTTACAGAGTAATATTTTTTTTGGGGGATTTTAACTTTAGCTTTGGAGATAAATATTTCTGAGAGTTGGTAACACTACCGTTGCGATATTTTAGCTCCGTTATGTTTCGATCTTTTAGCTTCGTTTGAGATGGGCAAAGGTATCTTAAATTTTTATTTGATTTGAAACTCACTGCCACAAAAAAGTATGTTAAAATCTAGGTTTTAGTAAATCTTGTGACTAGGGTAAAGATAATAAGATGATTGAGTAGGCTGAGGCCTGAGTAGTAAAAAATTATGATCAATTAACAACGTTGGTATTTTTAGATAAATACGTAAGTAATAAAGTTAATTCAGTTTCAAGAATAGTTTCTGAAATCACTGAAGTTGGTGGAATAATTATTAGACTAAAAAAAAACTGCGTTTATCGTAGATTGTTAATTTAAAAACAAATGTTGCCTAATTGTAGCTAGTTGCATTGTAGCAAAAAAACATAATTTAAACTGCAAGTGGACGCACGAACAGTTTGTAATTAGTGGAACTGCACTTTATCCTGTAAACACAGGCTCCCGTATACGTCAATGTTGTTCTCATTGTTCCCCCTTACTCGCAGGAAGTAGTAGGCATGTAATACATAGTGGTCTATTGTAATGGAACTGCTACTTAAGTGCTAGTTAATTCAGTTAAGTATGCGCCGTATTCAAATGTGATCAACGCGAGTGCTAATTATTTGCGTTGATCAAATTTGGAAATGGCCGACGGAAAGATAATTCATTGCGTTAATGAAATAAGTGTAGGTTTATACACTTACTTATTTTAAGTTTCAAGTGCTTATACTTTGCTAAACTTATTTAGATGTATAGCTTACACTTTGATTTTGAATATACAGGGTTATTTGTAATTCACCGGTAATGCTTTAAGGGGTGAAATTACTCATCAATATGAACAACTTTTACTACGGGACCAACCATGAAATCGCGAAATCAAATTCAAACTTTTCATACATTTTGATGGAGCAAGGTTAATCTTTTGTATGAAAAGTTTGAATTTGTAAAGTAAATTTTGTTCATATTGATGAGTAGTTTCACCCTTTAAAGCATTACCGGTGAATTTCAAATAATCCTGTATAGTCGTAAAACTCTTGAGATTGTGCTCAGCATAATATGCATGCTGATTTCTTAAAAATTGAGTATTTTTTTTTTTCTTTTTTTTTTCTCGTGTAATCATGAGCAGGTCGTCCCTCTGGTGCCCGCTTATCGTTGAATTTTGGGACATGTTGTATAATGAACTTGCAATAATGTAAAACAAAATGAGAACGGATTTTAGAGATGTTTTTATTCGAAAAGAAAGTCGAAGGATCTTCTACAGCCCATCGTATTCCAAGTTGAGCATACGCCTCTCAAAAAGGACGTATCTTAATTCTTATCATTACCAATTTCCATGTCATTGTGCCTGTTTTACATACAAACAAAACATGGCTTATCAGAGAATACATTAAGAGGACAGTTCTACTGACCCACTAAATACCCGCTTTCGAAGTTTCGCATAATATTTTATTCGGAATTATTTTATCTGGCAACCCTGATCTCAGTGGTTGCCAACATTGTGACATGCTGTCATTGAAACGTAACTGAAACTCGGTTATCGCAATCTTACCTAACTGTTTTTGTTGCGGTTTGTATTAAAATCAATGTCTTTATATCGATTTGGTGTCTATGATCGCAGCAGAGCCTTTGCCCTGCAGTAGGACAATAATTCACGTTTGTAGTAAAAAAAATCGTGTCTGTATGTAGTATCGATGGTATGTAGATCGAACTTTTGCCGGATCGCTGGCGGGTCCCAAATATTATTGTAAATGTATTATTTTAAAAGAGTATTCATGGAATTTCTTTCTGATATCTTCTTCATAGGACCAACCATATAGGTATGCGATATGAGCCAATAATATCTATGACTTGGTTATAGCGTGTTTGTGCTGTTATATCATTATAAAGTAAATGAAATTTATCGAGTGCGAAGTGTTATTAACACCGACATGGTAGCGTTTGTAATAAAATGACAAACTATTCCTGACCACGCATGTTACGCCGCATAATTACCTCCGTTATAATTACAATTAATAAAATAGGTTATGAAAATGACGAATGGCAACACTTAAAATAAATAGTAGCTGGGTAATAAATATAAATAATAATAAATAGTAGCCCAACAATTAATTGCAGCATTATAATTGCACACTGGTACAATTATAATGCTGCAATTAATTGTTGGGCCACGATGGTAATAAAAATCCTTCGTTTATGGCATACTAGTATTAATAAGT
The DNA here is from genome assembly GCA_932294325.1 of Allophyes oxyacanthae. Taxonomy (NCBI): domain Eukaryota; kingdom Metazoa; phylum Arthropoda; class Insecta; order Lepidoptera; family Noctuidae; genus Allophyes; species Allophyes oxyacanthae. The sequence goes on from OW028628.1 coordinate 10,338,304, forward strand.
TAGGCAATAGATACAAGGTCCAACCTTTCTACTACATCGGGACTCGGGAGTCCTAAAAGAATCGCCTTTTAAGGGGTTATTTTACACATAAACAACTTGAACTATAGGTCCAACACTGAAATTGCGAAAAAATTATCTGCTGTTCCATACATTTGTCAAGTAATATTGAATAACTTGTATTGAACAGCAGATTTTTGTTTTTTTTTTTTTTTTTTTTTTCTTTATTTTAGGGAACTTTTGTGAGATTTTTGATTTGCGATTCCGCTGCGCGCGTTTCGCTCTTAGAATTAGTCAGTAATCGTCGGACCCCAATACGGAACAATGAGTCAGCGAGGGAGGGTTGATTGAATTGAGCCGCGTAGGGTCATTTCGACCTGTTTGTGATAATTTAGATATAGTGGACCACGGCTTGGCGTAGGTTAGTGTATGCTATTGATTTTTCATTTGTGGTGCAGACTGCAGTGGGATGAAATAAAGTTCGGAATTTACTTGATATCTAAGGATGCGGGAATTTTATAGATTATCAAGTTGAAATGTTGTACTATGTTATAATGGCGTATAGTATTTGTGGTCCATTTAATAATGTGCCTTTCTTCAAATTGATAGAAAGTTTTGAAAATACATAGTTTGATTGTAGATACCTACACATATAAGGTGTTAAAATATTTCTCTAAGAATTTTGTGAAGTTGTTGTACCTACTCATCATTATGAACAACTTTTACAAGGTTTGGGAAGAACCTGAAATCGCGAGAAAAAATCAGCTGTTCCATACATTTCGTCGAGTAATATTGAATAACTTGTATTGAACAGCAGATTTTTGATTTTTTTTTTTTTTTTTTTTCTTTATTTTAGGGAACTTTTGTGAGATTTTTGATTTGCGATTCCTGTTTTTGTCCCATACCCTAGTAAAATTTGTGCATAATGATGAGTACAAAAACTTCACGAAATTCTTAAGGGTTATTTTTTTGACAACTCGTAGACATTGTATATACTTACAGGATGTAAGTGACATCGTAACAAAGAGTGATACCATGGATTCAGTACATGATTCTGGACACCTCAGGGTCAGAAAATTGCGTCGGTCTTTTAAGAATACGTTATTTTTCGCAGTATTTGCGATATCTCCTACATTCCCTGTATAAGTAATGAGTAGCTGCTATCACTTCTTAGTACATTTTTATCAAAACTTTAAGCATAATAAGCTTATTTACCTTAGTGATCCCAATTTTTAAGTAGAGCTTTGGCACTGTGGCTCTTATACTCCACCCGTGAGACCTAATTAGCGTAATTTTACGCATGTAAAAATATTCACATCTCTATTCTCCCCACACGCTCATACAAAAACACGCATACAACAGCACCCCGATTCCCGTTATTTCCTAACACTAGTGCATTCAATACAGCCACTCGGGGGCGGTTGGTTTTCATTGTATTTCAAGAGTCGTCTACGCAGCTTTGATGTGGCTGCCAACGAGGGGGCTTACTTACAAAACCTAGGGTTTTTTCTAGACTTTACTATACTCGAGGCAACTGTAAGGGTTTTAGAAAAGGAATTGCTTTGTGTTCTTCTCGTGCGTACGGAAAATCAAGCTTATAATTGCGGATTAGTCGCGGTTACAATAATTTCCAAAGCAGAGCATTTTGCCACCCAGCCTGTTATCGCATCGTTATGCGTTCGTTCACACTCGATACTTTTTTTTAGCATCAGAATCGTGCGTTTTCGCGTTCGTTGGCTGCCCTTTGCTTACAAAAAGTGTATAACGAATACGAAAACCTGCGATTCTGCTGCTAAAAGAATCGAGTATGGATAGGCCCTATCCTGAGGCTTCGGCTGAAAATGAACGCTGCAGATAGCTGCAGTTTTTTGCTGAGTTGAGGCCTATTAGGCTGGCACACATAAACCGAGCATACTATGTCAAAATAAAGAAGCTAAAGCGTAAATGTGCGCATTACTTTTTTATGTATGAGTTGTAAGTTTCTATCGCCGCGAAAAAGAGCACTGGGGTCACTATACAAATATTCTTACTTGTACTGTAACTGAGGCGTTTCACACCATGGCCCCATTATAAAAAGATCGTAGACGGTTCACACCGTGGTCCAAACGATATGGGGTGTGAATAACCTAAACACCCGCCTTTTTAGTCTGTTTCAATTTATCCATACCTAATTACTTCTACATACTAGCTCATCCTCCAATCAGTATCTATTAAGTAACAGCCCAATTGGCAAAATAAACTAAATCGCAGCTGTAACAGTTGGCTCGTTCATTAAATTTACAGCGAGCTCGACGACCCGTGTGACTCGTCTAGACGGTCCTATACTTTCATAGTTACAACTTTACAAGCGCACTGTATACAGTATAGGAATTCAAAATATACTGTCTATGTAAAGTCGAACGAACAGGTAGCTGGTATACCTACATGGTCATCAGAAAGATGAAGTTTTCTTAGGAAATCCTGGATTTGAGGTACATTATAAATCGATTTGTACTGTAGAGCGTCCTTTAGCAGCCTGAGACGGAAATAACCAGGCTATAACTGAAAGTTATATGATAGAAAGTCGCCTCAATGTTCTTGCAAAGATTTTCATTAAAAAAAAAAAAATGATAACATGGACGATTTTAATAGCAAAATAGTCGAGAATACGAAAAACACAAGAAGATTACGTTTTATAGATTATACCTAAAAATTGTGTTTTTTGTACTTACCTACCTACAATTCATTGTTCAGTGTTCACTCATCCTTTCTACCTATTGTCTTTGTCGCCACAGAACACAGAAAAGAGGACCTCTTTCTGTGTTTGTCGCAGAGACCATACGTAATCTGGGCATTACGTATGGTCTCTGCGACAAACACAGTTACACACACGTTAATAAAAAATACAACCAATTTAAAATAAACTCAAATTTGGGTTAAGCTCGCCTGTGTATATACCATCTCAATTGTATTTGTCTTTTATCTCATTTTCGTGTACAATAAAGAATGAATAAAGAATAAACGTGTATATTTAAACTTAGCCTAGAAAATCCACAGAGCTTTTTTAAAGTTCATAGAACTAAAGTTACGAGCTTCAACCAGGGTTTGGGAACAATGCGTCCATTATTCTGACCGCTGGCGCTGCGCTGTCCAATGCTCATTCACATGAACGAATGAACGAATAAATATTAATTTTAATTTGTCTCTGCACTGCACAACTATTTGACAACTATATTCATGAATAGCGGAGAATCACTCCTTGAACTTATTGTACTTTCGAGTATAATTTGAATTATAATGTACATCTCTATTGTTTAATATGTCTGTTTATTTAAATATAGAACCATAATTTTGACGAAAAATAATCATTACCTGCCTAGGGGTCAGCTCCTAGTCATAACTACATAGATGCGGGTTAGAAGAAAAATTGTGAAACGGTACCTAATTAAAAAAATTCTGAAAATTATAACTTTTATGTCTTCCCGTCGCACCAATTTAGATGACCTTATTTGAATTTATTAAATTATAATTCAACTGTATAAAATACCTCATACTAACCTAAAGGCTAGGCATCCAATAGGTTATTAATATTTGTGTGTAAGTAGGTATGTGTACTATTTGTTGATCGAAAGTGTGCGTACAAGAAAAATCGTTTTTACTTAGAGTATTTTTTTATTATCAATAAGATCAGTAATACCGTATCTGTTCAATAAAACATTATATTTATAACAATCATTTTCATACTCAGTATGTCAAAAGAAATATTCTACACTATAAAGTTTTTATCACAAGGGAATAAGTTATACATTTATTTTTGTGTAAACGAGAACAAATAGTTAGTTACAAGAATTGCCACTATTTATCCGTGGCGCTAGTGGAACAGAGCTTATAAATTCAAAATCACGTTCTTAAAAAAAATTATGACTACAAGGGCACTGTACCTATTTTATACAGCCAAGATTTTGGTCTAATTTGAATAAAATCATCGTGCATGAATTTTGTCCAATCTTCATTTAACCTAACCCTTTATTAGGTGGGTAATTTGCTGCAACTACCGACACAATTATTAGTCATTGTTTAATATAAGGCGACTTTACAGTGATCCATTTGACCATAAGATCTACCAACATTTTGGTGGTTATGTGGGCCAAGATTCTGATCTTCAAGTAATCGATAAATTTTAGTATTGAAGGTTTATTTCTTATTCTTTAGCCTCTAACAGAGTTATAAATTCTCAGTACATTTTTGAATGTTTAGTATCTTGCACTCAATTGACCAAAATCCCGTTAAAAATTGAGATTCTTATCAAAGCTTTGCATTTCATACTTAGCAATAACATTACACACCTCCATCTTGACTTTAGGTATCAAATTAGGCTGTAATTTCTTAACACTAGCTGCCATACTACGAAAGAACACGTCAATTTCGTTAGTATTTTCTTTTAGTATTTTTTCTATAAGTTTGTCTATGGTTTGCGACCGTTGTTCGGGTAATTTGGAGTCTTCTATGTACTGGACTATTTTTGGCCCATTCATTAGTATAGGTTTTGGCAATATCTTTATAGGTGGTATGTTTTTAGGCACAGGTATTGCTTTCTTTCTGCCTGCTTTTTTTCGGCATATTTTCTTCGGTGGTTCTTCTAGTCCTTCTGGTTTTGGCAGAATTTTGATGTATGGTTTGAGAGGTGCTTGGGGGCCATCAACCACTGTGATCTGGAAAGTAGAATTTTATATTTTAATGCTAATAATGGATTGATTAAATCTGACCAAAACAGTCTAACCTTAGAGTATCAGTGTCTCCCAGTAATTGGGTGGCGGAGGTCAGGTGGCAGTTGCTCCGTATAAAATACAGATATTCAGCCGCATCTGGTTAGACTGGGATCCGACCCCAACGTAGTTGGGACAAAGGCCAGACAGATGAAGAATTAAATGTTCAAGATAAGTAATGAGTAAGCACTGATACAAGATGATTCCTGTATGTAGATTTGGATATTTCAATTACGTCATTTACAATTTTAATCACAAATTTAAGATAGCAGCATGATTATTGGAATTTCTTACAAACTGATGTATGACTTCATCATTCTACAGGAAATTTCATGAATTATATAAAAAATATTTTTAAGAAATTTTCAAAATTTAATTTTTCTTCACCTGGCCTCGCACTGTATAGGCTTTTCGTACAATGAAAGGTCAGGTTATACTGGAAATGTCTGGGCAATTCAATTTCTGCCCTGCTATAAGAGTTCGTAGTAGGCCCTTTGGTCATAATTATGCTGTTTGTTCCCCTAATATTATTTGATTGTTGTAATTACCTCATAATACTCCTGGTTATCCGTAATAACCTGTTGTTCAGCACCAACTGACTCATCAGCCGGCTGTTCCACAACTGACTCCTCCTTCATCAACTCCTCGCTGCCATCCAATGAGACGGTGCTGTCTAGGAACTGCAGCTTCTCATATATCACCACTTTCGTCTTGTGCATCGTTCCTAGCCTCTTGATCCTTGTGTAGCCATCTCGGAGACCTCGCCAGCGCTTCTTACATTCCTCAACTGAAATCAGTGGAATTAATTCATTATTTATTGTTTTTTTTTTTCTTCAAAAAGGACTATAATTTCAGTCATCATATTTCTTACAGGGTTGACTACAACTTGGTATTGTATTGTCAAGTTCAATGATGTCTGTGATTGGCCACCTCAACCATGTCCTTAACTTAACTATTATTACATATACACATATTATTACATATACATAGTTAACTGTTATTACATAGGTACATAATGTTTGTATTATTTAATAGGTACGTAATTTATTAGGGTTGGCAGTGTCTTTTTGTTGGAATTCACACCACTCCTATAATATTTCAAAGGAGACATGAAAATTTCCATTCATTCATTCACATCTCGATCGATGAATCCCACCGATGATGGTATGATCAGCTAGCGAGCAAAGTCAAAGTCTAGGGTGTACTAGACTTACTCATTACAAATTTACTTACTCATCTGATGAAACAGCCATTCATATTTCTCAAGGCCCACCGCGGCTGCTTGTTATTAAAAAGGTTAAGTATCATAACTCGGGGAGGCACTATTTGGGTACCCAATTAATTTGTCATAAATATATGTTTAGTACAGCCATAAAAGACATCTAAGGATAAAAAATCCAGACAAATTTCTATAACCACCATGCTTGGAAAGTAAATAAACAGTTATGGATGTTATGATCTATATTATTAAATCCCATAATTTCATACAGTAGTGACCACAAGACAAAAACAAACTTTTTTTTTTAACATTTAAATATCTATATCTATTCAAAGTGTTTGTAACAAATATCTTGAATGGCCTAGTTAATTTTTTCCACATTAGATAAATAACATTTCAAATGGTTTTTACTTGTCCCATTATGGTAAACATAAGTAGTAATCAACGCACATTAGCAACACCCACATAGGACATGATATTTATGTTATTTCCAATACCTAGTTTTAGGTTATTTTTATTTACATTTAATTGAGTTGAATGAACATAGATTTTTCGCGTACAAGGCCAGTCATTTACTATCTTGCCCCACAGGCAGGTCATGATTGTTTTATGACAACATTGATCAGCTGATTTAATTTGACACTTTGTAAATCTAAAAATATTACCTACATCAAATTGAGCAATACGTCGGCAATGAGTGACCAAGCATTCCCAAAAATAGGTCACCGCACGTTATTTCGTGGTTACACACAAAATTCAACGCAAATCTTGATGATTTTATACGTAATTCCACTATTTACGAGACAAATTCAATATTTCATTCTCATTCAGCCTTGCGGTTGTCCTATGCAGCACAACTGATTTGACAAAAAATACAGAACGACGCTTACCTGGCTTCGACAGTTGCTCCGCTATTTCCTGCCATGTAGATTCCCTCGCTAATATATTCTTTCGCGATGGATCGTACACATTATACAAGAAACTATGAGGCTGCACTAAATCCACAAGCTGTTCATCCTCCTCCGAGGACCAGCCAACCGCGTTCAAAGGCATTTCCAACTTCTCGTTTTCGCTTGCGTCACAAGATCAAAACAAAATGTCCGCTGCCTATCAGAGGAACGAAAATAGCCGCGCTGCGCAGCACGACGTCACAACCTAACGATGTTCCTCTTTTGTTTGTGCATTCCATTGCTTCGATTGGTCGTTGAGATGATGTAGAACTTTACGATGGTGACTAATGCGCCATCTACCGAGGAATAGTAAATTTAGGATAGAAGCGCCCTCTATATTACATACACAAAACTTGTACCGTATCTATTCGATACTAGATGGCGGGATGTGAGATGTGCAATAAGTTTCTTGCTTAGATTATTTAGGTTTCTTGACAATCATTTTGCTAGGCGGTAAAACATCGGTAAAATCGGTAAAATCTATTTAGAAGACAGTCAAATTGGCCATGCTTACTTTATTATTCATAATGAATGCTATTGAGTTTTTCTTTTAGGAAATTCTTTTTTTTTTTAATTCAGCCCAGAATTTCGAACTGTGCCCGATAGATGGCATTAAGCTCGCTTCTTATTACTTCTAGGACTACGGAGGTGAATCTTTCTCTCCTTCGTGTAGAACTAACTATAAACCAGGGTCACTATTGATAGGGTAGGGCAGTAAGACCCTATCTCTACCGCAGTTGGAGATGTCAATGTACATTATACATACGCCAAATGAAAAAGACCCCGCACCTATTCTATTAAAAAAATAAACATTCAAGTAAATTCAATAGTTGGACCCACGGACTCTCCTCCATGGTTAGACCACAAGAATTTTATTTAAACAATTTTAAATTAGTGTAATGGCTAAAACGATTGGCTTTCTATCTACGCTACGTGCTGGTTCGATTCCCGCATGGAGCAAATATTTGTATGACCTACAGATAATTGTTCGGGTCTGGGTGAAGTAAGATATGCAGGTGATGCATTATGTTTGTAAACTGTAGGTACCCAAAATAAAGGTTAAGCGTTATTTAAAAAAAAAACATACGAACGCGCAATTTGATGCCCACTTATGAAGTAGGAACCTACCTTTTTTATTTTGTTTTCGTAACTATTATTTTAACGTTTTCTCTCTGTATGTAATTTTCTTTGCGAGTCCGAAATAAATCTTTTTTCTTTCTTTCTTTCTTTCTTTCTTCAGCAATCAGCGCTTAGAGTTTATATAATGAACGAATGTAACATTTAAAATTTTGTCTATTTTTATCAAAATTTATTATCAGTTAATATTAAAAAAGCTCGAAGGCATCTCGTAATTTCGTCGGCTTGTTTAGTCTGTGCAGTATATGATACAGATTAGATAGCGATGCAAATGCAGCTGTACTGGAGAGCATTTTATAAGCTTTTTTGGAAGTTGCTGTTTTTTAATGATTATTAAGATTTTAATATGGAACGTTTGGTTGAATTTGATTGAATTGTTTTATTCAATATCCGATAATAATGTTTGATTTACTGCAAAGTGCAAACATTGCGAACTCTTCCTCGCAGGCAATTATTAATTTTGCCTTAATGTAATTCACTGAGAGAGTAATTAGATTATACTTACCTCGATAGCTGAGAATCACATGACATTGACAATGCCAGCATGGCAAAAATTGTTTCTATTATTATTTATTTGTTTGCTGTGAACGGGAGCCGCGCCTGGCACAGACGTGGGCGCAATCGATTTTCTGATCTGTTGTCTCTATTTTGCGTCGCTTGTCGGGTAAATAAAATAAACCCCTGTTTATCGCTTTTTAAAATTTCACCTCGACGTTGATCCAATAATTGGCCAAACGTTTTTATTTTTTTGAACTTTTTCAATAAACTATCCTCTATTCTTACTAAACAACTTAATAAATAGGTAACACTCCTTTCATCGATTGTTATCAAAACTTATACAAAACAAAAACTCTCCCCGGACAATAAATATAATAAAACATAATTATACATAACTATTCTTAATAGAATCCTTACTAATTAGTAGAGATACACGATCGCGTGTCGGATCTCTTGTTTGATGTGGCTGATAATAAATTTAACTAGAGAAACTTCAAGGTACGGAGGCATAAAATTTTAGTATTGAACGACTACTGTCTTGTAGGGACTTTTTGTATGTCTAAGGCCGCTTTTTGATTTCTCCGTGCGGCATATGTAAGTATGCGGTAAGGAAGGAAAGAAAGAAAGGAAATACGGACCCAGTGACAACACAAGAGACAAATGCATAAAAAAAAAAACATGGTACTCATGCTTGTTCGTTCTGAACGCGGCAAACAGATTCCTCAAGAAGCACTCATTAAAATAAAAGAGCTTGGTAAGGAATCTGCGAGTCTACCGCGTAACAAAATGGTAATGAACATCAGACTCTGGTAATAAACTTCAATACGATCGTGAGACACTAAACTTCGAAGTACCTTATAATTTTTTTACCGATCTTGAAGATTGGAGTCCTAACTTCGTATTGAAGTTTATTACCAGTGACGATGTTCATTACCATTTTAGTTACGCGGTAGACCCGCGGTACCGAATCGGTACACAGCACAGATATAGATATCTGTGGGCCGAGCACGAATGTTTTGACGTATAGTAACGTAAACGTAAGCAAATTTTGATTATAAAATACGATGAATCTATCGCATTTTTGTTTAATTTTATGCAACAAACGCACTTGTTTCATGAAAATGTAAAAATATTGCATGTATTTCCAAAAAAATATCATGGATTAAACATGTATTTTTGGTTCTAAATTTGGTTACGTTTACGTTACTAATACGTCAAAACATTCGTGCTCGGCCCACTGTGCTATACAGCGCGCGTATCGAGAATACAGATAGCGCACCGACAAATCAGGAAGCGGCCTTAGGATGTGTGATATTAACTTTCGCGTGGATGTGGGAGGCGGAGAACCGAGTGCGGTGGCGAAACTTGGGGGGCCAATCTCCAGCATTGGACTTTGATATCTGTGATAGGCTATTAGCTATAGAGATTTAAACAATTTCCAACCCGGAAGACTAATTCTTCTTTAACTATTTTTTTAACTTTCTTTCTTTGTTGAATTAGTATTGTTTCTGTTTCGGTAGTGGGGGTTAGGCCGACCACTCCTGGGACAGTCTCCCACTTGGCGACGGACGCTTTGATGAAGGGAGGGAAGGTAGTAGGTAGGTACCTAAGTACCTGCCAAGTTGCTGTCTTCCAACCCTGCGCTGGTAACGTCCGTCTCTGCGCACCCTGTAATGCGCTTCTGACCTATCCTCACTTGGCTACGGATAACCAAGGGGAGAGGGGAGGGGTGATGACTTTCACTTTGATGGAAAGGAAACTACTTCTTGCTTTAAGTACTTGCTGACTTCTTGAGGGTTCCGCTGCTCTGCTGTGACTGTTCAGCGACTGTTTGCGACTGTGGCCGTAATGAAAACGGCCGCTCCTTTTATACTATAGCGGAACCCTTTAGAAGTCTTTATTTTATTTATTGAATAAAAAACTGTCCATGTTGTATAAACATGCGCCTCACCTATCTTATAACAAAATTAATGTTTCTAAACAAATGATCAGCATATTTTTCCTAAATGTGTGGCCGTCTAAATCAGCAATAATCTATTTATCTTATGATATCTATTTACATACAGCGCTATCGCTTTGTGTGGTCGCCGACAATGGTATCTATTTACAGAGTGTCGCCGACATTCTCCCCCTCGTGCACAGCACCATCCTCTTGACTCGGCGATTCTCCTGGTACTAATAGCACGACGCGTGAACTTGGTCGTCGCAGTACGCCGCCTCTGGTCTCGATGTCGACGATCCTGGTTCTTCCGTCTGGTCCTGGATACGTTTCAAGGATCTTCCCTCGTGGCCATGTGCATCGTGGTAGGTTAGGGTCCACGATCATGACGACGTCGCCGACTCGTAGTCCGGTGGTGTCTGTTTTCCCGCTGATTCTTCTTGGCAGCAGGGTGGGTAGGTATTCCCGCAGCCAGCGCTGCCAGAAGTGGTCTGCCAGCCGCTGTGTAGTCTTCCAGGTTTCACGGCCGACGAGCTCGTTGTCTCGAAAGGCGCCGATCCTAGCGGCACCGCATGATCTTCCGATGAGGAAGTGGTTTGGGGTGAGTGCCTCTTCTTCCAGGTTCCCCGACAGGTCCGTGAGTGGTCGGGAGTTCACGATGTGCTCAGCTTCCAGCAGGAGGGTGTGAAGAACTTCTTCTCGAGGATGCTTCTCCTTCAGCGTTGCGGCTAGTGCAGTCTTGATTGATCGCACCAGTCGTTCCCAGGCGCCGCCCATGTTTGGTGCACCTGGTGGAATGAACTTCCACTGCACGCCGATCTTCTCTGCTTCTGAAGAGAGTTCTTCTTTCTTCATTTCTTCTACAGCTTCCTGCAACTCTCTGTTGGCCCCGATGAAGTTGGTGCCGTTGTCGGAGTAGATGGACTTCGGCATTCCTCTTCTTGCTGCGAACCTGCGAAGCGCCATGATCATGGAATCTGTTGATAAAGAAGGAGTGAGTTCCACGTGCACTGCCCTGGTAGTTAGGCAGGTGAACAGCGCTCCCCATCGTTTTTCATGTCGCCTTGCTACTGTGATGGTCATGGGTCCGAAGTAGTCCACTCCAGTACAGGTGAAGGGGTGGCTCCCGTGCCGCAGTCTCTCCGAAGGCAGGTTCCCTGTTGGTGTCTCTTGAGGCTTGGCTTTGTTGATCTTGCACCATTGGCATCGATGCTGCATTGCCCTGATCGCCGACCGCAATCCTATGATCCAGAAGCGTTGCCGAAGCTCGTTCATGACGGTTTCGTGATTTCCGTGGTTGAATCTTCTGTGGTAATCTTCGATGATTAGTGCGGCGATCTTGTTTCTGCTGTCCAACACGATGGGCCTCTTGTAGTCTCTGGATACGCCTCGGATGGTGTCGATTCTTCCTTTTAGCCGGATAAAGTTTTCTTCTAGCCCGACGTCGAGTCTCTTAAGCTTGCTGCTCCTGCTGAGGGGTTTCCCCTGCTGCATGAGGCGGATTTCTTCTCCGAAGCTCCCTTCTTGACTCTTCTTCAACAGTAGCAGCTCCGCTCGTTCCAGTAGCTCTGCGTCTATCGGCACGAAGAGCTTGCTGGTTTCTTCGCTGCCAGTCGTATGTTCACCGGCGTCTTCTTGCGCTGCTGTTGCTTCCACGTGGGGTCGTCTTTTTCTTTCGCTGCGTGGATCTTTTCCTTCTTCCTGCAGAGTTGAATGAACTGCAAGACTTGTGCTGTTGCTCTCCATAGTCTTCGCCAACTGGAGTGCTTCTCTGGATCTGGCGTGATGCTGCTGCTGTCGCTCGAGGTCGCCACGATGTCAGCTACTTTTTCTTCCCCGGTGACTTCTTTCTTGAAGCTTCTGTCTGGTGGCCAATGTGTCTCGTCCCGATGCAAGAAGTCTGGTCCTGTAAACCAGCGATGATTGTGGGTGAAGTCCTCAGGAACGTTGCGGGTAGCGTCGTCTGCAGGATTCGATGCTGTGGGAACCCATCGCCATTGCTGCGGTGTAGTGAGGTCCTCGATCTCTGCCAGCCGATGCGCCACGAAGGTCTTGAAGGTCCTGGGGTCCGTCTTGATCCAGGATAACACGATGCTAGAATCCGTCCAGTATACTTTCTTCTTCACGTTCAGCTCCAACTCCTGTTCCACCGAGTGTGCGAGTCTGCTTCCTAGGAGGGCGGCCTGCAGCTCCAGGCGAGGTATGGAGACCGGCTTCAGCGGTGTCACTCTGGCCTTTGCTGCCACCAGGTGAGTGCTGTAGGCTCCATTCGGTTCTTCTATGCGCCAGTAGACTGCTGCAGCGTACGCCATCTCGCTCGCATCTGTGAAGGTGTGTAACTCCCCCTCGGTGCAGTATGGTGCTATACATCTTGAGACGTGCAGATTCTTGAGCAGCTCCACATGTCCCAGGTAAGACTTCCAGGCTTCATGTTCCTTTTCTTGAATTTCTTCATCCCATCCTATGCCACTTCTCCATATTCCTTGCAGCAACTTCTTCCCCTGGATGAGCACAGGAGACACGAGGCCTAGTGGGTCAAAGGTTGACATGACCGCGCTAGTCACTTCTCTCTTCGTAGGTTTTCTTCCGCCCTGGATCACTTCTTCAGGTGTGTTGCGCAGATTGGCGCGGAATCCCAGCGCATCCTCTTCTGTGAGCCAGCGTAGACCGAGGGTTTTCTCTTCTTTCTCGCCCAGCTCCACTTCTTTCTTTTCTGCAGCTTCCTTTTTGATTTTCTGCAGGAGTCCTGGTTGGTTGGATGCCCATCCTCGTAGCTCGAAGCCGGCCTTCTTGTGTATGAGGTCCACTTCATCTGCTATCTTCAGGAACTTCTCTTCGGTGTGGAAGCTGTGTAGGTAATCGTCCATGTAGTGATTACACTCGATGGCTCTGGCGGCTTCCGGGTACTGGTCCTTGTAGTCAGCTGCGTTCCTGTTCTTCACGAAGATTGCCGTGCTCGGAGATGATGTGGCGCCGAAGATAACCGACGTCATCCTGTACTCCTTGGGCGGCGTGTCTCGCCGCTCGCCCCGCCACAGGAACCTAAGGCTGTCCCTGTCTTCTGGCCTGATCTTCACTTGTAGGAACATCTCTTTGATGTCAGCTGCTACCGCCATGGGGCCCTGCCGAAACCTAAGCAGCACTCCGAAGAGAGACTGCAACAGGTCTGGTCCCGGCAAGAGCGCGTCGTTGAGGCTCCTTCCTCTTGATTTGGCTGCGGCGTCGAATACGATGCGTATCTTCTTCTTGAGCGGGTGAACCACGGAGAAGTGAGGCAGGTACCATTTCTTTCTTGAGATGCTATCTTGAGGTGCTTCTTCGGCGTATCTGTGGTCGAGTAGATGCTGCATCTGCTTGTTGTATTCCGACTTCAGCTGAGGATCCTTGTCTATCTTCTTCTCGATGTTACTCAGCCTGTTCTTAGCTGATGCGTAGCTCTCGGGCATCTGGTCGTCTTCCTTCTTCCACAGCAGACCAGCTTCGAAGCGTCCATCTTCCAGCCGCTTGCAGGTCTTCTCCAGGATGGCGATTGCTCTTCCCTCGGAGTCCGTTGTTGGTCTTCTTGGCTGCACTCCCAAAGCTTCTATCGCGAAGTGGTCCTTGATCGCCTGGTGCATGTCCTCTTCCACGGTGTTGACGTGCAGACAGTTGTTCAGGAAATGTACTGACCTGGCACTTCCTGCATCAGATCCGTGTAGTATCCAGCCTAGTTCTGTTCTTGACGCCACTGGTTCCCCTGGTTTCCCTCTGATTGTCTCTTGAGAGATGATGAGCTGCCAGTTGTCTTGCCCGATGAGTAGTTGAGGCGCCATTGCTTCATAATACAGGATGTCGGTCATCTTCTTGAGGTGCTGGCATTCTTCTATTCTGCTCCTGTCCAGGAACTGCGGAGTAAGCTTCAGGTCATCCATTGTTCTGACTCGTTCCAACGTCTTCTTGACGTCGCGATGAACCCCTCTTATCGTAAGGTTCAGCTTCCTTGAGTCCTTCTTCCTGATGAGCCTTCCTCCAACTGTTTCGATCACCAGCTCCTCTTCTTCTCCTGTTGCCCCAAGCTGCTCGGCGACTTCTGCGTCCAGCAACGATACTGTTGAGCCTTCATCCAGGAGCGCCATGATCTTCTGTGATCCTCTTGGTCCATACACCTCCACTGGAGTCATCTTCAGGTACGCTCTTGCTGTCTTCACTGCGTGCACTGGCGCCATGATGTTCGTCGCCACTTTATGCTCCGTCTCCTTTTTGCTGGTCTCCTCTTCTGATATCTTTGGCTCTGCACCGGCATCCGTATGCAGTAGCTGATGATGCCACCTTCTGCAGATCTTACACGGCGGATTCTTGCAACCTTCTTTTCGGTGTCTCCCCAGAAGACACTTGAAGCAGACGTGACTCTTCTTCACTAGGGCCCATCGCTCTTGTACCGCCAGCTCCTGGAATTTGTTGCATTCTACTATGGAGTGTTCACCCTGGCACAGAGGACAGCTCTTCTCGTTCTGCTTCGCTTCATTTTCCTTTGCAGAGTTTGCGGCATGTCTGTAGATCCGCTTGGGTCCACTCTTCTCTTCTAAAGTTGCGAAGGCTCCGCATTTGTCCGCTTCGGAGTTCAGGAACTTGGAGACCAACGTCAGGTCGGAGAAGTCATCTTCATCCTTGCTCGCAGTGAAGTCGTACCACCTGAACCTGAGAATCGAAGGCATTTTTTCTACAATTTGTTTCACTATTTCCGGAGAGTGTAGGTATTGCGGTTTCTTCAATCCCTTGATGGCTGCTACGCTGTTGTTCACTTGGCTGGCGAAGATGCATATGTCCCTCGGGTTTTCCGATATTCTTGACAGCGCCTTCACTTTTTCTAATTCTGCCAGCACCAGCGCGTCCGGTCTGCCAAATCTTCTGCGAAGAGCTTGCATCACTTCTTCTGGAGACGCTGCGGAGTACAGCAGGCTCTTGATGGTTTCTCTTGCGTTGCCTTTCAGCGCCTTCCTGAGTCGCGCCATATTCTGCGGCTCGGAGAACATCGGCGCCGTATCTTCGTAGACCACCTTGAAGGCCAGCCACTCGCTGCTGTTGCCATCGAAGTACGGCAACTCGTGGATGTACTTGGGCTGCGAAGCTGATCCTCCCTTTGTGGCAAAGGCTTCCTTTAGTGCGTCTGCCAAAGCTTGAACCTCCACCGTAGCACCTCTAGAAGGCGAGTTCTGTTCAAGCTTCACTGTTGGCAGGGCTTCTGAGGGTCGCTGACCTCGCGGCTCTGGCTTGTCAGCCTCCCTCTCTTCAAGCATCGAATTCTGGATCCAGTCCTGCACCTGGGCCGTTCTGTCTTCCTGGTCTTCGTCCACGGAGTCCTCTTCTTGATACTGCGCCTGTTCTAATCTGACGCGGGCTAGCTTCGCTGCTGCCTGGGCTTGCTCTAGCTCCAGGCGTGCCAGTTCCTCTCTGGCTTCCAGCTCGCGTCTTCTGGCTGCTGAACTCGTGGTCTTCGTTGACCTGGCCCGACGACTAATCCCCACCGATATCAGGGTCCGGGCGGAGTTGTCCATCCTCTGAACCGGTGCATCTTCTGGGATCTTCTGATCTGTCGTCTTCTTCTGGTCCATCCTCCTCAGCGGTGCTGCTTGTTCTGGTCTGATGACCTTGGATGCACCCGTTGTGACAGTCGCTTCGGTCGCGGTGGTTTCTTCTGAAGCGTCGGTTCCTCTCGACTCTTCTGTAGCTTCAGTTCCAGAAGACGCTGATGCTGACGTAGCCCTTTCTTGCTCTTCTGTACGTTCTTCTGCCGGTGCTTCTTCTGTAGGCGCCGGCGGTGAGCGGAGGGGGACGTCCTTCTGGCTTCTTGTCATCACCATCTTCTTCTTGCAGGATCCGGCTCGAAGGACCAGCTGTTTCGGTAGTGGGGGTTAGGCCGACCACTCCTGGGACAGTCTCCCACTTGGCGACGGACGCTTTGATGAAGGGAGGGAAGGTAGTAGGTAGGTACCTAAGTACCTGCCAAGTTGCTGTCTTCCAACCCTGCGCTGGTAACGTCCGTCTCTGCGCACCCTGTAATGCGCTTCTGACCTATCCTCACTTGGCTACGGATAACCAAGGGGAGAGGGGAGGGGTGATGACTTTCACTTTGATGGAAAGGAAACTACTTCTTGCTTTAAGTACTTGCTGACTTCTTGAGGGTTCCGCTGCTCTGCTGTGACTGTTCAGCGACTGTTTGCGACTGTGGCCGTAATGAAAACGGCCGCTCCTTTTATACTATAGCGGAACCCTTTAGAAGTCTTTATTTTATTTATTGAATAAAAAACTGTCCATGTTGTATAAACATGCGCCTCACCTATCTTATAACAAAATTAATGTTTCTAAACAAATGATCAGCATATTTTTCCTAAATGTGTGGCCGTCTAAATCAGCAATAATCTATTTATCTTATGATATCTATTTACATACAGCGCTATCGCTTTGTGTGGTCGCCGACAATGGTATCTATTTACAGAGTGTCGCCGACAGTTTCTCTTACAGTTCTTGTACCTATTATATTTATTCTGGACTTTATACTCATCACTGTAGGAGCTAGGAGTGTTCGAATCCTGTATTTAACTTTCTTGTCTATTGGTAAAATTTGACAAATGGGAAATAATTTGTCAAAGTCCTTATAACACTTTCCCTTAACTTTTTTGCTCACTAAGAATTTAGTCAGTCTATGCGGGATCACATCTCCTATTTAAAACCACGCCTGTATTCCCCGTCAAAGGGTTAGGCAAAGGTTTACACATGTTCCTGATGCTGTTATTGAGTCCCATGGTACTTAATAACGGCATCGTTGCCCATTGCCATCCGGCACAATAGCAAACTGAGGAAAAACTTTGTCCGACCCGAGAATCGATTCCAGGATGTTACGCTCAGCAGCCGCACTTGCGAGCGACCACTAGACAGTGAGGAGTCCAATATATAATAACATAAAAAGTCTATGAGTATCTTCAATGTATATATTACGTGAAGAGAAAACTTTGTACCCCTTTTTAAGTATACTGCGCGCAACTATGCTGAATCTCACACTCCTTCAGTGTGAGATTTGTCATAGTTAAAGTTATTATGGAGAAGGAGTGCACAAAGCTAAAATTACAGTCGAATTTCGACATCTGGGCGACCACTGGTAAAAGTAAAATGTTCTAAAAGTCACGCATCAGTTACGGATATAATATTAGGTAGGGGGGTAGGCAGCCGATGAAGTGTGTATCCGGTAACCATAGGTAGCTACTAATGTTTTTATAACTATTTCTGTATCATGGAAGTCATATTTTTGTGACGTATATTTT
Organism: Allophyes oxyacanthae; assembly: GCA_932294325.1. Classification (NCBI taxonomy): domain Eukaryota; kingdom Metazoa; phylum Arthropoda; class Insecta; order Lepidoptera; family Noctuidae; genus Allophyes; species Allophyes oxyacanthae. The sequence continues at coordinate 10,356,087 of OW028628.1, forward strand.
CAAATTTAATTAACTGAGTCGATTTTATTTTGGTTTGCTTTGGTTCAATCGGAGATTCGGAGATTCGGAGTTCATGCAGGAAATTAAGTTTTCGAATGGATTACTTTAACTGGAAATAAGTGTTTAATTAAGTAATTATTTTTCAAATTTTATTAACCGAGTCGATTTTATTTTGGTTTGCTTTGGTTCAATCGGAGATTCGGAGTTCATGCAGGAAATTAAGTTTTCGAAATGGATTACTTTAACTGGAAATAAGTGTCTAATTGAGTAATTATTTATAGTTTGATTTTTGACTGCTATATTGTATCCGGATGGTGATGAGAAGTGCATCAAAATACCAGTTGTTTTCACTCATTAGTTCTTGTGATTAGGTCAGTATTATTTTTATTTTGATGCGATGTTTGGCTGCGAAGTTCTTATCATCATCAACAACCTATTAATATTCCCACTCCTGGAACTCTGGCCTTCTATCTGCGAATTAGTTGGAGTTGGTCTGCAATGCGTCATGTGATCATGTCTTAATAATTGGGGACGCCAACAGAATGCGTTTCTGACACCTGTCAAAATATAGGTGTCTCTCGGAACAAGAAGTTATTGTTCTGAGTGGTGGCTTAAAACATAATCAAATTTAATTTTTATTATAAAAAGATAAACAATATATTTAACAGGTGTCAGTAACGCTGCACTGTACCTAGTTAGAGTAAGTAAATATTGTGAGTAGAGAGAGCATCAGAAAAAATAGGGGTGTTTCGATTTGTTAGTCATATTGGCAGCAGATAAAGTGCTCTATTTAATTCATTAGCTCGAGCGGACACTCGAGAACAATACTAACTTGTGCGTGTCGTCTTAATGAATTAAAGCTACATCAAAATAAATTTATAATTATGAAGTGCAACATGTACCTAATTTATTACAAAGTGGTGCTAACATGGTGCTTGGAATACCATATTCTAATAAAGCGTCCCATTATCTAGATATACGATGTTTGTCATAGATACGGAGATACGCGACCGAACTAAGCGCTCAAACACTAAACAGTTAAAATCAGCGCCGCGAACACTGCGCACGCGCCGCGCCACCGTCCGTTAAGTTACGAATTACCTATACGAATATCGAACTAAGAATTCTTGGTTCAAATTTTGAAATCGGAATCGGTAATTTATTGTAAAGTGTGTGTTTTTGTTTATGATTAAATTTTAATAGATAAAAATGGAAAATGTTGGAGTGTAGTGTTGTGATTTTGGGAGTCGTGTGGTTATACCGGTGCAAATCGGCGTTTTAAAAACAAGTTTTGCATAATGAAGCAATATTTGGGAGTCAAAACAGGAACGGTTCCGTGACAGTTGTCAACGTGACATCTGTCAACTGTTTCACGCTTGTTCGGCAGTTACACAAACGCTTTTTGACATTGTAATTTAATGTATTCTAGTCTTGGTTAATTGATTAAGTAATGGACGGGTTTAACTGCGGTTTAGAACTGGATAATGTGTAATTGACAGACATACGTTACATTACTACTTGATAATAACTGTTATTAAACGCAACTAGTTATAAGAGTTCAATTTCTAAATGGACTTTTAAGGTGTTGATAATACCTTTAACCTAATATTAATTTTATTATGTAAAATTAAATGTTCTCCAGTAAAGGTTTCCATTTCTAGTGACATAGATTTCGCAAAAGGTATCAGAATTACAAAGAAAAAAAGAAAATGGTTGCAATATTGAGGCACCATATGCAATAATAAAAAAAACTAAAAAAAGGGAAAAATAATTAAAGTAATCATAACATACATAAGCATAATTAGGTGAATGCTTAGTCGATATTCAACAAAAGTTATTCGCCAGCATTCGGATGATTCATCAAATACTTGACTAGAAGCTTCGTGAAAGAAGGAATTTTGGTCCCTACCGCCTTTCCATCCAATATCATGGCCTTCAGGGATAATAAGTGCCAACAGTCAATATTGCCAGTTTGGGACCCGGACAGGTCAGCCCAAAACAGTTATGGCTCTTTCTTCAAAAGGCTATTCCAGACCCCTACTTCTCACATGTTTATAAACAAATGCCTGTATATTAAAACATAATCCTTTGAGTTTGATTCGGTGTTTCTTCTCAGCAGGAGTCTTTCTTCTTTCTTTCTTTCTTTTTTTGAAAACATTGCCCCTCACTAGGATTTCTCCTGTATCGAGGGTACAGTTTACAAACATTCATGTCACATGCACACACAACCGGACCCGAAACAACTATCTGTAGATCATACAAATATTTGTTCCGAGCGGGGATCGAACCCGCGGCACGTAGCGCAGAAGGCTAATCACTTAACCACTGCGCCAACCGTGTCGTCTTTAGAAACGCGCTGGCGCCATCTAGATCTAGAAAATCACTTAACTTCCTATAAGGAATTCATCATTCGCCCTTATCTCATTTTATTTGGGGTCGGCGCAATATCACTTCTTCTTCCATTCATCTCTATTAGACGTCATCTCGGATTTTACGTTCTCAAATGCTACAAATTTCACACAATCCATCCATCTTTTCTTGGGTCTGCCTCTTCTTTTCCTATAAGGAATTATTTACAGAAAATAAATCATTATTTCAAATGGTCATAATAATTTCTATTGACCGTACAAAACAACGCTACTGAAATCGATTCCAATTACGATTATTAATATCACATGATTAAGCGAGTTAAAAATTGATTAATAAAACTAATTTATATCCAGTTTCCATAATCGATAGAAACCAATGTCAGTTCAAATGATTTAGTGTTAAGTAGTGGGTGGTTGGTTATGTTATTGTCTTGTAAACAAATAAGTTAATGTGTTCTCGAAATGCATCGTACGAATATTTTGAATGCCTTTTTAAGAGACGGCGGGGAATGCTGCGAGGTAAAATTAGAGACAGCAAAGAGAAAAGTACTTTATACTAAGTTTATCTTCTTGTCTGTACTTGAACAGGACTCCATTTATCTTTTTAACCTCCGACAAAAAATGGGTAAGTTTGTAGAGTGTATCTGTTTATCTGTCTATCGGTGTATCTGTCTGTGGCATCGTAGCTCCAAAACGGATGAACCGATTTCAATGCAGTTATATTAATTGAAAGCTTGTTTAATTGGGAATCGCCTTAGCTATGTTTCATGAAAATGTTTTCAGCCGTTCAAGAATTACAGCTCTTTAGCAGTTCCTCTTTCAATGCCCAGGGCCCATATAACAGTTTTTTTAACCTAATCTGTTCCTCTTCTGGGCAAAGATCTGCCCCAAATTTTCCATACATTACTCTCCATGGTATGCTCCGGCCATACCAAAAAAAAAAACAAAAAAAAGCGCCGTGATTGTCGCTCCAGCCTTTTCTGTGCCTCCGTTGGCGACGAAGTCCTTTCTCAGATACCACCACTGCATAATAATTTTTCTCCACATTTCCGGGTGCATTCCTATATCATTAAATAGACTCATAAGTATTTCTTATCTCTCAATCAATCAGGCAAGCCCCTCACAGTCCACCACCTTCGATTTTCCCGAAACAATGCTAACCAAAATGGACTAACAGCATAGTATGTTAGCATCAACTTGACACATATTAATGTTGTGCGTTTCGACGCAAAACGACAATGAATGTGCCATCAGATCCCTCGGAAGTCGCGGTATGCGCTCCCGGTAACTGTCTCGCTATAAAAGGGATACTGGACTAGGGCTGGCGGGATTTAGAAGAAATAATCTATACTAGTCTGGACGTTTTCTGGCTATTTTGGGTTTTCAAATAGATACCTCACTTGGTGAGTGTTTCGCAGACCACTGCGATGAGAGCATCAGCAGCGACTTCAAACAAAATTACAACAGCGATCTATCGAATCTCTCAGATGTCTCGGTATGTGCTCCTAGTAGGTAACTGTCTCGCTATAAAAGACAAACAAATACATTAGGGCTGGTGGGGATTTAGAAGGAAATATTGGTTGTAAGGTGGAAGGAAAGCGTAAGTGAAATTCTAAGTTTATGGTATTTTTGAAACAAAGACCATCAAACTAAACCTACATGTACCATCTAAACTCTAAAGCAAGGATAACATTAATATTCTGAACTTTATAAAAGACGTTCAGAAGTTTCTTTCTTTACTTAGTAATTTTGGTATGAAATTAATACAAAAAGATAATGAATGGATCCCTCGGAAGTCGCGGCTTGCGTTCTATGTAACTGTTTCGCTATAAAAGGGATTCGGATGGAGGGCTGGCAAGTTAGGTCCCGCGCGATTATTCTCTAGAGTCTAGACAGATAACTTAGCAAAACACGAAATCCCTCCTCGGTGATCTGTAAGTCTACGTTATGTAGCAACGAAAACAGCAGCCAATAGGACGCCCTTAACGATACAGAACGGTACAGCTAGCTATGTTCAGAATTCTGATCATTGACTTGCAGCTATTTTCTATGATCTTCTGAGGATCATAGAAAGTGCCAATAGTCAATGCAAATTGCACTCTAATCCACATATGTGGTCGCGGGACTTATCTCATTACCGTGACCCCGGAACGTAAAGGGCTATCGAAGGAACACCGTGGATTTTAGTTAGTACAAGTCTGACAGTCCCTCCCGCCCTGCCCGGGGTGGGAGGACTCATTTGATGATTTTACCACGCTAATAAAAAAAAAAATAAAAAAAAAACCACATATGTGTACCTAGATCGAATTTTAATTCGACAGCATCGTTTACTCACAATAAAAACATGATGGGTCTAAAGGCCTCTGTTTAAGTAGTAATAGCTTAGTTAAGCACACAACCATATTATAACATTATCACCACAGCTAACTTCCAACATGCGCAGAATAATAATCAACTGATGTTTCCTTTTATACTGTTAATAAAGCAAACTTAATCTTAATACATTTCCAAAAGCCATCATTATAACAGCGGATGTCCGCAAAGTGATGACATAAATTCTTTTAAATGATGACAATCATAAAATACACGAACAGGCAAGTGTCAGCCCTAATTAGGGATACATCGGAGCTCGTGGCTGGCTTATTTTGGTACTGTCCGCCGTGAGGACGCCGTGTGTTAGATAAAATTTAGCTTTATATGCTTTATTTTTACACTAGCTGCACCCGCGACTCCGTACGCGTTGAATTTAGATGGTGAGGTTTTAGAAAAAAAATATATAGCTTATGAACTTACTCATGATGCACACTATTTCTCTTTTTCTTTTTTAATTTAAACATTGCCCCTCACTAGGATTTCTCCTGTGTCGAGGGATCAGTTTACAAACATACATGTCACATGCACACACTTAACCAGACCCGAAACAACTTTCTGTAGATCATACAAATATTTGTTCCGTGCGGGGATCGAACCCGCGGCACTTAGCGCAGAAAGCTTATCACTTAGCCACTGCGCCAACCGTGTCGTCAACCGTGTCGTGTCGTGTGTCGTCATTTCCTTGTCAAATTTCATTAAGATCGGTCTTGAAAAGGTAACAAACAGACAGAGAAAAGAGAATGAATTAGGTACTTTCGCATTTATAGTAAAATGTATTTCTATTGCGGGATAACTCCAAAACAGGTTGGGATTAGGGCTTCTTTCTCTTATAATATTATTTCCGTGAAAATGATCTTATTCTCACCTGTAAAAGCTTATTAGAAGAAAATCCTAGGAAAGCGAGACGTAGCAGTTGTACAACATGATGTACCTACGTATTTCCTTTCTAAAGCAACTTTTGATAATATTTGTATTTTGTTTTGTAAGTTCATATTTGTTCCCAATAATATTTGAACTGACTTGGATGGTAGACAGTTGGAAAAGTTTGCATAATTACCAAATTCCTTTTTTTTTCTTTTACCTCTCGTGTACAGAGAGGTAAAAGAAAAAAAAACTAATTGCATTGCAACTGGATTGTGTAAAAACTGCAACGTCTTGTTACAATAAAAACTATTTTAGACATCAGTACTAACGATGCTAACATAATTTTACAAATGAATATGGCAAAAGTTGCTACATACACATCTTGCAGTCCAAATAGAAACGAATATTAGAAGCAACTGTTTACAGTTTATTCAAAATAGAAGTATCTAAAACGAATACGTTATGCAGGAAAGTCACTGGAACATGACACAATAGCTTTTTCAAAATAGACTGTTAGTTACAGAGAATGAAAGTAGACCTAATAAGAGGATGCATAAGATAACAAGGCTCATATTCAGTATGACAACCATTTTCTTATCTTGATCTGTCAAATTTTGTATGTAATTGAAAGATACTCGTATATGCGTAATTTAACCATGACAAGAATTATTGTCATAGAGAGTAAGGCTCCAGGATATGATAGATAGATGCATGAGCTCATATAAAAAACTGAATAAAATAACAATAAACAAATGAATGTGGAAACTTGGATTCTAAAAATCTTGCAGAGAAAATACGCAAACTAGCAATATGATAGAACATAGAGTTTAAAAAGAAACTAATGAATTCAAAACCAAAATACAATTATTTGGTCAATTACCTTAAGCAGCTAAAAGTTGTGCGCTTGCTCGTAAATAGACAGCTAGTTCAAATAGTTATCTTACTAATAACTTGCAAACTAATACGTGTATTCTGGTTGTAGCTCAATGGTGCAGTGTTTATGTTTGCACAAAAATTTCACTGCACTCGAGCTCTACCCACGCGTTTACAACCGGTAATATTCACTATGTGCTTCTGAGTTTAGGGTTACCAACTTGGTTTGATAGCGATGGGCGATTCGACAGTGTGATTTTCGCTCGTTCTTGTCTTGCTCATTCATAGATTAGAGAGTGTTCTATGAGCTGCTTCAATTGGCGTTTACGAATATAGTCGTTGTTATTCGTACAACACCAAAAATGTATGTTTTGATATTATATAAAAATCCATTAAAAATTTAGTTATATGAGAATCATTTGTTATGATTTTGTAATCGTCATAAATTATTGTTAACTTTATCAATTCCTCCTGCGGTAACGCAGGTGATAGATGTGTCTCTAACAAGTTGATACCTTACGTCTTACAGGATAGTTCTGATACTTTTACTGTCTGCTAACCCTAAAATAGATTGATATATACCAGCTAAACTGTAGGCTGTACGGCAATTAAGCGGAGTCATAACACAAATGAAATAACCACTGGCAGCTGATGGACTGGCTGATGAAATAGCGTGTTTATTACATGGCACAGAACATTTATTAGCTAAATAATTAATTAAATCAAGGCATGTCTGATTGAAACTAGTGCATAAAGTGGTAGACATTGTAATTGAAATAGTATTGTTTAAAATAGCTGTTTTAGTGAAGTTTATTATGTTGTTGGTTAGGTAAAGTGAGGATTTGATTGACTTGATTTGATGAATTGAATCCGTCCATTGATATTCATCTACTATAATATTATTAATATCTTAAAATTTCTATCTTGTTGTTGCAACACGGGTTACCATAGCAAAAAGGGGAGAGGGAAAAATCGGGTACAAAAAAAACCATACCTTTACCGTTTTCTCTCTCGATTTTTCGTTTTGTCTTCTGTCAAGGAGACAAAAGGTGGAGAAAACGGGTTTATCCACCCGCTGTGCTAACTTGGCAGTCAGCTGTAAATCTTCTTCTTCTTCTTCTTTTATTTTTATGGCTCCATCGTAATTCGATGATTTTGCCAACGTCAAGGTAGGAAATGACACGTGATTAGTTTATCTTAATAGGGGACACATTACTGACGTCTTAGTTTGTATACAGGCGCACGATTGTATAAGTGCTACGAAAAAGTCGTCTCCCCGCAACCTTATAGTTAGATCGAAATTAATTATGTATTTGTAATATGGTACCAGTAAAAGTTATTAATTTCAAAATTATCTTTATGTAAACCTACATTTATCAAACCTCATTATTATGTAGACATTTCTTAAATATCTCCTTGTGGAATTCTCTCAATTTTGCTAACTGCTTATCTTATTACAGCACATGATGGAAGATTCTCGATATTGCAGTTAAGATTTTCTACGACGTCAATATTTCTTTTACCACTAGCCTTGAATCAAGGTGTAGAATTCTACATATTTTTTTGCCTAACATAATAATCATCCAATCATGTATTTACCTCGCTTCATTTACCACACAAACATCTCTCAAATTCTTTTTTTTATCACGTAATTGCTAACAATCAGATGGTCACGGTAATCAGCGTTTAGTGAAATCGAGTGAGACTTGTCAAGTCGTCACCCAAACCAACCGTGGCGCGTAAAACATTACGTACCAGCGAAAGTGTGGGCAGTGCGGGGGCAGTTTTGTTTTCACTAGTTTAAGATTGCAAGAGGCTAGGGTCCGAATTATCGCGTTTGACGTTAAGACCGGTAGCCAAATCTTGTGCCACGTTATTTTGTTAGTCGATTTTAAACCTTAGAACTTTATGAGGGTAGTTTTCTTCACCAGAAAGAGATTAAATTGCAAATTATGTTTAGTTCTCCGTTATAGGCCTTCCACTTTCTGCCGCTGTACGTTTCTTAATGAATGGCAACTCCAATCTAAAGTTATTGGGAATTTCTTTCTTTTATGGAACGCTGTTAAATTTATATTTTTCATTATATCAAGAATGTGGCGTATTAGCCACGTAAAAGCTTCAGAAGCTTCGAAGAATATTAGTATTTTATTCTATTGTTGGTAAAAAGTTGTGGAACCACAGCCTAACTTATAAGCAAACCAATAAAGTTGCTAGTTAACTGTTTTATTTTATTTCCGGCTGTGCATTTAGTTTCCGATCTGTTAATAAGCCGTAAACGTCAAATATACACTCGGTTTTATTGCTAGCGGATCATAAATGTACACTTTAATTAAGTTGTAAGCTACGTCTCTTTAATATCTGTATTAAGTTCGAGAAACTACGCAAGGCCCCATAAAATGGAGAGCTCTCATTTCGGACGCTAAGACTCAAATTGTCTCAAGAAACTGCGCAAATCCGTACAAAGTGAAGAGTTCTCTTTTCGGAGGCCAAGAGTCACATCGGGTCACTGAAGCCAGAGAAGTAGTAGTAGAATTGTATTACAATTTAAAAAAAAAAAAACAAAAAAAAAAAAACAAATGCACTAAAGTTCAACCCAAGTCGATAAGTCGAGACCATATTTCCCGCTATATGCTGACCCGATAGTCTGAGATTATACAGAAAACCTTCAAATCCGCTCGGAAATGTGTAACACATTCGGGAAACCATAGTAAATTGACTGATAAGACAATCAGACCATCTAACCGGAAATATGGGCCCGGCCTTTAACGAAGAGATGCAGTATCTCATAAATTCATCAGATTATCTAAACTTATCTACCATAAAATATTTACTTTAGTAGTGTCACCCAATTTGATGTCACCTCAAAATATTATGGTTAATAACTGAAGATTTGGGTCATAAAGGGCCCCAAATTGCTTTGATATTATATTTTTGAGACCAGTAAACATCGTCTCAGCTATAAATGAGCCTATCTCCGTATCTTATTCGTTTACACAAGTCTTTAAAATTGATGGTGCCAAGGTGTTATGGTTAAACTATTTTTATGATCTTTATGCTCATCTTTCTTATCTTCGTCTGGCTATTCCTTGGTCTTTGTCAACACTTAGTGTTTCGACCTGATTGAAAGTCATGAGCAGTTGCACTCAATTAACACCATAGATGATGATTGATACTCCTGTTATAAACACAGTGCCAATTATACTATTACTTACTTATTATACTATTGTCACAGTATCAATAATTCTCATTGACAGCGCTCCAATCACACACACTCTCGAATTAAAGGATTGTCTTGTACTTTAGTAATAAAGAGTGAATTGTGGCTTCCAAAGAGTTTAGCAGCTAGACTAGAAGAAGCTAGAAATCAGAATTTACAAGCCCTATATTCAGCAGTGGCTAGACTCTAGAACATATCGGTTAATGTTTTTCATTTTCTACTTCTAGTCCATCTAGCCTATCTCGTCTATAATCTTCAGGATATTTACTAATTTTCTAAATTCATCATCATACCAGTTTCTGTGGCGACAAGTTTATCGTACTTCTGCAAAAAGTTCTCAATCTAAAAAGGTAATTATACTGTAACAACTAACGCTACACCGGTAAACACATGGTTTCTAAAGTTTTCCCTGCTTATTATTCTCGTTTTCCATACAGTTGACAGTCTGTCAGGTTGTTTGTTAATTTGCGAAACGTGCGCCGGCGCGGGATATTTTCATGTAAATGGTTTCTATTTATATGGAATCATATTGTGGTTACGTCTCGACTACTCTCAGACTCTCTGTGGGAAGTATCTTTAGTTTCTGTACCTAAGGACCCGAGTGGCGAATAGAATAAAATGACGATTGTATAATATACAACCGTCATTTTATTCCATTATAATGTCTGTCAGTTTGCCCATCTGTCAGTCTTTTGTTTGTTTTTATCTTTTGTCTAATACGAAATAAGTTTTAGTTAGACTTGAACTTGAACTTAACCGTGACATTGGTGCTAGGTTACGCTTTTTGTTACATTTTCGTTACAAAGCGCATCTTCACTAGTTTTTTTATTGGCTGCATTACGTCCAATACTTATACTTTGATGCCTCGAGTTCTATCTATCTTCAATTCTTCATCATTCTTCTTCTGCAGGTCTTATTGTTGTGAAGAAACACGTACTATACCAATGCCTTATTATACTCCGCAGAGTAAATATATTTGTCACAAGCAATTTTGCAAGTAATTTCTCACGAGGTGGCGACCTAAGGCTCATTTTACGACCCAAACATAAAACAACACAACATTATTTAAAGGACCGTTCAATAATGATCGAAGTTCTTACCTTTTGTTATATTATTAGCTTCATACAATAGCACTAAAATTATTTGCGACAGGACATCATCTGTCAGCCAACATCTTGGCTCAAACACGGCAAACACTGGAACTTCTTCAGTGCCCATTGAAGGATCAATAGCTATCTTGATGATTCTGTCCTACATAAATGCAGCATTGGATGTGTTTCATGCGCCAACATGCCAATAAATAATAATACATTTGACATTTGCTCCTTAGTCTCGTGTGAAGGATAACCAGTTACGAATACTTATTGTTTTGCATTGATTTCTGTTCTCTGTTATTATTGAACGAAATAAATGGCTGCTATGATTACGTTTAATGTTGAGATTGAGATAAATATGCAGTATTGTAGACCCGCTCTTTAATTAAGAGGCTGGGAGAGTTAATGCAGCTGTAAGTCTAGAACTAGCTCTGATATTAGGTACTGTATCGAATTAGGAAGTTAATAGATTAATATTGCACAATAAGCAATACAAAACACCTTGTGTGGGCTGCAAAAGAAAATTGGCTTCAAAAGAATTAAGAAAAGCTTAGCATAAAACAATTAAATTTGCCAAATTACGCAGAACGACAGAGTAAATGTTAAGCTTTCGTAAGTGCACGGCCAGTTTTTAAAGTAAACCAGAAGAAAATAATCAACTAACCAGGATCTTGGACTTTCATGATTATTGGTCCTTATTAATTACGTTTAAAAATGGTCAATGTGAATCCTGAAATATACTTTAGCATTACGCCAATGAATGCTAGGATATACATATATGAATTGATAATATTCTTTAAGCAGTAAGATTGGTCTTTATGAAAACTATTGGAAAAATGGTCCTTTGTAATCATTCATAATAAAATGATGTCCTTCTCAATCAGCTGACTACGCTGAACTTTAACATAAATCACACTAAAATGAAGATCATTGACATGCAATTTTAACATGAAGCAACTTCACTTTGCAAATATTTTAAATACTAAATGTGCTAACCGTTTATTTGTCGTGGCTATCCGAGCCATATGCAAATGGACACAGGTGTTGCAAAGATTTGCATATGTACCGTGAGACGAATCGCGTGGCAAACTTTGTTATATATGTAATGAACGCTATGTATTCATGTTACGCAACGGACACTGTTGAAAAGTGAACATGTTAGGGACAGATGTATGAAGGAATAAAGTTCTCAGAAGACTGTTAAAAGGTAACAAGTACGCTTGATACTGGAGAGATTCTAGGATTAGATTATGATGAGATTATAATAACAATAAATTTAGCATAGATCTCAACTGACTAGATCCTCGTAATTCCCCTATAATAGAGAACACCCATGAAATGAGTGACGAATTGAAATTTTCTTTAAGGCCCCACTCGTGTAAGACCTAAGTTGTAGCGTAATTTCACCAAAGAATGGGTTCACATTCAAGAATTCGGTCCATATCCCATAGATACGGTAAGATAGAAATAGAATAGAATATATTTTAATTTTCTCATCATCACAGAAACAAACATTAACAGAAATACACGTAAAATAGAGACTGGTGTCTGATGTAGGTAGAACCTGTATTACAGATCACCAGGCTAAATACCTGATAAATCAAGATAACAAGTTCTAATGAATAGAAAAAGTTAAAAAGATTATTATAAAGAATTTAAACTATAAATACTTAGAACTCTAAGAACAGTAGTACCTATACAAAAGGGAATCTATTATGTATGTATTATAAAACGTTTCCGCCATTCCTTGCATTTATAATTATTGTTACTGCATTCTCGCAATTTTAAACAAATAAAAGCTATTAGTGAAACTGTTTTACTATAGGTATTATTGTTAATTTGCTACAGATGGAAATGGAGGAAAACCATACCTCGTTCCTCCACAAAATAAAAACTAAACCTGGCTTCGGAACTGAAACTACTAGTTCTCTCGTTTACGTTTCAAATTGAAATGCTCTTTATATTCAATTCTAATCTATATGATGATGATGATGTAACATCTGATGAAGATCCCATTACGGGGTCCGGTTCAAGATTCCAGTAATAAGCATGCTCTTATAGAAAAGAACAAAAAAAATCTGGAATTCCATATCTGAAAATATTTTAGCAAATCCCCGAATTGTACAAGAGCAGCAAAATAAATGGTACCAGTGGCGACGATTGCGTCGCCACCTGATAAATTTGGGACACTTGTAGTCGTTAATTAAGTCATGTTTATCCATTTAAACGTTGTTATTACAACTAGCGGAACGCCAACGAAACGGCCTTTTATTTTTGACTAAAGTGGAGTTAATGTGAGCGATGTATTTATAGATTTCCAGAGTAAATATTTTTATAGACTTCATCGAGAACATCGTTAAATTGTGTTTTACTTTTGGTATTGCGTTTCTTTGTTTGAGTATGAGCTAAGTAATTATTAGTATTAGAGTTCAAAACGGGGGTATTTACCATGTTTATATCTTGTACTGAGCTCCCGATATTTCGGCACTGTTGCAAGCGCCATGGTCACGGATAAACTAAAAGTATTTGCGGGTGGATGTTTATTGGCAGACAAAACGGTCTACCCTCCTTCTGTTACGTTTTGTGCGCTCGGGTCCGGTACCACTATCACTTAAGGCACTTAAGCTCTTAAGCATCGGGAGCTCAGTACAAGATATAAACAGGGTAAATACCCCGTTTTGAACTCTAATACTAATGTTAGTGACCATGACAGTTTAAAAACTTATAAGTAATTATTGTTTTTGTTTATGTTTCATCATCATTTATTTTTGTGGCATTCCATTATATTTTTATTTATTCATACCAAATATCCAGTCATAAGTCATAACCACAATTTATATGTTTCAGTATATTTATTGGATTTCTTCAACAAAGAGACATACCACAACATATTTCATACAAAGAAGATTTATTATGGTTATGTGACGATCTCCTAAAAGGCATGACTTTCAACTTACCTTAAAGGTTCTCAAAATAAATAATGTTCTTGTTTTTCTCTATTACTTCATTGTTGAGTACATTAGTATGGACAATGCTTAGTACACCGACTGTGTTATTATGAGTCAATTGTATAACTTTAACACAATATTATACCTACATATATATAAGTCTTATTTTTATTCACATTAAATTACATTATTCTCGCAGGTCTTACCACAACATTGTACTGATAAAGATTATAATCTATTTTTTGAAAAGAGTTACCATGGAGTTTCTTGCCGGTTCTTCTCCATAGGGTCTACTATTTGGAACCGTGCACCTAGAGTCTCGACATTTCATAAGTGCCTGTATCTGGTTTACATGAAATAAAGATCTATTCTATATTTTTTTAAACTTAATACATCACATAAACTATCATCGGCACGTGGCTATTTCACTGTCATCATAAAAATATACCTAAGGTCGTGTCAATGCCCTCATTTGCTTACTTCGTTAATTCATTTCTAAGAAGCAGTGATGCAGTATCAAGTCATCGGCATCGTGTTGAAAGATTACTAAACTTGTTTGATATTCGTATAAGAAATATGATTATTATGTTTAAGATTAATAGGCGATTAGATCGTTCCATGCTGTCTGAGGGCAATAGGAGGATGAGCTGCTTGTCAATCAACCCAAATGAGAGGTGCAATTACAGCGTTACCTGTTGTACACACTCATTTTAGTAGAAGATGGATAGCAGATGGCATTCTGCTTCAATCTAGTATATTAGGTATTACAACTTCATCAGATTTTAATCTAAATCTGGTGTCATATAGTACATTGATATTGTAACCAAAGACTATAAACGTAAATTAATTCATCTTTACCTCGAATTATGTTCTCAAAATATTTGGTAACACAACTAAAGAAAATCAAAACATAACTTGATTGATAGTAACGAAACGTCATGTAGAGCTTTTTGCGTTTTAATTTTATTCGGAGAGGTATAAAAGTGTTGGACCTTTTTTGCAAACTTGAATTTATTTTATGCGTTTTGGGTATGCCATTCATTATCATTATAACTGTTTCTTTTTTCATTCAGTTTTTTTTTATTTGTTGCAAAGTATTCTTGATAGACATTTATTGTTTTTTTGGCTTGCAGATCCTTCTTGGAAATGGAGGTTCCAAAAGATTCCTAATTAAATACTTATTTTTGGTTGCCTTATTAGGAAATAAAAGTCAGTTATTTAACGGGCTTGTTTAGTCTTGCTATCATTCATTAGTTTTAATAGTTCATTGCTAGGATCCGCTTTTTTTTTTAAACTTGTCTCATTCCATTTCATCATTTCTTTTGAAGTCACTACCGTTCAGCCTTCTATGTCTATTAAAACAGAAACTGATTTTCAAAATACAATGTTTACAGTCTTGAATTCTTCTGCTTGTGTCTTTTCATTAAGTCCTTTTGTACTCTTGCATAACATCACGGGGAAGATGTATGTTCCCTTTAACGTAGGGCGATGGTTATCTTTATATAATTTATAATTATTTTTCGTTCAAGAGCATATCCGTGTTTATTCATATTATGGCCTTCAAAATCCGTTTCCCATTCAGAGACATTAATTAAACAAGCATTTCATTATGATCGTAGAACTGGATGTTAGGTATTCGGATTATGTAATTTTGCATCGATAAACCGGTCAAGTGCGTGTCGTGTCAACTTTGATCCAATATTTATATGATTTCCATCAGAATATTAATAACTTATGGAATTAAGAAACGGACGATAAATTCTTGATGAGTCTTAACATCGATATTTTTTATGTATGGCGTTTATTAAAGCTGATTTGAAATTGATTGTGTACAAAAAATTCTTAGTTTTGAGGGTCAAATATTTGTGGTACATTCTACAAATATATGCATAATATATTTATTATATGTTGTATTTATAATACTAAAGATACCAATATTATTTTTGATATCGTATATCATCCCAACATAATTATTCTAGTCCTACGAATCTGTTTTACTTCAAGTAAACAACTGAAAACCCCTTATATTGAGTCCTGGTCAAGGATCACATAGTACATATTTAATAAGATAATGGTAAATTTTATTAAAGTGGGTTTTCCCGGAAATATATATGATTACCACATTTTATTATCCATTTTATAATTCATAACGCACAGTATACGTTTATTAATACTAAATTAACAATAATATTCTTCGAACTCGACCGCAATACGTGATCATACTTAAGAATATTTTCTAAGAATTGTATAGAAAAAGGACTATTTAATATTAGCTCCGGCGCTAGACGATCAGCCGTTGAATAAATTACGCTGTTTTTGAACGTTCAGTCTTTTTTTGGTAGTGATTTTTTTTTTGGCGATATTTTGCTTTGGTACTGTGGTGGCTCTTGGTCTGCGGCCAGTTGTTGGTTCGAAAATAGTGTTAAATGTTTTGTTAGCCTTAATTGGGTTTTGTGATCTAGAATTTGATAAGCCAATTAAAAAATATCGTTTTTGTTACTATTTTTACATAAATCACGTATGTTCTTTATTTAGGTTGATGAGGATGAGGTTTTTAGACTGACGGCTTCTGTGTCCTTTTTTAGTTGAAGACGTACAACCTAATCCACCTCAAGATGATAAAATATTACATAATTAGTTTGTTTGGTTCTTGGTTGATTTTTACGAACGTGGTTTTGATTCAAGGTACGTTTCTCATATTTACGAGGGCTTAACCGTCTTTTTTGTTCGTAATTATTATTTTAATTATATTGAATATGTTTTTATCGTTTTTATTGAACTTTATGTTTTTCTGCTACACGTTTGTTTCATCTTCAGAGTTGTTTATCACAGTAAAGACGTTTATCTAGCAAATATCAAACACCATAAGGTGTCTACTTACCAAATGCAAGTTAGCTGGAAAACTTATTCTTTTTTTCCTGATTTGATGCGGAAGAAAGTGTAAGATAAACTTTCTGCAGTGATTATTTTCATGATTGGCTAAGCTAATTATGGCTTTGCTAATTTATCTTATCTCGTCAAATGATTACGCAACGCGCAGCACATGAATAGATTCTCACCTTGATCTTGTCTCGTTTGACTTTTAACATGTTGAATGACTTATTATTAGTATTCTTTATAGGGAACTGCATCTGCCATCAAACTGTTATACAGTTTGGCGGAAGTAAAAAATAATATTTGTTATATGTTCTTTTGTGAATGTGAAATTCTTTCTTCTTGCTCTGTCGAGTCTGCACGAGCTGTTACGTCACACATGTGGTATTGAGGCTGACTGACCAGGATGCGCCAGACGATCTAATATTTCGTCACTCGTGGAGGCTAATTCCTTGTACCCCATACTTTAGAATCAAGCATTTAGTAATCCTAACCATCCACTGTCCCACGCACGTGTTGGTAATCAAATAAAAACTATTAAAATTCACGTCTGAGACGTTTTTATCGCTAATTATACATTTATAGCTGGAAAGGCCGCAGTGTCAACGACCATAATCGTTTGTCAGTTTTGATATATCCTCATTCCGATATAACTTAGTATAACGATAAAGATTAATTCGCTTTTAATTCATGCAGAAGCTTTAATCATTCTAATCTTTAGGGATTTATAAGAATTTCTTGATTGATTTGGTGAAACGGTCTTTATGTGAAAAATGTAGAGACCTTCACTTCACTATTTTAATTTAATGGCTCCATCGTATTGATAGTTTCGAGCGTACCTATGACACTCGTAGGTTGCAGCTGAAAACCAGCGTCAGGTGGTCGTGGTATCACTGCTTCCTGACATTATGCTGAGTCGCTGAGTTGGTCTTTGGCACAATAACTCTTTTTATTTTATATGCTTTCTTTGTTTTCCTTTTTTTTGTTATGCTAATAAACGCTTTTTCTTTCTTTCCATTATTGTTGTCGATATCGGCAAATATATTTTTTACAGATGTTTCAGTAGTATTGAGGATCAGATATTTATTTATTTTACTTGAATTAAAATGGTATGGAACCAATTACCTTAACTTACTGACATGTAAACAACATACACATACAACATATTCAATTATTAGCATAGCATTAGGGCGCACCTTAGAAGAGTAACCTTAATAACGAAAGTACGTATGGTGTTGTTGTATTTCTAATTTTTCCCCAATTTCTGCTATCACGAAATCGTGAGTGTCTTGTAAAGTATTCTTATGAGGAATATTATTTTATACTGAAAGGTAATATTAGATTACCTTTAATACGAAAGTTATTTTTGGAGTTGCGTAAATCAATTGCCTAATAAAGATAGTATTTTACATTCAGACCAGGATTCGTTATCAGCGGTTCGGTCGAAGAGTAAGTTGCTAGTCACGAGCGATCGACGAGATTGACTAACTAGCTGCCTTATGTTTACAGATGGTCCATTGTCTCACTATGTAATGTCGTATGTCGTTAACTACATAGCTTTTTTTCCTAAAGATCTTGACTAGATATCGATTAAGTAGTAATTTTGCGTTTAGATGCCGTGCGCGAACGATTCTAGCCTTAAAGATGGTCGACCGCAAAATTTCCCGGTTGTACAATTCACCTTCTTCGTTTTTTTTATTCACAATTACCGTCAACTGTACTTGATTTCTTATTTTTGCCTTGTCTTCTATCTCGCGTTCTGCTTCTTAATTATATTTTTTTTGGATAGGTGTTACTTTATAAACGTTAATTACATTTATGATGTTATTGGTTGGAATTCATAAACCTAGATACTATCACATCATCCATATATCAACAAATCCTAAAAATTACAAGAAATCTTGGCTTGCAACACCAATTCGCGCTTCAAATTCCTTCCAAGATCTCGTGTGATAATGGAGCTAGGCAAATTATGCAAGACCAATTTCAATATTATCGAATAGGTGGGATCTGTGTCGCTAGACGAATTTGCATGAAGCGTTGGCCAATAGCCGCCAATAGTTTCGTTTCTTTACTGTGTTTACACTGCTTATCTGTCTGCTGAGTGCGTTCGCTTGTCCTTTGTTGGTCCTATTTATTTTATTGCGTTTTGAAGCTTGTTTTAGATTTCTGTTATCTTTGTAATTTTGTTAGGGGTTGGGCTATGGAATTTGTCTGTTGGTGATAAAAATAAGGGTTTATTTAGATTCGGTTTATATTTAACAGTAGGGTTTTATATTTCAGGATTCTGGCTACAGATTGGGAAAACATTAAGAAAAGCTTAATATGTCTTTACAAATTAAACCTGTAGATATTTATATTATAATAATTATTACCTTTCGTTTGTAAGTAGGTACGTAATTTGTAAAATACTATATCAAAAAACAGTTTATCATCCAACAATTTGCATCTTAATGTCAATAGATATGACAAATTAGACCTTTAAAATTTCTCATCAAAACCTGATTTTTATCTATTTCCCTGTTTAATTACCACTTATGATTTTTAACGATTGGGAAGTGGAAACAAGTTTGAATCTTAAGATAATCTGAGAACAACTAGTGACCTTAATTTTACGCCCAATAACGGTAAAATTATTTACATTCAGACATGAGTATTTGTATGTGAAGTGATCGGGTCTATGATGGACATATATAATATTTATAATACGAGTATGTAATATTCCTTAGGCGCCGCGGCCGGCGCAAACCATAGTCAAGAGTCAGATGTACAAAATGTGATCAACGACGTCTAAGCTGTCAATATAAACCAGTTAGGTAAAGTGAGCAAAACAGATAATTTTGAAAAAAATTTATTAAAATAACCATGAGTTGAATATCTCGAAAGAAAAATTTTTAAACTGAATCTAGCTCTTCAATTCCTTGCAAACCATACTTTTTGAGTTACAGTTAAAAGGTATAGCCCGTTCACGTTCCTATTTTTATCTTGATCGCATTGTAGTTAGATGGACCCCCTCCAGGAAAGCAATGTAGGTGCGCACACTTTTAACAACACATCTAATAGACTAAATTGTCTTTCGTCAATGCGTCAGTCTCAATTCTGCAGCATTTGGTAGAGAAGATGTCTCCTAGACGTGTATAAGACTTGTTTTTATAAGACTGGTCTAACTAAATACAGTCTCAACTATGATGAGCGCACGCTCTAGTTTCTTCTATTAAGCTTCTAATGTGAGGATTGCCAAACGAAAGTTGAAGACAGGAACCATATTGACAACCTGATAAAAGACAGTTTTCACTCCACCTTCAGCACCTGTAGCATGACCAGTTCTGTTTCTGTTTTTCCAAGAATAGACAAAGCTCTTTCTATCTACTTCGATATCTAGAGTAACGTTAGAAACGTAGACAAAGACAAAATATTATTTCCTTCCGGGGACTTCAGTAATGTAATTATTCTACCAAATCCTACAATCTGTCATTTTGTCTATTCTTCCGTACACAAAATCCTTTTCTATGGTGGTCATGGTACGCCAGTAGGAAAAACGACGATAGACAAAGAGATTCTATTGGTATATCTAATGGTATAGAGGTATCTATTGGTCAATGTACCTGCTGTAGTGTATACCTATTACCTAGCCTAAATGTGCTAATATGATAAAAAATGAAAGTGGACTGTGTTCCCACAATCAGGTGCATGGAACCTAGATATGAGTCGCATACAACTCGTTCAAATATTGATTCAAGATAGTGATTTGACGCAGTTAGATTTTTATTTTTGTAGTAGATTAGCTCGAACGCTTTTCCGCTTTCGTGGTTGTTTGTCGTTTATATTTCATTTTATTTGGTTTGGTTAGCGAAAATGTAGACGGCACGATATGAAAAAAGACCTAGTTTACATATCGTGCGACCTGTCATATCGGTGAACGGAGTCAGTAAAAAGTATTGTATTCCCTTCCCTGGATATTACGCCTCCAAAAAAGTTCCCAAGTTTAGTTCAGCTTTAAGTTTTCCTCATGTTGCAAACTTTTGGATTTCTTTGTTCAATGAATAATATTACAGGGTTTGTACAGAAGTTATTTTTTTGGCCATCCTCTTTAGCTTCGTCGCTTATCATCACGGAAGATGCTTGAAAAAAAAATGAGGGATGTTTCGGGGGCGATTCTCTAATACCTTATAGACTAGTATCATACTCGTATTTGCCGTAAATTGACTTTCGTAGGAAAAAGTGGCCTGCACTACGAAACAATAAAATATATGAAAGCCCTTTGCGAAATTTTACGCTGGTGACGCCCATGCTAGCACTATTGAAGCTTTCTTTTTGACAAGATTTTAATAAGACGTAGGTGATGTTTAAACATTAAGTGAAAGAAAACAATGCAGCTGCCCACACAATTTTTACAGACGAACTTAACATATACCAAGAACCACAAGAATCACATGTGGGTGGTCTTAGACACTGGTCAGCGAATATTTATCACCAATCAGTCCAAATGTGCAGCAATGATACATACGATTGGCCTTTACTTTCTACCAGAGAAGACATAGCAACAAAATACAATTTAGATGATAAATTGCATCAATGTGAAATTGTTAAACATAGTGAAGTACCATTACGTCATAAGGCGTAGGTTTTTATTGCATAGCCAAATGTTAAACTTGATATTTCTGGTTTTATGAAAGCTGGACTTGAGATTTCGTTTGTTGTTGATATCGAGTTTCGTGATTTTAGAGATATGGTTCATAAAAATCTTAATGTTGCGGCCAAATGAGGTTTTGATGACAAGCCTTGAAATCAGTTCAGTTTAAATCGTTTTTGATCCATGGATAATTCTCTGGAGTCCTTTTCGTATAAGGATCAAAATCTCATCAAAATCCATTTAAGAATATCTAAATGCCGCTATAGAAACAAACCCAAATCACATAAAAAGGAAAAAATTATATTGTAGGTTATTTCGGAATCATTCTTGTGTCTGTTTCTTATAGGTAGCTAGCAGTAGCCCGCGGCTTTGCTCTCGTGGAGGTCGATAGATTTAATTAAAATATGACAGAATTTCAAACAAACTTTCATCCTCTATTTTACCCCCTCAGGGGTATAATTTTGAAAATCCTGGATCATGTGTTTCATTATTTCTAACCGAAACGCCATTACCAAATTTTATGGATTTAATTTTAGAATTACAATTTTTCTTCCAAACTTTAGTCCCCTATTTTACTACCATAGGGGTTGAATTTTCAAAAATCCCTTAGTGGATGTCTACGTCATAAAAATAACCTATCTACTGTCAAAATTTCAAGTTTCTAGTCTCAGCGGTTTGGTTGTGCGTTTGATAGTTCAGGCAGTCAGGACAAGTCTTTTTGTATGTAGGTAATATCTTACAAACGTGTATTAGTCACAAAAATTATTAATAAGTACACTATTATTAAAGATGTTGTAATCCGCAGCTGTATCAATACTTACTTGTAACAAATTTCATAAAACTGCACCTAATTTATTACACCGGCCTCAATAATATTGGCGGGCATTTAATCAAACGTAATCCTTAACTTTCATTTTAGTTTGATTAATTCGTTCTAAAATTGTTTATTACCACACCCAATATAACATGTTCTCAATGTAGTTACAGTGAAGAATGCATATTTATAAGGAAATATTTCGAACACTTTCTGTGGTCAAACGGTTTGTCGAATGATTTTTAATAATAGACTGTTTTATAGATTATCTCTCTCTTCCCGACTCGCAGTTCTACATGGTGTTAGAGTCAGCTTTCTTTGTCTTTCGCCTCCATTTCGCCCTATCGATATTTTTGAAATTTTATAAATAATAATATTTAGACAAGACAGATATTTTAACCACGTAATTCGAATTATTTTGAGAGAGTAAAGTTTAGTTTTTTAGATTTATCAGTTCATACAAAAAATAGGAAACAATAAAGATATACGTTACACCATTTTGAGGGAAAGATAAACTATCACCATTCTTTCGGATCGTTTTTGAAAATGTCAATATTATCTAAGTGTACAAAAACCTTTGCATAATTTTAACGCTTATTTAACGCTCTAGCTCATACAGCTTTATGTAAATCTACTTGAAAGTATATTTTCGTATTATTCTACTTAACAAAATGCCCAACATTTCTCGTATCCTCAAGTACTATAATTTAACCGTTTAACTAATTGTACCGCAATTTGCGGGAACGTTAAGTGCGTGCGGCTTCGCCACGCGTAACTGGTAAAGCCATGGGATATTGTAAAGACTTGATTATTATTATGTACAGGTCACGCCCAACCTACCCATAGGTGAAGGGATCTAGAAGTTGAAAATAAATTAAAAATAAATGTACTGTTCCACACAAATAATTCAATATTACCCGACTAAATGTATGGATATTTTTTTCGCGATTAATGTATTGGTCCCATAGTAAAATATATTCATAATTATGAGAACAATAACCCGCTTCCGGGTTTATATAGTTTTCCCTTTCTGACTAATCTTGTATTGTCTTATTTTTTTTTGGTATATAAATGTATTAGGAAAATAATTTGTGAATCGACTGGCCGACCAATTGTTGTATTAAACATTGGGTTTGAATCACGATTGATTCCAAACGGAAATCAAGTTTCGTCACGACAAAATTATCTTTTTGCGCTTAATAATTTCCACGATACAAATGCCACAACGTTCATATTTCGTTTGTAATAGCATTTTGTTATATTTAGCACCAAACACGGCGCATGCTCACGATTCGTTATGATCACGCGCAGCTGATATACCTTCATGATCGATTTTATCGCGCCGATCTGCACCATTAAACCCATAACTCCAGTAAATGCTCTCATTGTGCAGTGACATTCGATATGATCCGATCGACAGAACTCTGACCTCTGAAAATGCCAAACGTGGCAGAACTTAGTCCCCGTGAGACTGAGGAAAAAGAATAAGTGAAGAATGTTCCACGTGCAAGGATCCTTCGAGCAGTCGCTGCGCTGCAGTGATGAACTGTCACCTAATGGCAACAAAACACTGGCCGCTTTGGCAAAAATCCACAAACATTGTACTGGCAAAGCACATGCAAATGGATGCGCTGACCACAAACACAATCCTCTTACAAAGTCAGATTCTAATACTAGTTTGCACTCTCGCAAATCCTTCCGCAATGAATGCATAATAGAAATCAAGGAAGCCGATAAAAATAACCACAACAGCGCCAAAAATAATGATGGATTGTACAGTAAAAGCTTCAGTAACAGTACTAGCTCCTATGAAGGTCATAGTGATACTGATTCTGAGAATACGTTCAGATCTCGGTCAGACCAAAACAAAATGACAGATCCGTGCGAGCGTTTGTTTGCTCAGAATACTAAGGCATCTCTGATGAAAACTGCTCGAATGAGATACGCTGACGACAGTGTCATATCTTCACTCCAAGACGAAGTAGACGGAGAAAAAGTTAAACAGCCTATTAGCAGAACTCCACTTCGGGGAAGTTATAGAGAAAGAAAATCCGCTGTTGTTACTATCGAAGAAGTGAAATCAGATGGATCCAATCATGATGAGGAGCTTG
The DNA here is from genome assembly GCA_932294325.1 of Allophyes oxyacanthae. Lineage (NCBI taxonomy): Eukaryota > Metazoa > Arthropoda > Insecta > Lepidoptera > Noctuidae > Allophyes > Allophyes oxyacanthae. The sequence goes on from OW028628.1 coordinate 10,380,257, forward strand.
CCAACGCTGTGCTTTTTGATGAAAAGAGAAAGACTGCTACTCAAGCTAAACCTGGATTACAACGTAAAGGCTCTTCAGGAAGCACCGCCAGTAATGGTAAACCTACTGTAAATGGAACTAAACCTCCATGGAGAGGTGCTACTAAGAAAGGTATACCGCCAGAGCCGTTTGTGAGGACTCCGTCATTCAGAGGCAGTATAAGAAAGAAGACTACGAAGAATGATGGAATACCTTGGAAGAAGCTGTATGAACTCTCACTTTGGCGAAGATACGGTGTTAGCTTTGCTTCGGTTGGAGCTGATGGTGACCGGGCCTTACTCAGACCTTGGACCGAGCTGTCTACACAGCATGAGCCACCATTGCTTATGGTAAGTGTATGTATATATTTCCTCAAAACAAACAGCTTAGGAGGATCTCGGATGAATGATAGCCATAACCTTTTGTTTTATTATACTAACCAGAGGCTTAGAGCCGCCTAATGATCTAAAAGTTATTGATATTATATGACTTCTTGTTTTAATTTTAAATATCGACATTGTATCATGTAGCTGTTACCATTTCTCTGTAAACCAGTAACTTTGATACAAACATATCGCCTAACTATGTAGCTCTCTCACCAGCCAGTCAGCTGTCAATCATCACTTCATCAGGCATCAGTATTATTGGATGACTCACTTAAGATTGTAATTTTCCCTAAATCTTTCTTCTCTTTTTCTACGGTCCTATGAGTCTTATTTTCTTCTGTTTCCTTTCTATCTGGGTCTTCTTCGTTTTTGGCAGGATCTAAATATTTTACTAATAATTACACCACTTTTTTTATTCTAGTACAGATTATAACCTAAACAACTAAAGTAGCTCTCACTCGCCAGTGAGCCGTCAATCATCGAGCCGCAGGCTAGTATTGCTCTTTGATATCTCACTCGTATTTGGCAGGTAGATTGCTGTCGATGCCGCGACGGGTCATTACGCCGTCGTCACGATGTTGGTAATAAGTCTCGTTGGATCCAGTTCTACGTCTGTTTGGATTTCGTATTTTGGGGTCATGTTGGTATTAGTACTTGGATTTCAAAGTGACTTAATATAATTTGTATTCAGTCTCGTGATTCTTTAAACACGTAATGTGAGTGACATATGACAATTACTCAAAGAATGTAGAAATCAGAATGATTATTCCATCTTTTAAAATTCCCACTCGAGTGTTTATTTCCACACGATATGCCTAAAAAAGATGTAATAATTATTGTTATGCCTTTCCAGCACATTTTTCCCTTCGAGGATTTATGAAATATGTAATACCGTAGGCAGAAGCTAAAATTAATAATAGTTGTTATTTATATATCCTTTAGACTAATTCAATTCTACGTATAGGCCACATTTCCTCTAGTCGTAAGAGAAAAGCGATAAATTCTATACACACAAGCCCTACGGCTTCACGGATTAATTCCTGTGATCTTATTTAAAGAGTTTAACTTTAATCTTATCTCGGTCAAACAAACTGTTTACTCACAGACGACACAGTTAAACGCAAATGGTCTCCTATAATATTTGCCAATATAAAAGATAAATCAGGTTCGTTTTAACTTGTGGATAAGAGAGATAGTATCGATGCTATAATAAAAAGAGTTTTTTGTTTTGTTTGTTGTAATTTTAATCTGTAAGTTTAAATAAAAAGGATTTCTTTAGTTCCTTTATAATGAAAACTGAAAATACGTAGCTAAAATGGAAATCTGTTTTCTATCACGTGTCAGTTGTTATTTTCTTTAGTTACATCTTGTAAGTAAGGATGTTTTTGTTAATCATTCTGATCGTAGCTCTTCTGGGTAGCTTCATTCAAGTGGCTATTAAATAAGCATCTCAAGAATTGTCAAAAGTATGTTACATGAAAACGGTTTATTAATACTAACCGCAGATTATCTCGAGATACCTGCACTTTCTCTTAGAGCAGGACTCTGCCCATTATTTTCCTGAAAAAATTGTAAGTAAAAATCGAAAGTCTGATCAAATCCAATGAGTCTCTATTACATCCATTACATCTGACCATATTTCAACAGTTCACACAGTCATTACTGCCATATCGCGCACACTTTCGATTTGATCACGATAAGGGGTCACGGATCGCGACGTAACGGACGAGTATGTCCGAACCGTGACGGACCGGACGCCGCTAGCAAAAACCACTCTGTGATTTACTGGATACAGTATATAGATTGATTGGATTCATTTCATTGCGTGTTTGACTTAAGGATAGTACTCCATTAGTTTCCGGACCGAAGTAACTGGCGATACGGAACCGTATCAGGTGGATCGTTAGCAGTTTTCTGCTCTAGGATATTAGAGGTTGGATCCGCCTGGACTTTTGCGATCATCTTCCGAAAGCCTTATGCTAGATACTATGTTCTAATATTCTCCATTCCCAAAACTAGATACATATTAATTTAAAATTTCCGACTTCAAAAACTACTTAATCCAATTGAAATTCCTATCATTATATTTTGTCAAATATCCAAGTACTTCAATTTCAAACATGTTGTTGTTCCTTTCCCCATACCGACCTTAGTGCAAAATCCCACAAAGTCTAGCAGGATACCAGTAAACAAAACAAGGACTTAATGTAAATCGCCAATGTCGTTGATTTGTAACGTCGCTTACATAATAAACCGTCAAGAGACATACGCGAATACAAATTAAGTGCAGATCCGTATATCGTGTTGTCAGTTTGTCAGAGAGAATACGGAGCGTGGGTACTGTGTTGCGACACTGTAACAGCAGTAGTCCAGGATAAGTCCTTGGTCCTTATTCTCATGTACAATTTGATAGACCGTAGCAAGATATGAGCGTGGTTGACATAGAGAATACAGGGCCCTTGATTAATTTATAATATCATGCCATTCTCTCATTAGGTTGCCAGAAAGTATAGAAATTTAAGAAAAGAGATTGTTTTGTTTCTCCCAAGTGCATGTATCTTTTTATTATGCCTGGATCACGACTCACTAATACTAAGCACTTGACTCCTTTGTAGCACAATATTATACGATTTTTTTTTTTTTTAAATCCCAAGCTTTATGAGAATGAAACAGAAACTGGGTGGATTTTGATAGTTCTCAGCTTTTATTTTCTCTCCCTCTCTGATATGTATTACTCTTACTTCCTTCTTCCCTTTGGTATTTTGTTTATCTTCATGGACAAAAGCTACCTAGTCTCCATTATTTTCTTTGACAAATTGCAACTTTTCAACATCACTTCGAATCGTGACTGAATAACAATCAAACGTTCTTAGAACTAAGAATACTGTTTTACTTTATCTTGTGGTTTATAAACACCATAATATTGGTTCATATGACGCTACCTTTGAAGATTATACAGAGATCATTACCAGTAAATGCAAACTAGCGTGCTAGGTTTCCTTGTTGGAAAACAAATGGCAATTACACACGCCTTCGTTGATTATTTTTGTATTTATTGATTCAAGGTCGCTTATGTATTGATTACTAGTGGTAGTATAATAACATACATTATTATTAATCCGTTTGTATCTGTTACCTATGCTATCAATACCTATGGTATGTCCAAATTATAAGTTTTAGGAGTTTCAACAACTTCTGTATTTATCGCCCTTTCGGATTTAGTATCTACATTTGATTAATCGTCAAATAAGACTAATTTGGCAAAAACTGGCTTCCTTGGAAGCAACTGGCCTCCTAATTGAGAGCTGTGATCTTAAAAAACATTTCAATCATACTTTTTTGCTTTCCTTGGTTATACGATAAACATCTTGCTGATACAATCTCAATCTATTTAAGATGTTATTTATAATATTCAACCAGTCGTGCTCTAACTGTTAGCAATATTCGTTCACACGGTAATATAAATATTAAAATATCAATTGAAACTAAGTTATTCATTTAACTTTGTCATAGGATTAATTATACCTGAGCTCTTACTGACTCTTTCTTGATATATTCCTCGTTTCATCTTGTTCTGCCTTATATTATTATATTTAATGTTGTATGTATTTGTTTTATTATTGTATTTGTGTTGTTGTTGTGTGTTGTAACATAAGATTAATCTGTTGTCAGAATAAATACTTTCATAACTTTAACATTATTTATTTTTATCGTATGCTCTATTTCAACCATCTAGTTCCTGTGCGTCTTCGTTTATTCTACGTATGCTATATTCCAATATTTTACTTCTTCTACATCTTAGCCTGCGTCTGTACTACTGAAACTAGCTTTCACAAATCTACAGCGATCTCCAGCCGAACCCATCAATCTCAATAGGTCATAGAAATTGCATTCCAATTGTACATCGATATTATAATTTGATAAATGATCTCTATGACTCGACTTGTCAGTACTATTGTGTTGGCAAATATTTACAATATTTGCATCGCTCGATTCATCATTGCCGTGCGAAAGTAGTATAAGAGCGGCCGCCTACCATTCGATTCTTTATGAATCTGAATTGATTTGCTGATGCTCTATTACTTTGATTTGTATGATTTATTTCATGGCTTCAATGAATGTTATAGGACAGAAATTGGATTTCACTGATGGATTTTAGTTCATCATATCAATTGAAGACATTCCTTGATTCGTAGCATTTTTTAAACAGTAGTACCAAATGTAGATCTCATAAATAATAAGTGTCACATTAAAAAGTCGTATATGCACGGCGTGTCTTATGCTAATGGTAGAGCAGCAGCGATATTTGTAGCAGCAAACAATGGCATGTCGTAACGTCTTTAGATTCATTGTTAATCTGCCGTATAATTTGTCTCCTACACTTGGTTGCGAAACGAGAATTGGGTGCCCTCAGATGAATTTATTTGTAATAAATCTTTGCATTTAAAATGGTTAGACGCCTGTGTGCGCTTAATGTTAGAAAGCAAACAAACTTTGTGTTTTTTATATTATTGGTCTTGTTTGGTCACTATGCTTGATAAATCTGTATTTGCCATTAAATACATATCAACGGTTGAAATCCAATTTGTACAATTTTAATTTATTTTATTTCTTGGAAAATCTAAACTAAATATTTTTCCTGAAACATTACAAAAATATCGCTTAGTACAAATAGCCTTACAACCGTCAATATTTATGTGTAGTACTTTTGGTTCCATCATTTTAGTATCTACTTGAATAATAACATTTTACGAGCTCGCTGTCAAGAAATTCCAGTCCTACCATAGCTAATTACAACTTATTTAATTTATCGTTTTTATAGGCGTTTTAATTTATGTAGATGACATTTTAATATTTTCATAGCGACAATCTCTAACAAGGATCTCCCATCTAATCTGATCGCACATTAGTTCCTTCCTGCAAAACAGACGGTTGCTATTTAAGGCTATTTAATTAATTATTTCCATAGACCTTTTAATTAATATAGATGAATTTTTAATTTTTTCTTATCTTACAATGACTATCTCTTATCTGATTGCACCATTAGTTCAATCAAAACCGTTGCTATTGGCTCAGAACATAACGAATATGAAGAAGAGGAATCACTTCACGCCAATTTAAGTTGATCTATTGGTCTCGCCATAAACGCCTATAAGTGTACGAATAAACGACAAGATTATGAATATATCTGCAACAGGAGAAGCAGACCCAAGAGAAGGGTGGATTGCGTAAAATATGACAAGGCTGATAAGAAAGTAAACTCTGAGAGATAGTCTGGTACAGATAATTGGAAGAAGAAAACATATTTTGCCGATCATAAATAACATGGGATTAAGGCAGGAAAACAATATGAATATACAACCGAGCAAAGCTTCTCTATAAACAATTGACGTAATATTTTAATAACTTCATCATAGATGTTCCTAAGCAATTAGAAGGGAGCCTCGCCAAGGGCACGCTAATGTCAAGCATAATTTGTCTCCTACACGGCACGAGCCTATTGTGAAACGCATAGGATATGTAAATCGTAATTACGATGCGTGTCCGAATTTCTGTGCCAATTGTATTAACACTGGTTGCGTTATTAAACATACTCGTTGCGCTTACGCATCGGTGCGTATGTTTTCTTCTGTATGTACAAGTTTATCTGTCTTCGTATCTTATCTGTGAAAATTGGCGGCAGTGATTATGATGACTGTTAAATCTCGTATCTACGACTTTCGTAGATTATATCTTGATGAAATTATATCTAATAAGATTTTGTGGAATGTTTCACTTCTTGTACATTTTACGATGGTTCATCTTATGGTCCTAAAATGCAGAGCTATACGGGAATCATGGTCTTCAAATGTTTAATTTAAACTTACATCTTCAAAGAATATTTTATGCTTCAAAATTGCTTAAAAATATTTAAGTCTAGTTTAAAATTATTTATAAGCTTTACGAAATATGGAAGGCTTCAAAATATTAAGACATGTTTAGCGAAACCGTCTTGAAATCCGTCCTGCGCCTGAGCAAATCTTATCACATGTGTACTTTTAATTATGTGAGTTTGTGTACTCATAGTAATAATGATATATGGATCCAGCTAGATTTCCTTGACTCCATTTTGAAATAACGATTTAACGATAGAAAAAATAAAAACATTACGTCCATGTTTTATGTAGATAAATATAGTGTATTTAACTCGTTTTGTAACTTTATTAGTGAGAAAAAGCGATTAACATTCTTAAATGCGAGAATTTATTTAAATATTTATCTGTTTGAATACGAAATTGAGTTGTTACTACGTATTTTAAATTTTATTGATTCATTGATCTAGTAGCAGGCACGGCTGCGCATTGAGGATTAGACTTGAGATTTATCATAAAAATGTGGTTGGATCGGTGTCATAGCAAATCTGCGCCCTATCATAAATCCATAGTCAATAAAATTAAACTCTTGGAGACTCTCTGAGGGATAGAATCCGAAATGAGATGATCAGACAGAGAACCAGAGTAATTGACATAGCCCGCAGAAGTGAAATGGGCAATGGGCAATGGGCCGGCCATATTAGCCGTAGAACCGATGACCGTTGGGATAGGCGTGTTCTTGAGTGGAGACCGCGAATCATCAAATGTAGGGTAGGACGCCCACAGGCTAGGTGGAGCGACGTTTTTCGCAGTGTGGCTGATAACAACTTGATGAGAGTAGCCGAGGATTGAGTCAGGTGGCGTGCGATTGGAGAGGCCTACGTCCAGCAGTGGAATACTACAGGCTGATGACAAAGCAATCTTTAAAATCTAGTGGGGTTTATGTCCTGATGTTACATTGTACCTTGTTCTAACATTTTTCAATCACAGGCGTATCTATAGTGTTGATTTTTTTAATATTATGTAGCTACAATTTCGTAGTTACTATTAAATTTTTTAATGTACTAAGTAATCCTTTTTTGTTACAGGTAAGTTTCCTGGTCTCCAGTTTTATCTTTAAATAAGATTTTCATATCTTAGAAAAGGTATGATTAATTTTATTTCCAAATAAAATAGCCTTGCAAGAGATCTACAAACCCGGCTGACGGCTCGTTTCATTTCATTGATTGAGAAAAGCACATTGAAGTAAGTACATATGTATTTCTTCGTATTCGTATAACGTTCTTTTTATGGAACTCAGTAGTAGAATTAGATGATCCTAAATAAATACTGAGAAGAACACACGTGCGTTGACTATTATAGGTTTTCTAAAATAACGGTTATGAAACGAGTTAGTTATTTCTGACGGATAAGTAAATCCGTATGACACTTGCGCATGCATCTTCGCACTCAAAATGGATACCAATAGCCATTTCACATGCAACGTAATCGATCAGCTGTTTTAGGTGTCTACTAAATAAATGATTAAACCTATCTTGTAAATAACTCGCTCAATTTGTCCAAATTAAGATCTTATCTCCATGTTTTGCGTCCGCGTCGTTAATCAATTTGGTAGAGTCCAAATTGAAAACAGTTTCGATGGTTAAATAATTTGTGTTCACAATGACATAAAGAAAGATGGCGCACTATATCATCCACCACCTTCGGACAATATTCGTATGACGTTACACATCAATTCGAATCTTGACCTGATTTGAACCCCTAAGTGAAATGTTACCACTGACGCCATCGATCTCAAGGAATCCACAACCCACATAATTATGTGGATTCCTTGAGATCGATGCACAGCCATCTCAGTTCAGTCGCTATCAAAGAAATTAACCAATTAACATAGGATCCATTCTTCATTCCATCCGTTTAATCACGTCCATGATCCGTATCAGCCCTGTTTGGGAGTGGTCAGGAATCCGGTGGTCACAACGGGACCACAGATAACCCATCTCCTATACATCTACTTGACTTCCTACGTGCATCGTCCGGCGCACGCACACATAAGCAGTTTTTACACTGTTCTTTAGATCGCATTGATAGCCTAGCGATTGAACGCTTCCCTTCTAATCACGAGAGTCTCAGTTCGATCACGACCGACACCTCAGACTTTTTGAATTCATGTGCGGGTCAAAATTTTATCTTCAGTCGCGCTAAAGATGAAAATACTCATAGTAAGAAAACCTGCACATCTGAGGGGGCTCCAAAAACCCCCAACCCGCACCAGGCTAGCGTGGTGGATTAAGGAATAATACGTGTTCATTCTGAGAAGAAGCCTATGCCCAGGAGTGGGACAGTAATGGGCTGAATTATTATATTATCTTGCAGATATGGCGCATTAGTGCCCCTTTGAATTCTGAGCAAATTAACGTCACGTATGTGTGCGTGGGACTAACAGTGAATGAAGGAAGTGAAGTACCTGTAGCTATAGTATATAGCGATCTATGACGACCCCCTACATGGTCCTCGTCAGTTATAATTGCATGTCAACAGCGTTGGCTAGTATTGATGTCTTCAGTCCAACTAGACGGGCTGGATTCTTGTGTTGTCAAAGAGGGAGGAATGTGTAGCAGTGTGTGGCAATGTTTTAAAGCCTTAAGTTTAACGTAGCGGAAATAATGTCCTTTGGGAGAAAATATTGTAATAGTTTTAAGAGAAAACAGACTTAGACTAGAAAAAAACTGAATAGAAACAGGTTTACCCAAATGAAATTTAATTGCTTATTATGTAATATAGTGATCTCGAATGAGACCTAACACCAGAGGCCCAATTCTCGTAATTAATTTACACTATGACTGAAAGTTGACCGAACTGAGATTATATTATGAATTGACAAAAAGTCATGTATTCTATTCCTCTTAAAGTTCAGTCCAATTCCAGTATGATGTGGATTCAATCTTCTTACAAACTCATTTCAATCTCATTTTTGACGTTTGTGTATAGACGAGAGTGTCAATTTTATTATCTGTGTCAGTTCAAAAAGTTAGCAGAATACCGATTTGCCTTTTATTCAACTTTCGATCTCATTACAATATAATGTCACGTTTGACGTTGTTTTTGAGTGTAGGAGAATACCATTTGTGACATTTATAACATTGGTAGTAGATCGGAATGAGATCCGAACTATATTTTGAACATTTTTAATTACGAGAATTGGGCCTCAGTGGATGGATGTAGTGCATAGAGATAATGGCGACGTTCGAAGTTTCCGATATGGATATCATGGATTGAGTGAAGTGGAAGCGAAAGATAAGGAAGGCTGATCACCATGTGGGATTGACAGTCGTGAAGAGAGGGAGAGAATTACGTATATCTAATACGGTGGAATGAGAAGCATATTACTTTTAATAACGTTGATAGCTATAACTGCTGAGCTGACCCCAAATAAAATGGTACAGGGACTCGGAAGATAATGATTACGAAAAAGCAAACTTTTTTTAAATACTTCATTTTGACATACACAAAACAAGTCATGGAACTGCTTCTCAGTAACCTATACGTATATTTTTAAATATCGAATGTTTTGTCAGTTGATCACATGTCTCATCCACCTACAGTTACAACAAAGGTGACTTTGGCTTATTCAATCTGTGTCAAACATCTTAAACAGCCCAATCACAAGCGATAATCGAACATATCTCACACGATCGCCTCACAAATATGACATTGCCGGCGCAGGCGGCGCTTAGCCATGCATTCGCCTACGCGAGACGATTTCCTTACAAAATGACGCACTCATATGATATAATATCAACATAATATGAATTTATTATTGTGTAATATTGTAATGTTTGTATACTAAATGTTGATTTTAGTATCTTGGATTTAAGAAGTTCCGTTTGGTCTCTTGTTGTATCAAAGTAGAAGTCATACAAATCATTTGTTGTTTTGTTAGGCTTTGAAATAATGATGTGCTATAAATATTGTAGTTTGACTGAACAAAGAACTTTGCCAAATTTGCTATTAAGCACTAGTTGTCTTAGGCTGACATTCAAAGACGACAGAAACGAGTCTAAGCGTGAACTTACGCTTCCATCTGTCAAAATTTGTTCGTAAGTTTGACAGATGGAAGCGTAAGTTCACGCTTAGACTCGTTTCTGTCGTCTCTGAATGTCAGCCTTAGGGCCATGTATAGGTACCAACAATATAACAGATGTTGAAAATGCAATTGGCTGATTACCCATACAAAAAGTTATGTTTAAACTGCTGATTTTGCTCTAATCAACTGTTATGTTATCGGTGAACCTGGGCCTTAGTTGTTTTGGTAGCTTTTCATTTTTAAGAAAAAATCCAAAGTTGGTCAGGTATGTAGGTGCTTTATATTAGCGTCTGCCCCTGTCATGAATGACTGTCCAAACCTTGCACTTGCTGTTTGAGAACTGGGACTTGTCTATCCGTGGTACAGTGACCTCTCCTCAAAAACTTTAAGATAAGAAAGTTCACTCCTCATAAAATTACCCGTTTACGTATTAATGTTATATCACACACTGGTTAACTACCCGTCAGTGGCGAAGGGTGACAGTTTTAAAAGGGGAAGCCGTCCCAAAATCGCCCTCTAAAAATTGCTGCAATTAATGCTGCAAGACCAATCCATACCGTCTCTTGTAATTTGTATAGTATAGTCATGTCTGGAAAAGCTCGACCTAACTAAATAACAAGCCATATTACGTTGGTCTATGCACTAACCAATTCCTAAAGGGAAGCCGATGGGAATCGAGTTGTATGGACTCTTCGCCACTGCTACCCGTGTACCCATACAGTGACGTCTCCTCATAAACTTTATGATAAGATGTGTTCACTCCTCATAAAGCTACCCGTTTACGTATTAATCTTAGATTATATCACACATTAATATTATGATATAACATTAATACGTAAACGGGTTTATGAAGAGAGGTCACTGTATGGGGACACGGGTGACCTTTCTTCATAAAGTTGATAAGAAGAGTTCACTCCTCATAAAACTAACTGTTTACGTATTAGGTAATTTCATATCCACTATTACTTTTGAAAAGAAAAAAATACTTGCCAGAATACAGTCAAGTTGAATAACATGTTATTGTATTAATTAACAAGTACATGATTTACGTGTTGAACGACATGATTTATGACAACGGAATTAGTCAATGAAACTGTAACAGTCGTTTGTAATATTAACCGCAACAGATTTAGTTGCAATGTTTACAAGTTAGTTAAATTTACTCGGCTAGACGCATGTTCTATAACAGAGAAGTTATAGAAGTCTACATTGTCGTTATTCATACATCTCAACGGCGACTTGAAAATGAAATTATACCGAATGATACAACATTGTATTTGGAAAATAGGTTACTGTTCGTCGTGGGCATATCCAGCTTTTGGCGTGGGATTTTACTGGGAATTAAATTAGGCATCCTTTTTATTTATTATTATTATTTATTGGAAAATTTTAAAAGCTATACCGAATGATTTGCTACCGGACTGTTCCTCTGTAGGCATGATGATAAATGCAACAAATGCCAGGGTTTATATTTAAATAATTGGTCAAGGTCATTATTATTATTTATTTGAAGAGAGACAAACGAGCTTAATACCCTACGTATTAAGCCCCTTTGTCACTGCGACCTGCGAAGATCTAGGTCAAGGTCATAGTGCAATCAATTATTATAAACATAAAATAATTTAACATACTTTTCATAAGTTTTTCTAGTTAAACTTCTGCCATAACCTTATCAACTTGCGAAGCCGCCGGCCGGTTCACAGTAAGTAACCGTCGCCGTCGCCCACGCGTCGTTGCGCAAACGCAATGCGCGACGGATTTGTCGATCAGCTGCCACTAACTACTGTTCTAAGAAATGCGTCTATTGTTTATATAATATTACATATACATACATAACTGTCACCTATATTCCCCGAAGGGGTAAGCAGATGGTTATTCTTAGCTTTGCAAGATCTGTTTTCAAATAAAATATCGGGACATAAATAACAGAAATAAGGACTGGGACGAAAAAATGGTTACAATCCTTTAATCTGCTCGCCTTGTGCGCTTCTTCCTTCACTGGCCAATTCTTTTTGAAGTACCTACCGCGCTGTAAGCCTGATTTTGACACGTTCTGAGAGGGCTGAAAAACGCGACGCCTTACCAATTGCAGGACATCCCGCAACGCTTTGTTGTACACTTACAGTTCACGTAAGTTCCAAGTTTGTGACAGAGGAAAGCAAATTCATCGCAGCCTAAAACAATCGCAGGCCACTACTGGACATAGGCCTCTCCTAAATTGCGCCACAACATCCGCCGCTTGATTACATAATTACATAATTATGATCAATATGACAGTTGCTGTCGTAAATAAACGTCCTATTCCGTATTCTCTTATGAAAACGTCTATAAGCGAGAAAGGGATGCATTGTTTGTTGGTCGCTCTGGCTGTCAGATTTTTTTTATGTGATCAAGGTCCTCCGCTTTCCACATCTCTCATTTCTATTTCTTCTATCGCCATTTACCGGCAACAATTTAAACACTGCGCTTTTACTGAAAAATTTCTAACAGAAAATTCCAATACCTAGTCTAACTTGGGCATCGAACCTAAGTTCATGTCTCCGCGCATTTTCTATCACAAAACCACCATGTCACGTCGTCTTGCGCAAGCGCAATGGGCGACGGATTTGTCGATCAGCTGTCACTGACCAGTGACCGTTCTAAGAAATGAGTCTATTGTTTATGATTATGTGTTTGTTTTATTTATTATTGTGCACGTGATGGGCATGAATGAAATTATTTTTATGAAGCCTTAGCGACAGTGACTCTTTGCATGCGTTAGTTAATCTAAGTGAGTATAATTTGTACTAAATGGATTTTGGTAACATTTTAAAAATAATATTTTTGCCTGCTAATACCTTTGGCAACGCGGGGGTCACGATTGGGTATCAAACATTGTACAATGTACAATAATACATTATACAATGTGAATCAGAAAAGCGGAACAGCTTATAATTGTTTCGCGATTACGATGTTGGTCCCATAGAGAAAGTTGTTCAGTTTGATGGTCTGAACCACACCCTTAAATATGACCACGCATTTCTGATACACGTTGTATATACAGTTTGGTCTGTTTGATCATGAATCAATTTTACCAATCTATAATGTTCTATTTATCTTAAAAAATAGGGCATAGAACACGTTACACAGGTATCACTACTACTATAGTCTACTACTACTTTCAAACGGTAAATCGATCTATAGAAATACCGATTGCTGCTACATGAAACTGAATCCAATTACGCTAAACATTCATTCACTCAATTGCATTTCACTTTCCGTTTATTGAACTCGTTCATTAATCAGTTATAAATAAATGTATTCGATAAGGCCTACACTTGCTTACGCGCTTGTATTTATATGTAGTAGGTACGTGAGTGTGAATAAAAGTATAGAGCGCTTTTGTAGTCGTCTACTACACACGACAACGTATCAAGCTATACATTTTCAGTATAAGCTGACCTCTCACTATACAGAAAGCCTATATAATGCGAGGTCAGCTCATACTGAAAATGTGTAGCTTAATAATAATTATGTTGTCGTGTGTACTTTACGCACAATAGAAGCAATTTTTGAAGTTACTATCTAAGGTGTAATGTATTTTTCAGTAGGAATCTTCAAATTTATGATGATTTTCAACACATTTTTATGTTGCCTTAAAAGTTTAATTAATTAAATGAAGAATCGCAGACGTTAGTATTGTTCTCGGCCGCAAACATCCGGTTGTGATAAGAAAGGTTAAAACCTTTCACCATACTCTACGGAATTATCTGCTATCGAACAGTCACGCTATTTCAACATTATTGTAAATGATCAATTCGTCTTGCGAAATTGTTCTTACCTTCGACGGCTCTTTATTGCTCTGTACCTTGTTTTATTCATACTCTCAAGTCTGTACACGCTCCTCTTTAGTGGTACTTCTCTCGAGGGTATAATATATGGTGATTATTGCATAATAAAGTGTAGTAGCACAGTTATTATCCTTTGAAGATTAGGCCGAGTTACCTAATCGAAAGTAACTAGACTAACTCTAAGTGTTTGTAGGTTCTACGTGATATAATGATACGTATGCACGGGAGTTATAAACGTTTATCAAAAATGAATAACATGGTGGCAGTCGGACTGGACTTAATAAGAAAGAAGAAGAAAGAAAACATTTCTATTCTGGACTCGCCAGGAACGAATTAAAGTATAAAAGGTACAAAAATAAAACAAAAATAAAACATAAAAAATAACAATAGAAAAACAATAATCAAAGCAACCTGAACAAGACCAAAAATGGCTCCCATCTCAGCATAATGCTGTGGCATTTAGAAATAGAAAATGTCACAGCGCTGGTATTCTGTAATGAGTGTGATTAGGTATATCAAATATGTTGTAAGATTAGTTTTTACTAGATATCATATTTTTCAACTATTCCATAGTTAACACGAAAAGAAAAATATCCGAAAGTAGGTTTCTCTTTTTAACCCTCGACAAAAAAGAGGGGTGTTCTGTCTGTGGCATCGTAGCTCCAAAAGGGATGGACCGATTTCAATGCAATTTTTGAATTCAAAGCTAGTTTAATCGGATGTAATCTTAGCTATGTTTCATGAAAATCTGTTTAGCCGTTCAAAAGTTCCAGCTCTTTTTCTAGTTGGACTCGGGGGTTTTTGACGGTTAGTTAGTTGGCTAAAATAATACACCTAGTGTAATACCCTATTTGATTGCTATATAAACAATTGGTATTGAGAAATTCTAAGAAGAATTTGAGTTAGTTTAATTCTTCTGTTTATTTTTAGTTGACATGTTTCATGTGGATAATAAATAATAATATATAATTTTGTAATATAATAATAATAATTTTTCAATATTATAATGTAATAATTTTACATGCCGTAAGGTAGAATGTAGTGGAACCTTACCTATTTATGTACAACATCTTATACCTGTACCTACATTGAAGGCAAATAAAATAATTCTGATACTGAAACAGTAATCAACGCCGCGCGTCGCCGCTGATAGCATTTTTAGGATCCCTGTTTTTGTACATTATTTCTAGACGCGTGAAACTTCTGATTCCTAGTATGGATCCATCCTTTAATCACGTGTAGTTCGAACAGAACCCCCTGTATAAACAAATAGTGTGCTCAAATTTCCTGTTTCATATTTATGCAATTAACAAGAAACTGAAATATTTCACGATATTAATTTTCCGGTAAGCACTATATCTTCCTGCAAGTAATAGACAAATACACTGGCGTGCATTGTGAGTACACACGAGATACGGTGACGTCCCATTTGTATTCAGTTTCATTGCAATACAGTGTACACTGCGCACAAAATGCACGCCAGTGTACAAATACGACAAAGTTTTACATGATTTATGTGGGAAACGGAGGAATGATAAATGACTGCGATTTGTTTGTGAAGATTTGTTTTTTATACGTTTATATTTAAATACTTACCATCATTTGTTGCCCACAAATGGGTATTTAATCGATAAAATAGCAGAAACAATGTTGTCACACTTTTTTGTTCACTAAGGTTTGAAATTATTGATGTTGTATAAAATAACCATAGTACAAAAGTTTATATATTAAAATATTATGTAAATAAGTGTGTGTTTAAGTTTATACTGTAGGTACGTATGCAGTGAATATTCAAAAGTGCACTTCCATTTTGAATGTTGAACTGAAATTCCGCAAGCTTTTATGAGAGTTTATTACGATCAATTTTAACCGATCCCCAAATGTCCAATAATTATAATTACATTTTAAGTTAATACAAGGTCACGTAATACATTTTAGGTAAGCGAAATTTCGTCTACAGGCTCCTAGGTAGCTATGAGATAATTTTAAAAAATGCATTAAATGTAATGCACGGACGTCTGAGCACGGACTACCTAACAAATAGTGTTGTTCAGAAACGGTGAAACACTCGAGAAATCATGATCAATTCACGCTATATTTTTTTTATATTTTATATATCTAATGCGGTCGAGAAAACGGATGAGGTTCTTATCTCAATAAATTATTATTTCCTTTATTTAATTATTTACACATACTTTTTTAAATTAATAAATATTTTTACTAAAAATAATATAAAAACATTTAAAAATATAAAAGAGTAGTGGTAGTAGTAGCCCACCGGTATCGGAACAGGGTCCAAGCTACCGGTGGCTAGGGCTCTAGAGAGAGGAAACTCCTCACAATGCGTGCCGTGTCGAGAAGTACCGCCTTCTGTATCAAGCCCTTGATCCAACCCCCCAACGAGAGCCAAATTATTATTATTGTTATGTAAACTGCAGCAATGGCATGACATTGTCATTTTTCAAAACAGATTTTTATGTCTTCGACCTGCGGGCTCCGTACTTCACGGGACTTAGTATCGATTTGATTAAAACGGACACCAATGAACAACACTAGTCGTACATGACACTAGTGCATTATATGTAATGCACGGACGTATCAAGCAAGGTTCTCAGTGCATTACATCTAATGCATGGACAGTTAAAGTGTTAATAAGTGCTTTTGCAACCAGAGATACACAAATCAAATACAAAAACCTAGAAAAATAAAATGAAGAAAGACTGAAAAGTGAAATCAGTTTCCACTTCAATCCATAACTAACCTATCTGAGTAACAGAAAACAAAAGATCTATCTTTACAACTATCTAAATTCTAGCTGCCGAACACAATTGGTAATAGAAAAAACAAATAATACTATTTAACGCTATATAAAATTAACCATATACGTCAAAAAAATTCTGGATAAAGTATTCATGACATAAATTATGTAAAAAAAATATACCACTATAATTATAGCAAACAAGCATACGACCCACAAGACACAGAAATTGTGTCTTTTCTTTTTTGTGATACGACCCGCTTGATAGTAAGCGACTTGCGTAATCTATGGACGCTGCCCCAAGAGGATCACTGGCGATCTTGCTCACCGTTAGGCACACATCATTGCAAAAGAGTATTGTTATTTTTATTTTTTTTTTATTTTTAAACATTGCCCCTCACTAGGATTTCTCCTGTATCGAGGGTACAGTTTACAAACATACATGTCACATGCACACACAACCAGACCCAGATTTGGTTGGCTACGATATTCTGCAAGGTAGAAATACTTCTCCAGTCGGGCAGCTCCAATTTTGAGCGGAAAGAATCGCAATGCCCTTACCTCCTTTAAATAAATACATAATTTTATATTACGTTTATTAGTAAGTATCCCACTAAGTACTTACTAAGTTGTATTAAGCCACCAGTTGAAGATTTTTCTTTATATTCCCATAATTAAATCATTCACAGACGTGCCACATCTATTTAACTATTCAACCAGCACGGTATATTTCCGCATTAGACTGCACTACCATTATACGGTTTCCGACGCAGTCCGACCTATATGTAATGCACTTTACGTTCCCCGGCTCTATGCTATGGATAAAGTTCTAAAAATGGCCGCCGTGATGTGCGTGGAATTCCAAGCTACTCGTATGTTTCCTGTCTTCCTAATACGTATTCTGTACGCGTAGGAAGCGAGATTAAATAATAATGTGACGCCTCTGTTTTTTTTGTTGGTCTGTGGTATGTTGACGGTTTCGGAATAGATATTGCCGACAAAAAACTTCATAAAAATTATTCACAGGCGTTTTCATAAAATTACACAGAAAATCAATTTTCCTGTTCTCCTCAAATTATTTCATTGATCACGTAGAACCTAAATAAATAAATTGACTAAAAAACAACCCTATCCAGACTTTCAAGATTCACATACGTATTATGTTTTTCTCAAAAACAGAAGTAAATAGATAATAATCATACGTCTAATACCAATTATTATAGAAAAGCACCGGCTTCTAAATAATAATAAACGAACTATGATAACATTTGACGTAACTAATGAGTCAGTCGGTGCCTTTTCTGTCGCGTCAGGTTTCCATTTTGAAGCACGAGCGTTTCTAAATCCTTAGGATTGTTACGCACTAGGCAGCTAGGCCGCTTACACACCGCAGACAGCTTCGGCTACATCGGTTGTCTCTACTCTCTTGTTTTACAAGCCGAATTAAGTAATGTTACTACAGCATTGAAAGCTCCCTGCTCACTCGGCGCATACGCGAGTGAGTCCTGTGCCCCCACTCCCAGCCTTTGGTCGTACGAGGAACATCTATTTAAGTCGGTAAGAGTTCAGCATAACCCTTCACCTTCCCCAGGGCTAAGGGTATCCAAGAAGGATTACAGAAAAAAATAATTTTGAAAGGTATATTGTGGATGGGGTTTTGACTACTGGAGATTCAGTGCGATTACAAAGTTTTCGGTTAATTGAAATAAATCTACACATTTATGGGCGGAAAATCACAAGAAAAAGGAAAAAGAAAAAAGTATACATGAACAGAGTATCCATGGAGTTTCCTGCCAGTATCTTCTCCAGGATCAACCCACTTGGAACCGTGCACCTAGAATCACGACGTTATGAAAGTGCCTGCAAAGTCCCAGTTGAAATAAAAAACTTTGACTTCGACAAGGGGGCAGAATTAATATGAGTCGATTTTCACCTAAAATATCTAGGCTGGGTGTTATAACTTGAGATTCTGCGCATAGGCAGAGACTAGAGACTGAGTTACTTAAATTGAAACTCTGGTGTTGCGGATGTTTATGGGCGGCGGTGATCACTTACCATCAGATGAACCACCTGCTCGTTTGGTATCACCTAATATTATAATAAAAAATAAAAACCTTCATAATATTGTCGAATTAACCGTCTCAGCCTAACAGCCTAGTGCGTTACCCACCTTAATGTAGCTACGACCTTGTGTTCAAGAGAAATTTCATAATTACTCTGTTTATGGTATGCTCTTACCTGTAGCGGCATTTATGGGCTGCTGGATAGATTCGTTAACATTTCATTCATTAAATGAGCTGGCATGTTGTATGCGTTTTCTTTTGTTGTTGTTCTTCGGGTTTATTTCACTTCACGTTGATCAAATCAGTATTTTGCAGCATATTCTTCGCCTACTATATTCTAAACTATTTAATACCTGCTGTTGCCCGCAGCTCTGCTCGCGTGGAAGTGGATATTAATTTTAAACAAAATTTCATCCCTTAGGGTATAAGTTTCGAAAATCCTGAAACCCGTTCACAAACGGCTCACAGATATGGATGTCACTGCATGACGAAATGATTTTAAAATGTCGACTATTTATACATGTGACATGATATCGAACACGACTCTAATTTCTTCTAGCGCAACTTAGCAGAGGCCTGACAGGACATGACAATGTGTCCCAATCCCACGAATGACTTGATTTTAATGACGTTTTTCCTCATGTTACCTTCAAGAAATATTATGTGAACATCCTTTTAAATATGGACCTAATGTATTTCTACGAAATAATCATGCATTTGTGCGTAATATGCGACCATCAAGAGGGATTTCTCATCTAGTTTATTACTATTTATATTTCACAAGATATGGCTACATTTGGTTAATCTTCTGATTTATAGTCATGTGCAAAATCGGATCGAACGTTTACGAGTAGGTTGTATGTTTGTTCGCTCTACATAATCTAATCCTACTGATATACATATTTTATATGCGAAAACTTTGGATGTTTTGACATGGTTTTGACAGACTGTGGTTACGTTGTTACCAAATCACGTCACAAACATCTAAGCGGTTTTCGAAGTTTTGAAGCTGAATGGATCTTTAGTTAGCACATATGGAACTTTATCCTTTAAATTATGCGCTCACACCGCGACAGCGCCGCCACGTTGAATTGTCGAAACCAATCGGGAATTAATCATGAACATAGTTTATTAAATTAATAGTAAATATGACTTCTCTAATCTTATGTAGTGTCGCTCAAAACAGGCGTCATTTGGAATTAATAGTAAATATTACTTCTCTAGTCTGATAATAGTAAATATTACTTGAGTAATTTAATAAGAGTAAATATGACTGCTCTAGTCTGATAATAGCATAGAAGTAGTACAAGTAGGTAAGTACTATAATATACTATCTCCATGGATAATAGTAAATATGACTTCTGTAATCTGATAATAGTAAATGAGATTTCTTTAATCTGATGTAGTGTCGATCAAAACAGGCGCCATTTTGGGCACGGTGTGTCATGGGGACACGAGAATACGTGATGGCATTCAGATGAGCTTCTCAAGAATACATAGCAGAATATCAATGGTGTTAAATGTATACTAATTTTGGTTTTACCACCAAAGGAGTAGCCGTGAATAGGAATAAAGTACACACATTAAAGAAATTTAAATCACTGAGAAGTTGAAATATTTTTTCTCATATGACAAACCTCTAAAAAATCATAAAAATCCTAATTGTTCATTGGTTTTTTAGTTACGATACTAAAAATTATCGAAAACTGTGTTGGTATTCCTTATGAAAATATATTTTTCAAAGTGAATTAAATCTTTTTTCGATGTGTGTGAGTGACCTAAGATTGAAGTCAGTCGTTTAGTCCTCCTTCCGCGCTTTGGTTTCGGAGTATTATTAACTGTTTCAATGGGGATCTGCAACAGCTCTTTCCATTTTCTCGAGGCCTTTAGATAAAAAAGTAGTAGTATTATAACAATTACATCAAGTGGATTACACCATCTACATGACTGTGTATTGACGATCTGTCTATTAAAGCTTGGTCTTACGTCATTCTAATTATAGAAGCTTATGGGTTTTATGTGAAGTAGCTGTCTTATTGTTTTATCAGAAGTGTCATGGTGTTGCTGATACAAGGACTCGTCTAGATTACACTTGCGTCATAGATATAGGTTTCATACCGCAGATGATTGAGTGTGTCCATGCAGATAAAATTAGTCTTGCTGGTTGTAAGACATTGACCTTGATGTAGAAATAATACACTAAAAGCTTCCCGAAAAGGGGTTATTGGTGAAAATTGTACCCAAATTCACTCGATCTTAGATCGACAAAAACGATTGGGATCATTGTATACAAAATACAGAGTAAAAAACTGTTTAGAATAGTGCTGATAATTACTTATTTTATCCTAGAAATAAATACTCATGCACTAGAATTTAAGGACACACATAATAACATAATAATGTAAACGTTTATAAATTCACCAGTAAATAGAGGAATTAAATGGCATCGGCTGTCGGCTGACGAAGATTTATGTTCCGCTGGTACCAGTTAACTGACTGTGAACGATTTCTAATGGGCACAAAATTGTTAAATTGTACAAGAATCGCTGGATTAGATAAATAGAAACGCGGACATGGTGACTTGAGTAATTTTCTTTTTAGATAGGGTATTGCATTGCAAATTGCAAGGGACATAGGTGGTCGTTGCCGTATATCGCAATCACATTACAGATGATGTTTACACTTCTGTCATTAATTCATCAATACAACTTTACGGAAACGTAAAAGCAGTTTCGTCCTTTTCTTCGTACTGAAATTCATCATGGTTACCCGTCACCTTGACCCTGGGAAAGGTGAAGGGTTATGCCGGACTCTTACCGACTAAAACAACAGGGTTCCTAGAATCACCCATTATTAGGGTCACAGGATTCGTTCTCGTGCGCGTTATGCGCTGAGCCTCCCGCTGTTTCTGTGCCTACAATCTATAAACGGTAAAACTATACGAGTATCTTTCAATTTAAATTTCAACATTATTCCTTTAAAATAAAAGTTTAAAATTGTTCATTAATATTTAGATATTTTGCCGATAGCCTCATGTGACCAATAATACTGTTATTTTTCAAAATGTTACTTGTATCAAACGAAATTGATACTCTGTTGACAAATACTTCATATCTATCACATGGCCATGTTAACGCATTTGTTCCCGAATCACGATTGTGCCCAGTATTGCCAAGTGTGAACATTGCCACTTTTGAAACATCTCTATTGCTTTCATTGTTACATCATGGATTTCGTGGTATGTGATAATTTGTGTGTCATTTTATAAGGTGTTATTGACGGTAATAAAGTTTACTATGGATTTGCTACTAGCTGGACAAAAGGTATGACATATAAACATTTGATTGAAGTTATTCTGAATGAAGTACCTATTACAATTTATACACGATAATGATTATTTTTCAAATTGATTACAATTTTAATTGTGACATGAAAATATAATTACAGTTAAGTAATACTATCATCATTATGCATTATCAGTTTCCTTTTGGTTGGTTAATTAGTTTTAAAAGTTTTATTCTAAGTTCGTTCTGTGCTAACTGCAAAATTATTGAGACCGATTATGAATGTCTGAAGTCCAAATATCGTAGTCTTCTATATCGTCACCTTGATACTCACAATTTTTTGATACTAACGTGTCAACTTTCCTCCACGTCCTACATTATCCACATTAACGCTAACCCACTAATCATCGTCATAATTACCAGGAGTACCTTCGCTCGCTCCAATATGATTAGTAGCGTGAACAGATAGATAACTATCGGCTTCCTGCTCAACGGTGAGATTACTTAGATCATTACTGTCGTCGCCATCACCAGTAATAACACGCTGACAAGTTTGAAGACTTTCTCGAGCTGGTGAGTTTGTACTTTGTTTGTCCAGCCAATAGATCTACGTTGAGTAGCAACGGTTTTGATTTGGTTGGAATTCATCTTGAGCTACTATAGATATTATATATAAGCAATCAATACTTTAGAATGAGTTAATGATTAATTAATAGACTCTGAGTGCGGCTGTTGTCCGTGCTGTCCTATTCGCTTCGTAGCTTTAACACAGTAAAATATTTGTCGTTTAAAAATTTGACACAACATTGTGCTTATTATGGGGCAAACTTACTCGTAATTATCGTTATGGCAGGAAATTATTCGCGCCATTGACACGAACAAACCATTGATTTAACCTTAAGGGGGATACAAAATCCAATCTTAATATTATTTAACTGGACTGTTGGTATCCATAAAATGCAAATGTCTCAGTATTTACGAAGTTAATTCTGATGTCCTAGATAGCGAAATAGTAAGCAAAGCAAATAACAATAAATCTGGTTGTACTACTGACTCTGTCTTCAGGGCTTAGGCATCCGTCGAACGAAATCCTGTTTGCAACCCTTTGAGGCATGATTAATAAGTAGAATTTATACAAACTATTACAAAGTGTAAATTGGTACCAAGTTTACGAGAATTGCTCCATTTCTGAATAACTTTATAGATTCTTGTGTGAAGCGATGGGCGGCAAATAATTCTCAAGATTTTCATGTTAGTCCTTACTTGTCCTACAGCAAAATGTTTCATTCCAGCTCCTATATTTTCTGAGTGAATGCGACATTCTCATCTTTTCATAAGTATTTCCAAGATAGCGATTATGTACCTAAAGTGGAATAGAATAGAAGAGTTTTTATTTCAAAAAAAACAAAATTATTAGGAACGTTACATTTTTGAAACGTTAAAGACTAACTGCAAATATTGTGTTGTCAGTTGTCACCAGAACCAAAGATGTGTGCAAAATTTCAGCTCAATCGGTTGAGGGGAACTGGTTTAAAATTCAGTTACAAGAATTGAGGTGCGTGTAAAAAGTTTGTCCCATAGAAGAAGCGGCAAGAAACTCCATGGGTACTCTTTATAAGTAAACTATTTTTAAGACATGCATTACCTTCCTTCCTTGATTACACAAATTCTAGTCCATTTCAAACATCAGTCTGTATCCATCAAACATTTCGCTGGAATTCCTTATAAATAAACATAAAATCGATCTGAACTAGAAACATTTTAGTAGATTACGCGGAATTCCTGAAATGTACGGTTTAGCCTGGAATCCGGTTGTTTGGCGTGACTGCTGTTAACATTAGTTGATAGTGCTAGCCTTTTGTCTTAGAGAGTACTAAATAAGACAGCTGGTAATGCTTACAATGTTGGCATATTTGAAATTCCATGTTAATGTCTTGGGGTAAAATAATGGATTGGATGTTGAGCAGTAATGGGAATGTTTCTGTTAAGGAGTAAAATAGCGCAATAGATATTTCTAACATCGATTTTGTGCTTTTATATGTGCCTATTCTATGAAGCAGAAGAGGTACAAGCTTAGTCCTTTTCCACAGATTCTGCCTCAAGCAGTGTCTACATTGTGCGTACTGCTTTTCGTTCTGGATGATGCCATCAGAATTTCATCCGGTTGTAAATTTACACCTGCGGGTCTACCGCGTAACTCTGGTGAATATCAATTTTTCGATTTTTTGACGTTTCCAACCCATATATGGACTTCGTCGTACCGTGTAACTATTCGATATTCATATATTGAATCGAACCCAGAATCGAACGACAAAGTGTACGATTTCCCAAGATTTCCCTATATATTTGACACTTATTTGACATTAGACGGTACCGCGTAAGAAAAAAAAAATAAAATAAGTGGACTTGAACCCAGAATGTAATGTCAAATGAAGTCGGTAGCGAAAGAGCTTCGGACATCGGTAAAATTTGCCTTATTTTTAGCTTTCCCCAACAAAATATTGCTTTTTTAAGTTTATTTTGTGTAAACTTGTAAATATTCACTGTAATTCCTTACCTTCGTGTTTTTTTGTTTGTTTTTAGAATTTCGAGTGCGGGATAGCGGGATCGATCTTATGTTTTGCAACTTTTGTTCCTAACGTATATAAGGACGTTGTGTGAAGTTAAAACTACCAAAAGAATCACTGCAGTGCATCCAGAAATCAAGGTATGTATCAATTGAATCAAAGTGATTAGGTATGACATTCTAAATATCATTGTCAATGAAAGTGTTGTGTGTTATAATTATGACTGTGTTTTAAATAATAAACTATTTCTTAGAATAACTCTAAAATCCCAAGTCCAATAAGGTGGCCAGTGCTGCATATCTATGTAAATGTTCAATGGAGCACCCGGAGCACCCCGCAGAATTTGCGAATTCTGACATTTATGTTTTTTACAGATTTTGGCAGCATTGCAGTTGTATGGCAGTGGTGGCTGTCAAAGCCCAAAATATTTCACAGGCAAAAATGTCTGAGTGTCTAATGGAAGTCACGGCAGCTTTGAATTCTGAACATATTTTGCCAAAATATATCCATTTTCCAGTATCTCAGGCAGAACAAAATGAAATATCAATGAAGTAAGTTTAATAATAAATACTAATTATTACCTAGTTGTGATGATAATAAACACCTTTATTCTGCTCACCACAATATAAGGCTTGTAAAGAGGAATAATAGTCTAGATAGGTACATAGTATATGAAATTTATTTTATTTTATACTCATGGAGAAGTTTGGAATTCCTGGGCTTTTGGGGTGTGTTGATGGCACACATTGTGCTATCATTTGCCTTAGAGACAATGAAGAGATATACTTCAATAGAAATTATTACCATTCACTTAATGTCATGGTGGTATGTAAAAACTAAACAAGTCTTATGTAACTTTAATTCTTGTATAAGAGACATTGCTTATAAAATATTTTTGTTTTTTAGGTTTGTGATGCAGATCTACGCATATTGCATGTTGATCCATCCTTCGGTGGTGTGAGCCATGCTGTCACTCCAGTCCTGTAAAGTGACACATGCAGTATCTAGTAGGACAGATCTTCTGGTTTTTGGGTAAATTATGTTTTTAATTATGCAATTACTGTTAGTTCTTACTCATCAGTGTAACAAATTCAGCAGTGAGATTATGCAATATGATTATAATGAATGAGTTTGTCTGTGTAAGACTAAAGATAAATCCAGAATTATGATATGTGAAGAGAAAACTTTGTACACAAAGGTGTACAACGTTTTGTAAAGACAAGCATATTGTGCGCACGGAGGAGTGTGAGATTTGTCACAGTGAAAGTTTATATTGAGAAGGAGTGCAGAAAGCTAATTTAATGAATTACGATCGAATTTCCATTATTGGGCGACCATTAGTATAATTAATTACACTAAAAAGTGTTTTTTCCATATGTATAAACATTATTAAGTAATGAGACATTGCAGGTGACCCTGGATATGCACAGCGTCCATGGATGATGACACCAATCCTGAGTGCAACCCACAACTCACCGCCAGAATAGAATACTATACTAGCCAACATACTAGTACTCAGAACGTGGTGGAACGTTGCTTTGGAGTTCTAAAAACGGGCTTTCCCTGCCTCTCATGCATTATGAGCCTATAAAAGCTGCGAAAATGGTAAATGCTTTTGTAGTTCTACACAATATAAATGATCACCGCATTGCCATTGATGTGGAAGCTATCAACTTGGATGGCCAACGTCAGCCTCCAAGAGACATGGACCGTGGACCAATCGACGAGGGAAGAGCTGCTTTGGTCGGCAGGCTGTGGAGGAATCGAGGTTGTCTTCATTAGTTATAAAATAGTTTTAAGTAGTACCTACTATTGTTCCATAACAGAAATGTAATTAATTTGAACTATTAAAAAACTTGTGATAAAGTACCTAATTTGTAATTAATTTATGCACCTTGTATTCTTTATATCAAGTTAAGTATCATATAAAGGGGCAATGCAGTTTACTGGATTACCACTGCAATTTCAATAGGTACCCATTGTTTTATTTTATAATATTTTTTAATATTATTTATGCTGAGTCCTAGTTAATACGCATGCCGCCTACAAAGTCTAATAGTTCATTAATTTGCACATGGGAGTAGCGGGATTTATAGATCTCAGTGAATCATAATATTTAAAGCTTTAATAATTATTTATGTCTATTTTCTTTGAAGAAATTGTGTGCGTGCTGCTAGCTCGCGTGTATATTTACTATGTTATACAGACGGCCAAGCACGAACGTAATACGATATATTACACGAACTTAAATAATATTCTCTTGTGTTATATTTAATTAAATAACAAAAAAAACCCTTTTTTCTTGAAACAACGCCATCTATAAGATATCGATTGAATTTATTAGAATCCAATAGATATCTTATGGATGGCGTTGTACCATAAAAAAAACTATGTAAGTCTAAGTCAAATGCATATGCTATGCAACTCGGGATGCTTCATAAATAAATACTATCCTATTGAAACCGAATTGGAATCACGCATACCTCTCTTTAGTGTTATATTTAATAAATTATGATACGAAATATCCCTACTGGATAGTACCCTATCGATAGATGGCGTTGATTTCAATAATTTTTTATTGAAACACGTACCATAAAAAATACTATTTGAGCAATGTCCTTTGCATGAATCTCAATACAACATTTACATGAAGAAGAACGAGGGTATATTAATTAAAGTCTCATGGCTGTTAAGTATGACTTGTTTATTTGGAACAAGTAAGGATTTAAAACATTTCGTCACCAATAAACAATTTCAAAATACATGATCATGATTTACTACAATAACAGCTTAATTACAATTTTATATTAATTGAACTAGCTTGAAGAAAATCGTTATTAACATGATTTCTTCGGAGTAATAATGTTTTGTGATTT
Organism: Allophyes oxyacanthae; assembly: GCA_932294325.1. Classification (NCBI taxonomy): domain Eukaryota; kingdom Metazoa; phylum Arthropoda; class Insecta; order Lepidoptera; family Noctuidae; genus Allophyes; species Allophyes oxyacanthae. The sequence continues at coordinate 10,407,978 of OW028628.1, forward strand.
TTGATTTAAACATTTACATAAAGAATTACTTGTATATTAATTTGTTACAACGGAAGATTTTCGTCATCACAAAAACCATATGAATAACAAAATAAATGTATGTCTGCAAAAATATCAACTATGGTAATGTAAATAATATTTTAAAATACCCTTCTATTTATTAAAAATATAATCGAATAGGTGCATGAAAAATTAGTGGCAAGATGACATAAAAAGGTATTTGATAGTTAGTTACAAGTGAAGCTAGTGTACAATGTATTGTATTAGTAGTGTGGGGCACCAATAAGAACTTTTGTTTAATGTAAGGATGTAATCAATTAATAATAATCGCAAAACGCATCGTAGACCGCACTACGCGGCCAATACAACATTTCTCTCATTTCTCTGCAGCGTTTCCTCCATATCCATCTCGGAACTGGCACGGGCTCAACTGTTAAAGAAAATAATATTGTTATCAATACATGTAATTAGGTGTCTTACTTTGGAAGATGTGAGGTTTCTGCCGACCTGGGAATCGAACCCGCGCGTCGCGCTTATGATCACTAGACCAATGAGGTAATTTTATCAAAATATAGATTACTAGCATCCGCCCACGGCTAAACCCGCATGATATCTTTATAATTATAGCCTATGTTACTCAGTGTTATTATAGGATTCTGCTGGTGAAAGAACTTTGAAAACCGCTTCAGTAGTTTTTGAGTTTATCCATTACAAACAAACAATCAAATATTATCTCTTTATAATAATAATATTATTATAGTATATAGTATAGACATAGACTTATTTATAAAGGTTCGTAATGGAGCTGATTGCACAAGTTGTGCACAATTTTCATAGCTATCTTCACCTTAGGGAGGTTCTGTCCTCGCGGGACATGAATATATTATTATTATGAATAAAAAAATCTAAACTCACTCTGCAGACCTTTAGGGCTTGGGGGCCGTAGGAGGTGGTGGCGGAGTGTCACCACCATAGTCAGTCCATTTGGCAACAATCATGGCAGAGAATCATGATAAAATATTGTGAAAACATCCAAAGCACACCACATACAGTACAAATGACATGATATTAAAATGTTGGTTAATAAGTTACTTACGTCTCTCCACTGTGCGCCTGACTTAGTAGTCCCCACACCAACAGCATTTAGCTGGGCCGCCAACGCATCCCACCGAGAATTGACGCGTTGTCTATCGTGTGGTCCGGCATTGACCAAACGAACAACCGCCAAGTCAGCATATCCATCTGCTGTGTAGAGACTGTGAACTCTGTTAGCCAGCATGCTGAAATATAAATTACATTAGTCGAAACGTACAGTACGTGTATGTAGGCGAAAACACTTCCGTCCTAAATTCCGTTTTATGTAGTCTATCCTTCAGAGAGGTAAGAAATTAAGTTTTGTCTGTTCTACGGTAAAGGTAACCTACAATGTGGGGCGAGCGAAGCGACCTTAGGAGTTCAAGAGTACCCCGACTAGAGCCCTTTAGGTTCGAAGTATATGACATCGCGGAGGACTCGTGCCACCTTGTACATCCTTTGCTGCACTCTGACCGAAAAAAGCCACTATTTCACTTTGCTGCATCATGTTCCACTGTTAACTAAATCATGTTACGATTGCCCCGTAACTATATCTCACTAATTTGCAATGGTCGAACATTAATTACGAGAACAACATACTTACTTCATGAAGTTCTTCTATTTAGTATAGTAGATTTAATAATCTTCAACCTTCTTCAACGGAATTTTCAGTTTTCATTGTTTATAAAAGCACAAACCATAGAGTATCTAACCACTACGTTACCACAGACTAGGCAAATGCCAAACATCGTTTGCGTCTAGTTATTAATTTTCATTATTTTTAATATTTTAATATGCATGTTTTAAAATGTAAATAATACAAAAACAGTCGGTCAATCTTTATTTAACTCAAAAAAGTGTAAAGTCAATTTAATAAGCAGAAATGGCACGATTAAAATAACTTCAAAAACATATCAACGTCTCGAAACGAAACGAAAATAACGTTCACTTTGGCCGTTCACCGCGAACTGTATAATCTGTGCGGCGAACCCCAGTTTCGGAAAAATTTTTACGCGGTACCGGTATGTTCATATTCTTTTAATCGTATGAACTTCACCAAAAGTGTTGTTATTCATATCCACCAGAGTTACGCGGTAGACCCGCCGTTGCAATTAAATACAATCTAGATAACGTACATAACTGAAGTGAAATTTGACTGGAAGCATCATAATTATTTTAAACCTGCTTTCTTCCACCCTTTGTATTCTTGACAGAAGACAACGAACAATCGAGAGAGATAACGGTAAAGAAATGGTTTTGTCCCCGGTTTTTCTCTCTTCCCTTTTTCCCATGCTAGCCCTACGCGTAACCCAAATAAGCCGTAGTCTCTTTGCAAAGAAAGATATAATTCTTTATAGGTTACAATTCAGGTCACCATCTGAATATTTTTGACACCCATGACTCAGGGCTTTTCAAGGAGGTTAATATTTTGTACGGTAAAGTGCAAAGGGCTGTTTGTTACATGAAGTTTTGATAAGACTCGTAATTTGAAACTACAAATATGGCGCTTGAAATATCCACTACTATTACTATTAACAGTTGGGGATCTATAAAATTCTAGCTTTACCATTTGTGGAAAATGTCAAATGCTTTGGTAACGTCGGGTTGGGCTTTAATATTCTTGAAGTATTACGTTTTACAGTTTTCTCTTAATATCTATTTAATACCTACCAACTTTATCAACCTCTCCGCTCGATTAAGGACCGATTAAATTGAAAACATATTAGATTTCTCAGAATTGGTGCTCAAAGATCCATTCGAGCATTGATATATTTTTCGAAACGTTCCCACTCCGTATCCACTCATTCCATTAAAATCGTTCTTCCAAAAAGGTGGTAATGATGATACTGCTGCCTGACAACCACCTAGTGTATTCGTACCAAAAAGTAATTGTTTCGAAATCAGACAGGTACCTATAGATAATGTTAATGTTTTCATTGTTATAACTTTAACAATAGTTCATTGGATCAGGAGCATTGGTATCGATTTCGGAGTGAAATTGGAACTGTCAAAAGGATTCTATTTCCTCCAGACAAAATACCGACTCGTAACAGCAGCCTTATTTATCCAATAGACATTTTCTATGTTTAACATTACCTCTTAAATCAGTTTGGAAGCACTTTTGACATTTACATAATTGTGTTGGAAGCCTGCCCGTTTCGCGAGAGACTCTTTAGGTTAAATAACTGCACTTTTTCCCCTACCCGTACCGTGCCTACTCTTCATTTTTGGATATCGTCCAAAGGTTTTAAAATACCTCCTTTAACATTTGGTGTAGTTTATTCAATGTTTTAAGGCTGAGAAAAGTTTAAAATAATTCAATACTTATGTATACAGTTAAGTTGTTATAGATATTTGGTAAGATGATTATATTTATGTATATTCCTTTGCTATTATTCGTTAGAATTGCACTGTCAATCATCCATCACATGTTGTCGATTGACAATCAATCGACTCAGCTTATCGCAGTCCAGTGTTGGACATAGGCTTCTCCTACAAAGGCGTTAAGTTGCGCCATAATGTTAGGGCGTAGCGGGACTTTCCGCTCATAGTTGAAGCTGCCCGACTGGGGAAGTACCTCTCTCTACCTTGTGAAACATCGTAGTCAAATAACAATGCCTTTTTGCAGTGTTGTGTTCCGGTGACTAAACTCGCCAATGCCTCCATTTCTCCACATCCAAGTTGACCCAGTTATCTTCAGATTATCAGTCCTTCTGGCTGAAGGGCGTCGGTTTTGTCGATTGGTCCCACATGGCGATGTATCACTGTTTGGCGAGCACTAATCCAGGATATCATTGTAATCTTTTTCTGAAGAACCTGAGTCCAGTACATCACGATCTTCAGCCGCGTTTGCGACCAAAGTAGCGATTACGTCAGGTTGATGTTGAATAACATCAAAAACATGCATAATACACGTCTTTATATGGAAGCTCACGAGTTGCAGTTGTTAGGGCTATGAGTCAGGGTCGGACAACAATAGCTGTTAATTTTGACGCAAATTATGCATTTGTCTCTGTTCTTGGTGATCATTAGAAGATGTAATCACGAGTTTGTGTTGTTTTCGTGCAACATGTGGATACAATCATTGAGTGTTAAGCGCCGAACGTCAGTCGCAAAGACCTAAGAACAATGCAAATGCAAAATTACCTTTTATCCTTCAGTAGGTAGTTATTGCACTTCATAACTATGGGAACATCAATGTTTGTTGTTTTACCTGTTTATTGGTAGGTACTACTGGTCGCCCATTGGTCGAAATTCAACCGTAATTTAAGTTTTCTGCCCTCCTTCCAATCTCACTCCTCCGTACGCGCAATACGAGTATGTTTAAAAAGGGCTACAAAGTTTACTCTTCACGTAAAGATGATATGATAATGAGTTAGAGACAATTTTTTATACCGGATGACTTTTTTTACCGTCTGGAAAACAATATGGTGTGTTGTGTAAGTGGAATAGACGCTATACACGATAAAATTTGCTTAGTACCATTGAGATTGTAAAAGTTCCAAATATCCTAAAAAATACATGAAATAAATCCATCCTACTGAGCGCGCGTTGGGAAATAGTAAACGGCGTAGGCTACGAACGCGCATGAATGAAAATTGTGAGTGTGAGCGAGAAGCACGCACATTTCTTTCGTTATGTAGGTAAGATGCGACCGCGCATCGGACGACGTTTTCCGCATGGTACAGTCGTGTATAAAGGTTTTTATGTGGCACCTCACAACATAAAACAACTAAGTATCTTAACAAATAAAATCAACACAATACAAATAAGTAGGTACTACATTCACTATTAAACTAAGACATTAAGAAAACCCTAACTTTAATAAATGAAATCAACACAACAAATACCCCATTTACTATTAAACTAAGACAATAAGAAAAACCTGATCTACAAATAAAATGAACTCAATAACAACCACCCAGTTAACTAATAAGATACCTAACGCAATAAGAAAAACTAACCTACAAAAAACATAACCCTCCTTCTGGCGCAGTCGGGTAAAAAAAGAAAACAATAACAAAGACACGAGCGTTCTTTTAAAGTTTTATACAATCTAATTTAATGTTTATTATCTAATCGAAACAATAACTCGCAACAACTTGAATAAGCAAGAATTACTCGTCTGTCCTTCAAGCAAAATGAAAGGGACGTGCATTCATGATAGAGCGAGAACGTCGACACGGCCTTCTGTCGCCCCGTTGCTAAGCAACGACGGTGCGCCTGTCTAGGTAACTATGTTCAATGCTGTGTTTCAAAAATGTAAACAAACCTGTTTAGATAAAATTCTTACACAATTACTAATTAAATGGAATTAGTAACACATTCATCTGTATTAGTTTTCTATCTCACTTGGTACCTAGGTATCTAATTACTTTTTGCAATAATATTCGTTATAACAACATTATTCAATTTTAATTGAAAAATATTTGACAAAAGGTGAGGCTATGAAAGATTTTATTAAAGTGAAATGATTAAAATTAGATAAATGAGGTTTTAGCATTCATGTAGGTAATCAAATCGAATCTTTCAATTAATTAATGGATTTGAAGTTTTTATTTGTAGATGACCTATTTGACTAAACCTCTGAAGGTCGAGTCAATGAACCATTTGTTTACATTTTTATCAAAACAAACGTTAGATACGGAGTAGGAAGAGCGAGCCGGTGAGCGTGTTGCTAAATAAAATACCTACATACCTACGCACCTTTCCTTCTTTTATGGCCAATAATTTTTGTGATTTCGATCATTCCTTCATACTTTTACAGTCTTAGGACCGTCTAATTAAGCTGTAGTTGGACATGTTAGATTTTAACTTTTGTCATAAATTGATAAAAAGTTTTAAACAAGATTTTTTAATACCTACTCGTACCAATTGTTTATCTACTACAACATCCGAGGCGTATTTATAAGATCAAAATCAACTTATTTACAAATTACACGGATTGATATTAATATTTACAAAAAAGATAGGTACCTTCTTTTTTAGAGATATCGCAGTAATTGTTCAAAATGTCCACCGTTTCTTTCCAGACACAAATTAGCACGTTTTTGCAAATTGTTGGTTATACTTCGAAGTGTGTCTCTATCACTTTTTATTAAAACATTGAATGCGTCTATTTTTCTCTGTTTTAAATCACTTCACTTTGAGCTTCTTCGGTAATACACTAAACGTTTTAGTTCGGCCCAAAAATAAAAGTCTAGGGATGTTAGGTCTGGCGATCTCGCCGGCTAGTTCACAGGTCCACCGCGCGACCTAACAAAGGAGGCTGGCCCCCGCCTCTGGCATGACTAGGTAGCCGGAATTGGCCTGATACGTCCGTAATATTAGATCAGTGTTGGGTATTGGAGGAGCAGGGATACCATTCCTTCGCAGCCACTGGAGGTGTTCTTCTTCTGAGTACATTCGCCTCGCACTCTAGTTTTCACCAGACAGGACATAAAATCTCACCATTGCTAGGTACTCTACATTTGCATATTCGTTCATGTCTACATACGATATCGGGCGGCCGATGCACACGCGAAAACGATAACAACACAACACGACACGTCACGCCGCCGTGACTAATCGCAGGTGACTGAAAGAGATAGCAGATGCTGCGCGCGCGCCCCGCGCGCGTCCCGGGCGCGCTATGTAGAGTTGAAAACTTCCAGGAAAGTTTCCTTTTCTGAGGAAAGTTTCCTGAAAACTTCCAAAACTTCCGAAACTTTGGAAGTTTTCAAATTATGTTTTTCTATTTATGAAATCAACAAATTCGTTGCTTTGGGATTACTCACAATCAGTAAAGTCAAATGAAAATGATCCTTTAATTTAGTTCTATTTTTTTTAATAATTTAATGTTTTATGGTATCTATTGAAGCAAATTGATGAAATAACGTTTTTTATTCAATCTGCTAAATCATACGAAGGCAACGAGCATAATGTAAACACCGAGCGGTATGACGGAAGTTTTGGAAATATTTATTTTTAACATGTACCCTACCCCGCATCCCGTACTGTGCTCGCTGTGTTCGAATATTTAAAATCTAGCTAAATGTAACATATTTTAAGTACAAAGTATCCCCAATTACTGTTTTTATAAGTAAAAAATCATTTCTGAAAACTTCCAAAACTTCCGAAATTTTGGAAGTTTTCGGGAATATTTCCGGTAAACTTCCGGAAAACTTCCAAAGTTTCGGAAACTTTCCGCAGTTTTCAACTCTAGCGCTATGGCTTTGCAATACGATATCAAAGAAGCCGACGGCACGTGCGGCGAGTACCTATCGGCCGGCCTCAGAGCGCTAGAGTTCATTGATATAAATCCGCGCAAAAAGTAGGGTGCGTATGATTTGGATTTCGATATTTTTTAATAGTTTTTTGCTTTTTTGTTTTTATTGTTTTTTTTATGAAAAGTTTACTTCAAATAAGTAGTATTTATTGATAGATCAGTTTCAAAATATGTAATTGAAAAATATAAATTTGTAAAATATCTATGCCATAGGCTTCTACTCCGTTTACCGGTTACACCCAATTTTTTTCCAGACGATAAAAAAAGTCATCCTATAATCAGATTTTTTTTGTCATTGCTTGCTCTCATTTTGTAATATTTGTCATCTTTGTGTGTACATCATAGAAATAGTACAAGTACGTACTATGTATTATTTCTATGGTGTACATACTAAATGTGTTTTAAACAATCAAGTACATTCGACGTACAAGAAAGAAGGCAAATCATTTAGTTAAAACTCAATTATTCTATTTAGATTCTGGGTAGACTGACAGGCAGACGGACGTAACGACTTGACTGCCCATTGTTACAAAACGGATAAGAGTAATGACAAAATTAGCAGTAGGTGTCTATTTTGAACAAGTTGTTAGGACAAACTTAATGCCACAACAACTTGTACACATTTTGTAAACAACACTTCACAAATACTTTTTAGCTAACTTCAGAAAAGAAGGAGGTTATGCATTCGATGTTTATTTTTTAATATTTTTAATTAAAAAAAAATCGTGTATGTACACCGATTTTTCAGAACCGGCTTAGCCGATTTTGATGACAGTGATAAACTGTGTTCTAATTAAGGTAGATCACGAGATGGACCCATAAAAAAATTGGCGTGATTTAGGAAGGAGACTCCTCAAAGGATAACAGAAAAACATTCGCGACAAGCATTTTGCTATGGTCTTGGGCTTATGTAAAAATAATTATATCCAACAAAAAATGGACAAAAAAGTAAACATTAACAAAGTGAAAACCAATAAAATTATTTTCATACAATATCTACTTAAAAGCTTACGAAGTCGGGACCATCACTTAGACGTGTGCGCCGCGCCGATCCGCCGCCGCCGCCGACATTTTTTGGACGCCGCCGCCGCCGATTTGTGCATCGGCGTAAAATCGGCGCGACTAGATTAGACGACGTGAAAAGAAATATGGCGGAAATACTCAATCATAGATTCTCAATTACCAACATCATCGTAGCAGCTGCTTTGCTAGATTACCGATTTACCATCATAATTCTCCTGCCCTTACTGTTACTACTTGCTGAATATGTCTAGTTCGTCCCGCTATCTCTTTCGCGGTCTGTTGCGTCGCCCTTTTGCTGTGTCAGGGCTCCACTGCGTGGTTAGTTTGGTCCACAGTTCAGACAGCATACGGCTGACGTGGCCTGCCCAATCCCACTTTAGTTTAGCGGCTTTTTGAGCTACGTCAGTGATTTGCGTTTTGGAGCGCAGTGTGGTGTTTTGAACCTTATCCGTTAAATTAACACCCAGGGTATTACGCTCCATTGCACCCTGGCAAACCTTGATTATGAACTTCTGAATGTTAGTCCAAGTCCAAGTTTGAGCACCGTAGGTCAGAATGGGAAGAATTAACATGTCCATGAGTCTACACTTCAGTGACAGTGGAAGGTGTCCCTTAATTAGCTCTTTCATGGACCAGTAGCTCTTTCAGGCATTTTCAGTCCGTCTTGCGACTTCCATGTCTTGTCTGGACTGGAAGGAGACTATCTGGCCCAAGTAGATATACTCCTGGACATATTGCATTTCTTCTCCATTTACCTCTAACCTACTTTTGGTGCGATTAGTCATAAGTTTGGTCTTTGACATGCGCAATATGTTTTTTTCTTTCATTGATCTCTATCATACGTTATTTCCAGATTCACTTCCATCATATTCATGTCATGTTTCACACATTCCATCCATCTTTTCTTTGGTCTGCCTCTTCTCTGATAGCCATCAACATTCATACTTACAACTCTTCTTATAACATGATTCTCATCTCTCCGCATTACATGTCCATACCTCGACAATCGGTTACTTTGCAGCTTTTCTGTAACTGGTGCGACTTTCATACTTCCTCTAATATACTCATTCCTGATTCCGTCCAATTTGTTACACCACACATCCCTCTCAACATTCTCATCTTCGCTGCCTGCAATAATTGCCTTTAATTCGTCCCTTTCGTCGCCCAACATTCCGATACATACAAGGCAGCAGGTCTTATCATCGTCTTATAAATTTTCCTCTTTAGTTTATGGGGGATACGGGAGTCAACTATTGTTTCCGTGACCTGCCACCATTTCATCCATGCTTGAGAACCCGGTCAATTTCGCCATTGCTTTGCATGGGTGAACCGAGGTACTGAAAATCGGAGCAGATTGTTAAGGCTACACCATCCAGAACGATATGACGTTAAAACTGGAGAGACCGCTGAAATCACAGAAAATATTATATTCAGTTTTAGTTCTACTGATTTTCAAGCCAACATTCTCCAGTTTTTGTTATCATTTCTCCAATTTGATCTGGACCTCAGATTCATCTTCACCGACGAGAACAATGTCATTGGCAAACAGCATGCACCAGGGTGCCTCCTCCTTTGTCCGATGTCAGAGCATCCATTATCAACAGGAAGAGGTAATGACTTAAAGCCTGTTAAAGTATATTGTAATCTTTGGTAATTTCTGAATCTATGGTTCCAAAAATATGTCTCTGTCTATCTTAGATCTATCTATGCTATCTGTGTGCTCATGTCTGATGTTTTGTACGAATCTAAATAAACCAATAAAACAAAGTATTAATAAAATCAGTGGTTTATTTATAAAAACTAAATATCTTAACAGGTTATGGGCCCAGTCCCGCCGAGATTCGTTCAAATAATAAAAAAAAAAAGTGGTTCGTGTTGATTTGTCGGCACATAAAATTTGTACCAACGCTAGTACTAAAAAAATAAAAATGGCTACTACGGAAGATAAAGAATTGAAAAATATTGAAACGTTGTGTGATGTTGAAACATATCAACTATGGCGTTTCCAAATAGAAATAATTTTTCAAGCGAAGGGTTTGCAAAGTATTGTAACCGGAACCGAAAAATGTGAAGATCAGACCAAAGAATTATTCACAAAGAAAGACGCCCAAGCAAAATATATCATCATGCAAACTGTAGACAAAAAACTATTAATGATGCTTTTTCAATGTAAAACTGCATCTGAAATGTTCAATAAACTCTGTGAACTGTTCGAAGGCACTGAGGAGAGACATAAAGACAAAATAATGCAAGAGTTCTTCAACTTTAGATATGAGAAAAAACTAGATATGGTGCAAAACCTATCTAACCTGGAAAACCTAGTATACAGATTAAAAAAATTGAAAATTGATCTTGATGATAACTTAGTTGAATCAAAAATACTGTCGTGTCTGTCGTCAGATTACGAAAATTTCATAACAGCTTGGGAATCAACTTCGAAGGAAGATAAAAATTTGAAGAATTTAAAATTAAGATTAATAAAAGAAGAAGAAAAATTTTCCAAGAAAACTAATGAAACTCCTGTGGCTTTCAAGGCATCAACAAGTAAGAATGAAAGAAAGGTTAAATGTTTTCGGTGTGATAAAATAGGACATTTCGCAAAAGACTGTAAAAATAGTTGTTCTATTTGTAAGAAGACAAACCATGTCGATAGAAATTGTTTCTTTAGAAATAAAAATGATAACCATGATAATAAAAATAAAAATAATTCTAAGAAAAGTTATAACAAGGATTCTGATAAAACTGCATTTCTGTGTGAAAGTAGCATTAAAAATGAATGTGATACTAGTTTTGTAATAGACTCTGGATGTACAAGTCATATGGTAAATAATGCAAATTTGTTACAAAACATAAAACCTAAAGAATGTTATATAAAAATTGCTAAGAGTTCTGAAAGTCTGCACTCTAAGGAAGTGGGTGAATTTGTTGGACATAAAATCATTTTAATGAATACCTTGTTTGTACCTGGTCTCACAAACAATTTAATATCAGTATCTGCTATCACAAAGGAAGGGGGTCAAGTATTCTTTAAGAATAACTATGTGGAAATATGTAAAGGGGACAAAGTCTTACTAAAAGGGTATAAGAATGAGTTTGGTCTCTATGATGTAAAATTAGAAAAAGAATCAATGAGCACATCATTGCTGATTCATAAAAGTGATACAGCCTTAGATTGGCATAAAAAAATGGGACATCCTAGTAATAATGTTTTGGCACTGTTACCTAGTGTTGTAGATGGTATAAAAGAAAAAACTTTAAATAATTTTAATATTAGTTGTGATATCTGCATAAAATCAAAACAAAAACGATTGCCGTTCAACTCCGAAAGACAGCGAGCTGACAGATTGTTAAAAATAATTCATTCAGATGTTTGCGGGCCATTTGAAAATAAAACATGGGATGGTTACCATTATTTTTTGACAATAATGGATGACTACAGTCATTTTGTTCAAATATATTTATTAAAACATAAAAATGAGGTTTTTGACTGTATTAAAAATTATATATATCAAGTAGAAAGAGAAAAATGCCAAAAAGTGGCAATAATAAGGTGTGACAACGGAGGGGAATATACTTCTAACAATATGCAAAGTTGGTGTAAAGACAAAGGTATAGTATTGGATTATACTGTAGCCTACAGTCCTCAGTTAAATGGTAAATCTGAGCGACTTAATAGAACTTTGTTAGAAAAGGCTAGAGCATTGTTATTCAATTCTAACTTATCCAAGAATATGTGGGGTGAAGCAATTTACTGTTCAGCATATCTATTAAACAGATTACCTTCTGTGAGTGTCAAAAATAAAACTCCATATGAATTATGGAATAATAAAAAACCAAACTTGAGTAACATTCAAGTATTTGGCTGTGAAGCATTTAGTAAAAATTTAGGTTATAATAAAAAGTTAGACAGTAGAACAACAAAAATGATTATGGTAGGTTATTCTAAAAATGGGTACAGATTGTTTGATGAAAGTAAACAAAAAATTGTATTTGCTCGTGATGTTGTATTTGGGCAAAATAATAATAACATTAAAATTAAAGATATACAGGAAAAACAGAGTGAAGAGTTAGATATGGACATTGAAGAACACGAGGATTATCCATCTTTACATGAAGAACATGAGGATTATCTATCGTCACATGAAGATCAGCTGGATTTAACAGATGAAAGCAGCACGGAATCTGAAAAAGAAGAAAAAAATAAAACACAAGAAAACACTTTAAATCAAGAGGAAATAAAGCATAGAAGGGTAAGAAAATTACCAGAAAAATATAAGGACTACGTTTTACTTACCTACGAAGAAGCCATGGAGTCTCCTGAAAGGGAAAAGTGGAAAAAAGCCATAAAAGAAGAAATAATATCACTACAAGAAAATAAAGTATGGGAGCTACTAGATGTAAAAGATGCTAAAGATTCCAAGATTCTTACTAATAAATGGGTGTTCAGAATAAAAGAAGATGGTGCATATAAAGCAAGGATTGTAGTGAGGGGTTTTGAACAAAATAACATAGATTATGATGAGATCTTCAGTCCAGTGGCATGTCAATCTGCACTTAGATTAATATTTTCTATAGCAGTAAATAACAATTTTCACATTATGACATTTGATGTAAAGACAGCATTTTTAAATGGACATTTAAAAGAAGGAGAAGTCATATATATGAAAATACCACAGGGCTTTACAGGAAATGAAGGAAAAGTATGTAAACTTAAAAAATCCCTATATGGTTTAAAACAGGCACCTAAGCGGTGGAATGAAGAATTTATGAAAATAATGAAGACCTTAGGTTTTGAACAAGTGAAAAATGAGCCTTGTGTACTAAGAAATAGAGACACAACTATAATTATAGCCATATATGTTGATGATGGATTATTAATCTGTAAAAATAAAGAAGAGGGATGTAAAGTACTACGTGACATAAATAAAATAATAGAAATAAAAATTTATGAAAAACCTAAAGTTTTCTTAGGCTTACAAATAATATATAAAGAAGATGGAGTCTTGCTCTCTCAGGAAAACTATACAAGAAATATGTTAGAAAGGTACAACATGTTCAACTGTAAGGCAGTTGATACACCTTGTACAAATCAAGAAGGGTGTATTCAAAGTGAGAATGATGAAGTTACTCGCTTTCCCTATAGAGAGGCTGTTGGAAGCCTGCTATATCTATCAACAAGGACAAGGCCTGATATTGCTTATGCAGTTGGCCTGGCTAGTCGAAAAGTTGAGAATCCTACAAAACAGGACATAATACAGCTGAAACGGATTTTCAAGTATCTAAAAGGAACCATTGGAAATGGGTTATTTTACAAGAAAAATGGCAATATTCAAGATTTAGACCTGTACTGTGATGCAGATTATGCAGGAGATCGTGATACTCGCAAAAGCACTACAGGATATGTAATTATGTTGGCCGGGTGTCTTATCACTTGGTGTTCCAGAAGGCAATCTATAGTTGCACTTTCCTCAACAGAAGCTGAGTTTATATCAGCTGCTGAATGCTGTAAAGATGCAGTATTTATAAGATCGTTGTTAAAAGAACTTAATATAAAAATTCCGATACTTCATTTCCATATTGACAACCAAAGTGCAATACATTTAATAAAAACTGGTGTTTTTAATAAAAGGTCCAAACACATAGATGTTAGGTTTCATTATATTCACGAATTGTATATGAATAGTGAACTTAACATAACATATTGTCCCACCGATGCACAGCCTGCTGATGCAATGACTAAACCTTTAAATAAAATAAAATTTACTAAATATAAAAATACATTAGTTTATAACAATTAGTCTTAAGTATTATATTAAGAATAAAAATACATTAGTTTGTAATAATTGGTCTTAATTAGTATTAGATTAAGAATAAAAATACATTAGTTTGTAATAATTGGTATTAACTTAGTATTAGATTAAGAAATTAAGGGAGGGTGTTAAAGTATATTGTAATCTTTGGTAATTTCTGAATCTATGGTTCCAAAAATATGTCTCTGTCTATCTTAGATCTATCTATGCTATCTGTGTGCTCATGTCTGATGTTTTGTACGAATCTAAATAAACCAATAAAACAAAGTATTAATAAAATCAGTGGTTTATTTATAAAAACTAAATATCTTAACAAAGCCGACCCTTGATGCAATTCTACAGTGACATTGAACTCGTCGGTGTTGTCACCAACCGACCGGACGTGGGATTGCCGATTTACCAAATTACAAGAAATAGACCATCACATGGAAAGTAACCATTCGACAAGAGTGCATTTTTTAGTCAACTGTATCAAAGAATGAAAAGAATGCCACCGAGTGAAAAGAATGCCTGAAATATTCAGTATCTTGTAATGCCAGTGATTTAATAGACGGAAACGTTATTAAATATTGGCAAGATAGACGAGCATTCATTTCATTAGTGCCTGCTACAAGCACGCCTAGCGAGCAGGTGTTTTCTGTTGCCGGTTGGACGGTGACGGCAAAAAGGTCCACACGGGTTGACAAAATTATATTTCTTCTTGACAATTACAGCATTATTATAAGTAATGCCTGCCTTGCAACGGCAAGACAGCCCTAGGATAGCCGTTACTTAAAAATATAATCATTTTGCTGTTTTCTGTTGATTTATGTATATTTGTTTTTTTTAATAAAATCTATTCTACAAGGTAGATAGTGTTATTAAAACTAATGGCCGCCCTGTGGTCGAAATTCGACCGTAATTTTATCATTCTGCACTCCTACCCCATATAAACTGTAACTATGACAAATATCACACTCCTCCGTCCGCGCAATATACGTAAAAAGAGAAAACTTTGTACCCCACAAAGTTTTCTCATATAGATTCTCCGCGCCGAAATCACGCCGAAAACACGCCGCCGCCGCCGATTTCTGATCGGCGCCCGCCGCCGGAGATTTTAGCATCGGCGCACACGTCTACGGCATCACTATGAATATTATGTATTAATATTTTCTTGTTTCATACTTTTTCAGTAGTCGGGTTTTCGTTTTTGAACTTATTTTTTTTTTGTACTTGTGACCTCTCGTATTGCGAACATAATAGATTTCTCAGAATTGGAGCTCAAAGCTGGCAAATGTAATAAAAAGATCCCCAATATTTTATATATTATATACTGTTGCTCTTATTTAGTTAAGTACATCTTATCGTAAAGAGTGTCCATTATTTTGATGCACCAGTAAACCTAATTCGGTCCTAACCCTGGGCCGTTAGACATGACTTATGTGTGGCAATGTTCCGGGTGTACAGATGTGCTCAGTAGGTCACCCTTTAACGTAAACACTGTTTATTCGGACACCTGCGCCTGCGCTGCAATAAAATGGTCGTAAAACGGTGACCAAACAGGCCACAGGGCTGCCCGCCCACGGAGATGGTCGAAAGTTTTTGAAGAGATCTAGAAAATTCTTCTAAAAGTTGGAAAAAATATTCAGTTGATTTTGGTTAAATGAAGGAGGTAGTTGTTCTGTTCGTATTGATTTGTTACCCTGTGTCGATGTAGAGATTCAATATAATGTATCTATGCAAAATACATTATAACTGTTGGTGCGCTAAGTGGAACAGAAAATAAATATTTTTAATTTGTATTGTTTGCTCACCACACGGGTGCAATATGTGGAACACTATTGGTGTAATTCGAATTGGTGCGTTTCAAATTGGTGCGCTACATAGCATGCCTCAAAATGATTTTACGATGTCATGAGAAAAACTCTTGATATAAATCATTTCTAAAAATGACAAGAGGCAATCATGTCATGATGTCTTCTTCTCTATTATGTTAATCGCTTTTTTTTCTTTTTTTCCATTTAATTAACTTGAGATTGTTTGGGATAATCTTACACAATAATACTGGACTATACATTTTATTTGTTTTCTTCATGGAAAAATTCCTAGATTCTTGCTTATCCAACAAATTCAAAGACTAGAATTACATAACTAAATTCTGCAGCATAGAGAAATGATCCCCACTTCTTTACTTGAACTACTTGAAGGCTCTGATATGTGTCCATTTCAGTATGTTGTTCGTCACAGCAAGTACCAGCCCTGCTTAACGTGGGTTATAGCAATGCATCATCATCCAACTGGTACAGTTAAGTTTCCGGAGGCTAAAATTAAATCGGAACAGTCCCGCTCTGTAACTTTACATTCTAACTATTGACTTTAAATTTCAACTAAATCTGATTTATTTTTGGGTGTGCTTCATTTCACATTCTATGATCTAATATTTTAATTGACATTTCTTCTAAGACCCATATGGGAAGACCCATGTTGTAGGGATGTTGGGATCGCTGAAGGATGTTATAGGGATGATGGAACTGGTGCTGCATCAGTGCGATAAGATGCAAAACGCACTAAAACAGATATCGCAATAATGCAAAGGATTATATCGGCGTTATAACACGGCTGTGTAGCTATGCCTTAGACTTACTCAAAGAGCCATGTATGAGTAGAACGGAACCTCTATAAAGTTTGCATACCAGTCTTTGTGTACATAAATCTTTCAGTGTCAAATTGACAGAATTAATGGAAAACTTTTATAGAGAGTAGTTATGTTACTTGTTTTATAGCAATATGCAAAATGAGTTGCAAGTCTGTTGAAGTTGAATAACTAAAAAATATTTAAATACAAATAAGTATAGTTCTCATCCCTACAAATAATTTACAGACCATCTAAAACTAAAAGGCAATTCCTAACAATCTAAGATATAGTATATGTATGTTAGTCGTGCAGACGAGTATGTACGGTGCAGTGATGTGTTTGCGGTTCTTTGAGTTACGATATGGACTATCTGTCGGTTTATGTGTGCCTGGTAGCTAGCTTCAAGATTACTGCGGAGGAGTTGTCATGGTTTCGGTACTGTGCTTTCCATTATTTTGCAATTTTCTGTCTGTTTATGTTTGCCTGGTAGGAAGCCTCCTGGATAAGAGGTGCATAAGCTCATGGTGTCGATACTGTACGATTTTATTAACCCCCGACAAAAAAGAGGGGTTGATATAATTATGTTTGTAGTGTGTATCTGTCTGTGGCATCGTTGCTCCAAATCGGATGGACCGATTTGGCATAATTAAAGTTTATATGGAGAAGGAGTGCAGAAAGCTAAAATTACGGTCGAATTTCGACTACTAGGCGACCACTAGTTATAATAAATGCTTAAGATCTCCAAAGATCTTTTTCACCTTTGCTCAGCAATGCGATGTAGCTGATACAAAATATGCATAACTATAGATTCTGCAAACATCTTATTTATCTGAGTTCACATGCACTGATCCTACAATAGGGCTCTTATAATATGATGAATAAACACATTCATGACATTTGCAACCTTCGAGTATAAATAAAAACAATACCTTCCATTATAACAATATTGTGTACAATCAGAATATTCATTAAGCTGCGAGTGACGATTTGCTCAGCCGTGTATTTGTCAATAATTATGAATAGGTAACTTAAAACTAGTCACGCTTAATTT
The DNA here is from genome assembly GCA_932294325.1 of Allophyes oxyacanthae. Classification (NCBI taxonomy): domain Eukaryota; kingdom Metazoa; phylum Arthropoda; class Insecta; order Lepidoptera; family Noctuidae; genus Allophyes; species Allophyes oxyacanthae. The sequence goes on from OW028628.1 coordinate 10,425,818, forward strand.
TTTGTGCTGTTTTAGATTTTATGACCCAAAGTTGCGATAAAATTATTGTTTCAATATGGCTGGTAACTCCCAAATCAATAAAAAAAATTACCTACTGTTAAACTGTTTTTACTGTGTCTGATTTCATACAGGCCTAGATAATGATGAGATAAATCGAGGTTATTCTCAATTTTGGACGTATAGCGTCAAACAGCGCAGTAATCACCATACTAGGGATTGGAAATTGGTTGCTCCATAGTCCTGGAGGCTTACTACTAACTCTTATAATAGGGCAGATTTTTTTATTTTTTTTTATACTTTGCCCCTCACTAGGATTTCTCCTGTATCGAGGGTACAGTTTACAAACATACATGTCACATGCACACACCACCCAGACCCGAAACAACTATCTGCAGATCATACAAATACTTGTTCCGTGCGGGGATCGAACCCGCGGCACGTAGCGTAGAAGGCTAATCGCTTAGCCACTGCGCCAACCGTGTCGTCGTAGAAATTGAACTGCCCAGACATTTCCAGTATAAGGTGACCTTCATTGTACGAAAAGCCTATACAGTGTGAGGTCAGCTCGTACTGGAAATGTCTGAGCAGTTCAATTTCTGCCCTGCTATAAGTGCTCGTAGTAGGCCCCCAGATACGAACACAATTCTCCTGTTGAAATATATTATATGTTTAATACACATCAGTTTGTGTAATTTGTTAGACATTTTTATTAGCAGTAGCGGTCTACTCTATAAATACGATGAATTGCAAATTGTTTTGATATAAACAAAAACATGTTGCTTTGTTTGGTATTATTTTGTATTGTTATGAACTATTGTTCCGGCAACATTGTAATTAAATTGTAGCTAATCCATAATGCTTTGTTTTTATGTTTGTTATGAACATAATGTTAGTAGGATATTTTAATAATGAAACGAAGGGTTTGTTGGACACTGAAGCGACGGAACAAAAATGTTTAAGTAACAAAATGTAAAAATATTGCCAATTTCGTTCGATTACGATAATGATTATTACAAACTTATACAGGATAAAAAAATATCCTATGTAGTGTGCATAATTTGTAGAGTGATTCAGTCTCTGTTCCTAAATGCAACCGCAGTATTGGGATACACTTTAAAACAAAACGAAAATTCGACTTAGTAAGAGGGAAATGCATAATTATTTACTAGCGCAAGCATACAAAATCAATTTTTTAAATAATATTATGACAGAATCACAAACATTACTACAATTTAATATTATTTCCGTTTATTAATTTTGCTAAAATTTTGATCACATTAGGAGAGGAGTGAGTTAGAACTGAATGATAATTACTAATTATTGTCCAATAGTGTTATTGCAAGCATGACATTTGACAGAATCACCGCCACACCCAGCAGATGTTATGTGCGTATTGAAATGTAATCATCAGTTACGAAATGACAAGTGTGTGAAATGTCAGTGAATCACTGGGTGGTCCTTTATTAGTGATCATGATGTTTAACGAGACAAGTTGTGTCTATATTTAAATTTACAATTTTTTTATTACGACTCGATATGATGCCATAGTCATAACATCATGTGAGAGAAGGAGTAAGAAACTTATCTTTCGAGGAACACTAATCATTTTTATAAACATCTAGTCTAATATAATTACAAAATATTTGTAAGTATCTACTGACTTGGGTATCTAGAACAAGATCATCAACATAGGTTGGTCGCGTGTGTCCTACCACTGGTAAATGAATAGTAAGTTACCAGTGGTAGGACACATAGGACAAGGACTGGACAGTATTAGTTCACACGCAGGCCCTGTAGGTAGGGATTGCTTTGGAAAGTAAAAATATTGTTATACGAAATATCGAGTTCGATAAAAGACACTAGGGTCTTGACCAAAACTTTTTTTTCTTAAGCCTTCATCTGTCCTTCTCTTCACGTGTAATGTAACGTGTTAAAAACGAAATATTCGTATGATATGGCGAGTCCAGCCACTTGCCGGTCGCTTAGCGTGCTCCACCCGCTTTCGGTCCCAAAACAAATACGGGCTGCCACTGCGACAGGGTTATGAGCGAGTACCTAATAGCTGGACGGAACGGACCCCAAATAGCTAAAATAGGTTTTACCTTCCATTAAGAAATAGTTTTGACAATTGCCTTCCACTGCAAAATAGAAACGAAGAAAGAGTTCGTTAAATAATTTTACTGGTTCAGTCCTCTCCGCTAGACTCTTTGTTGGTCGAAGCACTTCTATGAAGTTTACCGTTGCGAGTCCGGAAGCCCGGTCCGCTGCCAGTGGAAGCCCGGCTTTTGGTCGGTCGCCAGCTTTATGATGTGGATTCTAGTCTCGACTCTTCCGTACAAACAAGAAATATGCTATTCAAGAACAAAATGTATACACAATAGATTTGTTTTAAATTAAATATTTTTTTCTAGCTATGACGTAGCGATTTTACCTTTTCTTTTTCCTGAGTAAACAACTGCTGATCAATTGCCTGTACCTAGCTTATAATTACGGAAACATTTAGCTGAGAGATCAGCGTAGGTCGCGCGTGGTTCTGACTTCCTGGTACCTACACTTTTTGTGATGTGGGTGACGTAGTAAGGTTTATTTGTATTGTAACTGTGTATGTGGATTTGGAATTGTATGTAGATACAAGTGACGCGCCCGTCATAGCTTTATACAAGGTGCAGCAGAGGTTATTACATAAAATGGAACACACAAAAAAAACAATCAAATCAAATCATTATAAGTTTAGTCACAGGAACTAGTCTAATTTAAAATTTCATTTTACACAATCACGATCTCAAAGGTAGTTTAAAAAGTCTCTAACATATTCTAACCAAAATTATTTTTATTTACACGTGTAGAACAGATAAAGAGACATAATTTTTTTCTTCAATGTCCCTTCACCTCGACAAATGATAGCAGAGTGAAATTTATTCCAAAAAAAAACTTGCGTAAAAGTCGCCTATATTTTTAGTACAGCTTCAGAACATGGCACCTACCAAATACGTGAAATTTCATTTAATCTGATAACATCTTCGGCAGCCTGTATAACTTAACTATCCTCTACACAAGAGCAGTTAAAATAAATGTCAATAAAAAGCCTCCATTATTCCACATTATCGCCTATCTCCGACACTTGAAACCCACAATTACTGTCAACTAGTTTGCCAGGATGGCGTTAACAATCTAATGGTAGGAAATTACTAGCTTTCATGCTAACTGATGCCGACGGCATGGCCTATGCGCTGTAACTAGAATATGTACGATAGACTTTTGCATCCCTTTCTTTTGTGTCTCGTAGCACCTTGATGCCACGAGCTGCTGTGGCAACAAGGTGTGGTGTGTTGTTGTGGCTGTGGAATGTCCTATTTCCTTCCGTGGCTTTTAAATGTCTAGCTGCAGTAGTCTTACTGATGAGGGTGGCTTTTATTTGTGGTCAATTTTTTACAATTTTATCGTTATCTACTTATACAACATGTAACATAATAAACGCAATTAGTTTGTTCATAATTAACTATTGAATCGATTGTACAATGGGCGGTTTTATAGCAATCGACGATTTCTTACAGAAAACTTACCAACCACCAACCAATGTTTCTGACATTATAAGTCGCTCGTATTCACTGATACTTAGATGGGTAGAAATTGACACGCTTTACTGAGCTGAATAATTATTTATAATGTGGTTGATGGTACGCGTTTAATGGAGATAGTGGATATGACACTCGTGTCACTAAGACATAGGTGGGCCGTACGATCTTGACGGAAGACCTCGTCTCAGAACTTTGGGAAGTTAAAGTCCTGTTTCCAACAGTATGACATGTTACAGGAAATAAGAAATATCTAATTTGGAAACTCAAAAACTCGCATTTAAAACGACACAAATGGGGTACGAATACTCGTATTTATATTGTTTTTTTCTCTCAGCAGGCTAAATCAGAAGAGCAGCTAGCATGCGAGAAGGAATGGCTGCAGACTGGTCACATGTGGCTTGCTCACCGCGGCGGCTTCACGGCTGTTGTGCGAGACGGCGAGGCAGACGCCGGCAGAGCCAGGGTCAGGGTGCTGCAGACCGGCGAGATACTTACCGTTGATGAAGATGATCTAGAGAAGGTAATGTTCTAGCTGGTAGCATATATTATCAGTCATCACAATCATTAATGCCTCTGAAGGCTACGACAAAAAAAGAGGGGTGTTATAAGGTTGTAGTGTGTATCTCTGTGTCAGTCTATGGTATCGCAGCTCCAAAACGGATGGACCGATTTCAATGTAGTTTTTTTTAATTGACAGCTAGTTTAATCAGGAGTCATCTTAGCTATGTTTCATGAAAATCTGTTCACCCGTTCAAAAGTTACAGCTCTTTTTCTTGTTGAAGTCTGGGGTTTTTGTCGGTTAGGTTACGTAATGAATTCTTTAACACACTGTTAGCAGCACATTCTCAGCAGTTATTATCAAAGAAAAATTATTTTTATTAACATCATCTTATTGTTTCCAGGCAAATCCTCCTCAACTGGAACGTTGCGAGGACATCGCTGCGCTCCGCTGTCTGAACGAATGCGGGGCCCTCAACGTGCTGCGTTCACGATACGCTGCAGGTCTACCGCATGCCCGCGCTGGCCATGCGCTCCTGGTACTTGGACCGCCGAAGCGCACTGCTCCTATCTACACCGAGAAGGTAAACAAGGCGTTTTAGTAATAATAAAAAAAACACTTATAAATAAATAAATCCAGCCCATTATTGTCCCAATGCTGGGCAAGGGCCTATTCTAAGAATGAAAAGGGTTAGGCCTTAGTCCACCACGCTGACCTAGTGCGGGTTGGCGGACTACACATACCATCGAGAACTTTATGAGGCTCTCTCAGATGTGCAGGTTTCCTTAGGATGTTTTTCCTTCACCGTTAACGCAATTGTGATAATCAAATTGCGATCCGCACCTAAATTCTATAAGACAGAGGTGCGGGTTCAAACTCGGACCCTCCTGCATGGAAGGCAAGCGTTCAACCGCTAGGATATCACTGCATAAACACTAATAAATAAAAATATTTATATCTGAAACTAAGACTGCTGCCTAAGGAGCCTATGTACACGGCGTATTTTTAATGCGCCGACGACGCGCACATCACGTTCGTTAACGAACTTTAAACGAAATTCTGGTTCTAAAATTTGGTCATATACAGTCCTGTGAGCGCGAGTTCATGAAACGTGCTCCGTCGGCGCGTTATAAATATGCCGTGTGCATAAAGACTTAGCTATATGTTTCACTCCGCATGCGCAACTGCATTTGTAGTTACCATCACGCGATATTGTGGCCAGAATAAAAATAGACTATTCAACCAGATGAGTTCCATGATTTCCTAGTATTCACCCAGCTAATGTTCCTTTCATCATGAACACATATTTCAAGTCCTCATGAAATACCTGAATTCGGTGTAACAGCTCTGATACGGAGGGCCTATGCACGCACGCAATCGGAATCGCTTTAATTTTGACAGTCCAACGACCTCTATGCTCGATAATCGAAACACCCCGTAATGAACATTATTGAAATGTCAAAATTTTATCGATTCCGATTACGGATTTGTATCGCAATTAGGACGCTGAACGCTTCGGATTTCTTCCCAACCTTGATTATTTAAAGTAAAGTATTTAAAATACCTTGGATGGCGAGAGACAGATATATGGAAATCTTTAGAGGAGGCCTTTGTCGAAGGACAAGCTGTTACAAAAAAGAGTGCACCGATTGCCGACAAATAATTAACTATAGAATTTAAGTTTAAGTAATTAATGTTTAAGTTAAGTATAGGTAACAAATCATTTCTATCTATAAGGAAATATTGTGGAAGCAGCAATAAAGGCTTATTTTATTTATAAATAACTTGTCTATCTTCATCTCCAGGTGGCTGCAATGTTCCGTGGTTGTCGCGCTGACGACATGCCTCCTCACGTATTTGCAGCAGCTCAGTCAACACACCGCTGCATGCTGGCGTCGCGACGAGACAGAGCTATCGTCTTCCTTGGAAGGTCAGTGATAAGTAACGAGAATTCAGCTCGATTCTATTACCCCCTCCAGTGCCGAGTGCCGAGAGTCGGCAAAGGTAATTAACGCAAGAGTGTCAAACGCCGACAGTCGGCTCGCGCGCTGCGTCGCCTTGCATTCTCGATAATTCAATAACTACTGTAACGATCCGGCTCGTCTATGGCTTAAAATAATCTTAAAAGATGGAGCTTCCATTTATAAAAAATATGTAAAGTAAGCCGGAAGTAATGCGAATTTTTTGCACGATCGACTGACACTATCAATTTTCGGCACCCAGGGGGCCGACTTCGGGTTGTTTACGAAGAAATTACAGACGAGTCAGTTGGCGCCACGGAATATAAACGACGAGAGAAGGCAGTGATATTTCTTTCTAAGAGAACGAATGTCGCTAAAGTCATTCATTCATAAAGAAAGAAAGAAAAAAAGGAATAAATATTTATTTGGTTGCAAAAATTACGGCACCACATGCCATAATAAAAAACAAACAACAAGAAAAACAAAAATTCAAAATCAGATATTTTAATAATCACATAGATATTATAAAGTATGTATACCTCTCTGTATGTGTAACTCTCACACATTCACAGCAGACAAAGTCAATTTTACCTTCGACCAATCAAAATCGGAATGTAATAACGCGGTGCTAAAAAACAAACTATCACGAAGTTTGCGTAAATCCGCATAATTATGGGAGACTCGCTCCGCCTACTTGCTCTTTCCTCTTGTGTTTTGTATTCCCTGGTTGGCGCAGCGGCTAAGCGATTGGCATTCCGTGCTACGGGTCGCGGATTTTATTGCAGATAGTTGACAAATCTCTAATAATTTTAAATGTCATGGCTGACCAAAATCAACAATTCATAATAACCAATCTTATTAGTTGGCATGTGATTTAACGGATGGTTAGTTTTGATTAGCCTTTGAAACCGGGTGTAGGTATTACGGACTTTAAAATACAGAGTGTACATTTAAACAGAACGCCTGGGTTAAAGGGTTATTGTTCTTATCATTATGAACAACTTTTACTATGGAACCAATCTGACATCGCAAAAAATCTGCTGTTCTATAAATTGTGTCGAGTATATTAAATTATTCCTATGGATCTAGGTACTGATTCCTTTTCGCGATTTCTGCTTTGTTCCTGTAGTAAAAGTTGTTCATAATATCTTGCTTAAATATACACCTTATATATAACCTTATATACGTATTTATATACGTAGCCTACATAAAAGTTAATCGTATAATTCACTAATTAACCAGTAATAAATTAACACTACTAATTGTAGGCCTAGTCCTTTTGTATTTATCTTATTAAAACCTTTGACAAATTATCTAGTGGCGCCATCTATAACAGCTCGCTTATTAAAATATAGATTGGTTAATTAACAATTCTCTGGAAAATTGGTTTCCAAGATCATATCGGGACCAGTTGCAGAGCTACAATTGAATCTTTGATAATTTATAAAGAAATTTCAACTTTAAAAACGACAGAATAAGGTTCATGTTTGTTTGTATATGCGTCTTATAAAATGTAAAACTCCCAATTTATTTTTAAAATTAAATGTCCGCTATTCGAATGTCGCATAATTGTATTCAATAATAGCAGACAGATTTGTATGGCTATAGAAATTATATAATATTTGAAAGAGTTACCATGGAACCATGGAGTTTCTTGCCGGTTCTTCTCCATAGGATCTACTATTTGGAACCGTGCACCTAGTCTCGATATTTCATAAGTGCCTGTATCTGGTTTACATGAAATAAGATCTATTCTATTCTATTTATCAACGATATCCGTATTTCTATGATTAAAAAAATTGAACAATATTTCTTTCCCATTTTCAGATCCGGTTCCGGCAAAACCTCGGCTATGCGCCACTGCATATGGTACTTAGCCAGTGCGTACCCAGCACAGGGGTCGAAGCTCACGCCCGAACGACTCGATGCTGCCTTTGATATACTGCACCTCTTTGGATCTACACGGTATGTTACAACCATTTTATAGAGAGCTGTTAGAGAGACACAGGGGGAATGCTATTACTTCCCTCTCATTCTCTCTCTAACCTTTAATAAATAGAGTGCTATTGGCTCTCTTCTAACATTCTATAGTTTTAGACTCAAAGTACAGTGCCACAAACTTATCTGACCCGGTCGTGGCGACTCTGCCGTCGCTTTTACCAATGTCATCTCCCTACAAAAATGACATTTTGAAGTCAATTTTGTTCTGTACCGACGTTAGTTCCAATTTTGGTCACCGGGTCAGATAAGTTTGTGGCACTTATACATCGCTGTCACATGTTATGGAGTTCTGAAGTGTTAGACCTATGAATGTCTGAAAACCTACTTATTCATAAAAAAAAAATACAACATTTTGAGGTTTTCTGGTCTCCTTTCTTTGTTTTTCTATTATTTCTGATTATTCTTATTTCAAATAGGTTTAACTTAAACTGTCCTTTGTTTACAGCACGGGTTCAAACTCGCACGCGTCTCGCTTCGTATCGCTGACGTCGTTGGACTTCGATGGCGGCGGTGCTTTAGCGGCAGCCTCCGTGCAAATACTGCTACCAGATCTGAGACCTGGGCAGGCGCCTTTGAGAGCCCTGCATACGTGAGTACCGTAACATTACTTTTCTTATTATTATGAAAACGATTTTTTTTGCTGCTGCGTTGTTGTATTGTCTCGTAGACGTATGCAGTAGCCCATGTCGGTAGCTTCGATGCTATCATGCGAAAAAAGGCAGCATCTTTGTTGCATCGGTTACGCGGCAGCTCCAACAGCATCGTTCGGATATTTAATACATTTTTAATATGTACCTATAGCTAAATTTAGTCCTTACTAACATAGTTGTAAATCGTTAATAACAAAATGGATCATATTGTTATCTGGATTAAATAAATTATTATTATTGATTTCTCCATCACGCCGTACTGGCTGAAATGACTTGGGTGTTTAGTGAAAGGGCTAAACGATTGGGTTGCTGCGGTACGGTCGGCCAAAAATTGGTCTAAAAATTTTAAAAGAACTTCCGATCGAATGAAAATATCACTTACGTTGAAACTTTATTATTTTGACAAAAGAATAATATACCTTTATGTTTTATGACGTGCAAACAAAATGCAACCTAAGGGCGGTAGACCAATTCTTTGGCAGACTATACTTGTTTCGAACTTTCGAGTTTGATTGCCTTTCGGAACAAATATTCACTTTAAATCTCCTTTATATATCTACTGGGCTATTTGTAATTCACCGGCAATGTTTTATTGGTGACAGTACTCATATGAACCACTTTTACAATAGCAACAAACAAGAAATCGCGAAAAAAAAATTCAATGTTTTAATACATTTTGATCGAGCAAGGTTGAAAGAAAGAAATCAATTTTATTCTGGACTCGCCAGGAACAAACAAAAGTAAATAAGTACCAAAAAAAAAAACAATAATTAAAGCAACCTGGACGAGTCCAAAAATGGCCCCCATCTCAGCATAATGCTGTGGCATTTAGAAATAGAAAATGTCACAGCATACACACACACATACAAATATTCTGATGGGACCGTTGATCTTTTGTATAAAAAGTTCTTTTATAATTTTCGCGATTTCAGGGTTGCTCTCATGATAATAGTTGTCCATATTGATGAATACTTGCACCCGTTAAAGCTTTGCCGGTGAATTAAAAATAACCCTGCATATAATTGTCTTCTTCCAGCCTCTACCACGGTTGCGACGGCCGCCTTCGCCGAGAGCTGCTCTTTGACCAGTCTCCCGTCACTGCTCCCAACCCGTTCCTCCTCTCCACTGAAAAGGCAGATGCTCCCACTGAGTTTTCTGCGCTGAAGGAATCGCTTCAGCTGCTAGCTGTGGCTGAACAAGAGCAGATGGCTATATGGAAGATCATGGCTGCGATCTGTCATTTGGGATGGGCTGGCGCTGTTAAAGGTAAAACGATAACTTAAAAAATTACTGTAGTCTGTGTCTTGTGTTTACCTACCTAGTATCCACATAGTGTAAGAATTTTTGGATAAATAACCTAACCGTCAAAAACCCCGGCACCAACTAGATAAAGAGCTGTAACTTTCGAACGGCTGAACAGATTTTCATGAAACATAGCTAAGATGATACTCGATTAAACTAACTTTCGACAAAATCGGTCCATCCGTTTTGGAGCTACGATGCCACAGACAGATACACGCTACAAACTTATAACATCCCTCTTTACCACCCCTCCTCAAAACAGCTACAAATTTAGTCATTTACAGTACTACGATTAAAGTTATGCGCTTCGGCAATCTTTGTGTTTCCGAATTAATACGAATATGCAGCCAATGTCCGAAGGTCCACGTCTCATCGGTCACTCACAAGATACCTAGGTATTCTTTATATTATTAATTTATCGCTATATAATAAATATCATCATCGTACGTTCGTATTTCCGAAGTTAGACGAAGGTTGCCGAGGCGTATAATTTTCATCGTAGTACTGTTATGGTCATACGATTCGTGGCCTGGTACCTAAGTCAGTTTCAGCGTTTAGGTAGTTTATAGAAAATTGGTGTAGGTACCATATTTTGTTCAGTTTATCCTCTTACATTTTATCAGCTCCTACAGTTTATATGAAAGTTTCATGTAATATGAACTTTTATTTATTAAATGGTAATATGGATTATCTTATTTCCAGCTAACACGGGATCAGGTATCAAGTACCAGTTCGCGAGTACAGGATGCGGGCAGCGCGCGGCTCGTTTACTAGGCGTCGGTACTGAAGAGCTGACACGAGCTGTGTTCGTGACTGTACCCACGTCTCCGCAACCTAACTCTAACTTGAGGTATGCTATATGACTGTATAATGTACTGCCGTTCCCAGGGTGGACGGTATTCAATGTCTATCAGAAATGTGTGGTCATATTTCAGAGTGTGGATCAGACCATCCTACTGAATAATTTGTTCTATGAGACCAACATCGTAATCGCAAAAAAAAATATATAATGTAATAAGTGACGACACGGTTAGCGCAGTGGCTAAGCGATTAGCTTTCTGCGCTACGTGCCGCGAGTTCGATCCCCGCACGGAACAAATATTTGTATGATCAAATAGTTGTTTCTGGTCTGGGTGTGTGTGCATGTGAGATGTATGTTTGTAAACTGTACCCTCGATACAGGAGAAATCCTAGTGAGGGGCAACGTTATTTAAAAAAATAAAAAAATGAGTAATAATTGGTCGTCAAATGATTTCAGAACTCCGTCACCATCGAACGAGCGCGAGATGTCGGGAACGGAGGCTGTGGATGCTTTTGTGACGGGCCTGTACAACGAGACCTTCAACATTATCGCCGCACTCGTCAACAGGTACCTAATACCTCTGTACTATGACCAATCACAGAAGTTAAACTTTTTGTAAAAATCTGTCATGAATATATAGGTCTTCTCCGTGGGACTGGGAGTAAATAATTTACTATATATCGGCAGTATATCATCTCGCTAAACTGAACTGGATGTCTGAACTGAATGGTCATTGAACGATTCGAGGCTGTAGTTACCCAATGTAAAGAAAGAACTAACTAACTTGATTTATTAAACACACAATACACTGATACACAATGAATAACACAATAACAAAACACCAAAATCGACACAAACAAAATGTAGTTTTCCTTTAACAGGGAGGGAGGGGAAAAATGTACCGTAGGTAAAAAAGTAAAATACATGTCGTTTCATGCATTTTTAACACGCTTTTATTAGCTTCACCTATAACTAACTAACTATGTAAGAAAATCTTGGAAGTTAAATTTGACCCACTTCCCGGTTTCCGATTGAGCTGAAATTTTGCATACACGTTCGGCGGGTCCACCGCGTAACTAAAATTGTAATGAACATCGACATCGGCATTAAACTTCAATACGATCGTGAGAGCCTAAACTTTGAGCTAACTTGTAAAAAAATTACCTATCATATAGTTGGGACTCCTATCTTCATGATCGGTAAAAAAAATACAAGTTAGGTCAAAGTTTAGGCTCTCACGATCGTATTGATGTTTAATACCGATGTCGATGTTCATTACAATTTTAGTTACGCGGTAGACCCGCGGTTTGGATGACTAAAGCTTGTTCTTTAGTTTTTTTTTTAAACTATAATATTTTTGGTTCTAAATTTGGTTACGTTTACGTTACGATACTTTTTAAACTATAATATGTTTTTATTTACTATAAGGTCTATTTTCTATTTCAGGAATTTATCCACTTCAGCCAGAACGTCAGCGTCGATCCTGCTGCTGGACACGCCTGGAGCCGACAACCCGATGTGCGCCGGACAGCAAAGCGGCGCACCGCTCTCGAAGTTGCTTTCCAATTACCTACAAGTACGTCTACATCAGTTATACTTTTTTATGGCCGATTCAATCTAAATAAACGATTATAATGTACAGGAAATTTTTGTCCAGAGCGACTCTAATCGATTGATATATTGCTGGAGGAAATCAGTAAGTAAAATCTTTTAAAATGTGAAAATAGATAAATACGGTTAGTCAGAAGGGATATATCGTACTCATAATTATGAACTTTTACAATCGGACCAAACATGAGTTTGCGAAAAATAAAATCATCCGTTGTATACATCCATTCAACTTTACTCGACTAAATGTATGGAATAGCTGGTTTTTATTCGCGATTTCAGAATTGATCCCATAGTAAAATTAGTTTATAATGATGAGTACAATAACCCCCTTTTGGCCTTATAAACGCTACCCGACCAAATAAGTCATATTAAATAACCTAACCGTCAAAAACCCCCGACTCCAACTAAAAAAAGAGCTGTAACTGTTCAACGGTTGAACAGATTTTCATGAAACATAACTAAGATAATAACCGATTAAACTAGCTTTCAATTTAAAAAAACTGCATTGAAATCGGTTCATCCGTTCCGGAGCTACGATGCCACAGACCCACAGATACACACTACAGACTTATAACAACCATCGTTCTTGTCGGGGGTTAAAAAAAAACTATCCTATAAGCACCCTCTTCATCTCGCTACAATAATCTGTCAATGTGTATAATAACACGGTACTACTTTGTTTTTTCAGGAGCGTCTTCAAGCGATGTTCCACGAAGCATTACTGGTGGCGCCACGCGAGCGATACGCGCAGGAGGGAATCATGCTGGATGACGGCGCTGAAGAAGGTAACTGTTCATTTGAGGTCTTTTTATATCAAAAGCAAGGAATAGGTGAAGCACATGTGGTGACCATATATTGGATACGGTCAAAGACCGCCGATGTTATAAAAATTCAACGTCTTCTACGTCACCTCTGAACATTATAGGTATTATTACACTTAGAGAGACTCGTATCTACATGCTGCCGCGCAGATCAGTCGATCAGCGAGGTTAAGCTGCGGTTGCCGCGGTCAGTCCCGGGATGGGTGACCGTTTCTTCGAATATCGAGAGTCCTACGTGCCTTGAATAGCACGTTAAGCAGTTGGTCACGGTTGTCATACGAATACCTTTGACGGTCGTTACGGGAGTCTGCAACCCAAAATGTCTGACAACCGGTCTAACCTTAGGGTATCAGTGTCTCCCAATAATTGGGTGGCGGAGGTCAGATGGCAGTCGCTCTGTATAAAATACTTATATTCAGCCGCATCTGGTTAGACTGGGAGCCGACCCCAACGTAGTTGGGATAAACACCAGGCAGTTGATGACTCGTAGAGACTTCCAAAGACGTTTCTTTAAAGCTTTTTTACATAGGTCCATTTCTCAAAATTGCGGTCGTTATACATACGTTCTGGACGTAAATGTAAGCGAATGAAGTTGGTCCATCACTCCTTGAATTCAAGTGGCTTTTGATTAACTAAGTAATATGAAAGAAAGAAAGAGAGTTTATTAGCACAACAAAAAAATAATTAAAACCAATAACAAAGAAAACATAAAATGAGTTCTTGTGCCAAAAGGCCGCAGCTCAGCATAATGTCAGGAGGCAGTGATACTGGCCACCTGACACTGGTTTTCAGCTGCAACCAGTGCTGCAGTGGTGTACGCTCGAAACTATCAATATTATATTATAATAGGTATATTTACTACAAAATAAATATTTAGATACATAAATTATATGATATGGTGTCTCATTTTCGGATGCAGGCATCCACATGTGATTTCTATTAAGCTTTCTCTTCCTATATCTTGATCCATGGCGTAATATTCTGATTTGTGTTGTACAGATTGGTTATCAGAAACAGTGAACCCTGGCCCGATGGTGGAACTTCTTGACAAGGCTCCACAGAACACGATCGTGAGGAGCTCTCAGGCTGACCTGCGGGAGTGCGACCGACGTGGATTGCTATGGTGAGTGTTATACGTTTTGGTAGTTCAAGGCATGAATCATGGTTTTAGAATAGAATAGATCTTTATTTCATGTAAACCATATACAGGCACCTCTTTCCTTAACATCAAAATTGAAAATCGACTTTTCATACAAAGTGACTGGTCACGTTGACGTGACTCATGTTTATATGAGACGTTCAATTTTCGTTTTGAGATTTCGAACTATGTTCCTTGGAGAAAGTTGTCTCAGGACCTGATTAACCCTTAAAATATGGCTGATAATTTTTATTTCACCCAGTAAAGTTTGATCTAAAGTTAGATCAGGAGTCAGAAGGCTAATTCACGACATTTTATGCTCATATTGCAGTGACGCTCGAACTTGACGCGAGCGTATCTCACTGAAGCTGTGAGAATATCAAATGTGTTGTTGTGATCTAAATTACTGCAACTGCGCGGCAACTGCAATTCTTTAGTTACGTGAATTAGTCTAAAGATTTCTGGCTTTTGAATAATATTGGTTACATATTATCTACCGGTCACTAATCCTGTTTATTATATCCACAGGCTTCTGGACGAAGAGTCCATGTACCCCGGGTCTTCAGACGACACGTTCCTAGAGCGAGTGATGACGCACTACGGCGCCCCCAACCACACGCACTACCTCATCAAGAAGGCGCCGCACGCACGGCAATTTGTTTTGCAGCACTTGCAGGTGAATAGAAACATAAAAGCTAATTACAGGATTTCACGAGAAGCATTAAATATTAAAATAGTGACTTAGCACACTGAGGCTGACATTCAGAGACATGACCTTAAGACGGGCGAAGACCGCTCTAAGCAAAGTCGTCGCTAAGCGCATCTTCAAAATTCGTATTCAGAGACGCAGTGTAAGCTTAGCTAAGACTCTCTTCTCTATGGCCATTTTTAATAGCAAAATGTTTATCGGTAAGTTACGGTTTTTATGAAAATGTGTAAGCAGGCGTATATAAAAATTAAAACAGGATAGCAATATATACAAAATGCAATTGGAGTGAGCGAAACAAAATATCTGAGACAAACCTATTTATTTAAGTCTTATGGTTAGTCAGACTTGAAAATCTCAAATTGTCGAAATTAACTCCACCTTAGCCCACTTGGCGGCGCTAGTGTCGTCTTAAGTAGTCAATATTCACTACTTGGCTTATCTTAGTTTACGTTAAGTTTAAGTCGTGTTCCGAACGTCTCTGAATACAAATATGAGCGCAAGCTGTTGATTTTGACAGATGGAAGCGTAAGTTCACGCTTAGACTCGTTTCTGTCGTCTCTGAATGTAAGCCTGAGTCTACTACACTCGATAGTACATAAAAACTATAAAATAATTTTCTTAATGTACTTAACAGCTTCTGACGTCGGTGCTACTGGTAAGCTTAAGGTGCATTGAAGAAGTAAAGGACTTCAGCAGCTGATAAGTTCTTAAGAAAATTATTTTATAGTTTTTAGTATTCTGAAGTCGGTTTTTACTTTTTTTTAAAGTTGATTTCATTTTTCTATTTTGAGTGACAGAAACAATACATAAACATGCGATTACAGCAATCGCAAGTGATTTACTGTTATCCACGAAAGAGTTCTACTGTCTATTTCCGAATATCTTCGTCAGATCATTACCAAATTTAAGTTGGTGAAAAAACATTAATTAAAATCGGATCATAATTGGCGAAGATATGGCTGAAGAAACATAGAAAAAAAAAACATACAGTCGAATTGAGAACCTCCGTTTTTGTAGTCGGTCAAAAATTACTTTAATCCGATTACTTTAGTCCTGTCATATCATTTAGGCGCTGAGCGGAAGACAGACCTTTTCTCCGGTTGACTGCCGCGGTCAAGAATGATCGTGGTTGGTAGGTGTTGTAGAGTACAGTGGAAGAGATAATACAACTTTCTATTAGCCTAAAGAACACTGTTTTCGAATAAACTTCTGAAATACTTATAATTATTTTCAGGGAACAAACCCAGTCCTGTACGATGTCACCGGCTGGGTGAAAGCTAGCCGTGAAAACCCCGTTACCAAGAAGTCTTTGACGTTATTACAAGAAAGCCAAAAGTAAGTATATATTTTTTTCTATTTCACCATTAAATTCAGGGAAATTAGATAAATTTCCTTTCGATTATGCTCTCTGACTTTGACATTTTTTGGGATTGTGAGCAAAACAATCAACTGTCCCATACAGAACTTCAATACCTACTCGACCCAAACGTCTGGGATAATTTTTTCGCGATTACGATGTTGATCCCATAGAGAAAGTTGTTAAATTTGATGGTCTGATCCTCACCCTTAAATATGACTGAGGAAAACCCCAGAGAAATAACAATAACAAATGTAACTCTGTTGTGATTGTATGTTCCCGTGTTATTTATTTTGTTGTGTCTTTAGTCATGTACGTACGAGTTTTTTCTTTCTGTCCTAATTACGTATATTTTTAACTAGTTTTACTATTATTATTAATTTTATATTTATTTATTATTTATGTACACACATACACATATATATATATATATTATATGTTGTCATTTTTAATTTTTTTCGGTGTCATTTATAATATTATGATATCTAATAAACGTTTCTTTCTTTCTTCAATAATATTATACCGTGTTTAAAATACATCCTTTACTTTAATTTACTACAGCGAAGAAATTGGCCGCCTATCTTCCTGGGCGCGCGGTGCTTGCGGCATCAGTGCCTGGTCAGCTGCTGTTGGCGACGCGTCCACGCTGCGGCGAGCCAGCTCCATTAGACGCACTCTCACTTCTGGTTTGTATTCTTAAACTTACATGGACAACGATGGACATCGCGATCAACTCTTTGCCAACAAGTATCCACAAATTTATTACAAAAGATGGTTTAAAGCAAGTCTTGTAGAACCTAGCTTTTCAATATATCCGTCAGTTTCTAACATCACAGACCAAAAAGAGACGGAGTTATCTTAAAACCTGGGATTTACAAGACCCGCCTTAAACCATCTTTTGTAAAATAACAACTCGTGTCTTAGTCATAAAAATTCGCTCATATTTGACGTCTCCCTAATCAACCCTCTTTTCTCCAGGCACAGCGGGTATGAAGCGTCGTTCAACGGCCCTCCAAGCTAAATTCGTGGCCGACGGCATAGTGGACACACTACGTCGCTGCGGCACCGCCGGCGTGCACTTCGTGTGCTGTCTACTGACCAACCAGCCCACAGACACGGCCGATGACGTCAATGTACCGCTGTTGCGATCACAGGTAACTTCTGGGTTTCACAATCCACTGCCTTAATTATGCGTTCTCAGATTGCCCATGGACACCACACTGGGCAAGCGGGTTTGGTGTACAAAATACCAGTGGCATGCACAGACATTTCTTACAGGGTAGGCAAAATAGCTTAGTGTTGTATTGTCAAGTTAAATTATTTTTGTGATTGGCCAACTTATCCTAGACGACACACCGACCCAAATATCGTAAAATTAACTGACATTACAGACATGTTACCTTTGTATTGGGTTAGACAGTGTCTTTTTTGTCGCTATAAAATGCACGCCACTGCATTTTATGCACCTTTCCGTTTTTGACATCAACTCCTAGGCCGATGAATAACAGTTCTATTCAGATGAACTTGCAAGTGAAAGTAAATGTATGAATTTGTTCGCAGTTCCGTGGTTTCCAACTCCTTGACGCGGCCAGACTGTACAAGCAGGGCTTCCCAGAACACATGCCGCTTTCGGAGTTCGCGCGCAGGTGAGACGATGCAAATATTGCCCAAACCTTTGTAACTGTAAAGCTTTTCAAACGCCTGCATCTTCAACTAAAGCTTGTTTCGCATCTTCCTTTGTCAGCATATTCCAAAAAATCTTATAGGCAAACATAATGTGACGGTTGCTTGAGTATCCTGTAAGGCGCGGCGCAGACAACGGACATTTTGTCGTCGTCCGCCATCGCCAGGCACTAGCGATGCATTGGCCGATGGACTATTAGTCCGCCGTGTGCTTTGTTGTATAGGATTTCATAGGCTCTATCGTCACGGCAAAAATTCCGCTGAACAAAAAGTTTATCGTTTGCTCAGGGCTTAAAAGTTCTGACTTTTTACCTTTTAGGAAATAGAACCTTAAAATAGGTACGTAAATATTGCAGCATTAGAAATAAATTATTATTGCCACAAACCTCCACGACACAAAACCTACAGGACGCCACGACGTGCTACGATATGCTCCTTTTTCTTCACCGATTTTCTTCACCGATGTGCGCTGTAAGCGCGGCCCTTTCGATGGTCTGCGGGACGCGGGGCGGCAGGTGTGCAAGGATGTACACGAAATATATTGTGATAGATTTAATTTTATATTCGCCCCAAGCTCTGTTTTCAAGGAAATCAGAGTTTCAGTAAATTCTCTCTGGTTATGATCACGTGTTTTCTTCTCATGATCAAAGACTGCTCCTACATCCACAAATCTAGTGATAAATATAATACTATAATAAATATAATTGTTGCCTTTATTAAAATTGAAAGCCATCAGGAGTGCCGCGCTTACGGCCGTCGAGCTATAGCAATCCTATAATCAAAACTAACATCACATCTCCGTACCCAGGTACCGTCTGCTCGCCACATCAGAGAGCGAAGAGTCTGACATCGTCCAGCAAACGACCCTATCTGACCGGCAGATCGTCGACGACATGCTCCTGACCTTAGACCTGGATGTCACCAGCTACAGACTTGGACTCACCCAGGTAAGTCACTTTAATTGCCATGTTTATAGGTAATATATCGATGTATTACGTGGATTGTTGTTGAAAATATTCGTTACATCATTTTTGTTGCGTTTTATTATTATTAACGATATAGGTACCGCAAACATTTATTCACAAACCCAAGTGCACAATATAGGTCTTATACAAATAGTAGGCACTTAAAACTTAGCGGCCTTTTAAAGGCGTTGCAAATTAGAAGGCTATTCTCATATCCAATTTTAAGGTTTATTATACAAGTTTGCATAATAATAAAGAAATTATAGGTGTAATTCTAATAAGAATTTCTGAATCCTTATAACATATTTTCTCAACGTTTGTGCAAATCATTTTAAGACTGTTAGGTACCGCCTTAAAATTTAAGATTGTAAATCAGAACTAGTTACTTTTTTTGATAGTGACTTATTAAAGTCCAGTTAAAAAGGCGTATTTAAATTTTTCGATCATAAAAAAACACGTTTTGTACTCCAGCTGAAATCAAAATTGCGTAACGAATGCAGATTTTTTCGTCGATTTAAGTGATTACACAAAAAATTTAGCTTTGTACATCGACAACAAAGGTAAGTGGTATAATTTGTTATTTTATGTTAAACTAGCAGCTGTCTGCGGTTTCTCTCGCATCCTAGGGGCAATACTGAAAGTACCTACCCGTATAAAAAGTATCTTATTGTCTATTTGTGTGCCACATCCAAAGTCGTTCATCTGTGTGCGTTATTGAGTAACAAACATATTCACAAACTTTCATAATTGTTTATAATAATATTATAGTAAGAAGCACTAAAATATATTAAACCGCAAACTGTTTAGTTTGTTGATCAGTTTAATAATTATGTTTTCATCATGAGTGCTGTTATATAAACAAAGGTGCCAAAAGTGACACTTCAATAAGAACCTAACTTTAATACGACTTGCTATTAAAATCTAAGAGCATAAAACTTTGCGAGTGAACAAAAAACATATTTAGCATACGCTATAGTGTGATTCGTCAGTGCTTCAATGATTTCAAATAATGTCGCGCTTAAGAATTATTTAACGACGCCTAACGTAACCTAACCATGTTTTCATTTCATTCATATCATATGTCATTAACTAGAATGACGAGCAATATTGCGTGCCATAATTAGCTAATACAGAGCTATAAAAAGCTCAATTTTCATTGATGTATTGCTAGCAGCATTTTATTACGTAAGTTAACGCAATCGGATAGCTTTTGTTGACTTTTGTTTTGACAATCTAAATGACGTAACGATGCAGTAATGGCGTTGTATCCATCTTTGTAATTATAACCATTTGTAACCATTGTAATGACAAAAATCTTTCGCATTGGTAACGTATCGTATAATCAACTTTTTTTTTTTTTTCAAAACCAGCTTCTCATATTTTGATTCATTTGGGAATTCCAAATTTATGCAATTTTTTAAAATTAATTTTATAGCCAATATCGGAAGGCCGAGAATTATATTGACATCATAAACTACAGAATGATACTAATTTGGTAGTTATTGGTAGTATTCTAATTTACCGGCATTTTAAAGGAAACTAATTTAAATGTGTTTGTTATTCATATTTTTGCATATTATTTTGTTATTGTATGTCATGGCCTTCATAGAGGTTAGGTTGATCAAGGTTGATATTTTGCAACCGCGCGCATTTATGAGAAGAGTCGTGCTTCAAATCGCAAAAAAAAAACAACAGTTCTATACGTTTAGTCAAATAATATTGAATTATTTATATGGAACAGCTGTTTTATAAGGCTGTACACGACGTACATTATACTCTTTATTTACCCTTTCTAAAATCAGATATACTTTATTACTTTTAAAAAAGTTGGCAACCCTAGACCGGTGTGAAGTTGGCAGCCAAAATGTAGCAGCCAATAATCCGACCAAATTAAGTAGGTTCTTTTTTTCGTGCTGTTTTAAAACGTATTTATGGCAGAAAAATGGTTAAAAATTATAGGAAAAGCCTGAACAACTTAATAGGTATAAAATGAAGACAGCAGGACATCCAAAAATAAAAAAAAACAACTTTATGATTAAAAACGGCTGTTGCTTTTATCTTTTTTATTTAACCATGTAAACCCCTAAATTGTGAAAATTTTATTCATAAATTACAAAGAACGATACCCAAACTATCAGAGAAATATAATAAGAATGTGGCTAAACAACTAACTAACCCTCTAAAACTCGACTGAATACAACATTCGATTTTATTCCCATTATCTGGATATAAAAAAACTGCTGCTACCCTGTAAACCCCTGAAATATCAAAATTTTATATATACATTGCAAAGATAGATATCTAAGCTATTAGAAAAAAATAGAAAGAATGTGGCTAAGATACGATTTGTCCTCTAATTATCCAGTGAAAAAGCATTGATTTTTTAATCCCATGATTTGGATTTAAAATGGCTGCTGCTACATTTCACCATGCAAACTCCTCAAATAAGGAATTTTTATTCATAAATTACAAAGGACGATACCCAAGCTATCAGAGAAATACAGTAGAATGTGGCTAAACAACTAAGTAACCCTCTAAAAGTCGACTGAATACAACATCAGATTTTATACCAATTTTCTGGATTTAAAACAGCTGCTGACCAAGTAAACCCCTGAAATATTAAAATTTTAGTAATTAATTGCAAAGAAAGTAACCCCCGCTATCAGAAAAATATACTAAGAATGTGGCTAAATTACTACAGAACCCTTTTAGAGATGACTAATTACAACATAAGATTTCTTCGGATTTTCTGAATTTAAAATGGCTGCTGCTTCATTTCACTATGTAAACCCCTAAAAGATGGAATTTTTATTAGTAAGTTATAAAGAACGATATCCACCCTATCAAATAAATGCAGTCAGAATGTGGCTAAACAACTAACTAACCCTCTAAAAGTCTACTGAATGCAACATTAGATTTTACTCTCATTTTCTGAATTTAAAATGGCTGCTGCTTCATTTCACCATGTAAACCCCTAAAATATGGAAATTTTATTAGTAAATTCTAAAGAACGATATCCACCCTATCAAATAAATATAGTGGGAATGTGGCTAAATAACTAACTAACCCTTTAAAAGTCTACTGAATGCAACATTAGATTTTACTCTCATTTTCTGAATTTAAAATGGCTGCTGCTTCATTTCACCATGTAAACCCCTATAATATGAAAATTTTATTAGTAAATTTCAAAGAACGATATCCACCCTATCAAATAAATACAGTGGGAATGTGGATAAACAATTAGCTAACCCTCTAATAGTCGACTGAATGCAACATTAGATTTTATTCGAATTTTCTGGATTTAAAACAGCTGCTGACCCCGTAAACCCCTGAAATATTAATTTTTTATTAATTAATTGCAAAGAAAAGAGCCCCCGCTATCAGAAAAATATACTAAGAATGTGGCTAAATTACTATAGAACCCTCTTAGAGATGACTAATTACAACATAAGATTTCTTCTCATTTTCTGAATTTAAAATGGCTGCTGCTTCATTTCACCATGTAAACCCCTAAAATATGGAAATTTTATTAGTAAATTATAAAGAACGATATCCACCCTATCAAATAAATGCAGTGAGAATGTGGCTAAACAACTAACTAACCCTCTAAAAGTCTACTGAATGCAACATTAGATTTTACTCTCATTTTCTGAATTTAAAATGGCTGCTGCTTCATTTCACCATGTAAACCCCTAAAATATGGAAATTTTATAAGTAAATTATAAAGAACGATATCCACCCTATCAAATAAATGCAGTGAGAATGTGGCTAAACAACTAACTAACCCTCTAAAAGTCGACTGAATGCAACATTAGATTTTACTCTCATTTTCTGAATTTAAAATGGCTGCTGCTTCATTTCACCATGTAAACCCCTAAAATATGGAAATTTTATAAGTAAATTATAAAGAACGATATCCACCCTATCAAACAAATACAGTGGGAATGTGGCTAAACAATTAACTAACCCTCTAATAGTCGACTGAATGCAACATTAGATTTTATTCGAATTTTCTGGATTTAAAACAGCTGCTGACCCCGTAAACCCCTGAAATATTAAATTTTTATTAATTAATTGCAAAGAAAGGAACCCCCGCTATCAGAAAAATATACTAAGAATGTGGCTAAATTACTATAGAACCCTCTTAGAGATGACTAATTACAACATAAGATTTCTTCTCATTTTCTGAATTTAAAATGGCTGCTGCTTCATTTCACCATGTAAACCCCTAAAATATGGAAATTTTATAAGTAAATTATAAAGAACGATATCCACCCTATCAAACAAATATAGTGGGAATGTGGCTAAACAATTAACTAACCCTCTAATAGTCGACTGAATGCAACATTAGATTTTATTCGAATTTTCTGGATTTAAAACAGCTGCTGACCTCGTAAACCCCTGAAATATTAAATTTTTATTAATTAATTGCAAAGAAAGGAACCCCCGCTATCAGAAAAATATACTAAGAATGTGGCTAAATTACTATAGAACCCTCTTAGAGATGACTAATTACAACATAAGATTTCTTCTCATTTTCTGAATTTAAAATGGCTGCTGCTTCATTTCACCATGTAAACCCCTAAAATATGGAAATTTTATTAGTAAATTCTAAAGAACGATATCCACCCTATCAAATAAATATAGTGGGAATGTGGCTAAATAACTAACTAACCCTTTAAAAGTCTACTGAATGCAACATTAGATTTTACTCTCATTTTCTGAATTTAAAATGGCTGCTGCTTCATTTCACCATGTAAACCCCTATAATATGAAAATTTTATTAGTAAATTTCAAAGAACGATATCCACCCTATCAAATAAATACAGTGGGAATGTGGATAAACAATTAGCTAACCCTCTAATAGTCGACTGAATGCAACATTAGATTTTATTCGAATTTTCTGGATTTAAAACAGCTGCTGACCCCGTAAACCCCTGAAATATTAATTTTTTATTAATTAATTGCAAAGAAAAGAGCCCCCGCTATCAGAAAAATATACTAAGAATGTGGCTAAATTACTATAGAACCCTCTTAGAGATGACTAATTACAACATAAGATTTCTTCTCATTTTCTGAATTTAAAATGGCTGCTGCTTCATTTCACCATGTAAACCCCTAAAATATGGAAATTTTATTAGTAAATTATAAAGAACGATATCCACCCTATCAAATAAATGCAGTGAGAATGTGGCTAAACAACTAACTAACCCTCTAAAAGTCTACTGAATGCAACATTAGATTTTACTCTCATTTTCTGAATTTAAAATGGCTGCTGCTTCATTTCACCATGTAAACCCCTAAAATATGGAAATTTTATAAGTAAATTATAAAGAACGATATCCACCCTATCAAATAAATGCAGTGAGAATGTGGCTAAACAACTAACTAACCCTCTAAAAGTCTACTGAATGCAACATTAGATTTTACTCTCATTTTCTGAATTTAAAATGGCTGCTGCTTCATTTCACCATGTAAACCCCTAAAATATGGAAATTTTATAAGTAAATTATAAAGAACGATATCCACCCTATCAAACAAATACAGTGGGAATGTGGCTAAACAATTAACTAACCCTCTAATAGTCGACTGAATGCAACATTAGATTTTATTCGAATTTTCTGGATTTAAAACAGCTGCTGACCCCGTAAACCCCTGAAATATTAAATTTTTATTAATTAATTGCAAAGAAAGGAACCCCCGCTATCAGAAAAATATACTAAGAATGTGGCTAAATTACTATAGAACCCTCTTAGAGATGACTAATTACAACATAAGATTTCTTCTCATTTTCTGAATTTAAAATGGCTGCTGCTTCATTTCACCATGTAAACCCCTAAAATATGGAAATTTTATAAGTAAATTATAAAGAACGATATCCACCCTATCAAACAAATATAGTGGGAATGTGGCTAAACAATTAACTAACCCTCTAATAGTCGACTGAATGCAACATTAGATTTTATTCGAATTTTCTGGATTTAAAACAGCTGCTGACCTCGTAAACCCCTGAAATATTAAATTTTTATTAATTAATTGCAAAGAAAGGAACCCCCGCTATCAGAAAAATATACTAAGAATGTGGCTAAATTACTATAGAACCCTCTTAGAGATGACTAATTACAACATAAGATTTCTTCTCATTTTCTGAATTTAAAATGGCTGCTGCTTCATTTCACCATGTAAACCCCTAAAATATAGAAATTTTATTAGTAAATTATAAAGAACGATATCCACCCTATCAAATAAATACAGTGGGAATGTGGCTAAACAATTAACTAACCCTCTAATAGTCGACTGAATACAACATTAGTAGACTTTTAAAGGGTTAGTTAGTTATTTAGCCACATTCCCACTATATTTATTTGATAGGGTGGATATCGTTCTTTAGAATTTACTAATAAAATTTCCATATTTTAGGGGTTTACATGGTGAAATGAAGCAGCAGCCATTTTAAATTCAGAAAATGAGAGTAAAATCTAATGTTGCATTCAGTAGACTTTTAGAGGGTTAGTTAGTTGTTTAGCCACATTCTCACTGCATTTATTTGATAGGGTGGATATCGTTCTTTATAATTTACTAATAAAATTTCCATATTTTAGGGGTTTACATGGTGAAATGAAGCAGCAGCCATTTTAAATTCAGAAAATGAGAAGAAATCTTATGTTGTAATTAGTCATCTCTAAGAGGGTTCTATAGTAATTTAGCCACATTCTTAGTATATTTTTCTGATAGCGGGGGCTCTTTTCTTTGCAATTAATTAATAAAAAATTAATATTTCAGGGGTTTACGAGGTCAGCAGCTGTTTTAAATCCAGAAAATTCGAATAAAATCTAATGTTGCATTCAGTCGACTATTAGAGGGTTAGCTAATTGTTTATCCACATTCCCACTGTATTTATTTGATAGGGTGGATATCGTTCTTTGAAATTTACTAATAAAATTTTCATATTATAGGGGTTTACATGGTGAAATGAAGCAGCAGCCATTTTAAATTCAGAAAATGAGAGTAAAATCTAATGTTGCATTCAGTAGACTTTTAAAGGGTTAGTTAGTTATTTAGCCACATTCCCACTATATTTATTTGATAGGGTGGATATCGTTCTTTAGAATTTACTAATAAAATTTCCATATTTTAGGGGTTTACATGGTGAAATGAAGCAGCAGCCATTTTAAATTCAGAAAATGAGAAGAAATCTTATGTTGTAATTAGTCATCTCTAAGAGGGTTCTATAGTAATTTAGCCACATTCTTAGTATATTTTTCTGATAGCGGGGGTTCCTTTCTTTGCAATTAATTAATAAAAATTTAATATTTCAGGGGTTTACGGGGTCAGCAGCTGTTTTAAATCCAGAAAATTCGAATAAAATCTAATGTTGCATTCAGTCGACTATTAGAGGGTTAGTTAATTGTTTAGCCACATTCCCACTGTATTTGTTTGATAGGGTGGATATCGTTCTTTATAATTTACTTATAAAATTTCCATATTTTAGGGGTTTACATGGTGAAATGAAGCAGCAGCCATTTTAAATTCAGAAAATGAGAGTAAAATCTAATGTTGCATTCAGTAGACTTTTAGAGGGTTAGTTAGTTGTTTAGCCACATTTTCACTGCATTTATTTGATAGGGTGGATATCGTTCTTTATAACTTACTAATAAAAATTCCATCTTTTAGGGGTTTACATAGTGAAATGAAGCAGCAGCCATTTTAAATTCAGAAAATGAGAAGAAATCTTATGTTGTAATTAGTCATCTCTAAAAGGGTTCTGTAGTAATTTAGCCACATTCTTAGTCTATTTTTCTGATAGCGGGGATTCCTTTCTTTGCAATTAATTAATATAATTTTAATATTTCAGGGGTTTACGGGGTCAGCAGCTGTTTTAAATCCAGAACATTGGATTAAAATCTAATGTTGCATTCAGTCGACTATTAGAGGGTTAGTCAATTATTTAGCCACATTCCCACTGTATTTATTTGATAGGGTGGATATCGTTCTTTATAATTTACTTATAAAATTTCCATATTTTAGGGGTGTATATGGTGAAATGAAGCAGCAGCCATTTTAAATTCAGAAAATGAGAGTAAAATCTAATGTTGCATTCAGTAGACTTTTAGAGGGTTAGTTAGTTGTTTAGCCACATTCTCACTGCATTTATTTGATAGGGTGGATATCGTTCTTTATAACTTACTAATAAAAATTCCATCTTTTAGGGGTTTACATAGTGAAATGAAGCAGCAGCCATTTTAAATCCAGAAAATTGGAATAAAATCTAATGTTGCATTCAGTCGACTTTTAGAGGGTTAGTTAGTTGTTTAGCCACATTTCCACTGCATTTATTTGATAGGGTGGATATCGTTCTTTATAACTTACTAATAAAAATTCCACCTTTTAGGGGTTTACATAGTGAAATGAAGCAGCAGCCATTTTAAATTCAGAAAATGAGAAGAAATCTTATGTTGTAATTAGTCATCTCTAAAAGGGTTCTGTAGTAATTTAGCCACATTCTTAGTATATTTTTCTGATAGCGGAGGTTCCTTTCTTTGCAATTAATTACTAAAATTTTAATATTTGAGGGATTTACGGGGTCAGCAGCTAATTTAAATCCAGAACATTGGATTAAAATCTAATGTTGCATTCAGTCGACTATTAGAGGGTTAGTCAATTGTTTAGCCACATTCCCACTGTATTTATTTGATAGGGTGGATATCGTTCATTGTAATTTACTAATAAAATTTTCATATTTTAGGGGATTACATGGTGAAATGAAGCAGCAGCCATTTTAAATTCAGAAAATGAGTGTAAAATCTAATGTTGCATTCAGTAGACTTTTAAAGGGTTAGTTAGTTATTTAGCCACATTCCCACTATATTTATTTGATAGGGTGGATATCGTTCTTTATAATTTACTAATAAAATTTCTATATTTTAGGGGTTTACATGGTGAAATGAAGCAGCAGCCATTTTAAATTCAGAAAATGAGAAGAAATCTTATGTTGTAATTAGTCATCTCTAAGAGGGTTCTATAGTAATTTAGCCACATTCTTAGTATATTTTTCTGATAGCGGGGGTTCCTTTCTTTGCAATTAATTAATAAAAATTTAATATTTCAGGGGTTTACGGGGTCAGCAGCTGTTTTAAATCCAGAAAATTCGAATAAAATCTAATGTTGCATTCAGTCGACTATTAGAGGGTTAGTTAATTGTTTAGCCACATTCCCACTGTATTTGTTTGATAGGGTGGATATCGTTCTTTATAATTTACTTATAAAATTTCTATATTTTAGGGGTTTACATGGTGAAATGAAGCAGCAGCCATTTTAAATTCAGAAAATGAGAGTAAAATCTAATGTTGCATTCAGTAGACTTTTAGAGGGTTAGTTAGTTGTTTAGCCACATTCTGACTGCATTTATTTGATAGGGTGGATATCGTTCTTTATAACTTACTAATAAAAATTCCATCTTTTAGGGGTTTACATAGTGAAATGAAGCAGCAGCCATTTTAAATTCAGAAAATGAGAAGAAATCTTATGTTGTAATTAGTCATCTCTAAAAGGGTTCTGTAGTAATTTAGCCACATTCTTAGTATATTTTTCTGATAGCGGGGGTTACTTTCTTTGCAATTAATTACTAAAATTTTAATATTTCAGGGGTTTACTTGGTCAGCAGCTGTTTTAAATCCAGAAAATTGGTATAAAATCTGATGTTGTATTCAGTCGACTTTTAGAGGGTTACTTAGTTGTTTAGCCACATTCTACTGTATTTCTCTGATAGCTTGGGTATCGTCCTTTGTAATTTATGAATAAAAATTCCTTATTTGAGGAGTTTGCATGGTGAAATGTAGCAGCAGCCATTTTAAATCCAAATCATGGGATTAAAAAATCAATGCTTTTTCACTGGATAATTAGAGGACGAATCGTATCTTAGCCACATTCTTTCTATTTTTTTCTAATAGCTTAGATATCTATCTTTGCAATGTATATATAAAATTTTGATATTTCAGGGGTTTACAGGGTAGCAGCAGTTTTTTTATATCCAGATAATGGGAATAAAATCGAATGTTGTATTCAGTCGAGTTTTAGAGGGTTAGTTAGTTGTTTAGCCACATTCTTATTATATTTCTCTGATAGTTTGGGTATCGTTCTTTGTAATTTATGAATAAAATTTTCACAATTTAGGGGTTTACATGGTTAAATAAAAAAGATAAAAGCAACAGCCGTTTTTAATCATAAAGTTGTTTTTTTTTATTTTTGGATGTCCTGCTGTCTTCATTTTATACCTATTAAGTTGTTCAGGCTTTTCCTATAATTTTTAACCATTTTTCTGCCATAAATACGTTTTAAAACAGCACGAAAAAAAGAACCTACTTAATTTGGTCGGATTATTGGCTGCTACATTTTGGCTGCCAACTTCACACCGGTCAACCCTAGTACGTACCGTCGTAACACCCACATTCTACTAGGTAGTGATTTAACGGGGGGCTTGACCCCGGGGGGCTTGACCCCTACCATTTACCAGGTACAAACCAATCCAGGCATAATCTAAAAATAAATTTCCGAACAGAAAAATATCTATAACACTATCCAACTAAATATTAGCTTCCAAAATAGCCTGTGAAATATGTTTCTGTGTGTTTTGATAAATAAAAGATTTATTTCCGTGTTCTCACTTCGAGAGTGAAGGGAGGCATTAGTATAATGATGCCACTTTTCCTCACAAGTTACCATGGCAACTAATCACAATTCACGGTAATACTTCTTTGATTTATGTGTTTGTAACGCCAGCGTGTTTTTCAATGAGAATTTAATGGAATGATGGATTTACACTTTTCTTTTTTAATGACTTCATTTCGGCGTACGCAGGCGCGTTGTAATATTTTATATTTACGTAGTATTTTATCGATTAGATAATTCCTATACGTTATTTCGATAAGAATAGACAAATAAGGCCCATATTGGCAAGGAAATAAACAGCGTTTGCTTCCAGTAGGCTAATTCACGTAACTAAAGAAGCGCAGTTGCCGCGCAGTTACAATAAAATATTGATCAAAACAACACATTTGGTAATCTTCTCTTCTTCTTTTGTTATGGCAATTGAGCCAATGTCGACTATTCTGCCATTTGGTATCCTCGGACCTTCCGTGAGATACGCTCGCGTCAAGTTCGAGCGTCACTGCAATACGATCAGCGCGTCTTAAAATTACGTGAATTAGCCCTCTGCTAGGAATCAACATACCTATAATGATTATAAGAGCTGAAACTGTTTAAAGTAATGATTCAAAAGATATAGGTATGTGGCTTGATGGCCACTCTCGTCGTATCATAATGAACTAGCCGTAGCTCACGGTTTCACCTGCGCAGTTTATTTTTATCAATATGGAAAGAAAGAAAGAAAACAGTTTTATTCTGGACTCGCCAGGAACAAATAAAAGAACAAAAAAAAAGAAAAACAATAATTAAAGCAACCTGGACGAGACCAGAAATGTCCCCCATCTCAACATGATGCTGTGGCAAAATATTTAATAATAATATAGCCTATATCTATCACTCGGGGATAGTGTAGCTATCTATCAGTGAAATATTTTTTAGAATAGGTTCAGTAAATCCAGAGATTAGCCCCCACATACAAACAAACAAATTTTACGTACAAACAAACAAAAAAATTTTACATACATACAAACACACCAATTTTACCTCTTTATAATATTAGTGTAGATGGATTATTATAGGTGTATAAAATAATAACTGTGTCTTCTTTACTATACTTTAGCACTAATTAACCCGGAACTGTAAGGAGTAGGTAATCCTTTTTTTTTGTTTGTTTTATTTATAAAAAGTAAAACATTAACAATCATAACCATAAGCAGTTTCTAATGATTAAATCATTACTTGAGTATGTTCCGCGTCCAACTCCTCTTTTTTTTATAAAAACACGAAAAACAAAGCAATTTTTTGATGTCGGGGTTTTTCGTAGAAGTATTTTGAAATATAATGTAGGATCGTGATTTCTGGTTTGTTATCGCTACATACTTACGGCTCAGGGTTTATTATAATTTGTAAATCTACGACGAAGTTCTCCTTAATCATTTAATTATTAATTAATACTGGCAATCTCCCAGATCACTGGCCACTTCATGCTTCGAAAATTACAATTCTAATTTAGAACGTTGCGCTGGATCAACATTTTTCTTTTTCTTTTTCGTCATTCCTTCTCCGGCTCTCATCGTAAACACAGCTGTTGTCCACAGTATATTTTATAATCTAATCTAAATCTCGTAACGTTTCGCACGGTACAATTTCTTTTATTTGACAAGAATTGCTCCGCGCTTGTGAAAGCTGCGCTTACGCAACTGTTATCTGCGATTTATAACCCATTGCGTACACCTAAGAAGTGCGCGCTTGACACCGATATCGGACTTGGATAGAGCAACTTTATAGTACCATAGATTACTTAATAGGTCTGTTATCTTGTAGGCCCTTTGCTAGAAATAGGTCAGCTCATCTCTGCTTGACGTGACTAGTCCTGTCAAGTGACGAAAAGTAGACATTCGTATTGTTCTGGCAGTAGAAGGCCTCTTGCCGCTTAGAGAATTAAGAGGACACATTTATATTTTGAACATAATATCTCGTCTGTCAAGGGTGGTGGTAAATATTGTGAGATGTCTCAGGGACAGAAAGAAAGAGAGGGTTGTCATTTTATGCACGGCATATAAAACACAAAAGAAAAGGGCAAGTAGGCGGAGCGAGTGTGCCATAATTATGCGGAGTTACGCAAACTTCATAATAGTTTGATATTTAGCTTTTCTTAATTTTGTAAAAGGTGATCGTTCTGTTTTTCTAAGGTAAAAAATTGTTTGTATTGTGTGAATATTATGTAAAGATTGAAAAGTTGTGAATGTGAGATTTTAGCAACACCAGCTCTCGTAGAAAGCAATATCAATGCCCTTCCTCTTGTTTTTTTTTATATTCCGTTATGTTATGTATGCCATGTGTAATCATAACAGCTACAATGTCTTCTGAAATCTTACAATTGAAATGCACTACACTTTCATAGTATCTGATCACTGATCAATGTAGGACATTGCCTCAAACAAACAAATGAGAATCACCCACACTACATAAAACTTTTAAAACCCCAACGCACCGGCTTACATAACAACACGTAACAGTGTTACATCACTTGTGACACTTCCGAACATGTTCCGAATTGGCTCTCTGTGTCGATGCCTCGGTCATTCGGCCTTCTTTCACTTGCCTTTGCCTTTGTCCGTTCAGTGTCATATGTTGGCCCACTTATCAAGTTTTTTTTTCTGCTGTTGCGTCAGCCAGTGGTTACGAATTCACTGGTATTTTTGTAGGTTGATCGATGTTTTAAAGTATTAGGATCATACCTATAGGGACATAGGTTCCTGTTAAGTTAGCCACACTTCCCATAATTTGACTGATTAATAATTGTCATAACACTAAACACTACCTACTTTTAGCAGCAGAATCGCGCGTTTTAGCGTTCGTTATTCACTTTAGTAAGGCAAAGGCAACCACCTCACTAGCCTCTCACGATCGTATTGAAGTTTAGAATCAGAGTCGATGTTCATTGCCATTTTATACCTGCCTGATATTTTATAGGAAAGGTGTAAAAATTCAAATTTATTCCCTCGTATAAAGTTATCCGGCGCTGAAAAAATCAACCCTAATTATATTATTATCTTTTGTAACAATTTAAAATGACATAGCGTAAAGCCTTATCAATAGGTATGTTGATTTGATAAAAATAATAGTTATTTTCTTTGATATTTGAAATTATCCGAGCGGAAGTGACAACTTTTATTCTTTTATTACATTTTTCCTTTGGTCCAACACGATTGAATAAATTGGAATTTATTCAAAACTAATTTTAATGATAAATTTTATAAATGGTATTATAAAATTTATCATCAAAATTACTTTTGAATTTGTCTTTATTATGCCTTTCTATAAACAAAACCATTTGTCTACATTTTCTGTATTATAAGTATACATGGTGTTAATTATAATAATGGACAAAACTTGTTTCCTATAATTATTTCCGAAGATAATTGTATGAAAGTAGGTATGTATGTACGAGTATATGCTAAATATATGTGTAAAGTCAATTGTTCGATTCTTGTTTAAGCCCAAATATTTTCAAAGGGTTTTAGAGAAAGGCGATAATATTTGCTTTTAGATAAAACATGGACATTTATTTACTGTTTCCGGTTTATTAATTAACATATCCGGTATTTTAATTTTCGCTTTAATTTCGGTGGTAAAAAAAAATAAAATCACGTTTTTCTTATCTTACATCTTTTTAATCAAAATGTCATTCATTAAGTTTTCTGCAAAATGCTTGTGGTAGTTATGTTATGCATTTCGACGATAAGCAGCTAAAAACTTCTGCATGAATTATGCAAAATATGGTGATGTATAAAAATTTATTTGGTGGTGTCTCTCACAAAATTGATTATGTTGTACAATAATTTTTTTTCATTCATAACTCGTATTTTCTGTTTGTTACCACAAACAATCCTGTTTTTCTTTGAGAACTTTTTACTGGCATCGCATTTTACGTTATTTGTTATTCTTCCATCACCAGAGGGTCGAGCACGAATATTTATGACGTATCGTAACGTTAAATAAAATACAACGAATCGATCGTAATTGTTTTTTAGTTTTACGCAACGTACACATTTTTTTCATGAAAATGTAAAAGTAATAAATACAGTTCATATCAGCATGATTTTAGTTTTGGTTTTTGTTTGTATATACTTAGATATATTAATATAACTTAAGACACTACTATAATATATTTATGATACCTAAGTTATGATGTAATTGTATTGTATGCTTGACTTTCTCACTCTATATCTTCATTTCTCTTTCGCCCAAAGGTTTCCGATCTGCTTGTGTATATATGTGAGATTTATGCCTGTAAACTGTACCCACGAATCACGATACAGGAGCAAACGTAGTGTGAGCCACCGTTTTTTTACAAAAAGAAGAGAGTACGAAAGTCTAATTCAGCGAAATAAATGGGCAACTTGTATGCTAGGGCTTTCTCGTTCCTAAATGCGTCACGAACATCCAATCTCAATTTTCCTAATCGTAGCAATCAAAATTTCCCTACCTCCAATTTGTTTCTGTTAATCTTACTAATTCGCTCACGTGAAGGAAAACACCAAAATTACTGATGACTTTTACTTCCCCCGTTCAAGTGCAAGAGAGCATGAATCCAAGTTTTTTTTTACTTTTTTGTGATACAATCTATCTAATGTCAAACCATTTCAGACTCTATTACTGAAACATAAAGTTTGAAATTACATTTTAGATAGATGTGCAGTCATTATAGGTCCGACCGGTACGTTTCCAAATGGCGAAAATAATGGTCAGGTTTGATTACCGTGTAATTTGTACAATTCTGTAAATATTTTGTCTACTATTTGAAGTATTATAATGAGATAGGATTTCCTAGTTTTTGCCAGGTGGGACCACAAAGAGAAATAAAGTTATTTTACATTGAGTTAAGTGGGACCAGATAGGAAATTGGTGAAAATAGCGAATGCTGCAATGTTTTTGCATTTGGTAATCGCTAGTTTCATGAATGAAGTAGTTTTACACAGGACATTAAATTATATTTCTTGTCGACAATTAAACTGGAAATAAAAAAAGAAAAACTATGGAGTGGATGGTTATTAAAATTTAGATTTCGAAGAAGACGGGTAGAGTTTCAATTTGGTAACTGATTCTGCATTTTATAAGTTTTATGCCACTTCTTTAATCAGCATTTTAGATCGTCAGTTGGTCTTTATTGCTATACATTTTTTATCGCACTTCTGTTAACTAGTACCAGACGGTTAGGACATTAACGCAACGTAATTCGAGGCTGCAGCCGTGAAATATGGGCTGTCAAAATTCGCAATTATGTGTAGCGAAGCATACCTATAAGTGCATTATTTGCATATTTATTCTAAATGGTGTTTCATTTTGAACGTTTGCCATCCGGTCCTTTATGAAGATAATAGTCGGTGTTTTTGGGAAATAATTTTGTTTTTACCGGACTACGGAGAGTGTTATATGTTTGACACTCATGGGTATAAAGTAGGTGGCCTATTTTTTTCTGGCGAAACATGCGCATATTACGCGGCGCAAAGGTGGTCCATCGCTATTATTGAGAAAACTAAAAAGAAGAAAGAAAAAAAGAAAAACTAAAAAGGAAAACAAAAAACAACAAGAAGTACAAAAATTAAAAAAACACAATCATTAAGATAATCACATAGATATTATATAAAGTATATATGTAGGATATACCACAATCATGTGGGGCTCACGGCAGGTTCAGTTCAGCGTACGCCAGACATAGCTCGGCGCTGATTTTCAACTGAACCCGTTTGTGACAGATTCTGTTAGTAATGCTATTCCCGTCTTCCGCTATCTCTGTGCCTTTCAATACATAGAAAAAGAAAATGTTACTTACGAGTACGTTCTTCTTTATATAAAGACATCAATATACAATGCAAAAAAAAACTGCACACAGCGTGAATCAATTTTATCTAAAAATAAAAAAGTTTCTAACAAGGCATTTCAATAGACCAGTAAAAGTTCTTGTAAATAGTTAAATCGTGGGCAGTGGACCGTCTAAATTATATAAGAGCTAATTTAAACTACGCTCAGTAATGTTTATCTTAGAGATTTCTAGAGAAAAAAGGCGTGGTAACTGAAGGCAAGGAATCTATGAACGAACGATAAATTAATAAGTAATTGGTGGTTACAAATGGCAGAAACAAACTTGATAATTATACTAGATAGTCTACATACTACTAAAATTATACCTCAATAATTGATTAATGGTTTAACACAGTTTAGTCGATGGGCAAAAGAGTATCTGCTTTATTATCTGAGCATAGAGCCGACTCTACTTTTCTAATGCTAGGACACAAGGGAACGTAGGACACCGCAAGTTTTACCGGAGGACAAAGTGCAGCATTATTATTATTAATTGAAAACTGGGGACACGACTCGGGGGACAAAGTGGAACAATCCAGCAAAACATTAGCGGCAGTTGTGGAGGTCAAAGTGCATTATTATTATTATTATTAATTTAAAACGGGGGACATAACTCGGGGGACAAAGTGGAATAATCCAACAAAACGTTTGCGGTCCGAACAGTTGATCGATCGCGATTAATGCATCATTTGTTTATCTATGAATAGAATCAGGCAGAGATGACTTGCTATGCAAAAAAAAACCTACCTAATCTGCTGTTCACAAAAAATCCTTCTAGACTGTTGCCTTTCTGATTACGTTTTATAAAACTACATACATAATAGTAATATTTCGCTACAAAACTAAGAGGTAGTTTAACATCAACTTTCAATTTTGAAAGTATTTGGCGCTTGCAATTTTGTTTCAATAATAATTTCTGTTCGAGTTGTTCCCGATCGAATTAATTTGTCTTGTCCGTTTTAAATTAAGTGTCAATACTACACAATGGTGTCGATTTTGTTGCGCATTTTGACAGTACTAAACTAGACTAACCGCAATCTGTCACTTTCTTTTTCTATTGAAAAAGAAAGAGACATCTCGTACATCAGATTTCTGAGGCAGATAACGCATTCAGCAGTTGGGCTGCGTTGATGGCGAATGTTGCGATAACTAATCCAATGACCAACTGAATCCAAGCAGTGATAGTAAATCGGCCTCTGAGGCCCAAGTTCACCGACAACATTACAGACGATTAGAGCAACATCACCGTTTAGACATGAATTTTTGTATGGGTAATCGGCCGATTTCATTTTAAACAGCTGTTATATTGTCGGTGAACATGGCCCTTAGACGAACAAGATAATCACTGTACTCCTTGTGTAAGTTTTTAAGTTCGTTTATGAAAACGCTTTTCATTGTATATTTTGTCGATTGTTGAAGAGCTAAGAGTGGGCCAATCGGCACGCAGAACGCAAATGCGACGAAATACGTTTTCGTTTCTTTTGTTAAATTAAAGCGAATTCCACATCATAAGCTCCATCTGTCGTATCTCGTGTGTTGAGCAAATTTCGGCAAATTTTTAAATTCATCCAAGAATATTATAGGTATTTTTGTATGATTAATGAGAAAGGTACACCATTAATTTATTCATTTATCGTTTATTTATTTGACGACCTAATGGCCTATACAGTTAAATCGATTCGTGCAAACACGGCCACATCATCAACGCTAAACCAAGGCTTCCAAAACAACTTGTTTATATTTTCACAACATTGACTTGAAAAATATTGATTTATTAATTTTTGGATGGAGTTCCGGTTACAGCTTCATTAGAAACCGCACACTAAAGTATATGCAACACCCTGAGACATCGTTCGCATTAATTTTTAGGTGTAGTTCATACAATACGAAGCGATGCGCGTTTCCAATAGCCCACCATTCAATTCATTCAAGAGCTTGTCATCTTCTGTTACTGTTAACCTATATCATTCCACTGCTGAGCAAAGGCCTCCCCCCATGACTTCCAGGTCTTCCAGTCCCGAGCCAGTGTGGATCATTCTTTATTTGTTTTATCTATCTCGTCCCTCCATCATCCTCGTGGTCTGCCGCGACGCCATCTAACTGTGTCAGGGCTCCACATAGCGGTAATCAGGCATATGGCAGATGTGGCCTGCCCAATCCCATTTGAGTTCTGCGGCTTTCTTTTCATCTTCTGTAGTGAACCTTATTTGATGCATTTGTTGCAGTGGACTTCTCAAGGGGAATGTTTTAGTTTTCTAAAACAATATTTGTCAAAAATGTTTGTTCGAATTGGTTCCACTAAACCTTTTTGACAGTGCGATGAATGCATCCGTCACTTTTACTAAATCGTACATGATGAAACATCGCGTAATTTGGCTTAAGTGCGTTATAATGATACCAAAAACTTGTTACATAACCAACATAACATTATACCAAAATAAAGACATTATACTTGCTAATGCCCACGGTATTATAAATATATTAGGTAGGTGTTTTTGACCAACAACAACTTGATAACATCTTTTCGTGAACACCTGGCTGCCTGAAGGGTTATTGGAAGACAGATGAACCAAATGGTCCCACTAAATAGCTAAAAACTTGTCATATTACGGTTCATCATCATCATCATAAATTATCGCGTACATGCCCACTGCCCGAGATGGGCGTTCTCATTAATCTCTAAATAAACGGTTATCAGCGAACGTAATAATACTTATTATGGATACTAAAAGTAAATCATAATTATTACTTTTCTAAGCTTGTTAAAAGCCGACAGCTGTAAGCGCGGCTCTTCCGATCGAGTAAATACGACCTTCCGAATGGTTTGCGGGACGCGGGGAGACGTGTGTGCACGGATATACACGTATATACTGCGATAGGTATCTAGTGACAAATAAAATACTATAATATGCATTATAATAATTATGGTTGTCTTTATTAAAATGAAAAGACATCGGGAGAGCCGCGCATACACTTAGCTGGATCTGGGGGCTTACTGCAAACTCTATTAGCAGGGCTGAAATTGAATTGCTCAGACATTTCCAGTATGAGCTGACCTCACACTGTATAGACTTTTCATACAATGAAAGGTCAGCTTATACTGGAAACTAATAAAATATTCCCAATTTCTTAATTCGTCCCTTTTCTAGTTCCTATTTCGCTTGTAATTATTTTTTTCTTTTGAAAATAATTTTCATGTCATTATTTTTAACCTTCTCATAAACGTGATGGTAGCTATGACGTTACACTTTATAACATCAATTTAACTATTTTCGTGCACTTAATTCGATGTGGGAACCATGCCTGTTCGTGTTCGTATTGCGAGGTAGAATCGATTAATACGCGTCTTTCTTCGGTTTTTTAACTTTCATAAAATATTGTTGTCAATTCGACATGCATCTTATCTCTACATAGGTCTCACGTTTCGGAAGCTTTATGTTTAGAACTTGAGGTGAAACATTTTTGGTACACAAGTCGCCAGTAACATCGCATTGGTTGCCGGGACGTAAAATATGTTCTCATCTCGTCCCATTCATTGTGCAATATTGGGGAATCAATTAGTGCCCATGAGGAACCACAATCACCTGGTGTACGAACCAATTGGTGGCGGCAGAAAGAGATGACGCTGGTACCAATGTTTCTTATTTGATCGAATCATCATGTTATGAGGTTATAACACTACGCAATTTATCGATCGATCAATCACTTAAGTATAATAGCAGTTAGAGTTAGGTCTGATCTGCTTCTACTTACGTGTAATCGATCGGGACCAGTTTTTCGTGTGTGCAATTTTTATATCATACTGTGCGCAAATAGAGCTAGCGTGGTCGGCTATTACGACACTCACAAGAAGTAGGTAATAGCTATTTTGTGTAAAATATCTCAATAAACGAACATCAATAAAGTTGAATTCAATTTATTAGCCTTCTTCTTTGACGACGACGATTGACGATTATCGATTTAAAGAATCGACTAAAAGACTATTAATCTTACATATGACACGGGTGTGGTACACGATATGGTGATTAATAATATTCATATATTATATTTTATGATATCATAAAAGTTTTTTTTAATAACATTATGAATAAGTATAATAATAATTACGCACACGCATTTACGTTAGAAGTTATGAAATTATTCATAAAATTGTATACCAAGACGAGTTGCGTAAGTGTTATAGCACCCGTCTGAATTCATAATGTGAAAGCAACACTTTATAATAATAAGACCTGGGGGGCTAAAAAGGCCGCTTTAGATGAATCACGATATGATTCATATTACGAATGTCAAAATATCTACTTAATTGACGACTCTTATTGTCATCCGCAAAAGGTTCATATTCAGTAATCATCTGTTTGATAGTTACTATGCAGATCATTAGATGAATTGCTCAATGTGGCCTTTTTAGGCCCCCAGAATACAAACGACAAAATTATAAAAGTATAACAAAGATAGTTGACATCATAAATAATGTAGAAAGTTGATTTATTTCCACTTGTTTTTGTGCTAATCAGAGAAATCAAAATACTAAATCTTTTATTGCTGTCCATAATGACACAAAGTGGGCTACAAAACATTGGCTAGAAGCGTTGATTTAAAAAAGTACTATCAGTACCTAACATTAGTCGGAGCAACGAACGAGAAACGAGTAAAAAGTAGATACGAAAATAAAAAGTCGAACAAAGAACTAATTACACAGTTAATAATATGTATTATAAATATATCTTTATATTAATAGATACGTTAAGAAAAAACCTTTTACCCATTTTTAAGCATATTGCGCGCACGTAGGACTGTGAGATTTGGTATACCTAGTTAAAGTTTATGAATGAGCGCAGAAACCCAAAATTATGTTCGAATTCCGACCACTGGGTGACCACTAGTTGAACTACATAATTATATTGATATAAAAACCCTATTAAAAATAATCCTTCATCTGTTCTTTCGAGGTCTCTTTGTTCACCATATATGTATATGAAATAAAAATATATAAATTGCAATTAGTTATAAAATTAGGTATAATGGAATCAAGGAAAGCGACTCTTTATTTGTGTACTTTATAGCTGACAAAATGAAAGTCTGTCTTATTAATGGAGGCAATCAAATTTCATCAATTTCAATTAACGTTTAGAAAGAATTGGCTTCTTCAAGGAGTCAAAGTGATCTGTAGTTGATAGATAGCAAAGTTTGTGGATAGTTCTAGAATAATATAATGGAACTTTAGTATTGTCGAAATTCCAGTCGAAAGAAACTGAAATTGCTCGCAATTTTCTATATTGATTTTATTTTTAGAAACTTGTCTTATAAATTTTTTATTAGTCTATTTTGTGTTAAGTAAACTCTGATATCACGTCAGATATGATAAGTGGAAGAAAACATATTGCATTGACCCCAAATAAAATGGTATATCAGGAATTCAGGATGATGACTTTCTATATCCAACGTGAAGAGACCAGATTTTATTGTAATTTCAAACGAGGGAGTTCTTATCCCTTACCCCCTTATTAGTAAGCCAAGATCATCTGAACATCAAAGATCAAACGATTATCTTGCGTGTAATTCTACTTCCGTCACTGTCGTTTGTTTGAGAACGAAAAAGGATAGCATCGTTACACGTACATGAGTAAATATTTACTTATGTGGTTACACCAAGCTCATTGTCACATTAATCTAATGGTAGCAAGCGCGGCTGCTGAGTGAGAGTTCCTGAGTTCGATTCCTGTATCGGGCAGTGTAATTGGGTTTTCTGGCAGAAAATCCGCAGTTAGGAATTATGCCCGGCAGATGGCAATTGTCTCGGCCCTTATTACGTGGGACTTAATAACGGCATCGGTGAAATGTGGGTGTACAACAGTACACCTCTGCCTGACTCTTTGAGGAGTACAGGCGTGAAGCTATGTATGTTACACGAAGCTCTCATTTTAATCTAAGTCCAGTTCTATAAATTCTAGAACCGGAATCTAGATTCTCAAATGATTATAATTTAGAAGCAAACTAGAACTAACAAGGTTAGTGGTACACCAAAGCGGAACGGAGATTACTAATAGGACTTTTAATTTTTATTGAAGCTAAGCCTCTTCTTACTTATTACTTATCGACCGCTGCCTCTGCTTATATTGTACTTACTTAATAACAATATGCC
This sequence comes from Allophyes oxyacanthae, assembly GCA_932294325.1. Lineage (NCBI taxonomy): Eukaryota > Metazoa > Arthropoda > Insecta > Lepidoptera > Noctuidae > Allophyes > Allophyes oxyacanthae. The sequence goes on from OW028628.1 coordinate 10,467,552, forward strand.
ATTGGTTATTAAGACACATTTCCCTCCCCTACGCTTTGGTGGATAGCCTTAGACTGCGGTTCCACTAGAGCTGTGCGAGCGCTAAGCAGTGCGCAAAGAAAAAGTCCACCAATATGATTACTTCATTCTAAGTCCGCAGTAACCCTATTGGATATGTGGATTTTTCCTCGCGCACCGTTTTACTACCTCGAACAGATCTGGTGGTCTTACAACTAGTTTAGCCTAGTTTTATGGAGCTATAATAATTGAGTGGGAAGTATTTATGACAATGATCGACACACAGCGTATGAGATGCTCCAGTTTGCACTAGAGTGCGGCCGCCGAGAGAATGCGTTCCTGAAATCTATCAAATGTAATGGTTTAAAAAAAACTAGTTTAATCTTTATTATTAAAAGAAACCTGTATATTTGATAGGTGTCAAAAACGCATTCTCTCGGCAGCCGCACTGTAAGGTTATGCACTATCGCTTCGAAAATTTTGATGTGCTGTAGCGATAATCGCTTTTGTATCGCACTTGATTATCTCTATATTCACTTAATTATTTAAATTAAGTAGATGGTGTCTAAAACTTACAGAATAACTTGCAATAGCTCTCGCACTTATTTCATATCCCAAGAATATGTACGTGTAGCTTTCATTAACAATATATTAATCAGTCTACATCTGGTTTTTGGTGCATCTATCAATCTGACAACAGATAACCCAAGCAAGACGTCTAGACTTACTAGATATTTTTTGCTATTTTTAGTCGGTCATTCTGTCTGGGACTCCAGAAAGTATTTCTAGTACACACTGCAAGAATTGACGCTATACAATATGTCATTATATTCGCGAATCTTTATGAATACTTGATCAAGTGGACTCGCTTGTCATCTAATTGAACTTTTGAAGTTCTTTCGTCAAAATACTGGTCACCCCTGATATTTATTTAATTTTCGAATGCGGTGAATCTTTTATTATTTTTATAAGAAAACATACATCTCATTCATTATAATTATGGCCAGTTGCTAAAATAATTTTATTTTTTATGTCAATTTTGCTACGCAAGCCGTTGATGCATGACTGAATGCGAAACACTGGCGACCAAGGTTAGACATTAATCATTTAGAGCAGAATTTAACCTTAGCTTTTATAGTCCTTAATGTTTTCCTTTAAAAAATTGAGCGAAGGAAACTATTAAAGTTAACGCAAGGAAAACTTGTTGACCAACAATTTGCCACTTAATTTATAATAAGAGCATTGAACGTATTTATTAAATGTTACAATGACATGACATTATCAAAATTTTGTATTCAGTATCTATTTAAAATTCGGCTACAGTTTTGCTGGAAATTAATTATGGTAAGACAATGTTCTGAAACCTTAAGTCGACTTACGCGAACGTAAGCAACGGATTTTCGATTTACATTGTTTAATAATGCTGACGCTTCGACTGGAGTGGACTGATAGTGGATACAGTTTGGTAAGAATCTATTTAAACAAACCAAGCTGATATTCGTTTCATGCGATGCGGTGCGGTGCCGGCGTAACGTCCGCTGCGGCAAGTGGACAATTTGGCTCGATAGAGCCGATCGGTAAGTCCCTACCAATAGGCAAGTTAGCACAGCCAACGACATGTCGATTTATAGGGTCAGTTTTACCGATCGTAAGTCAAATTGTGCCGTTCGTATATAAGCCTTAAAATTGAAGTTTTGTGTTCATGTTTGTAGTTTAGACGTTTCTGGGATTTCGTCCATTCATAAAATAAATAGATGGACGATTATAAGCACTTTCCAAACTCTCTTTTCCTGTGCTAGATTTGAGCGTGTCTCAAAACGAGCCAGTTCCGTCTTTTTGACCCCGAAAGTTTTTGATCATGCGCAATTATTAAATGTTCTGACTAACGGCCAGAATTTTTTCTTCACCGAAAGTAAAATTTAACTATTGATTTTCTTCTACATCTTCGGTCGTCTAAACATCACAAGCTCTTCGGGATCTGATTTGAGAGACTTTAATTTCAACAACGCGTTCTTAAGGTCAACTTTATAGTAAAGAAGTCTCATATACAAGGTTCTACCTTTCTAGTCCCGATCCAAAGTCAAAGTTTTTTATTTCAACTTGGCCTTTGCAGGCACTTTCAAAACGTCGTGATTCTAGGTGCACGGTTCCAAGTGGGTTGGTCCTGGAGAAGATACCGGCAAGAAACTCCATAACATATGGAGCCGCGAGAGCGGCCCCGGCTAAAATTCGACCAGAATTTACACAATAATGGGATCCCTGGATCCGTGGGGTTCTTGTACTCATCATTATGAACAACTTTTATCATGGGATAATGAGACCAAAGCTGAAATCGCGAAAAAAAAACAGCTGTTCCGTACAAATAATTTTATATAATTACTCGAATAAATGTATAGAACAGCTGAGTTTTTTTTCGCGATTTCAGGTTTAGAGCTATAGTAAAAGTTGTTCATAATGATGAGTACAATAAATTAAATGTAAAAGGGATTGCGACTAGGAAGATAGGACACTTCAGCTGTTACTTTCCATGAAGAAACTGCCGTAAATCGAACTTCACCAGTTATAACAGAACATTCATTATCATCATATCAACCGCATGACGTCTATACTGTTCATAGGCCTTCCCCATAGTTTTCCACGCATTTCAACGGTACATTAATAGACCTAATTAAATACGCATGCAAACACTATTATGTTGCCACTAAATACTCAATTATTGTAATTTGCAAACTGCTTTGAATTATAGCTAATTATTTACTATTAATGTGTTGAATGGCTTCTATCAATCTTTTGATTTTGAAGCCATGTCTTCTTCGGAAATTAGATAAACCTAAGTTTATTGAAACTAGGTTATTTATTTAATGGTAGTAAAGGACCATCTAATTGTTAATACAAAAAGCTTAGGATGAAAGGAAGGATAGGACTTTCTTTTTTTTATAATAGAGGACACAAGCGTGTGGCTCACTGCTATCCATAAACATTAGCATCACCTAAGTATAAATTCTTAACTGGGGTCAATATTCCCTATGACCGTCATAATGACACAGCACGTTTAAAACACAAAGATCAGAGACATTATTACCCGATTTAAAATAAAAAATTATAATAAATGCCAATGGCAACACTTCATCAAAATAAATGACAATACATTTGGAATGTTTATGTAGTGGGATGTTTACAATAAGAAAATAGATAGTTATTTATCATGGATTTACTGTCGTTGCAAGCGTTGAAAGTATGATAAACTTCCAACAAAATGTACACGATTAAAAAACCGGAAGATCATTAATTATAAGATTTTACTTTGTTTTGTTTGAAAACCATACTTAGGTACATACCCACTTACTTAAAATTGCAAATGCTACTTTGGGCGAAAACGTACCATATCACATTTCGCCTTGCTTTTTGTAGAAATTCTCAGAGAAATGCGTCCAGTACACTATATTATAAGGAAAAAAAAACGAAAGTTAATTAAATCCGTCATGTGATTGTTATTGATTATTGTTCGTAACAATTATTCCTCAATTATCTCCAATTTGTGGACGAAGAACGATATGTGTGGGCGAACAATTTCTCATCACAAATATTTGTTATTTCGAGAATAGTTCGTAATTAGAAACTCTCGACTTTTTTTAGTGATTAGTCATTATTTATTTATTATTATTATTGTTGCCTGTGTTCCGACATACTATTTGGAACCGCGCACCTATAGTCTCGACATTTTATAAGTATTTGGTTTACATGAAATAAAAATCTACTTATTCTATGTCCTATATGCCCTCCCGTTTTAGCATACGGGATTTTGCGTATGCTAAAACAGGGGGGCTTATAACGTTTTTAAAATAACGTTACGTAATGTAAAAATACCGAAATTTTGAGTAACGTTTCAAGTCCCTGCACACATCAACACTGCCTAGGGACATTCCAGTTATTCATTGTTAACTAAAAAATATATATAAACTTTACTTTGATAAAAATAAACAAGCTGGAGAAACCGCGTGCGACAAACAGGTAATAAATAATATTATGAGTAAGATATAAGATTAAATTATTATAAAATCCATAAAAAGTGTAAGCCATCTAATGCCTACTGTTTGGAACTTTCTTGTTTTTGAAGAATATATATTTGGAAATGCGTGACGTGTACACCAATTTCTCGTAGATTCATCCATCTTGGGGCCTTATTAGTATGCAGATTGTTGCAAGCAAAATACATTACAACGAAAACATGGTACGCGGAATGTGTGCTTTAATTATCTTTTTTGTGCAATATAACACTTTTTCTTAATTAACATTTTTTTCGCGAAAAGATGAGTTATCAAGAAATCTGCTAGTAATGAAATCCTAACTGGATTTTCAAGTGTAAGACCTCGTTCACACAAAATTTAAGTGTCAAATACAAGTGTTCACAATGAGCGTGATACACGCAAGTCTGAATAATTGGACCCTTAAGCAGAAAAGATCCAACAAACGTTTTCAACGTTTCAGTAAAGGCAGTTTAACATTAGGCAAAGAATAAAAAATTCGTATGATACCATACAATAATCATAATATCGTATGGTATGAAAAATGTATGACCTATTTGAAAGTTAGTAGTGTAATAGGCCTTAACATAAATACATTAATAAAATCTTTTGTGCATAATTATATGAAATTTGATGAGTTTTATTATGGATGCGTAGATAACTCGATTTTACAAAAAAAAATTGGTTGTATCTTTTCTGCTTAACAGGGTCCAATTATCTCCGACGTTGATCTCTTCGCGGCGATCTTATGGAGAGGCAGAAATTAAGCGGTATGGCTTACATACATCATAACTTGACATTGTGAGTTATACCTACTGATAAATGATCAGTTTGGACGTATGTTTGTTTTAAGTTTTTGATGGATAGATGTCTGCGTGTATCTAATTTATAATAATTTGAACCACTTATTATCGTGTTTAAATTGATTACCTTTCAATATTAGAGATCAGGGAGCTAAAAAGGCCGCTTTAAATGAATCATTATAATATGATTCATATTACTGTTAGCCTACATCAAAGCCTGGAAATCATGGGGGGAGGCCTTTGCCCAGCAGTGGGATGATGATTCATATTACAAATGTCAAAATATCTACTTAATTGACAACTCTTAATGTCATCCGCATAAGGTTCATATTCAGTAATCATCTGTTTGTTTTAAAAAAGGGATGGTATTGTAGCTCCAAAACGGATGGACCGATTTCAATGCAGTTTTTATAGTTGAAAGCTAGTTTAATCGGAATGGTCCTTAGCTATGTTTCATCAAAACCTGTTCAGCCGTTCAAAAGTTACAGCTCTTTTTGTAGTTTGAGTCGGGGGTTTTTGACGGTTTGGTTATCGACGTTACATAGGCCGTAGGTGTACCCTTTATAAATAAATACTATTGGACGAAAGCTTAAGTGGTTATATTATTTGCGGTCAATATTTTAAGTACAAACATAAACGACGATACGGTTGGCCTAGTGGCTAAGCGTTTAGCTTTCCACGCTACGTGCCGCGAGTTCGATCCCCGCACGGAACAAATATTTGTATGATCTACAGATAGTTTTTGCGGGTCCGGGTGTGTTTGTATATCAGACGTATGTTTGTAAACTGTACCAGAAATAAAAGCGACGGGCAATGTTTAAAAAAAAAACAGTAAAATACGCTGACATTTTTCTTTGATTTAGCTTTCTTGGCCTCAGAAAAACACATAGGTGCGGCAGACACTTTATTAACAATAGGTACTACACATAATTATAGTAAGTTTGATATCACAAAATTGTTTAAAATCTTGCTTTTTTAGTACAAGTCACAATGTACCGATATGATGATCTAGAATGAGGAACGGTAAAGGTAGTTTAAATGACTTTTATTGACAAATGAACTAGTGAGTAGTGATGTCCATTATAAGATCCAATTGATCCCTTTCAACAGTAATTGCTAAAGATAGCCCTAAGCACTGCAATAATACGATTCGTATTAATCAAAGTATCTTTTATACTGTAAGAAAAATAAAGAGGTCTATTCAACATACAATTGATGGAACAAAGACTAATGATAACAGACAGACAGACGAGAAAGATGGAAAGCCGAGCCCAATTTAGTTGAGGAAAGGCTAGACAGATAACGATAAATTACTTAAAAGTACTAATATATTCGTCATCTATAATGTGACAAGAAGCATTTAGTAAACTTTACCTTTTTGTTGTAATTATTAATAAAAAAAATTGTATAGTTAACGAAACGTATGTATTTATAAATATAATATTTACTATGGAATACTTACGTTTCTGTTGATGCAACTTAACTAAGCGTTCTAGTTAGTCTTGTTATCACAATACTTTTCTCCGTGTACGTTCATACTCAGTGCACGTTCCCACGGACGTCGACGTTGCCAGTAACGCTGATGCATCATTTTGTATACGGGGTTATTTGTAAAACACCGGCAATGCTTTAAGGGGTGAAATTACTCATCAATATGAACAACTTTTACTATGGGACAAACCATGAAATCCCGAAAAAAAAATTCAAACTTTTCATACAAAAGATTAACCTTGCTCCATCAAAATGTATGAAAAGTTTGAATTTTATTTCGCGATTTCATGGTTGGTTCCTTAATAAAAGTTGTTCATATGGATGAGTAGTTTCACCCATTAAAGCATTGCCGGTGTTTTACAAATAACCCTGTATATAAAACGCTGAAATCTCTAGCGGCGCTGGCACCGCGGTAGCGTAGCGTTGAGTTTTCATACAGAGTGTAAAAAACATTGTTACTCTATATAAATTAATGACCATTTGTGCCTAATCAGATCATTATCATACGAGATTGAAACAGACATCAGCGAATCATTACATCTAATGGATATTAGAACATATAGGAACTTTTTAGGTGTAAACGCAACCCAATCCTGTAAGTCACTTCTTTTATGTCATCCGTAATGTCGGAAACAACAAAACATTGTTATGTAGCGGTATGCAGCAGACCAGACATTGCCCATACTGTAAGTATACTCAGTCAATTTAATGATTGTCATTCTGAAATTCATTGGAAAGCGGCAAAACGGGTTCTACGCTATCTCAAAGGTACTTTAAACCATTGTTTGGTGTTTAAAAATAGTGGTTTAAATGTCACTGCATATGTTGATGCTGATTGGGCAGGTAATGAAGTAGACCGTAGGTCTTATACTGGTTTTGTTTTTATGATTGGTAAGTCATCAGTCTCATGGGAAAGTAGAAAACAAAAAACAGTTGCCCTTTCTAGCACAGAGGCTGAATATATGGCATTATCAGATGCTTGTAAAGAAGCGTTATTTGTTCGTAATTTCCTATATGAATTGTTGGAAATGGATAATAAAGTTTGTATGTATAATGACAACCAATCTGCACAAAAGTTAACTGTTAATTATATGTATCACAGTAGAACAAAACACATAGATGTAAGACATCATTTCATTAGAGAAATTATAAATAAAAACTTAATTGAAGTTAAATATTTGTCAACAAATTCTATGATTGCAGATATTTTGACAAAACCTTTAACAAAGGAAAAACATGAGCAGTTTGTTAAAGATTTAAGTTTATGTAGCTTGTAGTAAGTGGTGTACTTTTCAAGTTGTTTTGTGTATGTTTCAGGTTTGAAATGTGTTTTGTTATTAATTTAGTAAGTGATGTGCTGTGTTTGTTTTAGTTGTTCTTTTGTGTTTGTTTAGGTGTTGGGCACCTAATAAGTATGTGACAGGAGAATGTATACGGTATTAAGGGCCTAACCTGTGTTATTCTATATTAGATTGTATTGGTTTAAGGGCCAGTATTAGAACATATAGGAACTTTTTAGGTGTAAACGCAACCCAATCCTGTAAGTCACTTCTTTTATGTCATCCGTAATGTCGGTTATTGTGCTATGATCTTCTTATAAATATATCTGTTGTAATCTCGGTCAGTTGTTCTTAATTTACCAATAATCTAACAATGGATACTAATGGATAAACATTCTCATCACAGTTTCAAATTATGGATGCTTTAATAAATTGACGTACCTATACATTGTATAGGTACTTTCTCTTACAAGGTGATGGTAGGCTGAACAATTACCTTGTCATAGTTAGGGGCAGAGGTCACGTTCTTGTGGTAATTACCGTTAATTAAATCTACCGAACAAAATACATAGAATAGTTTCGTGTGAGCTGGTCGGAGAACTACCGGGAGTGTATGATCAGCAAAAAGTTTTATTTTAAAATACAACATTCCAAAATAACATTCCAATTATGAAAATGTTGAAAAAATTTAGATTTTTTTTCTGAAAGTAATGAAATCTATTAAATTACTATGAAATTAAAGTACTTTTAAATCATGATTAATGAAATCATTTATACTACCTATATTTTTATATCATCATTTTTAAATCCTTTATCTAAACACACGCATCACAGCGCTCGTCTTAGTACTTAATATAAAAATGACTGCCAATTTATCTGATTGTAAGACGCGATCAAATACTAATCATAATTGTTCGCGAATTAATGTTATCTTGATTTAAAAATTTAATGACAGTTAAAACTTTCAATGTCTCAATTTATTTCATTTCTAATCTTCTATAGATGAAATAGTCTACAAAAAGATAATGCAGACTCAGACAGATATATGGAGGGTAATGTGTTTTTGCCAACTGTACATGCGTTATACAATGGAATTTGTATTATCACGACTTTAAACTTGAATCGAGCTACTTTCTGAAGATTTCAGTATTTTCCAGATTGGTTTCTGAAGTAAAAAATTTAATAATTAATCTATTGTAGAGTTCGTAAGTTAATTTTTAAAGTGTTCTTTGGGTGTTTTACGAAATTGTCTAATAACACTATTTGGTAATTTTGCGGCCAGTAATCACTACAACGGTTGAAAGTAAGGCTTATTACACTAAGCGACATTTTTTTAATGTTACAGGAAAAATAAAGAATCATACTACGAAAAAAAAATTAAAACAAAAAAATATATCGCTTAGTACAAATAGCCTCTAGTAGTCTTTTCATGTGTGTACATAAATTATTAAATAAATAGCCTTTCAATCGTCAACTAGCTTTCACAGCTTTTAGCTCCGCTTCTATCTGGCTGGAGACAGAGATGGTTTCTATTGGTAAAGCTATCCAATAAGAGGTTATATTTCAATCTAAAGAGACTTAAGGTTAAAGCACACATATCGTCCCGGCAACAGATCAGCAACGCTTCAACTCGAGCGGTCCGGTATTCTTTACCCACACTTATCAGCACCATATCGGCATTGGCAAATACAAGTAAATGGCCGGGTTGACGGGGCGAGTCGATTAGGTGAGGCGGTGTTGGTTCGTTGCCGGGGTGATACGTGTACTTTAACCCTTATACAGCTTACTTTGTAACATAGTAGAAATATTCTCAATTCTGTATATTATTGGTAATTATGTTCTAGCCAAGGTAAAACGTAAATTATGATATTGCGTGTTCGTAAATTGGCTTAAAATATTAGTTATTGAAGAAGTAGAATTATAAGATTGCAATTTGAAATGCAAATGAAGGATATAGCATCACTATCAACATAAGGTAGATACCTACCTAAGTTTACTGCAGAAATATCAGCCAATAAAGCTACCGAATGCTACAGAACTATGCCATTGAGCAATTTGACTTGCGCAAGCGCAACTCTCACGACTTGGGTTCACTAACTTGTTAGACATTTACGCTATATAAATTGTTGCCATTATTATTATGCTGATGATAATAGGAGATAGATATCATCAGAGTGAACAACCCCTTCTAGTTTGCTATTAGTAGTCCCATCTCTTTCAGAATTCTAATTAAGTTAAGGTCCATTATAATCCCGATCTCTCTAAGGGGTTATTGTACTCATCATTATGAACAACTTTTACTATGGGACCAACCCTGACATCGCGGAACAAAAATCTGCTCTTCAATAAAAATAATTCAATATTATTCGACTTAATATACTTATGGAACCTAAGATTATTCACGATTTCAAGGTTGTTTGAGTTTTCATTTTCTCTTCTCATTGACTCTTTTCAATATCTCTTCATTAGTAAATTTTTCTCTCCATCCTTCTCAAATGCTTCCGAAAGCTCTCTATCTTTCAGTGTCATTGTCCACGTATCACTTCCGTCTTTAGGGCAAAGTGGCAAACGACCACGGCTATCCTCTGAACATCACTATCTTCTTCTTCTTAGCGTGTCGATGGCAAATTAAATGTACTTGGCCCAGTATTCCGCCACGCGAACAGCTGAATCAGTTGCAGACATAAGCTCCTCACGCGTGCAGGTGGTAGGGCATGCGGCGCAGGATGGAAGGTGGGCCATGGCCACATCACTATGAATATATTAATAATATTTTCTTGTTTCATACTTTTTCAGTAGTCGGATTTTAGTTTTTGAACTTACTTTTTTTATAATCAAAATTTGTTTACGTTACGATACGTTAAAAACATTCGTGCTCAACCCTCTGTTGTGATAACGTTACTTTATTTAAACGTATTAACATTTTTAAATGAGGCATTTTCTAAAAAGTTTTAATATACCAAAATGTTCACGATACTAGATGCTGACTGTAAAAAGGCGTCCGTGGTCGGCCTTTCATAAGAACAGTGCATATAAAATACTGTATCATCGCCTTACAAAGTAAAATAAGAAAGATACCTACTATTATAATTATTCGATCATCAACTATTTAATAAGAAGATAATTAGCAATCCTTTTACAGAATGGTTTACATTTCAATATTATCAATTCAGTGTTGAATACAGATCTACATATACATAGAAGTTTTTAGTCGAATCTACCTGTGTAATGTTAATGACTTAGCATTTATATGTAGTTGGGCAGTCAGCGTGCCTTAAGTATACCTTCATAATAATTATAATGCTTAAGAAAAAATCGTAACGCGTTAGTTCACTGTAAAATAGATTTATCGATAGCTCTAGACATTATGATACTCAAATACAGACGCTAGAGCTATGATGCTTAAATGATTCTAGATCTCGTATGAATAAAATCGAAAGGACATGTCCGTCTAACACGAAAGTGAAGCACCTTAGAGATGCTAGGTCCTTTTATATGCAGTTAACTTACACCCCCTTTAAACGATCATTAATTTAACTTTTCTAATCATAACCGGATGCCTACGGTCGACAAAACCGGACGCCTAACGGTCAATAAAACCGGACGCTTGCGGTTAAGAACAATACTAATGTCTGCGTTTCGTCATAATTAATTAAAAGTTATTGAACTAATATAGCTGTTAAGTGTATTGAGTTCTTCTGTCGTCTAGGTATGAGTTTTCACATAAGAATAGCTCATGCCGTAGTAGAAATATTAGTCGGTTATTAAGCCGACCACTGTAAGCGCGACCCTCCCGGTGGATTGCGGGACTCGGGGTAGCGGGTGTGGCCGGCAATAGACTAGCTTATTTGTCGATCTTGTTCCCCTTCCGCGTCCCGCAGACCACCGGGAGAGCCACGCTTATGGCGGTCGGCCTATAGAAAGATGCTTAACAGGGCTGATTACCCAGGATGCGCCGAAGGTGCATAGATATCCTCAATCAAGGAGACTCTTTTGTGCAACAAAACATAGGTACATTTAAAGTGACTACATTGCAACAAAACTCCATTCTAACAAAACAAAACAGTTGTTAATTACTGCTATAATAAACTTTTGATAACAGCGCCCTGTCGCTTCCCGATCCAAAGTAATCCAAACGTCAACTTTACGATTGCGATCAAAGGCAGTTGTCAATACAACAATCATTATAATTGACTCGTCAGTATCAACACTTTATTATTCGTTTAGATAATACGGTACATTATCATGGTATCATTCGTATCTTAGACTTATTGTGAGATTTGAATTGGTATATTATTTTTTTTGCGTACAATGGATGTTAAAGCCTGTTCACACGATCGCTGTAGCTGACGCCAATGCTCCCAGATTAACCTCATGTTACCTCGTTATTGCAACGTCAGCATTGTCGTGTGAATCATCTCGAGCGTTTACATAAAAAGAGTCATACCGCCCCACAGTGTATTATAAACCCCATTTTTGTTGCATCTCTCTCTCTCGTTGTAATCATTTTGAGCACGAGAGTAAAACTCCGGCATTGATACGACAAGCAGTTAATTTTATAAAAAATGACTAAGTTTACCTAAATCCGACTCGCAACAAAGACAAAAAAATATATTTAAAAGAAAAGAATAGAAATATAAAAAAGTATATACTACTTATTTGAGTGTTGATTACAGTAAATAATTATATTTAATTCTATATTGATTTGACTTGATTTTTACACAAGTGTTCGTCGATTTACTTTCAATAAGTATACAGGTACTTATTGAAAGTAAATCGACGAAAACTTGTGACGAGACCTTGTAAAACTACTGTTCCTGCAAAAAAACGAAAAAAAAAAACAATATATAGTTATCATTTATTTGTTCACATTTTTCTTTCTCATTTTTTTTCTCCACAATAATGGCGTATTAGATTATGATTTCTAAACTAAACAATTGCTTAAACATGCCTTTATCGATAGTATTAAAACCCCAATCTAATGGCTGCCTTTTGCTTACAAAAACTGGATAACGAACGCGAAATCCGGCGATTCTGCTGCTACAAGTACCGAGTATGGATGGGCTCTTTATACGCGGGATGTAAAAAACTGATGTTGGCTTAGGATTTCCAGCCTTAAGGTCAATATGCCTAATTCCTATCTTGACCGTGGCATTACCTAATGGATCGGTCGATGTTTCTCGAATATTCATGCAAGTGTTTTGCAATAGTTATAGTATCATTATATGCCACATCTCGCGAAGGTTGCAGGATGTGAACGGGACACTAACCTTCGAGGTTTTTTCTCGATTGCACTCAGATGCACTGTTTTAATTTCTATGATATTTAGCCTAGTCGAAAATTGTTGGATGTTGTGGCCTCCTATACACCGATATACACAGATATAAAACTAAATTACTATTTATAATGTTTTATGATTTTATGTGCATGTCCTTTGTTGGGGGTCCATAAATAAATAAATAAATTTTCTTGTTATTTTATTATATTGGGTGTCAATTCATGCAATATGATATTTTAAATTTGTCACATTTGTTGTGTAGTACCTAAGCTTGATTTATGAAAAGAGTATCCATGGAGTTTCTTGCCGGTATCTTCTCCAGGACCAACCCACTTGGAACCGTGCGCCTAGAATCACGACGTTTTGAAAGTGCCTGCAAAGGCCCAGTTGAAATAAAAATCTTTGACTTTGACTTTGACTTAAAACGTAATAGCATTGTTTTGTATTTCAGAGTGAAGTGGCCTTTGCCGTAGCTATGATTTAAATGTCCAAATCTTTATTTAAGTACCTACATTATTTTAGAGTAATTATATTATTAATCGAGTCGGGGACTAACAGCTTTATGCCTATACAGTATGTCTGTAAACTACATTTATTTATTGATATTTGGTTATAGATAAGTATAAAGAAAACCAATTGTCTATGGACAGAAGAGAATCTGTAATTAAATGATTGGTGGCGGAAGTTCGATACATACGATAGTTCTCAACCACTCACATTTTTATAATGAGAGCTGTTTTTCTAATAAAAAAAGGTCTTTATGCGTTGTGATTTAGAAATTTGATGAAACCTATACAATTTAGACTGTTACCAGTGACTGGCACTTTTATTAATCATATTGGATCCTCCTTAGTAACGCGTGACGAATTTATATTTAGAAGCGAAAGCTAGACTTTCAGCTTTCAGAAACTTAATAAAAAAATGATCGATATAATGATAAAAACACTTGATTTTGATTTGTGCCTTAGTGTGGTCTGTTCTCTTTTATTATAAAATATGACCAACAATGCGCTTTTTTTCAGGTAAGTATAATAATGCTATTATAGAAAGTCGTATGTTGTTTTGATTGTCCAATATTTGAAAGTCGTCGCCAAAGACGTCCTTCAGGTTGGATTCACATTTGGGACATTCGAACTGCCTATATGCATTCTGAGGCCCAGGAAACTGACGCTATTAAGCTTACGATGAATAGGAATAAATTTATTTTAAAAACAAACAGTAAATTTCTACCTAGTTCGGAGGCTTTTAGTGCTCACTGAAAGTCCGACTAAACAATAAAGGCTCAGTGAGCAATTTGAGAGAGGCATTTAAAAAAAAAGACAAAAAATAGCGGTCTTTAGATTTAACTCACTTTCATCATAAAAGGTGTCGTTTTATTCATACGTGTAGTGTACTAGACAAAACCTTAATTCATACAACATCCCTACATTGACGCCAAGCTAAGAATCAGTCTTATGCATTTATAATAACGTTGTTACGTGAACGCCGTCGAACTGTTACGCGGTCGGGCACCAGCGCGCGCGCCGCAGTCTTGTATCGCAGCGCATGCGAATCACGCGCACTTTCGCTCTCGCTCTTAACGCTTCCGCGATATACTCCGACTTCCCTAGTAGGTATACGGAAGCGGTGCTTATCAGTCAGTACTCATCCTATATTTTTCAGGCCTGTGTTTTTTTTTAATTCGTCCTTGTACATTGGAGTAATATAATAAGAATACTTTGTTGCGAATTTAATAAATTAAAAATACCTGTTTGGGTTTATACAAAAATCATAGTTGTCATCTATTTATAGCATAGACAAATACCAGAAAAAATAATAATATGAATAATATGAATTTTCAAGTGAAACTGTATTGTTGGTTTGAATTTTAATAGACAGTGACAAAAATTTTGTGGTAGTGACTTACATAATCTACACTTAAGTGCTATAACAACTGCTAAATAAAGCGAACTTTTTGTAACATCTGGATTGCCAGTGACTTGCAAAAACATCGTACGATAATTTAAAAGGAAAAAAAAATTCTAGAACACTGGATTACTGTGACAAAAACTTGTGCCCCTGTGACATTAGTACAACAGTGACTTGTGATAATTGGTGACAAACATTTGTGCCAAGTGTCCAAGTGCCCGGAAGTACAGTGCTAGGGTACTATGTTGGTGATATTGGCGTACATTGGCGTGCGATTCGCCTTACATGTGTCTCGGCAAAGTGGACGAGCACTCGCCGACGAGTGCTATACTAGGAAGTATGCATCTTTCACTATCTCACACACTTTGAAATGTAACTAGTTTTACCAAAAAATACTACTATATTAATGCATATAGTACTTCATTATTATTAATATTGAGGGCTGAAAAAGCTGTAAACATCAGAGAAATAAAATTTACAAAATGTTTAACTTCTCAATAGCCTGATATGTTTTCGGTAAAAATAGTTTGATTTCATAATGATCTAGTATCTTCCCTTGCTATTTACGGAGATTTTTTCAAACAGCAATTAAATCACATTACAAATAAACAACACTTAAAAATCTACATAGAAAGTTGAATTTGATGTATTTTTTTCAATAGCTGCACCAAAATTATCGATTATTGTGACTATTGTAACCTTTAGTTCAATACAGAGTATATATCCTATAGAACTGATTGCTTTTTTACGTATGACGGAATGTCACATCAAATTGGCCGAAGCACTTTGGGTACCAAAAGCGTTACCCAAAAATAAGCAAATCCCGTAGAGACCACATTATCCGCTAATAGCAAGGGAAGCCTATTCCAACTGTATATTTTGACGTGTTACTTGTGGTATGTCACACTAATTACACTACTATACACTACACCAAATTTAAAATAGAGATCAAAAACATTTAAATAAATTATATCAATAGTATGACGCTTTAGTATTTAATAAAATAAAATGTGGTAGATATTATTTTATAAATAGAACAAACAAATTTAATTATTTTTTTCGCATAGGTGGGTATCACCTCTTTCAATTTAATAAACACCTTTGATCAAAATTCTTAAATATAGTTTTATGATAGATAAATCGTCGTTATTTCTGATTTATTACCTTGTCAAGTTTTTTATGTTTAGTGTCAATATCAATCAAGTTTGAAGGCCAAATCTTACACTAAGCTAAAGCTTAGACATAATTTTTATTCGATAGCTTTCCAGCCTCGTTCTAGATTTTGCCTAAATAATCATTCAACCCATTACCGTAAAATGCAACGCAACCCAGTACCGTTAAGGTCTTAGTCCACCCAATTGACCCAGTGCAGTGTGGGTTGCGGGCTACACACAACATTGACAACTTTATGAAGCCATCTCAAGTAAAATTGGTGAATTTCCTCACAATATTTTTCCTGCATATCGTTATCGAAATTTAAGATTAAGTTATACTTTTTTATCTATGTCAACTTGATAAAGATTAGGGTAGATTAAGTAGATAGAAGGATTTTTCTCACATTTATGACGTTTTAAAATTCATAGTCATTTAAAGAATTGTATATACCGTACACAAATTTTGGATAACTAATACTGACCGCTGTTATCAATTATATTATTATCTTAATAAACGGTCAATTTTAATTGCCAACTAAACTTATATGCACGCAGCCTAATTATTTAAAATATTGTCACCAAATTAGTATTAAAAAAAATTGACACTTTTTTCGGAAATATAACAGTTTCCTTATTTATACAATTTTCTAAGCAACATGTCTAATTTTTAAAACGCTTTTATTAGCTTCACTTGTAACTAACTAACTATGTAAATAAATCTTGGAAGTTAAATTTGACCCACTGTTTCCGATTGAACTGAAATTTTGCATACACGTTTAGTTTGGATGACAAAAGCGTTTTCTTGAGTTTTTTTTTTTAAACTATATTATTTTATTTATACCGTGTTCGTGTTCAAACTATTTTGGACACAGAGACTAATCGAGTATTCAATTAAAACCAATAAGGCCATATTTACGTATAACTTCTACGCGTTTACTTGACATTATTGTTTTTTTACGATCTATGACGTAATAGTAATTAACTTTAATGTACCTTGAAATAAACCAAAAGAGCTGACAGTGAAGGTCTCGGAGCAATGAAGGTTATAAAAGAAGTATATAGTAGTAGGTAGTAATAACATTTAGGTTATTATTATTATTTTTGTTTTTTTTTACGTTGCCCCTCAGTAGGATTTCTCCTGTATTGAGGGTACAGTTTACAAACATGCACATGTCACATGCACACACATCCAGACCCGAAACAACTAACTGTAGATCATACAAATGCTTGTTCCGTGTGGGGATCGAACCCGCGGCACGTAGCATAGAAAGCTAATCGCTTAGCCACTGCGCCAACCGTGTCGTCAAAAATATAAGTAATAAGTTGTTCTTTTGGCACAAAGCTGCTCAAACATGCGACAGACGGGTCCAGCCCGGTCCTCAGTAGCGCGCACTCCATAAAGACAAAAGACACTGCCTACGATACGATGCCCACTAATACGAACGTTAACAGACATACTGCTATATCAGTTAATTTAAGTCTTAGGGTGAGGTGGGGCCAATCACAAACATAATTTAACTTGAAAGTACAACGTTATGTTGTTTTTGCCTACCCTGTAAGAAACGTATGTAGGTACCTACACGCCATCGCCACTACACCCTACTTCAGCTTGGCACCTTTTTGGATACCTAACGTCTGTGTTCCTTACACAATCACAGTTAGTCGAATTCCTAAAACACTGCGCTCCATGGCTCGCTGGCAAACCTCGAGCGTAGAGCGGTCGGTTCTTATAATATCTGTAGCAAAGGGCTACAGATATTATAAGAACCGACCAAGTGCGAGTCGGACTCGCGTACGAAAGGTTCCGTACCATTATCATTTATAAAAACGAGCAAAAAAACCACGTTTTTTGTGTGGGACCCCCTTAAATATTTATTTTATTCTGTTTTTTAGTATTTTTTGTTATAGCGGCAACAGAAGTACATCATCTGTGAATTTTTTTACTGTCTAACTATCACGGTTCATGAGATACAGCCTGGTGACAGACGGACAGCGTGAACGAAGTCTTAGTAATAGGGGCCCGTTTTACCCTTTGGGTTCGGAACCCTAAAAACAAACTAAACAAAATGACCGCCATCAACAACAACCCTAAAATTATCAATGTAATCTTGTTGTGTTGGAAAATTGTAAAAAATATCTTTAAGGTTTTTAATAAAAAATGCCCTTCTACCATAATTACTAACAGGTTCTTTAAAAAGGTCAGAATCGATGTTTGCAACTGGCACACATATACTTAAATTATACAAGAATGATTCTTATTCTTATTCATAAGAATGATGTGTAATTATTACTATAATGTATGTAACTAGTATCATGATGTCAAGGAGCACGTGGCAATTCGTAGCTTCTGCCGGTAGGCACTCCTGAAACGCCTGTCTCTCTTCATCAGGGTTATCACAATATCTGCATTGACATACAATGGCCCTGTTCACAAGAGCGTTACTGTTAACGCCAACACTAAAGCAGATACATCATTTTGTATGACAACGTTCTCTCGCTCGCTTCTGCGATATCGCGGCGTAAAATGTTCCTACAAAATGTTAGGGCCCATCCACAATCGATATTTTTAGCAGCTAAATCGCACGTTTTCGCGTTCGTTATCCACTTTTGTAAGCAAAAGGCAACTAACGAACGCGAAAATGCGCGTTTCTGCTGCTAAAAGTATCGGGTGTGAACGAACAGGTATCTAAATAAGACATTTACATATGACCGTTAACGCTACTGCTCTCACTATATTCATCTTAAAATCAGTTAGGTTGCCTTTTACGGCGCAATGAATTACAAAAAATATATGTATTAATTTATTCAACTTATCTCAAATCATGACAGGACAATCACGCATCACTTACAAGTATGCTCACTTTCAACAGCCGCATGAAACCGCTGTAAATTGTTTAGATGCATATCTATCATAAATAATGTACCAACATTATTTTACCCTTTCACTTTTAGAATAACACAGAATTAACAAATATTATAAAAGCCTCGAATAAAATTAAAGATTTAAAAAAAATAATGTACTAATTTTGAGTCCTCTTAATTTTCCAATGACACTGACATCTATTCATACTTGAATAATATTAATAATATTGTTTAATAACATAATAAAAATTATAAACTGTAACCATGCTTATTATGATAAATTGTACAGATTGTACTCCAGACACAAGCTTTGCTTTAGTTTGTGGCTCGTTGGCATAAATGTATTGGTATGATTCTGGTAAATAAACTATTATTACTATTACTACTGTCTACGGAATTAGAATTGACCCGTTAAGTGACAAATTGCAGGCATTCGTATTGTTCTGGCCGGAAGAGGCTTCCCGCCACTTAGACCTAAGTTCACTGACATAACAGTCGGTTAGAACAAAATCTGCCGTTTAAACATTTATTTTTATTTATTTATTTCCACACTTACAACTATCCTTACAGGCTAACCTAATGCGATAGATGTATATCTTATTAATATTACAATTCCTAAATTCTATAACTAAGCACAAACAATGCTGCCCTTGTGAATTCACTCAGAGAACAACTAAATAGGTCCGTCTCATCAGCTATGAGGTTGAGACTGTGGAGCGCACGCGTCAGTGGCGCTTCACATAAAAGGTTGAATATGAATTTTTGTATGGGTAGTCCGTCGATTGCATTTTTGAACACCTGTTATACTGTCGGTGACCCTTAGAGAATTAAAATCGGTCCCAGGAAATATCTAAGAACCTCCCAATATTACAGTAATTCAATTACGGTTAGCGAACATCAATTCCCCAAAAAGTAAGATAAAAAAAAAAAATGATTATTTATATTATAACAATCTCTTTGATTCTAAATCGTTAATGCTCTTAAGCTCTTAACGATTTTATAATATAATTATTTATAGACATGAATTTCATTTTAACATCGGATTGACGTTAGTCATTATGCCGCAAGTGAATAGGTGATAAACCTGAATTGCCAACAAGATTACACATTTTGGAATTAAGCAGCGCGCACAACAATACAACTGAGGTTTGGATCAGAAATACACTTTCTGATCCAAACCTCAGTTGTATTGTTGTGCGCGCTACAATGACTTCGTTTTGTTCAAAAAAAGGATTAACCGTTTTAAACCCCCTATAAAAAAGAGGGGTGTTATAAGTTTGTAGTGTGTATCTGTGTACCCGTGTATCCGTCTGTGGCATCGTAACTCCAAAACGGATGTACCGATTTCAATGAAGTTATTTTATTTGAAAGCTATTTTAATCGGGTATCATCTTAGCTATGTTTCATGAAACTCTTACAGAATAGCTCCCCTAACCATGGGTTTAGAATAGAATAGATCTTTATTCCATGTAAAACAGATACAGGCACTTATGAAATGTATGACTCTAGGTGCGCGGTTCCAAATAGTAGATCCTATGGAGAAGAACCGGCAAGAAACTCCATGGAAACTCTTTTAAAATAATAAATTACAATCTTTATCAGTACAATGTACAATGTTTGTTTCGGAACCTCTCCTCCCTTTCAGAAGCTTAGGCCCACAAATCAATGTCGTTTTCTATGAAATGTCAATGACCCATGAGTACCGAAAGCTGCTAACTTTTTTACGCGTCGTGTAAATTCTGGGCAAAGTAAGAGTTTTCACAGATTTCTCTAATAAGCACTCTAGTTGTAAATGAAAACTAAACATGTCTGCACATACAGATAACAATCAGTATTCATTAGAACTACTGCGATGTGCTGCTAATCCAATTCGCATAGCTGTCGTTTCTATGATCTGTATCAGAAAATATTGTATCTGTTCATGGCCATTCAGCAATAGAGATACCGAGACCGATCCCAGGTTTTGTCAAACATGGAAGCCCTTTCCTTGCACTCCAGTATTAAGCAAAACAGAAACAAATCTAGTAATACTTTTGGGACATCTACGGACAATCTTAGGTATATTACACACAGAATCTATATATTAATACGTGAAGAGAAAACTTTGTACCCCTTTTTAAGCATATTGCGCGCACGGAGGAGTGTGTGATTTGGCATAGTTAAAGTTTATATGGAGAAGGAGTGCAGAAACCTAAAGTTACGGTCGAATTTCGACCACTGCGCAACCACTAGTGAGTAATAATTTTGGGACATCTAAAGACAATCATATATCACTGATTATCCTTTAAATATAAATGGCATAACTTCACGTAATTCCGATTTCCCTTTCATCATGACCATAATGAACAAAATTACAATATAAATTCCATCGTATCGCGTCCAAACAAACTATTACAACAAGTCACTACTGTACTACACAATATCAAAGGGCACGAATAAATAGCTATCATTCAACAAAAGAATACAAATAACTTTGAAATAGAGTGACTAAGCTTTCTACTTTTCCTGTAAATTCGATAAAAAAATTGTACTTACAGTGAATTTTGTGTCGCAACTGACGTCATTTGATAATTATGAAAAGCCTAATGAGTTTTATATTAAACTAGGGACGGGAGGAGTAAGCGGATATACAGACAGACAGACGCGGGATACGACTTTATTTTATACTATGTAGAAATTAGATTTCATACACGTGTTTTTTTATGACAGTTTGTGATTTTGACTTCTAATAGAATGGAAGAACAATACATATTGCGCCGACCCCAAATAAAATGGGATAAGTGCAGGAAACAGATAACTTTGCTATTTTTAAAACGCTTTTATTAGCTTCACTTGTAACTAACTAACTGACTAACTAACTATGTAAAAAAATCTTGGAAGTTAAATTTGACCCACGTGCCGGTTTTCGATTGAGCTGAAATTTTGCATACACGTTTAGTTTGGATGACAAAAGCGTTTTCTTTAGTTTTTTTTAAACTATAATATTTCTTTCTTTCATATTGTTTCTACTTGGCTCCTCTAATGTAAAATGATTTTTGATTCCGCACCTGTAAGTGTGGTGAAATCTTTTATCGTCTGTCCGGCTTTTTAGAATCTCAAGCTGTCGTTTCTACTCAGGAAATCATTAGAATGTCGACAAGTAATCTCACATACGCAATGCAATATCCATCAATGGCAGACCGTTTCGAATGACTAGCAACAGAAAAAAAAATCGTATCAAAAACCTTTTTATTGGAGATTCAAGACAATGGAAATACCTTTTATGTAAGCGATAGAGACGAAATGAAATCGTAGATGTAAAAAAAAACTAAGTCGTTCGGTTTTGAATGAGTTTCTTTTAGAAGGGCTATGATGAATAGTTTTATTTATAGGTTTGTGAAAAGCGATTTGTATACAGTAACACCTTTGTGGCAGGTTTGACAGGCTTTGATCGGTGTTAATCCGCTTAATGACTATTTCATTTTCTTCTGCTTATAAAGCATTAAATATACCTTTCATCTCTAGGAGAGACTTATCTCCAACAGTGGACTGAAAAGTATCCTCTAACACATAGCTCTATCCTGTAGCGTACTTAAGTACGTGTTAGCGTACTAAAATCGTAGCTTTGATATCATCGCGTAGCGTTTTCGGTCAAGCGTCTACGCGCGTAGATGTGCGGTAATGAACGTAGCTGCACGGCTACGCGCGTAGGCGAGCGTCTACGATTGATCGTAGCACTTCCTTATGAGGTCGTTTGTCGTTGTAGTGCCGCACGGCAACGCATGTAGTCGCAGTATACCGTCAGGTATTAACTCCTGACAAAAAAGAGGAGTGTTATAAGTTTGTAGTGTGTATCTGTGTATCTGTCTGTGGCACCGTAGTTCCAAAACGGATGGACCGATTTCTGTGCAGCTTTTTTAATTGAAAGCTTGTTTAATCGGGTAGCATCTTAGCTATGTTTCATGAAAAGTTTCAGCTCTTTTTCTAGTTGGATACGGGGATTTTTGACGTTTAGGTTATGGCACATTTTATTATGCATTGTGATCATTATTTCATACATAATATGCGATAAATAAAATAATATCTAGAACGCCCTTTTGAAGTAAATTTATTTACCTCGACTCTGTTAATACTTATACATAATGTTCTAATATAGCATGCCTGTATTCACTACAGCAAATGCACTTTAGGTAAGTACTTAATAATGTAAGATCATTTGATAACCGGTTCTGTTTGACCTTTTGCGTCTACGCTGCTAGATCTTTGACATTATCTTCAAGACATTAACTAGTACCTGCTTTAAACTTTATAAACCATATTGACAAGAAAACATGAACACCGGTGCATGCGACGAATACTCCGCTAACCGATGTCATAACATCATCTGTAACACCCACCATCAAATGTCACAATAAACAATAGGTTTGACAAGTCATCGGTCTATACCTACTAGCTTTAAGGTGATTGCTCACTATCCGTATCATACCATAATCATAATAGGACACAATTTTATTTGCATTTAATGGTTGAAATGTCTATATCATTTATTTAAATACTTATTTACATAGCATTATATATGTATGATTATTTTATTTACTTACGTCCGTGAGTCACTGCAGGGTGCCAACTGAAATTCAGTTCTGGGTGTTCCGTACCCAGCAAATAGTGAGTTGTAACCCTTTCGACATGTTCGTCAGCGCAATCAAATTGTTTCCTTTTTTATTTATTTTTTGGTTTACGTTTGTTATTTAGATTTTATTCTTATTTTCTCTTATGTTTATTTAACTTTGTCCTGCCCTGAATAAATGGTTTTCTATTCTATTATGATCATCAGTAAAAATTCATCCGCATAAAGTAGATTTTTATTGTTTTCAAAACGAGCCGCACTGCTGATGTCAAAGGGTCTAGTGGGCGTTGCCTCAAACAAATCTATATATCTCTATATTTTTTTACCTGATACGCTCCTATCATATTCATAGTACGATACGGATAGTGGACAGAAACCTTTATATGACATGACTCAGCATTATATTGTAATATAATGACATTAGTATCAAATGTTGGGACTATTCTGCTTGAATGAAAAATGGGCCAACAGCATGCTCAGTGCTCACTTGTCAACATATTGTGGGCATGTCCCTTTCTATGTAAATTTAAACTAGATTGAATTTAAATCTAAACTAGTGGGCCTTTGCTCGGGATTCGCGATTTATTGCAACTCACCTTTATTTGATTTTCTGAAAACTTTTTCTAATGAATAAAGGCTTCTTATTAAATTTGTTAACATTTTAGTTATAATATCAATCAACCTATCCACTACTGGACATAGGCCTCTTCCAAATTGCACATCACCTGGTTTTCTGTCTCACAGTTACATATTTAGTAGAAATTAAGTATTATAGGATAATTATTATCTTGCGATCCGAGTTATTTGGCGCAACTTGGTAACACTAATATTTTAAGACAGTATCTATGGAGTTCCTTGCATGATTCTCTTTAACTCGCCACGCTCTACCCGACTAAAATCACCACGGTGGTCCGCTTCGCAGCACGGGACCATGAGGGTACTTCGGAATCTTTTAAAAACCACACCAATACGGTGTCACGCCTGTTGGGGCACATCTCTAGGGGGAAGACTGTAAAAAGGATCCCCCCCCCAGCACGTCTCTGGAGAGACTGTAAGGAGGCCACCAGATGGTGCGAGGCCGGTTACGACTTTGCTCGCACCGAGAGCGACGAACCGTGCACCTACATTCCTAACATTCTGATAAAGCCTGTACCAAATTGAAATAAATGCCAGTGACCGGTTCCTTGCGACTAATTAACTCACTAGCAGTTGCCCGCGGATTCACCCACGCATTTTATTTTTATCTAAATAAAATATAGCACATATCACTCGGGGATAGTGTAGCTTATTATTAGTGAAAGAATTTTTAGAATCGATTCAGTAGTTCTAGAGATTAACCCCCTACATACAAACAAACAAAACCTCTTTATACCTCAACATTCTCCTGTTTTATCCAACCTTGACATTGGCAGAATCATCGTAACGTAACAATGGAGCCATTGTTCGAGCCATTATATTAAAATACCTCTACGCCCTGAACTGAGCTCTGAACTCTCTCTCTCTCTCTCTCTCTAGCACCTATAATAAGCGTACTATTAAAGGTGCTAAAGGGAGAGAGTTCAGAGGGCTCATAAAGATTTGCGCGTAATATAGTATCGGTAGAATAGATTAGCTAACAAGCGGACATCTGTGCCCGAGAATAATAGTAATATTTGCGTTCCGTCACTTACCCCCGGTTTTTGAAAGGCTGGTCAAATATCTGATCATGTTAAATTTCATGTTAGCTGTTGTGATTGGTTGGCCAACGTCAACAATCAATTCAACAACCAATCATATTAGTTGACATGAGATTTGACTGGTTAAGTTAGATCAGCCTTTGAGAAACTGGATGTTAATTAAATAATACTTCTACAATTCTGGTTCGGATTTCTGTTAAGTATAATAGCTTAGCTTAACGACTATCTGTGTTCGATCCGTACTAAGATAACAAGGACAGCTGACTATATGAACAGATGCTTAGAAAGTAATCCTAACTAACCGGTACAGGATTGCAACCGAACCATAACTGTTAAAGTTAATTTATAATGACTAACAACCAAATAATAACAAAATGCAACCAAGGTACAGCATATGATACGACTTTCACCAAGTCTAGACGCCTAGATTTGAACCCAATCTTAAATTATTCGACATTCACCTAGATTCTAATGCATTATAACTGGATATACCGATCGAGGGTAGTTGTGTATAAAAGAAAAAGAATAGATATGAAAGCGGCATTGTAGCATACAGACTTTTACTTGCAGTTGCTTTTATTCGTTTTTAGGGATCCGTAGTAAATCAAAGTAGGTACATAATTTTCACTGAGGTGTGTCGCATATCATGTGCCTAAAATGAGAAAACAATATTTAATTGTGCCTTAAATTATAACTAGTGGTCACCCAGTAACCGAAATTCGACCGTAATTTTAGCTTTCTGCACTCCTTCTCCATAGAAACTTTAACTATGCCAAATCTCACACTCCTCCGTGCGCGCAATATGCTTAAAAAGGGGTGCAAATTTTTATTTTTATCAATATCTGTTTATGATTTTGTGTCTACACAGTGGTAAACAATGAATCACAAATCGGCTGCATACATATATGCGCCCAAGATAGCTTGTGCGTAAGGCGTCAAAACAGTATTTTTAGGTTAAAATAAAGACTCGTCACTTTTACTAAAATCAAATTAACATAATATTTATATATTATAATATATTATTTTTCATGTAGCGAAATGACCAAGCCACATATTTTGACTAAGGTGTAGAGTTTGTGAAGTTAGGCCTTGTAGAATTAGGGTGTGTAGAGTTAGAAGCTTGGCTCTACATGAGATCTGATAACTTTTTGACAGTACGAGTCATATCATATGGTCTCGTCTTGGCAACATTTTACATGAAAATGTTTTTGGTGGGATAGATGTTTACTACGGAACCCATATTTAATTATAGTCTCGAAATGCAATGCAATTGGCCGTTTATTTAAGATACAGAACTGTAGGTCGCATGGTTTTGCATTACAATTACTCGACACATGTTGGCATTAAATTGCAGACACGCTTACTAAGAACGGTGCAAGTCTAATTAGAAGCTGTCTGGTTTTTTGTTTAATTTTTTTTATTTAATTATTCATGCATATTGTATATAAATAAAGCATTTGATTAAATATAAATTTTTTGTTTTTGCGAACTTTGAGGTTATACCTACCTTTTCACTGAACTTATTTTTTATTACAGCTTTATTTTCAAAAATTCATATCAGTACGGGACGGCCCATAACCTATTGTATATAAATAAAGCATTTGATTAAATATAAACTGGTTTTATTAATAGAAGAACATAAAATATTAAATAACAAATTGCTACACGTCACTGAGCCGGTGAGAGAGTAAAACAAAACATGTTAGCATAGACAAGACAATACTTGTTGTAATGGCAGCTTATAATTTATGCGTTCATACCAACAATGCACGTAATGGAATGTTAGAAGAAAAATTAACTTTCTGTACATATATCTATCTAGATCTACATAAAAAGTCAAACTTCTGTATTTTTTTTTAAACGTTGCCTGTCTTTAGAATTTCTCCTGTATCGAGGGAACAGTTTACAAACACACATCTGACATACACACACGCCCAGACCCGAAACAACTATCTGTAGATCATACAAACATTTGCTCCGTGCGGGGATCGAACCCGCGGCACGTAGCGCTGAAAGCTAGTCGATTAGCCACTGCGCCTACCGTGTTTTGTATGTATAGATCAAGTAGGTATACACTTGGCTAGACGAGAGGATTAACGAGAGTTGAAATTGGTAATAGAGTGGTGACCGATACCTGGGCGACGATCTGTGGGTAGACCAGCGGCCCGGTGGACAGATGACATTGTAAGCCTATTTGGAAAAGTGTGGATGCGGATGTCATGGGACCGTTACAAATGGCATAACAGAGAAGAGGCTTATACTCAACTAAACGCTTTAAACTTAACATTGGCAACACTAAACGGGAGATCGTTCTAAAATTATTCTTAAATTACTTGCAACAATGAATGACAAGACATGTATGTGTCATGGATTCTGTCAAGTCTCGTGAGCATTAGGGCTGTCGGGCTGTCAGAGAGTAATAACACTGTGTGATATATAGGTATATACTATCTCTATGGGGATATGACAGATTGACAGCTAAGCGAGCAAATGTCACGTATAGTGCCACAAACTTATCTGATCCGGTGACCAAAATTGGAACTAACGTCGCTACGGAACAAAAATGACAACAAAATGTAATTTTTGTAGGGAGATGACATTGGTAAAAGCGACGGCAGCGACGCCACGACCGGGTCAGATAAGTTTGTGACACTATAGCAGCCTGTCATTTTGTAGGGTGTAGTCGTACTAAATCTGTCGGATAAAAGTCGCTCGGGTATATAACGTCCAAGACTTTTTACATAGTTAGTTACAGGTTAATATGGCTAATAAAAAGCGCATTACAAATAGAAACCGATACAAAAACGAATACACGAATAGAAAACAAAACGCATCTTTTTTATTACTGTTTTGGTGGAACCATTAAACGGAACAAAATAATAGGATATAACAACACAATACAATGGGTAATTTCTTTCGCTACAGTGAAAACTCGTATCATGATGACAAATTAATGTCATGAGAACTAGTATTGTAACGAAATAATAGAGTCATCGTTATGGTAGACCGGCTTAGATAATACTAGACTAGCAGACGGGTAATAATAAACAACATTGTGTTTTAATAATAAGGCGGGGTTTTGACGACGAATAGCAAACACACTTACACTTTGTCCCCCGGTTTCAATTATTATAATTGGACGTACTTACACGACAAGGATCCTACCCACATTGAGCTGAAATATTTATTGTAAACTTTACATCGTAATTCTTGAATGTGCTGTTTTGTTGGTTTTATCGGAATTTAAGGACAAACTTTATATTTTTAACTTTAAAATGTGTAGTTATGTTTGGTTTCATATTTTATGACGTTATCTCAAAACTAGCTTTGTTAGGTGGGTTGAATATTTTTCGTGTAAATACGTCCAAGAGTGAAGAAATTACCTCTTGTATGATTGTTATCGGAGCAAGAACATATGGATAATCTATGTTCCTGCTCTAATAACAATCTTATTAAGAAAAAAGTACACAATAAACTGCAAGGTTAATTTTAATTGGCTCAGACTTATGCTTTTATATATAACAACGCGTTCAGGGCGATATTAGAGCTGTCACGCTTCTGCAGTGCTTCGGGCATGTTTGCGGAACCACCGACTCTTTTCACACCACCTTGCGCAAGCGGTGCATCCTTGGTGCGCAGGGTGTGAGCCAGCTCCAATACTGCCCTTGTAATGATTTCCGGGTGACTTAACTGCCCTTACATCAGACATCGAATCGGCAAATTTAGTAAAACCGATCACCTCCGAACTGAGTGCGACTTCATGACCACGAATCTTTATTAGTAGGCACTGCAGTAGAGAATAATCTTAACGCTGACGGACGCAATATGACTCTACCTATGGTTGTTTAATCAGCTACATCGATGTAACTTTTTAGTTCTATCGTATTGTACCTAATATTGAATATACCTACACCCTATTTAAATATACAGCCTGTATTACATAGTTATTTTTGGCCTAAGTCAACTAAATGTTTCCGATTTCTATATTCGAATACCACATTTTAATCAATTTATTATTTATTGACGTCGATTTTCCATAAATATGTTTTAATATTGCGTTCTTACTTTCGAAGTATAGAGAATATTGATTTATGTGAAGGCAATAATTTACCGTAACAACATTTTTTATAAAAAAATTATATTTGTTTAGTGAAAATACAATCATAATAACTTTAACTTCTGATCGCAGCTCCGCCTGTTTCGCTTTCTTTAATTGGAATGATTACATATAGAGATATTATTAATCAATAAAAAATAACCATTTGCAAGTACCCATACGATAACATGGAACAGGTAAAAAGTTTCGAATAAAAATAAATTGTTATGCCAATACTTACACGTTATTTTAATAGGTTGTTTGTACTTTATAAATGTATGTTTAACTATTTTGTTACATTATTTTATAAAGTTATCATGATATAATCAATTTGTAAGTTTAAAAAAACGCACGTATCATAAAATATTATTAGTAGGTACAGTGAACTGAGAAGAATTGGAAAAAAAACGAAGCTTTTTGTATACATACATTTATATTGATTAAATTTCAAGGTTCTGAATTGTAACAGACTTGTGCAACATGTGGTATAAACCAGAGGTGTAATGCAACATGGTTGTATGGTAACTGAGCGAACACAGTATGGATAATGGAACCGTGCATTACATTACTAGATCGTTGTTCAACGATCGTCAAATCGAGTTAAAAATCGTGTAGTGTATGTAAATACGGCTCGAATTCAATCATTAATTAACCTTTCAGTGTCACTTAGTAATATGTTCGCTCAACTACTTAATGATACTTTGATGTATTTACCTAGGGCTGCCCTCTGTCCGGGTTTTGTCTTAGTTTGTCTGGGGGCGTCCGGGGTGGGTTCTCAAAAAGTGTAAGTACGTGTGTTGTTCGAGTTATTTATAGTGTTAATTTGTTTGTGTAACATTTATGAGATAGCAATGCATAGACAAATAGAAAATAATAATATTTTGGCTATATTCATATATATTTTAATGGCGTCCGGGGAAAAATCCCGGTTTCGACCACATGTCCGGGGCTTTTAAAATCTTTGTCCGGTGTCGGAAACTTAGGTGATTGCAGCCCTAATTATAACCCACACCACTAATAACATTATCGCGTTCATGTTGGACTATCCTGTATAATGCTATTGTTCATTATACAGACTAGTGCAACATGAAGGTTTTTTATTAATTATTTCAAATTGATTCAGTTGGACAAAGAGATACTAAAGTACACAGGCTAACCCCCTCTACCGCGGACCGCGTTACTAAAATGGTAATGAACATTGACTCTGGTAATAAACATCAATACGATCGTGAAAGATTTGTATAGTTTTTACTGTTGCAATAAACTACTAGCGTATTAAATTGTAATTATATTTTCTACTAGGAACTATTCTGACGTCTAAATTACAGACTGATTGAAATGTATTACGATTATTGAAATTACTTTTTAATCTAACGTACCAGTTGAATGGCTGCCTAGTGTAGAATACGGACGCAAACAGATAAAGCTAATGTGACGTGATGAACGAAAAAGGATCAAAGAATTTGAGTAGTCTTATCATAATCATTTATGTTTACGAATAAGCGGTTGTAACTGTGTAACTTCACTGCTGTGTGCATTAACCGTTTTAAAACCAACTATATCTAGTTTTATTTTATTCTAATAAACCCAACAGTATGCTACATGAAGTTTTGGTCTATACTCATCTCGTAACCAAAC
The DNA here is from genome assembly GCA_932294325.1 of Allophyes oxyacanthae. NCBI lineage: Eukaryota > Metazoa > Arthropoda > Insecta > Lepidoptera > Noctuidae > Allophyes > Allophyes oxyacanthae. Next base: position 10,498,366 of record OW028628.1, read on the forward strand.
GAAACCGTACGCATAAATAATTTAGATAAGTAAATTGATTATAACATTTTAATATAGTCTTCTTTTTGCCTTCTCTGTGGGGTACTGGCAGTGATTAATGATCTACAAGTGGACAATACGTTCCATTAGATGCACGCTGTCCAAAAATGATAAATAGTATTATTATAAGTAGTGATTTTCTTTTAATATGACTGATTATGGTTCGTACCTTGTTTTTAACCGAGTTCCAAAAAAGGAAGAGGTTCTCAATTCGACTGCATGTTTTTTTTTATGTTTATTCAGCGATATTTCGCCAATTGTGAACCGATTTTAATGATTCTTTTTTTTTTGTTTGAATGAGGATTCTCTGTAAAACGTTGGTCCCATTGAAATTTGGTGGAGATGTGATGAACAACATCGGAATTAACAATGGAACGTTTCAATGGATATTAGCAAATCCCCCTTGGCCAATGTTCTTTAATTCTTTAATACACCTTAGCTTGGTAAGTAGACCGACTTCAGAAGCTGTTAAACATTTTATACGTTTTAGTATTTAGTATTCGGTTTATACTTTTTTAAAGATTATTTTTTAAAGTCTAATTTATGCGCCTAAAGTTTGTTGAGTGAGCGAGAGTGACATCAATTGAAAAGAGCTAGTTCTTTTTTATCGCTCACGACTTCATGAGCTACCCAAGTCTAGTAGTTCCGCGGAAACGCGCGAATTATCGCGAGGACTCTGCTTTTGACGTAATGTCGGTCAAAATGTGCGATCCTACTGGATTGGTTCTGGTTTAGTAATTCCGTGAAACTACTGTCTGTGTGTAAACAATCGTCATCATCTGCCGGTTATCACGATGCAGCTTGGGAGATCCGTAGTCCCTTCATCAATTTCAGTGGACTGCGAATAGGCCAAGTTGAATGATTTAATACAGTCTAGGTTTACAGTTCTGGTTTATTAACGGACTTCAAAAAAAGGAAGAGGTTATGCATTCGAAGATCTTTTTATTTTTCTTATACCTATGTAAGACCGATTTCTCAGTGTTCTGGGTCGATTTATGTGACTTTTTTATTTGGTAAAGAATTCCCGCGCGGAGGTCACATATAAATATTATTTATTGACTTTTGTTGAGTAGTTTTTAAACCAGCTTCGATAATTTATGTATTTAATACATTTTGCCTATATGGATGATGTCATTATTGTCACATGAACTCTCGAAAGTAATCGATCTCGGTAAAGATCTCGGTAAATATTATTTTCTTTATTTTTGCTATCGTCTTAGGCTTGTGTATTCCGCTAAAAGTGGACAAATAAACAAACATTTGTTTTTAGTTTTTGAAGTGGGAATTTACTTTTTAATATTTACACCTAGAGTAACAAATACGATAGAGAAATCTTTATTTTCAACTGACTGTTATTTTAACAAGCAAGGCCATAATCAACATGCCACCATAAAACTTCTGTAAATGGCGTACCTACTCACTTCACATGGCGTGCGATACTTCGCTTATCTCCACATCAGGCCTCGTTTACACGGCTTTAGAAACTGTCTCATGAACTCGACCCCGAAAGTAGGAGCAGTTAGAAGTGCTCGGGTAATGTCGGTAATTACTTTCCTACCTGTTTATTCAGTTGTACTTCCGTACCGCCTCACTAGTGTAGTGCGAATGTCGAGCTTGAGATAACTTCATCCGGGCTACATGAGCGCCGCGACATAATTTTGTCGTCGCATTATCTCGAATGAAAAAAAAGAAAGAAATTAACATAATGTCTAGAAATCAAGTTAGTTTTACTACACCCAAATTTAGATTGTTTAAATATAACAATATATGCAATTCCACAAATAAATTAGCCTCTTTTAGCGTTGCTAATCGGCTTATTATCCTAAGCTTCAAAAATATGTTGCAAAATGAGTTTCTAGAAAAACACGCTTTCTGCTTTGACTAATCCTAACAATATTAGGTATATATGTAGAACCTCAATTATAATTTCTACTGCCGAAAAAGTAAAAAGAGCTTGAGCATTTCTAGATATATACCTACGCGCGGGATATAAATTGCATATCAAGCTATTATTTTCAGTCTCATTGTACGGATAGCTTATACAATGCGAGGTTAACTTATACTGGAAATGTATAGCTTGAATGTAGCCGTGTTTACCTACAATTTGCCCAGACTGGGTTAGTAATTGGGATGTGTTGAAATTACTAAAACTTTCGAATACCAGAATCGGTTCATTACGTTTCTTTTCGACAATGCTCCTCAGAAGTATTAGAATAAGCAAAATTGTGATGACTGAATAATTAAGTAACATAATAGCTTAAAAATCTGTAATGAGAGTTATTTTTCTCTTAAAAATATCATTTGTACATAAAGTTGGTTTACATCTAATTTCGGTTGTTAGCGTCGAGTCAGGAAAACCTTAAGGGCCCTCTACACGTTCGGCGAATATAGGCCAACATGAACATGTGGAGGTATTTACTTGCACTCACGAAGTCACGACGGATAGCGGACGAAAGACGCCGAACGTTGGCGGATGTCAACGAATGCAGTCAAACGCGCCCTCCACACGTTCGTGTTCGCCTCCATAATATGGCCCCCATTCGCCTCTAGTCACCGAACGTGTAGAAGGCTCTATAAGTAAATCGGTAGATTGTTTTCATAATGTCTTTTATCATGCTTGTCAGAGGTACGCACATGCGCGTTTAATGGCCATCTCACAGTTATATGTCTTTCTCAGTAATTTTACTAACGACGTGCGACAATGGACTTAGTTATGATCAAATAATTTATAAAGGTACAAATATGGACACATCGATTTTTTATATTTGTAGAAAGCTCGGCGTCAAAACCGTTCCTCAAATAAACGGAATAGTACCATGCGATGTGTGGCCCAGTATGCCCATTGCCCACTGGTGGTCGCCAAAAGCTCATAAATATGCAGTGAGGCGTGCAGAAAAATCTCTATTTCCTAAATTTTCATTCCAAATAATTATTATGCTAATACCCGTAAACTGCCGATTAATTTTACTATTTTCGGTAATTTCGAAGTTAAGATCACCGAAAATTGTGAGAAACTGTAAATTTACATAAAATTAGAAAATTGTGAGTTCATTTTTTTTTTATTATCATCTTTATATTTTTATAGTAGGTATAAACTAGGGGATGATGTTTATTTTGATTTATATTCAATATTTTTTTAAGTAGTTTCCTACCTTCTCTAGCCATGTAGGTAGGTACTAGGTATAAGTATTTGCTAGTTCCAAAATCGTGCGTAAAATTTTTGGTATAGATTCCTTTAGCATTTAGACCACGCGTATTATCCGGCTCGAAGGACCAATGTTATTTCTTTAAAATAGTCTATAATATGCTATAACTCCGAGTATCTTTTGCTGTGAATAAAATGGCTATTAAAGCCATAACTTTGATTAGGTTTCGCATTTTCTTTCTCAGTCTTTATATTGACCTAATTCCGAAGATTTGCGTGCATTTTTGTATGGTTTCGTTCAAAATTCATCGTCAAACAAATGGTCTACATTTGATGAGTAGAATTCTGCTACATTCTGTGACATTGAATCGTTGCGTAGGAAGTTCGGTCCGCTATTTGGCAATAATATTATACACTAGGTAATAGGTATAAAACTTTCTTCAATCGTCCTTGTTTTCACTAATGAACGACCAAATTCGGTCACAGAACCGTAATAAAACTTTGAAAACAGATAAATATGCCACAAGTTTTAGAATTAGCATTATAAAGGCCTCATAATGTTAGTAATAATTTTATTCGCGAAGTTATAAAGTTAGAAATCATAATTAACTACAGGCAATAAATTCCTATTATATGTCTATTATTACTAGCTTGTGCCCGCGGCTTCGCCTTCGTGGATTGTTTCCGGGATAAAAAGTATCTATGCCCTTCCTCAGGTCGTATTTAAGTTATATGCCATAATTTCTTTGAAATCAGTTCAGTAGTTGAAACATCAAGAAGGAACAAACAATCTGACATTTTCTGAATACTACATTTTCTGAATATTAAGGAAGTATATAAAGTAAAGTGTAATTCGTATCTAGAGAAAAAAAGTGGGAAACTGAATTCTGCCATCGGTATTTTTCCTCTGCTTATAATAAGAGAGAATGGGAGAAACAAAGTAGCTATACCTCATGTTTATTTATCGAATGACACAGGACCCAGCTAAAAGCCAAACTGGTTCAATTTTGTACCGTAAAAAGCAGTGTGTCAAATTGTCGATATACCATTTTGTTTTGTAAGATTTTCTAAAGAACCGGTCCTGTATATTGTTGATATGCTATATACACTATACAGGGTGTCCCTGGAAGTATGGATCAAACGAATAGGGGCGTAGGCAAAGGTCATTTTCAAACTTTTTAACCCTGAGAATGACGGTGCAATTTTTTTACGGTTCAAAAGTAATTTTTGTTTTGTTTTTAGGCCAACTCTTCTACAACGGCCTGAAAAAATTTTCAAACTAGTCAATTGTGTGGAATTTTGGGGGGCCACACCTATAGGAAGTAACTATAAAAGGCTAAACGTAGGGACATGCTAGTGGTCGATATAGAAAGAAAAGAACATTTATTCGGCACAGACATATTGACAAAATAAGAGAGAGATGATAAAAAAAAAAAAAAAATAAAAATAACACATCAAAAGTTGAAAAGTATGAAATAAAACGAAATAAAATATTTTTAAATAGGTATATACTGTCAAGCATGCCATGCCGAAAGGGTAGCCAGCCAGGATTATCTATATCAAATAAAAATAAAACTATGCGCTAGCAACTAAATCCAGAAAGAAAATTGGGGAATACGTTTGTATGGTAAACACAGGCCCCCGTATTGCCTCTTAAGATAGACAGGTTTTAGACGGGTTTTTTATTTGTCTCGGAAATGTCAAGTCTGTCTTATTAATTTCAGCGGAACATGCTAACAACTAAACTTTAGACTGTTACAGAGAAATTTATTAACGATCTGAAAAAAAAAACCTTGACCGTGTGAATTAAACGTGGGCCTAATGAAACACTTCATTAAATTAATTAAATTTTCTGCCATTATTCATTAACGTTTATATGTCTAAATAAAAGAGACTTAGTATTAAATCTCAAATGTTCGTAAACTCGAGTCAATAAAACAGTCTCAAATTATTTACATAGTACGCTATAATTTATAACAGAGTAGGTATTATATAATATTGAGCGCCAGCGCCGGTAAAAGTAAACCGGGTGAATCATACCTCGCTGGTACTGATGGGTTAGTTATTGCATAACTTATGCTTTTAACCTTTATAATAAGCGCAGCAAATGACTGTTTTGTGGCTTCAAGTAGACCACTTTTTAAAACGCTTTTATTAGCTTCACTTGTAACTAACAAACTAACTATGTAAAAAAATCTTGGAAGTTAAATTTGACCCACTTCCCGGTTTCCGATTGAGCTGAAATTTTTTAAACTAAAGAAAAACTAAATAATCTTCTAGTTAGTTAGTTAGTTAGTTAGTTACGGGTGAAGCTAATAAAAGCGGGATAAAAAACAATTTTTGAAAAAAATTGTACCGAACGTTCGTTCGGGTTCACTGGTAAAAACGTTGTCCCAATTTGCAGCGCTACTAGAAACAGAGCTTGAGACGTCGATTAGCATTCTCAAGATAATATTACTTTGAATAGGTTATGCAATTACCTTCACATCTTTTATTACCTGCAATTGACCCAGTGGTCGCTTGGCAAGTAATCGGCAATATATTATACAACCGGTACTAGTATTGTATAATCCTGTTAATTGCGAGTTACTTAATTCATTATGTATGACAATATAAGGTCCTACCTTTCTAGTCCCGATCCCTTCAAGGATTATGAACAACTTTTACTACAGTAAGCTAATTCACGTAACTTAAGAAGTGCAGTTGCCGCGCAGTTGCAATAAAATATTGATCAAAACAACACATTTGGTAATCTTTTTCTTCTTCTTTCGTTATGGCAATTTAGCCGATGTCGACTCTTCTGCCATTTGGTATCCTCTGAGCTTCAGTGAGATACGCTCGCGTCAAGTTCGAGCTTCACTGCAATACGATCGGCGCGTCTTAAAATTACGTGAATTACCCCTCAGGACCTAACCTGAAATCGCGAAAAATTCAATCAGTTGTTCCATACATTTAGTTGAGTAGGTAATCATTTAAAGAAAGAAAGAAAAAGTATTTATTTGACACAGCACAAAAACTATTTTAAAGATAATATAGCAAAAATAAAAGAATAAAACATGTATTGTGTGTATTTGTATGTAACAGCTCTTTTTTGTCGCGATTTCCGGGCTGGTCCCATAGTAAGAGTTGTTCATAATGATGAGCACAATAACCCCTTAAAGGGATTGGGACTAAAAAGGCGTTTACGTATAGTAACGTAAACGTAAGCAAATTTTGATTATAAAATACGATGAATCTATCGCATTGTTGTTCAATTTTATGCAACAAACGCACTTGTTTCATGAAAATGTAAAAATATTGCATGTATTTCCAAAAAAATATCATAGATTAAACGTGTATTTTTGGTTTAAAAATTTGCTTACGTTTACGTTACTATACGTCAAAACATTCGTGCCCGGCCCAATGTTCTTTCAAATGCCCTGCAATGATTGACATTGTATTAATACACACTCCTTTTTCTTCAATCAGCGATTGATTCATTTAAAGTCACGGCAGCGGCGGCCCTTTGATCGTATCGGGTTAAAAATGATTGTTATAGATTATAGATAGCACAACAATACACGATACAACACAGATACGAACAAGATAGCTTAACAATAAAGACCATCGTTATCATACTAATCATCTCTATAAATAGTTGATGATTTCTCTTTAATTAAGATGTACGGGTTTAAAATTATCTATTAGTAAGACATTATCTGATTCATCCGAATAATTTCGATCGGTAAATACTTTATGAATAAAACAATTTTTTGTGAAAATAAAAATTCTACCGCGAGCAAAGGGTTACATTCACGTAATATTATGACGCGCCGATCATTGAAGTGACGCTCGAACTTGACGCGAGCGTATCTCACTGAAGCTAAGAGAATACCAAATGTGTTATTTTGATCAAAAATTGCTCGCCGAAACAAATTCTTTCTTCACACTTGACCGCCTAATGGTGACTGTTTTTAACCCATGACAAAAAAGAGGGGTGTTGTTTGTAGTGTGTATCTGTCTGTGGCATCGTAGCTCCAAAACGGATGGACCGATTTCAATGCAGTTTTCTTAATCGAAAGCTAGTTTAATCGGGAATCATCTTAGCTATATTTCATGAAAATCTGTTCAGCCGTTCAAAAGTTACAGCTCTTTTTCTAGATGGAGTCGGGGATTTTTGACGGTTAGGTTAATATAAATAAAGTTTGTTAACTAGTGAAAATATAAAGCGAAACCTTTTTAAAAATCTTGCAAGACCAAGTATTTCTGATTGCAAAATTAAAAATGACTCCTGTTATCATTAAGGTAGCATCTTTTTACTCATCTCTATATAAGTCGAGTAAACTTTCTCAAAAAGCCAAGTTCTATTAAACCTAATCGTGCATCTTAATATTCCTTGTTCTAAGATGTTCTCAAACCTTATCTCCACGACCATCTATCTCATTTTAACATGTATATTTTCTCTTTCACTCATATCTTGATGACATCTGATGAACTGAGTACTTTATTAAAACTTATGTTCTACTTTCAACCATCCTTCTTAAAGATAAGTTGCACATACGTGTCCATTATAAGGTACGCTACCATAGTCACCAATCGCCACCTAGAATCGTTTCTAAAACAACTTTTCTTTGCTAAACTACCCATGGGTTCATGTCATGAGCAATCAATGGCATATTACACCTTTATCCATGACTAGCGGCCCGTCCCGACTTCGTTCGGGTACAAATTAGCCGGTAGATACTTTTTAATTTTCATCAATTCCTGACCTCTTACAAATGCTTCGGCTTCAAAAAATACAGACTCTCATATAACTATTTCATCCGCTTAGAGGTTGAATTTCGAAAAACACGAAACCGATTTTGTTTTTAATTTTAAACAAAAGCTTAAATACAATCACGTTTCTAACTTCAAAAACATTTTTCACTCCTTTATCGCCCCTTTGGGAGATGAATTACCAAAAACGCAGAAACACGTGTTTTTTTTTATTTCTAACCAAAAGCCTAAATCTCAATTTTCACTTCAAAAACAATTTTCACCCCTATTTCGCCCCTTTAGGGGATGAATTTCCAAAACCGCGGTAACACGTGTTTCTTTATTTCTAATCAAAAGCCTAAATCTCAATTTTCATGTTTCGCACTTCAAAAATAATTTTCACCCCTATTTCGACCCTTTAGCGGATGAATTTCCAAAAACGCAGTAACACGTGTTTCTTTATTTCTAACCAAAAGCTTAAATTTCAATTTTCACGTTTCGCACTTCAAAAACAATTTTCACCCCTATTTCGCCCCTATAGGGGATGAATTTTCAAAATCGCGGTGACACGTGTTTCTTTATTTCATACCAAAAGCCTAAATGTCAATTTTCACGTTTCTCACTTCAAAAACAATTTAACCCCTATTTCGCCCCTTTAGGGGATGAATTTCCAAAAACGCGGTAACACGTGTTTTTTTATTTCTAACCAAAAGCCGAAACACCAATTCTCACGTCTCTCACTTCAAAAACAATTTTTAACCCTATTTCGCCCCTTTAGGGGATGAATTTTCAAAAACGCGGTGTCATGTGTTTCTTTATTTCTAACCAAAAGCCTAAATCTCAATTTTCACGTTTCTCACTTCAAAAACAATTTTCACCCCTATTTCGCCCCTATAAGGGATGAATTTCCAAAAACGCGGTGTCACGTGTTTCTTTATTTCTACCCAAAAGCCGAAACACCAATTCTCATGTTTCTCACTTCAAAAACAATCCCAATATTCACGTTTTACACTTCAAAAATAATTTTCACCCCTATTTCGCCCCTTTAGGGGATGAATTTCCAAAAACGAAGAATCACGTGTTTCTTTGTTTGTAACCAAAAGCCTAAATCCCAATTTTCATCTTTCTCACTTCAAAAATTAAGGGACTCCCATACAAACTTTCACCCCCTTTTTCCCCCCTTTAGGGGCTGAATTTTCCAAAATCCCTTCTTATTGCTTGCCTACAATACAAAAGGGACCTACTCTCCAAATTTCGTGACTCTAGCTTCAGTAGTTTCGGCTGTGCGTTGATGATAAGTCAGTCAGTCAGTCAGTCAGTCAGTCAGTCAGTCAGTCAGTCAGTCAATCAGGATTTCTCTCTTTATAATATTACTATGATATGATATGGCGAGTTTCTTGTTTCACGTGGGCTTGTTACAACTCGTTTGAAGTAATAGGTATGTTATCATTTTTCTTTCCGATTTCATAATTTCTCGGTCTTCTGTCTTGTTGGCCTGAGGTATATTTAATGAGAATTGCTCATCATCAGCAGGGGTCGCACCGTGACTGCTGCTAATCGGACGTACACCGTATCAAAGTTCGGAATTTTATCTTCAACTGAGTCTTTGTAATCGATTTCGAAACGCCGAGAGTTTAGGTTCTTTTCTTCTTTCTTTAATTTAAGCTTACCTCTTGTTGGTGGAACAATCGCTACTGCTTTCCATCTTCTGCCTTCTTTTTGGCCTCTTGACATGACTCGAGTCGAGTCATGTACCTACTACCTACCGTAGGTGTACGGTTTCAAAATGTGGGTTGGTCCTATTGATCAATCTTTTCTTTCGTAGGTGTGTGGCAACCCTAGCGTCTATACGTCAAAAAACTTCTCTCAATTATTTATTTCTATTTTTATATTTTTAATTAATTACCTACGTACATAAAAAGTGTAAAAGCGGTAAAATTGATCTCAAATATTGTAAACAAGTTTCGCTGTCAAACAGATAAACTGTAACGATCGCTTAAAAATTGTGTGCATTGTCATTCAAAACTTGAAAGTAATAAGTAATAACAAGTGAGCGAAATTCGACCGTAATTTTAGCTTTCTGCACTCCTTCTCCATATAAACTTTAACTATGCTAAATCTCACACTCCTCCGTGCGTGCAATATGCATAAAAAGGAGTACAAAGCTTTCCCTTCACGTACTAATGTATAGATTCGTGTGCCTTAAAAAATAATTCTTGCTTGCTGGAGGGCCTCTGGTCTCGCCACTTCGCTCCCTGAGCCGCCTGCTAGAGAAAGGTGCAAAAAACGCTATTATAAAACCTACGTTTTCCGCATGTGCTACATGTCGTGTTTCGAAAGCTAAACTTTCCTACATATTTTACTATACTAATATACCGCAAGCAAATTAGTAACTACATAATCCTCCCATCTTCATTTCGACGGTAAGATACCTTTTACACATTGTAAATGCGAAGTGTTGACGGAAGCAGAATGAATGATGTTATGACTGTCTGATGTAACAGTTGATAGTTCATTCTCCCACCCACAACTCCCCCACTATTGTAAAAGAGCTGTATGTATATACAGGTTGATGTTTTTCGAGCGGCAGTTTTATTAGCCGGATAAATTGAGAAGACTTGTAGTGAATATAATGCTAGTGTTGTTGAAAAATTTATAGATGGCTTACGTTTGTAAAGTTAGGATGTGATCTATATTGCTGAGGATTCTATCTTAAAAAAACTGAAATAATTCATTATGTGATGAAACGCAGATATTAGTATTGTTCTCAAATCTTGGTCACAGTTGTCCGCTTGTTAGTTAATGAGTTAATATAATCTTTAAAAAGCAATAATTTATATCGTTATCATTACCTTTCGTAATCCCCGATAATGAATTATTTGAGTTAACCTTTCAAACAGCCTAAAGAAGACTATATAAAAAACATTATTTTCGGGTCCCGGGACCCTTACGTAGCTTGCTTGATGAATCACTTGATTCTCTGTAATTATAAATGAAATAAGTTTATTTTTAAGCAATAACCTTACCTTACATCTACTATTAAATATCAACGGAAAATTTATATAAATATTCGTCAAAATTACTTTCGTTCATCTATACTTTTGCCAACTATATTGTTTTCGTCAGTCTTTTACTCACCCTTGCACCTACCACACACCACAAACACCAAACATACCACATCTAACACGTTCTCCCCATCGAGCGCCGACCAACTTCCATCGTTCACACAGATGTACCACCGCCGCCGTCGAGCTTTCCGTTCCGGAGTGGGTACACTACTTCGCGGCAGCCCTATTTCTTCTCTGGATCGCCGTTGGACGGAGAAGAAGCACTGTTCAGTCGTCGGAGTCAACATGAGCTATATGTATGTAGTTATTATTCTTGGGTTTAATTTTGATGGTTCAAGGGTTTTATTTAATTGCAGTTCCATACACTGAGCCATACGGACGTTGTGTATATTAGCGATAATTTAATAATAAATGTTATTCGTTACGTTTTTGCATTCATTTTTTGTGTGGGTAATTATGCATTCTAAGTGCAAAGTTTGGTATACTACCATTTTCAAAGTGGCCACATTTGATGATAGTAATTTTTTTTAAGGTTTAGTTCCAATTATTGACTAACTGCAAATATTTAATTTTGTCAATTGCGCTACATCAATTTGGTTATACATGATAATATATAACCAAATAGCCCAGTAGTAAAAGTGACTGTTTATAAAATCAATCGTATGTTTGCATTTCATTTAATACCTACGTTCAATCCTTATACTACATGTTGATCTATACAGATAAATCACAACAAAATGTTAAAAACTGAAAAAAATACTGACATCACAAAGTACTTCACAATTCGGTCGTGTTATTCGGTCATCACAAATTGAAACAGCAACCTGTATACAAACTCGTAATGTAGAGTCAATGACCGTTGTGTTACGCGCGCTACGAGAGCGGACCGTCAGTCGCTCGCCAACCGTCGGCGAGGTAGGATGGCGGTAGATGATTATTGATAGATTTTAATCGATGTTGAATTGTTGATGTCGTGCGATTAATTTTGTCAAAATCATCGTAGTTTTAGATAATATTGTGCTTGGTAAATGGCTTTGAAAATTTCCAAATAATAATCATGGATTTTAATAATATTAATTTTATTATTTCCTAGGTTTAGTTAACCGATGTGAGGTACAGTTTAAATTAAACGTTAAAACTGACATAGGGCAATTAATACTTTTCTCCTTATTTTTTTGTAAATGCACTATTCCTAAGGAAAGACATTTCGGAAGAAGGTCACAAACAAGTCACGCAAATAAAAATGGGTTCATGATGAATAAATATTGTTATAAATATTTTTATTAATCTTTTACACTTCAAGGAAAAACTAGTTAAAATATTAACATCTAAATGTTTCAAAGAAATAGGAACAAATCAAGATGCAAACAAACCTATTAACCCCAATTTGAATGATAATAAGATGCCAAATTTTAAGGTTGATTTATGTTTTGGCTTGACTTTTAATAGTCGTATAACTATGCTTTAAATCCTGTACAAAATTATAACTGTTACAATTTATAATAGGTTCTAACAAAAATGTAATAAGACCGAGTTCCAAAAACGCAATTAACATTTCATTAGCTTGGGGTACGAAATTATATTACCTATAGGTAACTATTATAACAATTGAAATTGGGACATTTACCATGAATTAACTTTTTGTGAGCTTCCGATATTACTGCACTATTGCAAGCGGGGCTCACGGTTAAACTAAATACTAGTAGTAGCTCACAAAACAGTTAATACATGGTAAATATCCCAATTTCAATTCTAGTAATAGTGTTAGTAACCATAACAGTTTCAAAACTAATATAATAACTTTCATAAATTAATAATATTGTATCCTATAGTCAATTGTTTAAAGCTATAGGATACGTCATAGCTCTCAGTTAGAACAGGATCTATAACTTGACAAAATCAATTTTTAAAATAATCTGACTGATTAAGCTTCTAAACTTACTACAAAATAAAAATGATTAAGTATGCAATAAAAAGATTTTCATTACATAGAAACATCCCAACAACACGTCATTTCACCGCAATATATAAAACAGCACTGAAATGAAACGAGGACTTTCTAAAATGGCCGCCCGTCATTCCTTATAAGCGGTTGAGGCACTGACAACAAATTCATCAGCCTAACTGGCAGACGCGGAACCAGCCGGGTATCTGATGACATTCCGTAAATGTACAATAAATAAGGTTTTCCTTCAACATATGGGAGTGGCCCTGTGTTGCTAGTATTTTATAAGCATTTCTTTACTAAATTAAAACTTTAACTAATTGGACGAATTTTAAATTGTCCGAATAACATTCGGATTCGGGTATCTATTTTGCTGCTTATAATACAATATTAAGGAACTAAAACGATATATTTTAAACATTTTTGGCTATTTGGTGATTATGAGGCAAAGTTTTAAAAATACTTATAACGAAAATTATTTTTGTACCTGCCTGAAAATAATGTTTGGTTTGGATGCGGGAAATACTTATTATCTAATAATTTTATCAATCGTTTTATGCGATTGGAAATTATTTTTCCTGTCATCTTATTATGGACGTCTCATTAAAGTTTCCCTTCCTGTATATACAAGTTTATTTTCTTCCATACAACGTGTATGCTTATAGTTTCGCTATAAGAGTGTTGTGAAAGCGTATGAATAATCAGGACGGTAATATAGGGACTGACCACTCCTAAATAATGCTGAACTTAGAAAGTTGTTATAAGGACGTCATTACATGTGATTTAGTGCGCATGAGTTGTAAAATAACTCTTTACCTATGTGTATGGGAGAAACGGGTTGATGATTAATTTATGGAGGCATTAAAATGACAATATCGCTATGATCGTTCAATGGAGTTCAATGTAGCAATGAATGTTGACAGGCCGTCACCTATGATGAATATGTTTCTGTAAGTTTATTTTTATTTATATATCCTTTATGTACACCAAAAATAACAACATACAATAATTAAAAATCTCCTTTGAGCAATAATTAAATAAAATTTATTTTCTTTCTTTCTTTTCCATTATTATTTTACAATCGTGAAGAATCGAAAAATATTCAAAATAATAATAATAATAAAATAAAAATAAATAAAATATAATAATAATAAATAAAATAATATGTAAATTGTCAAAAGGTCATCCTTGTTTTCTTTTATTTATATCGGTGGTTCTACTCCGGCCCCAAAATATCGTTTTTTTTTTTTTGAAAAATTGCTTTTTATGGTTATCTTAGGCCTTGAAATAGGTAATTATTACAATTTTATATCTAATTCTGTATCTACGCTTTTCCTCAAAGAATTGATAACAATGACACTTTTCTGTGTCCTTTTTTAAGGTCAGGACCCAAGGTAATATTCTTATGCCACAAACTCACAATAGCAAGGCTGAATCCGATACCTCACAGTACAATACACTATTGTTTAATCTGTGGTATTCACCTGTCAAACGCACGCGCTCACGACTTTCCCGCCAAGTCGATTGTTTACGTTCAAGTTCTACCATTCGCCGATAGATGGCGTTAGTATATGGGACAGTGATATCTATTTCTGTTTTATGGCAATAATAAAAAAGAAAGTGTATTTTGTAGTTATTCTACTTGTTCTATTATTATGCGATAATGGTTGCGAACAGGTAATTAATAATTACTTGCAATTTAATGGTAAAGATGAAAACGTATAGAAATATGTAGTAATTGGCTTGAATGCTGTTTTTTCATTGATTGGTATCGGTGTGAAAGTACATAACTATTTACTAATTGCGATTTTGTAATTAAACGACTTGGTGTTCATTCCTTGGGCCTTTCTCCACACGCTGTACTATTCATTTAACCCTTAAGGTAAGACCACACCGAGCGTAGCGACGCGGCGCGGCGTGGCTTACTATTGTTTATATGAAATCGTGTCGCGCCGAGCCGTCCTGCTGCCGCGTAGTGCGTTCTATCTCTACGATTTCATATAAACAATATTTAGCCGCGTCCGTCGTCGCAGTGCAGTTCCATCTTCTGTACAACGTGTAATTTATTTAACGCAAAATCTCACAGACACATTATTTTTAAGAAAATAGCTTTAAAGCAATTTTAGTATTTTTTAGTTTTGAAGCTTTTACTTAAGTACTGCATTTCAAATTCAAAGTCAAAGGTTTTTATTTCAACTGGGCCTTTGCAGGCACTTCCAAAACGTCGTGATTCTAGGTGCTTGATTGATTCAAAGAGTGACCCCAAAGAGTGATGCTCGTACTGAAATTAGAAAATCTTCCTCTCTAGAGTTAATAATAATAATCGTTAAACGTTTGATGAAATACCTTCACGAGCGTGTACATTGTAACTCATAAAGTCATACACTAACAAAATAACAACTTCCTTATCTTCACGGGAAACATAAACTTGCTGTAAGTGAAAATTGCTCGCACAACCGTCCAGGCGCTCTCACCGGGAATCGAACCGGTTATAAATCACTAACACCTGTTAGACGGACGGACTGACAGATAGCACTTGGAATGCTAAGTGGTGCTTATCTCGTGTGAGCTATTAGGCTGGAAATTATTCAGTCTCTGTAGGCTTTATTTGATGTTTATGACATAATACAGGCAATTTTAATAGCTGTGCAAATGGCGCGTGCGTCCTCTATGTTGTGTAGGTATAGTTGCAGGTGAAGAGACTTTCTTAAATTAGGATTGGAGTGAGGTTGGAGAAGAAATATTACTGGATGATCTTTTTTTTTCTTTTTTTTTTAAAGAAGGAATAAAAGAAAAATCATTTATTCGGACTAGACATCAGACAACACAGTGCACCAACATAAAAACTAAAAGAAACAAAAAGTAACAATTAATAAAAACAATAATTTCTTTCTTTCTTTCAAATATTACTCGATGATCTTTTAGCCCATCGATACAATACACTAACAGAACTTCAGGTACGTTCTAGGAGTCTGAAAAGAATACTGTAATTTCAATATGGACTCTAACGGTCACTTAGGGTAAGCACAGATCGGCAATTTCCATTGATGCTGCATTGGCTGGGGAAATGGTAAAGCGAGGCACAGAGCGGGCGAGGTGGTAGCACACGCTCGTTACGACTAGCATTCGAATGTGTGTGGAGTGTAGTGTTCAGTCCCTGTATCGAGCTTCCGAAAAGCGACTAAATCGCTGATTGTTGATGCTAAAAGTATCGAGTGAGTTACTACTATGGGCCTTTCTTTTCGAGTACGTTAAACACTTTTCCACAGTAGCACTAACACTCTTACCTACAATGCAATTTTGGATAAAAATAGTGCGAATGAGGATTTCGTGAAGTCGTGAGTATGAGGAAGGATATTTAAAATATTAAAAAATCAGGCCAATATCCAATATACCAAGCTGACCAAGCCGTATGCGGAAAGTTTACGTAAAAAGCTGGTCCTAAAGCGATAATAATTCTTCTTCATTCAAGAATGTACCTCATGTAGTAATGATGGTAGAGGCACAAATCACAAAACTCCAAGTTCCACAATCCTATCTAGTTATCCTGCATTTAATTTTATACTCTGTCCTGGAGTTCGCTTTGACAATGCGCTCTCCTCAAAAGCTTATTCAAATGTAGACAGGCACAAAAGAATGCAAAACGAAAACAAAGACATTTCCAATACATATGTAAAGCAACCAATTAGTACCACGACTTGAACAGATATTGTGAAACACTCATTACTTTTGTATCCAAGAGGCTTTGAAATGTATAGAGGGAATATTGAGATATTGACATGTTTACAGAAGTTATTGACACTGTACTTAAAGAAACTTCGGATACTATCAATATTTTATTCTAATTACACGATAACTTTTTTGATAATCTCCACACTTAGAAATACTGACTGAAAACCGTTTTTTTTATATTTCTTTAGAATATAATAGAATAGATCTTTATTCCATGTAAACCAGATACAGGCACTTATGAAATGTCCAGGCTCTAGGTGCGCGGTTCCAAATAGTATGTCCTATGGAGAAGAATCGGCAAGAAATTCCATGGAAACTTTTTTAAACTAATAGATTACAATCTTGATTAGTACAATGTTGTGGTAAGAGCCGTGACCGTGAGACTAATGTAATTTAATGTGAATAAAAAATAAGAATAGGATAATAATGATTTGCCTCTGATTAAGATTGCCATGGCGGTTACAAGCTGACCAGTCCCGACATACCCTGTTTGTTTAGTCAGTCGGAGTCTCTCTTTTCTCAGTATTTTAGACACCATTGCTGGAAATGTAAATGCCTTTCGAAAAAGGAAGTAAGCATGACTTTTTTTACTTTTTTTGGCTGCCTTTGGTGACCGCAGAGCAAGTCATATATGACTAACCGCCGTATACTCAAATACAACTCAATTTTAAAATGCTCTTAAGAGTCATTCTGTCGCTATAGTCAACCTTAAAGCGACAGAGACAACATGAGATTTAATGGCAACTTAAAATTGAGATGTGTTTGAGTATTCGACGGTAACAGTTACACGTATAATCAACTTAATCTCGCTCACAAAGAGTTACGGCTTACGGTAGGTCGGGTAGGTCACAGGCTAAGCTTTGTGGCACAAGTTAGTTTTCTCCGCTATTAAGGTTTTCTGAAGCTGCTCTATGCATATAAATTCTGCGCGTACGCAGGTTGCTTGTTAACAATAAACGCCTCACATCAAGTCGCGATGCGTGTTAGGTCAAAGATGAGAATATGAATAACTCTATGAGCTGCACCTTTCTAACGCTTTAATGAGCATCACAATTAGTCACTCATTATGCTTATCACCTATTCTGTAAAAATGGGGACCTATTCTGTAAAAATATCTCGAATCGAATCCCACTCTTATTGTCGGTTGAATTAATAACTATAGGTAATTAATAATTAATTATATTTGTATCTTATTTGTAATTTTATGTTTTTTAATTTGTAACTTTTCTAATTTGTAAACCACGAATGGTGAAATGAGAAGATCTTTAATCTCTTTACCATCTTTACCTGTACCACATTTCATGCAAATAAAATGATTTGATTTGATTTTTGACAAATTGATCCGACATACGATAATAAACGTGTAACATAATAACAGGAGCTGTGAACATGACTAGAACATGTTCACAGTTCTGTTATTAAGTTACAGTGGCGAAGAGTCCATACAACCCGATTCCCATCGGCTTCCCTTTAGGAATTGGTCAGTGCGTAGACCAACGTAATAATATATTATTTACTCATCCAACTGACAAAAAAAAGGCTTGTTATTCAGTTAGATCGAGCTCTTCCAGACATGACTATATAAAGAAGACTATAGATACAAGAGACGGTATGGATTTTTGTCTTGCAGCATTAATTGCAGCAAGTTTTAGAGGGCATTTTTGGAACGGCTTCCTCTTTTAAAACTGTCACCCTTCGCCACTGTTAAGTTATCGTATGTCATTTCGTCAAATTATATCAAATTAAATCAAATAGTTTATTTCGCGAATATGGGTACAGAATAAAGATATTACAGTAATTTTATGGTTCCAAACATATTCGGCCCTCAGGCATGCAAAATATAATCAACCGACAATAACAGAGAGATTCGAATCGAGATGCGATATGATCTTAAAGAATAGATATACTGTACCTTTGTATCTTTAATAACGAACTTTATTGTGATTAAAAGCCTTACTACCTACCCGAGAAAAGCACATCAGAAACCTACAGATATGGTCACATAATTTTCTTTTCTTTATGTGATACTTCTGGTGTATACAATACTAGTTGTTGCCCACGGTTTCAACCACGCATTTTATTTTTATCAGAATAATAAAATATTATAGTTAATAAAAAGCTATGGAACACGCTTTAGTCATCCAAACTATACGTGTATGCAAAATTTCAGCTCAATCGGAAACCGGGAAGTGGGTCAAATTTAACTTCCAAGATTTTCTTACATAGTTAGTTAGTTACAGGTGAAGCTAATAAAAGCGTGTTAATAAAAAGTAGTTTATATCACTCGGGGATAGTGTAGCTTTCTATTATTGAAAGAATTTTTAGAATCAGTTCAGTAGTTTCAGAGATTACCACCAAAATACAAACAAACAAACAAAAACCTCTTTATAAGTATCTATATATCAGACTATTTTCTTGGACAGTTTTCTTTTATAAAAAGTATTTACTTGTTTTATGGTAGGCAGTGTAGGCACCGATGTATGTTCTGCATTAATTAAAATAAATTCAAAAGAAAACCATTCCCTTAATATATAAACCGTCAATTTCTCGTTGCGCATGCCTGCATAATGCACCACGTAGTACCATTCAGTCTGGTTGCGCGTGCGACGCATACATGGTATATCGGCTGCACACTACTGCCCTCTGATGTCACTTGTTAGCTTGGTATGCCTTTTGTTTTTCACGTAAGTGTCAGTTTGGCATGCATGCATTACTTTATCGTTAAGATTGAATAAACATAGTAAAAACAAAAGAAAATTAAATATGCATGAATAATTAAAATATCATTATTATATTTTTTTTGTCGTCGGGTTTTAGTTTTTGAACTTAATTTTTTTAATCATATTGCGCGCACTTTTGTGTATGAGATTTGGCATAGTTAAATTTTATATGGAGAAGAACTCCAGAAAGCATTTTTTTTAAATATAATAGTACAGTCTAATTTCGACCACTGGCACGACTAGTACTTATTATTTCCGTAAAACTCATATTCATAAATACATTGTATGAAAAACTTGTAATTCATGTAAGTTTATTTAACCGACGAGTCTTGTTACGCGAACGGAACCGTGGGGCACGCGATAACTTTCTACTGTGCTTCTTGATTCTAGGAATAGCGGTATATAGGTACTTGTAGCCCTACATAAGTTAACTGGCTTTGACGACAAATTATGGGATTATTCCACTATGTTCACCTGGATGATATCACCCGGGAAAACAAAGTCGAATTTATGGTTCCTTTTAATGTAGGTACATCTAATCTATCAGATAAGTTTGAAGCCTTTGAAATGTGGTCCGGTTGTTACTTTTGCTCCTTCACCCCTTGATCTTTCGGTCATTAATTATAATTATTAAAGTCCAAGATTTTTTTTTACATAACCTGGGCCTTTACAGGCTCTTTTAAAACGTCGAGACTAGGTGAACGGTTCCAAAGTGGGTAGGTTCTGTGAAGAAGAGACCGGCAGCAAACTCCATGGATATCTACTCTTTTGAAATAAATCTCAAATTTTACAAAATGTAACAAATAAAAAATGGCATAAAAAAATACAACACAATTTATGATTACTTACATTACAAAGAGATGCACAAATTAAATTATAATTATTTATAAAATAATTTTATTTCAAAATAATAATAATATTATTTCTAGGTAACCTAAGTATAGCAATAATTATTATGAACATCAATGTTGTTAAAATATATAAGGATAAAATAATAAAGGTAAAATCTTAGATTGTTGATTGCCTCCCCTACCGCTCCAACCGGCAGCGGAAACCAATCAATGAATCTAAGGGTAAAATGAATTTCTCAAGATGTTGACCAGTGTTGGTTAATGTGTGATAAGTTTACTACCACTCTCAAAACAGATCAAGAAGATTCGATATGAATTGATTTTAGGTAAAAAGTTCAGATTTACAATCAAATAATTGTGGGAAAAGCTTTATTTCTTTAAGTTTATAAAAATGAATTCAAACGCACTACAAGCAGTGAATTGTTAAGTCCGTCTTCGAAGTTTCCTTCTCATGTCAGCGCATTACCCGTTGACTTATCGCTACAAATGCTTACAACAAGATTATAAACAAGCTTTGTTATTTCAATTGCTGATAAATCTATCGTATAACCGTTCACTGCTCGCATAGTAAGAACCTGTGAGAAACTGCAATTTATCCAATCAAAATCTACACCACGAACAACGAGAGAAAATATTCATATATAACATTAAAATCCATCGCTGCTTCTCTTAAAATGACGAGAGATTTGGCAGTAGTAAATACGCAATGGATAAGTAACATAACGATGTGGTTGGTGGATCGTGATAATAATTCTATTGACAATCGTTTCAATGGATTATCTCCATTGTGCTAAATTGTTCACAAATTGCTCTTGAGCTCGACGGGTCATATTAACTGACGTTTTTCTAAGCTTTGATAATCATGATTGATATGAGCGGTGCGAAGATTTCGTTGTAGCGAATGTAGCGATTATGGTGTATTTTTTTGAGTTTAGATAGCCCTCAACTCAATGCATGGCAGATCGGCCTTCGAACATAATAGATTTCCAGGAACTGCCGGTCAAAGGCTTAAGATATCTCCAAACTATTATCACAGCTATCAGTGTGTTACATAAGCTGTCTAGCTCATCTGAGACATTAACAATTTGTTTTATTAAACAAACAAATTATTAAAAAAAAATACCACTATACTTTCTCTATCACTCAAAGGTTTGCTGGCAGAAAACTCAAATTTGGGTTAAGCTCGCCTGTGTAAATAGCATTATTTTATAAAACAACCTGTAAAATAACAATTTTAGTTATATAAAACGATTTCATATTTATTTAGGCATGTATTGTTCAATAAATTAATATATTTTACCTATAGGTACCTGTTCTCGACAGCATTCATCAAAGTCAATTCCACCGTAGCAGCATTCCACCATGGTTTTTCATGGCCTATTATACGCCATCGCTTTCGTTGAGTGAAACCCGTGGGAGAATGGTGGACAAAAGTTGTGAGCTGACAGTAAAAACGTTTAATTATTACTAGGCAACCACAAGAAACGAATTAAAGACACTTTCATAGATTTATTATGAACTATGAAAGAGTAAGATAAATTGAATGAATCCCCATACTTCATGTGTTCAAGGCTAAGCTTGTTGTAGATTTAGGTCCTCATGAAGCCTACGAACCTACTTTTGGCATATAATGAAAATATTTTACGAAACGCGGTTCAACACTTCACACAATTGACCATCATAGCGTCATCGTTGGGGAGGCCTGTCGCGTCCCCCTGTTCCATGTCCACTTCGACCCTTGCTTGTACCAGCCCGCGCTGAGCCATTAGTATAAAAACTTGTTTTGTAGGGACTTGTCCCTATTAATAATCATAACCAGATCCAGCAAGTCCCCTCTTGTTGTTATCCCAGCAACGTCCTAAGCCGAGGTCCGAGTCCCACTATAGGGCGCCACTAGCAGTGTGGTTGCTTAAAAATTAATTCTTGCCTAGCTGGAGGCTCTCTAGTCTCGCCGCGTATCCGATTAAGCAGAGAAGGTTCTCTGAGATGACTATGAAATGCGTCAAAAATAATGGTCTTTGAATCGCTTGAAGTTTTTTCTTCAAATTAAACGTTTCGTAACGTCGTTTTAATTCCCGTATCATATTTCATTATAGAAATTGTGTGTTCTAAATGAGATTATCTTAAGCTTAAATTACTGGAGGTACGAGTTAAAAGTCACTTGCCTGTTAAACCCGGTGTGCTGCTCAAATATTTGTCTTCACCACTTCCTTTCGTGTTACGTACTTAAATTGTACAAGCTTGGAAGTATAAGACGTAAGATTAATATGGCTTTCTTATGTTTAAACTTGTCTTCCTTTAATAGATAATAACTTTTAATCCCGTTGTCTTAGCTAATTTTCTATTACTTCTTGGTACATAATTATATTAAGTTAGATCTGATAACCATACGCTCAAAACTTACGTATTTGATTCTACCTAGAATCTGATCCATCAATTGTTTTACAGGCATTTTGCAAATGTTGCACTATTTCCTCTCGTATTTTAAATATCATTCTGGAACACTCCAAAGTAGCATCATCATCACAATACATCCTGTCTACAATTTGTTATCTGTGGTTTATTTAGTGTTATGGCTCTAATGTAAATGCAACCCATTAGTAAACATGATCTTATGCAGTGTTTGAAACTTGATCGTTTCTCTTATCGCTTGTTCCACGTCTAGATGTTTGTTAACGGTCGCCTCCTCGGTGGGACAGGAAATACTCGAAACAATGCGAGGATTGTATTTATATTTGTAGTGTGCACTGTTTGTACAGGCGAACTTCATTATGTCACTTTGTTATAAGTTTTGTAGCGAAGTTACTGGTAGGTTTATAAAAAGTTTTATCACTTGCAGATACCGACTAGATACTGTTACAATAAGCGTCTTAGTTTTTAAATACTATAGTTGTGTGTATTAATTTTATATAAAAGTTAATCATATTTTGATGTTAGATTATTTTTAGAAATACGACATTATGTCCGTATTCCTACTAAAGCTATTAAAACGAGAGTATCTTAATTACTTCATAAATCTTTCCTCGTTTACTATTTTATCCATTATGTTCCAATTTTCAGAATATGACTCATTAAGTCCGTATGAACAGTCGTTTTTATCATCTCTTCCAGGTGCTTAATTCCACACGATCGTATTGTTATCTTTATGTATAGTGTTAGAATCCTCCACTTTGTTATATTTGACGTCTGTATCGGAAACACTGCATATCACCATATCTCTGTACCCTGGCTTTAGATCTCCCTTGGAATCTATAATACTCGTCTTCTTAATATCATCAAACAACCGAAGAAACTCAAGGTGGATTGTCATTTTACACTACCAAAATAATGTAGTTTCTGTCGAGAAAAAAGACGCATGAAAAATCGAGCATTACATTAGTCATGTCCATCCCATCCAATTGCGATTCGTTCGTGCAAACTGAGACACGTGTCGTTTATGATTCGATTGTGAACAATTAAGTGTCATCCAGACGGCCAGTCTTTATTAGACGTCTTTATTAGTTCCAAGGAGAGGTCTACACTGAAATGAGTTTCATTGGGGTTCGCTTGTTATTAAGTGTTAGTGTTCGCTGAATTGTAGGATTATGACTCCAAGCATTTAAGTTTCTAAACAATATTTCTGCTATACTTGTCTTTACGCTTCATCAGATTTTCTTTCAGTTACGTGAAATGGCACTCAATCTCTTTCAAGTATAAAAAGTTTTAGACTTAAAATAATTATGTGGGGTGACTGCTGCATGACTCTTTCCCTGTGCATTCCTTGGAAAATCCTGACTTCCAATTATTCAGCAATCAGATGTGTGTCTGTGGGCAGGCAGGGCACAAGATGTGGCCTTCTTAGCCAAGGAACAAACGAACAAAAACTGTTCCCTTTTCCGTAAAACTGACTGCTGACGCAACAGACACAATAGAAAATATATTGTTTGTCCTCACGGGTGACTGACATGGCGCTCAAAGGGTTTAAAGAAGTCATTTTTACGCTACTGGGGATTACGAAGGATTTGACGAAGAGGACCTGACATAAAATTAATGAATGGTTGTCACACTAGACAGGCCCATGTGAACAGGTCCGAAGGCATCCACTTGACACGATTTCACAGCTAATCCGCGGCACGGTCGGCGGTCACGGCTTGCGGTAATTAGTGCCAGTGTTATGTCATACATTTTTAACTCTAGCCCGTGTATTGTGCGCTCCTGCTTAACGTGTCCAAATGTGAGTGAAAAATGTAACACTTTCGACATTTTGTTGGTATATATGCAAGTGATTTGGTCATTTTTAGTGCTGAAATTTTTGTGTTATTATTTGGAAATTATTTCGACTGTTCACTGTTTGTTTTAGTTTTCTTGTCAATAGTGCGCGTGAGGCTAATAAAGGCTCGTACAGAGTGTCAGTATTCTTCTTCTTTCTTTATGGGAATTCAGCTGATGTCGACTATTCTACTGTCGAAGTCTACTGCCTTTTTGACAAATGACAGTTGCTCTAGTGAGATACTTACATAAACAATGTCGATCGTTTGTTTTTCTTCGCCGGCTGGTGCCTGCTGTTCAGTATTTGCTCGTGTGCGTTTACATCTTATCTTATCTGCATCCGTACATCTCAATCATATTTCTCTTTGTTTTGTTTTCATAACGATGTGCAGGTACGTAAATATTGTTAAATTGCATGATGTTTTGCATATATTATAACAATTGCAATATTGCATTCTTCTTTAATTTAGGACAGTCAGATAACTCATTATAATTTTATAATATTTCCGTGTATTTTATTATATCTTATGTAGCGTATATTTTAATTTTATTCAAGTTCAGCTGATTACTATTTAACGTTATTTAAATAAATAGGAACATGCTTATTGCCATGGGTTTGATCTGTAATATAAGACTGTAATTTATTTATTTATTTAATAACAGACATCATGTAATTGTTAATCGTATTGTATCAATTAGAGTTTTAGTGTTTATTTTAACAATTTACATTATTTAAATATAACAATACATTGCTTTTCCGTCAATTAATATCCTAGATTCTGTCGGTCACCTATTAGGAATGTCATCAATATTTTTTATTTTCTTTATCATCTTTAACATGCATATTAACATATATGTGTGTCAAATCAATATCCAAACTCCAACCAGTCCCACTCCCAATTTCATTCATACCTTCGTAGCTCAAACTCAGATCAATGACTTCCCTACTAAGACAAAGCACTTTACATCTGTCAACGACCTCAGGCGAAGACGACCAGCCTCGCAACTGTCATAATATGTTAAAGTTACAGCAAAGTATTACATATTTTTTTTACATTTAAAATAAAAGACTTTGTTAGTATTCCCTGAAGATTTAGATAGAGATGTAGCCAATATTCTGACCCCCGCAATAATGTTTCTTAATAAAGATTTACCGGCGAAAATTCATAACCCTGGGCTACAATAAAGAATATTCATCAACATCACCATCCTCCTGCCCTATCTCATTCTATTTGGGGTGAAGCAAAAGGTCTTCTTTTCCATTCATTTCCATCAGACTTCATCTTCGTGTTCCCTTTCTTCAAATTCACATCAATTTTGTCTTTTATTATAAATATCAACATTCTTACTTAAAACTCGTCTCTCCCCATTAGGTACATACACGAAAATCCAATAGTTCTTTGGCCAACACAGAAATCAAGTCTAATACCTCACCATCAGTGCTTGTAACCACTAATCCAATGAAGCAGATGCATCGCTTAAAATTTGTCAACGACCTCAGACAACGACCAATCTCAACTGTCATAATATGTACATTACATAACATGTGTTATTATTATACTTACATCACCTTAGAGTATTTAGAACTACTCAAAGTACGTCAGATATTATAATGCTGCATTTTTGACAATTTCGTAACATAAGGTGTGTTTAGTGTCAGTGGTACTAGCTGCACCTTTTAGTGTTATGTCAGTTTGATTAGTCATCGCTAAAGTTGACATTTTTAGAAACGATTACAAAAAATCTGTGATGACTTACCTAATCATTATTTATGATGTACGGAAATGCTGTTTACTGTTGAATGTTGTATTTGTTTCACGTAAATCTTATAATTCTCAAAATATTGCGTTCCGGATCGTGTAAACAATTAAAAGATACGATACCTTTTATGTCCAAACGTTTCGGTTATAAATTATAATACACCGGCTTTGGTCACGGCTGAATTGTTCTTCAATGATGTATTGGAATGTTTTTTGATCTCTACTAAAATTTGTCTCATTGCTTCTTTTCCACATATGTTTAACATAATATTTTCAGCCTCAACGATTAAATCTGAGATCTCATTCCACATGTCAAAACATCAATTGAATTTGTGTATCGCCTTACATAAATCTTTTAATTTCGATATTAAAAATAACATCACGTATCCAGTTACCAGGACGATGGCCGCATTTACGGCGACATAAAAGTAACCATCAACCACATGTTCGGCTGCCCAACCTAGGGTAACCGTGTTTCTGACATAATTAGGTTACCCATATTACGTTTCTCAGTAACATCACACATTTCACATTTTGGTTGTTTTTGCAACCTCGTTCAATATATGACCTAGGTTTAAGACATGCGTTTGTCGGTCAGTTGTGTAATTGTCCAAACAACCTCATTCCTACTTTCTATTGGGATTTATGGATTTTACATATAAAACTGGTTTTGTTCACGAAAGTATGCTTATTACATAAAAAAATCAGGTTGTTTTAACGAAGAGGCGGATGGCTTACTTTTCTCTTTAATACCTGTAATTAATCGATCATTACAGTTTATTTATACAAAAAAGTTAATGCGACCGATTTTAATAGCTTATATCATGTAAATGGCCAGTGTAAATTGACACGACGAATGTCGCATTTAATGGTTTGTTGTTGTCTAATTGAATACAATGAAAGCAAATAAGTCATTTAAACGGCTGTCATAAGCAGTCATCAATCGCACCTATATTGTCAATAGTTCATTACGGATGATTTGTCACGTCTGCTGGGCGCCTGAAGTGACATTGACTTTCTTATTGTCTGCGGCTGATAGCGCGGCGGTGCGGCTTGGTGCGCGCACATGCACGCCGCTCGCCGTGACGCGCGCGCGCATCAACGCTCCGCGACCGGCTCCCGTGCGCCGGGCCCGCGACATGCCCGCAGTGAAAGTATTCAACATATTCGGCGGACAGAAGCCGACCGAGAAGCACCCTCCTTCCACTCCCCCCACACAACAGGGCGCGCTGCAAAAGTTCTACAGGACTTTTTCAGTCGGCCCAGAAACCTCACCCGAGCACAAGGGTAGCAAAGTGACCGCGATCGCCGCCTGCCTTGAACGTAGAATCAGTGAACCTGTGAAAATTGACAGTGATAACGTGCAAAAGTTTGTTACTAAAGTCAATATTAGCGACTCTGTTGTAAATACCAAGATTGACTGCTTGAAGCCGCGTCGTCACGTGTACGAAAACGTAAACATTGCCGGTGATAATAATGCAGCGCGAGATCAGTTACTCGACGAAACTAAAGGATACGATACAATCTACGAAAACGTGACTATAATCAAAGCCGAGTCTAAAGCTAAGAGTGATTCTAGCGCTGAAACAAAATTAAACAAGGCTTTGGAATCTTTCGATAAAATCTTGTCTGAATTCACTTCTAGTGCGTCGCTTACTTTCGATGCGAAAGCTAAGAACAATTTTATTCCGCCTAAATTACAAAAGTCTAAGACTTGTAGCATTATTGAATCTCGTTGTATATTGAAAAAAAGTAATTCGGATCCAGAAAGTGACTGTAAAACAAGAAATAAAGTTGCACGAAACAATTCTATAGACAAAACAACGAGTCTGTGGAATCTTGCTGACATGAAGGGAAAAGAGTTGACGGCCCCGCTGGTGCCTCTGACTTCGACACCCAATGACAAGATGAATCCTGATAAGTATGCCACGTACAAAATTTCATCAAAAAACTCGTCTCGGCCGAACTGCATCAAAGCCGAAGATCTTAAAAAACTTGATGTAAAAACAAGAATACTAAAGAAAACTTTATCTAATCCACCGTCGACACCCGTTCCGGTTGTATCTAAAACGAAGCCAGTAATGAAAAAAGTTGAGAAAAAAGTGAGTGACCCAAAGAAAATAAAACCTAAAACATGTACAGATAATGGATCGTTAAACATAAAGATTAGTTTAGAAAGTAAAGAGACCCCGAAATCACAAATGCAGAAAGCTAAAAGCGTGTGGGAAATAAGAAACGAATATGTGATTTCACCTGGCTTAGAGAGAACCAAATCTACAACTTCTATCGCGGGCTCTCCCAGTAAGATCCCGGTGATACGGAGCCAAATGTCGCACAACAAGTTCAGCAGTACCAGGGCGCTTTTCTCTCCCACTCCGGTTGATCTAAGTAATGTAGACCAGGCCAGAGAGTGTGCTCAGAAAAAGAAACCGCTTGCACCACGAAAAAACAACGAAAGACCCGACGGAATCAAACAAATAAGACAAAAGTCGCTTCTCAATCTTAAATCCGATTCGAAGCGACAAAACGATAAAACTAAGAAAGAGACGGTTGACACTAAAAAAACAGTAGTATCATCAAAAACATTGTTGAAAGATTATTCAGATGAAATAAACGCCGTACGAGCTAAGTTGCAACACAGAACGATCAACAAAAGAGATATAGTAATGTCACCGGAAACCAAACGAAATGAAAATGAATCAGAGGAAATCGATTCAATACTGTCACCTGTCAAGTCTATTGTGAAAAAGCTCGAGTTAAAAACGGCTAAAGAGTTAAAAACTGAATCTTCTCCGGCATTTATAAACTGTAAGGTGATCCCGCCGGTGCACAAGGAATTATGCGTAGCGAACACAACTTTCCACAACCACTTGAGCACACTCGTCGGCCGACAAGTCAAATACGTGGAGTCGAGGGATGACTCTAAAACATGCTCGCAAGTCGATAAGTTAGCACTACAGAAACAAACTGACGAGAAGATATCCGATACCAACTCTGATTGCAGCGATGACTCCGGTCATGTTTCCAACGACGCTGTGCACGATAATGACCAACCGTTTGATAACGTGCACGACTTGAGTCCCGTGCATAGCGTCGACGAGGTGGATTTCAAAGTGTTCGACGGTCCCAAGCAGTTCGGGATAGATTTGTCGGAGAATGCCAAGAGCGTGTGTCCCGTGCGGCCCGCGAGGCGCAGCGGGCGCGGCAACGAGGTCGCTAGCGGTACCCGCGCCACCGACGTTCCGAAAGTGGACGAACAGGTATGACACTGTTAACATATCGATAACAACAAATTACAGGTGCTGGTTATCCGCACTCCCTCGGTGCAAACATGCAACAATTTTGATCGCAAACGATATTAAATCTAGCCCCGTCTGTGCCGACTTGTTTTACTAGATATAAAACTCGAAAGCTGTCCGCGCAGAACACTCCTGGCATCAGTTATTAACTGCGTGTCGGTCGAAGACCTTCTTACCATTTTGTTAACGTCAAACTTACTATATTTGTAAAATACGCACGACTAACTGTGAATGCAAAGGCTATTCTTATAGAAATTGCACGTTATTAGTATTCGCATCAATGAACCAAACAACATCGCGATGGTTCGAATCGGAATGAGTTTAAATAATAAAAACTTTCACATTTAATATCTATAAATTGTCATTGACACATTTCGTTTTGTTTTTCTTTAACAAATCTAATATTCATTGGGGCATTAAAATCTAAAGCTGCTAATATAGATGTTATAACTACCAACGGGATAGTCTTTCATCTATTATTGCTACCGATTTCTCTAATGGATATTCGCATATTAATTTATGCACTAATATACTTCGTTTTGTATCGTTCTTGATTAATGTTTGTATGAAAGTGACACGGCAGAGTCAATTCATTTTGTAGGGTGTCAATAACCAAGTCGTATTACATAAGCTTCAACATTCTTCGATTTATAATGTTTTATTTGCATAAAGCGATGATTTGTTGCGTTTATTTCATTACGTAATTCTTAACGAAGAACAAACGCATTCTTTTGATGAATTTCCGACGTAATGCTTAAGTTACATAATGAGACCCATTCGAATTTTAGGACACCGTAAATATGCACTTTAAATGGGCATAATAATTATTTCTTGAACATTCATGCGATTTATTTGGCAGTATAGCAGTCAGGTGTACCACAGGGGTCAATTTTGGGGCAAGATTTATTTACGCTTTTACTTTCACCAAATGCTTGCGGTTTTGACTCATTATTTCATGTCGTCTGGTGTTGTTGTTGTTATATATTTAATCTGATAAAGTAATGAACATATCTCGTTCCGCTGTTTATAGCAAAGTGGTTAGAGAGTAGAAGATAAATTTGTTTTGGTGAGGTGGATTACGTGTGACTTGAGTGTGTATGTACACCTGTCGTTAAAGTCGCACATTGCAGTAAAAGAGCGTGAAGATTATTATTATTTAATTTATTTTCACGCCATATTTAAATACTCAAGTATTTTTATTTCAATATTGTATTAGTAGAACACTTATTATGCTATTCGTTTATATAAAGTAGCCCATCATGTTCACCTACATTTCTTCAATATCAAATGTCAAATGTCATCCACAATTTGCATTCGAATTGAGCATTATAATATACTTAAATCTTCAACACTATCTTTTCTCGCATAAATTTTACTTCGACGCGATGGTTCGATAAACCCTACTTGGATGAAACCAATTGGAATGCTATTTTCATTGCGCAACTACAGTACATTTTCTACACCCGGATCGCCATACTTTGGCATCATATTGACAACAGCTTTCCAAGTTTTAAATTCACAGCTCACCCTGAGTGTGGTGTGTTGCAAATAAAAAAGTCCACACTTTCGATTTCGACTTTCTCGCGTCACACTGTGACAGCAAATATTACGTGCAAGCGCACTATGTGCAAACCATCCATAATAGTCTGAAATGGAAGGAAACAATGCCTATTGAAGAATTTAAAGATGAAAAGTTAGTTTGAAAAATAAAGTTGCTAGACGAACAGTTCTTTATCTTTAACTCTTGTTATGATGATGATGACTGACCTTCGTAAGATCAAAAGTCAAGTACTTATATCATAGTAATCTTCATAAAAATAAATACAGTTTTTCCTATTTAAGAACCGGTATTAAAATCTGCTCACACGAAAGGCAAAGAGGCGTAACAAGATTATCATAAATTGTCGGAATCCCTTGTGTCTTGGTCTTAATTAAAGACTATTTCATTCATTGATGCAGATGTTTCGTAATCACAATACGAATGTTTTCTTGTTAAACGCTTTTATTGCTTCCCGTCTCACTACGACCAATAAATATACTGTGAGAGGTATTGGAAGTATTGTAGTATCTACGTGGTTATTATCTTTTTAGACTTGACAAACATTTGATTATATTTTTTGTAATAATATTCTAGCTCTGTATTGAAGCAATAAATCGATTTTATAAACCCAAACAGTCAATGTACAGAAGTTTTTCATATCTTATACGAAATCTATCACGTAAAGTTAAAGTCTAGGGCAATGACTCAGTTTCTGAAAAAACCAAGTTATCTAAACGATACGATTCTTTTATAGCACAACTAACCTAGTTCTGTTTTTACGAATCTTTGTTTACTACGATGAGATCTATATTCAGCAATGGATGGTAATAAGTTGATGAAGATTTACGTTCACAGCAACCTAATTCTTTCTAATAAAAATCAATTGTTTATTCATACATCAGTTTAGACAATCCAATTAGAGTCTTTATTTAAATCAAATTCTTAAACATTATTCATATTTTAATGTTCAGTGATTTCATAACATGTCATGTCCTATTGTAAAATATTTTTCTTAATATTCAGTATGTCTTCAGTATTCCGATTTATTTAGTCACGTCTTCTATTTCGCAGATTGCTTTCAAATTAGACGTTACTTTAGGTTCAATTCATGTTGTTGGCATCTGATGCGGGATATGCTCATCACGTACTGCTTTCGCTTTGGGGAAAGCCTTGTCCTTCTATAAAACGACTAAAACATTAGTAGTGTCGCACTCGTATTGCTCAATCGCTTGTTTTCGGTATACGTAATGGAAGAAAGGTTTACTTTCTTTTAGGATTTGGAATTTCTGTTGGCATTTTATTTTGATTTTAGGTTGATCCTGTCATTAGGTATTTATATTCATTATAAATGTCCTACCTTTCTAATCCCGATCCCTTTATAGGGTTATTGTATTCATCATTATGCACAACGTTTACTATGGGACCAAACCTGAAATCAGGAATAAATAATCATCTGTTCCATACATTTAGTCGAATAATATTTAATCATTTGTATGGAACAGCTGTTATTTTTTACGCGTTTTCATGGTTGGTCCCATATAAAATTTGTTCATGTTGAAGGGATTGGAATTATACAGGTAGGAGCTTGTATAACAATATTACATTCAGCCTTTGACACAAATAAACTAAGTCATTTGGTGCAATCAGGTCTCAATGAAAATACAAATTCGGTCGTATAAACAATTTTAATAAAGCGCTTGGATTTTTCCTTCTGTACGTTTCCTAACTGCTAATAACATTTCATGTCAACGGTACAAGCATTTGGTAGACAAATATTCACGTTTACTCGTATTTAATGTTCGCGTGTTGCTTCCCTCGCTAGTGTGTGCTGGTTCCGCGGTTAATCAGTTCTTTCCGTTTCATCTTGACCTTTATGTAGCCTTTTTTTATTCACAACTCTTACTGTCTAGACATGCATTTTATGTATTTTTCTTATTTTAGTTACGAGAGCTTCAAATTATAGTAATAAAATTCTATTTTAACGCTTTAGGAAATTGGTTCTTGTGGAAATGGACTCATATTATAGTCCGCATTTGCCAATTAACGATTTCATGGTAAGGCTAATAGATTTTATTAAATAGCCATTTGGAAGTAATGTGTGAGCTTTGCGTATGCACAAATTTAAATAATGTGTTCTCCTAACTGAACTGTCAATAGCGCTTTTTGAACGTATTTTTAAAAGACATCTTCTCATCCTTGACCTTTCAGGGAACTATAATATTTCTGTCTGTAATTTTAACACCAATACCCAATGGCATTTTGATTAAATTGTGTTAATACGCAACAAAGCAGTTTGCTTGTTCATCACCTTAACATATTACTGCTGCATGCATCATACGATTACGATAACTAGCGGTACTAATGCAGCAAGCGTCAATACCGTTCGAAATTCTTGTGATTCCGTAATATGTAAAGAGCATACAGGAACAAATAATAAAGTTCTTCCTTCTGTCGAATCGGCACGAACTATCACATGCTGAGCGCTCATGCCGTACTGGAAAGATAAGCCAGACAGCAATGTATTTGTATTGTATGTGTGTCGTTTTTGCTGCAGAAATAAAATATTTTTCTTTCTTTCTTTCAATGGTGGTATCGAGGCTGACTGCCAAGGGTGCGCCCGATGATCACATGTTTCGTCATGATTATTTATTATTTAATAACAATCGTGTTTAATTTGAGACGAGAAACAATATCAGCAGATTCTTGTTACATAACTAAAATATTGAATGAGACAGTAATAATATTCACAAAACCTCCATTATTGATTATTATGTAAAAGAGACAATGTTAAACATATCAGATTAATCTTTAGAATCGCTTTTGAAAATATATTAAACCGTTCTCATTGACATGCATTTATGAAAGTATTTAATGAATCCAAATATTTTCGTGTAAGCCGACACGAGAGTTGTGAAACAAATCTCAGTTCATGAATTCCTTTAGATTCAACACAATATCATCTTCAGCATCAACAGATGACCGAACAAATACGAATCAGTGTCTTGAGCCATTTCTTCTCAGAAGTCTGTTACAATGTAAGATTAAAACTGATCTGGTTTTCTTACTCTATCACATTCTCACTTATTGTTTTCGTCTTGTTTGCTTCTTTCTGGAACACAACAACTACCGCCGGTTCAATTCTAAGTGTACCAGCACTCATTTCTTCAACGCCTTTATTAAAATCGTCTTCTACATAACCACTTGTATTTTTTTCATTTTCATTTGCATCTTTATTGGGCCTCTTCTTAATTCCTTATTTGCTTGATACCAATAGATACCATTGAGAAGTTATCAGTGGTCTATTATTAAAGGCCACACAATACAAAGTACCTATATTTAGAAACTCATTCTCACAGTATCAATCGAATATCGATTTCACTTTTTTTTCTCTCATAGAATAATTATTTAAAAAGTGTATCAATCACTGTTGGTAATTATATTTGCGTTTGTGTCGGGCCGGCTTCTACAATATAAGCTATTAATGTCTCGGTATGTAGTACCTACGTTTTGTCAGTTCGTTCGTCGAGAAAGTCTATTATAGATACAATAGCTTTTGCCATAAATATAATTGCCTTGTATAAGTCTTACAGAGAGTTTTTCGTTGTCAGTTCTTGCTTGTACCTATGAGTAATTCTTGAGATGATTCATTGGTGGCGTTTGAAATGGGATTAATTTAAGCTTGTTGTGGGGTCAGAGACCTCTCGTTAAAGAATAGGCTGATGTATAATCCTGTATATTATGAAAAGAAACACTGATTCTAATTGGGCTATTTTATTTTATCAAATCTATTTATGGTACACTCATTCATTTAGCAGAATAAAAGAGCTTTGATTATATAGGAATTGCTTGTGCTCTTATAGGTGCTCCTAAATATTAATAGCTGTAAAAGATAATCTCAATGCAATATATCATATTTTGAGCAATCTAGAGACTCCCAAAAAAGAAGCTGTAAACAATTTTTTGCATACTGACTGCCATCTTTGCTGTAATTGGCCATTTATAACAGAAATAAACTTGTCATCCATCTGTATTTCCTACATAAAATATAATCAGTATGATTATGTTGTCTAGAAACCTCAGCTTTTTGTTTTTAAGTTCTTTAAAATCTCTTTCCATAATTTAAAAATTCATCAATTTTAATTCTCAATTTATTAAATTTACTTCTTCGAATCTTTAATAACTATGGTTATTGGTTAATAATTTGTAACGACTACGTAAAATAGAAATATTCTTCGTATTATGTCGTAGGCTTTGATGAATTTACGTAGAAGCCGAGTTTAATGAACATCATTAAATGGCTATCGTCATATTTATTTTCACCACTGTTGATATTTATAATTTAGCATTATAAAAGTCGATATCGACAGTGTTCACAATTAATATGAAACAATAAAACAGCTTTTCTACCATTTATCTTATTTCGGTCAATTTTCGCAAAATCAAATTAAATAGATATTAATTTATATAAAAAAACGTATTAAATTAGGTATCAGAAAAAAGCGTGGTGGTTTTTTTTTTAAATCAACGTGGTCTTATATTAACGACATTTTATAACTTTTTTAGTTACAACGTATAATGAAGCGTCACCATAAAAACACCATAAAAAGGCGATCAGGAGCGCAATGACGAAATGTTGGCGGCACCTGACTGTCAGAAATAAAATTGAACTATAATGACAGGTCCGTAGTAATTGGAGACCGCAGGTGGTCGCGCGTGGCTGACAAGTTAGGAGATTTTGAAGCTAAATTGGTAGAAGATTTCATATACCTACCGTCATTACATTAAACAAGTACTGCAAAAGAGTTTATTTTTCTTATTATCTTCTTTATTTATACATATTTTTTACATTTTTTAAATACATACATAATATATAAATTAATATATAAAATACACATCTAAAAACATAAAAAGTAGGGTCCAACCGGAATCAGGAACAGTGGGTCTACCGGTAATGGAAAAAAAATATTAAAAAAAGAAAGATAAACAAAAATCGCGAAAGAGATCGTATGTTAACTTCATGCAAATACGCAACACTATTCTAAACGAAAATAAACTCTCAAGTGTTGACATCGTATTGTCGATAAAGATACCGCTCGGAATTTTAGTCGCATAAACGACCATAGACAAACCAAAAGTACCATCAACAAGCGTTCTCGAGAGAGTCGCTAAATTGATCGTTATCCATTGAAAACTCGCCGTAATCCTACTATAATGTGTCCGATATAAAGCGAGAAGTGAAACTCGATTCTCCCAGCCAGCTTGGCGACTAGAAACTGCGTAGGAATGTTTTCTCTGTTTTGCTAATTTGAATAATAAAGGTAGATTATTGAGTCTTTAGCTTTTCTGATCGTAGAATTAATTGAGTAGTTAATGCACTAGAGAGTTGGGAGATACGTGTGGAGAGGGTTATGTTTCGTCCGGCCGTCGGAGGAACGCGCGAAACTTTTAATGCAATTTAATAGTAGGTACCAACTTGGCGAGCAAACAAGCAAAGGAATATTTTGCTCTTTAAATATATTCAAAGAGCAAAATATTCCTTTGCTTGTTTTTATAAAAAGAATTATAACAAGTCTTGAATAATCTTGAATAATTTGATCTATTCACATATCTTATTAGATTCTTGTTGGTACGGGGTTTTATTTTGTCTGGTTTTTGAAAGGGTCATCTAATATGAATACTGATATTTAAATGTATAAATTCGGGGAATATCTTCCATATTATAAAACCCACTTGACGACTTTTGTTAAAATGATAAAATAAATGCAATAAAGCTAGGGTTGCCATCCTTAGGGATTTCCCAGTATTTGTCCTAGTTTGAACGGTGTCCGAGGTGCGTCCGGGCAGAATTTTCTGCACCATCTGTGAAACCTACCAACGTAAAGTTAGAATTTACAACTATGTAAGGCAAAAATAAATCTCAGTACATAGTAATAGCCGGACTTTCAACTCTAAAATCTGGAGATTTAGGACTTTTTGTCCTGGATTTATGATTTGTTTGATGGCAAAACTAAATAAAGCCAATTAATTTATGTTGACAGGAGTGACTGCTGCAAATTGGATCTGTCATGGATAGGTAAAGTAATTAAAAATGACAAAATTCACTCAATTACAGAGCTTCCCAAAATCGATATGATAAATATTGAATATATTTTATGGATGCAATATTAGTTGGATAAATTCAATTTAAAAAAAAAAAGGCGGTACAATAGACCCTCTCTCTGCTTTTCCTTACAAGAATTGTCACATCTAATTACCAACTATAATGATAATCTACATGAAACTAACATCGTATGCTATTATTTCTCGGAACAAGGAGTACGTGTTGATATGCTGACACCGTATCGCATCGTTAGAGCTGGGCTCGTCTTACGTGCTTCAACTTATGCGCGCCTAGTAATGCGGTTGAAAATATCGGAACGAACTTTATCTGTAGGATAGATTTTAGATAGATATTAGATTAGGAGAAAGGGTCTGCGGCTAGATGGTAATTTCAAAACTATAGATAAAACGCGCAGATTGATTGTTTTACAAGGTAAAGTAACGTTGTCTCGGTCAAATCTTCGATGGGTGAACGGTATTTTGCCATGGGACAATCTCCATGCGTCGGAGAATAGAATTATGCTGTCGTTACGGAAGACAGAAGTTTGACAACTGGCCACATATAATTATGGAAACTTCTTTTTCAAAATGAGAAGCTGTTTAGTTAGCACTTACTTTTTGAAGCCAACCGACGTCTATGCACGTCTAGCGATAGCGGGCCCGACGACGTCATTAAACTCAGTCCACGAAAATACGAAATAAGTACATTAATTTATTCTCTCCTTAATCTTTTTGTAGATAATTATTTGCATAATGTGTGGCTTGGCGTACAGAACACGGCGATGCGTTTACGTCTTGGCGGTCAAAAGGTTAAATACTGTTGACCTCAAAACTTTTGTTGACCATACCAAAGGCTTATAAGATGTTATCCCGGTAATAAACAAGATAATTATTATTTTCCTTGGAATTAATTAACTTTCTAAATCAAAATCAAATCTTATCACAATAGTTTACCATTACGTCCAGTATCGTTACGTGTGCAGTCGTAAGCCATTGTTTGTTTTATCATCAGTGCCATAACAGGCAAGTTTCTAAACACCTTTATTACAAAACCGCGTTATTATCACGTGTTACGACTTTACGAGTGAAGGTAAACTTGCATACGTGCGTGTACGCGGCGATTAGTTTGAACTTTTGAAGTATTCCTCTTAGAGCACCTAATTTTGGAGCACCCGTCGATTTAGCACCTAAGGTATTTCTCATTGAGCATCTACGGTGCGGTAGCTTCTAGTGATGTAGTTAATAATAAAAATATATCGGTAATTATAAAAATATATACGTGTGATTTTTAGTAAAGTATTACTACACTGAACTAAAAAAAAATCATACACAAATATTATTTATTTATTTATACAAACAAAATAATATACACACAGTCACAGTCTGCCCCATAACTTGTTTGTCACTTTATTGCATCCAATGGTTGCCTGGAAGAAATCGCTTTATGCGATAAGGCCGCCCATTGTACTTTAATATTGTAATCTCCGTATTTACAAAATTGTTACATTCAGGTGTACAATAAAGTATATAATAAATATAATTCATGTACAAAAATGGTACTCAAGGTGGACTTTATGCCATGAGGCATTTTCTGCCAGTCAAATTTTACCCGGAATTGAAGAATAGAGTAACTAACAAAGTAAGTAACTTAAACTATACTACATAAATAAAGTACACAAAAATAGATATATGCAATACACATACGCGCCGCAAATAATGAGCAGATAGAGGGAAAAAAAAAATTACGCGTTGCTCTAGGTGTGACTGTGACCATTGAAAGAAAGAAAGAAAAAATGTTTATTGCCACATTACCAAAAACAAAGAAAACTTAAAACTCTAATACACGTCTTAAAATTAAAACTGTAGTATGGCAATAGGAGTGGGCTCAGCGGATGTTGATCCGTGTGCAGCATGGCTACAGCACGGATCAACGCTGGTTTTCAGCCCGCCCCTTATGCTAAACTAGCAAGTATCTGTTACTTCACTTTGCAAGCACTTGTGAAGAGTTTATGAGTAGGTGACATTAATGATCTGCTTGACATTAAATGTTGTATAAGAATATTTTAAATGCTCCTCGGTTACATGAGTGCCATTGGATACGTTTGGGCCAAGTAGGTATTGAAGTTTTGTATGGGACAGCTGATCATTTTTTCTCGATTACGATGTTAGTCCCATAGAGAAAATATGTATTGAAACATCTTTCATCTTCGGAGAAAAATTATTAATTTATGGAGAAAACTATATGGTATAATATCTACCTACCTTCTCCAATCGACGTTTATGTGTAAATAATATGACATTATTACGCTATCGTAGTTTCGGAGTTCGTAAACTACAGATTAAACTAAAAATGTTACCCCAACACGCTCTAAAAGATTATTTTGATGTACAAATTGCGCAGAAAATTATTAAAAATACATAATTATGTTATAAAAAAATCTTGATTCACATCCTTGTCTCCAGTTTTCGGCACAATTATTAAAAAAACAGTATAATGAAACTTTTTTGTTATTTAGTACTCGTCTCCGACATGGTCGGACTGCTGGTTTAATTTAGTATAATTAAAATTGCGGGGCGACCCTGAAAGTCTGATGAATCACGAAATGATGCGCCGGCGCATCTTCACGATTTAGATACGATACGTTCACTTGATGAACGTAGATTTTTTTAATTAACTGTATTATATTTTGCGAAGAGTTGAGTAGAGCAAATTGTTTAGAAAAACCATGGCGTCTCGGGGGTACGTATAGTAAGAAACAGACATCCACGCTTTACACGGTATTGTCTTCGGCTATCAATATTAAATTATAATAGGTATATATATCACAATAGGTATAGTTACTACAAAATAAATACTAAGATATATAAATCATTATTACAACTAACTAATTACATACACAATAACTACATATACGTAATTGGGAAAAGGCTAGGCAGATGATGATCGTTAATTAATAGAATAAGTATATCTATCGATAATAATCAATTACGAAACAGAGACAAGTACTATAAATACAGATAATCCTCCAATAACGATGTCTTACTATTGTTATCAATAACAACGGGTTTATACAAGTAAATATTTTTTATTTATTGTAATTGATGTTGTAAAACACAAACGAGTTATCAGATTGACCTAATTAAATTACTGCGCGCAAATGAAAAAGGACGCCTCAATGAAGTGATTGAGTATGAATGTTCGACTCACTTAACATGGGAGGCCTGGGGGGCTAAAAAGGCCGCTTTAGATGAATCACAATATGATTCATATTACAAATGTCAAAATATCTACTTAATTGACGATTCTTAATGTCATCCGCATAAGGTTCATATTCAGTAATCATCTGTTTGACAGTTACTAAGCAGAGGCCCAATTCTCGTAATTAAAAATGTTCAAAATATAGTTCGGATCTCATTCCGATCTACTACCAATGTCATAAATGTCACAAATGGTATTCTCCTACCCTAACAAACAACGTCAAACGTGAGATTATATTGTAATGAGATCGAAAGTTGAATAAAAGGCAAATCGGTATTCTGTTAACATTTTGAACTGACACAGATAATAAAATTGACACTCTCGTCTTTACACAAACGTCAAAAATGAGATTGAAATGAGTTTGTAAGAAGATTGAATCCAAATCATACTGGAATCGGACTGAACTTTAAGAGGAGTAGAATACATGACTTTTTGTCAATTCATAATATAATCTCAGTTTGGTCAACATTCAGTCATATTATAAATTAATTACGAGAATTGGGCTTCTGATCATTAGATGAATTGCTCAATGTGGCCTTTTTAGCCCCCCTACGCTGATGAATGGAACTCAATTTTTGATGACAAATGTAAGATGAAGCGCTAACAACTTATGTAGTATTTTTTGTATCGAAATATCCTTGCATGGTCCCGTAACATGCTGCTATGAGCTTTTTAAGCCCGCGTTTTTATGTAGCGTTGACGATGGAATCACAGTAAAATGACTCTCAGTCAAACCATTTTTTGTAAATATACACTATACAGGGTTATTGGTAATTTAGGAATAGTGCTTTATAGGGTTATTGTACCTACTCATTATTATAAACAACTTTTACTAAGGGACCAACAATGAAATCGCGAATAAAATGTCTGCTTACTCAAATAAATGTAACTAAAGACTAAGGCCTACCTCTACTCATTCTGAAAAGAGGTCCGTGCCCAGCAGTGGGACAGTACAGTACAATTTTTTTCTTTTTTTCTTTTACCATGCTTTTATTAGCTTCACCTGTAACTAACTAGCTAACTAACCATGTAAGAAAATCTTGGAAGTTATATTTGACGCACTTCCCGGTTTCCGATTGAGCTGAAATTTTGCATACACGTTTAGTTTGGACGACTAAAGCGTGTTCTATAGTTTTTTTAAACTATAATATTTTATTATTTAAATAACACGCTTTTATTAGCTTCACCTGTAACTATGTAAAAAAATCTTGGAAGTAAAATTTGACCCACTTCCCGGTTTCCGATTGAGCTGAAATTTTGCATACACGTTTAGTTTGGATGACAATGCATGGTTAGCTAGGTGACGTCATTCTTAATCCAATATGGCGGACAAATTTTCTTATCTACTATCATGATATGAGTATCAAATGAAAGGGTTTGCTGAGAAGAATACGAAAAATAAAATGACGTCACTCTAAACTAATATGGCTGACTCCCAAAGATGGAATCGTGTTTTTAATTTTATTTTTAACTATAATCATAATTATTTTGGTCCCCGAGCCAGCACAATACCACAGCCCGGAACTTCAAACAAGAACGTGTAACTATTCTAATTCCTAAACACCCATTCATGGCAATCTTGTGCACTAGCTTCAATAGCAGGTGCTATTATACTCCGGTCAATAAGTAGGCCGCCACTATAAATGGCCTCGGACCACAATCGTGGTCAATTGTAATGGTCGGACATCGTGGTATGGTCGGTGGAACCATTATGGCTGATTTACAGTGATATTATGAATTGACTAATGAAATTAAATTGATATTGTCGAGATTGGATGCTTTATTTTGTTTTTATTGAGGATGAAGTTGATTTCTCGTGTTTTGACTGACTTGAAGACATGGGATCTTATGGTATACCAGCGTCTGCCCGCGGTTTTGCCTCCGTGTATCTTTTCCTGGATAAAAGTATAGTATGTCATTCCACAATTTGTATTTAAGTTGTAGTAGTGATCGGTCCCCGGCTTCGCACGGGTGCAATTTCTCTACTATCCTTACATTAAATATGAAAGTATTATACATATAAACCTTCCGGAAGAAATGCTCAAAATGATGGCCAAAACCGCATCAAAATCCGTTGCGTGGTTTACGAGGAGTTAGCGAATATACAGATAAACAGACGAGGAAAGCGACTTTATTTTATACTATGTAAAGATAAAGATGCCAAATGATTTTTCGTTTTGTCTTCTGTCAAGGAGACAGGCTGGAGAAAATGTATTTGTCCACAGAATAACCTAACCGTCAAAAACCCCCAACTCCAACTAGAAAATGAGCTGTCACTTTTGGACGGCTGATACCGATTAAACTAGCTTTCAAATAAAAATCTGCATTGAGATCGGTCCATCTGTTATGGAGCTCCGATGCTACAAACAGATACACCAGTACACAGATACCTACACCTATATACAGTACAGATACACACTACAAGCATAAAACAACCCTCTTTTTTGTCGGCGGTTAAATATCAGAGACAATACCATCACCTTACCGTTTTCTCCCGCGATTTTTCGTTTTCTCTTCTCTCAAGGAAACACAGTGTTGAGAGAACGGGTTTGTCCACCGGCCACGTTAGACCTGCTGCAGTAGAACAAGTCAACTTGAGCTAAACTTTATATGCTAAATACTAGCAACTCTATTGCAACTAAACGAACCATAAGACATTAATCTTGTCCAACAACTGTTCTATATTATTCAACATTATTTTCACATCGCATTAGCATAGAAATTAAAACTAAAAACATCTTTAATGCTACGCCGCTCTATAAATCATAACTCCACTTAAGTGAGTTTTAAGTAAAACCGAGAGTGATGTTCATGTTAATGTTGTGTTGTTACATTACATAAATGGATGACTTTCGATTTGTTAATGTGCCGTGGCACAATCACCTGTATGCGGGCTATCAGTCGCTGTGGCGAATTGCACATGAAAATATTCGCGAATTATATGAATTGGAAGTGTATGCTGTAATTTTTAGGTAATAAAGCTGCAAAATGGTTTTTTTGTCTGCGGTAACGGTATGCCATGGGAATTTTTGATGTTCAATCGGTAATTTTTCCGGTCGACCATCTTTAGGGCTAAAATCGTTTGCGCCCGGCGTCCAAACGCAGAATTACTAAATCTAAGCGGGCCGCAGTAGTTTAAAGTTTTTTTTTTATTGCGATATGTATTGTGACTGTACTCATAGATTCCAAAGTCGAAGGCGTAACTTCCTAAGCGTTTAATCTTGACTATTATAATTTATGATGAGTTGAAATTCTACACCCTACCATGATTCGTTGCCTATTGGTTCAATGGTAATTACTATGTCAACGCGTGAATGGGTACCGTCTGTCGGAACTGGTCAGCTTGTAACTACCATGGCAATCTTATTCAGAGACAAATCATTACTATCCCTTTCACATTAAATTACATTATTTTCGCAGCTCTTACAACAACATTGTACTGATCAAGACTGTAATCTATTATTTTAAAAGAGTTTCCATGGAGTTTCTTGCTGGTTCTTCTCCATAGGACCTACTGTTTGGAACCGCGCACTTAGTCTCGACATTTTCATAAGTGCCTGTATCTGGTTTACA
Organism: Allophyes oxyacanthae; assembly: GCA_932294325.1. Classification (NCBI taxonomy): domain Eukaryota; kingdom Metazoa; phylum Arthropoda; class Insecta; order Lepidoptera; family Noctuidae; genus Allophyes; species Allophyes oxyacanthae. Next base: position 10,542,378 of record OW028628.1, read on the forward strand.
TGAAATAAAGATCTGTTCTATTCTATGTGTGCATCTTTATTGGAGCACGTCTTACGTACGTATGCAAGGCTTACAGCTGGTTGCAAAAAACAAAAGATTTCATGACTTCGTCTGTGTTGCAAATGTAGACTGAATTATTTCGGTTGCTTCAGTTGTTTTTCAATAATTTTATAACTTTTTTTTATGTTATACCACTAATGTGGCTAACTAGCATACGGCCCGCCTGATGGTAAGGCCTTTAGAATCCTTTGCCCGATGCCAGTGATAGCTGTTAGCATCCTGTACCAGCAAAGTTATTCCATTCCAGTTTTCTGGACTAGCATAAAAAATATTTACGTAATGCTAACAAAAAATATTTACACGCAATGCTAATATGGTGCCAACAATGACATGGTAGCGATACGAGTACTGGTGTCAGTGATGGCATGCTAGAGATACTGGTGCCAGAGATGGCATGCCAGCTATAGGTACTGGTACCAGCGATTCTGGCGCCAATAGTTATATCTATGTAAATATACCATAATTGTCTGACGGTTTTAAATTCTGAAACGTTACAATTCTCATGTCCCTATCATTTTAAACGCATAGAAATATCTATTTCAACCCTGTGTACAATGTTACAATCGCAAAGCATATCAATATTATTTATCTCATATTTACGTTGATTGTACAAATTGTAATAGAAACTATCTCTCTTGTAATTATTGTAATAAAGACGCAAATAATGTAAATAGACCTTAACATCACAGATGTTGCGTTTTATTACTTTAAAGTTCATTTTATAAATGAGTCACGAGTTCATACTTGATAATTAAATTGCGAATTTAATGAGAAGGGTGTGTACTTGACGATATCTTAGAATACTTCTAGGAAAGAACTTATAATTATGTAACTTAGCATAGTCCGTTTGCTCGCCAAAAACAATATTTTTTCCTCACTTATAAGTTTTCCTCTTTACCGATTAATAAAGCTGAAACTGTATTTTGACTTAAATCACTCCTGTGAAAGTCATCCATCATATTACATCCTTCCATAAATACTTACTATTTTCATTTAAGACAATGACAATTATTTTTTGCGTGATAGATGATTATTTATGAACCCGTAAGAATAATACGTCAGCATCGTTCAAATCTCTTGTTAAATCCCTCGCTTCAAAGTTCAAACACGAATTTCAAATTTTTTCGCACTGTGCAAGTGGATTTGTGATTGTAGTCGAGTATTTTAACCCTTGTTACCTAGGTAAAGAAGTCTTACAAAATACCCAATGCTGACAACAATTTAATCTAGGTTCTCTTTTGTTCTAGATCATGTTCCGCGGCGGCGTCGTGGGCGAGCTCGACGCACGTCGCGACGCCGCGCTCGCCCGCGTGCTCGTCAGACTACAAGCGCGTGCGCGCGGCCTGCTCGCAAGGCGGCGCGCGCAACGGTTACGCACGCAACACACGGCCGCACGCTGCGTGCAACGCAACGTGCGAGCGTTCCTCGCGGTGCGGGACTGGCCTTGGTGGCGCTTGCTGGTGCGTGTTACGCCGTTGCTGGCTGTGCATCGGACTGAACATCGGCTTAAGCAGGCACAGGTATGTAATATTGTTTGAATTCTAGATAATCACTTCACGAATTCTTTTAATAAAGACCGGTTGATTGATTGATTGCAATGTGGAAATTTGCGAGAAGTTTTAGGTAATGCAGGAAACGTAATGTGATCCAGGACAGAGTCAATCAAGATGTTAATATTGATACACAAAATATGAAAAAGTTTTCCTCCTCACTCAATATGAATAGCGCAGCCCTCTTCAATGGCTTTTTTCATAGGACACCCAAGCATACGTCCCTATGACAAGCGGTTACCGTAATCTATGGTCGTTTGCAACATCACTCGCGCATTGCCGACTCTATAAAAATCTTTTTAGGAATTTTTGAAGAACCCCTTTTTTTTCTCTTGGGAAAACTTCGGTGGGAACTTGATTTCACACCCTGAGTGTACGTCGAAATTCTCAGCAAAAATAAACCTGCGCCGTACACTTACGAATATCACTTTTTTACCAAACCAATTTGTCCAAATTGCTTTTATTATAGGTATTACGAATATTAGTTTCACGTTAGGTCATAAACGCAGCGTCTATTCGTAATTGAATGAATGTGAGAGTTATGAAAGTGCAAATTGTTATTATTGAGTGTGAGAACAGTTAAAATATGATTACTTCTATAATCTGCGGAAATTGAATTTAGTTTACCTTCACTTTGCAGTAAGACTTCATATAAATAATCCCGTAAACATTTTTGTGATCTCACTTATAGCAAAGTCCGCTCGGATAGTGTTTTCACGCACGCGGGATTGTCTTGTATGCGTGTCACCCGAAATGCACCTTTAGAACGCGGGACGCGGGGTAGTAATATGGATACAATATCATGCATGTTTTTTTTTTTTTTACACTTTGCCCCTCATTCGGATTTCTCCTGTATCGAGGGTACAGTTTACAAACATACATGTCACATGCACATACAACCAGATCCGAAACAACTATCTGTAGATCATACAAACATTTGTTCCGTGTGGGGATCGAACCCGCGGCACGTAGCGCATAAAGCTAATCGCTTAGCCACTGCGCCAACCGTGTCGTCAAAGGGATGTGAGCCAATCCCGCATGCGTTCGCAAATTCGCATGACACCAAAAACGCCTTTACTGTAGGTAAATCTTTCATTAACAAATTACTTCTAGGTCTAGTTAAAAGTCTCTACCAAAGCTACATGAGTTTAACCAGCTAAACAAAATCATAAAAATATTACCCTTCCTTTCTCAGTTGTAGTCGATTTCACAAGCATACCGAATATCAAAATATCGATCCATTACTCTTATCAAATTCTTATTTTGTGGAGTTGTGTAGGTCAGAGTGCAGACGCTCTTGTAAAATAGGTCAGACTGGGACCCCCCAGGCCCCTCATTATACTAAGACTGCAGTGGATGCACATTTTAAGACATTGTCTTGACTTGATAAGCATTTTTTCTAGAGTAGACAAGAATTTTATCTTAAGTATCCTACAATATAGGTATCTGACGTATCCATCTTGTCCAGGCGAGCCATGTCGATCCGACACAAGACATAGTGTGTACGATCATATTTAATTTCATATAGGAATAGTGTCTCATAAGAAATTTTCATGTGTCTGTTATAGGCACATCGAGCCTTTAGGAAACTCGCTTGGCTTGTGAATGACTCTAATCAAAATATTAACGACTCGATACACATTAACCACTGAAGTGTAACAGAGCCACGCAGACGGACAAAGGTTATCATAGCGCAACCCACACAATGAGACGGCCACCAGAGATTTCCTGCTTCTAATCGTATTTATGAAATGGGTCGCCGACCCACAAGATTACAACACTTATGTAGATTTGGTAAACAGTAGTTAAAGTATGCTCAAGATTTGATTTCTTATTCTTAAAGGGTACTAGTCTAAATATGTGCAACGGTCTACTTTCATTCGCTATTTTTATACCCTGATGCATAGCAAGAAAATCGTAGATCTCTATATAGTAAATTAGTTTATTTCGTCTCTTTGCAGGGCAAATCTTTAAGCTTCTATAGCCTTTCAAATCTTTATTTTTTTGTAAACATCATCTTTGGCTTCACTGTTGTCCATTTAAACATATCACTATAATGGATTCTGCCTTCTTTTTTTTTAATAGAATATAATTGGTTTTTTAGAATAGAACAGTTATTTTTAATAGAATTCTTTATTTGCCTGAAATATGGTATTCCAAACGTAATAATGACATAATCTTCCACGATAATTCGTATAACATTCATTTCTCCACCATTTTTCTTAGTTAATTTTGTCTGTTTGCAGGTGATATCTCTAAACTTCTACTCTTTCAAAACTTTTTTTTTGGAGACTTCAACTTTGGCTACACTTTTATCTATCTAGGCATATCACTATTAATAGTGGGATCCGCCTTCCAAACGTAATAATGACTACTAGTGGTCGAAATTCGACCGTAATTTTAGCTTTCTGCACTCCATCTCTATCTAAACTTTAACTATGCCAAATCTCATACTCCTCCGTGCGCGCAATATGCTTAAAAAGGTGTACAAAGTTTTCGCTTCACGTATTAATATATAGATATTCTCCACGATAAATCGTGTTTGCCTATGAACAGTCTAAGTTCAACCAAAAAAATTACGGGAGAGTTTCTTCTAGACATTGTAAGATAGCGTTATATTAGAAAGATTGCTTCAGTTCAAGTGTTAATGACATCATACATTGTTTGACGTAACTGTATTGTTTTGTAACAAAGCTAGTTAAATACTAGGTTACAAGACAGAGCTGTAATTTAAAGCAGTTAGGTGTTAAGTCCAGATCGTTTATCATTATGTAATATATCATAGCCTTCATGCTTGTTATCCCTTCTTTGTCGTGTAAACTTTCATATTAATTATTGCTACATGGTGGAATGATTAGCCGGTCAACGAGGAAACGGCGATAACTGCCCAGAATAGAATAGAATGGAAATATGCTTTAGAGCGATAGGACACTAGCTACTTTTTACGCGTTTTCGAGTTCGTTATTCACGTTTTGTAAGTAAAAGGCGACCAACAAACGCGAAATCGCACGATTCTGCTGCTAAAAGTAGCAAGTGTGCTGTCGCCGTACTAGTAGACCAAGTGAAAAACAAAAGAAGACAGAGTATATTAATAAAATTGATGGTCGCTTATAGCGTTCTTTTCTAGACAAACCTTGACAAACTGTGTTAATAATTAACATAGTGAGTGGAGAGCCGGTGAGTGAATTATTGACCCTTTTACTTTATACCATGTAGATGTACCTACTTAATTATCCCCTAGCGTGTAATTTTCTTTCTTTTACTACTGTATGTGAACAGCGTCGTGGGCTGCATTATCGACTATTTGTATATTGTAAAAATTATTTGTGAAACTGTATAGTGTAGCTGTTTGCTGATCCTTATTAATAAATAAATAAATAAACTTTGGATAGACAAGAAACTCTAAAAATGTAATCAGAATTCAATAACCAACATGTTAATTGAAAGCGCTGTCTTTATAAGGATTCCTAGTTCCTGTACATCTATCACTGACCCCACAGATCAAAGGAAACCCAATCCTGTTCTACTTGATGCACTTTCTACGACCTACGCCCACAAATTCGTCAATATACTCGTAAACCACAATATAAAGCCCTTTTCACACATATACGGTTACCGACTTGAATGCTACCGATTATTATAGAAGTCAGGGCTACCAACCGTTTCACGCGTTCGTGGTTGCCGCCCGCTTATTTGTAAATGGTTTGCCACACCAAACGCAACACGGTACGTACGGGTGGGGTTGTTTGTCTGCGCGTACATTAAAATTCACCAAGCCTTCACTTTTGATGCACTAGATTCAGTATCTCGTTAGCGTTTCATTCAATACATCCCTTACTGTATCACCCTAGGCATTCAACCTCATGTATAATTATGCACCTTGCTAATTGGCTAATATTCTTGTCACACACATCCAGACCCAAAACAACTCTATTCTATTCTATTCTAACTATCTGTAAGTCATACAAATATTTGTTTTGTGCGGGGATCGAACCCGCGACATATAGCGCAGACAGCCAATCGCTTAGCTACTATGCCAATCGTGCCGTCACCACACGGCATGCTGGCTCAGAATGAGTATTTTTCAAGAGAGACATGACATTGCAGAAAAAGATTCCACAACTACAGCACACATGCTGCCAGGGTGAGACAGCCCTAAAGTGTTTTACGGAACTGTTCGTGGGAACAGGCACTTATAGGTTAAAACTGATCGTCGTTTATTTTATCTAACTGCAAGTAATAAACTACTGCATCAGAATTGGATTCGTAATTAATTACTAGGTTTATATTGCTGGTGCTAACTATTGGTTAGGACGACGGTGTTTATAGGCGATAGAAAGCCCTTTTATCGTTTTTTAACACTATTTAGCAATTACCTTGACTGGCCCATAGGTGGCGCGACCGCTACCTATAAGTAAAGTCGTGGCATCGATTCCCAGATTGGGCGAAATGCTATTAGGTTTTTCTGTTGGAAAATTCTCAGTAACAGCCGGTAGTGTGATCAATCCGCCTGCCTTGTTTATTGATTATGGCAATCCAATCTTATCTTACTTCTGACCAATATTTTAAATGTAGAAGTTTGTGAAGATGTTTAGATTTTTGGATGATTTTAAAATGCTTTTATTAGCTTCACCTGTAACTAACTATGTAAAAAAATCTTGGAAGTTAAATTTGACCCACTTCCCGGTTTCCGATTGAGCTGAAATTTTGCATACACGTTTAGTTTGGATGACAAAAGCGTTTTCTTTAGTTTTTTTAAACTATAATATTTATTTGTTACTCGGTCACTTCACTTTGGGTAGATGGCGTCGTTTCCCGAGGATACAAGAGAAATCTTGGTCAACATTTCCCTATATATTATGACCGATCATTTTTGCAGCCATTGAACAACTTACCTATCTTCTACGGTTTTGCGGTCTGATGTGATACAAGAGCTGATTCTGAATCATCGCATTTTACATATTTTATGTGATACAAGTATAGCCAGGACTTCGATCTATTTTGAAAGTAACACGCAGTTATATTCGACGGCTGTCGCTTAAATCTGACACTTTAGCGACGCGTTCAGCCGTCAGTCTGGTTTCATATCCACATTACATTAGCTGTGTCTATGTATATCGACACTTGTATCCATAAATATAAGACTGTTATAGATGTTATGTTTAGTGAGCTAAGCTGGCAACACTGGATGGTTGATGTTCCAATTTTGAATGCGCATTTTTTTAAAAGATTTGGCATTGGATAGGTCTGAATGGAAATTGCTACACCGACAAGTGCCTAGCTAGGAACAAGCATACCAATGGAAGTAGCATATTTTAGGCGAAATTTTAACACCGGTTTGACTTCTCGCTCTAAGAGATTATGACATAAGAAAAAAAGAGATGAATATATTTCCTCCGGTTACATTTTAATACAAATGTGGCCAGTGTGATATATTTTCAATAGATAATGTATATATCCAAACTAGAGATGGGAATTTACGTATCGATATGATTATGGTTTTAAAATAGTGAGCAATTTGTTCAACATCTTAACCCAGATATTGCTGAAACCTCTGAATTGCTCCGATCTTTATGTAATTTATAATATGATTTATATTTGATCTATTGTAAATAGGAAAAATATTAAAAAAAATCTTACTCTTATGGGAAAGTCGGAAAATGGTGTTCGTTATAACAAACGCTAGCAAAATGCACTACTATGAAGTGGTCCAACAATGTTGAATTTCAGTTAGATTTATGCTGGCAATTTATATAATTTTACAGGGTTGTTGTTACTTTATTGAAATATCTATAAATAAAACAAGAATATAGCTTTTGCATCGGAAATTTATTAGAGAAAACACTGAGTACACGGGAAATATGAAATGAAAATATGTTGACAAGCCACATGTTTATATCAAATTATGATAAAGTTCAAAGCAATAATTAGGGTGAAGGGTAACATGTTACACAGATGATGATGATGGTGTACATGTTATGCAAAAACATGCATTTTAGTGGCAGCTAGCACAGAGAAGTTGGTTAGATCTATGCTTTATCATATGTCCAATTATCAATACGAGGACTTTGAGTAGTGCCCATTCATGTCTTTTCAGGTTTCATAACCATTTCTCCTTTAACTCTGGATCTTTTGGAAACCTAGAAATGAACAATATGTGTGTTAATAATTTTTATTTTGGTTAATAATTTAATTGTTTGACTGTAAGATACAGGAAAATTCTATTAAAGTCTCTTAAACAGAATCTTTTTAAAATTATTTGGAGGGACCTGCGATTACATAAATGAGTTATTTCTGTAAGTTGTTTGAAAAAGTATAATAATTTAGTCGAAATATACCATTGATGCGTTCAAAAATATAATATAAATATTAAGAATTTTTGTTGCTAATCAAATATATCATCCAATGCTGAACATGATGCTTCTTCTTACAAATTAACAATTTGTATTTATTTGATTAAAACAAGGGTAAATCCATGTTTTAACAACATATTTATAACCCGACAATACATCGATAAAATCGAACTATCGACAACAGTGTACGTAACTAGGTGCCATCAAAATAGTATATCAAATGTCATTTTCTCATAGGTTACTACGATTTAGGCGAATTATAAAAATATTATGATAATAATCTCTAAATGACTTTATCGAACCGTTATAATATTGTATTTACTTTATCCCTACAGCAAAATTGACAACAAACTACAAGTAAAAACTTAAATAATCATATCAATACTTACCGATGGAAAGATGTCCTATTGTTGCTTTCACTTAATACGCCCATTCGGCCTTTGCAACCAAGGGCTACACAAGCCATGTTAAATTAGGAAATCGAATTTATATTATATTCCGCACAATAAAGCACTGAAACTTAGCAAATTGCAATTATCGTGAACCTGAAGTGGTAGCCACGCGGATACCAAACCGACTCAACAACTGACACTTTGTCTTTCAAGATGACGTTGAAGTTATGTTGCTGTCACTTTCTTTTACAGAGAAAATTGTCATAAGATAAAACGAAAAGTATGGCAGTTATTTCTTCGTTTTAAAAATAATACTTCCATTGGTATGCTTGTTCCTAGGTGCCTAGCACTTAAATTTTGTTTTATTAATGTCAATGTAATTAATGTCCAAGTGCTGATAATGGGCCTCTTTTCGATTATATTATTTTATTCTACTCCGAGTAAAACGGCAAGCAATACGCAAGCTACTTTAAAATACAAATACCTAGTATGTAATAACAATTATCCTATAATAATTAGACATTAAAACTTAAGTGCTCTTCCTCTCTCGTACTTAACTGTGCTGTGTCCGACAGGGTCCATAATTGTTACCATAAACTTAAGCCTATCACCTGCTTGTACTATTACTTATGGATACACAAATATTATAAATAAAATAAATAAATATATATTACATAGGTTTTACAAATGTTTGGTACAATGGGCGGCCTTATTATAGCACTTAGACGGGCTTTCTTCCAGGCAAACTTGACATTAAATACACAAGTCTAGTCTACTTTTCAACTAACACACTACAATTTCTCGTAGCATAACCATACAGATTACTCTACTACCATTAGAATAAAAGTAGAGCGTTTACACTGTGCTAGTAATGGAATACTAAGTTATATTTTAAGTTCCAAGTTGGTAGAGGTAGGCCATAGCAGCACTTTCCGCTCATAATTGGAGCTGCCCGACTGGGGAAGTACCTCCACCTTGCAGAATATCGTAGCCAAATAACACTGCTCTTTTGCAGTGTTGTGTTCCTAATGGTAAGGTCGCCAGTGCTCCTTGGGAAAGCGTCATTTATTTATTTATTTATTTATTTAGATCATGGAAAACTTACAGCTAATTTAACTTAAATAACACCAACGCGCGAATGATGCCCCTGGTGTTGCAAGCATCCATAGGTTACAGTAACGGCTTACCATCAAGCAGGCCGTATACTTGTTTGCCACCTTAGTAGTATTAAAAAAAGATAACTACCGGCTCCGCGCCGTTCCTTATTAAAAGATGTTCAGCGGTGAACTCTATTTGAGAACAGCGTGTCATTACATACAAATACAACACTCAAACAATGCTCAAGTAGAGCTTACAGCTGAGCGTCGTTCTGTATTACACCGTGCACGATTATCCCGCAGACGACTCTTACACAAAGCGCCTATCGGCTGAATCATTTCGCAACGGGCGTGTATTTGTGATTGTTTTGCCGCAAGGCGTTTGTAAGATCCTTCAATATATTTAAACATGTAGATCTAAATTAAGGCCTATAAGCGGATAGGTTGATTAAACAGATATAAATCAGCTTTATATCTGAAGTTAGATGTTCTCTTAAGAAAATTAATTTTAATTCATCTACTGTTAATGGGGTTTTGGTTGCGCCGCTTCTTCTCAACTTTGATACAAGGAAACGGTGAAGGATAGACATCCCCTCTACTTCATGTTAAAAATAACTACGATTACAAATCTATTTAAAAAAAAAACTATTTATGTGCAAAATTGTTTGTTCACCAGCCAGTATTATACAGCGTGTAATTAAAATGATCAGTCTTACTTTAGGGGGTAATCCGGTCCATGAAACTGAACGATTTTCCTCAAAGAATGTTGAATCTCAAAATTGAAAATCAACTTTTCTTGCAAAGAGGCTGGTCACGTGACTAACGTTTGTATTAGAAGATAAATTTTCGTTTTCAGATTTCCAACTATGTTCCGTGGGGAATGTTGTTCAGTTAAAATATGGCTGATCATTTCTATTTCACCCAGTAGGTAGTGTTCATTGTAATCATGTTTATTTAAATCCCTCACGACTTACGTGGCATATCAAACTGATATTGTAATTTCCATTAATTAATAGCTCATTAGGCTCACAAATCTAATCACTATCAATATGCATACAAGTAATTTTATTCACATATTGTCTTTATTCCCACACATTACGCGTCTAAGATTAACTTCGATCATTTAATATTCCTTTTTAGCATTGCTTAAATTATTGCAGAGATTTTTTTGATTAGAGATTGATTAGAGATGCGGCCCTTCGAAGCTTCAAATTGTAATGTGTTGTTTAAAATAACTTTTAATAATGAAAGGCAATATGTGCTTTCGTTTGACTGTACCTACACATTATCTTTCATTACCTATTAAAAGTTACAGTCTGTGTTATCAAAGTTAACTAACCAAGGTTACAACTTTTATTAGAAAATTATGGATTTATTCCAGTATTGTTTATTATAATAGACATAGCGTCGCCCAGCAGTAAACACCTCGTAAATGCAATGTTATTCTATAACATTTTATTTGTTCTTTACATTGATAACTTTATTTATTTCTTTCTCCTGTAAAATTTTGTGTTTTACACTTACGTGGTTTTAACTGCTGCTCGTAAATCCAATTTCTTCAAAAACTTTTTATTTATTCTTTAGATTGATTTTATTTATTTACAATATCACTTCACCTGGTCGGTGGTTTCTCCCATTTCAATGGAGGAACACTATATCCTGTTCCCTCCACAAGGATCTCCGTGTCATTCCCAAAATGTAACTACTAACAACAAATTAATTATTGCACAGTCTAATGGGGAACACAGTAAAAACATCTTTACTGTGTTCCCCATTAGACTTTGCAATAATTAATTTAAGTAGAATTTATACGCTGTTCACTTATTCTTAAAGAACCAGAAGAAAGGGCTTAATCCAAACTTAATCCAAATTTAACGAGTAAATGCAATGCCAAAACATACAACTGGAAATAATCGCGAAGTAGGGAAACAGTTGCCGTGGATTTATTAGATGCAACGTCTGTATTGGACGCAATGGGTGGCAGAAGCCAAATCTATATAGATAGCTATTAGTAGCGTTGCTCGATGGCGAGATGTTAAAGTCGATTGTTTTGCGTTCGATCATACATTTTGCAATATTACGTAAAAAATGCCTCGTTGCTTGCAGTAGAATGTAAAATAAATGGACTCGCTCCATCGACCGTGCTTCGGCAATGGACATCATGAGCGCCTAAGTCTGATAAGAGAAAACAATCGTGAGTCGAGATGTTTATGGGCCCATCCACACTTGATACTTTTAGCAGCAGAATTGCGCGTTTTCGCGTTTGTTGGCTGCCTTTTGCTTACAAAAAGTGAATAGCGTGATTATCTTCTAGTAACTAACTAGGTACATAATGTCGCCGTGCAGTGAAAACCTCGTAAAACACAAATTAATTGTTTTTTCTTTTATTTATTTATTGGGTACAAAACTTTGTAACGCGTATATCGAACATGCATCTCTTACGTCGAATGACATCTAAGTATTGATGATAATGAGAACAGAAGAAAATAAGTACATTTACACTTTATACTTAATTATTACCTATTGTTCACCAAACAATTTAATCTTCTCTTTTATAAATATACGTTGTATGCAATCAGTAATGAACCTACTGTGTTCTTGGCTCTGCTGACTTGAAAATTTTGTAGTTTTTCCGGGACACGGAATTGTCCGTGTCCCGGAAAAACTGGCTTAATCAAAATATAATTCTACCGACTTATGGCTTCAGCCTGCAGATTGCATTTTTCCGTTAGCGGTTTTATTTGTATTCCATGACTTTATCGATTCCGACATCTAAATAGAATTAATGTGTACATCGCGGTGTGTTCCCATAGCTTTGACGGAATAGAAAAACCGCAAGCGGAAAAAAGCAGTCTGGCCTTGTCCTGAATATCCTAATCTGTTTCGTCGTGATTGAGCAACAAACAGACATACAAACCTTGCATTTTAATTATTAGCGAGCTAAAATAAGGAAGAAATATTCTTCCTTATTGATACATGACATCATGGGCTGAGAGCGGTAATATTTCCAAATCGAGAATCGAATTAGAAATCAGTCGCAAATTATAGCACTTTATGATGAGATTAATGACTTATGCGGCGATTAAAAAGTAAAACATCGATAAATATTCATAGTTTTGATCTCTCTAGATCTGTCGTTTGATTGATTGACAGTGCTAATTTAATCAGACTATGAATAATTTAAGAAAATCGATATAAAAATGCGCTTACGAAATTCACCTCATTAGAGATTTTTTTTCCACACCTCTTTCATTCTGAATTCAAAATAACTTTAGCATGGACTCAGAGAAGTTTTTTGGCTTCATGAAATCGATTGTCCCTCAATTCCAAACTCTTAACTTTCGAACCTTAAGCTCGGGTTCCCTTAGAGAGTGGTACCGCTACTTAGCAGCCTTTTGAGCGGCCTTTTGAGCGATCAGCAGAGATTTAATGGTCTTCGGCTAATACGGTTCATAATCGATACCTCTGGTTACCGTTTAGTAGGCCGCCGGCCACATCACAAAAGTTTTACAGCCGCTTGATAGCGGTAGCTTTAGGGAAACCAGAATTTCGCTGATGATAGATACTGGATATAGCTATATATTTTTACTTAGTCCTCTTCTGACACCTTTGGGCAAAGATGCAGTTAATACCAGACAAAACGAATTATTTATTAATTCGATTCGATTCGATTATATATAAAACTTTGCTCTTCACAACATTAGTGCGTCAACACACGATACATTGAGCTAGGGAATGTCCATTACGTCATAAACTGAACATTTCGTCTCACGGCCATCTGCATCATTATTTTCCTACCATGTGTACAGCATGAAAGTAATGACAGTAGGTACGTGTGAGGTCTTCACGGAGACTAATGATGTATCGTTTCGATCACGCATGCCGCTTTTATTAGCCGTAGCATATAATAGATGAGAGGAGATTCTTTTAGAGTATTTTTTAAGACGAATCTGTATTTTTAGTGGGAGTAATGATTAATATTTAGAATTAGATTGTGTTAGGATTTAGAAACATCTGTGAAAGATTAGAGAGATTATTCAAGTGTCTTTTTAGATTGCAGCTTTCATACAATCCTATTTAAAGTGCTCTCTGGTAAATGGACAATAAAATTTTCATTATTATTGCAGCCTTGATGCAGTTTTCATCAACTTTTCTGTCACCCGTGTCTGTCTGTCTGTCTGTCACTTGTCTGCTCTGCCTGTGTGTGTGAAACTTGTCTGTCTGTCAACATGTCTGTTCTCTGTCGTCTCTGTCTATCTGTTTCTCTGTCTTTTCTGTTCAAGATTTATTGCAATTACTAATCAAATTGCCCTACATATCCTAACTGAATCCTCCGACTATCAATCTTTTCCCCCTCGGGACCAATTACCTGCATACCTCTTTCGTTGCCTTTTGTGTGTCGTCATTTCCTGCACCTATACATAAAAATGATGAACGCAAGTCGCAACCGCATCAGCGCCTGGTTCGCGGTAACCTCTAATCGTCGGCGATTTCCGCACTAATGCGCGTGCGCGTGCCGGTAGTGATGCGAAAAATATATTTTTATTCGAAGTCAGTAGCTTTTTGTCACGTGAACATAACATGCATCAGTAGGTAATCGGCACTCTACAAGAAGTAATTTTCTATGGAATTAAAATATTACTTAATTAATAGTCTTTAATATAATACAAAAGTAGTGTATCTATCTACTTAAGTATTTGCTGTTGACACTTAAGATTAAGATTTTATTACTAAGTATTTTTGTGTAGTTTAGTTTTTATTATTTTAAAGTCCCTACTTATTCCTAAGTCTAAACAACTCTAACAATTATATATCGTATTTATCATCTTATCACTCCTAAACATCCATTTGAGGACAGTCCAAAATCGTTTCTTTGTATAATATAACCACAGTATTTACTATTACGGGAAAAGCTGTCCCATATAACACCCACTGACTCCGCTAATTAGCTCACCATCACATAACTGTACCCTGGGAAATGAAGAAAACTGTTCTTTATCTACAGACTAGCGGAACTAGTCTGTCGTGCACGTCAGTATGCAGTTTTTGTCGTGAGCAGAACAGGCGCGTCTCAACGAGCGACGTCATAAATACCGGGTGTTCCGTTCAAATGCGTCGTTTCCACGGTGATCTCTAAAGGAATGCTTGAGAACAGTGTTGCCAGTATGTTACTTTTGTTACATTTTACATTACTTTTAACCCGGCCATGTTACTTCCATGTTACACGACTCAAAAAGTTATTTTTACGATACTTTTCGTGATAAAATATTTTAAATATCTAAGTAAGAACTGTCTGCACAAATTTATCTCTTACTCACTCAGTAAGTACCTATTCATTGGTACGAGAGAGAAAGGTACATGTGGAGACATAGTGAGGTGAATTGATTTATTATTAAAATTAAAATAACATCAATTATTTACTCCGAAATAGTTAATAATAATAGTAATTTAAAAAATAAATGTTACTTTTCTCTAAGCAAAGTTACTTTTTAGGCACATCTAGGCAACTTTTAACTAGAGCCCACTGGCAACACTACTTGAGAAACCGCTTTTCCTTCCTTGAAAGTAGAATTGGTTAAAGAAAACTTGCCTATAAACTGGTAACTTACATCCTACGTTTACATATTCAGGTCTGTTATAAAAGATGAGGTGTAGGTATAGGTATTCGGCAGTGGGTTGATTATGAACCTCTTTTTAAATTCTACGTCGTCAGGTTGACGGCACGGTTGGCGCAGTGCCTAAGCGATTGGCTTTCTGAATTACGTGTCGCGGGTTCGATCCCCGTATGGAACAAATATTTATGTAGCCTACAGATAGTTGTTCCGGGTCTGGGTGTGTGTTTATATGTTTGTAGACTGTACCCACGATACAAGACCAATTATACTGTTGAAAAAGCTTAAAAAAAACGGAAATAGGTCTATATTGCTCAATTGTATCGTAAAGGGAGAGAAAAACCGCTGACCTCTCGTTTCCCTCCCCTTTCCTTCCCTATTCCCTCTTCTTCTCTCCCTTTTGCCTCATTTCCCGTCCCTCTTCCTTCCTTTTCCCTCCGTTTCCCCCTATTTTTCAGTCCCTTTACGATACAATTGAACACACTATTGTTTTACCACAATTATACCAAACTAAATGCACCTAGTCTCAAAAATGCCTAATATTGGTTTTTTATTTTTATAAACCTTCTTTACTTCTACTTTTCCCGGGCTATTGCAATCCGAGGTCAATTCAATATTTGGTTTATTTAGAATAAAAACTTTACTATTATATTCTATTCTAAACAAGAGATTTTTTTTTTTATTTACAAGAGGATGGAACGCAGTATTCTCCTTTGCTATTCCGCGCTTAGCTATCTAGTTGCCAAGTGTGTTGATAGCAATATGCACTTACAACTGTTTAGTTTATTATAGCGTTCGTTGTGAAAGCCCATTCATTTCAAACAGCGCTGTGACACTAAAGATAATATTTATCTGTCTTTTAGTCATAAAAATATATTTTCAAACTGCATAATATTATTACTGTGAACAAGCAGTATAAGGAGTGTTTAGACTTAAGATAGACCATTCCACATTAAGGCAAACTTCACTGACAATACGACGTGTATCAGAAATGCGTGGTATATGCCAAGTGGAAGTAGAACGCGAAGAGCGCATGGCCCTTCAGCGCACCAATCAGGAGCTGACCGCGGATATCGCTGACCGCAACAATGCCGAGGTCCGGAACGCCCGCGCCGCGAACGTTTCACTGCAGGCCGAGAGGGACGCTCTCAAGGAAGCTGGAGACGAGGATAAACCAGCTGCAGGCAGATTGTAAGAGAGCCGCGGCTGATGCCGACTCCGAAGGGCGTGGATTAGACCATCAAACTGAACAACTCTCTATAATTATGACCAAAATCGTAATCGCGAAAAATAAAAAACCTGCTCCACATATTTGGTTTGAATAAGTGTGTTTACTCATGGCGCGACGCGACGCGATATCGCATCGATTGTCGACATCGGTCAGATATCGCGTAACCTTGCGACCCATAGAAAATGTATGAACGGTCGCACATGTTTACTGACCAAATCGTACGATATGGCGATATCGCTCACAGGTCTGATCGACGTCGAGTCGCTTGTACGTCCTCATGGCGTGCGATATCGCATCAAATGTACGTGGGCGCGCGACCGCTCGACTCCTTTGCGACCTGCAGGCGATTTCTTGTTTGGTATGTCGATGAGCGATTTCAGTTGCGCAACTAGGTAGGTACTTGTATCAATAATAAATTAATTTAATAAAAAAAAATACTGAGTAAAATTCTATTCAGTTTGTACCTACAAGAAATTGAAAATCATCCCTGTCTATACAAGGTCTTGATGATGTGGTTAAGGTTCAATATTGTACGGGAAGTGTGAGTGAAATTAGACGAACGTGTGTTGACAATGAGCATTTATTTGCAACTAAGATAGTGGGTAAAACAGTGGACTGTATACTATAATAAAACGTGAGGCGCATAAATAGCTATATAAGTATCGACTTTAATTAATTACTTATATGTTGGTATGTAGGTTGTCTTAAAATGTCTTGAAATACCTAACATCCTACCTTTTTAATCCCGATCCCTTTATGAGGTTATTGTATTTATCTTTGTGAACAACTTTTACTATGGGACCAACCCATTCATTTTATTGAACTATTGATAGATATGGAACAGGCATGGAACCGCTCTTGTTCTTTTCGCTATTTCAGTCTCGGCCCCATAGTAAAAGTTGTTCATAATGATGAGTAGGTGCAATAACCCCTTAATGGGAGCGGAATTAAAAAGGTAGGAGGTATAACCACACCCTACCACAATATTAACAGCGCCATGCAACAAAATTAGCATGGAACACTGTTGCTAGAAAAAGCAATACTGTTAAACGCATGGCTACATATCAAGCTATACATTTTTAGTATAAGCTGAGCTGTCATTGTACGGAAAGGCTATACAAAGCGAGGTCAGCTTATACTGGAAATGTATAGCTTGATATGTAGCCGTATGAACCTAAATTTTTTTATTTACAACATTTGACGTCTTATTTTAACTAGGTTGACGGCATACCTTCTTTAACATCCCTTGCTGCCGTCGAAAAAAGTCAAAGTCAAAGATTTTTATTTCAACTGGGCCTTTGCAGGCACTTTCAAAACGTCGTGATTCTAGGTGCACGGTTCCAAGTGGGTTGGTCCTGGAGAAGATACCCGCAAGAAACTCCATGGATACTCTTTTCACAAACCAAACCTACAATAATAAATGGGGCCGCGGCAGCGGCCCCGGCTTAAATTCGTCCTGAATTTACAAAATATTTTAAAAAAAGAGCAGCAATGATCATTTATTTAATCTTCCAATTAAATTTATCATTTTTTCAATTTAATCAATACTAGTAGATACCTACTTAACAATCACGTCACCCATAAGAACACAAGGGAAGCGTCATTAGAACGGCGAACGATGTGGAAAGAATGTCGAAATTACGACGCTATGTCCACGGAAGGGATGTCAAAGTACCACTGCCAAGCTAAGGTGCATTGAAGAAATAAAGACCCCGACTTCAGAAGCTGTTAAGTTTTTTAAGTAAATTATTTTATACTTTATAGATTTTTGAAGTCGGTTTTTACTTTTATTAAAAGTTTATGTTATTTTTCTATTTGGAGTGGCATCTAAGATAACACATAAACATGCGATCACAGCAATCGCGAATGATTTGCTGTTATCCATTGAAGAGTTCCATTGTCTATCTCCGAAGGTCTTCATAAAATCTAAATGAGACTACTTCGAGAGTATACACTTTCAAACAAAAAAAGAATTTTCAAAATCGGTTCGCAATTGACGGAGATATCGGTGAACATACATTAAAAAAAAAGTACATACGGTCGAACATAGAACCTCCTACTTTTTTGAAGTCAGTTATATAGTTGGTGAGCGACACAAATCAGTCGAATCGCATCGCGTCGCTCCATCAGGACGTACATGCAATTTGGGTCGACCATCGATGCGATATCGGTCGCGTCGCGTCGCGTCATGAGTAAAGTCCCTAAGTATTGAAGTTCTGTATGGGACATCTGATTATTTTATCGCATTTACAATATTGGTCCCATAGAGAAAGTTGTTCAGTTTGATGGTGTGATCCACACCCATAAATATGACCACGCGTTTCTGATACTCGTTGTATAATCATCCGTTTAACAGGAACTTTTTGTATGAATAATATAATCGTTCGTTTTCATATTTAACACGCTTTTATTAGCTTCACCTTTAACTAACTATGTAAGAAAATCTTGGAAGTTAAATTTGACCCACTTCCTGGTTTCCGATTGAGCTGAAATTTTGTATACACGTTCAGTTTGGATGACTAATAGTTTTTTTAACTATAATATTTTTTTATAACATGTGTTATATTGTGTGTGGACATAGCCCTAAAAGTATTATTCAGTATATTCTAAGTGAACAGTTGTAATGGTTGTAATGCGAACGAGTGCATCGCAAATAGGGCGCGACGCTTTGTGTTCAATACGTGACGATATTGTTCTGCTTTGTTATCTGACGAGTATTCATGTACTAGTGGTTTAGAATGCTCCTGAAATGTTCTGAATACACTCTATTATGTTAGTAACCCAACATCGTCCCGTCAAAAAAATACTGAGTTGATGAAACATCCTATTTTTTGACGGTTTACATTATTGTAACCAGAATTTTCGGTTTGATGCGTTGGCCGACGACCACAAGTTTGCGATTAGATTATTAAAGTTATTAATAAGTACCTAGTTAATGTCATTTAGTAGGTAAGTAGAGTAGAGTCAAATGGATGGAATCATCCAAATGGTAAAATTCCATAGTTACGACACATATAAAAAGTATTGGGTTGACCCATTCCAAGCAAGATCAATTGACTTAGCAATATAACTACATCGAAATTCGAAATTAAACTACTATGATATTAATTTCATATTATATGGCATCGCGTCTCGAAGCCAGAAAGCTATAAATCAATATATCGAGAGCATGCTATTGTCTCAACCAATCATTGGTTGCCAACATCCGGACCACTTGTAATCGGTCGCAAGAATTCCATAACGTATCTCATAATTTTTAACGGCAATAATAACTGATGCATTATTAATTTGTAAGATCAATCGTAATCTCAACTGTTAGGGACGACATACACTATTGCTTTGAACCATTTACAATAAATTGAATGTATTCTATCGACAATTTGCAATACTGGCTCCATAGAAGTCAGCGACTATGTTCTAAATATAAAATTCTCCCCCGTTTCACTCCTACAATTTAAATAAATGACTTCACTGTTGCAGTGACGTAATGCCACTTAAATCATTTATAAGAAATTGTATTGTCACAATAAGAAAACAAAATCGGATGAGAATCATTAACAAAAACTATTTACAATCAAAAGAAACTAAAACCAAGATTTGATTAGATACAGTAAATAGTGTCTTTTATATTTCTGAAGTAACTCATTCCAGAACCTAATTGGTTTCAAGTAATTGTATTGTACAACACCTACTACTATTATGAAATAAGTGGCTTTTATATTCTTGTTTTCTTAAACCTACCCCACTGTTTGAGAATAAGACTACCTATTTAGCAAAGTTTCCGATGGCATCTGACTGTATGAAATTCAGTTTTGTAAATGGGGGTACCATTTACAAAACTGAATTTCATACAACCCTCCCCCCCCATGCAAGGTATCAAGGTAATTTTTACAAATTGTTTATCTTTATATCTCAACGAACAAATATTTAACGTCCCTAACAGCTATACCTCAGTCGATTGCTCAGCGCAGCGCTACGTTTTTGTACGCATTCTCACATCCACGATCTAGCTAGCATTTCCGCATGGTGTAACCGTGTGTATGACAGGTTCGCTCTAATTGGTAGACGATAATCATGGTATCCACTCGAATTATGCGATTAGAAATCAAACGTGTGGTTAAATGTAGTATGTGGGTTGTGTAACCCGCGTAATTCTGCGGAAGCTTCGTTACGTTGCGATAGAGTGTGGGTTGGCCCTTATGTTTTTTAATTAGTATTGAAATTAGTTTTATGTTAATGATTTATATTTATATTTTAATTGCTAGTATTTTTGTCTTGTTTTGGTTGAACTTTTAATATAGGTACGAAATTTAATTTAAATTCTTGATATTTTAGAATGACACTAATCCTAGAACGGTGTATCCCCCGACCCTCGCTGGTGCCAGCCCACTATGAGTGTCTTAAACACATCCCTAAATAATAATCGGAATCAGACACAGCAAGTGGCTCTTGTTCACCCCCCCCGCAACGCCGTAAACCGAGGCTCGCGTCAATATGGGACACCCTTTTAATGTAAGACTGGAGGCCCATCAGACCCCTACTGCCAACACATCGCTTCCCTAAGGAGTACTGACGACCTTGCTCACCGTTAGGAATACAACAATGCAAAAGAGCAGTGTTATTTGTGGACGATATTCTGCAGAGGTACTTCCCCAGTCGGGCAGCTCCATTTTATTGCGGAAAGTCCCGCTATGTCCTACCATTCAACTACAATCTTTACCCTATTCTTATTTTTATACAATATCCTCGCAGCTCGTCGTACCACAACATTGTATCTATTAATCAAGATTGTAATTTTACAAGAGTTTCCATGGAGTTTCTTGTTCTTCTCCATAGGACCTACTATGTGGAACCGTGCACCTAGAGACTCGAAATTTCATAAGTGCCTCTATCTGGTTTACATGAAATAAAGCTCTATTCTAATCTATTCTTTACATACTCCTTACGATTTTAATTTAATTTTCGAAACGCTGTACTTATATCAGAGGCCCAATTCTCGTAATTAAAAATGTTCATAATATAGTTCGGATCTCATTCCGATCTACTACCAATGTCATAAATGTCACAAATGGTATTCACCTACCCTAACAAACAACGTCAAACGTGACATTATATTGTAATGAGATTGAATGTTGAATAAAAGGCAAATCGGTATTCTGCTAACATTTTGAACTGACACAGATAATAAAATTGACACTCTCGTCCAAGAACATTGTACATAAAACTGGACGTTGCGGCTAGAAGAAAACGGTGAAAACCAAATAAATGGCCTTGAAATAAATCAGTTATATTTTGCTTCTCTTTCATCAGGGTGACAAAGATTTTTATTTGCGTTGGGATATTATTAGGAATTAAGCAAGTAGAAATTATTCATAATTGAGCACGTATTTGTTTGCTAATAGTTAGGTACCAAAACAATAACCATATGTACCAAATAGGTAGGTACTAAATTCTGGTGAACCCATGGTGAAGATTTAACGTGTCATCACTTGGTCCAAAGTTGCGGGTTGATTTATGGATAAATTAAACTTTAAAATAAGTAAAAACTAACTTCATAAAACTAATAAGTGCCTAGCTAAGGTGCATTGAAGGATTAAAGGTCCCTACTTCAGAAGCTGTTAAGTTTTTAAAGAAAATATTTTATACTTTTTAGCACAGTTTATTTTATTTTTCTATTTTGAGTGGCATAAATAATACATAAATATGCAACTACAGTAATCGCGACTAATTTGCTGATATCCATTGAGGAGTTCCATCGTCTTTCTCCGAAAGTCTTCATCAGATCTTCACCAAATTTTAGTCGGTTTAGCCTTATGTCATAGTGCTCCGCTTTATAGTGTAGGCAACAATTTTTTGCAGATTTATAGAAGTTTCCTTTCAAAGGTATGTTGGACCACCATACCACCATCTACGCCTTTTCTCTGGATCGCTTGGAAAACTGAAACAAATGCAATCGTGTTTTCAATCATCTAAGAAAGTCCACTGATGTTAGCAATCAATGATCAGGGGGCCTAAAAAGGCCACATTGAGCAATTCATCTAATGATCTGCTTAGTAACTGTCAAACAGATGATTGCTGAATATGAACCTTATGCGGATGACAATAAGAGTCGTCAAATATGTAGATATTTTGACATTCGTAATATGAATCATATTATGATTCATCTAAAGCGGCCTTTTTAGCCAAAGCTTTTGGTTTGACCAAGAAAACTTCTGAAGATTTTGAATTCCAGTTGGACTTTGTAGCTCATTACACAACCACGAAAAATCATATCACGTTAAATTCCGCCTCAAGCAATCATTTATGGTCACTCTACTCTTCTTTGTTTACTAACATTTTATCTTGACGTCCAATCTAATAATGCGACTGTTTCCTTAGTTATATGCTATATAACCACATAAATAACTAAATGGTGACATTTCACAATGAGAGAAACGTTTTTCACACAGTTTTAAATAAAAATATAGGCAGATCTTTCTAAAATTGCGTAAAAATATGTACAAATTGGCGTAATTTTTAATATGGCATCAGCGCACTTACCTATGAAAAATAACGTTTGATGTTGGGTTCCAAACACTTCCACAATCTTTAAATATACGATACATGATTGAGCACTGTTAAATAATTAGTATATCCTCAGAAATCGCCTAGCAAACACTCGAAGTGGAAGAAAGTTGACAATGTTGACATGTCATTTATGTCATTCAAATTATTATTTTTACAGACCATCAGTCTTACCAGCCTAGGAATGCATTCATAAAATTGGGGTAAACTTAAATATCATAAAATAATTATTTCAATCAACACATCCTTTTTATAGGCAGAAAAAATTAAAGATGACTTTAAAAATACTAGAAGCTTTTAAAATAGTTTCTGGATACCAAATGGCCAACATAAACATTCCTATCTATTTGTGCACAACTATCTTGAAAACTTTTACTTTACTCTGGTAACTTGCAAATTATATATTCATATTCTTTATTTGCATTCCACAATGTACATAAGGTGGTAAAAATAAAATTTGGTAGGTTACAATCATGGACCCTGTAGGGCACAGCAAAATATAGGAGAGGAATATGATACTTATGTTTACTACTGTTGTATAAATAGGAAGATGGTACTTATGTTTACTTATTGCTTTAATTTATTAATAAATATGGATAGCATATTATAATTTTTAATTTATTAATAATATTCCCTAATATGTATTTAGTTTATTATAAATTATTATTAACTAATAGTTATGGAATTTAATGTATTTTTATTTTATTTTTTATATCTATTCATTTATTTCGTTTTATTATTACTGTTGTATTATTTATAGTATTATTCATTTAATTTAATTGGAAATGTTTGTTTATCGTTTATATATTCATTAATCGTGTAATAGGCTTTTTTAATAAGTATTTGTTTTATTTTGTTTGTAAATGTTGTTTCGCTGTTTTCTGTTTTTATTGATTCTGGTATTTTATTATATTTTTTATACACATTACATAGGGGCTGTTGGAGTGTAGCGTTATGCGGGAAGATGGTAGCATTAGCATATTTTTATGCCTTAACGATCGGCCAGTATGTTTATCTTCGCGTCTTGTAAATAATGATTTATACCTATTTCCTAACAAATTTCAAAAATGTATATGCATGGAAGGGTGAGTATTTTATGTTTTATGAAGAAAGGTTTGCAGCTATCAGTCTGATTTATGTTTGTGAGTATACGGATTAATTTCTTTTATAAAATAAATAGTGTAGGAGCATCGGTACTGTTTCCCCACATGATTACGCCGTAGCTGAGCCACGCGTGAGCATAGGCATAATAAGTGGTTAATGCAGTTTGTATATCGGTCGTCTTTTTGATCTCATCTTGTTATTATAGTATGAGTGAGATGGAAAACATACCTAAAGGTGAATGCACTCCCCTTCAGTTATTTTTTCTAGATGCAATATCCAGTTCTATCTTTATTAGCAAAGAAATACGTGCTCAATTATGAATAATTTCTATAAATTTGCTTAATTCCTAATAATATACCAACGCAAAAAAAAAAAATGTGTGCTGGGACCTGGGACACATAGTAGAAGTGAAACTTCAACGGACAATATATCGTCTACCTCCTCCACGCGGCCGTAACGCTTTTTCGTGACAGAAATTCCTAATACTCCCCGTCTATGTATATGGAAGTTTCACTTAAAAACTTGGTCACCCTGATGAAAGAGATGCAAAATATAACTGATTTATTTCAAGGCCATTTATTTGGTTTTCACTGTTTTCTTCTAGCCGCAACGTCCAGTTCTATGTACAATGTTCTTGCTCTCGTCTATACACAAACGTCAAAAATGAGATTGAAATGAGTTTGTAAGAAGATTGAATCCAAATCATACTGGAACTGGACTGAACTTTAAGAGGAGTAGAATACATGACTTTTTGTCAATTCATAATATAATCTCAGTTCGGTCAACTTTCAGTCATATTATAAATTAATTACGAGAATTGGGCTTCTGGAGTTATTACCAATTCCGAATCAATATCATCCCACTTCATTCCGCCTACTAATTCAGCAGCCAGTCCAAATTTTCTCCATGTTTATACTTCACGCGATGACGCGCCGCTCTGTCGCGCATCTTGACCAAACACGCCGCTTTCCTTCAAACATACGACTCAATGTTTATTATTTAGCTCAACATTCCTCAAGAACGTTGACAAGATTTGAAGCATGCCAGTGTAATGTTCCATGTTAGCTCTACTAGAGTTAGGGCAAATGACAGGAATTTTCTTAACATGTCGGGAAATCAGGAAACATTGGAAAAAAGTCAGGAAATTTTGAAAAAAAAAACAATTTCTTATAATTGAAATTAATATACTTACATGTTTGTTCAATCACATTATTTTAATAACCAATGAAAACTTTTTCGCTGCCTCCGACGAGTGCGCATAATGCATATAGGTACCTACTATCATCATAAAAAGTAAGAAAATTTGTTGAGTGTTTAGGGATTTTGACAGGAAATCTTATTTTTTATTTATTTCCTCGCGCACCGGTCCGTTCTCCTCTGAGTTCGGCCTGACATTTTTTCCTCTATGGAATCTTCCTCAAAAACTGATTGGATGTTTTTTCCCGATGGAATTTTCGAAGAATCCCATCCAAGTTTTTATATTTGTCACTTTTTCGATTCTTACCTATTTGTTAAGGTTGAATAGCAATCCTTTTTTATTACTTAGTTAACTTGCAATTGCATCTCTACGTGATGATGCAGCACGTTCTAAGTTTTTTAGTAATACTTTTCTCATCCTTAACCGAAGTATTACTTGGAAAAAGTGTAAGCATATTTTCCAATTTATCACTAAGAATGCAGGGCTATTTACAAGTAATCCAATTTGAAACGACGTCGCGTCTAGCGATAATAACTATCGGCGTTACACATAATATTATCGTTACGTGCACTCGCCATAACTGTTATATTCGGGATTATTTAAGTGGTATACAAGTATTAAGATGAATGGTTGTACAAATAGTAGCAGGTGAAATGTGTAACAGGTTGTTGTGCCCATCGCCTGCAGAGTTAACCCGTTACTCTCAGTGACAGCAACGACTTGAGCGGCATGATAAGTAGCCCACACGAAGGTACTTGCAGTTTGCTTCCCAGGCGGTTTCTTTTGAGGCACAATAATTGTTGAGTGGTTTCTCAATCCGAATCTGTTAGTAAAAGCTTTTGGGATAATCAAACTAAAATTGAATCTAGGATGTTTGAAGTAACTTATACGGTATCCCTTCTTTATGATTAGAATAGATAGATTTACTGAATATTCTTATACCTTATTTATTTACATATTTTATTATATTATTATTAACGAATATTATTTCAATCTTAATATCGTTTCTGTCTGTTTATTTAATTACCTTCGTCCGTGTGTATCCATGCCAGCTGAAAATCAGCGACGGGTGTCCCACATCCAGTACATGCTGAGTTGATAACCTCTTCTGTATAGGCATGCTCCACAGCCCATTTAGTTATAAATCAATGTAAACTTTAATTTTTGTGTAATTTTTTTATTGTAAAAAATATGTTGGCTAGAAAATTGAATTTGATTTGATTTTCAGCTGAAACCATAGGTGACAAATAGACGATAGAACGTATCGGTAATCCGTATTCCGTCGATGTGATTTCGCATTATTTCGCATCTTAGATAGAGATGACACTATCATCGCTAACCTCTTCCTCTATTAGGATATGACACCTAAAGAGAAAGACAAAATATATTAAATGTACATAATATCTATCTACCTTTAACACTAGGAGAAAACAAGCCTGTATTAACAAACGGTTCCCTTACAATTACTAGTACTTATCTTTATGTAAATCTATTATAAAACATTACGACGTTTATATACAAATGACACGTTAAGCATACGGGTCACAGTATCCATAATTGCATACAAATTGATGAGTGGCAGAAAGTTTCTTTTCTACCAAGCGAATTTGAATCTTATGACTTTAACACAAGGTGCTTTGTTGCAGGATGAGCTGGAGACCCTCCGAGCTAAACTGGATAAGGTGGAAAGTGCGCGAACACACTACAAGAATGAAACTGAGCGGCTTGAATCTAAGGTTAGTGTGAACAGGGATTTAATTTCTTTTTTAAATATTTTCTCCGGTAGGTATTCCTAAGAAAAGTTTCTATTTACTCGATTACACGGAAAAAACGACTGCAGTCTCCATCCGAACAGAGTTATTCGGTTAATAGCACTAACTTGTTTATTTCTAGCCCTTACGTTATTTCAGTGTAGATATGTTAACTTTGCAGTCTCTATCCGAACCAACTACTCAGTTATAATAGAATTAACTTGTTTATTTCTAGCCGTTACGGTTTTTCAGTGTAAGTACGTTTAAGAAAAGTAATTGCAATGTTCCTGGAACTTTAATTTATGTAACAAACGCTAGAGAAACTCGATTGACAGTTTAATCAATCATTAATTTACTTAAGCGATCAGTTCAACTTTGCAAGCTTTTGTAGCTACTTTACAACGATATTGTCAATTGAGCAAATATAATACCAATCATGGACTTTTTCCAACAACATAATAGAAAATACATGACAACAATCTATTACTCGGTGCTGTTCATACAGGTTAATTTTTTAATTTGCAGAATGCAACCGCTGTACCAAAATTCACTCCAAACCAAAATTAAAATTTGATTTTGTATGGCTTGCGCTAGTAAATTATGCGTGTCCTCCATACTAAGTGGAATTTTATTTTGTTTTAAAAAGGTTGCATTTAGAAAGAGACACTGAATTACGCTGTGTGAATTAATATCGGAATATCTCTAAATCCTGTTAGTTTTTAACCTTCGAACAAAATATAGTTTGTAGCCCGAATTTAGTTCCAGATTTTTCCATAAATCGAGGGCTTTGCATACGACCTGAGGGCTAATTCACGTAATTTTAAGACGCGCCGATCGTATTGCAGTGACGCTCGAACTTGACGCGAGCGTATCTCACTGAAGCTAAGAGCATACCAAATGGCAGAATAGTCGTCATCGGCTCAATTGCCATAATGAAAGAAGAAGAAGAAGATTACCAAATGTGTTGTTTTGATCAATATTTTATTGCAACTGCGCGGCAACTGCACTTCTTTAGTTACGTGAATTACGCCTACTGTAAAGTTCTAGAAAACTTGTTTTCTAACAATTTGATATTTATTATTTAACGTTCTAATTATTACTATCTTAATAAGGGCACTAAAGCACGAACCCGATTGCAGTTCACATTTTGTTTTGTTGGTCGCGGTTACCGACTTTCTGGGTTAATCATCGGTTGTAGAGCAAATCTAAAATATAAGAATGCATCAGTAAGTTGCTGCCTTTCCAATAAATGTAAAGATTATTTCGACGGTTGAAAGGCTATTTCACCGAAGCGACAATTTTTTACGTATTTTATTATTTATATTTTTTGAAATACAATTTTTAAAAAATTCAACAATAAATGTCGCTTAGATCTAATAGCATTTCAATTTTTAACCGTCGATTTAAGAAAATTCCGTATTTTTTGTAGGTACTCGACGCAATTAAACGTTCCCATTCGTATTTAAACATTTTGCATGGACTCTCTTCTTCTGTCGTGTCGGCCTCTTCTTCTATCCTAAGCAGTCAGCCTCGATACCACCAATACTGTTGTTAAATAATAGGTATTCTAACAGCTGTTTCGTACAAAACTGGGTAGGTACCTAACCGGATCAAAATGTATGAAGTAGTCGTTTTTATTTTTCACGATATCAAAGTTGTTCTCATAATAAAAAGTGGTAAGAATAATGAGCATATTATGAACATAATTATAATGCTCCAATTTTTTTCTGGTAATTAAAAATTAAGGGTGTAGGTATCATCCATGCCTCAATTAAATAATAATATATTTTAAAAATGATTAAAACTTGTGATTAAATTATTGCTGTCCTTGTCATTTGTATTTGTAAATTATTGCTGTCCTTGTCATTTGTAAGCCTATGAATAGAGATGGGAAGACATAAGAGCTACTTTAGTTAAATACCGTTTAATCGTTGTTTATAAATAAGGGGTAATAAATAGTGCATCGGACCATATTAAACGCCATCATTTAAATAATACGATTAACCGCTAAACAAAACTTTAAGACAACTTTTCAATAAAGCAGTAGGCACAACGGGTCAACAAAAAGTATTATGACCAAAACAAAACTTTGTAATGATAGCGACATGTTTTTATTAAGGAACGGGTTTTATTTCAATATTACAATAAAAAGTGACCATTGTAAAGGCAGCTACACACGTTCGTTTACTTGTGGGAGAATAATCGCAATACATATTATAGTAAGTAGGTACATTGAAAATTATATCCATGGAGTTTCTTGTCGGTATCTTCTCCATAGGACCAACCCACTTGGAACGTTATCACGACGTTTTAAAAGTGCCTGCAAAGGCCCAACTGAAATAAAAAATTTGGACTTTAACAAATTCAAAATAAGGGTTAAAGTGATGTTATTACACATACTCCCTTACTTATAAAGGCGGAATTAAGTTATATCAAGCTTATTCTTAAAAAAGTTAGGAGAGGATTAATTAAAGCATAACTGAAGGTTAAATTGAAGTTCACTTGGGGCCATTTGGGGTCATCGTTCAATTTCATTTTAAACATCTGTTATATTGTTGGTGAACTTGGGCCTTAATTGCCAGTTGAAGACAGCCGTTTGTCTATAGTGACTTTAATTCGCTCTCCCCGTAGTTTTGACGAGTACACAAATTATGTGTAATTTTCTTCGATATTGCTTGACGCTCTGTTTAGCGCAAAAACAGTAAAAATAACTCAGAAATAAAAAGTAGAATATAAAGCGCGCGTGCAGTTTAAAAATATAGATTTTAATGGTAACGTTTTCTTTACACGCATTTAAACTAGGTCCGTCATGATGATTTGAAACTGTAATATAGCTAAATTCACTCCGATAATATGGCTAATCTTCACCTCGATAAAAATTATGATACTGTAGCGACATCTATCGCAACATAGAATAACTACTATCAGATTACGAATCCTGCATCGCGCAAGGAAAAAGATATTCGTATCTAGCATATATACAACTGTCCGACATCAATCGTCGGGCTTCGGCCCGCCAGGCAATATCACCTCGCCTGGTCGAAAGATCCTCCCTTTTCAATGGAGGAACACCATACCTCGTTCCTCCACAGTGGTGACCCCTGACAATGAACATCTTCGCAACCTTCATCGGCATCATCGACTTCACTCCTCTCAAGAACCCTCCAGCACCTCTTCGAGCAGCACTCAAGCAAAGTCTCTTCCTGCCAGCCAGCATCCTCGGCCCCAACGGGTAACCATACACTTGCAGCGACCGCGCAAGCCTGGTTCCACCCATCGGCCTCATCAGCGACCTTGGCACAGCACACTGCACTTCGGCCGGTCAACTAGCAGAGCCCTTCTCTCCTGGTCGACGCAGCAGCCAGCCACTACGCTTCACTGCGTTACCTCGACTCACTGAGGACTTCGCAGCATCACCGCACTCAGTTCCGACTCACCGTGAACTACGCGGCATTCAGTTCCGACTCACTGGAACCATCACTGGCCCCGGCAAGCAACTTCAAGACTCATCAATATCGACCTCCTGTCTGGGGGGGGAGTGATGTAGCGACATCTATCACAACATAGAATAACTACTATCAGATTACGAATCCTGCATCGCGCAAGGAAAAAGATATTCGTATCTAGCATATATACGAGTACAACTGTCCGACATCAACCGTTGGGCTTCGGCCCGCCAGGCAATATCACCTCGCCTGGTCGGAGGATCCTCCCTTTTCAATGGAGGAACACCATACCTCGTTCCTCCACAATACTAATAATAAAATTGTCCTGATGAAAATCTGAATTCCTAAATTTCAAATTTATCGTTTTATTGTTTTTTATTTTTTATTTCTTCTCTTAAACTGAGCAAGAGCGAGCGGTGCATTTTGTTTTTATTTTGGTTGATTAAATTATTTCCTTAGTTGTATTTATTGTATCTTTGTCTGGAGTGGTAGATATTCGCTGTTGACGGGCTTATTTGCTTGCTTGCCGTTTAAATTTTCTCCACTTTCCGCCAAATACTCAAAAACATCTCAATTTTAAGCTGCCATTAGTCTTATGCTTTCTCTGTCACTTTAGAGCTGCCGCACACTACGCTACAGCGTTACGCCTACCTATGACCGGTGACCACGTCCAACCACTAGTGCCCGCGACTGGTGGCTGCGTCTAGTGGCTCGGCTTGGCCGTCCGCTAGCTATCGCCACCGGTGGCTGAGGCTGACATTCAGAGACGACAGAAACGAGTCTAAGCGTGAACTTACGCTTCCATCTGTCAAAATTTGTTCGTAAGTTTGACAGATGGAAGCGTAAGTTCACGCTTAGACTCGTTTCTGTCGTCTCTGAATGTCAGCCTAAGTGTGCGGCAGCACTTAATGTGGACTTATAGCCTGCAACAGAATTACATTCAAGAACATCTTAAAATTGAGTTTTGTTTGAGTATTAGGCGGTTTGTCCGGCTATCCACATGATTGTATCACCAATGAAACTAAACGTAAACAAACTAAAGTTGTAGCCGTGTTTGGCGGCAATATATTATTAAAAGATGTATAGCTATCCAGTTCAAAACTGCCAACACAAACCATTTAGTTTTTGGCTTCAGTTGTGATCTATTTCTCTGGCCCAGTTAGTTTTGATTTAAACTAATTTTAGTGTTATTTAGACATGAAATAAACGTATTGTTTGGATATAATAAATGTTGGTTTATTTTACGAGTTGTGAAAATATTGGCATATAATTATTTAGTTATTAACAGGATTATCAGGTAAACGCCTGCATAAACTAACTTAATTAATCGTTGAAAAAAATCTGACCCTAGTAGTTTTAATCCAGATTTGGACGTATACACAGACACACAACACAACGTCCCTAATTTCCATGTTTTAAATTAAAATATAGATTGTTCACTATTTCTTGTAAAAATTATGTATGTTGTGTCCCTGCCCTAATAGCTCGAACATCAGCGTACCGATCCCACAGTAAAAGACAAGGGACGCATCCGGCCTGACCGGATGAACGGCTTTTAGTGCCTTTGTTCATAATAAAGGCCAAATGTTGCTAATAAGGTTTATGCCTGGCAAAACCTTCGTGGAGTCATCACAATTTATTATGTAGGCAAAGAATTTCTTCGTGATGTTGTTATGGTAGGTACTAAAGTTCTTTGGTCTCTGATATCAGATATGAATATAATATAAATAAATGAAGTTAAATTACTAAATAATAATATGACGGTTATCAAAACTTGAAAAACTCCATATCCATGTTATCTTTATTTATCATCGTTTATAACATTCAAATTGCCATTACCGTAGAGGCTTATAAATATATTAAAATTATTTTCAATTTCACGCTGCATGCTCCAATTCTCATTAATAATTGCACGCAACTAAAAATCCAAACAATTTACTTGATTATCTATTCAATCAGCAATCAAATCGCCGAAGTTATCGATGAACATAAATTAATTAATTATTCACGATTATCTCTGCTTCAAGACCGGTAGCATGTCTTGACAAACAAAACAATACAAGGTAATTCTTATGAAGTTCATTGGTGAGGAACGGAACGCCCACTGGTCTAGCACCCGTCTAGCTTACCTTGGGCCAGGATACGCATGCGTAACCCGTGGCAGTCTCCATATGACTCTTGCCTACACGAGTGGCTTTAAAAAATAACCGTCAACTAAATGTCAGTTTGGTGACAGATATTTTGGCGCGTATTGCAAATAAATTTTTTGTGAAAAACGTGACTAATTAATTGGTTGTGCTGCTCTGATAAGATAATTTCATATTAAAATGCTCGTTGGTAATTGAAAAGTAAACATTTCGTAAATTATACTATATCAGCAATCAGTCGATAGCAGGTTGATTGGTTACATTCAAATATGTTTTAAAACTTTTATATGTGTGATGAAATTAGCTCTGGTAATGTCCAGCCATTATTCGAATAAATGGACATAGTGAAAACAGTTTTGTGTTGTAATTGCGCATAAACAAAAGTCTACCTTTTATTACGGTGTTGAAAACACGATCGGAAATCTAAATGGCGCAATTAAGTCGAAACATATATAAAATGCAGATTTAATGGACTTATAAAATGCATGTAAGTACGTAAGTAAAATTTTCAGTGACTATTCGTTTTTGCGTTTATTATTTATATTTAATAATAATAATAGTTGATTTATATAAATTAAATGTTCCACAATAAAATATATGTCAGCAATGGATGTTTTCGGGCTGTGTTACATCGATGTTATAATAATGATGTTTTTTTTAAATATCCTCTGTGCCCGTTTTATAATTCTGGTTTTTTTTTCTATACCTTGACAGTGTCTTTTTTTATGCCATTCACTTTGATAAATTACAACAAATGTTTTCATCTTCAAAACAAATTTATTTACGTTAAAAAGTTACAAATGACAAGAATTCGTGGCTGACCTAGAGATTTAAAAAATAATTCAAATTCGGCCTCCACTCCACATGGTTCCTTGACCGCGACGAAAATATACCTACTTACCTAATACCTAACACTGTTGGGCATTCAATAACGCGAATGTGGTAGGTACAGTTCAGTGTAGTTCAGTCGTACTCGGAACGAAGTAGGTGTTTATTTTGTAGCTAGAATTGAAATAAAACAAATTAACGTTTTGACATCAAATCCATTCTCTAAGTGGCTTCCAGCAGGCTACGTTCGATTCGAAATTTGTCGAAATCTCTGTGTATAATTTGCAGAGCAACTCCTTAAGAGTTTCTAGATAATTCTATAAATGTATCTATTAATTTAAAGTAATTTAATTTTTTTATAAGATTATTTCCTACACAAGAAGAGAGTGTACATCTCCTTAAAGGCTTAGCAATGCATCTTCAATAAAGATAAGTCAAATAATATTCAAACAGCAATTTTTTTTCTTTAGGGCTGTTATTTTCGATGAAGACGCCGTAAGAGGTACAGACATGAAGTGTAGCTCGTCTGTGAGCTCCCTAAGAGTGCTGATACTTCAGATAAAGAACCTGGACTCCTCTCATACAGCGGACGTTCAAGGCGACAGTGATTGAATTATAAGAAAAATATTTCTCTAGTAATATCAAAAAACAAAACACTAGCGGAAAGCGACATTCCTTTAATTAATTACGCGTTACAGAAAACTGTTTCAAGTCTTCACAGAATCGCGTGTTTCAACTAATAGTATCATTAGACGTAAAAATGCACTAAGATGTGATATTTACGCGAAAATTATACGAATTTTCGATACTGTAGCGTTTACTCTTCGATCACTTAACGCCAGCGCGGCGGTGCGACTTACAAAAGCAGATTCGCGACTTAGTCCGTAATGACTCCTAAACGTAAAGGTTAAACAGAGGGCCCGAGTGTAAGTTTCTTTTAGCTATCTCGCTCGATTCAATGCTTCGACCGCGTTCGGTGCTCCGATTGGTGAAAACCTCGTAGCGGGCCAACCGGCACGCTGGAACGCAGTTAGATAATTTTTCACAGAAGGTACTTTTAGAGATATTGCACTCGTACGAAGCCTGGGACGGGTCGCTAGGAGATAATAAGTCCCTATCAGAAAGATGAAAGGATACGGTCCAATAGCCACTGCATAGCTAAACGCAGTTTTTATCAAAGAAAATCACATTCGCAGTATTGAACGCTTCGATACGCGCGTTGTCAGACTGACATTGCGTAACTACAGACAACAACTACCTACTGAAAGAGGCAAACAACCTTTTTTTTAATTCGTATGTTCCACGGCTCTATGAGAACTTTCTAATGAACGTGTTCTTATATCTGTTCTTACTATGTTACAATATCCTTTCTCCAGTCATCGATTTAGAATGATGGTTAAATACGAGTTTTATCGATATAATTTTTTCGATGAAGTTCGGGAAATGATCTAGATTATCTACTACTAATCTTCATGCATTTTTTTTACTGTCTACTAAAATTCACATTCATATCAGTCATATAGAAACTTTTTTTTTTTTTAACTTACGGTCGTTATCTTCCGTTTGATGAAAGATGATGACATAATCAAAGATAGAATACATTTCATTAATTTCTTGATTACATTAGTTTATTATTATTTATTTATTATTGATATCAAAACGCTTTAACTTTTTCTAACATCTTATGAAATGGCTTCTTACACGACATAGCGTTAAATCTACTGCAAATACCTATTCAATAAATAATGGATCAAAATCATAAAGTTAAGAAGATAATTATCCAATGTCACTATTAAAAAGACAAATGAAGCTTATCGATGAATTCCTTGACAATGAAAGATAAAAAAGTTTTATTTGAAATTAGAATGGTAATTGATGTCAACGTCAAGGTTAGATAGAATAAAAAGTTCGCTGAATAGATGACTTTTGAAATTATTTGGCGCCCAATTTTTGTTTGATAAAACATAAAAATTACGCGATATACGATATTCTATTTATAGGCAGGGTTTATATGATTCACACAAAACAGTCTATCAGAATCTTTTCTATATAGACTTTCATATGTTGTTGCCATACTATTAACTAAAGTGATTTGAGCATTACTCTTTTCTTATTAAATGTGCTGGAATCAGATCTAAATTATTTGCAATAAGTTACGTCACAAATACCAAGAAACGTATTATTATAATTGCTCTTAGAGCTATAATTTACTGACGCAAACATTATACAAGCTGCGATAGAAATGTCCAGATGTCCCGATAAAACTGCGAAATATCAGCAAACATTCCCATAGAGTAATTTCCATATACTTACTGAACATTTAGAAGGTAATCACTGGTCGCTTGAAGAATATAAAATCAGCTGTCTTTGCTAAGTTTGATGACCTCTCTGAGAATGTAATTTACTATCATCGCAAGGACGCAAAATATTTGAATTCCGAGCGTGGACATATCTGTTTTTTTATTTTTATTTTTAACATACAGCTGTTGTTTTAAATTAAAGTGCCAATGCTTGAGGAGTTTCATTTCAATCACTTTGTTTTACTGTTATTTAAGAGTTTAGGCAAGGCTTGAAGCCAATAATTTGGTAACTGCTGGGTTAAATGTGAGTTGGTCAGAGTTTGCTGGCTCGGCTCTGAACAGCTTTATGTTAATTGTAACCTATTATGTCTATTATCATATTCTTATCACGCTGATAAAAGAAATAATGCGGTACAGGAGTATCTTCATCAATTAAAAATTAATTAATAAAATAATGTGGTAGGCTTCCACTTTCGAAAATTAAAAATAAATAAAAATATCTCATCAATTTTTTCGTATCATGTCCAAAAGTTTCTCCCTAGCTAACAGTATAAAATATAGGTTACCTACTTAACGTCTAAAATCTAAATTATATTTCTCATTATTAATTTTCGTCAATAATCAGGCCGTGACAACACGTCAACATGCTAATAACTTTGTTGTATAGTTTTTAATGAATATTTCCAGACGGTTGAAGGCGCGTTCGTCTGAATGACCTAATTTCCGTGATTTATGCTCCGTACTCCAGGAATAAGCTTTTGAAATCAATGGTTAGCGTTCATGCTGTATTTATTTGGCGTTTACGCGATGCTAAACTAGACTGGCCGTGAGGAATGTACTAATTCGAAGATTAAAAATATTTTTTTCATCCCACCATCTCGGAAAGAGTATTTTTAATCTTCAATATCTGAGTCGAAAAGCCGTTTTTATTCTCTAGAGGATAAAGTAAATTGAATTTAGAACATCGTGTGCACTAAGTTTGTGAATTAAACGTTTTTTTTTTGCATTTAGTCATTTCCTCGCTGAGGTGGAATGAAAAGTTACGTGTTGCACTCGAGTGCAAAGATTTTTCACCTCGTGCTCTTTTGATTCCCTCGCTAACGCTCAGGATTCTAATTTTGAATCACTCGCTGCGCTCGTGATTCAATTTTAGAATCCTTCGCTTGCTCGGTCATCAAAATTGAACACGCGGTTAAAAAGCAACTTTGCACTCTTGTATAACAAATAACTATATAGCAAAAATTGCATTGGAGACGATATTTTCTTTGTTGGAAATTGGTTTTTATTTTGACTAGTATATTTTTTTTATAAAACGGACACATCAGCTTATGGCAAGTGAACAAAGTTCTTTCTCACACAAATCGTAGAAAATAAGAATTGAAAGATACAATATTAATTTTATTTATAATAATTATAAATACAAATTCTCTCAAGTGGTATAATAGAAATATCGAATGAAGTGTTTAAAAAAATATTATTTATCAAAGAATCTCCATAAAAATAAAGATTCGATCAACACACTCATATTTTAATAGTTTGTACAAATAAATTCAAGTCGAGACTACTTTTATTTCACCGCAATAAATTTTCTTCCGAACTAAATTTAAAATAACTTTCCATTTCGAAAATCCGTGACAAAACGTTCAGTTTGTCGAACTGTCGCGATGCGCACGCGTCTATCTCTCCCGCCAAAAAAATGCGAATATAAACGAAAATTTATCGACACCGACGACTTTTTAACGAATACGCGAATGACTTGAAACTTGAAAAGTAACATCAATAATGGATTCTGTGATAAAAAAGATGAAATGACAGTATGATAGATGATCCGCTGTGATTGTTTGAAAACACTTTTAATTATATAGCTATCGACTTTTTCGTTAAACGCGAGAGCGTGTGACATAGTATTGTATGTTTCGCTGAATCACTTTCTTTATTTACTGGTGTTTAATGTGCTAAAAGTGTGTTATTCTTGTGGAACTTCATGTCTCATAAGTACTTTTCGTCTTATGAGATGCCATTTTGCGTAACTGCATTTGTTTTATTGTCAATCCAGGAAGCTTATGTAGGCCTTACGTGAATTGTCACTGGAAGTAGGAATTAATTACATAATTTAAGTATTTCTTCGTTACCGAAAGATTTCAAACGTATAAGTAGTCAGTTTTTCACCATTTTCTTTATTACATCAAGTCGAATGATTATTTGTTCAATCTGTCGGTATCCAAAACATTCCTAATTTCAAAGTTCGTTTATTTCACTTTCATGAATCACCACTTCTGTTCACATTATTTGCCTTTTCATTTCCTCTTTGTCAATTTCCTTTTCATCATTCAATTTCTAAACAAACAATTCTAAAGATGACCGCAAATCTCCGAAATCTCTGCACCTAATTCTTTCTCATAATTTCACTAGCAGCAGATTAAAAACCCATTTAAAAGCGTTGCGCAATTGTCAGCATTGTTGCTGTGGACGGATTGCATCAAGCGGACGCATTGGCAGACGACTACAGTTGTTATTTATTTCTTATTGGAACATCTGACCGGCGGCGATAGAATTGGAACAGCTTTCATTGGAGCCCTTTCACGCGTTCGTTTGGGCCGTCCGCCTGTATGAGATTAGTAGAGAAATGTTATTTGGAACTGTATTCATTTGTACTTTTTTCTTCATATTTGTATCGTATCATATTCGTTTAGTAGTTGCTTTTGAATGATGCGTCATTAAAATTATATTCCTTATTGTTTTTCTCACGTTCAACTGTCTTGTCTTAGATGAATTTAATCTCAAATGGATTCATTTTTAAGAAGGGTATCTTTTTTATGCTGTATCGATAGCACGTCGTTTCCTGGTCTAATATTCATTTATGTTTCATGATTGATTGAATAGATTAATTAGAAATGGTTGAGAATCAACATGATCGAAAATATCGTTGTGTGTCGATAAAACTGGAACGTTGACTAGATAAATAATTAGAACATCTTCTTTTCTGTATCTGGCAACTAATCTAGGTTCTCAGTGTTGTTGGAGTCTCGTTTCTTTGGAAAGAGCTTCATCATCGATGATTTTGTACGCATTTGACGTAACCCGGTCTGTGAGTTTTAGGAATTCATTTATTAGATACAACGTCTGATTTTATTTCGTCCATCTCGGTTTTTAAATATATTACAATATTTATTTTTATTCTG
The DNA here is from genome assembly GCA_932294325.1 of Allophyes oxyacanthae. NCBI lineage: Eukaryota > Metazoa > Arthropoda > Insecta > Lepidoptera > Noctuidae > Allophyes > Allophyes oxyacanthae. The sequence goes on from OW028628.1 coordinate 10,581,193, forward strand.
TTGCAAAGCTAAACGCATGAGTCCGATATTCCTACATTAATTTCTCATTCATATGCTTTAATGTATTCTATATTTTAATGTGTCAATTTGATTGATCGAACCAAATTGAGTTGTAATAAAACTTTTCTCCAAAATTAACAGTAACCAGATTTTAAAGCCCTTTGGAATTTCAACGTCTGTTTGTTTTTACACAACAAATCGCTACAGGTCTACTCTTAACCACATCTGCGTCTGCGCAAGTATGGAGAACATGTTGTTTTTGCCAAATGATGCATATTGAGATGCTTATATTATCTACATTTACGTTATTTACAAAATTTCCATGCCAACGTTCAGTTTAGACGGTGCCAACAGTTTACCGTTTCGGTGTATGTACGTCAAACGACAGTTATTATTGAAGATGTTTTCAAACTGTCAGTACTTGTGAGTTTGATATTGAAATATGAGTTCTTGAATCTTGTTTTGGTATCCATTTGCGTAAGCATTATGCATTTGTGATATTCTTGTCATATTAGCTATATTAAGACTTTTACTCTTTTTTCTATCATATTTTTTTCCTGTTTCCTTGTCCTTTTGTTACGCTTTACTCTTCTCGACCATTTTTGGCCAAGTCTCGCGTTACTGATGCTTTGAATGAACGACAAACAAAGACCGTCCTTCACGGTTTCCGGTCGGCTGCTCTTGCGCAGACATCCTGACTACTGCGCCTCTAATCTATAGACATGCATATCGATTGACCCACTTATACTTACTGCTGTTTATAACTGCATATTGGAAGATCGTAAAGTTTGATTGATTTACGAGTCCTGATAGTTTGATTAAGGACGTCCGGACATACGAATGTTGTCATTGGTTTCGTACACGAACGTCCACTGAATTTTGAAGGTCCAGTGCGTGTCAGCCGCGCGTGCACTTCGACATCTAAGTAAACTAAAATAGTCGAGCGGGCGCGTCGTCGGCCCGGCGACCGAGATAGCCGGCGCAGTGCGTCCGCGGAGCCCTCTCGCGCCGGTTCTATTTCCAACTAATGTCCCGACGCATCCCGTAACGTTCGCGACAATAATACTGCAACGGATCACTGTGAAATGGCACTGGATTTTCAACGTTCGCGACACTTCCGCTACAGGAAACGCAAGCGAACAGCCTAAACGAAAATGCCCCACGCGCCGAGTGCCGGCGTCGACGCCGTCAACGGGACGGGCTCGAACCCACTGAAGCTGCAAATTCCAGAGCAAAATAAAAATGCAACCAACAGTAACGGAGTATTCTCTCCACCGATTTATGGAAATGGATCTCTTCCCCCAAATTTCAACGGACCTCTGTCTCCACCTATACTGGACTCAACTCCGAAGAAACCGCCTAAAGCTCCGCCGAGCAGACCCATATTACCAGTGAAGAAATCCAAGACGCTGCCGATAGACTTCGACGAGAAAGTACCACCGAAGCTATCGGCATCTCTTATGAATAGCAAGAAACTGTTTGTCACGAAACCTTTGAAAGAGGTTCATACTATTTCACAGCCCAGTGGTGATAATGGGAGGTACTTAGTGAACCGCTCTCCAAGTCCATCATACAGAAGAAGCAACTCTACAGCTTCTGTAGAGACAGGCTCTATAGCAGAACTTGCCAGAAGACATGTGCCGACAAACATTTTCACATCAAGATCGCCGAGTCCATCCTCGTACAGCAGTATCCGGAGTTCTGCCAGCCAGTACTCAACATGCAGCAGCAACGGAACCCATGTGCCACTATCTCGTTCTTCGAGTGTAAACTCCACACTCTACAGCAGGACGCCTACTCCAAGAAGAATGTACCCTCAAAGCTGTGATTTTTCTGAAAGCGTAGATTTAAAAGAATTAAGAAATAGAGAACAGGCTCCTGTCGTTTTTGATGCTAACTTGTCATTCGTGCTCGGGTGCAATAAGCAACCTCTCCGGCAAAAATTTAAGCCCGTAGCAGCACATATGGAAGAAGGAACGTCTTCAAATTACTTGAGTAGTAAGATCGATAGCTTCTTAAGGAGAACCGATCATGTTATGGATGAATGGCGAAGAATGGGCCACAAAGATGATTCCGACATGATGTTCGATGGAAAGAGCAGGAAAGTTGGAAGATCTAAGTCTGCTACGAACATAATGATCAAGGGGTTCACGTTGTTTAGCCGGAATGGCAGCAGAGCGAGCAGTGTATGCCGATCCAGCCGTGGGATATCGGAAGACCGAACAACTGTCTCCGAAATGGACGAGGTGAATCATGCTAACTATTAGTTTTAGATCATATCGAGATATCATAGCACACGAATGTTCTAAAGAGTTCGCGATGCTCGTAAAGATAATGCTTAATACACTGTTATTAATTATCGCCGGCTGCTTGGGATAGTTTCATGGGCTACGAGTGGCGCTTGCGACTGTGGCAGTTGGCTTTCTATTACCGCACGCGCGTTGCTTGCCAAAACATTTTTTTGTCATTGTTACTCGCGACGTCTCTTGCTGACGCGAGAGATTCTGCCTTGTCCGTCAGCGGGGTATTACGACATTGTCACTCAAGCTGAAGCAGGAAGCTTGCGGTTTTTTTTCTTACGTTTGTGGATTTTTTGTGAGGATTGTGTGCGCTTTTGGCAAGAGTTAAAGGTTGGTCGTGTTGCAAATTCGCCAGACAGTTATACGTACGTTGGGCCACCTACTCTACGCGTCAGTGCGCTCCAAATTTAACCTGTTATGTTTGAAATGTTGCCGCTTAGTTAATTTCATTCAGGCGTATGATTATAAGGCGTCAATAACTTGAGTAACGATCGGTTATTCTAGAGTTGACTCGACATTTTAATGGTCTTTGAGCCGTCGTTTGTGGCGATTAACAAGCTGGGTGTATTGTTATGGAGTGATAATGACATACTTGTTGCGGTAGTGAAGAATTAACTACTGCAAACGACTGCGAATATTGCAATTATCTACTTTCTAGAATTTATAGCTAAACGATTTCTCGCTACTATGGCATATTTTAACACTACGTGCTATGGTTGGACAGGATAGACAGGCTATACCTATCATTAAAGATTTTCATAGTCGACGTTCATACGCCATTATTTATGTGGATACTTAATTCTAGCTACAATCCTGTGTAGATAATATCATTAGGACTACTTCTATCTGAGACTTTTTTAATTATTATTTGCGTAGTTGTCAAATACTTTTTTGTATGTCGAATTTTATGCGGGCGAACCGCGCGTTTGGAATTCCATTGAATTTCCAGAATAGATAATATAATAGCTAGGTAGTTTATAAAAATAAATATCTGCTTTTAAAACACGTTTGACTACACGGTTGGCGCAGTGGCTCAGCGATTAGCTTTCTGCGCTACGTGCCGCGGGTTCGATCCCCACACGGAACAAATAATTGTATGATCTACAGATAGTTGTTTCGGGTCTGGGTGTGTGTGCATGTGACATATATATTTGTAACTGCAACCAACTGTACCCTGGATACAGGAGATAATTATCCTGGTGAGGGGCAATGTTTTTTTAAAGAACAAAAATATGAAAGAATAAGAAAAGCCCCAAAAATTGTTATAGCTTCAGTGAAATCTTTATACTTTCTCCGCCACTAGCACCATCACAAGTTCTGCATGCATCTCAATCGCCTAGGGATCCATCAAGTGCAAGTCATGGGGCGTTTAGCGTGTTCCATGACGCATGACGTGCAGAACTTGAAAATTATACCCTGAGAGTGACACTAACAATTTGTTCGTGACAGAAAAACGTTAATTTTAGTTTTCTCATACTCTTTTCAAGTCCTCATAGCTATGATTCGAGAGTTGTTTACATGACAGAATGTCCCAGTAAACATCTTATTATGGTGTTAGTGGCTTTTCCAATTAAATGTTTGTATTTGCAACATGCATTTTTAATTATGTAGTATTTCACATACAGTACTTGTCCAGTCTTAATAGCTGATATAAGACTTAGTTGTACGGCAAAAATCGCAGTTAAGTCAAAGTTAAAGTTTTTTATTTATTTATTTATGTACACACAAGGAAACATGGTAATAAAAATGTTACAGACATATGAGCACAATGGAACTACTTATTTCTAAAGAAATTTCTTCCAGTAGTCCTGCGATTGGAAATATGGATGATAGACACGTAGACACAGTGTGTAAAAATTACAAAAATAACTTCTTTAGACCTTTCATTTCAACTGGGGCTTTGTAGGCACTTAAAGACCTAATTATGTGTGCTGATTCAGTTGAATTTGGAATTTTACAATAGTAGCATGTTTTTTTACACTTCTGTCAATGGCAAGGAAGTTTAGTCTCAGTTATCTAACACGTTATTATTTATCTCTTTCATACTAGGTCCGTTTCAAGCTTCTTAGATATAAAGAATCAAACTACAGACTATATAATTATATACAAGTGACCAAACTTCAGTGGCTAACATATTTTCACAAGCACCAAACTTTCAGAGAATTCAAAATTAGGGAATATTTTTTTTTTATTAATAGATTGTTCGGTTTCTTTATAAAGTTTTGTTATTAACATACTTATCGCCATATTATTGTCCCCAGCTATCAGAAGTCGGTGGTGAGCTTGCAGAAGAGCGCGCGGCGGCTGGACTGGCGACAGAACGAGCTGACGCTGAAGCGGCGGAACGACTGCGTGTCGAGAGGGACAACAGGGACCTGCTGGCTAACAACCAACGACTGCAGCAGGTGAGTCTATAGGAAAAGCAGTACTTAAATAAACAAAGAATAATACCACATAGCTTTACCACTAGAACATGGATGAAGAGCCTTCGTGATGCGTCAGTTAATATACATATAAATGAACGCTGACACAAAGCCAGAAAATCCAACGACTAATATAGAGACTCACATTATTAGCATCTTATAAACCCGTAGAAATAATGCCCACTGCTAAATGGGGCGCCAAATATCTGATACAGTGATCAGTCATACGAGAAAATCCCCGACACTATGACGAACTAACTAACTCTATTTTTTGCAGGCCTCCGAACGCCTGGAACTCGAGCTCCTCCACTGGCGCTCCGCAGACAGTGGCGGCGCTGAACCTTCAGACTCGGAAGGCTCCGAGGCCGATGCCAGTGCCTCCGGTGACAAATACAAACGAAGGTTCGAGCGCGCGCACCGAGAGTTGCAACTACTGCGCGCCCAGTTGCGCAGGCAGCACGAAGATGACCTGGAACAGCTTGTTTCTGTCAAGAAGCAGTTGGAGAAAAAGGTAAGTCATGATAAGATAATTTGGTTAATGATACGCCTCTTACTGAATCGATGGATCTGAGAGATAGAGTACTAAACAAATGAAGTGATAATATAAAAACACTGCGTTTGTAGCAGCGATATTGTTTTAGTACCGCCATGCGCCAATCACTGATTCTGATTTCATACTTTTGTTCTTATTCTGACGAAATACCTTAGGGTTACCACGACATTAAAATCATTTCGTTGGTATGCTTAACTTCAATGTTCGGATTCTTTATAGGCCATTGTAAATCGTTGAAAGTTCTGCTGATGGGAAAAGTCACAAAACTCGGCGTGATAAAACTGATATTTGGTGCCATCCTGCCACGTTATTTCAGAAATTGGGCGAGTTTGCGTCTAAGGTCCCATTCCATCCATTAGATACATACTCTGGGCCTCTGCCGAATCCATCGCGATCACAAGCGTAACGATTATATTATTGAACGAATTTCAGTAAATTCTAGACAATGTTAGTTGCTTTCGCGGAAGTTATAACTGGTCAATGGGCCGTGTTTACATAAATAGGTTAACGGTAAACAATATAACACTAATAACATCCTCTACCAACGTGGATCTGGTAGTAGTACCTTACCTTATGTTTTAATTTGAAGATTAGTTTCTTTTTTTTGTAAAGGTACGAAACGAATCTATATACCTAGGTACTATGTTTGTAATAGGAGTCGTGCAATGGGTAGGTATCGAACGCGCATCCTATCAATCGGTAGTCCAATGCCTTAGCCATATAAGGTCCTACTTTATTAGCAGAAGTCCCTAGGGGTTTTAGTACTCATCCTTATGAACAACTTTTACTATGGAACCAATGATAAAAATGCGAAGAAAAAATCTTCTGTTCCATTCGAATAACACAATATTACTCGACTAAATGTATGGAACCGCAGATTTTTTTTTTCGCGATTTCATGTTTAAACCCAAAGTAAACGGTGGATGGATGTTATTGTGTTGATAATGATTTAATATGGGCTTAATGGTCGATAAAATTAATAGAATAGAAGAATAGATAAACATTTATTTGGACACATTAACACATAATAAAAACGCAAGAAGGAAAAGAATGTCATAAAATTATCTTATTATTAAAATTCTTGATGACTTAGCCACAATCTGTACAAAATAACCTTAACAATTTAAAAAGCATCTTTTAAAATACCTAACCTTTTCACAGTTAGCCTGCAAAGTATTTCCGCGATTCTAAAATAAAAATCCTATTTCTACCACCGCACGCGCACGTTTACTTTCTTTCGTAAGTTAAACATCAGCAGTTGTTTTTAGATCGTTTGTTTGTCTGTCAGTCTGCGCTCATTTCCGAATCAGCTGATCTACAAACGCCTCTTTGATATTGCATGAATTTCAAGTCATACAAAATTAATTTGCCTGTGTTTGAAACTGACCCAGTTTTGTCTTGACACCGCAGATATGGTTCATTAGATACGGGCCATGAAAATGCGCTCGCCTAACTAGTCACAGATCACCCATGTGTACTATATGTAGTTTCCCGGCCAACAATATAAAACCCCTCCTTCACCCTGATAGTACCTGGATGTCGTAAAAAGCGATTCAAAGTCTATTTAAGAGGAAATACGGTCACCGAAACAATTGAAGAATAGGTATTTTTAAAATCTATTGCCATCGCTGGTGCTGGTCCGTTCGCCAAGCGAGAGCGAAAAGGAAAACTACACCACGGACTGATCAGACCTAAATAAAATCGTAAAAATCGAGGTTTTGTATTCCCCTGTTTCCTCCCCCAAAAGTGGACCGATTTTTATGTTTTTTTCACCAACTGTATTGGAAAACATTGTTATATGTCTATGTTTTGCTTTTTGAAATACACTGTCAAAATTTGCAATTTATGGAATTTTGGGAGGTCATGGCTCCTTTAGGAAGTAACTAATCAAAACAAGCTAACCGTAGAGATATGCTAGTGGTCAATATCTACATCGTTAAAAACAATCAATGCACTAGTAACGAAATCTAGGGAGAAAATCGAGACATGCGTATACATATCGACGCGACAGTTGAAACCCGGACGGTTGGTTTGACGGGTCTATTTATTCTAAGAAACATTTTTCTTTCCATTTTTTTTCGATTAACGTCTCTTCTATATGTAAAGATTCGTTTCTAGAACGAAAAAAAATGTCGCTTAGTACAAATAGCCTTTCAACAGTCGATTTACAAAACGCCGCCCGCGTTTCCAGTTGCTCCTCACTGATATTACTTCAGTATCGTGGGTACACTATACAAACGTATCTATACATCTCACATGCATACACACCCAGTCTCGGAAAAACCATCTAAGTAGGCCATACAAATATTTGATCTGCCAACCGTGCCATTAATATTGCTGATTATGCCAACAATATAGGCTGTAATGTCTTCATGGCCTAAGAACAACCTAGGTACTGTGACCATTAGTCTGTCTGTGTCGACAGAACTGACCTGCATTTTTTGAAGGTCTGATAACCCCTTTGGCATATAATAAACAATACGCACGTATCATTCTCCCAAGGTTCTGCAGAACTGTAACAAGGCTGTTTGCACAAAGACGCGTGCTTCATAATATGTATTATGTACACCATAGTTCGTGACGTATCATTGTAAACACTGTTCATAGGATTTGATTTCAGCCGGTTTCCTATTTTAATTCGTTCGAATTCTAGTGTTATTTAAAATTGTCTTTTAACCCTCGAAAAAAAAGACAAAATTGACAAGATTGAGTTTGTAGTCTGTATCTGTGGATCTGGGTATCTGTCTGTGACATCTTAGCTCCAAAACGGATGGACCGATTTCAATGCAGTTTTTTTAATTTAAAGTTAGTTTAATCGGGAATCATCTTAGGTATGCTTCATGAAATCTGTTCAGCCGTTCAAAGTTACCTACAGCTCTTTTATTAGTTGGATTCGGGGTTTTTTGTCGGTTAGGTTATTTTTGGACAAAGTCTCCGAATTCGTTCTTCTGAGGCCCTAGCGTATATTTCTTTTAACAATTTGACTTTATGTATCGACTATGTTCTGTGTGCTAATTGGCCCGCCCCGAGCTTTTCACCAATGAGAGCGCCGAACGCGATCGATGCGTAAAATCGTGATTATGGGAAAACGTACAGTCTTCTGTATTATTTTCATACAAATTTCACCAATTTCATGTATTTTATTCGAGGAAAATCCATCAGAAAATCGTTCGACGCTACCAAATTATTTTCTGACCGATTTTCCTCTACTAATACACTACTAACTATTCCTGGACTTATTTATTATTTTGTATTCATAGTTAAATAGCGAAAGCGGGCCTCTTTTGGCTTGTAGACCGTTGAAAAATATGGATAATATGGTCAAAGGCCTGCCTATTTTCCTTCCAAGCCTATCTATTTTGATCAACATGTTAATTAGATTCAATTACAGTGATTAACATTGCAGTCATGCTACAGATAAATGTATTTATCTATGAAAAAATCTCAACAATCTAATCTTAACATTGCAATCTTTATACGCAAATTAATAATCGACGATTTTTATCATCAACAACCGCCTACAAGCGAGACTTATTTTTACGCAAAGAATTTGTCATTGAATCCAGTCATAAATACCTACTTACATTATTTTGGACTGAAATAAATTTATGATCTCATTCCCTGGATTCCAAGTCTTGTAGGTACCCTTTTTACAGCTTAATTAACATGTACCAATTCGTTTGGGATGCGTATTTAAATTTGTTATTGCTGATCTTTGTGGTGATAAAAGGAATGTATCGTTTTCCTTTCAGTTGATTCATGAATCAACTCCTCCAAGCATCCAAGGAGACTTAAGGAGACTCGGATGATTGGATGCTTGGAGTCTCCTCTTTTACTATTTGGGCCATAACACACCAGCTACTTTTAGCGACAAAATCGCGCGTTTTCGCGTTCGTTATTTACTTTTTGTGAGCAAAATGCAGCCAACGAATATGAAAATACGCGATTCTGCTGCAAAGAGGCTTGACAGACCAGACTAGAACCTTCGATACAAATGCACATATATTAAAGCATCATGCAATATTGTAACCTTCTCCCAAGTGAAGTTGAGGTATATAGCTCTCAAGTTTAGCCACAAGCTTTATAATGACCTATTTAGGACCATGTTCACCAACAGTATAACAATTTTTAAAATTAAATCGGCCGATTAGCCGTATAAAAAATCTTATTTAAACGAGTGAATTTGCCTTAGTCGTTTGTTAAGTTGTCGCCGAATTTGGGCCTTAGTGTTGTGGTGTAATTTAGGAGAGACCTATGACCAGCAGTGTACTGCTATTAGATGATTTAATTCCATACATAGAATTTAAATAAATACATAAATAACATCACATCTCATTCCCGCGGGGGTAGGTAAAAACTACAGATCGCAGAGAATTTTAAGTAGGCACACTTTAATTAATAAACGCACGCGCACGCTTTGATAGTAGGCGGCGCGTAGGCAGTATTGTTTGCAACAACTTCCAATTACGTCATTAAGTAAACCGCTGATGGCATAGTGCAGACAAATAGAACAGTCAACACTTTCTTTCTGACGCACAATTTGACGTCATCTTCCAACCAACACTTTTTTGTGTATTTATGTTTGGACGAATGGTATTTCAGTTGTTTACATAATATCTAGAAAATCAACTAGGTCTTCCGATAGTTATCATAGATTTTATGTAAAAAGAATAATCAGATTTTACATGAAATCCAACAAATAGACAGCAATAGACAAAAATTTATGGTTTTTTATGCTACTGTGCGCGGGATTGACTCTCGGAATAAATATATGTAGGACCTACAGATAGCTGTTTTATTTTGATATAAGGCTGGAGGCCCAACAAGCCTCGCCATAGTCCGGTAAAGAAGCAAGCGAGATACAAAAAAAAATGCTGTTTTGGGTACGTAAAGATATTTGTGTGTACAATTACGTCTGTACAGAAGAAATGCTAATAGAAAAAAGAAAGAAAGAAAAATCATTTATTTGCCACAAAAAACAAGACACACTAGAATGATAGACATAGGTAATAAGAAGAGGACAGGTGCATAGACAGAGAATACATTTTTCTTAGGATGGCAACAGTGTAAAATTGAGTAGAAAAAATAATAGACGTAGCCATGGTTTTAATTAAAAAAAAAAAAAAAAAAACGATCTATTATATTAAAATTAAATGTGATAACAACATATAGGTAGTTCGTAATAAAATTACAATACATAATAATATCGAGGTATTTTTAGTGACCATCCATGACCTAGACCGAGACGTTGCCACTTGCCATCCGTTGTAGGGTTGGCAAATATTCATAAATCACTCCTACCTGTTACAACATAGAATGTTCTATTTTTAACCCCCGACAAAAAAGAGGAGTATTATGAGTTTGTAGTGTGTATCTGTCTTCAAAACGGATGGACTAATTTCAATGCAGTTTGTTAAATAATTGAAATTTTAGTTTTTACGTAAGCCGGAATTAAGCCTGATGTAATGCGAATTATTTGCACGATCGACTGGCGCTAACTATTTTCGGCCTCCGGGGGCCTGACACTTCAGGGGTTAATCGGGTATCATCTGAGCTATGTTTCATGAAAATCTGTTCAGACGTTCTAAAGTTACAGCTCTTTCTAGTTGAAGTCGAGGGTTTTTGACGGTTAGGTTATAATTATTACGCTAAGCATTCGATTTTCGTAAATTTTGATAAACGAAAAATATTCCACTTACATTCCTCAACCACATTACGATAACCTTTCTTTTTTGCTTTTTCGTCTTAACAAAAGTCGACTATTAAATTCTTAGTAATCTAGTCAATAGTTAACCAAAGAGGCCTACGCGTCTAGGTTCAACAGGTGACAGTGATCTCTTTATCTCGGCGTATCGCATCATCCTTGGCCCAATGTTCTGAGCTGATAGCACACCTCAGATCCCGATAGATAATATCTGCTTTATCGTCTTAGTTCGGTCACTTATCGCCAATGAGAGACTGCATTGTAAAGTTAAAGAAAAAGTTTCTAAAAAAAAAGTGTTTATGGAGTGATTTTAGTGCAAAAAATTGATCATGTTTTAACAAAACATCACTATTTGTTTACACAAAGTGATCTGTTTAAAAAAGCTATTTTTTTTTCTAAAATGCGTTCCTGTTTATTATCATTCGAAGAAAAGTGACTTGTCTTACATTGAGCAATAATTTTAAATAAAAAATGTTTCCGTATCGTACACAAAAATATTTTCACTACATGCTAAGTGACGAAATATTTGAGTGATAAATTCTAAGTGTTACTATAAAAAGTGGATATGACTTTAATGAATGTATTTTAATATTAGAGTGAATGCTTTCAACTGCAGATAAAGCAAGTTTTTATATTACTTGTGTCATCATTTACAATATTGAGGCCACTAAGGGAAACAAATTACTTCGATAAGTGTATAGTAATGTTAGTTTTATAATTAAAGTGGAGTGAAAAGTGTGTACGCGGTATAAGTGTTAATAATACTTAAGTATCTAATGGTTATGAAATGTCAAGATTATTTTGTCACAAATTGAAATGTGTCGTTACTCTCGAAGAATGTTCATGATACCATCCAGTGTTCAAGTGTGAATCAAAGTCACTACAGCCATAAAAAATACACACCCTATATAGCCATATTGAAAGGAAAATCTGACCCAGTTTTTCATCCATTGCCCCAATTTGGAGAGACCTTAATAGATTGGGCATGCCAATAATGTTATGTTGAATTCATGGAATGGAAAGATGAATGAAACAATTCAAATGCCAAAAGGGTATTGACACCTGCATTTCGTATTGTTTTTTTTTTCGTTAACCGACTTCAAAATTTCACAGAAAAATTACAATTTCGACAATTGCTTTAATAATGGAGGCAGAAACGGAGGTTAGTGCTCTTTAGTAAGGAATAATGTTTGGTAGTACAATAATTTAGTTATTTTATCGTTAACGAGCGCTTGTACTTGGCGGTCGTCCAACGGCGCGCGAGTTCGAGCGGCTCGAGTTACGTTTCGTAATACATTGCGTTTTAATACACATTGGTTTAATAACTGGATGTTATTATCGTTTTATTAGGGAGTTGTGTACGTTCGAGTGTTGTTGTGATGTTTAGCCTTCGGGAACGTTGGTCGTAAAAATATGTCGGACATAATGTTCCTCGAACAATTCCTCCATGGTCGCAAACAAAACAATGACACTCACACGAGCCGATGTTTGCACACAACATCAAATTAAACTAAATGTGACATGTCTAATCCTCTAAAAGTAATGCTGTTGTTTTCAATCCGATAACGATAGACAAAGATAGCAATACTTTTAGATATTTATAGGAAGTTAAAGTTTAGTTAATGTGCAATATCTAAGACCCAAAATCACCGACAATATAACAGACGGTTAGGACATAAATCAACCATTTGACAGGATCTTTTATGAGGGTAAACGGCCGTTTACATTTTAAACATCTGTTATATTTTTTGTGAACTTAGAGCAGTCTTTACAGGCAGTAAGAAGCCCGAAAGTCTGACGACGCAAGTAGCTACCATGGCCGTAGTTAGGGCAAGGATGGGCACTGCCCAAGTGACCATCAATCAAATATATATATATCGTTTTCATTATTTTTATCTCGAGAAAATGGTCCAGTACTATTACTCGTAAAATTATTTTATCATCTCCAAAAAACCTCCGATGTAACAAATTGACGACACGGTTGGTGCAGTGGCTAAGTGATTAGCTTTCTGCGCTACGTGCCGCGGGTTCGATCCCCGCACGGAACAAATATTTGTATGATCTACAGATAGTTGTTTCGGGTCTGGTTGTGTGTGCGTGTGACATGTATGTTTGTAAACTGTACCCTCGATACAGGAGAAATCCTAGTGAGGGGCAATGTTTATAATTAAAAAAAAAATTAAAAAAAAAGTTATCAAAATCGTCGCAGCCATTTCCGAGAACGCTAATATTACTCGCGGTGGCTTATCAGCTGGCCGGCTAGCAAAAATCCCTAGCTACGCCAATGTTAGCTACTTTACGATATTCAACTGCATCCAAAAGGTTAAACTTTAGTACTAGATATACAGATTCTAATTTTAACAAATTGGCACTTAATTCGTTAGACAGATACATCTTCTATCTCTCGCGACAAGATTAAAGTAATGAGTCATCGGTCTTTTTATTCTTTGTATTATTTTTACTTTCGTTGGAATAAATCAGCTGTTACTGAGATTTCTTCAGGTTTAATTAGACTAATGTGTGATTTTTTCTAGACTTTCAAATGTCATTAGAGCTTTAAACTACTTGTTGAATGACAATAGAAACTATAAAGCGTGTAAAGACTTTGTGTATTTATACGCATTGTTTATAGTCAGTAGTGTATACTGCATAGAAAGGAAAGCAAAGCGCTTAGCTACTAAGCCACTGGTCCAATTAGCCTACTGGCAAACTACTCAACTTTCTGTGTTACGGGTTATGGGTTCGAATCCCGCACGGAACATATTTTTATGACCTTTATCTGATAGTTGTTCCGAATAGTTTGTGCATGAAATTTATGTGTAATTGTACCCAAGCCACGGACCACAAAACGGGGTATATTTATTCATTTATTTCATGCTTTTCGTAAAAATATGTACAAAGGCGATTTTAATACCTAAAGCATTCTGTGCCAGACAACCTTAGGGTGATGCAGAGACAAAAACATGGCAGATGCACTAGTCATTATTATTAGGTTACTGGTAAAATATTTTTAATAGCAGCTTGTAAATGGCAATCGACTCGCAATGCTCCTTGGGGAAGCGTCGTGTTGGCAGTAGGGGCGCTAGTAGTAGTAGTAGTAGGGTCGGCAACGCTCGAGTGATTTCCCTGGCGGGCCGTATGCTTGTTTGCCACCTTAATGATATAAAAAAAACTCTGTTAGGAACTTAATAACGGCATCTCTGCATAACCCTTCAAGGAATATTGTCGTGATGCTATGTTATATTAATGACCGTATTCTTTTGTCTCCAGGTACAGGATGCGTACGAAGAAGTGGAGGAGCAAAGGGCGGTGGCTGCGCAGTGGAAGCGCAAGCTTCAGAAGCTGACCAACGACATGGCGGACCTGCGATCATTGCTGGATGAACAGGTAAACTTAACTATCATTTACAATTTAATTGACGACACGATTGGTGCCGTGGCTATGCGAGTGGCTTACTGCGCTATGTGTTACGGGTTCGATCCCCGCACGGAACAAATAGGTATGACCTACAGATATTTGTTCCCGGTCTGGGTGTATGTGCATCTGATTTGTTTGTTTGTAAACTGTACCCATGGATACAGGAGAAATTATAGTGGGGTACTGTTTTATACAGAATGACTGGTCTAACTAGGGATATACTGAAGGAGTTGTACTCATCATTATGAACAACTTTTAATATGGAACCAACGCTGAAATCACGAAAACATCAGGATGCCTAAAAAGGCCACATTGGGCAATTCATCTACTGATCTGCATAGTAACTCAAACAGATGATTACTGAATATGAACCTTATGCGGATGACATTAAGAGTTGTCAATTAAGTAGATAATTTGAAATTTGCAATATGAATCATATTGTGATTCATCTAAAGCGGCCTTTTTAGCCCCCCAGATGTTCCATAAATTTCGTCGAATAATAATATTTAATTATTTGTATGGAACCTGATATGTCTCGCGATTACAGAGTTGGTCCCACAGTAAAAGTTGTGTGTGCCGCAAGGCCGCCTAGCAGGAGCGTCATTAGTTGTTACCCGTCTCCCATCGCCCGCAGACCATGGGAGTATCATGAACGAACTTATTTACTCGTACCCCATAGTACGACTCTAAATAATAAGGACTAATATGCTACAGCAGTAGTACATAGACAATTAGTACCTAGTTAATAATACTTACACTGTCGTATTGGTTATGTACTGTAAAGGAAATGTAAAGGATAATAAATAAATAAATAAAATAAGTTCTACCTTTTTATTAGCATCTATTTTACTTGCTACAATTTTTCCGCAGACATGTCGCAATAACCTACTGGAGAAGCGTCAACGCAAGTTCGATAGCGAGCTTCAATCGTCTCAAGAAGAACTGAAGCGCGAGCGAAGCGCTAAGGAGCGACTGTCGCGGGAGCGAGACCAAGCTCACGCCGAGAAGTACGCGCTTGAACAGAGCCTCTCTGTAAGTACAAGTCAACTTCTATCAATGCACCAGCCTGCTGACAGCTGACAAATAGTCACGTGATTCTTAAATGTTCTCTTTATTACAAGTAGGTAAAGAAATTAACAAGCAATTAATGGTGAACGAATATCTATTTATTTATCAAAAAAAAACTCACTTACTTAAAGTAAAGTAGAGTAAAGTAAAGTTAAAGTAGAAAGTAAAAATAAAAGAAAAAGTAAATAGTAAAGTAAAAGTAGAGTAAAGTAAAGTAGTAAAGTAAAGTAGTAACGTAAAGTTAAAATTACTTTTGCCTGTTCTTAATACCAGCATGTTTTAACAGGAAGCTCGTCTGGAACTGGAGCTGAAAGAAGAGCGACTGGCAGCGGCGACTCGCGAGTTAGAGGAGCGAGGGGGAGGGGGAGACGAGGTCACCGCGCTCAGGAGGAACAAGACGGACCTGGAGCGGAGGGTTAGGGACCAGGAGGAAGAGCTGGACGAACTGGCCGGACAGATACAGGTACGTAATTGATACTGTGGAGCAAAGAGTCTAAAACAAATATTGTATGAAATTGAAGACACCATTTTTCTATGATCACCCCTTCGAAAAAGTTTTGCAATTTATTACAATAATTGTAGTCATAAAAATTGTAATGCATGTACAGTAAATGTGTGGCTTTTAAAAAATGAGTTCACAGGTGACAGCAAACGTAAATGATAGGTCCAGTAGAGTTCTGTTTTCAGAAATTTTTTTTTATGTATACATTGCTTTGAAAGTTCGTTAGTCGGTTCCATAGGAAGCAATAGCAAGAGTTACTTTTAGCGAGAATTATTGAGTCTCAAAATCAATTTACCTTATAACTTTGCATATTTTAAAAATGTACAATCTATCAGAAATAAACTTTTCATCCCACCATCTCGGAAAGAGTATTTTTAATCTTCAATATCTGAGTGGAAAAGCCGTTTTTATTCTCTAGAGGATAAAGTAAATTTTCATCCCACCATCTCGGAAAGAGTATTTTTAATAATAATAATAATAATATATTTATTTGCGTAAAACATGGTATATAAAGGTGTTATATTACAATTTGAGATCATACATGTTTTGCTTAAAATTAAAGCATGCAAACTAGTAACATTACAATTTATGTTCAAAAAATTCCTTAACAGTATAGAAATTATTTTCATTTAGCCATTGATACAATTTAATTTTAAATAGCCTGCGATTAAGTGTTTTTAATGTATTAGGTAATTTATTAAAAATACGTACACACATAGCCACGCAGCTTTTGTTATATTTTGTTAACCTAGGGAGCTCGTCCAGTACGAGTCTGTATTGGTCACGCCGACTCCGAGAACTTATTTCTTCTGCTGTTTTGAACAGTTCTTTATGTTTCCCCACAAACATGCAAGCTTCATATAAATATAATGAAGGTAACGGTAGCAAACCAAGCTTTTTAAATATTGGTTGACATGATTCGTCAGACGGAATACCGTATATGGCTCGCACACATTTTTTTTGGGCGATAAATGCTCTTTTTTGGTCAGTACTATTTCCCCACACAATTAGTCCATACCGTAACGAGGACTCAACGTATGCACGGTATGACATCACAGCCGTTTTTATATTTGTTACATTCTTAATCTGTTTAAGGGCGTAAACGAATTTATTTATTTTATTGCATACATTGTCAACCTGCGGTTTCCAGTCTAAGTGTTCATCAATTATTACTCCCAAAAATTTTGTTTGTGTTACTTGTAAAATTTTTGGTATATTCATTTTAAAATTCAATTTGTTATTATAAGATTTATTAAAATGTATGCATACAGATTTATTAAGATTAATAGATAAATTATTATTATTTAACCAGTTAATTAGATTGTCTATTGTATTATTTATGTCCGTTTCATGATCAGCAATTGATTTATATTTTTTATCAGTAGTAATGATTATGGAAATGTCATCAGCAAAAAGGAAACATTTGTGATTGGTTACATCAACTATATCGTTTATGTAAAGTAGGAATAGGATAGGACCCAATATGCTACCCTGGGGCACGCCGTGCTTTACATTTTTATATTCCGACGAATATGGTCTCATGTCCCTATTTTCATCAAGTTTATTGACAGCGACACTCTGTTTTCTGTCAGTTAGGTATGACGCTATCCACTGAAGTGGCAGTCCTCTGATTCCGAAAGCCTCTAATTTTTGTAATAATATATCATGTGAAACAAGATCAAATGCTTTCGACAAGTCAAAGAATAGTCCTGTTGTCAGCTTACTGTTGTTAATATTGGTCAGTACAGATTTCAAAAGTGAAAAGATTGCTAAGGTTGTGGATTTATGTTTTTGAAAGCCGAATTGCTCTTTTCTTATAATATTATATTTTTCGCAGTAATTAATTAATCTTTGATACATACACTTCTCGTATATTTTTGACAAGATGGGTATTAATGTTATAGGGCGATAATTGTTCATGTTAGTTTTGTCACCCTTTTTAAACACCGGTTTAACAAGGGACATTTTTAGTGCATTAGGAAATAGACCTTGTGAAAAGGACAGGTTGATTAGATATGTCAACACCCCACTTATTTCTTTGACACATGTTTTAATGATTCTGGTGTTAAGTTCGTCGTAGCCTTCAGAATTGGTATTATTTAACGATAGTATCTGTAGCTTTACCTCATTTTCGGACATAGGTTTGAGGAACATCGAGTTAGAAAATAAGTTTTTTCTGGGGTAACTATAATATGTACAATTTTGTGTAGAGATAGTATTTGTATAATGATTATTAAAAGCGGAGGCTATTTCGGCTGGTTTTGTGAGTATGGTATTGTCAATTTTAATGTGTTCAATATTGTTTTTGGAATGTGTACTGTGTACTTCGTTTTTTATAACTGTCCATGTAGCTTTACATTTGTTGTTATTATTGCTCATATACTTTATGTTAGCATTTCGTTTAGCATTGTGGATACATTTTTGAAACATATTAGAATATGTGGTATATCTAGTCTTGTTAGTTATATTTTTATTCTTGTAAAATTGGTATCGTAAGAAACGCTTAGTTTTTGAACTCTGTTTGAGGCCCTTACTTATCCATGTTTGTTTCTTTTTATTGTTTACATTAATTTTTACCCTTACTTTTGGAAAACAGAGATTATGAAACAGACATATCAACTCATGGAAACCACTGAATGCCGTATTTGCATCGTTATCCAAGTAAATATAACTCCATGATAGGCTGCCTAAGCATTCTCTAAACTTATAGGTATTATCTAGACTGTAATCTCTTTTGTAAATATAATATGTTGCAGTTTTTGTTGTTTGAAACCTTAGAGGGAAACATAGCATTTGTGCTGTGTCGTGATCAGAGAGATGAAGTGGCAGTACTGTTGCAATGGCATCAGGTATATTACTTAATATATGGTCTATACAAGAGGATTTACGAGTAGCTACATTCATATGAATTTTTACATTGTGATTGTGTGCTAGGTCTTGAAATTCTTGAGTGATTTTGCCTTTTTTCAAGGTATTTATATTAATGTCACCTGTTAGGACTATGCGTGTTTTAGGTTTGTATTTCTTGAATAGGTCATGTAATACACTATCCAGCTTAGTTAAAAATTGATTAGGATCGGACTGAGGTGTTCTATATAGACAAATAATCACTAATTTATCATTTGCTAGCTCTATGCCACATGCCTCGAATGTATTTACTGTTGCATAGGTTTTTAGAAATGGTAACTCTTTGAAAGTGAGTCCCTTTTTGACCAGAATACAAGTGCCACCTCGGTGTTTATCCCTGCAAAAATTTGTAGCCATTTCGTAATTCAATAACTTTAGATAGTTCTCATGTCCTTTTTTAATAAATGTTTCAGAGAGGCAAATTACATGTGGGTCATTCTGTAAATCTCGCATCTCTTGTAATGTTAATTCCAATAGTTCTTGTTTCGATAATACACTTGCAATGTTTTGGTGGAGTATCCTAAAATTGTGTGATGTAGGTGTTGTATTTCTAGGTACGAAAAAATGTATCGTTTTTTGTAATTGAGGAAAAGTAATATGGTATAATACCTTTTTTATGTTTCCCAGAAGGAATACGAGTATTGTTATTTGGTTCGGGTTCTCTGCTTTTGCTACTTATGAAATAAAAAGGAATGGTACCTTTTTTGGGCTCATTTTTATTCCCTGGTTTTGGAAAAAAGCTTGATTTGCTACTTGCTAAGTATTTCCTGAGTTGAACTGGATTTAAATATTTTTGATAATAATCTTCGCAATCTATTGTGTAATTTATTGTTTTGCAAATGTCAGATAAGCTGTTATGTCGGCAATACGTGAAATGACAATTTTTATAGTGTTTACAAATATTTTTGATACGATAATTCAATTTGTCGACATCTAGGTGGTAATTTTTGAAAACATTTAATACAATAATATTATTTTTACAGAATGCATGTAGTAAAATTTTTAGTTGAGATAACACATGTCCCATGTTATAGTCATTTTCGCCTAAGCATATTACAATTTTGTCATCTGTTCGTAGGACAACATTGGTACAGCTCTTCATTATTGTGTCGCTATGTGCATTTGGCATCGTTTGGGCGAGGACTTCATATTTTTCATACTGCGTAGTCTTTCTTGAGTGTATAAGGGCAGCAGCCAGACCGACGCATTGTTGCGCACCGAAGATCATTATTCTTTTTCCGAATTCACGATTTTGTTGGACTGTAGTGGGTTTTGTTGTACAGGTTTTAGCTGAAAAAATCTGCTCTGGTTTGGGTGGAATTCTTAGAGATTGCTCAAGAACCTGTATTTGTGTAGTGAGAGTTTCTATCTCATGTTCTGCGTTTTGAAGTTCTTTTTGTAAGGCTGTGATTTTTAATTGCAGATGTAAATATGTGATGTTGATGTTGCAATCGGAATTCAACGTAGGTCTCGGTGAGGAAGGTGTAGAGGACACGTTACGACTTAAGCGAAAGTGCTTTTTCATTTTATCACTGTCTATAGGGCTGCTTTCTAAAATTGTAGAAGAATGACATAACGACTTTAATATTTTAATGTCTTTAGTTAGTTTGTTCACTTGTTTATTTAAGTCATTTTTTTCTAGTATTGTATTTTCTAGCTCATTCTCCGTACTTTCCAGTTTATTAGTCAATTGGGCTATAGTATCTTCAATATCTGAGTGGAAAAGCCGTTTTTATTCTCTAGAGGATAAAGTAAATTGAATTTAGAACATCGTGTGCACTAAGTTTGTGAATTAAACGTTTTTTTTTTGCATTTAGTCATTTCCTCGCTGAGGTGGAATGAAAAGTTACGTGTTGCACTCGACTGCAAAGATTTTTCACCTCGTGCTCTTTTGATTCCCTCGCTAACGCTCAGGATTCTAATTTTGAATCACTCGCTGCGCTCGTGATTCAATTTTAGAATCCTTCGCTTGCTCGGTCATCAAAATTGAACACGCGGTTAAAAAGCAACTTTGCACTCTTGTATAACAAATAACTATTAACATTTCTATAAAGAATACAATTTTTTGTGTATTTGAGATTAATTACACAAATACACACACACACATATACATGAGGAATATGAAAATAGTCTTCTCCGCGCAATACTTAATCAATATCATCAACTCTTTTTAACTAATTCGTCTTATTCCAGTTGTTGGAAAGCTCGAAGCTTCGCCTGGAGATGCTGCTGGAGCAGCAACGCAAGGAGGCGCGACTGGAGGCGGCCGCCAGGGACGATGAGATGGAGGAAACCAGGGCCAACGCCTCCAAGAAACTTAAGAGTAAGTCCATAATTATTTTTAATTAAAAATAATAAAATAAAATTATACTAATTGTCTCATTGATGAGAAAGGTTAGCGACAATATAATTCTGAGGGACTAAAAAGGCTACATTTAGCAATTCACCTACGAATCTCCATGGTAACTGTCAAACAGATGATTGCGGAATATGAACCTTACGCGTATGATATTAAGACTCATCAATTAAGGGGATATTTCGACATTTTTAATATGAATCATCATTACTATGATTCATTTAAAAGCGGCCTTTTTAGACCCCCTGATCCGCATATGAATCCGGAAAGTCAGAGGTGTAGGCAGGGATTGAACTGAGACCCATGGGCGTACGAGGGGGAGACCTCTGCCCCCCTGGACCTTCCCTGCCTCTCACACATTATCATTGGTTAATTATGTGCCTATATCTAAGTTCTGTTGAAATTTATGATTTCTCCCTAGGCCAAAAGCTGGGGAAATACCTGATTTGTCCCCCCCCCCCCTTAGGCCACGCCCATTGGGGTAAACTGGGTACACCCATGCTCAGACCCTCAAGCATTCAACCGCTAGACTGTCACTTTAGTATTTAGGAATAAACTTCTAAAAAGTAACCTTTGCATTTCCTTCTAGTACTTGAAAGTCAACTGGAGAGCGAACACTCCGAGCGCAGTTTATTACTACGCGAGCGACACGAACTGGAGCGACGCCTGGCCGCACTCGAAGAGACGGCGCGCGTCGAGAACCACGAACAAGCACAACTGCTGCAGAGACTCAAGAGGTAGGTGGCACAAATATTAACAACCAGATTAAGGTATTCGAGACCAGCGGGTCTACCGCGTAACTAAAATGGTAATGAACATCGACACTGGTAATAAACTTCAATACGATCGTGAGAGACTAAACTTCGAGCTAACTTATAAAAAATTACCAATCATGAAGTTGGGACTCCTATCTTCATGATCTGTAATTTTTTTACAAGGTAGCTCATAGTTTAGTCTTTCACGATCGTATTGAAGTTTATTACCAGTGTCGATGTTCATTACCATTTAAGTTACGCGGTAGACCCGCAGACTCTGAAACATTTCCTTAGAAATTATTTATTTGCTTAATACAGGTAGATATAAACAGATGTTATGTTACATATAAATATAAAATACTCTGTATCCCTAATAAGGTGTGCAAATATTTATGTTATTGTTAATTTAATTAAATCATTATTAAAATAACATTACTTACAAAATTATTACACACAAAACAAAAAAATAATAATAATAAAATAAAATAAGTTCCGAATACTACAAAGGTTTAAAAATTAAAATTGTCAGATGAATTATAGAGGTAGCTCAAAGTTTAGTGTCTCACAATCGTATTGAAGTTCATTACCAGAGTCGATGTTCATTACCATTTTCGTTACGCAGTAGGCGACCTCATGCCTACACAGCATTTAGTATTTGTAAAAATTGCCATGTTCATTGCAGGGACCTGAAGAGATACCGCGCTCTGCTCCGCGACGCTCAGACCATGCTCGAGCAGAAGGAGAAGGAAGGCGGCGCTAAGGCGCAGATCAGACAGCTCAAGAACCAGGTAAGAGTTCATAATTATTTTGTCTATCCCTCTAGAGCATTTCTTGATCTTGAATTTTATTTTATTTTTCTTTCCAATTTTCGTTTATTTTACGTTGCACCCACCATGTTTGTCTCTGCATCACCCTAAGGTAGACTGGCAGAAAATGCCTATGGCATTAAGTCCGCCTTTGTGCAGTGTTTTTTTTTTACCTGTGCATAACGCATTAAATAAATAATAGTAAATAATAGAGCAGGGGTGGCCAACCTGATTAGACCCAAGATCTACTGTTTACTGACAAAACCCTGTGCGCCCTACCAACTACATACTTCTTGAAATTTTAAATAAATATGTACATTGAACTTATGTGGTTTTTGCTTTACTACGGTCGACTGGACTATAGCCGCGATCAACCGGTTGGCCACCCCTGCTCTAGAGTATCCCCATTATTTGTACCCTTGTTTCATTTCCGCTGTTATTCAATTGGTCTCAAGCGTCGGAAATCTAAAACCATACAAGCTAATAATATAAAAAGTTTTTTTTTTTTTTATATTAATAGTCTTAATTAAAATTTGACCTCTTGATATTATTATATTAGAAATTTATTTTAATGTGATTTTATGTTGTGTTGTATCTACATAATAATTTTGTTTATAAACGAAACTGTAAATGTTTTTATTATTATTATGATGTCGTTGTCTATAATTATTACAACACTAGAAAAGCTAGAATTGTATGTAATTTATTAATTGTGTAGTATCTGTAATGTTGACGATCCTCAATAAAAAAAAAATACGCAGCTCCAATTTTGAGCATAAAATCCCGCTATGCCCTACCTCTCTTAAAATTCCTTATTAAAAGACATTTGAACTTTATTTCCCTAGGTGGAAGACCTAGAACTAGCAGTCCGAGCAGCAACGAAGGCCCGTCAAACAGCGGAAGCAGAAGCAGCTGAAGCGAACGCAGCGCTGGAGGAAGCGACGCGAGCGCGGACCGACGCCGCCGAGCGAGCCATGACCGCCGCCAGGGACGCCGCCGCCGCGCGCGCCATGCTCGACGACGCCGAGGAGGAGGCGGCAGAGGTGGGTGTTGCCATGTGGAGGGACTGGGGAATTAAATGACATGAAATTTATTATTTTGCAAGAATTGTAGTGCGGTACAAATGGTCGAGTTTTAACAATTCGCTAAATATAGCATTTGAAATTACTTAGTTCCTTCTTTTTTTTTTTTTTTTTTTTTTCTTTCCTACTAGGTAGACGATATATTTTAAAAAATGGGACGACATTACATGTTGCATGATGTATAGATGTCTGGTAAAACGACTTTCAAATGGCATCGATTGGCCGAGTCGAATCTGTGCGAAATAAAGATCAAAAGGCCAATAAATTGTGTTCTTAAAAAATATCCCTAATATTTCCTTCCATTCCAGCTTCTCAAGAAATACCGGTCAAGCACGAGCGCCCTGTGCGCCGCACAGAACGAGACGCGCCTGGCGTGCGCGCGCGCCGACGCCGCCGCCGAGGAAGCGCGCGCCGCCCGCGACAAGCTGGCCGAGCTCGCCGCGCGCCTGGCGCACGCGGAGGCCGGCCACTCGCACGGCCAGCTGGAGGCCGAGCGGCGCCGGGAGCTGCGGAATAAGGTATAGTGCCATCAGACAAAGGTACCGGTCCAGCACGAGCGCCCTGTGCGCCGCCCGCGACAAGCTGGCCGAGCTCGCCGCGCGCCTGGCGCACGCGGAGGCCGGCCACTCGCACGGCCAGCTGGAGGCCGAGCGGCGCCGGGAGCTGCGGAATAAGGTATAGTGCCATCAGACAAAGGTACCGGTCCAGCACGAGCGCCCTGTGCGCCGCCCGCGACAAGCTGGCCGAGCTCGCCGCGCGCCTGGCGCACGCGGAGGCCGGCCACTCGCACGGCCAGCTGGAGGCCGAGCGGCGCCGGGAGCTGCGGAATAAGGTATAGTGCCATCAGACAAAGGTACCGGTCCAGCACGAGCGCCCTGTGCGCCGCCCGCGACAAGCTGGCCGAGCTCGCCGCGCGCCTGGCGCACGCGGAGGCCGGCCACTCGCACGGCCAGCTGGAGGCCGAGCGGCGCCGGGAGCTGCGGAATAAGGTATAGTGCCATCAGACAAAGGTACCGGTCCAGCACGAGCGCCCTGTGCGCCGCCCGCGACAAGCTGGCCGAGCTCGCCGCGCGCCTGGCGCACGCGGAGGCCGGCCACTCGCACGGCCAGCTGGAGGCCGAGCGGCGCCGGGAGCTGCGGAATAAGGTATAGTGCCATCAGACAAAGGTACCGGTCCAGCACGAGCGCCCTGTGCGCCGCACAGAACGAGACGCGCCTGGCGTGCGCGCGCGCCGGAGCTGCGGAATAAGGTATACTGCAAATAAATAAAGGCGTCATCACTGCGCAACGAGACATAAGCTTTAGATATGTATAAGAGCACGTGCAGACGCTAATATTTTTATATCTCTAGAATAGAATAGATCTTTATTTCATGTAAACCAAATACAGGCACTTATGAAATGTCGTCACTCTATATAGGTTCGCGGTTCCAAATAGTAGGTCCTATGGAGAAGAACCGGCAAGAAATTCTACGGAAACTCTTTTAAAATAATGATTACAATCTTGATAGTATTCCATGTAGCGATAGGTGTCGCTACAACCTCAATCATATTTCAAAATTTATCATTTCTCTAATAAGTATACCTACTATTTATCTTTGTATGGCAAAATTAAAAGAGACATACGAATTAAAACTTACATAGCAACTTAGAAAGAAAGAAAGAAAACAGTTTGATTCTGGACTCGCCAGGAACAAATAAATGTACAAAAGTAAAAAATTAAAATAAAAAACCTAAAATAATAACAAAAGAAAAATACTAATTAAAGCAACCTGGACGAGAAGAAAAATGGCCCCCATCTCAGCATAATACTGTGACATTTAGAAATAGAAAATGTCACAGCGCTGGTATTCTGATGGAGCCGCCAACTTCAACGCCATTCAGTTTTAATTAATGACACGTCTTAAATTTACCACTATTTTGCTTCTCCAGGAGTTGGAATCCAGCTTGGAGTTGGAAGCAACCGCTCGCGGTCGTCTGGAAGGCCAGCTGTCCAGGTTACGTGAGGCCCACGAACAACTGGCCTCAGAGCTAGGCACCGCCCGAGCAAGAGAGCAACACACTGCGGATGAAGTGCGCAAGTTCACCAGACAACTACGGTAAGTTCTTTAAAGATGATAATAATAATAGTTCAATTGTATTATCCACAACAGGTGTAATACCTAAACAACTTCATCAATCTTCAAAAACACTAGATTTTGCATCCTACACGTACCTAAACCTACAAAAAGTTGTTGTACTCAGGGACGGATACCGATATTTTAGAAATATCGATATTCGGCTGTAAGATACCGATATTTTACAAATATATCGGTATATTCAAGTATCTGTAAAATATCGATACAAAATATCGCTTTTTTAAGTACCGGTATTAAATTATCGATATTTATATCGATACTCAATACCGATTTTAATATCGGTATTGATACAAATATAGACAAATTAAAGTATCGATATTTATGTACTGAAATTAAATATCGGTACCGATATCGATAAAAAAATACCAGTATATCGGTATTATATCGATATTTTTATATCGGTATAAATAAATATCGGTAATCCGGTCCCTGGTTGTACTGAATACAGGAATGTCAGGAAATTCCTGCAAAATGACACAGACAATGACACCCCACACACAATTAACTGGCAATTATCACAATGCGAAAAATATTGTTTCGCAATTTATTAAAAATACATTTAGGTATAACATATTCTTTTTATAGATACAGAGGGCCGTAGAAAGTTTCTTCCGTGCATAACAGTCTTGCAATTTGGCTTTGAAGTTGTTCCAATTTCCCGATACCTTTACTTGAACATTAGTCATGAGTTCCAACTTCTAAACTCGTACTATCAATCCACAGAGAGCTGAAAGAAGAGAACTCAGCTCTAAACGCGAAGCTGAGCGAGGCGGGTCGCGCCAAGGCTGCAGCTGAAGCAGCCACGGCGGCTGCGGCTGCCGACGCCGCCGCGGCGCGGGACGAGGCGCGGCTGGCGGCGCGCCGGGCCACTGCGCTGCAGGAGGCCATCGCCGGCGACCTGTCCAGCCCCGGGGACTCCCGGGACACCGACAGGTCTGCACTAATTAAGTTTCATTTTCTATGGAGAAATTGTGTGTGTGCAAGTTCGTTCATAACACTACCATGGTCCGCGGGCGGCGGGGGACGGGTAACAACAAATGACGCCCCCCTAATTTGAACAATCGGCGATCAACTATAAATAAATCTATGTACCTCTTTTATTTACTTTTTTTTTTTTTTTTTATTTGTTCACATATCGGACATTACAATTTTCCTTACATTTGAATGATTATCTTAGAATAAACATTAAATTGTATGCCCTAAAATAGTGAACACAGCAACCATTTTAAGTTAAACTTACAATCAATTAGATATTACATTCAATCAATTTAATTGCACAACAATAAAAATATATGTACATAAAATCATACATCAATTGTATGTATCTTGGGCGAGGAAATAGATCGCCAGTTGCTTCTTCGTCGGCGGTGGGACAAGTGCCTAAACCTGCGTCTCCGTTAAGAAACAGTTACGTTATGAAAGTTACCGTACTAACAATTTTTGTACTTTGTTCCAGCGACAACGACAGCTACAGCTCGGACGAGTCAATCGGCACGTTCCTAGCGAACCACAAGCTGAGCCCATCCGCGCCCTCACGGAGCAGCGTGCATCTGGAGACACAGAAGTGAGTATACCGCGGACGCTACTAAATATTTTTAATAATTAGCCTAAATAAACTTTAAAAAAAGTAAAAACCGACTTCAAGAAACTAGAACGTAGGTATAATATAGTTTTCTTAAAAAACTTAACAGCTTTTGAATTCGGTGCCGCTGCCAATCTAAAGTGCATTGAAGAATTAAAGGTCTCGACTTCAACAGCTTTTAAGTTTATCATAAATTATTTTATACGTTTTAATTTTCTGAAGTCCGTTTTTACATTTTTTAAGAATAAGAATATTTATTAGCTGGAAACACTGGTTTATTTTATTGTTCAATTTTAAGTGGAATAAATTGTGCAGCAATTGCTATCTCCGAAGGTCTTCATCAGATCGTCACCAAATTTAAATGGGAACACCTCGGGTGGATACTCCTTCAAACAAAAAAATAAATCATTAAAATCGGCTACAAAAAATAATACAGTCTTAATGAGAACCTCCTACTTTTATGGAAGTCGATTAAAAAATATTGGCAGATTAGTTAACAATAAACTAAACCCCTGAATACAACAGAATTGTGTTAATGTAATATTTACTTAAACTGTGTAGAGTAATATTTATTCGTCCCCACAGATCTCACTCCTCCGAAGGTCGCCAGAGCCGGTCTAGCGTGGGCTCCAGCAAGCAGATGAGCCCCACTAAGGAATCGTTCGCATAACAGCAGCCCGCCGGCGCTGGGCTCCTCACGCGCGCACTGCCCGCGCTCTGCGCCGTGTTCTGCAGCCGACAGCCG
This sequence comes from Allophyes oxyacanthae, assembly GCA_932294325.1. Lineage (NCBI taxonomy): Eukaryota > Metazoa > Arthropoda > Insecta > Lepidoptera > Noctuidae > Allophyes > Allophyes oxyacanthae. Next base: position 10,609,530 of record OW028628.1, read on the forward strand.
CCCGCGCCGCATCTTGTGCTCGACTGAATAAATAAACGTCAAAATGACAGCTGTCAAAATAAACGTCAATCTGACAGATATCAAAAAGTGGCGTAAAATGTGTGTGAGATCAAAGACTCCTGTGAGAATGATATTGATGTCTTTCATAATTTAATCATGCACCGATACCAGCGATGAATTATAATTATACAATTATACAGCGTAGGAATAGTACTCGACGCTTGGAATTAACTGTAACGATGGCTCCTAAAATTAGACTGCTCAGTAAACAATAATATTACACTTTTGAACATCATTACTCATTATACATTAATCGATTATACATTCGAATCTTTCATGTATTATTAGAAAAGCTTTTGATATGAAATTATTGACGCAATTTAAACGGTTTTATAAAGATTTTTAGGTAATGCAGTGTATTTAGAACTAGATGGCGCTGATGTCCTGAGCAATGTTGCCAGGTTTAAAAATGAATGCATTCCAGATTTAAAAAATATCTTTAAACAGCTTCTGAGTACTACATCGGCGCCATTGTACCTACCTAGGCTTGGACTTTAATTTATTTAGCGTAGAATTTTTGTAGGAAATTAATTATTATCGGTTAGAGATCGCTGGGCGACCGGCCAGCCAGTCAGTATTTAGACGGCCTAGCGTGGCGTGTAACTTACAAAATAATGTTAGGTTCTTTGTTATTTAGTTAGCTAACTTTTGTAAATAACTAGATGGCATATACATTTTTATTATTTAATTTGTAATATTCGTGTGATCAGACTGTTATACTATGATTTATTTGTTACAAATGAGTTATTGTTTTATAGTAGACTTGGAACATATCTGATAGGTAATTAAAACATTTTCAACTCCCTTCACGACTGGTTTGTTTTATAGTAATTTTAATATACACTAGCTGATTATTCATTATTAAATGTACTCCTCATTATAATAGTGTATCGTAATTGTGTAACTCCATTATTCAATCTATATATACGTATTATATCTATGTGTCTGTAACCATAATAAAATTGTCTATAATGTGTACTGTACGTTAATGTGATGATACGTTACTGCATTCAATACTGGTTGTAAAATGAAATTATTTAATAAAGTAACTGAAATATAATGTTTTGTTTTATTTTAAAATACGATCATCAAACTAGCGTTTCGCCAGGGCCAGTGTATAATAATCCCAGAGAAATGAGGTGGCTGTAGGGGAGCCCTACTTATTATTTCTATGGGTGGCATCGATCGCATAAAATTGAAACAACAATGAAAACGAATCACGTGATCTTTCGATAGCACAAAGAACCGGCCGGTAGAGTCAGCGGCGGGTTTTTTTATCTGATAAGTTATGTTTTTATTAACTCGTTGGCTATGCAGATCAATTGCTTGTCCAACATTTCCATGTAGGTATTTCATACCACCGAGGGGCTTCATGTAGTAGGTAAAAATCCCATATTCCCCCATCCTGAAGGTCGGAACACGGGAGCTTTTTGAAAGTAGAAATAAAAAGGAATCAATTTCCTCACTAGCGGCGTTTATGTTTGACTTGAATTCTCTGAAGGCCATTTTAATGATTTGCTTTCCGATTCAATGTTCAGACTTCAGACGTATATTCCTTGCTTCAGACTATCGGCGAAATACCCTCACATGACTGCCTCACTCTGCACTCATTCCGATACAATATAGGTTTAGCGTAAGCGGGTTCTTCATCTGATTTCATACGGAGTATTAATCACAGATTAATATATTTGTTGGTATTAATGTCCTCCGTCTACGATTGTAGCCAAGAACATTGATTGTAGCTGATTGCCATTTGCCACTGATTGCAGTACATTTTTTTTTCAACCAACGGAATTTGAGGGTATTTGGAATTTGAGATCTATCATCACTATCATTCACAATGTCACCTGAAATGGAGCAGTAACAAAACGTTAATTACGTTTGGAAACTACAAATTGAATTTGAAAACATGGGGATAAAACATGTACCTACTCCGCTACTCGTATAAATTAATAGTATCTAAATAACCATAGAAATGATTTTAATTATAAACTCCACTGACCATATTACATTATAGGTATTTTACAGTATTTTATTTAATCTTACTTTTTTGTTACCTTGGCCCTCTCCGTATTTAGATATGTTTCTAAACGTATAAAAAATTAGCATAAAATTAGTCATCATCAAAACATCGATTAATTAATCGATTAATAATATCAATTCGCAAATGACATTTATATAAAAAACTTTAAACTTCTAATAAAATGAATGTGAATTGCGAGGTGATCAATGCAAACTGTCTTTGCTTCATACAAACTTCAAACTTAATTCCAATATCGATCCTTAAACATTGTTTATTTCCACGAATTATTGTGAATTATTTGTTGTCGACATGTCGCTATTTTTATATTGTAATTTATCGGTTAGTAACTAGTTTATTAAAAAATCCGCGTGTGTAAAGGTGGATTGTATTTCTCATAGGCTACGTTCCGTAATTCATTTTTCGGTGTGAAAGTCACTCGTGCGATTGTCGCTTGCTTATCGGGAATAATTGAACGGCTTCGGGCGATCCACAGCTGTGTTACGCAAGTGATCAATCGAACGACCTCTAATATCTGTTGAATCCTATGACTACAGTCATTGGTCGGTTGACAGCACTGCAACCGAGTGCGACTTTCACCCTAATAATTTACGGGGTGACCGGAGCGATCGCCCAACGACGCTCGCTCTTATATTAATAACTGAACGGTTTAGTGATCCCGGATGATCGAGCGTCGTCGAGCGTCATCCGCCGTAATTACTGAACACCCCCATGTACCTAACTAAATATGATTAAAATGGCTTATTGCCACTCGGGTGGTTGAAACCGGTCCTGCAAGTTGGGTAGCTAGTGACTACATTAATTTTTGTAATATGCACGCCAAAACAATATTTTTATAAATTTATTTTAACTAGTGGTCGCCCGGTGGTCGAAATTCGACCGTAATTTTTGCTTTCTGCACTCCTTTTCCAAACTTTAACTATGCTAAATAAATAAACAATATATATATCCTTCGTGAGTGCAATATGCTATAAAAGAGGTACAAAGTTAAGTCTTCACGTATTAATATATACATTATTAATAAAATCATGATTCGAATCGATTATGTAGCCTTATCAATTCGTTGAGCTTTTGACATCACTACTATTGTTACGCCCCTTCTGTCGTGTCAAAAGTGCGTTTGCAAGTTTTATTACATTTGATTACAGTTTTGTCGTATAATTAGAATATTTTGTGCATTTATTTATAAAGCTTTAATACTTTGATTATTTATTTCTGTATACATTTTCATTTGACGTGTATTTACGCGAACTACCTGTCAAATTCACTTGATATTTTAATATTGATTTTTAGGTCGGCTGTTTCAATTAAATTGTTTTCTTCCATCAAATTGTAGTCAAATATTAGTAAAAGTAAAGTTAAGGAACGAAGATGACTGATTCAAAGTATTTTACCACTACGAAGAAGGGCGAGATATTCGAACTCAAATCTGAGTTGAACAGTGATAAAAAGGAAAAAAAGAAGGAGGCTGTAAAAAAAGTAAGTTTAGACACATCTTTAAACCCAATAACATGTTTATACAGGGGGCTTACTACGAGCTCTTATAGCAGGATTAGCAGGGCTGAAAGTGAACTGCCCAGAAATTTCTAGAATAAGCTGACCTTTCACTGTACAAAAAGCCTATACAGTGTGGGGTCAGCTCATACTGGAAATGTCTGGACAGTTAAATTTCAGCCCTGTTATAAGAGTTGGTAGTAACCCCCAGTTGTTTCATACCACAACTAGCTGTGAAACATGCCCAAGTTCTATTGAGAGCCTAATTTTTTTTAACATGTTCAAATGATGATTAATCATGTCATTAATCATTCACTACCTAACAAAATGAAGATTATTATCATCCACATTAGCTAGTTGGCCCAATTCTGTTATCTTCTAGAGTTTATAAACAGTTTTCAAATGCAAACACATTGGAAAGTGTAATTGTATTGCATAATAGATTGATTTTTTTTCTATTATGTGCTCTGAGGGTAAATGCTATAGAAAGTTGGGAGTTTTCTAGGTATTTCTCCTAATATGATGTGTTATATGTATCTTGCTCATATAGTAGATGTTAACAGGATACTTTATGTGGGTAGATGGAGGTGTGTTTGATCCTTAGGTAGAGTTATAACTTTCCCCTCTGAAATACAAGAGGTTGCTGTTTAAGTCTAAATGGATAGCGGGGACTGCGGGGCCCAAACGCTTCAAGAATTGGTGATGTTTGTGCAGGTACAGCTAACTTCAGAAAGGCACTGTTAAGGCAATATGCAAGCTGTATTATTGAGTCTTTTATATATTTGTATTTCCATATATTTGTTCCCGCTGTTGGTATTCAGATATGACTCCCATAACGCAGCAGAAACAATAAAAAAATAGATTGTTTGTCAGTCACCTGTAGAATGACAGAGCATTTAACATGTTAAATAATTGGCAGGATTTTCATTCGTCCATTAAATTTTCTGACCAGGTCATAGCATCAATGACAGTCGGCAAGGATGTATCAGCATTATTCCCTGATGTTGTGAACTGCATGCAGACTGATAACTTGGAGCTGAAGAAGCTGGTCTACTTGTACCTGATGAACTACGCCAAGTCTCAGCCAGACATGGCTATTATGGCCGTCAATACTTTTGTCAAGGTATGTTATATGGTATAATGAGGTCGGATTGAATTACAAATGTGGGTTATTCAGAAAATGTTATGTTAGATTATAAAAATGTATTGTAAGAGTTGATAAATGTGTACAGATAATAATTTTAATGGGTAACCAGCCTTTGAAGCTGCATGGGAGGGTGTAGCTGCTTTGTTACAATGGTAGTACCCTCGATGGAGTGTACACTCATCACAACAACCAACCTTCAACACATTTATATTTACAAGACAGATTGTGGAGTTGCACAAAGAAAAAGAAATGTGTTTACCTATTGTATTACACTGATCTTTTTATGCAATGCGCCACGGTTAGTTAAAAACAAGGAAGTGCAGGAATAACTGGAAATCTTCACGGTCAAAGATGAGATTGAAAGATCATGTCAGGCTTATAAACAGTAACTCGAGCAACATAAAAATATAAGCCAATATGCTTTTGAACATTAAAAATAGTACCTATATTCTGACTAAAAAGACCATGCCTAGCCTTTCTTTTCTTTAATTAAAAAGGGATGCCACTGCCATGATCAGAGGATGTGTAAAATAATGAGAACTGATTTGATTATAGCGAGGAGTTTGATCACAGATAGAGTAATAAAGAAAAAAACCTATTGTATTATTAGAGTCATATTTAGTGACCCGTGGGCCGCGGGACAATTAGGATATCAAGGCAAAAAATTTGGGTAAATTTCTGTCTAAATATTTGGCATTGGTTGTGATTGTCAACCACAAAAACGTTAATTATAAACATTTTTCTGATAATTTTGGATACTGTATGTTGTACACCATCATACATATTATTATGTTCCCTTAATTTAGAGAATTGTTAATATTTATTATTTCTATTAAATATTTTATAAAGATGACATTTTCTGAATAACCATTTAAAATTGTTTCATATTGTAAAATTGTGATTAATAAATCTGCATGGGTTGAAAATTTCAAATTCAGGTCATTGTATTCAGTCCAATTTCTAACAGATCTAAGCATGGGATTCTAAAACCAATCAATTCTTCTAAAAAAAAGTAAATATTCATAATGACTAGTTTACATTATAAAACTGATCATAATAACTACTGTTCGTAGTTATTTGTGTGTGTGACATGTATTTTTTATCGTTTTTTAATGTCTACTGTACCTATAATGATGGGTGGAAGGATCTACCAACATACCAGCTTGTTAAGGTAACACAATGATCCAGAAAAACCAAATCAAATCATCTGTTTGTAGATTTACACATTGAGAAAGAAATGTTAAAAATTACATAAGTAAAAATTTCTTGAAAAATAATTTTGGTCAAATTCTAAAGAAATTTCTGTCAGACACCACTAAACGGAGCATACAAAAAACGTCAAGAGGCATTAATTTGATTTAGATCTCATCCTAATTTAGTAATTGGTAACAAATATTGTTTTTTTTTTAAAATATGTTATACTATTCAGTTAAACAATTCTGCAACCAAAAGTACCCAAATACAATGCTATATTTTATTCAATGCAAGATAAATAACTTCAATATCTTTATAAGAGTTAAGGTGATGCAGTATCAAACGATTACTCTCAAATCGGCTGCATACAAAAACATTGTATGTATATTGCATCGAAATATTATTTATCGTGTAAAATAAAGACTTTCGTTAATTTTATCCAATTACCATATTCAAGTGTATCTATACAGAAAATTAAGAGGCTTAAATTGTTCTTGTTTCTCTGTTAGAATGAAATTCTCTGTTTATAAAAAGCAGCATTTGATATTTTTTTCTCTGTTGTAAAAGTGAACCAATAATGTAAAGTAATTAACAAAATGATGCCAAAGACATGATAAATGAAGTCCATAAATATCAGTTCCGAATGTTATGTAATTGCTGAAAAAATTTAGATCCCTGTCGTTAACATTTTCAATTCGTCGCCTTTACAATTAGCATAATTTTGTTAGTTGTGAAAGTGCTTGGCAGTATTTGGGTAGGTTCAAAACATACTAAATCCAAAATGTCTAACAGAAATTTGCTATACTCGAAATTAGTGTAAATTAGCACTTAAATTCCCTGATATACCTGCATGCAATAAGTAGGAAAATTATATATTGCATGATAACTTCATCACTAAACCAAAATATATTATATTATAAACCCTGTCACTGGCACAAGAAATGTGTAAATCTACATTAATCAACAACCAGTAAAAAAAAAAGAAATATATATAATTATGAAAATAAAATCCATGCCTCATACTTTATTAAGAATAGAAGCACATCGGCTATTATTTTATTAATCCCATATTTATTATGCAAGGGAAACAGTTTAGTCTGCCTATGGCTGAAGAGGATGTATATAAACAGATTTTTTATACAATATTGTACACAGTGTAGATAACTTTTTATATTGTTTTTATGGAAACGGGTATTTTATACATGACTGTATCGCTTTAAGCCAATATATGCTTGCCTAAAAGAATATTCCAGAATGTTTAGTTTTGCCAATTTTGTTATTTTACCACAAATTACGAGACACTGAACGACTGTAGACGTGACAAGTGTCTTGTACACTGTCCGCAGTGATGATAAAGATTATCAACTATAAAGTAATTGTATTAATGTCAAAACAATACATTACCATCTTCAGACAAAAGGTTTCCCATGCATTGCTTATAGAAAAATCGCTTCAGTACGAGTATAATTGATGTGTTGCTTCTCTTTTCTTTTTATACACAATACCGAAACACCACATTCACCTCCAGGACTGCGAGGACTCGAACCCCTTGATCCGGGCGCTAGCGGTCAGGACCATGGGTTGTATCCGAGTGGACAAGATCACTGAGTACTTGTGTGAGCCGCTCAGGAAGTGCCTGAAAGATGAAGACCCTTATGTCAGGAAGACAGCTGCAGTGTGTGTCGCTAAGCTGTATGATATATCCTCGAGTATGGTGGAAGATCAGGTTGGTTATCTTTTGTTTAATCTGTTCTGTACCACCACACAATTATCAAACGGTGAAACGTCATCATTGATTATCCCCCAATAAAAAAGAGGGGTGTTGTAAGTTTGTATTGTGTATCTGTCTATTTGTCTGTGGCGTCGTAGCTCCAAAACGGATGGTACGATTTTAATGCAGTTTTTTTACTTGGAAGCTAGTTTAATCGGGAATCATCTTAGCTATGTTTCATGAAAATCTGTATAGACTTTCAAAAGTTACAAGCTCTTTTTCTAGTTGGAGTCGAGGGTTTTCGACGGTTAGGTTTTGTTTAATCTGTTCATAATTATCAAACGGTATTATTGATTTTGTGTTACTATCCATTTATTCCATGGATTGTTTCAGCGCTCGGTTATACCAATATTTTGATAATTTATACAATATACTTGTATTCCTACAGGGTTTCCTAGACCAGTTAAAGGATCTGCTGAGCGACTCCAACCCGATGGTGGTGGCGAACGCTGTAGCCGCGCTCTCCGAGATCAATGAAGCCAGTGTTTCTGGCCATCCTCTTGTTGGTGAGTGTTCTTCTACACGAGATAAAATAAAACCCCAATTAGTAATCTCTAGGTTTTCCTCTTACTTCCGTATTGTATGTAGAACGATGCACAGTGGTGATCTTTATTTGAGCACAGATTTGAGATTGTCATTTCATACTAAAGGCGACCGCACATTTGTCCGTGCCGAAAAAATCGACTGCGCCGAAGTCAACTAAGTTTCTAAAGGCCTCGCACTCCTATCAGCGTCGAAAGAATCGACCGCGCCGTTAGAATCGGTGTGTAAAAGTTTAACGCGAATGCGGACGCATCACCCGCTTCGTCCGCATTGTCCGTACCGAATCTGATGACGTCATCCGAATTCGTCTCCGATTTGGGTATCTCGGATTTTTCCGGAGATTCGCGCGATTCGGCGTAGATTGGTGAGCGAGGTTTCATAGGATTTCATATAAAGAATTCTATTCGTTTCGTTCGGCTCGTTCGACGCGGACTAATGTGCGTTCACCTAAATATGTCACTCAAGTAGAGAATCGCTCAACTGTTTATACAAAATCTTGGATATTAGTTTAATCCCACGCTTGGCATGTGTGACGGTGACGTGTCCTACGTGAAAATTTCTTCCTGAGAGTGTCGTAAGCAGTTATTAATAGTTAGTTATGGGTGACTGCTGAAGCCTGTTCCTTAGTCTCACTTCTTATGAAATTCGCGTGGAGACAGATTCTTAGCCACGTAACAAACCTTGCCAACAATGATATTATTATGACAGAATAGAATAGGAAGCCATTTATTCAGCACAGGTTTCTTTTTTGTTATTTGCTTTTGTTCTGTGTGAACAAAAGCAAATAACAAAAAAAAAACAAGAAAATAAGAATGAAACAATAATAACAAAAAGAAACACGGAAAAAAATCGTTAATTATAATTAATTATTAATAATAAAAATTAACAATTTAATCTTCGAGGCGTTTATAACGTGTATACACGATAAAAATGCCTCGAAAATTTCTATGCGTGGTCATAACGGTGTGGATGATAGGTCACGTAAGGGTGTTGGTCAGACCATCAAACTGAACAACTTTCTCTATGGGACCAACATCGTGATCGCAACAAAATAATTAGCTATCCAATACGTTTGGGTCGAGTAGGTATTTAAGATTTTCGCAATTACGATTACGGTCCCATAGAGAAAGTTGTTCAATTTGGTGGTTCGATTTACACCCTTAAATATGACCACGCATTTCTGATACACGTTGTTTTCATCACTGAACCTTGATGGGCTGGTATGATTATGAAGGAAATGAGCAAAGTTTGCCGACGTTTAATTAAGAAAAAGGCGCGGCTTGTTAATCAACACGCGACTAATTTACCAAAGCAAATCTCTGGCTTGTTGCTAGTTCCAGTAACGAGATAGAAAATCGCTCAAATTATCAACATAATCCATGAATACGTATTCCTATCCCTTTTTGACATAAGTTATCTATGCTGCCTTCGAAGTCGTAATATGACCACAAAGTCCTAAAAATAATAATTTATAATTATAACTTAAAACCGCCTATTGTACAATCTTAAAATGTTAATTGTAATTATTATGTTTATTGCTAGTATTGAGTATTGAAAGAGTATCCCAAGATACAGGCTTGCCTAGTTTGGGGCCACTAGAAAATTTCTAAATATTATGTTATTTTTTGGAAATAAAGATTTCTATTCTGTTACATTCTAAACATTATTCTCTCCAGAAATGAACGCACCAACAATCAACAAGCTGCTAACTGCTCTAAACGAGTGCACTGAATGGGGCCAAGTGTTCATACTGGATGCCTTGTCCAACTACTCGCCAAGAGATGCTCGCGAGGCACACTCCATATGCGAGAGGATCACGCCTAGGCTGGCACACGCTAATGCGGCCGTCGTGCTGTCCGCTGTCAAGGTAAATACAGTACTCACCACGAATCTTTGAATGAATGAATGAAATGAATGAATATATATTTTATTTTATATTTTTAATCGAAAGCTAGTTTAATCGGGTATCATCTTAGCTATGTTTCATGGAAATCTGTTGAGCCGTTCAAAAGTTACGGCTCTTTTTCTAGTTGGAGTCGGGGGGGTTTTGACGGTTAGGTTATTAGACCCAGATATAACACAATTCAAACTCGCATAATGATACAATATCCTGTAAAAAAAAACAAGATCTTCACTAAAACCCGACGTTATGTCCAACATTTATAAGCATAGTTTTCAATCTTCTCTTCTGCAGGTCCTAATGAAACTGATGGAGATGGTGTCCGACGATACAGAGCTGGTGAGCACCCTCTCCCGGAAGCTTGCCCCGCCGCTGGTGACGCTGCTCAGCGCGGAACCGGAAGTGCAGTACGTAGCCCTCAGGAACATCAACCTGGTGGTCCAGAAGAGACCTGACATTCTTAAACATGAGATGAAGGTACGTGTCATCAGCTAGAACGTTTTTTACCCATATTGAACTGGTTGCTTTAGGGATTTTCACTAAAACCTAACCAGCGTGTCTACCGCGTAACTAAAATGGTAATGAACATCGACACTGGTAATAAACTTCAATACGATCGTGACAGGCTAAACTATGAGTTAACTTGTAAAAAAAATACCGATCATGAAGACAGGAGTCCCAACTTCATGATTGGTAATTTTTAATAACATATTGGTAATAAAGAATATTTGATTTAATTTATTTTACTTCATTATTCTACACTTCTTTTTTATTATCTGTGTTCATTAAATCACATGTTGTATGTCAGTAGTCTTGCCACCATCATCTTATAACATCAAAACCTTCTCCAGGTGTTCTTCGTAAAATACAACGACCCAATCTACGTGAAGCTAGAAAAGCTCGACATAATGATCCGGCTAGCCTCCCAGGCGAACATCGCGCAGGTGTTAGGCGAACTCAAGGAGTACGCCACTGAGGTCGACGTGGACTTCGTCAGGAAAGCTGTTAGGGCTATCGGCAGATGTGCTATCAAGGTGAGAAACTAATGTATAATTATGAATATTTTGAGACGAAGTTTGAAAAAATATCAAAATTATTTGGTTGCAAAATGGATAAAAATAAATCATAACAAAAAAGTAAGTAAGTATTCATATAATGCAAGGTGGCTGGTTGAACAATGTAAATATTGAAGGAGTTTATTGTACTCATCATTATGAACAACTTTTACTATGGGACCAATCCTGAAATCACGAAAAAATTATCCCCTGTTCCATACATTTAGTTAAGTAATATTGAATTATTTGTATGGAACACTTGATTATTCTTCACGATTTAAGTGTTAGTCCCATAATAAAAGTTGTTCATAATGATGAGTACAATAATGACTTAAAGGCAAACGCCCACTCTTGGCCAGTAGGTAGGCAGGTTCGTTACACCAATGTGAAAAATACAAAAAAATATCTTATTTAGTAACTAAAATATTGTTATTATTTATTTGTTTGTAACACTCGGGAATTAAAAACTTATATTAAAAAGATATTCAATCAAATAAGCATGTGATGCAATCTTCATTTCCGCACGGTATGTCAATCTTATACAAGTAGTGATGGCAAATGTCACAAAAATCGAAATCAAATAAATCGAGAACTGAATGATATTCTGAAAAACTTTTTTCTTTTGTTTCGCTTCCCATATTAAAACGTTTAATTTCTATAGAATAGGTAAAATAAATGTCTATTGATTGTCTTCCGAAATCTATGCAGTGCTGGTTCAAGTTTATTAAAAATATCGATTCATAGCTCTATAACATCGGTTTTTGATAAATCGATGCCGAATCGCCATCACTACGTCAATGATAATTGAAATTGACAGTCTGTGTTGACAGTTACCATTTTGTTTGCTGCGGGTTGTTTGTTGTGCTTGTTGAGTTGTGATTTTTCCTCCACGGTTTTGCTATTTTCTATCCGATGACTTTGAATAGTATTATGGCGATGCCTGATGATGGCCTATGATGGCCTTCGATTTACATTGGATTCCGTACCCGCTTACCACGACGACACTGGCTTGCCAGTCAACTCCATGTTTGTTTTATATCAACCTTGAATTTTTTTCATACAATTCTAAAATTCTGTCCAAGTTCTATGTAAAAAATTGTGGTTGATTTTGTGTCTATGATTTCAACCCTAATGCCTATGATTTGCTGTATTTATGGACGCCACTTGGCCAAAACCTCCTTTACGAATGGGCATATCCCTTTGTATAACCATCCAAATTCAGCGTGTACAATACAGCGCCATCTATGCTTGATTAAAAATCGCAGCTCTTACCACAACATTGTACTTATAAAGATTGTAATCTATTATTTGAAAAGAGTAACCATGGAATTTCTTGCCGGTTATTCTCCATAGGGTCTACTATTTCGAACCGCGCACCTAGAGTCTCAACATTTCATAAGTGCCTGTATCTGGTTTACATGAAATAAAGATCTATTCTATTCTATTCTATTCTATTCTAGATGAAAATCTAGCTATACTCCGTTCGAAATAACATTAGAAATTTAAATAACTCCATTTACACTTTATTCAACCGATTTTGACTTCTATTACGTTGGTGACATGACAAATTACAGCTGCAGTAAACATTTGTTATCGTAAATACGTTTTTGCTTTTAATGCCATCCTTATGCGTACGGAATAGAAGTCAAAATCGGTTGAATACACTGTAAAAGGGTTTGTTAAACGTGTCTAATCTTATTTCAAACGGAGTTTAGACGATACGCAAATAATGCTTGATGATTAATAGTTATTTGTTATACAAGAGTGCAAAGTGGCTTTTTAACCGCGTGTTCAATTTTGATGACCGAGCAAGCGAAGGATTCTAAAATTGAATCACGAGCGCAGCGAGTGATTCAAAATTAGAATCCTGAGCGTTAGCGAGGGAATCAAAAGAGCACGAGGTGAAAAATCTTTGCACTCGAGTGCAACACGTAACTTTTCATTCCACCTCAGCGAGGAAATGACTAAATGCAAAAAAAAAACGTTTAATTCACAAACTTAGTGCACACGATGTTCTAAATTCAATTTACTTTATCCTCTAGAGAATAAAAACGGCTTTTCCACTCAGATATTGAAGATTAAAAATACTCTTTCCGAGATGGTGGGATGAAAATTTACTTTATCCTCTAGAGAATAAAAACGGCTTTTCCACTCAGATATTGAAGATTAAAAATACTCTTTCCGAGATGGTGGGATGAAAAATAACTTAATTTCTCAGGTGGAACCATCCGCCGAGCGCTGTGTGTCCACTCTCCTGGAACTGATCCAGACGAAGGTGAACTACGTGGTGCAGGAGGCCATCGTGGTGATCAAGGACATCTTCCGCAAGTACCCCAACAAGTACGAGAGCATCATCAGCACGTTGTGTGAGAACCTGGACACGCTGGACGAGCCCGAAGCTAGGGCGTCTATGGTGAGAAAATGCTATTTATCTAAAAAGTTTAAGTTTCAACTGGTCCGAAATACTCACTAAGATTTTCCATGTATCCCACATGATCTAAAGTCATTAGTATACAAATAATTTAATGTGCGCGGAAATCGACCGCAATAGCGCCGAAAATGGAGATTTTTTTTTTTTTTACATTTTTTCAATTATCGAACTGAGAAAAACATAATTTCAAAAATCCTGAAATGCAGTTTTACTGTATTTCCGAAACTCTAGATGAATCTCTATGAACAAATCTTCCTAGGTATCTCAAACGGTTAGAAAAGCTGCCATAGACATCCCTAAACAAATACTCAGCCTGAATAAAAATCCTAATCACTGTTTTGTCAGAGATACTCCTGCAACGCGTTCGTTCGAAACACACGTAGTTTTCAGTCGCGCGTCACCGCTTTGCTGCGCAACGATACGCGCAGGCTGGCGGCTACGTGCATAGTATTGCCTAGTGCCAATAAGCTGTATGTATTGCGCTGCGACCGCGACCGCGACCGGAGACCGCGACTGGAGACCGCAACCGTGAATGGAGACCGCGACCGTGACCGCGACCGTGACTGGAGACCGCGACCGCGACTGGAGACCGCGACCGCGACTGGAGACCGCGACCGCGACTGGAGACCGCGACCGCGACTGGAGACTGCGACCGCGACTGGAGACCGCGACCGCGACTGGCGACCGCGACAAGATACTCTACTGGTCCGGGTCGGAGACCGTCTTGTTGTCTTCGGTCTCACGTTTCTGTCTCCTGCGTCGGACGAACGCGCGAACTGGCGCCCATACAAAGCCTAATGACAAGTACCGGTCGCGGTCTCCTGTTTCTATCTCTTGTCGCGGTCGCGTTGCGAACCGCCGCCTTAAGCAAGCAACATGCATCGACGCGCTGTAGAAATTGCCTTGTGTAAATGCAAATAGCTATATAAATTCACTTGAAACAAGTTTTCATATTCGTTTTGATTCCCCAGGTATGGATCGTCGGCGAGTACGCAGAGCGCATCGACAATGCTGATGAACTACTCGACTCCTTCCTAGAAGGCTTCCACGATGAAAACGCACAGGTCAGTGTCACAACGAAGGCTTTAGTCGACAGGTACAGGAACGATGTTTGGTGTGCCTCCATTGAAAACGGAGGAACTAGCGAATAGATATTGGTTGGCGAGCCGAAGCTGTATCTGTCTCTTTCTATACGTAACTATTTAGAAAGAGACACATACACCTATAAATGCTCAAGGTCGGTTTCAGTTAGATATTGGAGAGTGATACCTCCACTTTTATATTTAACTTCGTGTTTGTTACTATCGCTTGACCGTTGACAGCATTCTAGCGCTCCGCGCGGGTCATCGAACTTACCGCTTGCCTTGTCGCTCGCTACCGGAGCGCCTTAAAACCGCGGGCAACAGTTCGTTGTACGTACTATATTTTCACAAAAAAACTTATTTTTAACCCCGACAAAAAAGAGGGGTGTTATAAGTTTGTAGTGTGTATCTGTCTGTCTGTGGCATCGTAGCACCAAAACTGATGGGCCAATTTCAATGCAATTTTTAAATCGAAAGCTAGTTTAATAGGGTATCATCTTAGCTATGTTTCATGAAAATCTGTTCAGCTGTTTAAAAGTTACAGCTCTTTTTCTAGTTGGAATCGGGGGATTTTGACGGTTAAGTTATTATCGATAAATTCTCAGGTACAACTCCAACTGCTCACAGCTGTAGTGAAACTGTTCCTCAAACGTCCGGCCGACACACAGGAGTTAGTGCAACACGTGCTAAGTCTCGCTACACAGGATTCTGATAACCCCGACTTGAGGTGAGCAAATTTTTCATTAAGTACTTAAATAAATAAATCCATGCCTTTACTGTCCCACTGGTGGGCACGGGCCTCTTTACAGAATGAGAAGGATTAGGCCTTAGTCCACCACTCTGGCCGGGTACAGGTTGGCGGACTACCGGAATATACGCTGCCGTGCTAAACGCAAAAGCGGCATCTCAGGGAAAGCTAGTTTCGAGAAAATTTAAGTTTTGTAAATGTAGTTTTGTTTTTACTTTAGGTATAGATTGATTTTTTTTCTTATATTTAAAAAGAAAAAAAAAACAATCTGTAAAGAATACATTAAGAATTTTATACATTAAGTACCTATATTGGGTATTTTTTTTACCGATTTTATACATTAAGTATATTGGGAATTTTTTTGTGATATGGTCAAAATATCAAAAATGATTAGTTTATAAGCTATCCGATGATATAAAAATCGGCATTACGATTTTTTTTAGATACCGCTTTTGAGCTTAGCACGGCAGTACGGTACATTTCAATGTATGTCACTTGTGTACAGGGACCGCGGCTTCATCTACTGGCGTCTGTTGTCAACCGACCCAGCGGCCGCCAAGGAAGTGGTGTTGGCTGACAAGCCGCTCATATCGGAGGAGACCGACCTATTGGAGCCGACGCTGCTGGACGAGTTGATCTGCCACATCAGCTCGCTCGCCTCTGTGTATCATAAGCCACCTACTGCGTTTGTTGAAGGTACAATATAATCGACACGGTTGGCGCAGTGACTGAGTGATTTCTACGCTTCGTGTCGCGGGACGATCCCCGCACGGAGCAATTATTTGTACTAGAGGTCGCCAAATGGTCGAAATTCGACTGTAATTTAGCTTTCTGCACATCTCAATATAAGCTTTAACTATGCCAAATCTCACACTCCTCCGTGCACGCAATATGCTTAAAAAGGGGTACAAAGTTTTCTCTTCACGTATTAATATATAGATGCACTACAAATAGTTCTCCGGATCTGGGTGTGTGCATGTGACATGTATGTTTGTAAACTGTACCTTCGATACAGGAGAAATCCTAGTGAAGGGCAACGTTTTTTAAAAAAAGAAAGAAAGAAGCTAGAATTGGCGATCTTTAAGACTAAAATTGTTTGCGTCTGGTGTCCAAAAGTAGAGTTCAAAGCATTTTGTTTGCGAAATGTATTACCGCAACGTATCGTGACTATACATGCGTCCAAGATATGGTGTTGGAATACATTGAAAATTTATAATAAAATATCTAGGATATCCTGAATTTTGCGTAGATAACACAGAAATATTAATCTGTATACACTATGCACACATACATGCATGGAATTTACGCAGCGACTGCGCGGTGTCTGGTCGCACGCCTCCTCTTCAGGCCCTATAACCTACAATCGTGGTAATATTGTGAAGTTCATCAAAGTTAGACCAAACCTGAACTGTTGGAATTAAACCTCTGGTAATATGTATTTATAGTTTTTTTATATGATGACACGTCCTTTCTTGCTTCTTGTCTGTTTCTGTTTACGTGCTCTTAAGCTGATGTACATATTTCAATTTTGGGTGTTCTGAACAATTTGACGACCATGGTTGACAGGATATCAGTGATCACTTTGGATGTTTCTAAATATTAGGTGACTTTGACTGCCCCTAACTATATGATGCTGTTCAATATCGTTTTTACCTTAATCCAATATCCTTCAAGCGTGTGATTTAGCGTTTTGCTCATATTATTGTGACATCTACAGAAGTTTCTCGACTCTTATACAAGAGTATTAACAATTTTGTTCATTTAAAGTAAATGTAATGTATGTATTGTTCCCAGGTCGCGGCGCAGGAGTGCGCAAGTCGCTGCCGGCGCGCGCGGCGGGTGAGGAGTCGCCCGCGCCCGCGCCCGCCGTCATACCCAACCAGGTACGGGATGTATGTATGCCGCACCACCTGTACTATTCTATTTACTACTCAATATAAATATCACATCGTGTTTTGAAAAGTTGTTATTTTTATTCACATTATCTAAAAAAAAAAAGTTTAATAACTTTGTAACTTTAGTTTGTCTCCATAATGACATGAAGCCTTATACACATATTAAACTATAACAGTGTTACAACTTTACTATAACACATAAGAAGCCGTGAACAGTGGGCGATGCAGTCTTAAATAAGACATTGAAATTATTGTTAATTTTTTACGTTCAAAAACTCCTTTCGGTATTCTATTTTGAATAAAAAATGCTATTGCGTTTTTACTTTATTTTGGCCGACCGCGTTCTGTCACGCCGTTGCACCAGGAATTTCGTTACTTTTTATTTTTGGGACATTCAAATAAAATAAAATTTGTATAGATTCAAACCACTTTGCCACCACTGCTTGTTTGTTGTCTCCCTCGATACATCGATTAATTCGATCGATTTTTTGTTCGATAGTGTGAATGAATTATAACGAACCGAGAATAAAAATATCCCTCTTATAGCATCTTCATTATTTTCTTCGTTGCACTATTCATGTATATAAGCCTACACATAATTAATACGTGATGATCACTCAGGAGTCCCTGATCGGGGACCTGTTGTCCATGGACATCGGCGGGCCTCCCCCCGCGCCCGCTCCTACATCCAACTTGGACCTACTGGCGGGCGGAC
The DNA here is from genome assembly GCA_932294325.1 of Allophyes oxyacanthae. Classification (NCBI taxonomy): domain Eukaryota; kingdom Metazoa; phylum Arthropoda; class Insecta; order Lepidoptera; family Noctuidae; genus Allophyes; species Allophyes oxyacanthae. The sequence goes on from OW028628.1 coordinate 10,627,606, forward strand.
TTGATGTACTTGTAAGTAGCTCTTATTATCACCATTTATTTATTGATACATGATCATTTATGGTTCTACCCTTCTAGTCCCGATCAGAATCAGCTGGTCCATACATAATTAGTCGAGTTATATTGAATTAATTGTATTTAACAGCAGATATATTTTTTCAATTTCATTGTGGGTCCTATAGTAAAAGTTGTTCATAATAATGAGTAAAATAACACTAGAAAGGTAAGACCGTGTGCATCCGCGTATTTATCGAACCTCTTATACTGTTAGCCGTATAAACAAAAATATGTCGCACTGGGAAATGCTAATTAATCTTTCGTGAAAAAAATACTTTTCGTGTCACTAGTGAGCGTGAGATCGTGAGTTCTAGTCCCACTCACTATAGATGTGGAGTCGCTCCTACAAGCATATTTAATATTTATCTTAGTAAACGGAATCAATCAGAATATTAAAAATGACCAAAATATTTTTTTACTCCACAATTTTACATCAATACTGAGAACAATGTAAACATTTTGTGATTTCTTGTTTCCAGCTGGGCGGTGGCCCCGAGCCTGCCACAACATCCGGCACGACTGGCCTGCTGGGCGATATCTTCGGCGTGTCGTCGACGCCCGCCTCCTTCGTGCCGCCCAAACAGTGCTGGCTACCCGCTGACAAAGGCAAAGGTAACGTACAGATGTGGAGACTCATTACCCGGGGTCAGGGAGGGACTGCTGCCCCCTTGGACCTAGCCTGCCTCCCATACAAATTTATCTGATTTATATGCTTGTGCCTAATTAAATTCCTGATTAGGGGGGGCAGACACTCCAGGCCAATTTAGACCTCTCCATCTAGGGGGGGGGGGGGGGGGGGCAGACACCCGACGAAAATATAGACCTCTCTATATACTTTCTAAGAGTCTGAAAAACCGAGAGAAGATTCACTACTAATAGTCCTACTTCCAGCCTTTCGATCATTGTTTTGAATTCGTAATACTCACTACGTTACTCTAAATGTAATCTATTTTGCATGTATCATATAATATTATTAGTTAAGATCATTAGTTAATCGTATTGCCACTTGCATGTCATGCTGTGTACACATACCTTTGTAGTCACAGTCTACTATGTTGTAGTGTTAAGTGTTTATATTGTACAATGCTGTAACTCTGTTTTGTGTACCAATAAATAAATAAATACATTTTAAAATTTTATTTATATTATCTGTAATCTTCTCGTTTTTTTTCATACTCTTCATTGCATTGCAACTATAGTGATCGGAAGCATTAATTATCTATGTGTTACAGGTCTAGAGATCTGGGGCTCATTCAGTCGCCAGAACGGGCAGCCGCGCATGGAGATGACGTTCACCAACAAAGCCATGCAGGCCATGAGCGGGTTCGCCATACAACTCAATAAAAACAGGTCAGTTGTCAAGTTTTTTTAAATTCATTCTTAATCCAATTTCCGTTATATTTCAATAGCATCTGCTATAATATATTTTTCTATAAATAAACGGAGTTAATTTTCCTTACAATTTCACAACTAATGTTGGGAAAGGCTGGACTAGGCGCGCCATGACAGAGTTTGGTCGTCATTACAAGATGAGATAATGCCTTTAAAAAATGTTTCCACATGAGATAATGCGACAACAAAATTATGTCGCGCCGTTCATGTTATCCCCGCTAGATAGGGTGCGATTAGAGGCCTATGTCCAGCAGTGGCCTGCTATATACTGATGATGACCTGTTATAGTTTCGGCGTGTTCCCGTCGGGCGGGCTGAGCGTGGGCGCGGTGGCGGCGGGGGCGGCGGCCGACGCGCCGCTCGCGCTGGCCACCACGGGGCCCGTGCAGCGGATGGACCCGCTCAACAACCTGCAGGTACTTACCGACGTCCAGGACTTACCGTCTTGTTATGTGTGTGAGCTGGATGATTCAAATGGTTTCGGCCTCCCTTATAGTAATTGTAAAGAAAATTTGATGATTAATAAATTGTTTAGTTAGTCTACACAGTGAATTTTAAGTCGTTTCAGATACGAATAATTGTACTCATAGTTATGAAGAACTGCAAAAGAATTTTTTTTTTACTTCACATACAAACTCAACCAGCTGATCGTACCATGATGTAGAAAAGGGAAAGCGAAAAAATAATTCGCATGAAAAGGTTTTGTGTTAAAGCAAAGTTGTTCATATCATTCGACTAAAATTTCACCCTGTATAATTTGTTTACAAAAACAAGATTTCAGGAACAGAATCGACTCCATGAAATAGCAATATTGCTATAGAAATACAACTAACATTTCAACTTTCTCTACAGGTGGCAATAAAGAACAACGTAGACGTATTCTACTTCGCGTGCCTCATTCCCGTGCACATCCTATTCACCGAGGACGGCCAGCTGGACAAGCGCGTGTTCCTCACCACCTGGAAGGAGATCCCCGCCGCCAACGAGGTGCAACACTCGCTCAGCAACGTTACAGGCAACGCCGACACCATCGCACAGAAAATGACGCTCAACAACATCTTCACGATCGCAAAACGAAACGTTGAAGGACAAGACATGCTGTACCAGTCTCTGAAACTAACCAACAACATCTGGGTACTTCTAGAACTTAAACTACAACCTGGTAACCCCGAAGCAACGCTCAGCCTTAAATCTAGAACTGTAGAAGTCGCCACTTGCATATTCCAAGCGTACGAAGCTATTATTAAATCGTAATCTCACAGATGTTTATTATCCCCTTTATTTATAAACGCGGAATAGAATTATGAATAACGTCAACATAACCATAATAATTGAGGTAAAAGGCTTCCGTGACTCGCTTAATGTCGCGTGATAAATGCCTACCCCTTGGCGTATCGTATACGATAGAAGTTCGAGCGTTCGATGGAGGGCACAGAGCAATATGAACTTTAGTAGCCCGGCTATTAAGTTCATAATAGCGTACTTCGCTCAAGAGAGTGAAGTGTCTGTTACGAAATAACTATTATTTAATATGTGGTATAAGCTTGACGTAACTTATTCCGTGTTTATTATTAAAAGATATGTATATGTTGGTCTAGTTATGAAAGTATTCCTATAAGTTATAAAGACTTGTATGTAAATTCCATTATTGATGTATGAATGTTTATCAAAACGCGGCCGTTTAGAGTAGGGTCGGTTAAATATGTTTTTAAATAAATTGAAATTTAAACTTCACAAACTCAAAATAAAATAATATATTGCAGATTTTTTATACAGCTTATGTACTTTAGTTTTTAATGAAATTAGGAACCAGTAGTAATCAATTTATAATTCGGGTAATCTGATTATAATTTTATATAGTTTTTATAATTATCTGAGCAGATTATAAATGAAATTATGATTGTAAAAAGTAAAAAACTCAGCTGTAAATGTTCGCGTCGTATGTTTAATATAATATTATAGCTGGCATAGATGTTGCGTGCCGGAGAAGCAGGCACGCTATTATTGTAAGACGTTATAATAAATTTACGTTATACACATTACTTTGTTTCCTTGCATATAAGGTAAGATCATTTTGTTAGTCCGATAATCTCACCGACTAGCTCTCATCGTAACGAAAACTGATACCATGGATTCAGTACATGATACTGGACATCTAACTGAAATAAATTTGGGTAGGTCTTAAAAAAAAATTACGATTTTGTTCGCAGTTTTTATACTTAACTAAAAAATCTGCGAACAAAATTGTAAAAAAATTGATGACACCGACGCAAAACTAACGCTGAATGCTCCAGTATCATGTACTGAATCCATGGTATGAGTTTTCGTTACGATGTCACTTACATCCTGTATACTGTTTGTTGGACGACTCATCTTCCATTTATACTGATTAAATAATCGGTCACACCCACCGATTGTCTAACAGCCGTTGATGTAAATACTTGGACTTTGTATTATTGAGCTCCTCAGATGAAGAACCCGCTTACACTTGAGCTCAGTAGCTAGGATAGCATAAAATGACAATGGTTATATGATTTTGTCTAAAAAGCATTACGAAACCTATTACAGGCGTTGTATGTACCAGGATCGCATAAAATGAGTGGTATGATTTTGTGTCCAAATATACCGCTGATGGTGACATTATGTACCAGTAAAATGACAGTGGGTATGACTTTATATCCAAAGGTGGCATGATGTACCATAATATGTACCAGGACCGCATAAAATGACAATGGTAGGTACGATTTTATCTAGTCTTCTCCGTGATCTAAAGAGTACAAGCCGATTGCAGACCTCGTATGTACCAGGATCACATAAAATGACAATGGTATGGTTAGGTTAGTATTTCAATTCCAACGAATAAAACCTACCCTCAACTTCACGAATTTCTTAAAAACGAACAGTCTACCCTCAATTTTATAACGTTTAAAAAACGAATAAAATCTACCCTCAGTTTTATAAGGTTTAAAAAACGAATAAAATCTACCCTCAATTTCATAAGGTTTTGAAATTTAAAATCTATGGGATTTTTAAAACTGGACGTACTAAGCATCATTGCTCAGTTTAGACGCCGTAACCACTTGATTGTAGCATCACGGTGCAAGGTGTAGTGTAGTGCCAAATTATGCGATCCACATTATAATAAAACATTTTGCTATTCGAAACATTATTTAATATACTTCTTAAGTTCTTAATATTTCTTTTGAAATTTATACACATCATGGTCCAGACCTTAACAAATGTCTATTTACATAAAAATAAAAAATATATCAAAAACATTCTCCTTACTAGATAATTAACGCAACAAAATGCATTACTCTTTAAAAGATTTAACAAAATATAGAAACTGAACTTAAATTGCAAACTTTTAACAAGAGAATGAATATAAAATAAAAGAGATTCCAAAATAAGGAAAATAAAGTATTTGAAGTCAATTCCAACCATTGTAACTAAATTACATAGTTTTATTTTAAAAGTTCATGCAGACAAAAGTCAAAACTAAAAATCGTAACATAAAAAATATGGAATTCAGGGACTTTTCTTGCCAATGTGCTAATACTATGATATTGGTACCTCATGCTGTTTTATAAATACATACTTTGAATATTGTCAATACTTTAGCTCATACACATAAAACTGTAAATAGACAAAAATCGTATACCTAACACTTAATTTCATCATTATTAGACATCTTAAGAAAGTATATTCTAGTCTATTTTAACGAGAAACTCTTCTACTTCCACCTTTTGCCTCATAATGGCGGATAGCACCACTTCTGTACTGCACACTACGTTTAAAGTCTTTTCTGACTGCAGTAGATAGTACACTAGGTGCAAATCGTTCGGGACTGTTAACACTAGATAGCTGTATGGCTTTTGGGTGTGCATCTCTTGGATAGAGACGTAAGACCGTCGATTCTTTTCGACTTTACCTCCGCACAGCTCTATCATTTCAGTCAAGGCACCTCTAGAAGGCTTTACACAGGGAGTTAGGAAGAAGGTGACTCCTTCGAAGAGTTTCTTCCTCTGTTCTCCACATAGAAGGACTTCGGAGACATCACACTTGAACATTTTGTTGAAGGTGTCATCCCGGAGGCCGTGCTTCGCTTCGTCGGCGAACTTGTTGAGGCGTTGGCTCTCGAGCACCCACTCCGGTGTCAGTAAGTGCTTGACGGTGACGAGGCAGCTGATCTGCTTGCATGTGCGCACCAGTTTCTCCATGACGAGATGAGTTGCCTCTGCCGCAGATGTGACCACAAGGCCGCCGAGTTGCCTGAAATGACATAATAAGTTAAGAATGTGGTTCAAATCAATGGACATTGGACGAAGACAATACTAAGTTTTAGAGTCCTAAAACCCCTATTTCTCGACTCAATTAATGGGTAACAATACTGAATTACATGCTCATAATGTACCTTTAGTATATCAACTTGAAAATAATTCAAAATTACATTTTTTTTTGTTAATACCCATGTTCCCATCAACTATGAATAATAATAATATTAATTTCAATACTAATTAAATTAAACTACTCCTCATTTACGCAACAACAAAACATACCATACCCATACCTTTTACCTCAACAACTATCTAAACGAAAATATTTACAATAAATATCAGATTAACCTAAAGTTATTCATTTTCTTCGTGAATATGATTTCCGTTTTCGTCGGGTTCGATTTTTATGTCGTCGCTGTAACCAAAATTCCGATATGGAGTTACACTACTGTAGATAACTGTTGCATGTTAACAGTTTCTGAATTTCACCAGCTCGAGACAGCTATTTACTGTCTTGCAAGTTGCAATAGTGACCTGTAGACCTAATTCATGTTACTAAAATTCATTCCAAAATCCAAAACAAAATTAAAATTTCATTTTGTATGGCTTGCGCTAGTATATTATGCGATTTTTTGTATTGTTTTAAAGTGTATCCCAATACTGCGGTATTTAGGAACTGAGACTGAATCACTCTACAAATTATGCGTAGTACATAAAAAAATATCCTGTTTATTAATATGTGTACTAGCCTATCCGGAGTTTGTGTGTGTGCTAATTAATGTAGGTCTATTAGCAATCGCATAGATTTATGGACAAACATTTATATCAAAAACATACACACACACAGGTACACAATCAAACAAATCACACGCGTATGCAGCGAGCTTGCACTAGAGGAATGCGACTTGAAACTTTAAGGGGAAGGCGTGTGTCGCTTTGTTATCAGACTTCCAAAAAGGAGGAGGTTCTATGTTCGACTGTATGTATTTTTTTGTTTTACAGAATTTATTTATTTATTTAATTACAACGGTTGTGTTAAAACCAATTACAGTAACTAAAATTAACACACATTGAGAAAGTAAGAAAATTAAAGTAAAAAAAAAAATACAACTATTAGTCGTACCTGACTATAGCGGCCAACTTGTGCTGCATGTGCGGCGTGAGCGCGGAGAAGGCGACGCGCGGCGCGAGGTGCAGCGGGGGCGGGTGGTGCGGGGGCGGGGCGGGGGGCGCGGGGGGCGCGGGGGGCGGGGACAGCAGGCGGGGCCGCTTGCTGCGCCGCCCCGCCACGCACGCGGCCGACCGCTTGGCGCGCTCGTGCGACTCCTGCGTTATGTTGATCGGCATCTTCCACGCGTCTGCGGATAGAAAAAATACCTAAATAACCTAACCGTCAAAAACCCCCATACTCCAACTAAAAAAAGAGCTGTAACTTTTAAACGGCTGAACAGATTTTCATAAAACATAGCTAAAACAAATAATAAAGCACTACAAATTTATAACACCCCTCTTTTTTGTCGGGGGTTAAAAATCAATCTTGCTCCTCCAGCCATTCCCTCACTTCTGCAAAAACCCGATAAGTACTTGATATTATATCCATTAGGTTATATTGCTCGCATTGCTTTGAACAAAATTCAAAGTATAGGGATTATATTAAACCGTCAAAATTAATTATTTAAAATAATAAATATAATAGTTTAAAAAAAACTAAAGAAAACGCTTTTGTCATCTAAACTAAATGTGTATGCAAAATTTCAGCTCAATCGGACACCGGGACAGTGGGTCAAATTTAACTTCCAATTTTTTTTTACATAGTTACAGGTGAAGCTAATAAAAGCGTTTTAAAAATAACCAATGTCACTTCATTTGTACACTCTTTATATTTTAAAAGAACACCTGCCTTCGGAGGTTATTATAACATATGACATTATGAACGAACACAGAAATAACGAAATAAATATTTATCGCGATTTCAATGTTAGTCCCGTAGTAAAAGTTGTTTAGAATGTTGAAGTACCCCTTAAAGCAAGTGTCCTATTTAAATATACTCCCTGTATAATAAATAATAAGCAACGAAAGTTCGTAGTTAATCTTTATTATTAAAAATTCTGCAAAAGAGTACTTACTCATCAAATGTGACACTAAGCTGTAGTCCATTCGGAACGGACTCGTCAAGTTGAACTGTTGATATTTTGCGTTCTCGATCTGTTGATAAAAACAATATTAGTTCTTCTTACATTATTCATTTCTTTTAGCAATCCCTACAGGAAAACTAGTATACCTTTGTACTAGAGAATTAGCAAAAACCAGCGGGTCTACCGTATAACTAAAATGGTAATGAACATCGACACTGGTAATAAACTTCAATACGGTCGTGAGAGAGTAAACTTTGAGCTATCCTTTAAAATTGACCGATCATGAAGAGGAGAAACCTGAAGTTAGATGGTCGGAGTTAAGTTGGTTTATTAGCATGTGAGTGTATCAAGATTTTCTTTGGCTTTTCCTTTACTTTGAATAGTAAAATGATTCTGGAGTGATCGCAATGAGATTTAAGATTTGCATCTATGTGGAGTCCCACAAGCGACAATAGTTGTCGGGCACAAATAGCTTGCAGGCTTCACAACAGGGTTGTTGCTGATGATAATGATATTTTTTTCACATCAGCGGATGCTGATTTTAATAGTTTTCTTAAAAAAAACAGGGAAAAAGTAGTGACCATTATGAATTTTGTATCTAAAAGTTGCACAATTTTCTTTGGTATTAAAATAAAAGTCACAAAATTTATAAATAAATAAATTTTGTGACTTTTATTAAAAAATAAAATCAAACTAATTAGTTTAGTAATAATTAGTCGTAGTTGGTTAAAACTCCCAAGCGAAAAAACACGTGCTATAAGCCCCGCCCCCTCTGCGGTCATGTCACGACTTGAACATCAGCATTAAAAATCAGCATCGATCAAGCGGATGCTGATGTTGAAAATGATGCTGAAGTTCCGCAAATGCTGATGCTGATGTTCGCAACAACCCTGCTTCACAACATGAACTCTACTAGCACTAGTACTGTTTGTCACCTGCGACAGCGCGCTCATATTGCCCAGCAGCAGGTCAGTGAGCCAGGCGGCCGTCACTACGGGGATGCCCCACTCTCTCGCGCGCCTGTACTTGTTGCCCTCAGCTCGCTTGCAGATTAGTACTGTGTTGTCGCGGGTCATGTATGGCGTCAACTGAGAAATGGATATTTAAATACATTTATTATTTATTTGTATAGAGATACAGGTAACTAAAACATTCTAAAGATGAAAACATAAACTCATTCGAGTTTTTCCGTGTATCATCGACCAGTGGCGTGCACAGACATTTCTTACAGGGTAGGCAAAAATCATTTAGTTTTGTATTGTTAAGTTAAATTATATTTTTGATTGGCCATCTCAACCTAAGAAATAAGAATATTTATTTGCTGGAAACATGGTTTTATGGATGTTACATTGGTTTAGTGCAGCATGTCTCACCGAACAATCGGCATGCAAAACTTACAAAATATTTATGATTTTGAAGAAAACTCGTTCTCACAAAATATCTAAACAAAGCCAATAAAATAATGATGTCGTTATAACAATGTCAGTGAAGATATAATTAATAATAAAATGTCAAATTGAAAATAAAATAATGTTACATATTATACGTATGAGAAATGAAATTTATCATACATTAATATTTTTAATGTCATAAATTCTGTAATTGTGTAAAAACAATTTTCCATTAGCCATTTCTTAAGGGCTGGTTTAAAACGTGTAAGCGGCAGTTCTCTTAGAGCTTTCGGTATTTTGTTGAAGACTTGGATAGACTTAAATTAAGACATAAATTAACTGATATTACAGACGTATTAAAGTTTGTATCAATTAATATACAATTTATTAGGGTATGCAGTGTCTTTTAGACTTTATGGAGTGCACGCTACTGTCATCGACCATAAAGAAAAACATAAAAAGTAAGATATTGTATAAAAGTAGATAATTTACAGAACAACGAGGGTAGATTGAAACAATAATTGTTGTGTGTATCCAAACACCGCTGATCACGCTACCCGTCTTTATAACAAAGTAGTGGTGGAAATTATAAGGTTGTTTCTTTAAAAATATATTTATCATGTATTTTTATTGTATAATTATGAACATTACGCCCTGTGGTCTCTAGCTGGTATGACAACATATTTCGTCAAGCGGGAGTTGTTTAGAACTGAGATGCAACTCAAGATGATTAGCAGCATCATTCATTGTGCATCATCATCATTTTATTGTGTCTAGCACACAATAAAATATGATTAGCATTTTCCTTATATGAATCCGGCTCGAAGGACCAATTGAGTCCAGAAAATTACTGTAGTTTTTTTAAGAATACGATATAAATTAGTCTGTGATTTTGAGATGAGCCTTCCCAACAGATATTAAATTATAAGATTTTTCTGTATTTATGTATTTTATCGACAGACTTTAGTCGCCGGAAAATAAACAATAAATTAACAAATAAATAAGCCATAATGCTGTTCAAATTTATTTTCAAGTGATCCTTTAATTTAATTTTTGGCTTACTTTTCTTTTCTACGAGTTTCTTGCCAGTATTTACTCTATTGGACTAACATATTTGGAACCGTGCACCTAGAATCACACCTTTAAAAGTGCCCACAAGGCCCAGTGGAACTAAAAAACTTTGAATTTGCTTCTCAATGATATTTGTGAGTGTACCTTAGCGCCAATATGTTCCACACAGAAGGTAACTCGATCCCTCTCGTCGTCGCGCCAGCCAGAGAGCGCAGCGCGGTGGTGCCTGGCAGGGCGGTCTCTTGCCGCGTACATGCTGGGCAGGTGCAGCGCGTGCCACGGCGGGACCACGCCGCGCCGCAGCATGGCGTCCGACAGCCAGTACGCTGTCACGCAGCGCTTTGCGTCGCGGAGGGCCTGCGACCATTCATCATACAAATATAGGCCGCGCGCGAACTCTGAGGAATCGGGGGCTGAGGAAGCGGGGACCTCACCATCCGAGTGACACGGTCGGGCGCAGCGCAACGCCCGCTTCCTGGGAGTTCGCGCGCGGACAATATATATTTAGATATTTATTTGCCATGAAACACAGTACAGGGTTGGTAAAGAGCATGTACCTAGTTATTTATGTTTCGCCGACACAGCGGCTTGCAAATTTTATAAGAAATATAAACACTAAAATATTTAAGAGGTACTTCTATATATTCTTATTAATAATAATTAATAATATTATAAAGAGGTAAAATTTAATTTTTTGTAGGTGGTAATCTCTGGCACAACTGAACCGATTCTAAAAAATTCTTTCACTGCGATACAGGAATTACGCAAAGAGTTGGGCAACGAATTAAAAAAAAACGACATCGTATTCGTATATACTACCTACTCGTGGAGTAACATACCTGCATGACGACGCCATGTTTCTGCGTCTCGCACAGCACGTGCGTGACGCGCGCGCAGTACACCGGCTCCAGCTCTCCGCCGCGGCGCTGTATGGCCTCCGCCCAGCGCGACACTCGCTCTGCGCCCCACGACTGTTGGTACTCCACCTGACGACAGCGTCATGCCAATGAATCATCTAGATTCTAGAGAAACTAGATATAACTCTCCAAATAGTGTTTTACTCCACCTCGCAATTAGTACGCTCGTTGCAAAATTGCCTTTCTTAATTATTAGATTATCAACAGTGTGTGATTATTCGGACATGAATCGTAGTATCATCAGTAAAAGGAGTGAAGACCACAAAACAATACTGTGTCCCCCAAAATTCTAGAAAGTATTTTCTAGAATTTCGCGGGTTTAAATCAAGTGTATACTTGATTTATTTTAATCGAAGGTCTAATTATTTAATGTCATTTAATAAACTGCGTGCTCACGATAGCCAACCATTTTTATAAAGTTTATACTTATTTGAAATTCACAACACATATGTTGTAGCACATTCACCTCTTTTTCTTTCATATTATCTTTACACTTCAACATAAGATTTTATTTTCATTTTTGTAATTTTTTTTTGTAGTTATTAACTCACAATATGAAACACGCATCCCAGCAGGAACAAGTCAGGCGGCAGCTTGAGGTTGGGGTTGTGTCCGTAGAACTGCGCGCGCGCAGGAGGCGGGCGGGCGGGCGGCGCGTACACCTGACGAGGGAAGTCGCTTTATTCCTAATTCGTTAACTTAAAATTCTTATAGCAACATTTTTGAGACGAACTTGCGTTTCTAGGTACCTTTTCAAAAATGAATATTTAGCCAATCTCTGTCCTTTTGGACAGACTTATCACAAAAAGGGATCAAAACATAAAATACCATCTAAAAAATAATAAATTTGATAGCCAAATCTAAGATGGCGGCACGATTTCTTCATGAAAATCATCATGGGTGTTTTCATCTTTTCATGTTTTATTGGTGGGTGCCAAATCCAAGATAGTCTGGAACTATTAAAATTTTCAAGACATTAACATCTTGGATTTGACTAAAGACCGCATTTTCAGTAACAACACCCCCGAAATCCGTGAAAACGACACCCGACTCGGCGGCATTTGAAAATCATGTCCGCCATCTTAGAATTTATAGATTTTTTCAAAATTGGCGTGTACGTACCTTGTGGTGCGCATGCTGCAGCAGCAGGCGGGGCGCGCCGCCGCCGGGGCGCGCGTGCGCCGCCGTCATGAGGCGCAGGGTGCCGGCTGCGGAAGGCTCATGTTCAGTAGCTGTGCCACCCTGAAGTCTTATGCTCAGCATATTTGCGAGAGCAGTCTTGGTCTTCGGGTTAACCAGGAGGGCGTTGCCTGGAAGGTAGATATTGGTGTCTCCTGATCTTAGGGATATCAGGTTGGAGTAAAAACTTTGACACGTAGGGTAACAGACGATCATGCAACCTTGAAGTATGGACTGTACTTCTCCTACTGAATCCTGCCCATAATTGTTTTAATTAACTCGAATTATGTTACTACGGCTATCGGCGGACATTCGTTTTAGTTAAAATCGCCACTGGAAATCTAAGAAGTTTAACTGTTATTTCGCTGTGTACCTAAGATCTGCTACTTTGGTTAGAGGTCAGATGGCAGCCGTTGGAAACCAAAACCGACACAGTCGAGGAAACAGTAAGTATATAGAAACAATTCTACAACGAGTATCAGAAATGCATGGTCATATTTAAGGGTGTGGATTCGACTATCAAACTGAACAACTTTCTGTATGGGACCAACATCGTAAACGCGACAGACATTTCCAGTATAAGCTAACCTTTTATTGTACGAAAAGCCTATACAGTGCGAGGTCAGCTCATACTGGAAATATCTGGGCAGTTCAATTTCTGCCCTGTTATAAGAGTTCGTAGTTAGCCCCCAGCTGTCCCATACGTTTGGGTCGAGTAAGTATTGAAGTTTTGTATAGGACAGCCGATTATTTTTTCGCGATTACGATGTTGGTCCCATAAAGAAAGTTGTTCAGTTTGTTGGTTTGACCCACAACCTTAAATATGACCACGCATTTCTGATACACGTACAGAAATAGACTTAGTACAATTACAAACATTTATTTCTAAAATTCAAATAACATTATAGTGGTATGATATTACCTTGTTGCTGATCAGGTGTGGTGGGGGTGAGTAGGGCCGCGTCTACTGGCTGCTCTGCTAGCGGGGCACCTCCTACCACGTGCTGAGTTACACCCGGCGACACCTGTACCAACAACAGCACTTATCGCTTGACAGTAAAGTTAATACAGTGCCATGTTACGAGCTCGACTGGACCGGTACTACGATCCTACCTATTTCACTCGTCATAACAACTGTGTAAGTGTAGTTGTGTTCCGGGTCAAGGATAGGAACAGCCAGTAATATTATCAGAACACCAAGCATTCCAACTTTAGCTTTAATTAGACAGAAGAAAGAAAAACATTTAATTTTTAGACAAACAACGACGCACACTGCACATCTCTACAAAAAAAAAAATCCAAAAAAATATACTTTTTTGTTATTAAAAAAGGAACAGAAATAAAATAAAAACAAAGATATTGAAAAAAAAGAACATGTACAAAAACAATCGGTTGCGTCGCATCTGTACTTAAAAGGGCTCATTGTTCAGCATATAGGTTAAAGATTAACGCACATGTATCACCCCGGCACCAGTTCGGCATCGTTCCCACCATTGCAACCAACCGGAGCGGTACAGAACCCTCTGAGGTATCGGCGCGGCTACCGCTGTGGTCCCCCACGCGGCGACGGCTGGGTGACAGCTTCTTGACGGCGTTAAAATGCAAGCGCACCACAGACGCACCGCACGTCCCTTGGCAACGACGAGACAACGCGGCTTTGGAGAAGCGTAAGCGCAGCGATGGCGAGACGAAAGCGTGGCGTCGGCGATTTGATCACTCATCGCTTGCAGTTCTCATGATTATGCCGAGGCTACACGATGCTAATTAATGTGCGTTGCAGTATAGTTTAATTCAGAGAATTCTGAACCGCTTGAGTTAAGACGATGCTGTTGCCAGGGCGACATGTCTGCGTTTGCCGTCCTATTAAATAAAAACAAAGCAATGGATTGTGATAGACGATGTACCTGCTTGACAGCCGCGTGGTGTACGTGTTCCCTCTGCGCTTGAAGCTGCTGTAAGCGTTGGTAATGTTGCTGCCGTTGCATTTGTAACTGCTGCAGTTGGGTCTCGACTGTCCCGCCTGCTCCAGGAGTTGCTACTGGACTGGCCACGCCTCCGGCTCCAACTAAGACAAAAAGTATTGTACAACAACTGAGACATTAGATGTCTTCCAGCTTCCTCATGAATTAGCGGGATTTCGCTTAACATCGCGAAAAGTGGAAGGATTTCAAATTTTCATTTTTTTTATTTTTTTATTCTTTTTGGATCGTGTTTTAAATTTTTTACTTTTTATTTTTTGTCTTCGTTTTATACTTCTTTTTTTTATTTGTTTTAATTATTTTTTTTTACTTTTTATGTGTGTCGTAATTTGTGTAAAAAATAAATTGTTTTTCTTTCTTTCTTTTCTAATAACCTACCACCGTATATAAATTTTATGAACGATAGATTAATGTTAGATGAACGGAATTGAATGATGAGGATACCATATACAAAGGAACCATCAACGACGCCATAATATTATTATTAGTATTAGTATATTAGTTTTGTATGGGAAACATATTATTGTGTTTTATTTTTATAACAATACCAGCTGTGCCCCCGACTCGGTGCGCATGGAGACCAAGAACACGACTTCAAAAAAGATAATAATAATAAATAAAATGTAGTTTCAGCCGTTTATTCGTGAAAAGGCAACAGAAAGAGACAGACTTACTTTCGCATTTTTATTATTAGTAAGAATAAGGACAATTTTTTTTATATTATAAAATTATAAAAAGTATGTTAAAAATTGAATAAAGGATCATTAATATATAACTAGGTGTCCCGCTCTGAGAAAAAATTAATGGTCACGTTACGCATGCGTGAAATTGCAATATAGGTATTGCCACCCCGCGTCCCACGTGCGTATAGCAAGCATCATAATAAACCAGTGGCGAAGAGTCCATACAACCCGATTCCCACCGGCTTCCCTTTAGGAATTGGTTAGTGCATAGACCAACGTAATATGATATTATTTACTCATCCAACTGACAAAAAAAGGCTTGTTATTCAGTAAGGTCGAGCTCTTCTAGACATGATTATAAGAGACGGTATGGATTTTTGTCTTGCAGCTTTAATTACAGCAATTTTTAGAAGGCATTTTTGGGAGGGCTTCCCCTTTTAAAACTGTCACCCTTCGCCACTGTAATAAACACATATACAACATGTAATTTAATTAAGGGAAAAACTCACACATCTCAAATAGAATATCTAATCAAATCAAATATATTTTTTAGAATAGAATTTATTCATGTAAACCAATACAGGCACGTAAGAATAGTTGCCTTCTAGTTGATATCTAGTTAAAAACATAAATCAATAACCAAAACTTAAGTTTATTAAAGTTAACTATTATTTTTAAGAACATAGTTCAAGCCAAGCATTACTTACTGCATTTAAAATTGAGTCTTATTCGCTTGAAATAAGGTTTAATTTTCTTTGGCTCAATCGAGCATCGGGTTGGCGAAATTCATATTTATTTTGGAAATAAATTCCTATATTTAACTACTACTATCTACTACTACTACTGTACTGTACTGCGGTACTAAAATCGATTCAGTAATTAATTATGAACAATTCTGATTTTGCGGCTAATCAATGACATGACGTATATGAAAAGGTGCATTGAGGTCCAAAACCGCATGCGTGACACTAAAAACGACCTTATACGGATACCGATACCGTATCCACAACACAATAAACAGCACTGCTTAGATGAAAAATAAAATAATTTCACTGTTTTTACACCAAAACCACTTCCTAAATAATGTTAGCCGTACCAAAATCCAACCGGCTGTTTTCACGGTTAGTCGAAACATAAACAACTGCGGTCAAGAATTTGCCACTATTTTTCCTGTTAACAATTGAATCACAAATAAACCACATCCTCATAATAAATTGCAAATAACTATTATTTAGAGTCTGGATCTCGAATTTAGAATAATAACGGTATTATTGACAGAAATATAAAGCAAACTTACTACCAATTTCCTTGACGTCCATTACAAATATATTCATAAACACTCTTAAAAATTCAAAACTGAAATATAACTTTCGTTTCTTATAAAACTTAATATGCAAAGGGTGTTAGCTGACCCACCGCGTGTCAAACAAGCGAAACACTAAATATATCGAAGTTTAGAACTAGATAGCGCTTTAAAATTATAATGTGATATGGTAGCGTCGTCATTATGTATGAAGGTACATTTAAATACCAAAATTTCTAACGTTTTGCTTCAGTGTTGATCAATGTGAAAATATTGGTTCATTGGATTTTTCCATACATGGTTTTGGAGACGCCACTTTCTTACTCCCAAACAAAGTGGGGACTCAAAAAAAAAATAGTAGTATTTTTAAAATTGTCAAAACCTAAATTTGAATACCTAGTTTGAAAATGTTCCAATGTTCGTCTGTTTTCGGAAATACGAATAACAATAATAGTGATAAACTAATATAGATTAGCGGCCCAACCCGGCTTTGCACGGGCGGACATTTATTTACATTAAACATTATAGTGACAGAACTATAATAGTACAGACATTCAGCAAGGACTGGTCATCACTGGCACAGGATAGAACAGCATGGAAATCAAGTGGGAAGGCCTTTGCCCAGCAGTGGGATGATACAGGCTAACAGTAACAGTAACTATAATAGTTGAGCATATTCTGGTATCGCAAATATTTTTGTATATTAATATGTTCTCTAAAACTGTAGTACATTATTTTGTTCTATCACCAATAGTTTTCGCAGCGCACGCGATGTAAGGAATTTTATAAGTAATTTTTTTATACCTTGGGTTAATTATTGGAGTTTTCGTAGAGATCCCTATTTTTTTTTTTATAATAAAATATAGCCTATGTTTCTCAGTGATAATATAGATTTCTACCGGTGAAAGAATTTTTTAAATCGGTCTATTGTCTTTTGAGTTTTTTCATTACAAACAAAAATACAAATCTTTTCTCTTTATAACATTAATGTAGATGTAGATAAAGGAATATTTTGTGACTGACTGATGACGCGGACGGCCAGACATTGGTTCCATATTCGGACCAATTCGGAAACACGAAGATTGCCGAAGCGCATAACTTTAATCGTAGTACTGTATACTTTGCGTTTTATTATATTCCTTCCAAAACTCATGCCTCATCGTCTACTACAGCGTCACTTAAGCCTCAGTCACACATAGCGATTTATAGCTGCTATTTTCCGCCAGCGAAAATTAGCTTTGTGTGACAGGATAGTTGCTAAAATTAACGCGTATAGCCATTCTTTAAACACGTCAATATTGCGAAGCAGTTGTTTTACTCTGTGGTTTGTGTTGTGACTGTTTGAGACAAAATGGCGAAAATGGGGAAGTTCTGAAGTAATTAAGTTTTGGGACATTTGTAGAAAATACGAGGTGTTATGGGACACAAGCCACCCTAGCTATATGCGCAGAAATGCGAGAAATTTTTCTTACAGCGCGACGATTTACGACAGACATTTCGACTACACGGCACCAATCGAATGAGGTTTTTAGCTGCTAAAAACTGCGTGTAGTCGACAGCGGTCACAAGGTAGCGAAAACTTATAGCTGCTAGTAATCGCAAGCAGAAAACAGCAGCTTTAAATCGCTTCGTGTGACTGAGGCTTTAACATCGGTTGAGATGGTGGTCAAACGCTTACTATGTATTTGGAATAAACAATAAACCATTTTCTATTTCACTTTGAGCTGAATTTGCATGGGCTATGTGCCCAACAGTAGATTCTTCTAAAATGTTTCTTATGGCTGATTCTATAAAGATGTTAAATATAAGTGGAGACCTACTGCAGAAGGCATCAGTATAAACGGGAACAAAATTACTTTTATTAGATTTGCAGACGATATTGCCGCTCTCGCAAACAGTAGAGATGACCTTGAGAAAATTTTAAACAAAATGAACCAAGTATTTAGCCGTTTTCATATGAAAATTAACATTAACAAAACTAAAATAGTTGTACCTTCAAAGTTCCCCTGCAAAATAGTAAATCCCATCACCATTGACAATAGCCCTATAGAACAATTAAAGCAGTTTAAATATTTGGGTAGCATTATTACAGAGGATGCAAGATCTACAACTGATATAAAAACAAGAATAGCCATAGCAAAGCAAACATTCCACAAAAAAAGATCCCTTTTATCAGCTAAAATTAATAAAAGCATCCGGAAAAAATTAATTAAGACATATATATGGAGCATAGCCCTATACGCTTGTGAAACATGGACCCTCACTAAAAAAGATCGAGAAAGGTTAGAAGCTTTTGAAATGTGGTGTTGGCGTCGAATGGAGAAAGTGTCCTGGACAGAAAAAGTGACCAACGAAGAGATACTAAGAAGAGTAAATGAGAAAAGACAAATATTAAAACACATAGAAAAAAGACGAGGAAACATGATTGGTCACTTGATTAGGCACGATAAGTTCATTACCAACATTATAGAAGGAAAAATAGAGGCAAAAAGAAAAAGAGGAAGACCAAGAAGAAACTACATTGATCAGCTGAAAGAAAAAGCGAATATACAAACATATAAAGATTTAAAAGATTTGGCATTAGATAGGACCGAATGGAAATTGCTACACCGACAAGTGCTTAGCACTTAAATTTTGGATGGATGTGCCCAACGCTAGTAAAAGATTGACGTATTACAACAAGGTTCGTGGACCTGTAACAGTATCCCACGTGCTATGATGTGGCACGAGGCCGAATATATTTGAACCGGGAATTCTAAACATTCATATAAATAATAATAGTGTTCTTGTAGACTTATATTTTAATAGTTGGTTGTTGAATTTGTATCACATACTTCTTCTGTATTATTTGCATACGTAATTGTAATTAACAAAGAAAACGAAAAATAATAATTAACAATAAATAAGTGATTCATCAAAGCACGAATATCTTTTGAACCATTTAGGGCCATGTTCATTTGACAACATAACACATGTTTAAAATGAAAACGGCTGTTTACCCATACAGAATTTCATGTTCAACGGGCATATATCGAATAAATGCTTTATATTCTATTCTATATGCGTCTTAAACATCCGTTATGTTTTCAGTGACTTTGGGCTTATTTAAGTAAGAGTTATGATAATAAATAGTGATGTTAACTAACCTGGTGACTGCGGAGGCGGCGCGGGCGCAGCAGCCGGTATAGTTGCCCTTGCTCCCTGTTGCTGAAGCCATTGTACCTGTAACAATATCAAACAATATTTAAGATCGAATAGTGCCTCGGAAATCACCTTAAGCAGTTGGTCCCAGTTGTCATACATAACCTATGACAGTAGTTACGGGAGTCAGCAGCCCAAAAAGTCTGACAACCGCCCGGTCTAACCTTAGTAGAGTATCAGTGTCTCCCAGTAATTGGGTGGGTCCCAGTAGTTGGGAAAAGGTTAGGCAAATTTAAGAACGAATAGATAAGTTATTAGTTTCTTCTATGATTACAAAAGGTAGCCTATTATCAAAATTTAAAATACGTTAACATTACGTCAAAAACATTCGTGCTTGGCCGACTGCTCTTTTATGCTACACTTAATAAGTGACCATGACACTCACTGGTACTTGTTGTTGCTGCGCAAGTCCCGGGGTGAGTTGACTGCGTATGAACGTGACGCTCTGCGCACCCGCCGGTGAAGGAGCGCCTGGGGAACCCGCTACTACGCCTGGCTGCTGTGGAAGGAAGAACATTATTAGAAATAGAAAAAAATATTTGCAGGAAACATGGCTATTGGCTACAGGTTGTTACAAATGTTATAGTACATCATGTCATGTGTAAATTAAGTTTAATAATGACGACACGATTGGCGCAGTGGCTAATCGATTAGCTTTCTGCGCTACGTGCCGCGGGCTCGATCCCCGCACGGAACAAATATTTGTATGATCTACAGATAGTTGCCCCGGATCTAGGTGTGTGTGTGCACGTGAGATGTATGTTTGTAAACTGTACCCTCGATACAGAAGAAATCATAAAAAGGGCCAAAAAAAAAAAAAACTCGTGTATTACTGGCGAAGCGCGGACGGCCGAACATTGGTAGCATATTCGTACTGATTCAGAAACACGAATATTGCCGAAGCGCATAACTTTAATCGTGGTACTGTAGGTATTTGTATGACGACAAATGCTGCTGTTCTAGCAGTACAGATGACGATGATTATGTGACGTACTTGTTGCTGAGCGATGGCGGCCTGTCGTTGCAAGGACAGCTGGCGTCGCTTCTGCAACTGCGCCACGAAGACCGCTCGCTCCTGAGGCTTCATCTGTTGGAGCTGTGCATGTGTTTGCGCGTCTAAGTGGATCAGTTGCCGTCCTCCGCCGCCAGCGGTCCATGACACCTGGGTGTGGAAACATTAATGTTAAAAGTTGTTCTGTTTATACAAAATTATTCTTACAACCCTATAAAGCAATATAATTCTCAATTTTCCACTTGATTACCTAGAAATTGAGAATTTTTTTGAGGAATACTAATTAGGGGCATAATCTCTAATATATAAAGCTCGATTACCACTGACTCACTCACTCATTGACATAATTGTTCTCCCAGAAGGAGCCGTGGGGGGTACAAGTCATACATAAAGTCATAAACCTTGAGGTCCAGTGAGTCCGGGAAAAATCCGAAATGACCTGAAAGTGGAACGCTGACCGGAACTGCCCTACGGATCTCGAAAATTACAAGTCGCACACCCATACTGCTGGAACTAAAAATGTCGAGGACCCTGGGTCGATTGACGAGCCGGTGAAAAAAAGATGGCTTCCATACAAAAAAAGATGGCAGCCATACAAAATGGAAACGCTCACCGTTCCGAAACCGTTGGAGATAGCGGGGGGGTGCTCGACCAAATGTCATAGAGGACGACGGGGGCTTTCCGGTGGGGGTCATAAAAATCCAAGATGGCGGATTCAAAATGGCGGCCAAAAAAAAATATGGTCCGAGCCGGCTGAAAATTGGCGTCCGGGGGTTTTCGGGGGCACTGATTCATAATCCGGGATCGATTTTTTTTTTCCGCCATTTTTCAAGATGGCCGCCATACAAGTGTTCATTTTGGATTTTCACCCAATTGTTCTCCCAGAAGGAGCAATGGGGGGTAAAAGTGATGTATGAGGATCGAATAGAGGGGGGTCTTGTGAGTTTAGGAAAAGTCTGAAATGACCTGAAAGTGGAGGGCTGACCGGAACTGCCCTACGGATCTCAAAAACGACAAGTCGCAAACTTATACCGCTGGAACTAATAATGTCAAGGACCCTGGGCCGGTTGACGATCCGGTGAAAAAAAGATGGCTTCCATACAAAAAAACATGGCGGCCATACAAAATTCGAACGCTCACCGTTACGAAACCGTTAGAGATAGCGGGGGGGTGCTCGAACCAATTTCATAGAGGATGGAGGGGGCTTTCCGGTGGTGGTCATAAAAATACAAGATGGCGGATCCAAAATGGCGGCCGAAAAATAAGTTGCTCCGAGCTGGCTGAAAATTGGCTTCCGGGGGTTTTCGGGGACACCGATTCATAATCCGTGGTCGACTTTTATTTTCCGCCATTTTTCAATATGGCCGCCATACAAACGCATCTTTTGGAGCAATTGGTCTCCCAGAAGGAGCCGTGGGGGGTAAAAGTATTGTATGGGTGTCGTATAGAGGGGGGTCCTGTGAGTTTAGGAAAAGTCCGTAATGACCTGAAAGTGGAACGCTGACCGGAACTGCCCTACGGAACTCGAAAGTTACAAGTCGCACACCCATACTGCCGGAACTAAAAATGTCGAGGACCCTGGGTCGATCGACGAGCCGGTGAAGAAAAGATGGCTTCCATACAAAAAAAGATGGCGGCCATACAAAAGTGTTCATTTTGGTTTTTCACTCAATTGTTCTCCCAGAAGGAGCCGTCGGGGGTAAACGTCATGTTTGGGAGTCGTATAGAAGGGGGTCCTATGAGTTCAGGAAAGTCTGAAATGACCTGAAAGTGGAACGCTGACCGGAACTGCCCTACGGATCTCGAAAATGAGAAGTCGCACACCCATACTGCCGGAACTAAAAATCTCGAGTACCTTGGGACGATTGACGAGCCGGTGAAAAAAAGATGGCTTCCATACAAAAAAAGATGGCCGCCATACAAGTGTTCATTTTGGATTTTCACTCAATTGTTCTCCCAGAAGGTGCCTTCGGTGGTAAAACTCATGTATAGAATTCGTATAGAAGGGGGTCCTATAAGTTCAGGAAAAGTCCGAAATGACCTGAAAGTGGAACGCTGACCGGAACTGCCCTACGGATCTCGAAAATTACAAGTCGCAATGCTATACCGCCCCAACTAAAAATGTTAAGTACCCTGGGCCGTTTGACCAACCGGTGAAAAAAAGATGGCTTCCATACAAAAAAAGATGGCGGCCATACAAGTGTTCATTTTGGATGTTCACACAATTGCTCTCCCAGAAGGAGCCGTGGGAGGTAAAAGTCATGTATCGGAGTCATATAGAAGGGGGTCCTATGAGTTTATGAAAAGTCCGAAAAGACCTGAAAGTGGAACGCTGACCGGAACTGCCCCACGGATCTCGAAAATGAGAAGTCGCACACCCATACTGCTCGAATTAAAAATGTGTATGATCTTGGGTAAATTGACGAGCTGGTAAAAAAAAATGGCTTTCATACAAAAAAACATGGCCGCCATATAAACGCTTCTTTTGGAGCAATTGTTCTAAAAGGAGTCGTGCGGGGTAAAAGTCATGTATGGAAGTTGCATAGTGGAAATTCCAGTGAGTTTAAGAAAAATCCGAGATGACCTGAAAGTAGAACCCTGACCGGAACTGCCCTACGGATCTCGAAAACGGCAAAACGCAGACCCATATTGCCCGAACTAAAAATGTCGAGGACCCTGGGTCGATTGATGAGCTGGTAAAAAAAAGATGGCTTCCAAAAAAAATACATGGCCGCCATACAAGTGTTCATTTTGGATTTTCGCACAATTATTCTCACAGAAGGAGCCGTGGGAGGTTAAAGTTATGTATGGGAGTTATATAGGGAAGGGTCCAGTGAGTTTAGGAAAAATCCGAAATAACCTGAAAGTGGAACCGTGACCAGAACTGCCCTACGGATCTCGAAAACTACAAGTTGCAGACGCACGATGCCGGAACTAAAAATTTCGAGTACCGTGGGACGATTGACGAGCCGGTGAAAAAAAGATGGCTTCCATACAAAAGAACATGGCTGCCATACAGGTGTTCATTTTGGATTTTCACACAATTGCTCTCCGAGAAGGAGCCGTGGGAGGTAAAAGTCATGATTGGGAGTCGTATAGAGGGGGGTCCAGTGATTTCAGGAAAAATCCGAAAAGTCCTTAAAGTGGAACATTGACCAGAACTGCCCTACGGATCTCAATAACGGCAAAGCGCAGACACATAGTGCCCGATCTAAAAATGTGTAGGACCTTGGGTCGATTGACGAGCTGGTCAAAAAAAGATGGCTTTCATACAATAAAACATGGCCGTCATACAAACGCTTCTTTTGGAGCAAGTGTTCTTTCTCCCAAAGGAGCCGCGGGGGGTAATAGTAACGTATGGGAGTTGTATAGAAGGGGATCCATTGAGTTTAGAAAAATCCGAAATGACCTGAAAGTGGAACCCTGACTGGAACAGCCCTACGGATCTCGAAAACTACAAGTCGCAGACCCATAGTGCCCGAACTAAAAATGTTGAGGACTCTGGGTCGATTGATGAGCTGGTAAAAAAAAGATGGCTTCCATACAAAAAAAAACATGGCCGCCATACAAGTGTTCATTTTGGATTTTCACTCAATTGTTCTCCCAGAAGGAGCCTTCGGGGGTAAAACTCATGTAGAGGAGTCGTATAGAAGGACCCTCCTATGAGTTCAGGAAAAGTCCGAAATTACCTGAAAGTGGAACGCTGACCGGAACTGCCCCACGGATCTCCAAAATAAGAAGTCGCACACCCGTACTGCCCGAACTAAAAATGTGTAGGACCTTGGGTCGATTGACGAGCTGGTAAAAAAAGATGGCTTTCATACAAAAAAACATGGCTGCCATACAAACGCCTCTTAACACGCTTTTATTAGCTTCACCTGTAACTATGTAAGAAAATCTTGGAAGTTAAATTTGATCCACTTCGCGGTTTCCGATTGAGGTGAGATTTTGCACACACGTTTAGTTAGGATGACAATGCATAGTTAGATAACTGACGTCATTCTAAATCCAATATGGCGAACTACTTATGTATTATGCACTACCATGATATGGGTATCAAATGAAAGGGTTTGCTGAGAAGAGTACGAAACTAAAATAACGTCACACTTAATTCAATATGGCGGACGCCCCAAGATGGTAGACAAAATTTTCTTATCTACCAACCTGATATGGGTATCAAATGAAAGGGTCTGCTGGAAACAAAACGAAAAATAAAGTCAAAGTGAAAGTCGAATTCAAAGTCAAAGTCGAAGTCAAAGTCAAAGTCAGTCAAAGTCAAAGCACTTTCCAAATCGTGTTTTAATTATTTTTTAAGTTAATTTAAGAGTTCAACCACAACCTCCGCGGGCCGCCCGCGGGCCGCGCACCGCGCGACCTCTAAGCTTTTTGAACCCTAACCGTTTCGAAACCGTTAGAGATAGAATGCGGGTGCTCGACCAAATATCATCGAGGACGAGAGGGGCTTTTCGGTGGTCGTGATAAAAATCCAAGGTGGCGGATCCAAAATGGCGGCCAACAAAAAATATGGTCCGATCTGGCTGAAAATTGGCTTCCTGAGGTTTTCGGGGGCACCGATTCATAATCCGGGACCAACTTTTTTTTCCGCCATTTTTCAATATGGCCGCCATACAAACGCATCTTTTGGAGCAATTGTTCTCCCAGAAGGAGTCATGGGGGGTAAACGTCATGTGTGGGAGTCGTACAGAGAGAGGCCCAGTGAGAAATGACCTGAAAGTCTAACCCTGACTGGAACAGCCCTACAGATCTCGAAAACGGAAAGCCGCAGACCTATACTGCCAGAACTAAAAATGTCAAGGACCTTGGGTCGATCGACGAACTGGTGAAAAATCATGGCTACTATACAAAAAAACATGGCCGCCATACAAGTGTTCATTTTTGGATTTTCACTCAATTGTTCTCCCGGAAGGAGCCGCGGGGGGTAAAAGTGATGTATGGGAGACGTATAGAGGGAAGTCCAGGGAGTTCAGCAAAAAACCGAAATAACCTAAAAGTGGAACGCTGACCGGAACTGCCCCACGGATCTCGAAAATGAAAAGTCGCACACCCATACTGCCCGAACTAAAAATGTGTAGGACCTTGGGTCGATTGACAAGCTGGTAAAAAAAGAGGGCTTTCATACAAAAAAACATGGCTGCCATACAAAATCAAATATCATATTTATTTTGCGTCATGTTACAAACCCCACCTAAAAAGCCCTCGCGGGCCGCTCGCGGCCCGCGCACCGCGCGACCTCTAGTTTCAGTTATATAAGCGTGCATTGCTCCTGCGCTGATGTCGGACGCGAATGTCGGTCGCGCCTACGAATATACATTGTGTTCAATACAGCATTACATTGCAACGCTAATATCAGCGGCGCATAAATTGCCGATGCGACACAGGACGTGCTACGCGACCGACATCAGCGTAGGCGGAATTCAGGCCATAGATTGAATTGACATAAGACCTATTTTCCACTAGATTCATATACCATACCCAATGGGGCGACCGCGGCTCGGAAATCGCCGCGAATGCAAAAGGACACCCGACTGGTAGCTGCGCGCGACTCAACATGTACAATTGTACATAGTTATAATTACTGCGCAATACCCACAACCGCGGCTAGTCGTTTAGTGTAAAAGAAGTATAACAATAAAAAAGAAACCATTCAAGAGCTATGAACATTGAATGATAGTTTTTTCTCTAAGGCCCAAGTTCACTGACAACATAACAGACGATTATAGCAAAATCTGCTGTTTAAACATGACTTTTTGTGTGGGTAATCTGCCGATTTTAAACATCTGTTATTTTTTTGGTGAAATTGGCCCTAAATGAATTATTTCAAACACTCACTCTAGGTCCTACACCGCCTGGCTGTGCTATCTGCTGCCTCTGCTGCAAATACTGCTGTTGCTGCCACGACACATTCTGACCACCCTGGACTATCTGCTGCCCCCCAGGCGACACTATCTGTTGTGCCCCACCATGTGTTATAATCTGCTGTATACTGCCTCCCGCTGACAACTGAGACCCTGCCTGCGGAGACTGCGGCATCTGAGTCAACACCTGCTGAGTTTGCCCTACCGCCTGCCCCAGAATTTGCTGCCCAGACTGTGCCACAATCTGCTGAGATGACTGAGCTATTACAACATGCTGCTGTTGTCCCTGCTGAGTAATCACATGCTGACCTCCTTGTGTCAAAACTTGTTGAGTTCCCTGAGTTATAATCTGTTGCCCACCCTGGTTTACTATCTGACCTCCTTGGTGGACAATCTGGTTTTGGGACACAATTTGTTGACCTCCTTGCAAAGTCACTTGCTGGTTCCCATGGACCAATATTTGTTGCTGGCCTGTATGCTGGTTTATCAGCACTTGTTGAGGAGCTTGCACTATTTGCTGCTGTCCGGAACTGCTCAAAAGCTGCTGCTTTTGGAATAGTATTTGATGATGAGTCTGGTTTAGAGACTGGCCTTGACTCCCAATAGATTGTTGGAGAATCTGTTGAGGACTTTGCTGAATGGTATGCTGAGGGCTCAGTTGTGGTTGTTGGTTGTTTATCAAAGCCTGTTGCTGAGTCTGCATGATTTGCTGCTGTAGAATCACCTGGTTCTGCTGTGCCCGACCCTGAACTAGTGGGTTCCTTATTATCTGATGCTGACCCTGAACATTTTGCACCATCTGAATGTTCTGTTGCCTCCAAGCTCCTTGAACGGGCACATTACTGTTCTGTTGATTCTGTATAGTCTGCTGTACTGACTGTATTTGCTGTCCCAACACTGACTGCTGGTTGGAATTTACTAGTTGATTAAGTTGGACTCCCTGTCCAGTTTGCCCTTGAGATGATGATACAAGACCCTGGCTGACCACTCCCATGTTAATATTTTGCTGTTGATTGTTGATAGACTGTACATTCTGCTGCTGGATTAGATTCTGGTTTTGCTGAGACATTTGCTGTCCGGAAGATATCAATTGCTGGTTTAACACCTGTTGCTGATTCATTTTAGCATTCTGAAGGTTTTGGGTGGACTGTGCTAACTGCTGAGCAATGTTCTGAACAGCTTGAGAAGCACTCTGCTGGCTGAGACTCAAGCTCTGCTTCATAGCCATGTTTTGTTGTTGTTGCAGATTGTTAGCACTTTGACTCAACATCTGACTTATATTCTCAATGTGCTGCTGAGCCGAACTCATTGTGGTTGGAGACTGGTTAATATTCTGCTGCAAATGATGCTGATTACCCTGTATATGTTGCTGCAACTGCCCCTGCAAGCTCTGAGTCATTTGAGAGACTGAAACGTTAGGCTGAAAACCTTGCTGATTCTGCTGATTGCCAAGCTTGTTTTGTTGCATCATTTGCATTTTTAATTGATGTTGCTGCAACATCTTCTGTTGCTGTATCTGTATTGCTGTCAGTCCATGCGGTTGTTGCTGGGCTTGGTTGTATGTTTGCTGTTGCTGTTGCATGTTCATTTGTTGGGTTTGGATCATACCTGCCTGTGATACCACAGTGTTCTGTTGTCCAAACTTTTGCAGCAATGGTGAGTTCGCCTGGCTGCTCTGTATCTGGACATTCTGTGTCACAATCCCCTGAGGTATGGACTTACTCATAATACTGGATGTTGGCATCGATGTAGATGTGTAGCCCATAGAACTGATGGGTGTTGTAGGAGCAACTGAGGCATTTGAACTAGCCGGAGGATGGTTCCAAGGCATTCTTTGTTTTAGTTTATCTAACAATGCCTGTGTACTATCATCCTTGTTCTCAGCCATGTTTTGTGTGGGCACTTCGTTTTTAGCAATACCTTCCTCAAAATCGAATCCTGTAATTGCACTAATACGGTCCATTGCTTTCGGGGGCGGCTGAGGGACAACTAACAGCTTTGGGTGAAATATATCAGTCACCGCTTGTATTCTAGCCCTAATGCTCTCTAGCACCCAATCAGGAGTCACAATCTTGATCCTTGAGGAGGATAGTGTGAGTGCAGCGCTATATTTCTTTCCCGCAGCTAAACCACAGATCAGGTGAGTACACTGAGAGTCCAAGTTCAACTTTACTTTTCCACCATGATATGTGATAACAGCGAACAAGGCTTTAGCGTCAGTGACACTGACTCTAGATATGCAACATACAATGTTAGTAAATATCTTATTCTTATGAGGGATGTAGGGCTTTGGGTCGGCCAATTTCTTGAGGCGCGCACACGCAAGCACCCAGTGCTCGGTCACTGCAGGGATCTGGTAGATATCCTGGGCTTCATCGATGTCTGTGTCCGCAGCATTTTGCCCACAGATTAGATGCGTGACATAGTCAGAGAAATATTTTGTGCTTTCCGCTCCGCCTGACTGAAGTAACCGCATAACCTGCAATTAGGACACACTCCATAATAATACTGTTCACTAATAACACTGTAAAATTAATTTTATCAAAGTCAATATCACAAAAAACAAACCCTTTCCGAGACATCGCCAGACACATAATATTTGACATCCTTGAAAATTGGCTCTTGCAAAGTTAAAGAATCTAAATCGTCAACAATCGTTACCATTTTCTGTTATACGACAACGTTAAAAAACACTCGATTTACAAATTAATTACACATTTTTGCTATATTTTTCAACAAAACGCCGCAATCTCAAGCTACGACGTCCATGATTAATGTTACAAGTTATTAAAATAAAAAAATAAACAATAAGAAAACTTGAAAACGTTTCGTTACTTATAACTGTACTACGAGATAAATGACTAATAAACTAAAACTAATGTAAGTTCCACTAAATAATTTTATATAATTATTTATCGAAGGTCATTCCACTTTTTATTTATAAATACACTTTTTATATGATGATGATCGTTCTCGTAGTTCTCGTAAAATATATTGGCGTAAAATATTATTTTCGTGACATGTCCTTTTAAGATAGCAACACTAAGCAGCTGGTTTTCATCAGTGTTGCCAACTGCTGGCTTTACCCAGTTGCTAGACAAGTTTTAAAATGTTGCTAGATTGCCAGTTTATTTTACCCCAAAAAGTTGCTAGAAGTAGCTAAATGTTACATACAGTAGATATGTAGGTTTTTTGTATTTAATATTTTAATTTTCTTAATGTTTTTGGCATTTTCTAATAATAAACTTGGTAAAATTTTATAATATTAGAAATATTAATTTTCATAAGCAAAATTCGAGGACCCGAACTCGACGCGGAAGCAGAAAAGTTGTACGTTTGTACATACAGGCGGCGGCGACAGTAATCACTTTCCACCTGAGCCCATCGAGAAAAGCCTCTATACATATATATAAAAGTACTCTGTGGCGCAGCAGTAAACGGGGAATTCCCGGCCAACGCCGACCAGCGGGTCTACCGCGTAACTAAAATTGTAATGAACATCGACATCGGTATTAAACTTCAATACGATCGTGAGAGCCTAAACTTTGAGCTAACTCTCATGATGAAATGAAAGTTGCTAAAAAAAGTAACTAAAAAGTTTAGCTACAAGTTTTATTAAATTGTAGCTGTCTGTCACCAAATAATAGCTAGATCTAGCTATAAAGTTGCTAAGTTGACAACACTGGTTTTCATGTACATATTACTTTATAATTTGTGGTTTTCATTTCTCTCTTGACTGAAAGTTAGTTCTCTGATACCAATAAATCTCTTTTTATTGAATAATGATTGGTGAACACCTTTGAGTTGGACACAAGAGGGGCACATCGCAAATACTTTGAGTCGCTTTGAGTACCTATTTGAGTAACTCTAAGGACAGATGTGGCGCAATCTTTGAGTAGGTATCTAGATACATAAAGGGCGCAATAATTAAATAAAAAAACATTCAAAGTACCTAGTTTATTTAAAAAATCTTAAGACGTAACGTCAACATCGATGATCCTTAGGTACCCCTACTGACCGAAATCCTATTCGTTAGAAACGTAATATAAGTTTTCTTCTTTTCAATATATTCAAATGGCTTTTATGTTAATGATTACGAGTGGGTAGCTACTTAGAATAACCTTTATCGTCACCAGTGCAAGTGAACTGTGGCTCGCCGGTCAGCAACCTGTTTATTTCATAGTAGGTATGTAGAATGTAGCTAGATGCTACAGCGCAGTAGCAGCATAGTGACTAACGTGGTAACGGACTCGACTCTATCTCATATATTTCGGAGAAGCATTACCTATGTAACTTTTACTTACATGGTAGAGCCCTTGACCCTAAGTGATTGGAGCTCGGAGCTGGCTTGCCCGGGGAAGAACCATACTCTCATAGAATACCGAATATTATAGGTGTTATAGGTACTTCCCTTCGGCCGCCGAGAGAAGCCTATATCCAGATAATTATATGCTTCTGATTCTGTAATCTCGAAGTCACAAAAGATCGTCTATGCATCAGAGACTCCTATTGTTGCAGATGTTAATCGGCACTGGTGACCTTAGCATCACGTGACCCGAAGGCTTGTTTGCACCACATGATCAGGATGCTGCTGATCCTCTTGTCATTATTCCTTATTCTATTCTATATATCCTTATTCTATTCTATTCTATTCTATTCCTTCGTTACCCACGGGTAGACACGGTGTGGCTTATTTTTGCCGGGAAGTAGACGGAAATCTATGGTAGACGGCATAACACATAAACTTATTATAATAGTGGTCGCCCAGTGGCCGAAATTCGACCGTAATTTTACCTTTTTGCACTCGCTTCTCCGTATAAATTTTAACAATGCTAAATCCGCCAAATCTCTCAATCCTCCGTCCGCCCAATAGGTATGTTTAAAAAGGGGTACAAAGATTTTATCGCTGAAGTCACGCCGCGCCGCGGCCGCGCCGTCATAACTAAGCTTCCGATTAATAAATTATCATTGTCAGTTTTCCCTACAGCTAGCATTAATATTTTTATAAAAAAAGACTTAAAAAACGTTAGTTAGTTAGTTAAGTTTTTTTTGCTATCGTTCCTACGTAGGTAGGCATTACAAAAACAAATAAGCAGTAATCATTATGACACACCAAATATATTATTAATACGTGAAGAGAAAACTTTGTAGGTACTTACCAGTACTTACCCCTTTTTAAGCATATTGCGCGCACGGAGGAGTGTTAGGTTTGGCATAGTTAAGGTTTATAATGGAGAAGGAGTGCAGAAAGCTACAATTACGGTCGAATTTAGACCACTGGGCGATCACTAGTTAACGTTAATTGAGTGATTTTTTCTGTTTAATATTAAATTATTGCTAAATAAGTACATTTACCTACCTACCTATTTGGCAATAATATCTACTTAATGTAGAGGCCTCGGACCTGTTATAGGAGTAAATCATATTGTTTACATTAATTTGTCTCATCTTGTCTCATCTTCATAATGTGACGAAATGCAGACATTAGTACCTATTGTTCTTGGCTACATCAATCACAGGCTACATCATAAATATTTTGTGACTTATATTTTTTCTTGTGGCACTCTTCGTTACAGAACCATGCAGGATGTTGGCTTCAGCTTGAAAATAGTCAGGCTCTAGTGTGATATTTCCCTCATTACCATGCTCCAAAGAATTATATCAGCAACATAGGTAGCGAATCCTTTGATTTTATGGAATGGGCGGCAGTGATCGCTTATTGACCCGCAAGCTCGTCTGCCACCTGTATCATACATACAAAAAATAACATAAACATATTTATTTGTCAAGTCAACGCTTAAGGAACACGAGGACAAGCTTCATTTTAAGTGAGGTACCACTTTTGTAATTTTTCTTCCTCATTATCTTGATCCTTAATACTTCTAACAGCGTTGTTTACTTACGTTCAAGTGACCTGCCCAGTTTTGGTACAAATAAGCTCTTTATTTGAGGTATTTTGTGTATCTAAATGGGAATTAAGTTGCTATCATACCGTGCCTATAGGCCTTATTTTAATAATGCAAAATATTTTAGGTGGTAAATCTATAGGTTACAAATACTGTATTGTACAAAAAAAAATAATTAAAATAATATCAAAAAAGTATACGTTTTCAAAATAAAATAATTGATGTTTCTGTTGGCATAAAACTTTTATCCTCTATGATTATGTATGGCGCTAAGGTCAATTCGTAGAGCAAATCTTTAAATTATTTTGCATTATTAAAATAAGAACCTTTACGTGTCTGTGTTAAAATTTTCTATTCTCAATGAGTTCTTTATTTATATAAAGAAAAGAAAAAAGAGAGAAAAATAATTTATTTGACACAGCACAAAAACAATTTTAAAGATAAATTGACCGAAAAATAAAAGAATAAAAACATGAAAAACAAAAATAAAGATATTTATCTTAAATAATATGGATTGTACGTCGCAGCTGTATCAAAAAAGCTTCCGCTCAGCATAATGCTGCCGCGCTGCGAGCAACCCGACAGCGCTGGTGCGCTGGTTTTCAACGGGAGCCGGGAGCATATTGTACTGTATTGTACTGTATTGTACTGTATTGCATATTGTATTGTATTGTATTATATTGTGCACAGTTT
Organism: Allophyes oxyacanthae; assembly: GCA_932294325.1. Taxonomy (NCBI): domain Eukaryota; kingdom Metazoa; phylum Arthropoda; class Insecta; order Lepidoptera; family Noctuidae; genus Allophyes; species Allophyes oxyacanthae. The sequence continues at coordinate 10,660,676 of OW028628.1, forward strand.
CCTGCATCCATTATTTGTATCCAATATAAAAACTAAAATTTAAGCCATAGGGGTATTTTTGCGGATATAAATGGTCTTAAGTAAAGTAGATAGTCGCAATGAAAGTTTTTTCCGTTTCATCACAGTGACTACCGAATATCGTGTAGGTAATTCCCCTGAACGTTATTAAGAAGTATGTTATGGTCTACACACACTTCGACGAATGACATCTCGTATCTACGTATGAATAAATAATCACATAAATATGCGCATATCTTTTGACCGTTAATCCGAGATGCTTTGTGTAGGCACTTACAATAATTTATGACGAACGTTGGGATTATAAAATAATATTTATTTGAAAACTACATCGTAGGTAATGCACATGAACATCCACTGCTTCATTTCCTGAAAATAAAAGAAAAATCAACAAAATAATACCTAGTTTGTTATACGATATTATTTCTGAAATATAAAAATTGTTGAAAGCTATGAAGTTTGAATAATCAGACGAAATACAACAGTCTTTAGTATGAGGGGTTATTAATATTTTATTATTAGGTTAGGTCCGATCTGTAATAAGTATGCCCTAGGTATAACGCACCGAACGCAGGACTAATTTATCCTGTAGGGTTATAATAACCTCGGCAAGTGTGAAGCGATCGATTTCAACTGTACCTATGTAGGTTTACGGCGGTATGTAGAGCCAATTACCGCTGTAACACGTAAAAAAGGGACCCGAAAAAATATTTGAACCCTCGAAAATTGAAAAACGCTCTGAAAACTAATTTTGTCGCTAAAACTCAATGACAGTGACAGCTTGAGACTTAGCGGTCCCTTAAAACTAAGTTCTACTTAAGTATTCGTCCAAAAACATAAACATCTCAAGTCTAAACGACCTCATATAGACACATTTTAATCATAATTATGATATGTTTTATGATATTATCATAATTTAAGGAGAGTCACGTTGCGTCCACGAGCTCCAATTGCCACCAAACTATAATGACCGCTTGGCGCCCAAAACTGGTATTTCCAAAACCTGTTCCACAGCTATTTTCCTATTTAATGTAAATAGCATAAAATGGCATTTCAGAAAAGAAACATGACGTAAGGACCATAGAGCAAATTTCGTCAAGAAAAATTCGTCAAATCAATTCGTCAAGTCAAATTTCGTCAAGAAAAATTTTCCCGCGAAAATGCTGTTGATGACGAGATAATGGCGGTATTTTTATTGACGTAAATAAGTATTATGTCACTTAATTTACTGGGGATTTTTAGGCCTAATAATTTTTGCGTCAAGCGTCACTGGAAAAGTAACATGTTCGATGGACTGTAACCACCTGCGGGAATGCAGGGACTCATTGAACCCTCTGATGTGCCACAAATGTAAACTCATGGACATGTGCATTTCCCTACTTTAGTGGTGCCAAAACCTGACCTTTGGCTCGTATTCAAGAACAAACGCACAGTAAGCTTCGACGCATAGTAGATGAAATTTCGACCAGGCGCTCAATGAAATCGCCGCATTCTTCACTTTCCCTTCACTACAAATATATCTAAGGGATATTCTTGAATACGGGTGCTAGACAGTTCAGCAGAGGTGCAAGCTTACCAGCGAACCCTCGAGCACATTATTCTGGGAGGTTCGTCAAGCGGTACTGTCTGTGTTCACAGACAATTGCTAGTCACCCAAAAGGCTCCCAAGCTCTAGTGGGATTGGGCTGTACACAACTGCTGCATGCATGCCAGACGAACTATGGGCTAAAAGCTAAAATTGTCATCGCAATAAATCTAGGTGGGATGAGCCGCAGGATAATCACAATACACGCTCGTAATCGGATTCGATTTAATTTTGAGAGTTTTACAATATACATTGCGTAGTACCTACCTATGTTTTAAAAATCGCTCAACTCAACAATTTGAACCATGCAATGAATCTTCTGGAACAGTCAAAATTGGATCAATTCCGATTACGAATACGTGTATCGTGATAGCGTTGCGGAATGTCTACAGAACAGACTGGTATAAACTAGCTCGGGGCAGACACTAGTATAGCAGTGGGATAATAAATAATATAGGCCTAAAAAAATATGTAGAAAGTTTTATTTTCATAGCAGATTTAATGATAATGTGACTGATATAATTACTAGCAACCTGTAACGCAATAACATTAAGTAATACGAAATTTTGTTAATCTGGTATAATCCAAACCCAAGTTATATGGATTCAAAAAAACGACGAAGCGCTTCGAGAAAAGGTAGGTAGTGCCCTTGCGTTTCGCTTGGCTCGTCTTGGCGGGGGCACTACTGTGCCCCCAGATACTAAAGAGATTGCGTTTTGTATTCAAATCACGCGTGGTCTCATACACATTATACCTACATAGGTTAGGTAGTATGTCTAGATATGTTTTTAAAAACTAAGTACTGACTCAAGCTTAAAAATGTTGACAGATTGAGCGGTGTTGCGACCTTGTCAAGTTGAATGCTTTTCTTGAAAACCAGTTTTAAATATGCCAATAAACTATACATACAATCCATTACGTATTTCTAGTATTATTTTGATGACTGAAGACCATTAAACATCGCAATGGATAACCGATGGTGAAATAAAACCAGTCGTTACGTAAATTAGAATTAAAAATTAAAAATGTTGGCCTGACTTGAGTGTTTTTGGACCCAAAATCATCATATTTGCAATGGATTGGTGGTTGAGATATGATGCCATAACTGGACAGTCAGTGCTGCGTATTCAGCGACTTGCAACTTATTATTTTAAACGACTCTCCTTCTTCTATTCTAGGAATTATAATCAGCCCGTAAAGTCACTGATCATAGACAAGTTCAGTGACTTTAAGGGCTGATTGTAATTAGAAAGTTATGATAATCTTCTTCATTTATTGGGTTGATGGATGCCAAAAATAAAAAATTGGACATTGCTGCCTATCCTGTAACTAACCACATAAATATTATCTTTAAACGACTCCCTGTCTCAGGACCATGTTTCTACAATGACTTTATGGCTGATTATAAATATTAAATTATTCTTATTCGTTCTTATTCATCTACCAAAGTACTGTGTTGATGGATGCCATTAAATGAAAAAATGGACAGTGCTGCCTATCTTGCGACTTGCAACCATAGAGATAATATATAGGTACCTACTTGTAATATTTCTAGGCTTGCAACATATTACTTTTAAACGACTCCCTTTCTACTATTCTAGGAAGTCCGTATTCAGTGACTATAAGGGCTGATTACAGTTAGAGTTAAGATGTTCTTCTTCTTTTATCGGGTTGATGGATGCAATAAGTTCAGAAATGGACACTGCTGGTTATCCATAACGGTTACTTAAGACATTTACTTATACTTACTTACTTATTTACTTACCATTCCTCCCGTTCTCTGTACCGTTATACTTGGAGGTCTGTGTTCTATGTTTACGGAATGATTAATATGGATATTAGGTAATTTCCTGACAGGTTAGAAAATCTTTATTCCTTGATGCTATGATGCCGTATGAAAAAGTTAGATAAGGTGAAGATTTGGCCTGGTAATCTGTCAGTACAATTCAGCCTGAATCACCCGGAAAACTTATGATGCCAAAACCAAATAGTGCTTCGGTCGAAATATATCCAGGGGTCATGAACATTGTATGTCTTGATGCTAAATGATTAAGCGTCTATAACTCTGCTTACTGTACATACACGCCTCGTAAACAAGTTCGCATCTTTAAGACTTGTTTTAACAACCAAATCTTAACACTTTCTCTTTTCACTGTACCGGTCCACGTATTACATACCAATAATGCCAACAGACCCCGACATACCACAATACAAGAAAAAAAATTAAGGGCACCAGTGTATGTTTCTTTTAACCATCTCGATTTTATGCGTTCGGGCGCTTCGATTGGTGAAGAGATCGTAGCGCGCCAATGGGCACGCAGAACGCGTTCGATGCGGAAAATCGAAATTGTTAAAAGAAACTTACGCTAGGATCTTTGAAGTCGACGGCCACAAGGATGCGAAACTTATATGTTTTGTATTGCTCATCCATCTAGATAACGACCTCAGTCCTTCGCCATTAGGAGGCATGGAAACACGTCGGACCAAATTTTTATGCGCAACATGCGATTTTTAATTCGCGAATTGACAAAATGGATATAAAACAAGTGTGTTTTTGTGTTTTATTTTTAAGTTTGAATTTAGTGTGTTGCCAGTACTCGCCATGCCCTAGTGTATTTGACTTTGAAAGTGTTGGGGGGAATATTTATGGAAAAATAGTTTTGCAGCCAAGTGCGCCAGTGTCGTCTTTAGTACTTAGAATTAATTTTACGATTGCAGCTCAACTTATTTCTGTAAGTACTTTTTATTCATGATTATTATAATAATATTATTAGTATTTGTGTTGTCACGTTAAAATTATGAAAAGCTTTCTAATTTTGAAAATTTATGCGAGTTAAAACAATACAATATCTTCAAAGATACAAATTAATGTATTCATAAACAAAACTTTAAAAAAATCAAAACCATCTGTGACGTGCTGCTTTTGTCTCAAACATTAATTTATTAAAATCTTAAATGAAATGTAACTTATCGTTATAAAATAAACATACAAAGAGTATTCATATAAAGAAGGAAATATGCCATTAAAAAGTACCGGTACAACCTGCTGACGGGAAACACCATCATAATTTATTTTACAAATAGCGGTACTTAAGATTTTTTGGCCCACATCAGTTATGTATGGTGTTAATGAGCTGTCAAAATAATAAAACATTACTTATCATAATTTTTTGTTAAAGTTTTGTAGAGATACTTATTACGATTAAAGGTGATTTCAAACTAGGTACCTACGCTTACTTGTAGAGTTGTAGAATTACGTGTCCATATAGATCTAAGAATATATTATAATATAATAAGCAGCACTATAATAGAGTACCTATGCTCTTAGTTTTGCGTAGTCTGAAAGCACTTTTAGGTTTTATCTTCTAACAACGAAAGGTACCACCAAGTCGCTAATGGCTACACATTTTGATTAGTTTATTAGCAAATCATTACGTAGCTACGCTACCGCTACGGTACCGCTACGTAGGAAACATTATTAAAAAATATTGTAGCAAATAATATTAAGAGCCTTTAGCTAAGAGTTGGAGTGCTACGAGAATTAAAAACCAAGTAGAGTAACGGAAATAAAAGTAACAAATAAATAAAAACGCTATACACAGCGCTTTTGTTTTATTTGTTTACCTTTGAAAAGTCAGAAGAGTCAAACCAAGTTAAGCGATAGTTATATATTTCTCAATTTTATTTTGGTCTCGATTTTAACTAAAATAAAAGGTTTTTATTAAAATGGTATTCGTTAAAAATCCAATTGAAGTTGACATTTGTTACTATGAAGTACCACTCGGGTTCGGCGTCACCGGTCACATAATTTATATCGGGGATTTTTAAGAAGAAACCTACTAGTAAATATCTACCTCCCTATTAAGAACTTACCGTCATTTTATATACCTACATTTACCTATATGTATACGGAGGATAGTATTGAGACAACCGATGATATTCATTTTAAAATAAAAACGCTCATTCTCCGTTAAAACACCGTGCATCGGTCATTGTCTACAATGCTACAAGCTACAGCCCTTCAGCGCCATAAACTTAGGATTTCGAGCGCCGATTACAAAGCACAAACATTAAACTAGTTTAGCATTGATGACATTTCGAAAATTGTGTTTCGGTCAAGAAGGAAATGTCATAATATTGTAATTAATGCAATTTAGTTTTAATTATCAATTACATAATGTTACGTATTCGTATCCGGCACAAAAAACTAAATACTAATTATTAGAATTAGGACATACCTACGGGTAATAGACAGGTTTACACCTTCACGGGAGGCAGCAGAGAGGGGCCTTACTACGAGCTCTTATAGCAGGACAGAAATTAAACTGCCCAACAATTTCCAGTATAAGCTGACGTTCCATTGTACTAAAAGCCTATACAGTGCGAGATCTGCTCATACTGGAAATGTCTGGGCAGTTCAACTTCTGCCCTGCTTTATCAGTTCGTAGTAAGCTCCCAGTAGGCAGCTGTTGATTGCGATTCGGTAGTCTATTGACCTATTGATGTTTATACGTAGATGTTTATTTATTTAGCCAAGAAATAAGGTAGGTAAGTACTTAAACAAGTATAAAACCAACCCTTACGTTGTACCAAGTTGTATGTTGTGTAAGTTGTGTATTGATGAATGACGATCCTCCGGTTTACTTAATTGGATGGTTAGCGTATAAATGTATAATGTAATGCGTTTTATTTATTTTCTGATTTAAATCTTGATTCAGATATTTAGTGACACTGACACAAATTACCCAGTAGTTCTATAGTTCTAGATTTGCAGACTACCAAGACCTTGATACAGTATATACTCCATTACGATCTATATCCCTATATAGATCAATTCAATTATTTTGTGAAAACTAGGTACAATTTTATTCTAAAATTCGGAATAAAAATGCAGTTGCCAGTCACCTTTAGTTTTTCTTCGTTATGATGTGGTCAATCGGAATTTAAAAAAATTGCTGTTTGAAAAATAATAATAATTAATAAGCTTACGTTCAGACTGGAATAACAAGATTTTTTTTGACAACATTTTTATGTATTGTGTAACAGCGTCCGGTTACGTATTTTATTTAAAAAATCAATTTTATTGTCGAAATAAAAAGATGCTCGTTTTTAACATCTAAAATAACATTTTATACGTTCTTAACATTTTATTCTAACTTCAAGAAAAGCTTCATTATTAATTTACATAGCAAGATGTTTTGACAATCATCGTACCTAACAATATTATACTAACTCCTTAAATTCTGAACTAACTGCCGAAAGTATTATTTCAATACAAATCCCCTCCTTTAATAGTTTATATATTATACTTTACATTCTATTGCTTTATTTTTATAATGTTTATCTACTTTTTTAAATATCATGGGAGACATAGGAGTACCTAGCAGTTTAACCTAGAATTCGCTATATTGTTTTTACTTGAATTTTAAAACCATAAAGAATATTAAATTGGCACTAAATGACCAAATGATTCCACTTGTTTTTTTTTAAATAAACCAGTCTAGATTATAATAAAATCAGTTTATTCGGTTTGGCGAAATCCATTAGATATTGAAATAAAAGTCATCTAGGTATTTTACAATCTTAAAATTATTAATTATTATTAATTAATAATTATTAAGTTATTTGCTTCTTTTTTATCAGGTATACAATAAAGAGTATTTCAATTCTATTCTATTCTACGGGGTGATAATAATTAGTGAACATCATATTTGTATCCATAATATTTGAATTTGTATATTTAGTAGCAGACTTCGAACACAGTACGACAGTATTCGATTTGCAATCAAAAATCTATCTCAGGCAATCATTGTTTACATAATTATGATTTAGTAAGATGGTAAGATAATTTACCTATCAAAAATCTTATTTTTAATAAGTTTCCTCGTTTCACTTAGGGCTAGGGTTGCCAACCATACTTTATAATAACTTATCCTACTTTATTTTGCTAGTACTACCCAGATATTATTGTAAATTTGTTTTATGAAAAGAGTACCAATGGAGTTTTTTGCGGGTATCTGCTCCAGGACCAACCCACTTGGAACCGTGCACCTAGAATTTCGACGTTTTAAAAATGCCTGCAAAGGCCCAGTTGAAATTAAAAAAAAATACTTTGTCTTATTATCAAAAGAGCAGCCGTATTCTTTTATCGTTCATTGACCTGGGAAAGTCTTCGAAGGTTTAAAATATCTCATAAGTATACATATAAATAAAGTAAATAAATATAAAAAAAGAAAATACATATTAGGTATCTACCTAATATGTATTTTCTTTTTTTATTGTAGGTAGTTCTTGTATGTATCTACATACAAGAACTACCTACATACGCTAGGAGTTGAGGACGCCCATGTCTAGTGCCTTCTGACCAACTTTAAAAAGGAAGAGGCCATTTTAAAGTTGATCAGAAGGCACTAGACATGGGCGATTTTGGATATTTCTGTCACCTATGCGCATCGATATTATAGTTGCGGCATCCGATATCAGCATGGTTATTTTTGGCATCGATGCCTACTATAACAATGTTGGTACCGTCAACTGCGATACGATGCTGACTGATATTGTTGACAATACGCATCCAACCGAAACCAACGATATCTACTACTGTAGATGGATCCGTTTTAAACACGACACGGCATCCGATATGCCATCTGTACCTCTACCATGAGTTTTCCGTGCCGTCTAACGTTCACGTTCACATGCAATATTTGTATGGGAATTTTTTCAGCGCCTCTAGCGGTATAAATAGTGAACTAAAGTCACTATACAAATATTGAATGTGAACGTGAACCTTAGACGGCACGGAAAACTCATGGTAGAGGTACTGAAAGTGGCATCGATGCCTGGAATTGTTATTTTTAAACGCACATCTCTTGAAGCACTGCAGCAATATTCCGTAATGTACAGCCTTACAAATAGAGTTGCAAAGATAAGTTTTGCAGCTATCAGATGTGACATAGAAAGTCTTTCCGAGATTTACAACAATGTGCAGACTTAAAACCAGTATACTTAGGACGACGTTTATATTGAACAAGTAACTCCAAAGACGCATGACATGTGAGATCTCACCGCGTACAATATCGGCGCTAAGTTTAGCGGGACTTAGGATAGTGAAGTGCTTAACATATTTGAGGATACATACGAGTAAGAAGCAGATTTCTATGACTAGAGAAAATGAATATATTTTATATTATTTAGTAGCTTAACGATTAAGATGTTCCAAATGTTCTAGCTCTGAGATTAATAGTAAAGAATTACTTTCTCAATACGAAATGCTGTGTGAACTTTGGCTTATTTGTAATCATTTTGTAATTTATCAAAACTTGGGAGAAAGTTGACTTACTACCAAAATATGGGTTACCATACCAACGGCCCCGACTACAGTAGCTGTTATGTTTTTTATGACTATTTTATATTACTTTTTATTTTTTTGAAGTCGATTCTGACGTACATTTAAAAAAAGTTAATTATTTATTTTTCTATTTTGAGTGGCTTATACATGCTATGCTATGCGATGGGTGATATGCTGTTATGTATTGAAGAGTTTTATTGTCTATCTCCGAAGATCTTCATCCGATCTACACCGGACTACCTCGGGAGAATACTTTTTCAAACAAAAAATAATCATTATAAAATAGGCTAACAATTGGTGAGGAAATAGCAAAAAGCATACAAAAAAAAACAGTCGGATTGAGAAACTCCTCCTTTTTTTAAATCGGTTAAAAAGCTAGCTTTGATGGCTCTAACATACCTAAACGTACCGTTGCGCCTTTTAGCGGTAATTATATCTCTTCCTTTTTAATTTTTGGCACAGATGACAGTAAAATCCCCTTGACGATTCTTACAACAAATATTTGCGGTTCTGTCGTAATATTGCTTTTTTGAGCTTTTTACTCCTTCTTTAGCATTGTGACTTCATTTATGTAATTATAGCTATAAGCTCCTTTTATGAGAACAGGAGGTCAAACATGGGTGTTAAAGTTGTTTTTTTTTTAAGTCTGGCATGATCATAAACCGCAAAGTGGGCATGATAATAGAACCTCCATTAGCACAGAACATAGAAATACCACCTCTTTTCTGTGTTCTGTGTCCATTAATCATGAAATCTGCAATCGTATGGCGCACCCTGGTAAGTCAGCCTTGTTACCACCATTACTGAAATGCTGACTGGCTGTTGCCACTACGGCATGAGCGATGCCAATGTGCTCGTGCCGACACGACAGAAAAAGAAGAAGATTATCCGCCTGTTAATTTTACCACTGTTAGGACAGAACTCCCGTCTGAGAGAGGGACTGGTCTATGTGGCTGTCCATACCACAGAACACAGAAATTTCTGTGTTCTGTGGTCCATACATTAACCATCACGCGGGCCTAGTAGACGGGTTCGTGACGCACGTTACAAATCTCAAATCCTTACTATTATAAATGCGAAAGTAACTGTCTCTTTGTCTGTTTGATACCTTTTCACCACAAAATGCCAATCTTGATGAAATTTGACAAGAAATTAATTTGCATCATGAGGAAGACATTGGAAAATTGTACTTTAATAGACTTTAATAAGATTGTATCTAAGTATCATTTCTACTGTTCGTGTCATTCTGTCATTGTATAATTAATTGTTATCTGCCGAATGTTAGAAAAAATTGCAAATTACGATCTATGTACAAAAACGAATCAGCTTATTTGAGTATAAGTGTTTATTATTTTTTTATATTGTTTTCCTTGTTCACGTGGTCATATAGCCATGTGGATGTTATAGCCTTGTGGATGTTACAAAAGATGGAACTTTGTAAAAGAATAACAAACAAATCCGTACTTCAAAAGATTACCGACGGATAAAAAAATAACTCAAGGACTTATTCATGTTGACAGATAAAAAATAGGAACGTAGTAGGTACCTAAGATAATATGATACGAGTATATTGTTTATAGTGACCCGTCCCCGGCTTCGTACGGATGCGGTTTCTCTACTATCCTTACATTAAATATGCAAGTATTATACATATAAACCTTCCTCTTGAATCACTATATCTATTAAAAAAAACCGCATCAAAATCCGTTGCGTAGATTAAAGATCTAAGCATACATAATGGACAGACAGACAGCGGGAAGCGACTTTGTTTTATACTATGTAGTGATATACGAGTATGACAATAATATATCGTCAGTGGAAAGCCAAAACTACTAAAGCGCCAATTCGTTGCCAAACTAAGTTAAACTCTAAAATGTGCCTCTGTAAAGTTTAAGTTAGTTTGGCAACGAATTGGCGCTTTGGTAGTTTTGGTTTTCCGCTGACGATAGGTATTATAAGTAACCACATAATTAAATCAAATATACAGCGATGTGTGTGGGAGGCAGAACATCACACAGAAGACCCCTTACACATTACAGTGCATGATAAAAATTTCCGATCATAGAATATTTTTTTCTTTTAGAATAGAATATACATACTTTTTATTGTCCCTACACCAGTTTTGTAGGATTCGTAAACATAATAAATTATAACTAGTGGTCGCCCAATGGTCGAAATTCGACCGTAATTTTAGCTTTCAGCACTCCTTCTCCATATAAACTTTATGCCAAATCTCACACTCCTCCGTGTGCGTAATAAGGGGTAGGTATTTTTTTTTTATTAAAATGGTATACTCTTATCGCTATCGGCGATTTCTTATTTCTTTTCTTTTTTTTACTTATTTTGTGCTTCAGCTAACCTTTGGGTGAAAGAGAAATGAAGATATACCTAGAGTGAGACAGTGAAGAGTACAATACAACTAATTAGGTACCTATTATAATTATAATAGATACATTAAATTATATAAATGTGTATACGAGTAGAATACATAATATATAAATATGTAAATACATACAATTATACATTCCATTACAATTTCTTATTTATTCGCAACATAACTTCACATCCTCGCATTCATTATCTCCTGCTCGGCACCCTACAGCGCAGTCGTGAAGCTACACAAACACGTCAGCACGGCCCGTCGCACCGCTGCAATAAATTTCTGTCTACCCGCATATGTAGTGTATTCGCGAAGTTAAAGTTAGTACACTTTGGAGAGTCAATATTTAAGCTGTGTTTAGCTTCTAGGAGCTGCTTCTATTATGTAGTGTCGTATTTAATGAGATATGGCTGGAAATTCTTCATAGGTATCGTAAGTTGTAGATTGTGGAAAAATAGTAGCGTCATGCGTATTTATTTTCATACACAAATCATTATTTTGTATAATTTTTAAGAATGACTGGTTTGTAATATTAATTTTATTTGTAATATTCTAAACTGGCTCAATACTTTGGGGAACCCAATGTATATGTAGTGAGTACGTAATATCAATGTATGAGACCGATGTATGACGTCATACATTTTTTTGTGTCAATCGTGTCGTCATTGACGACACGGTTGGCGGAGTGGCTAAGTAATTGGTTTACTGCGCTACTATGAAGGTGTCTCGGGTTCGGTTCCCGCACGGAACAAATATTAATTGTTCCGGGCATAGGAATCCGTGGTTCCGGGTCTGGGTGTGTGTGGATGTGAGATTATTTATGAACCTATGTAGTAGAGTTGTAAACTGTACCCGCGATACAGGAAGAGTGGGGCAACGTTATCTATTAAAAAAAAACAACAATGGAAGATTTTCACGATTCTAAGATAGCTTCAGCTCCTCTTTCTGTGTTCTGTGAACTTCTGTGGCTTCATTTCCACAGTACAAAATTCGTATCTTAGCAAGAAATAATATAATGCGTTCTGGGATACTAAAAAAGATGGCAAAACACCTCCAGGCGTCTTTTTTAGTTTTATAGTATTGCGTGTTGCCGACGTAATTAATGATTGTTTGTGCATGCACAAAGAATGTTGTATAGAATAGAATAGATCTTTATTTCATGTAAACCAGATACAGGCACTTATGAAATGTCGAGACTCTAGGTGCACGGTTCCAAATAGTAGATCCTATGGAGAAGAACCGGCAAGAAACTCCATGGAAACTCTTTTCAAATAAATAATAGATCTTGACAATCTTTATCAGTACAATGTTGTGGTAAGATCTGCGAGAATAATGCAATTCAATGCGAATACAAATAAAACTAGGATTATAATGAATTGCCTCTGAATAAGATTGCCATGGCAGTTACGAGCTGACCAGTTCCGACAGACGGCACCCGTTCACGAGCATGACGCATGTGTCAGCCTCGCCAAGCTCGACCACAATGAAGGGAACTCAAGTCACAAGAAACTTAAGGCGCGTCAGTGAGGTAACGAATTTGTCGATTTGGCTTCCTCCAACCGCGCAACCCGCGCGACCCCCTGTAATATTACGGAAACCGCTCGGATCATGTCATCGCGAGCATTGCGCCAGACACTAAAAATCTATATAATAAATAGAGGTGGCAAAGTAAAATATATATTTGTAGATTGTTTCACTTATAGGTCTATATAGTAACAGAGTTACTACTAGAAAATTAATACCAATAACAGTGGTACAATCACTACAATGATGAATGATTTTAAAAAAAAGGGAAATAAAAAATTTATGCTTCGTCAACGAGCTTCCGAGCAAAAAATGCCCATTACACTTGCCGAGTTGTTAGATGATTTGGTATTAACTAATTATAACTTGCTCTTTTATTTGAAGAATTGCTTGATTCATTTAATATTCACTCATATAAATATATCACGATTATTAGATATTAATACCTAGCATTAAAAAAAGTAAAAACCGACTTCAAAAAACTAAACAGTGTAAATAATTTTCTTAAATTCTTCAATGCACCTAGCTTGGCAGTGGCAACGACTTCAGAAGCTGATAAGTTTTTTAAGAAAATTTTATGTATTATACTTTTTAGTTTTTTGAAGTCGGTTTATACTATTTTTTAACGTTTATTTTATATTTCTATTTTGAGTGGCTTAAACAATTCATAATCATGCGATTACAGAAATCGCAAGTGACATGCTGTTATTCATTCAAGAGTTCCATTGTATATCTCCGAAGTTCTTCATCAAATCTTCAACAAATTTAAATGCCATCTTGAGAGTACCCTTTGAAATAAAAAAAGAATTTTCAAAATCGGTATGCAATTGGCGGAGTAATAGCGTAACAAACATACAAAAAAAAAACATACAGTCGAATTGAGAATTTTCTTTTTTGGAAGTCGATTAAAAATGGGACTAGCAGTGTTGGTGAATAGTAATATATAAAGTATAATCGATAAGAATTAAAATAAAACTAGGTTGGTACATAGTATTTATTATTATATTTAGTAAAGGAATAGTATAAAGAAAAACAACAGTAGGACGGCGCCTTTGATCTCGCCGACAACGTCAAGACAGTGTGGCGATAGTGCATGGAGGCTAGGGTTGTTACAAGTAGTGTAGTGGTTTTTTACGCTACGTGCCGCGGGTTCGATACGCGCACGGAACAAATATTAGTCTGGGTGTGTGTGCATGTGAGATAATGTCTGTAAACTCTACCCACGATACAGGAGAAATCCTAGTGAGGGACAATGTTATATAAAAAAAAAAAAAAAAAATTTTTTCATCAACATCGTCATCAACATATTATTACTTACTATTTTAAACGTTGATTATGACAAATTATCAATTCATTAATAGAAGGTAGCTCTGAATTTTGGTCACGTAGTCACGTGGTCACGGTTTATATGATTAGACCTCACCAAAACATGAAGTTTGATTACCAACATGATGGGACTGCGTCCCATAGTTTGGGAGATATAAACTTTCAAAGTTTTAGTCACGTGGTCACATAGATCTCACCAAAACATGAAGTTTGAATACCAACATGATGGGACTCCGTCCCATAGTTTAGAGCTTTCAAACATTCGGTCAGGTTCACGTGGTCACATACTGAATTTGAATTTATGTTTATAGAAAACATCAAAAAGATGGTCTCTATATTTTTAGACAAAGTATATTTTAGAAGATGAAACACAATTTGTATTGACTTGACAGATAAAGTGACAGATCGTTAGACTCTATCTATATCTGATTTTACTAAAATAATAATATTTCAAATATATACTCAAAAAAAATCAAAATATGTTTATAGAAGTACATGCCATACTACTGAGGCAAGTTATATAGGTTGCCCCCTCTACACAATATTGTGTCTAGAGAGCAAAATAAATTCTGAATTTATAAATCGAACGCGATAGCCTCGATCGACACGGGTATCACGTCCGAGAGCCAGCGGCAGACTGCCGCCCGTCGCCCGAACACGACCCTTCAGCTGAAAATTGGCACAGATTTACGTTTAAATTCAAGGAAAAATTTAAAAATGACTTTTTTTTAAATGTTAATCGTTGGACTTATAAATAAAAGAATTATTTATCTATTGCTGCAAATCAGAAATAAATTAAGCTTCAAGTTCCGAAGAAGATGAAGGTTTAAATTCTGATTTAGGTGTTTTATAATCGCCAATTGCTATAGTATAATCTACTTAAAAAAAATATTTGAAACGTTGGATTTGAAGTAGAGATCTTGAACTTTAAGACTGTATTTTTTATTTATTTGTATATGGTATAATTGGCCATGTCCAATTTTTTTTAATATCTAATTTCTCAAAACCATTTCGAGGGTTTCTTTAGAAGAATTCACGTCAGTATCCAGATTTCGAAAAAACCTAATTTTCATAAAGTTATAGGTGATTTTATGAATAACCTTCATTTGACCTTTAAAAGCCTAGTTTAAGCATGTATAGAAAAACACCTTTGCCTATGATTTATTAGAAAAAAAAAGTGGCCGAATGACAGATTGTAAATGTCACAATGACGTGTGGTGGTTGTGACTGTGAGGAAGTTTGTTTTGAGAAAAAGATTATTTATTGAAATAGCTCCTGGAAGTTTCGTCAAGGCGGATTTTCTCAACAGACCAAGTATCAGTAATGCTCTTATTATGGAGATGGTGTCTGCTCATCATAAAATATCCGAAATACGCTGTGCAAAAGCTCTAATGTAAGTATTGTAGTGTTGTCTTGTTCGTTATTTGTTGTTGTCGTCTTAGGTTAACTTGGACTTACCTATCATCTCTGGTTGTATAGAATACTTATCAGTTTTAACGACTTAGTATGTACTTATAGTAACAGAACGACAAAAATAAGGTTGCTGCTTTATATGTATAAAACATAATTATTTCACGTGGAATACGCCTTTGTGTGCAGTGTGTTTTGTAGTTGGTGTGCTTCATAAACAAAATTATACTACACTGAATGCTAAGCATTATTAATATTTTATTAAAAACCTGTATTTTCCCACTGCAAAGCAAAAACCTCTACTCTTTCCATTTCTCTCTTATCTAGGGCTACTAAAGACCAGTCTAACAAGTAAAGCATTGTATACCTAACAAAAAAATACAAAGTACCAATATTTGTTACAGGTGGCTGCAAACCCACTTTAATATTACTTTTTTGGTTGGAGAAACAAAGCAGCGAACCTTCTACAATATCAACACAATGCTTTTGGGTGAAACCAACAGTGACATTGGTTCGCTCGGAGCATGTTTTGTTCGAAGATATCTACAAAAACACCAATAAAATTAAACTTCTCCTAGAAACCCTGCAGTCTTACAAGATTTTTATTTAGAATGTCAACAAGGGGACTCTTCCGGTTCTTTGGTGTGCAGTATAAATGATAAATTAGAGAGGCAAAAAGCTTGAATAACAAGTAATAAGAGAACTGGAAAAAAACTACATTAATATTGAAAAATGTGGCTTTATTAGTTGGTGCTTCCCTCGATAGGACAAATATATTACACATTTTATCAAATGTATTGTTACTTTTTATTTTATATAAAATTATTATTATACTTGAAGTACTGATTTTTTTATTACTTTTTTCCACTACATACATCAACCATGAATATTGTTGTATTCACATGTAAGTTTTGGGTTTCTTGTGTATAATGTTCAGCATTTCTTCTCGTATACCAAGTTCTTTCTTTACTTCCACAGTTGTAGCCTCAGTTTCAGAAGTCCACCCGAACAATGAAGGACTTGTTAGGCTCTCATTCAGCTAGGTAGATGGCTCATCAATTGATATTGTCAAAGTGCAAGTTGCCATTTGAACTTTGTATTTGTTGCTTTATCAACAATTTTTATAATACACTGTTGATACATTCACCTGAGAAAAGATTAAGTAACTTTAATAAAAATCTGCTATCAAAAGTGTTATTCAGGTAAAAGATATACCATATTGCTTATTGATGCTGAAGTACTAGGCAATAAAGAATCTTTGGATTTCCTCCTTTTAGGTTGCTGTACAGTGGGATCTAGCAACATATCACAAAGGACTGGGTCCATAACCACTACCATGACATTTCTTAATTTTGCATTTGGTGTAAGCTTTGGCAATATATCCTTCATTTGTATACATTTGTGATAATTCCATATGTCTTCTACCTGAAAAAGTTAAGCTTGTTTAAATTTGTAGTTGGGTATTGAGATATTGAGTATGCAAATCACATAATCTTTTATGTTGTCCTAATAATATAATCTGCTGCTAAAATAATTTTTTTAAGTACTTACATAAAGATGATCTTCACAACAATGCATAAGCGTGCACTTGCCTACACGATTACTTCTGTAAGCATTGCGTTATTGGTACAAATAACCTGTCCGAGCTTTTACTTTTGGTATTTGGACATGACGGCATAACCGCAAAAAGCACTTCATCTTGATGAATAACTACTTATTTAAAATTAATACACAAATATCAAACACAAATACAAAAAAAACTAAAACAACCTAACCTATTTGTTTGTTTTAGTTTGATTGACATAAATTGACATTGACATTTTTTTTTTTTTTTATCCGGCCCATCAGTATGGCAATGGTAGCACAGCTATTATGTCTCAAGCGAACAAAAAGAGCAGTAAAACAAACGAAACTTTAAAAAATCATAAAACGATCTACAAGCCCGAGAAAAATAAAATACGCAAATTAGTTTCTCAAAATGGTCTAGATTACAGAAAAAAAATATAAAAAAAAATATTATTTTTTTTAAGACATGGCCAATTGCGGAGGAGATGGCGATGTAAAACGGCGTTTTGGTCAGGGTACTGCCTTAACGTGAAGGATAATAGAGCTTAGAACAAAAAGGACCCTAATCGGGGGTGCTGATCCCACAAGCGAATCGCTTCTTATTCCTTCCGTATTTGTTAGAGTCGACAGAGCCCCGAAATTACGTATTGAAATAATCACAACATTTCGCATTGTCGGCTTAATGAGTTTGCCAGAACGTGTTCTGTTCGTTTATGCAAGTGCCACGACGCGAATATTGCATTATGGATGAACCTGAGGAGCCACAACGTGTTTCTCGACAGCAGTATAATACAAATAATGAGTAATATTTGTACAGTACATACGTTCTCACACTAATAGATTTTCCTTCGAAACGGTATGAATCAATATTTTTTTTGACGCAGCGTATTTTTTAACCAACTTCAAAAAAAAGGAGTATGTTCTCAATTCGATTACATGTTTTTTTTAACCGCCTTGAAAAAAGGAGGAGCTTGTAGGTTTTTTTTTTGTTTGTCAGGGTATAGTCCCGAGGTGGTCCCATTTAAACTTGGTGAAGATTGATGAAGACTTTCGGAGATAGACAATGGAACTCTTGAATGAATAACAGCATATCACTCGTGATTGCTGTAATCGCATGTTTATGTATTGTTTATGCCACTAACCTAAATGCCAATGACTTGGTCTTAAATCGTAGATACACGGATATTCAAAAGCGTCGCTTTCGAATGTCCGTGTATCTTTCATCAAATTTAACGAAGGGTCCTCCTACATATTATGTCTGTTTATCCCTCAGATAGGTTTGTCAGACAGGTGTGATGTTGTCCATCGAAGGTCAAAATTCGTCAAGCCAATGTAATTTCATTAATACGCGAAAATTCAGAGAATCAACGGAATAGGTAGGTATTATTTAGGATTATTAAAAAAGGTTTATTAAAAATTTCGCAAAACGTTTGTTGAATCACACCAATTAAACATCTTCTCAACTCTTGATTTCATGGTAGGTACCTACTTTTATGATTTTTTAAGGCGAGGCTATTCGGAAATGTCGGTAGGTAAAACCGAATTTTTATTATTTTTATAGAAATTGTAACTCACTGCCCAGATTTTTTTTTATCTAACTTAAACTAATTTTTTTCTGGGCCGTCCGAAACACGACTAAATAAAGATCGCTCGATAAAAAAAATCGCAAACCTATTACGTTTCAGCATTCAGGTTTTTGCGGCATTTCCGTACAGCCTCGCCTTAAATTAATCAATTATAAGTACGGCTGCTGAGCATGAGGTCCAGTAGGCCGGTAGGGTCCGATTCCAATGTTGGATAAAAGTGTTACTGGGTTTTTCTGTGAGGAAATACTTAGGAGCAGCCCGGAGTTTGCAATTTTGTCCGGTGGGTGGCAGTTTGGCTTACCTAACCGTGCGTTCGGGTAACTTGCGTGATGCTACATTATTTATGCAAACTCAAATTAAACTGAATTAAATTAAATATATATATCGATAGTGGAAAAGTAAAATGAGCGCCAATTTGTAAACGTGTAAGTAGTTTTTTTTGTGTGATTTAAGTAGGTAGTGTAGGTACTAGAATATACATTATACCTACAGAAATAACTGTGCCCCTGTAGAGATTACATATTGGTACTTTAGTCATTTTGCTTTTGCAGTGTCGATATTATTATAAAGTGATTAACATAATGGTAGAGAAGCTTTACATAATGTACTTTTGAATAGTCCTTTAGGAGCCATATTGTCCCTCAGTCGTGAGGGCAGTTGAGTTTAATTGCAAAAATGCTCAGATGAAGAACCCGCTCAAAAATGCGACCTTATGCCACAGTTGCTAAAAAACAAGTTTAGTAAGATATTTATCGTTATGCAAGCTAATTTTATTGTTAATTCACACAAAGAAAAAAATTATCAAAATCAATCTTATTTCTTTTTAATAAGTTGAATAGAATAGAATATAAACTCTTCATTGTACACCTCATAAAAGAGAAGCAGTAATCATAATAATTAGGTACAATTAATCATTTTAAGATTGTACAATTGCATGAGCGGTCTTATCGCAATCGGCCTGAAATCGCGGATAAAACCAGCGGTTCCATACATTACGGGCCATGTTCATCGACGAAATAACAGACGTTTAAAATGTAATCAGACGTTTAATTGTACAATAATTCAATGTAAACAGCCGATTTTGCTTAATCGTCTGTTATCTTCTTCTATCATAATCGTATAATATTGGTATGGAACAGGTGATTTTTTCGCAATTTCATGGTTGGATCCCGTAATTGCTCCCGTTGGGTCCCGTAATAAAAGTTGCTCATAATGAAGAGTACAATTATCCCTAAAAGGGATCGGAACTAGAGAGGTAAGACCTTGGCTTTCCCATTAACTGAAAATCGCACACGTCATGGGTATTAATTATAACTCTGGCGAGATGTAGTACAAATTTCCGGTTAGACGCCATCTTTATTTTGCTTCACGGGTTTTTTAAATGATTAGAAAGAGTTCTTTCCTCTAACTGGTATTTTACGAAATTGAACTCTGTCAGTGGATTCTCCCAATTCATAAAGGACCTTTTTATGAAAAATTATAAAATAACGGCACTTGCTTCACCGACAATCAGATTATTGCAAGTAATATTTTTTTTATTGTACTCAGTTCGATGAGTTCAACCGATGGTACCAATAACAATGAGGTACAAATTGACTGACAGTCGACAGACGGAATTAACTTAGCAAAAGCTTAGCAGTTCTTTCTTCTCAGTTTTTATATTACTTATGGGACAAAACCAAAAATCGCGAATAAAAATTCTGCTGTAAGTATAGGTATCTATATATTACCTACTCGACTAGTACGGATACCTACATTTAGTCAAGTAATAAGTATACTGAATTATTTAAATATGGAAGAGTAGATTTTTTAATCACGATTTCAGCTTTGATCCCATAGTAAATTTGACGGAAAATTCCTCGCGTAACGCAAGAAGAGACAAATATACCTATTATATGATAAAACATTCAACCTTTCACACTCAACCGATGATGCGTTAGTGCGTCTCTCAACCATAGATATTACGCTCGACGCATTTTCCGTCAAATATGTACCGCCCCTTAATTAAAAGAATAAAAATTTGAATTCTTTTGAAATTCGAACCTTACCATGACTCAGTTTTATAGTTTTATAGCATTGCTAATAGAAATCATAATAAACTTGATTTTTTGACAATTCATTTGAACGCGTAGAGTCAAAACCGGTCAAAACGATGTTTGCTTACAATGATATTTTGATAAGCTTTTATTGCTGCGTAAGTGGGTTCTTCAGAATCTGAGTTGCTGGTAATTTAAAGCTCCGAGATTTCAATACGGTATATTATGCACAATTTTCCTTAATGCTTTCTTCAGGTATTGCAGTACTATACTTAAACCGTTGCAGGAACCTGTTTGCGTCACTTATCTTCGAACATTGACCAAACGTATGAATTATGCACCGGCTTTCCATGCCTTATTATGGAAACTTGCATAGGGTTGTCAAAATTATTGTCACCTTGTCTCAATTAAACGAGTTAACATCACTATGATTTTTTAGAATATGATATTTTGAACGCATGTGTGATATACTCGTTATATTAGGAATGTTGGAAAACAAATGTTTTTCCTCAATTTATAAAGTTTAGTTTAGCTCGGTTTTTGAAAAGGACAAGATTCTTTAACCGTAATAAAAACGTAAAATTCGCTACGGGTTTTAGCAAAAAGTTAATGTTTTTATAATCCATAACAGGTTGTAATTGTTGAGACATCAGCCATCTCGAGAGAGACTTCATACCAGGAAGGAAAGCTTTAGATGTATTGCAAATACTGTGACAAGAGTGAAAAGAATTAGAAAGACTGACTAGAAAGAGTGATTCACTATTTGAGATGTTAGTCGGGCAGAGAGCAAGAGATAAAAAGGCCATAAACGTCTCCAGCTGAACATTGGCCTTTTTGCCGTAAAAAGCCGATTTTGAAATTCATTTAATATAATAATAGCAAACCTCTATGAATAATAGCATGATCACATGGTTGACGACCATGTGTTCCTGGTGTTAGCTACACATTATTTTGTTTCGAATATCGAGAAGTCTGTATGGGATATATCCGGAATCCACGCAGGACAAAGCCGTGGGGCACTGCTAGTATTTTTATAAATATTAATTAATTTATTTATATATTCTTTATAGTACAACAGTAAAAAAAAAAAATACACATACAACTTGCACGAACAGAGGTAGATTGTACAATGGGCGGCCTTATCGCACACGGCGATAAATGTGTATTTAATTTCATAGGTAATATGTATTTAAAATGTAATAATTATGTACATAAATAGAATAAATAAAGGAGATACCTAATAATAATTTAAGTCTAATAATTAAGTCAAAGAAAATTTATTGGATTGGATCTTCTCACAAAATAATGGTCCTGCAAACTGCACGATGCTGCCGTTGGAACCGTAATTCAATGAACCATAATGAATTCGTAACGCTGGTCGATCGAGTGTAAGCACCTAAACCCAGAAAACTATTGAGTTAGCTTGATGGCACCACAGAACACAGAAAGAGGTCTCTTTCCCGTGTTTTGTCGATGGCACCCATGACCTGTCTATCGCCACGCGCTTAGAGTCTTTGCTTATGATTAGGAATGCCTGTCCAAATCTTATTTATGTTTCTTTATTATTATTGCAGAGTATAAAATAAAGTCGCTTTCTGCGTCTGTCTGTCTGTATATTCGCTATCTCCTCCTAAACCACGTAACGGATTTTGATGCGGTTTTCACCATCATTTTGAGCATTTCTTCCGGAAGGTTTATTATATGAATAATACATTCATATTTAATGTAAGGATAGTAGAGAAATTGTATCTGTGCGAAGCCGGGGACGGTTCGCTAGTAAAGACTACATACCAAAAAATGGTCTATGATTATGGTTTTGAATATAGAATCACTGATTCAGATATTTTTTTTTTAGAATAGAATAGGTAGATTTTTATTTCATGAAAACCACATACAGGCACATAATAAAGAAATATCGAGACTAGGTTGCTCTAGGTGCGCGGTTCCAAATTGTAGGTAGAGTTTTTGGTCGCGTATATTGCTCAATCACGTGCTATAGCATCCTCATTTTGGATAGGCTTTCTACTTCGATTTATTAGGTGAAGGCAATCTTGATGAGGAAAAAAAGTTAATAATCGGTATTTACGTCGTAGGCTTACATTCCAAAAAATCATAATACATAACTGTTGAGACATCGATTACGTTACCTATTCATCAAAGACGTAATACGTAGCTTTGAGTTTTTATGGTTTTGGATACATAAGGCCCATCCACACTCTATACTTTTAGCAGCAGAATTGCGTGTTTTCGCGTTCGTTATTCACTTTTTGTAGTGTGCGTTACCCCAACAAGAAAGTATCTCCTAGAGTTATATGAGTAGAACGTATAGTTGGTGCCTTATCTGCTGTAAATGTGCCCCCACATAAAAAATGTGTGCCCCCTGTCGTTTCGAAAAAAAATCGAAAAAACGATTCTTGCTGGGGTAACGTTTTTCTAGCAGGAAAATTCTAAACGAATGATCGGAGAGAGAAAAACTGTGCATGGCCAGATAGCTTATATGTGTGCCAAAATGTGCCCCCAAAAATAAAATCTGTGCCCCTTCAGATTTTCGAGATATTGCATTTCCTGCTGGAGTAACGTTTTGATGAATAGTATATCTCTAAAACCATTGCATGTGCCCCTGTAGAATAAACATACGCGAGTAGCTCTTAATGTGTGCCCCTTTGTGCCCCAATTAGATTTTAGAAAATATTTATAGTTTTCAAGTTATCGCGGTTTTATGAAAACCCGAAAAAACATCGCAGCGCCTAAATGAGACAAGGCATAACTTCGCTGAAAACTGTATTCGGTCTTTCTTGACGCTAATAATAACCATACAAAGTTTCAAAAATGTTCATGCATGCGTTTTTGAATAATCTTGCTAAATGTAAAAACGATGGTGTCATAACTTTGACGGCAAAATACAAGGAACTGGCACAATCCCAGATGTGTAGGTGTAAACCAAAATCTTGTGCCTTTAGTCAAAAATATATGGTGAAAATATTGAGCTTCAAATGTTACGCATTAAGTAAATATAAACAAAAAACCAAAATATGTAAACAACGGCTGGTTATCCGACCAAATCTGAATGACTACTAAAAAGCGACGGATTCATACTTAACGAGGACCTTCTTTATTGGACGTATTATACCTAAGCTGTTGTCCTTACAGTCGCGTTCAAAAGTTTTGAGGGCTAATTAAAAAATATATTAAATGCACCTTGTGACTATATAAATGAAACAGCTTGTTGATGTGGAAATTATTATTTTTATTCCCTTAATTTTAATTCTTAAAGTAATTATTGCATCAAATCACAGATCAAATTTCCTACCTATAAATATTATAAATTATTTGCACGTTGTGTAGTCATTATTATTTAAATCACAGATCAGTTTTTCATAGCCTAACATAATTATAATTAGTAAACATCACAAAAAATCACAGATCAATATTAAGTATAAGAATAATATTGTGTAAAAAAATATTAAATTTGAAATTACAGATAAATAATATTCTTACGAGTAACTTGCATATACATACAACATTATCACATGACTGTGGAATGACACTTAGATATCTAAAACGCCATCAAATCAAAATTATGTGACAATACATAATCAGCATTAATATAATCGTTGGTTAATAATTATAAATCCCTCATAGGTACGTAATACGACATACAAAATGGAAACACGTTGTTGCATCACAGATCATTGTGCGGTTGACTATAGGTATACACTAAATACAACTCTCAAAACTGTAGGTACCAACATTTATTTGGTTAAGGTGAATGCTCCAACCAACCCGCGTAATTCAAATTTTCTTACGTTTTTTGCAATTTGCACACCAGTGCTATGAGTGCTAGGTTGTATGTTGATTAAAATATTATTAAGAAGTATAATCATCAATATGAACTTGGAGGGTTGCTCCAAGTTCATAAATGTGTAGGAATGACTTTTTCTGTTTTTCTTGGTTCCTACACCTTTATGAACTTTGAAGGTTGTATTGATGATTTTGATGATTATAATTCTGTAACTACATGCGTCTTACAGCCGCGAATAATATTTTAATCATCATACAACCTAGCACTGGCTTGCAAATTGCAAAAAAACGTAAGAGAAAACTGCAACTGTTTACCAATACCAAGTAATAATCCAAACGCACTTCCTAGTCAATAAACACTTTGTATCCATTATTCATAATAGAGCGACGTTACACGTAACTGTCTCTGTCACACTAACACCGTACGCGTACTAGCTGTCTCACTTTCTCTAAGCTACACAAAGCGATTCCTTGCGTGACGACGTCAGCGGACGCCGCGGGGCCAGAGATGTATGTAGCGGTGTGGGGAGGCGAAAAAAGGGAATCTTCTGGTAAATGCTCCAACCAGCCTGCGAAATTCGAATTTTCCTACGTTTTTTTGCAATTTGCAGGCCAGTGCTTGGTTGTATGTTGATTAAAATATTATTCGCGGCTGTAAGACATATGTAGATACAAAATTATAATCATCAATATCATCAATACAATGCTCTAAGTTCATAAAGATGTAGGAATGAGTTTTCCCTGTTTTTTGAGCATGTTAGTCACATGTACATTTTATTTGAAAAT
Organism: Allophyes oxyacanthae; assembly: GCA_932294325.1. Taxonomy (NCBI): domain Eukaryota; kingdom Metazoa; phylum Arthropoda; class Insecta; order Lepidoptera; family Noctuidae; genus Allophyes; species Allophyes oxyacanthae. The sequence goes on from OW028628.1 coordinate 10,686,042, forward strand.
GGCTCTTATAAATGTACTTAATCATGTGTAAGGTCATAGAAACAGCTATTAAAATATAATCCAATAACAACTTTATTTTATTAGTTATTACTTTTCTACTTCAGTGTACTCAGGCACAACACGTGTGAACCGGTTAGTGAGTAAAGTAAAGAAGGTCATCGATATGTATGAATCCGTCGCTTTTTAGTAGTCATTCAGATTTGGTCGGATAACCAGCCGTTGTTTACATATTTTGGTTTTTTGTTTATATTTACTTAATGCGTAACATTTGAAGCTCAATATTTTCACCATATATTTTTGACTAAAGGCACAAGATTTTGGTTTACACCTACACATCTGGGATTGTGCCAGTTCCTTGTATTTTGCCGTCAAAGTTATGACACCATCGTTTTTACATTTAGCAAGATTATTCAAAAACGCATGCATGAACATTTTTGAAACTTTGTATGGTTATTATTAGCGTCAAGAAAGACCGAATACAGTTTTCAGCGAAGTTATGCCTTGTCTCATTTAGGCGCTGCGATGTTTTTTCGGGTTTTCATAAAACCGCGATAACTTGAAAACTATAAATATTTTCTAAAATCTAATTGGGGCACAAAGGGGCACACATTAAGAGCTACTCGCGTATGTTTATTCTACAGGGGCACATGCAATGGTTTTAGAGATATACTATTCATCAAAACGTTACTCCAGCAGGAAATGCAATATCTCGAAAATCTGAAGGGGCACAGATTTTATTTTTGGGGGCACATTTTGGCACACATATAAGCTATCTGGCCATGCACAGTTTTTCTCTCTCCGATCATTCGTTTAGAATTTTCCTGCTAGAAAAACGTTACCCCAGCAAGAATCGTTTTTTCGATTTTTTTTCGAAACGACAGGGGGCACACATTTTTTATGTGGGGGCACATTTACAGCAGATAAGGCACCAACTATACGTTCTACTCATATAACTCTAGGAGATACTTTCTTGTTGGGGTAACGCACACCTTTTTGTAAGCAAAAGGCAGCCAACGAACGCGAAAACGCACGATTCTGTTGCTAAAAGTAACCAGTGTGAACAGCTTCTGAAGTCGGGGCCTATAATTCTTCAATGTACCTACTCGTAGCTTGGCGGTGGCCCCGACTTCAGAAGCTGTTAAGTTTTTTAAGAAAATTATTTTATACTTTTTGGTTTTTGAAGTCGGTTTTTACTTTTTTTTATTAAAATAAATCTTCAATTTAATTTATCGTCGTTTTCAAAAGTGTACCTGACAGCCCTACAGAATTATCAATCTTGTCTCTGGTAATAAACTCAGCGCTAAAAGCTCGTTTTGCGAGTTAAGGCTATAACATAATAATAATGCACTTCTTAATTCATTTAATAGGATACTTTGGTCACAAAGATGTTCGATAAAGTGTTATTATACAAGAGGCCATTTTAATCTGTAGGTAAGTAGTGTAAGTACTAAGAATTATTATTTTAATTGGAACATTCAAGGTCGCTTGGAAAGGTCGTGCGTGGTCGCTTAGAAATGTTTAGTGCGAAAATCTAAAGGGGAGCCCAACGTCGAGCATAGGACACCTGAATTCGCGAAAAAAAATCCTGCTATTCCATACAAATAATTCATTATTGTACTTGTATGGAACAGCTGACTTTTTTGTCACGATTTCAGGATTGGTCCCATAGTAATAGTTGTTCATAATGATAAGTACAAATAACCCCCTTTCGGCTATAAATACCCTTTTCGCCTAACCATGTATAGTTAAATAATAATTATAATATTATATAGGTACTTACATTATTGCTAATAATACCTACCTAATAGATTTTTGGTACATTACAATAATCATTTGTTTTTGTCCTCGGAATAAATATTAAGTGCGACGTCATCATACCCGGAATTGAATTTGGAATTCAAATTGATATTCACTCATCTCATCGTTAAAGAAGTTTATAAAGAAATCGCGTATATAATGTTAAGACTGAATTGGTTGATCTAGTTCATTAGAATGTCTAGTTCCATAAAACTATACCTATATATATTATATATATTTATATTATGTAGGTAATGTTTGTGTTAGTTTATGTCTACCTACCCCTCAATTAGGTTTTTTTTTTTTGGTGACTAAGGGAGTTTGTCTCTTTTTATTTCAATAGATAACCTAGCCGTTAAAAGCCCCCGACTCTAACTAGTAAAAAAGCCGTAACATCTGAACGGCTGGACAAATTTTCATGAAACATAGCTAAGATGATTCCCAATTACCTATATTAGCTTTCAATTAAAAATACTGCATGTAAATCGGTCTATCCGTTTTGGAGCTACGATGGGACAGACAGATACACATATACACAGATACACACTACAAACTTATAACACCCGTCTTTTTTTTCGGGGGTTAAAAAGAAGTAGTATGGTACTTTTTCTCTTGAAAAAGTAGAACATTTCACGCCATGATGTGGGATCACAGTCTGTATCTTAAATAAAAAAATAAAAAAGAATCTATTTATTTGACACAGCACAAAAACAATTTTAAAGATAATATAACAAAAATAAAAGAATAAAACATGTAAAACAAAAAAAAAACAAAAATATTTATCTAAAATAAAAAATGGATTGTACGTCGCAGCTGTGTCAAAAAGGCTTCCACTCAGCTTAAGCTGTCGCGCTGCGAGCAGCCCGACAGCGCTGGTTTTCAGCGGGAGCCACATCGAGTGACGTTATTTATGTGTGCCTACGTGTACAGAAAATATATTAATTAAATATGAATTAAATAAATAAAAATTATAATAGAACTTGTGTGTGTTGAAATGATTATTGTATGAAAAAAAAAGTGAAGGTAACATTTTACTATTGTACTACCTATATCTAAAATAGGAATTGAGTGAGGGTAACTATATACATAATACATACATAATAACAGAAACTATTGTATGTAATAGGAGAACATAATTAATTACACGTTTCCAATCCAATTAAAGCTTATTAATATTTCTTCCGTAAGCACAATGTCCGCCTATAAGTCAGTCGTATAACATTCAGCTCTTATTCCGGTCCAGCAAATAAATCTTGACATTTCCAACCTGCTTGTCAAGAAAAGTAACTACTACAAGCTTCTCCCACAAATTATAAAGTTACTGACCACAAGGCTGTACTATGACTTTTTCCTTGAGCTTACCGGAAAAAGTCAATAAACTCGATACATACCCTGCGCGGTCCGAATTGCGCTAAAATTGATAATATCGCGAATCCGACCAAAGTCACAAGTATTATTATTACTCAATAGCCCTTATATTTTTTGACTATTAATTTAGTCGGATTCGCGATATTATCACTTTTATAGAAATTCAGACCGCAGCGCAGGGATATCCTCCGAGTAATACATAGGTACATATTTCTAGGTACAATCAGCGACATAAGTCATAATGAGCGTATGAATGTTATTTTTAGTATATTAATAAATTAAAATGTGTATAATTAATTTAATTGGCCTGCGGCTTGCCTGCGGTCGTTTTAATTATAATAAATAATATGAATTTTTCGTAAAAATTGAAAGAGGATAATAATAATTATTGTTATTATCTAAGTTATTACTTAAGTAACCGATAGAGATACGCTATAATATAATTATTATTTACATAAAGTAATAATGTAAGTAAATAAAAATTCAAATTCTTAAAAAGCTTCAAATCAAATAATTTATTCATTCATGCGAATACCTAAAATACATTAAACAAACAGAAAATCAGATAATGATATTAAAGAAATAAATGTCAGAGTGAATTAACTAAACAATAAAAAAAAAGTTTAATTTCAAAATAAATTATAAACATAAATTCCATAAATTATGTAAAATCAAATTATTATAGTCCATTATAATCAATTGTTTATTTGTCAAGAGGATTTTTAATTTATGTGTATTTTTAGATATTGTGAAGCTTTTTAGCTTACAAAATTTTGTTCAACCATTATTCATCAGCTGCATAACTCTGCCTAGGTAGTAGGTACACTGTACCGTACTGAAACACTGTACCATACTTTTAATGGGAATTTTCGTTTTTTATCGCTGTCAATCACCCGTTCTTCTTCGTTGAACTTTCGAAAGCTGCCAGTTACTAAAAACATCATCTAGTAACTGATGGTTAACCATAGATTGTGTAGACCCAGTTAAATTAATTTAATAATTTTCAAGCGTACCTAGATTTTATTTCGCTTATGGCGAAGTAGAGTAGGTCACCAGAATGATGCCGTGCCGTTTCTTTATGGAAACGAAACAAATGACTTGCGATAATTCAAGTTGATTGATATTCTTATTTTAAACCGGCCAATGGCTTTTTAGACCACGCTCAGTGTATAATGTTTACTTAGTAAGTAGATAAGATAATAAATAGATATTTATGTAGGACCTACTATTTCTACGCGCACATAAAGTCTCGACATTTCAAAAGTGCCTGTATCCGGTTTACATGATATAAAGATCTATTCTTTCTTATTATTATTTATTCCATGTATTCAGGGTGAGAGCCTGGTGATCTGTCACACAGGATTTTCCTAGTACAGACTCCAGTCTCTCACAAAGGAGCTTTTCACCTTGTTTGTACCATAAAATAATGTTAAGTATCACCTTTGTGAAGAGAGAAATAAAGCATTTATTTATTTAATAATATTTATTTATTCTATTCTATTATACATCTAAAGACAAAAATGCAAAGTTACGCAGTTGATATTTTGGTTAGAGGTACTGGGAAAAAATACTAGCTACGCCGATCATAATATAAAACTGTGCATAAAATGAATGAAGCAAAACGAATTATGTAAGGCATGTAGCGATATATAGTTTCTGCGTACCATTATTGAAAAGAGCGTGATGTTATGTAGGTACATATGTAAACTGTACAGTACAGGGAAAAATGCGCAGTTTTACGGAACAACTCCAAGTGCTAACAGGCTGTGTATGTTTATTTTAACAATCTCGATTTAACGTTTCAACTTCATTCTGTGTGCTGATTGGCCCGCTCCGAGCTCTTCATGATCCGCCAAACGCGGTTGCTGCATAAAAATGAGATTGGTAAAAGACAGTAGTGGATTCAGGGGGGGGGCTAACGGGCTCAAGCCCCCCGAAAAGCATCCAGGTCCAACCCTGCCAAATCTAAAATTAAACTTGCTACTACCCCACTTTCTAAGTGCTACACTACCTACAGTACAATTTTCATCACTTATCTTTACTTAATCCATTGTAATCTACCTTTAGTATATATATTTTAAAATTTTAAATATTTAGTAGGTGTTCATGACCTTGATAAAGCCTACCCTCAGCTGGGTCAAGCCCCACCCAAACCAAAATCCTGGATCCGGCACTGGTAAAAGAAACCTACACGAAAGCCTCAAATTATACAATAAAACAAACAGGGTGTAAGTGACATCGTAACGAAAACTCATACCATGGGTTCAGTACATGATACTGGATCATTCAGCGTTAGAATTTTGCGTTGGTCTTATCAAAAATTTTACGATTTTGTTCGCAGATTTTTTAGTTAGGTATAAAAACTGCGAACAAAATCGTAAATTTTTTGAAAAGAGCGACGCTAAATTCTTTCGCTCAGTCTTTCAGTATCATGTACTGAACCCATGGTATGAGTTTTCGTTACGATGTCACTTACACCCTGTTTAAGTACAAGTAGTCTGTTACGTCTGTGTACGTAGTTATAAGTGTTATAACACTAACAATAAGTGCATATTTCAATTATCCTCCAGTGTTGTTACCACAACTACTTAGATGTGTCATTAAAATAAGCGCAGGCGCATACCGTAGGTAAAATCTCACAATAATCACGTACATAAACAAAGATGTATTACTGTATAAACGTTTATGTACTATTAGGTATTGCTGTTGATTCTGTTGAGATTGAGAATTTGACAGTAGGGAATTAGACTAAACGCATCTTCTGTCACTTTCTTTTTCTATTAAAACTAATATAGCTTTGTTTCTTTCTCACTAACTACGAAGGAAAGATTGATAAATAGGTAAAAATGGTCACGCAACTCTGCAATGTTTATGGTAAGTGTTGCGCCGTCATTATCCCGTACGGAATAAAATTATTTTTCTTTCTTCCCGTACGGAATAAAATTATTTTTCTTTCTTTCTTTCAATGGAGTAAATGGAAACCTCAAAAAGAACTACTGAAATCATTACGATATTTTCATAATTTCAAAGAAAAGTTAGCTTTACCGGAAGCGAAAATATTCTAAGTTTATGGCTTTACCAGACGATGCAATGAGGGAAGAATCAATGCCAGCATGAATGTTTGACGTATCGTAACGTTAACGTTTGTAGGGGAATACCTACTTATTATTTCTATGCGTAACGTAACGTAATTCTGAGTTAAGCTCGCCTTTGTGCATATATTTTTTTTAATTGTTTATTTTTTTGTATTTCAATATTTTGTGTACAATAAAGAATAAGAATAAGTAAATTTAGAATAAAAAATGCACCAGCCCGGAAATCGCGTAATAAAATTTAATTGTTCCATACATTTAGTCTTGTCAATTATTTGTATAGAAAAGCTGTCTTTTTTTTCGCTATTTTCAGTTTTGTCCCATGGTGAAAGTTGTACATAATGATGAGTACAATAACCCCTTCCGATGGAGCACGATACCTCTTGTTTCCCGACTTTGGGCCCGAATTGACTCTTAGAGCTAGTACACATTGGGCGCTTTGGTAAAGCGCGTTGCAAGTTCGAGCAAAAGCGCGTTTGTGAGTGTGTACGCTGCATACTAGGTATTATCCCGTAACGTAAAACGCGCGTCACCCAAGCGCGCGCTTCAAAGCGCCTAATGTGTACTAGCTCTTATTGTGAAGACGTTCTGTTATTAAACAACTTCTCATTTTAAGTTTTCCTCGTTCCAGACTTATGTTGGGCGTATAGAAGCAGAAGATGGTAACTTACTTCTTCAGAACTACAACCGTGGTTACCCGGCCACCTTCCGGGTCCACTTCCCGGTGACGTCACCGCTGCCAAAACTGACGGCACTGACTGTCAATGGAGAAATACTCTGCTATGGGCCTGGAGGTAATAACAATTAATTTAAATAAAAATTTAATATTAGAATTTATTGTGTTATGGCAAGACTCGCTTACATGCGACTTAATGTGTGACTGTGAATGTACAGTTGTACACCTCTGCTTACTCTTTGGGGAGTAAAGGCGTGATGCGATGTGCACAAAATATCAAGCTATACATTTTCAGTATAAGCTGACCTCTCATTGTACGGAAACCCCATACCATGCGAGGTCAGCTCATACTGGAAATGTATCGCTTGATATGTCGTCGTGAGAATTCAGTTTAAAATATTCGACTGCTTCAGAAAAGTCAGTGCGAAGTAGTTTTTGTATGCATGTACGAAAAAATTCATGAATGTATAAGAAGCAAACATATAACCCTCTCCGTAGTCGGGTAAAAAGAGATTATCGCACTTGGCGTTCTGTAGTTTTCCCTCCAATGGGAAAGGTGATAATAGACCATAGTCTTGGGTGCACTTTCATGGACGTAACATGTCAACGACACCTAATGACATTCGGCGCACTTTGAGTGCCCAAAATGCGTCCCAGACGTAATCAGAACAGTCACCATTTTCCTCGATGGCATTAGCAATTACAAGACAAAAGATAACGACGAATTTGGTCAACAAAAGTTGAATTAAAAACGTCCTATTTATTTTTAAAAAAATCGTTGCCCCTCACTCGGATTTCTCCTGTATCGAGGGTACAGTTTAGAAACTTACATGTCACATGCACACACACTCAGACCAGGAACAACTATCTGTAGATCATACAAATAATTGCCCCGTGCGGGGATCGAACCCACGGCACGTAGCCTAGAAAGCTAATCGCTTAGCCACTGCGCCAACCGTGTAAATTGCCAATTGTTTTTACTTTTTCGTGTTGCCATTAAAATATAATAATTCAACATTCCTTCTCTGTAGGTGGCTTTATGTAAATCTCTAACACGTCTTATAGTGCCACAAAATTATCTGACCCGGTGACCAAAATTGGAACTAACGTCGCTACGGAACAAAAATGACATCGAAATGTAAGTTTTGTAGGGAGATGACATTGGTAAAAACGACGGCAGCGACGCCCTTACCGGGTCAGATAAGTTTGTGGCACCATACACGTCACACTGTCTTCTACGGTTCTGTGACAATTTCGCTAACTTTTTCCTCAAATCTTATAATGTAATCGACACACATACTCGATTGTGGGTTTTACCACATTTTTGTAGCGTCAACTGTATAATAACTTTTACATAAATATGTATTCATTAGATATCAGAGAAAGAAGAGCCATCAAATAACATAAGGAAAAGCCTTACTTACCAAACATTTGTAATTGTGCACGGTATATATATATGCTCGCTCCCATTCCTGTAATTAGGGCTGTAATTTTTTGTATTTTTTTGTATTTTTATTTTTGTTTAATAACTTAAAATCCTATTATGTATGTACCTAGTTTAGTTTAATTATAACATACCGTTATTATGCAAGCTGTGTTCGCATCTAGAAGGATACTATCACGCCATGCTGTAAGATAATTTCTTAAATATCCTCCTCTTATGATAGAATTCAGTTCTGTGAAACAAATTAAAAAAAAAAAAAAAAAAACCCTAAAACTCATTATCACCATTGGCAATGCCTACACCTCTGCACATGGGCAAACCCAGCTTTTGGCCTGCGGGGAGGGTTAATCAGGAATTTCAGCATTACTTAGGTACTTGAGACACATAATTAACTTGCAGGGCTAGTACGGCGGGTGAACAAACCTGTTTGCACCCTTTATCTCCGTGACAGAACACAAAACGAATAATCGAGAGAAAAACAGTAAAGATATGGTATTGTCCCCGGTTTTTCTCTCCCCTTTTATGCCGTGGTAGTTCTGCAGCTAAATGTTCTTATGAGAGGCAGGAAAGACCCAGGGGGCCAGTGGACCCTGCCTGTGACCCTGCCCCTGGGTACGCACATGCCTCTGCCTAACCCTTAGAAAATACAAGTATAATGAAAGAAAAAAAAAATATATCCCGTACGGGATAATGACGGCGCAACATTCACAATAAACGAAACACAAAAAGAGAAATAGATACAATTCTAATAAAAATTAAATTTGAAAATTAAATAAAAAACGTGCCGTCGAGCATGCCCGCACCGAAAAGGTTACCAAATCAGTATATGCTGGATGTGGGACGCCCAGCGTTGATATTGCGTTTTTTTTTTGCTTTATCGTTAACCAAAAATTTTCCAGATGTCGCGAAACCAAACTCATACGTCACGACGCTAAGCCTCCAGCACACTTCGTTCCTTCGCGGCGGAGGTCCCGTATACACCAATTTCCAGCAACAGCCGCAACCGCTGCCCAGACCAGACCCCACGCTGAATCTGATCGGGGAGTTCGGAGACGATGCACAGGCACAAGTGTTCACCTTCAGCAACGTGGAACCCTCTTGGAGTCCGGGTATAACTTGCTTTGATCTTCGAATAGAATAGAATAGAATAATATTTATTTGCGTAAAAAACATGGTACAATTAAAGGTCTTACAGTTAACATGATCGTGGACTACATGTTTCGCAATGGTCTGGCATACAAATATTTATGGTACAACACATTATTGGACATCATTATTGTCCAAGTTCGTGTTTATACATATATACACAGCGACCCGCCTCCGACTTCTCACGAGTGCAATTTCTCTACTATCCTTACATTAAATATCAAAGTTTTATACATATAAACTTTCCGTGAAAAATTATCTAACTGATGGTGGTAACTGCATTAAAATCCGTTGAGTGGTTTATGATTGAGTTAGCGGATATACAGACAGACGCGGAAAGCGACTTTCTTTTATACTATGTAGAAACGGGACGTAGGGTCCTATATACTTTGTTTTGTACCTACGTAAGTTGAGGTAGATAAAACAAGCGGCTAAAATAAAACCATTTCTTTTTTCAGGTAATACTATCTATATAATGAACAACACCCGTCCATTCGCGCAACCAACTCAGCCAATTTACACAGAACCAACGCAGGCGGTGTACCAGCAACCAAACAGGCCGATTTACGACCAGACAGAGTACGACCAAGACAGGACACCGGTATTCGAAGAGCGGCCGACCAAAAGACCGCTGTACGAGCGTCCTTTGACCAGGCCGCCGCCACCGAGTCGACCAAACGTAGAGGATAGCTACTATCCTGATCGTGTCACTGCCAATCCAAGACCTGTGACAAAAAAGTAAGTTCATTAACTCATCGAGAACTCGTACAATCAAAAATGGGCGCCTTGCTGTTTAAAAAAAGTGAAGTACTTACTCAGTTTAATGTACCTACACAGCGTTATTTTTAGTGTACGCAAAATCCGAAAGTGGGTTGTTGACTTGTTGTACTCATCATTATAAACAACTTTTACTATGAGACCATCACTGAAAACGCCAAAAAATCTTGTTCCATACAAATAGAGCAAAATTACTCGCTAAATGTATGGAACAGTCGATTTTGTTTTCGCGATTTCAGTGATGGTTCTATGATGGCTGATCTAGGTTTTACAACAACAGTCACTATTATTACTTCCATCTTGTAATCTTCTTGCCACACGTCCGTTCACTCGGAGACTGTATGACTAGGACGATGCTAGTCATGTAGCCTGGCTCCAAGCGTCGGTGTGGCCATTGCTATAATAAACCGTAAGCTAGATCGATAGGGTATGCCGCATGCAGCATAGCTCTAAGCACAAAGCGAAGCTCCTGCCATCGTAACTTTCTCTTCTGCCTCGGCCCCTTAATACTGAAGATCGCGACTACAAATTCGTCTCCATTTAGATTTGTCTGACGTAGAGTGCAGGGCTAGTTGACTGCATCGCTCCATCTAACGGGCGCCCGACCTCTCGCTGTCCTGCCCTCCACATGACCCGGTATGAGATTACTCTCCAAGCTATTTTGGAGTTAGTGACTTGACCTGGAGTCTAGTAATAAACTTGTGTTTCCTTTTTTGCAGGCCAGTGAACCGCCAGCCACCCATTGCGGCAAATACCGAGTGCGGCATTGTGTCTGGGGGTAATGACATGGCAATTCCTCTGATCTACAATGGCAATTCATACATAAGAGGCGACATACCCTGGCTCACGGCGATATACAAGACTTCTGGGGGGACTCTTACCTTTATATGCGGAGGCACCCTGGTGTCCAATCGGCATGTTATCACTGGTAAGTTTAGTAGGAACTTAGTCTTAGGTATTTTATATCGTCTCATTTTCAAAATCTGTTAAAAAGGCTCCTACACACATGCCGGCGGCACGCCCCGCCGTTTTTTGCGGAGTACGGCCCCCATGTGCAGGAAGGCCGCCGGCAATCCGACATAGTGTGTAGGAATGTTCTGAGTCGTTTGACTGTCCAAAACTACCACCGTTTTATTAAATGAAAAGATGTAACTTACATACCATAGCCGCAGTCGATGTGGAAACGATTACCAACATTAATAGCGGTCCAGAAACGCACTATACGACAGCAGAAACGGCTTGGTAATACAAAGTTATTTTTGCTGTAGCGCCACTTTCGCAATGTAGGCACGATATAATGTTATTGAAGTGCAAGCGAATTTGTAATAATTTCTACATCGACTGGGCTATCTAAGATTAAAGTGGCAGTTTGGTGTATCAAACGATTCTCTACCCTTTTTCGTTCACAAACAAATGACATGACAAAAATAGAATCTGATACATTTAGAATCATGCTTGGATATTTTTAAGCTCCAAGTACTGTGTACTTTGTGTATACTGTTAGCCTGTCTCATCCCACTGCGGGGCAAAAGGCATCCTTCCTTGATTTCCATACCTACTGTTCGATCATTTGTCAATGATGACCAGTCTTTGTTGTATGTGTCTAGTTCGTACCATCTCGTTCGCGGTCTGCCGCGTCGCCGTTTTGCTGTGTAAGGTCTCGACTGCATGGAGTATACTTCACTGTTTCTAAGTATACAACATTAATGAATGTACTGTTTGCAGCTGCCCATTGCATGCAGCGTCGCGCCGAGCTGACTTCCATCCGGGACTTCGTGGTGAAGGTGGGGGTGCACAACCTGAACGACTGGAGCGATGACATCTCTGTCACCAGGACCCTCATGTCGGCTGCCATCCATGAGTCTTACAATGCTTCCACGCTTGAAAGTGAGTACGGAGATGTGGGAAGTATAATGATCATTATGGGAACATTGATGGGAACGGACCACGCGATCAGCGCAGTGTCTACGCGATTGGCTTTCTGCGCTGCGTATCGCGGGTTTGATTCCCGCATGGAACAAATATTTATTTATTTATGTACCTACACTCAAGAAATGAAAAATGTTAAAGACATAATTATGAGCACAATGGAACTACTTATTTCTTAAGAAATTTCTTCCAGTAGTCCCGCGACTGGAAATATGGATGATAGAATAATTACTAAAATAACTTATTTAGACCACTTATACATGGTATACTACTATACTAAACTAATCCAATAACTACAAAACTATGAAATAAATTACATAGATAATAAATACGATGAACTACATATACCGTACAAATAAATATATAAATATGTATGTGTATGTCTGGGAGTTATATAAACTGTAGCCACAATAGGTACAGGAGTAATCCTAGTGTCCTCGTAGTATCCTCGTAGTTTTCTAAATAAAAACAAATCTTGTCGACAACGACCAATATCTCTTAATAGAAGCTCTAATTGAGCCCGAAACTTTTACTTTAACATATGATCATAATGCATTTTCCGATCATTTCAGATGACATCCTGGTATTCACGTTCGATAAGCGCGTGGAATTCAACACGTACATTCGCCCAGCGTGTCTGTGGGGCGGGAACAGCGATCTCTCACGCATCGTTGGAGCATCAGGAGTTGTAAGTAATCCATAGACTATAAATGTTACAGCTACAGCTACAAGATAGCCGGGAAACCATTTCTGGGATGACTCTATATGATTTAATCTTGTGATATTTTTAAAGGGATAGAAATACAACGTGTATCGGAAATGCGTTGTCATATTTAAGGGTATGGATCAGGCCATCAAACTGAACAACTTTCTCTATGGGGCCGACATTGTAATCACGAAAAAAACCAGCTGTCTCATACAAAACTTCAATACCTATTTGATCTAAACGTATGGGACAGATGATCTTGATAATTTTTAAGTACCTAAGTTTAAGATATGTTACATAATTATGGTATTTGTTTTTTTTCACTACAATTTAATGCCATAGAACACAGAAAGATACCTTTTTTCTGTATTCTGTGGTAAATGCAGTTCAAACTTTGGTCGCACCTCTCTCGTGGCAGATATTGTAAATGTGTATTTTAAAAGAATATCCATGGAGTTTCTTGCCGATATGTTCTCCATAAGACTCCCACTTGGAACTATGCACCGAGAATCACGACGTTTTAAAAGTGTGAAACAAAAATCGTTGACATTGACCGTATAGGTACTATGTATTATCTCTATGTTGACCGTCAATTTAACCATTCTAATTTCCCTCCAGGTGGCAGGCTGGGGTGATCAGGGTGCGGGCGGTATGGGCAAGCAAGGCGAGCCCCATATGGTGCGCATCCCTATCGTAAGCACGGCCGTCTGCAGGGCTAGCAAACCTCAGTTCCATAAGCTTACGTCGACAAATACATTGTGTGCAGGTAATGTAAAATGTGCAACTTTTATTATTTGTACTTACGTTTTTGGGTCTTTATGTGGTAATAGCCATATCCCACCTACCTAGAAATTGGCATGTACGATAGTCGATAATACATTCGAATACCGACAAATAACCAAGGTCACCAGTGCCGTTTTTATAGATAATGGTACGGAACCCTACGTGCGCAAGTCCGACTCGCACTTGGCCGGTTTTTAAATAATTCATCTATCTATGAGGCTCTAGTGTTAGTTTCTTTTAACAAGTTCGATTTTAATTTGAACGCACCTACATGCTCTAAATGCGCCGCACTTGCCACAGGATTCGAATTTGCTAATGGTTTCGTGTATCTATCCACATCGAACACGCTGTACGCGCCGAACGATATCAGTATTGTCCGAAAACTGTTGTATGGAATGCGGATGACGTCATCAGAATCAAGCCACCTGCATCGTACGCGCCGAATCTGATGACGTCATTCGCAAATGCTGGTGTAATCGGTATACCTACAGCATTTAACTGAAATGCTGCGCTAACGGCGCGGTTAGGTGCGCAACGTTGCTAATAATTTCATACAAAGAATACTAAAATTCGATTACTTCGGCGCGCTCGGGGCGTGTAGGTGCGCGTTCACCTTTACGCAGTGACCGCGTTTGGCTGGCACTCTGATTAGTAAAGAGCTTGAACCGGGCCAATCGGCATGCAGTACCTACTCGGTCGTCGACAGAAAGCGTACCTAATTTTTTATTTATTTTGATCTGAATACCTCTGAAGCCACTGAAGCCTCTGATGACCTTGATTGCTTATCTCTTTGGTCGACTGTACAATGCTGCTTTTGAGGAACTAAGTATGTTCACGACGTGACGTTCTATTTTCCGCTTTGACAGGAGACCGCAAAGGCGCTGGTCCATGCACAGGGGACTCCGGTGGCGGCCTGTACTTACTAGACAGCGGCAAGTGGAGGCTCCGAGGCATTGTCTCCGTCTCCCTCCGCCCTGAGAACGGGGACAGCACGTGCAACCTGAACGAATACATCATCTTCACTGACACTGCGCAGTACTTGACGTGGATCAGAAGCATCATCTCAGAGAATTATTACGATTAACGTTGGTTTTATATAAGACTGATACTTACTCGTTACGGTTGAGTGAGTAGCTACAGTGTGCCCAAGGGTTATGATAATCCGTCTGGATGGATGTGGTAGGCGATAGACCCTATATCACTGCAGTGGATTGTAAAGAACGTCAAAAACGAATTATAAACAGCAGCAGCTGGGGACTTCAATTAATGAATAAAAACACTTACCCCCTTGTCCTATCTCAATGGCATGTGTCATGCGACGTATCGTGTTGTGGCTTTAAAAAACTTTATGACTACTGAATACCTACGAATATCACGCGCATGCAAAGTGAACGATTCTTATATGTACCGTGCTGCACAGACAGGACAAGGCCTTAATGCCGTCAAGCTGTAATTTTGTATGTTAAATTAGAGCTCACAATAAACTCCCCAGTGCCAGTATTATTGTTTTCGATATCTCCTTTAGTGAACACAATTTGGATTTTCGTTATACACGCTCTAAAGTAGAGTGATAAGCCTGAAATCTTTATTATTGTTATTATGAGTCTCTGATGTCCCACAGCATAGTAAAGGCCTCCCTCCCCTCATACCATTTCTCCCGGTCCGTTGCTATCAGGGGCCAATCCTTAAGTGTCCAGCTCATCCCGTCATCTCCTTTTGGACCTGCCGCGCTGTCGTTTCCTGCTGTTCGGTACCCACTCTGTGATTGTGGTGGTGTAGTCTGTGTCTGTGGTGAAAACTTAAACTTACTAATGAATAAAAAATAACTTAAGTTACATTCAGTTATTAGTTAAATTAATACGCCCACGATTAAAATTATTATATACCTAGATTGTAAACTGATAAATTAATATAGTTACAAGTAAGAGATAAAACGAAATGTGTATTTTATTCTATTTCTCCCTGCAACCACTTCTTGCGGCTATCGCCTCAACTAGCCCATGAGCTCGTTGCACACGATGTCTACCAATATCATGCTGGTATGCTGGCATGCCAGCATGAATGGTGGTAATACCTACAATAACATTATTACGAATAATAAATAGGTACCTACCTACTCAATGTTAATACGCCATCAAAACATGGAAATACCCACATGGCAGATTACAGAGGATCGAATAATGAAAATACTCAAATGAGCTTACAAGAACGCAATGCGCGTTGGTCTTCGCAAAATATGCCATTGCCGCCATAGTGATCACCCATAATCCACACAGGCAAGCGTAAAGCGGGAAAAAGAAAACCCCGTTGATTTAAAATTGCCAGCTAAAATATATTATGAAACTGAAGTTTCCGAACAAAATGTAAACTATCAAAATCATATGTGAAACTTGTGCTGTCAGCGGCAGCTGTCAGTGTCAAATTTCGCGCCTAGTAAATCCTGTAATTCTAGCCTATAATGCTGCAAAAAGTATTGAAAAAATAAACAGAACTGACAGAAATATAACTAAATAACTATCCGAAATGACTTGGAATAAATTGCTGTGCAACTTCCGGGAGCTGCAATTGATGGGAACATTATCTGGCGGTCAAAGCTTTAGGTATAAATACATGTTTTTGGTGTATGTTTGTGTGAGAGCAGATGAAAAAGCTAAACTTTGCTAAAGTAGCCAGCATTACGATCACGGTGAATATTACTTCTTTGTGAGAGTCGGTAGTATAGCCCTTCTTCTTTCGTCTGTGAGTATAGCGTAAAGAGGCAGTAGATTTCAAATAATTTCGATAGATTGATCAATAGACATACCTTAAAACAATTAAAATACATGATATTTAAAATTAAAATAAAATAAAATAAATAATATACATAGCTACTTGCAATTCAATATAATTTAAATACCACTAGTTTTATACAGATATTTATTGTTTGATCCTACATAAACATATTAAGTATAGCTACATAGTTATAAGTTGCTGTACCCTTACAGGGTTTCATGTTGAAACCTACTTAAAAAATATAACATCTGTAATGTACACATGAAAACAATAAAAAGTTTGAGTTTGACTACTGTTTTATGCTCAAAAAATTATAACAACACCTAATTTTCATTAAGAACATATTTCTTACTTATTGTTTCATTTATTGGATGTTGTTGTCTTAACATGATTATTCCTCCAGATGGACACACAATAAAGAAAAAAACGAATGGATTGGTGTATACTCCAAAACATTGTGGAAATTACAAGAGAATGATGATAATTTACAATATCAAGTCATTGGTACTCTTCATAACAAGTCAAAAACTCAATCAAATAAAAGTAAAGGTGATAAAAAAGATGTAGACTTTAACAAGCTACTGGAAGACTATTTTAGACTAGACACAAATTTAGGTGATTATTATAAAGAATGGTCTGATAAAGATGAGCTCTTTAAGACGGCCTGTCAACAGTTTTATGGTATCAGAATGCTGCGTCAAGAACCGGTGGAGAATTTATTCTCATTTATTTGCAGCCAAAATAATCACATATCAAGGTAATATTACGAACTGGTCTGTTTATTTTTATTTAATTCATGACTGCATGTACCCTTTTCAGACAGTTCAAATTGAATATCCAATAAACTAATGCAGCATAGGAAAGGAATCAAGGAATCCCAGTTTAATTTCATTCTTTGCAATTACAGTGCAACTTGTAGAATAAAGATCCCTACCAGAATAAAATCTGTACACCTTTGGGTAGAATATAATAATATTGAATACTTTTTATTTTTAGGATATCATCTATGGTAGAAAAGCTATGTACTCATTATGGAGAGAAAATATGTGAATATGAAGGAAACACATACTATGCATTCCCTGAAATTGAGAAACTGTCACAACCTGAGGTAAGATCATAAAACATTTTGCTTTTACTTGTCAACAATCTGACCTTATGCATGACTGGGTAGCAGCTGGATAAGAGTATTTGAGGGTCGAGCTATAGCGTGACCGCAAGCGCTATACTGCTCAAGTAGTTTTGTGGAAGACGCAAGCAGCTTGCTCTACTCTGTCATGTTGCCTTCGACGACGTTCGCGGCGGTAACGCGTTATTTTATGTAACCGAAATGTGTAGCCATACACACATGAGTTATTTGTTTATCTCATGTGCAGCTCATGGCAGAACTACGGTGAGTGCAGGCAAGCCAAAGAGGCCCTACCGGCGGTAGACGTCAGTGTCACCAGGCAATTACTCAGACTGACGAAACAACAACCACATACAGTAACAGCAGCCCTCACCGGCCATGGTAGTGTTAACAAGCTCCTCCCTGTTATAGGAGTTACAGACAGCCCCTATGCCGTGCATGCATGGAGGTTGATGAAACAGCAGCCCACCAGTGGCGTGCATTCCATAGAGACAAAAAGACACTGCCTACCCTAATAAATTAAGTAATACATGGCTATTTTTCTTTTATGTATGTTTTTATAAAACTATATTATTTATTTTGTTGCTATAAATTCTTATAGCTGCGCGGCGCGGCGGTTTCTATTCAAATATACCCGCGCGGCGGCGGTGCGGCGGCGCGGCGCTCACTCATAATAACAAGACAGCCTAAAAATTCTTCAAATGTACACATTCAAACATCTATATCCTATACCGACACAAAATTTATCGGTGCAATACACGCACACTAGCATTTTCGCCTAAGCGAGCCTAAGCGTGTTTTTGCGTGAAAGAGACAGATACGCTCGGTGTGCGAGCGACGCGACCACAAGATAAGTCGTATACGCGTTCTCTGTCTAGCGGGGCTCTGAGTGGCTCTGAGCGATATGCATCTGTATTAACCGTCAAATTGCAAAATATGCATGTTCGATGTCATTTCAATAGAGAATAAAGTACATTACAATTTGGTCGTTCAATTTCTGTTGACGTTATAGGCGTAAATCGGTCTAGCGGCGCTCCTATTGGTTGATAATCTGTATTAGCCAATGAGCATGAGCGACAGCTCATGCCACCTCGACAAATGATAATTTAGCAACCGCAGAAGCTGTCATACGCAATTACGCATTGTTTTTGTTTGTTTTTATTATCGTTTGTGGTGAATATCAAGTGAATTACGTTATTAATTATTGCCGAAAATGGAAGAGGTCACATGTGAGAGCTGTCCGGGAAATGTGTGTTTGCAAAAATTTAAGACAGGCGTCTTTACTTCACATAAGTTTGACGATAAAATTTGAGTAATTAAAAAAGGTCGGTGCGTACCGGATTTAGAATTGTTTCAAATAAAAGGTAAAGTTACAAGAAAATTCAATCCTATACAATATCAGACATATTATGGTTGGTTATCAGGTTGTAAACAAACATAGCAATCGTCTCTTGTTTTCCATGTAATTATTTTCAAATTAGCATAATGTGTGGACCGGTTCTGTTTACGAGGACGTACATAATTTCACTACAGCTGCAAAAAAACATGAACGATCTGAAAAACATTTAGAAGCTTCTATAAAATATATTTTATTTGGGAAAAATCGTAGGTATCGAAACGCGTTTAAATTCTCAGTTAAAAATAAATATCAACAAACATAATGCGAAAGTCGATCATGACCGTAACATATAAAAGTTTTTTTGTCTACCCTGTTGTAAATGTCTGTGCACGCCACTGCAGCCCACGTGCTACTAAACTGCCCAGAAACCGCCACTTACAGGACCATGCACTTCGGTAACCTGAGTACTCTCCGAGAAATCGCCGGCAACATCAAATGTCTGCTGGCCTTCCTCAAGGAGCTGGGTTGGCTAGAATAAAACGATCTAGTCCCACCCTTACGCAAAATACGCGCATCGACGTGGAGTTGCGGAAACTCGCCCGCGTTACCAATACCAATATATCTCATGTGCATATGGCGTGTGGCAGTACAGCGCTCGTGGTCACACTATGAACTGTGCCATGTATCATGACTATAGCAAACATTGTCCCCAACATTTTATTAGTTAAATAAATAGAAATACCTATACCTATGTTTAATTTTACATAAATAATAGGGGGCAGAATACTTTAGATAGGATACTTTTTATCCGATTCATGACGTAGTTTCCCTAGGAAGCGAGCGAAACTGCAGGGAATAGCTAGTTTCACATAAATTTAATAAAATTGATTTTTTTCAGGTAGAAACAAAACTCCGGGAGTTAGGTTTTGGATACAGAGCCAAGTTTATCCAGAAATCTGCCTCGCAAATTGTGGAGTGGGGTGGAGTGGAGTGGTTCCAAAGTCTGCAAGATATGAAGTATAAGGATGCCAGGCTGGAGCTGATGAAACTGCATGGCATTGGACCCAAGGTAACTGTACAGGCACCTGCAAATTACACATAGGAACATTCACAAATAAATGCAGATAAAGTAGTAATTGAGATCTTGAATTTTAGGAAACCAGTTTTGTTGTAAAGTTTCAATCAAATAATTATTAAAATTTAAAAGGAAGTATCTCGACTCATATCGCACTGCAAAAACGTAGCAGGATTCGAAATTATCAAGACAATTATTTTCTCCCATAATTATCATTATAAATATTCGATAATAATTCCACGCCCAGTGCTTCATATATTTAAGTGAGCGCAACGAATTGCGTTTGGATACATAGCGCGTACGGGCGCGATTTCTTTTGGCGATCTGAGATAAAATAATTAAATAATTATCACTTCGATTCCCGTGCTAAGCACATCAATACTATATTTACAGTGGTCTTTATCATTCTTTGGCTTGTCTTAAATAAAACAATTTTATTTTCTCCAGGTAGCGGACTGCATTTGCTTGATGTCATTAAATCACCTCGAAGCTCTACCAGTAGATACGCACGTGTATCAAATAGCCGCACAGAACTACCTCCCGCACTTGCGCGGCAAGAAGAATGTTACAGAGAAGATGTACACTGAAATAGGAGACCATTTCAGGAGTCTATATGGGGATATGGCGGGATGGGCCCATACGGTGAGTTTATATTATTTAGAAAAGGTCTTTTTCGAAATCTGTCATAATATATTATTTATTTATTGTCAGGCGACTAAGGCTCAAAGCATAACCTAGTGAAAACCTCAGAATGAAATTTTGGTCATTTTTATTTTATCGCATTTCCGCCCCCACCCAAAATCACGTGTATTTTTTAGTACCTACAAAGAATCTTAAATTTTTAAGAACATTATTTTTAAATACGGGTTTCATCAAGCCAAGTTTGACGAAAAAATAAATACACGTGATATCTTACTACACCCCCCTCCCCCCTTGTGATATTTCGTGATTTTTGCTAAACGGGATTCCATTCGATGAGGAAATTTATCTTAGTTTTCTATACTCTTTTGTTACAGGTACTATTTTGTGCGGACCTGAAGAAATTTCAACAGAATGATGATGGAATTAAGGATAGCGGTAAACCCAAAAGGAAAAGGAAAAAGCTGTGATAATTTATTATAATAAAACAATAAACTCGAACTAATCTCTTTTATTTATGTTTGAAGCGTTATTAATCTATGATTACATACACAAAAGTATAAAAAAGATTATCTATAATAATCTGAGGCCTTGGAGCAAAAGTGGTCTAATTAATTTTGATCTGTGTTTATTATTTAGTCGATGGATAACTAGGTAAATCATTTTCATCCCACCATCTCGGAAAGAGTATTTTTAATCTTCAATATCTGAGTGGAAAAGCCGTTTTTATTCTCTAGAGGATAAAGTAAATTGAATTTAGAACATCGTGTGCACTAAGTTTGTGAATTAAACGTTTTTTTTTTGCATTTAGTCATTTCCTCGCTGAGGTGGAATGAAAAGTTACGTGTTGCACTCGAGTGCAAAGATTTTTCACCTCGTGCTCTTTTGATTCCCTCGCTAACGCTCAGGATTCTAATTTTGAATCACTCGCTGCGCTCGTGATTCAATTTTAGAATCCTTCGCTTGCTCGGTCATCAAAATTGAACACGCGGTTAAAAAGCAACTTTGCACTCTTGTATAACAAATAACTATTACCTATCTATTATTTTTAACCGAATATGCGACAGTTAAGGCATTCGGTTAGTGACAAGAGGAACAAAAATATCACCAAAAAACAAAAAGCACCTATCAGTATGATACCCATGTTATTACTATGATTTATATTGTACTGTTTTTACCATAGTAATTTTGAATAAATTTTATCTTAACTTATCTGATGCCTCCAACTGCATTTTGTTATTTCTAACTTTTTAGTGCCAAACAAGATCATGGTTATGGATGTAGATTGTACAGATATGTACCATGTCATAATTTAATAAAAAAAATGTATTATAAATATATAAGGTCCGAGATAAGGTACTTTTCTAATCCCAATCCCTTTGGGGGATGTACTCATAATTATAAGCAACTTTTAATATAGGACCCACCCGGAAAACACGAAAATAAAATCGGTTGATCCCATAAACTAGTAATAATAAGTTTATGGTTGATCCATACAAATAATTAAATATTACACGACTAAATGTTTGGAACAGCTGATCTATATTCGCGACTTCAGTGTTGCTCACATAGTAAAAGTTGTTCATAATGATGAGTACGCATTAGAAAGGTAAGACCTTTATATTTGGAGTTTTAAACATCGATGGTTTTAAATAAATAAGTACTAATATATTGGAAAACCACTTCTGAAATAATAATCCACCCAATAGATACAAAATAGATATTTCTTAAAAAATAAAATATAATTTGGTGATAGACTTAAATCTAAAAGTACACAACCTGGAATGGTTAAAAGAAAATATTCTTTTAGAAAGACTGATATTCCGATATCACAATTTTCAATAGAGATAAATATATTGCTCGTAAAACTAACTTACTAACTAATTTGTGAGATTTTTAGAGTTTTAAATGCTCGTTTGAGCCTAATTTGATCATTTATAGGCTAAATAAATGCTTCCATTACTGTCCCACTGCTGGCCATGGGCCTCTTGTCTAAATGAGAAGGGTTTATGCTTTAAGGTCTATCTACACACGTCAGTACAAAAAACTATCAGTGAAATATGCACTGTATTCATGATAACAAAGTAGCTTTCCAATTATATCAGGTTCAGTGACCTTCAGAAATGTTCCGTGAAAATATTAAAAATAATAATATATAATAATTAGAAACAGACTTAGAACACGTAAGAATACAGCTCATTTTTCACAAAAAATTTTTTGCCGATACTGTGTTTTGTGTAGTCCTTCAACCTGCACCAGGCCTACGTGGTGTACTAATGGGCTATTATAATATAGCCTTTCACCGTCAACGCAAATGTTAATAAAACTTTGATCCGAAATTTTGAAAAGTCCGAGGTGCGAGCCATTTCGTACTCAGACCTTTTACTGCCTAGAAGGCAAATTATTATTATTAACCACTAGGCAATTATTGCTATAAATAAATGCTTGTACCTTATTAAATAATAGTTGTAATATATGTTAAAATGTATTTTATATGTATGAGAAAATTAAACTAAATATACTCGTCAAAACAAAATAAGGGCCACTTGCAAATTTCGACATTATGGGCGATTTAATGACCATTAACTATATCCATGTGGTAAATTGTACAGCGTTGTATTGTCTTAAGTGTTTGCGAACACTTTAACAGCATTCCGACTGAAAAACCGTTAAAATGGGTAGATTTTATCATTTTTTTTGAAACCAATTAATTTTACCTTGTTTTTAACGTGATCGTTAGGCTCATTTAACATTTGTATTGTACTGAGAACAGTTAAGTGTGTCGAGTTAGTGCCTACATCGGCATTTTAAGAACGTAATTCCACAGGTTCGACTTCAAATAGACTTGACTACAACGACCAGGACCATAACACTCATCCAAGAAGGCTATTCGTAGCGATCTGTAGTTTTACAGCCGAGATTTTCGCAGCGAGCGATTCAGAATGCCTGGAATTGCTTTTATGAGATCCAAAATTTTGTCAGAAGTCAGGAACTAGGCAGAGCCAGAGGAACCACCGCTCAGGAAGACCGCTACATAGACTAACATGCACGCAGAGAGAGCACCGTCACTTCCCGCTCTTTGCAAACCCGCTTGTGCCTGACCACAAGCACGTGACTTAGTGACCAAAAAATTAGAAACCAGTTTAATGGAGACCAGCAATTGTCCAGGAGTCAAGTGGTGTGAATTCCATAGACCAGTATTCATCATGCAAATCAATAAACATCCGCAAGGCAACAATTGGACTGTAGCGTAAGTGACTGAAGCACATTGCTTTTTACAGATGAGAGCAAAGTAAAAGTTTTTAGTGTTGACCGTTGCATAAGGGTGTGCAGATGAAAAGGGAGCAATTTGCAGAAGCCTGCATCCACAACAGTGATCGATTTGGGGGGCCCAATATTATGGTGTGGGGAAGCATAAGCCAAACTGGAAGAACTGAGCCTATAATTCAGAACCAGGGTACAGTAACATCTTAACGATACATCCAGGAGGTCATAAGACTCTATGTGGTGCCATTTGCATAGCAAGTGGATGCAGGTTTCAAGCTGTTGCACGGCAATGCACGCGCTTATACTGTTAGAGCCACCAGAGAGACACTAGAAGAGGCTTGTATACAAGTGTTGCCGAGGCCAGCGAACAGTTCGGGCTTGAACACAATTGAAAACATGTGGGATCTGTTGAAAAAAAAAAATGAGACTCAGATTGATCACTGGACAATGAAAGACAGCCCTTAAACGTCCTAAAATTGAGCTAGGAACAAATCTCTCAAGAAACAATGCGCCATCTGATAGAAAATGCCCTCTAGGCTTCAAGAATATGTTCAGAAAAGAGGAGGGTACACCAGATATTGATTCAAAAAGGAAGAAGAATAAACGCCCTGGAATTTCATTTTTAATTGCATTTTTAGTCCAAGTGTACTTTTTGCTGAAATTGCACTTTTTCTCGAAAATGTTGTAAAATTGTTTTTCTTTCCTGTGGATTGTGTAAAATTTAAGCCCATTTCATTAAAAACAAATCATTGCAATGAATTTTACAACTTAGAAACCTAGGAACCTCATAATTTGGCCAGAAGATCAAAAATATAAGGTGGCCCTTATTTTGTTTTGACGAGTATATATACAGGATGTAAAAATACCCCTCACCTAGCCGAAGTCTACGCATACAGTACTTCAAACCAAGTAATACTGTGCAAAAATAATTGCTGGGAAACGACTTTTATTTTTAGGTTTTAAAAATAAGCAATTTTCTGTAGCCCGCAATGTAACGTGCGCAACAGAGACTGTACTTCGTGTGTGTAGAACTGGACGAGTGGATAAGGGAGTTTATGCACGTAATTTTTTTTGTAATAACAATCCGTTTTGGTACATTTTTTATTTTGATGATTATCTACCTTAATATAAAGGAATAACGCGCATATTGGTTAATAAAGGTACATAAATACTTGTACGATAAGCAGGTTAAAATATTAGGCCGAAGATATTAAAATGCTTATAGGCAAAAACGTAAAAAAAATAACCAGTCAGTTCCCAGGTATAACGAAAAAATCTTCGTAATTATGGGAAGAATACGTTGCTCTCGGCTAGGTGAAAGGTCTTTTTACAACCGATATGTAACGAATACGATACGTGTCTTTATAAATGTATGTAGGGACATACTTTAAAATATAATCAGTCCACTTTATTAGCACTATTATTTATCAGTTAAAAAGCCCGAAAATCGCAATAATTAAACAAAGTAAAAAAAAAACTTGAACCTACTATTGTACAGGTGTACGCCATTGGCTAAATTTGGATACATTTTAATGCCGTTATTAAGTCCCATGTGGGGACGAGCCCGTTGTATGACACAGTAACACCAATATCCGGGCTGCTAATTCTCCAACGGTTCTGACTGAAAGTTCTTCAACAGAAAAATCTAAAAACACTGCTCTATCTGGGAAATTTAACCCAGGACCTCACGCTCAGTAGCCACCCTTTCGACCACTACACTTTTGAGGCAGTGTTTACTTAACCAACTCACTTACTACCGTAGTATATTTGAGGGCAGTGTTCGATAAGTATGTGCAAGGCGCGGATCTCGAATGACAGGTCTGTGATGGCGGGCGGAGTCGCCACTAATGTGGGCGCGAACACCGTGCTCAGATTGTGAGCGCTCATCTTGTTGACATCCGCTTGTTGAGATACTCTAAAAAAGAATATAGGTATTTTATATTATGGTAAACCTAAGCAGAAATCTCCTGCTCTCTTGAAAATTTGCAGGAAATTACAGGAAAATAGGGGGGGGGGGGGGGTTAAAAAAATAACGAACAATCCATCTAAAACAGCACGGTTCCTAAGCAAAGCGAGCGGAGAAATGAAATACACTCAGTGGCATAGCTAAAGTGGGTGGCACCCAGTGCGAATAGACAGGGTGTCTTTAAGACAAATACTTTTTAAGGTATTTTTTTTTTTGGCATCTCTGTCCACTGTCCATGCGAAGAAGTATGCAATGATATCTCATATCTACATAGTATAAAATAAAGTTGCTTTCCGCGTCTGTCTGTCTGTATATCCGCTAACTCCTCCTACACCACGCAACAGATTTTGATGCGATTTTCACTATCAGTTAGATAATTTTTCAAGGAAGGTTTATAATTATAATACTTTGATATTTATTGTAAGGATAGTAGAGAAATTGCACCCGTGCGAAGTCGGGGACGGGTCGCTAGTTGCATATATGTATACAATACAATACAATACAATACACTTTATTGCACACCAGTAGTAGAAGAAAAGATACAGTAATTAGAAAAAGAAATGTACGGTAGGGATCAGAAATGCATGAGCAGTCTCACAAAGTAATAGATTGACGCTAATGGGTTGACTTACGACCTTCTTTTACGAAGTAGTTTCTATTTCTATACTATAGACACTCACACACATGCACTATTGTCTGCAACTGATTGTATTCCATAATTTCAATACTGCTAGTATATCTCAAACCAGCTAAGTTGATAACGTTCCCTGGTATTCATTAGTGATTGGTGAACCGTAGGTTCAAACCTCACAGGCAGTGATACTTTTTTTAAAGTTTTAATAATACTCATAAATCTTGAGGCATTTATTCATCAATGTTTAACGTAGTAGTTCGATAATAATAACAGGCCTACCGCAATGAGTCGTTCGACTTGTTCATATAAAATGAAAAGTTAGCAGGTAGACAACAGAAATATGAATAAATTATTTAGATTTCTGTAAGGTAGACAGATGCAGTTACGACTCAAGTCATTTAGATCGAATAGAACGTTGTTAGTGTTGTTATTATTGGTTAGTGATGTGTGATTAAATCTATTAGCGGTGCTTGTAGTTAAGGGAATATTATTGCACTGTCTAAAAGTGTACGATATGATTATACGAGTAATACAAATATCTAATGAAACCGGACTGACTGTGAGTGTTATTCATGATCTTTATATAAAACTAAAGAAAAAGATAAATCATTTTAAAGTTTATTTATTTAGATTAATGATAATAATAATGATGAATTTTGTATTATAATATTTGGGTATGTCCGAAGCGTTGGGCATCAATGTTGTTGACATGAAGCAGTCGTTGAGGGAACGCTTCTTTGGCCGACTGAAAAAAGTATTTAATAGTCTTTTATCAGGCGGTAATAAGGTGCGCGCCTTCAACGGCTGGGTCATGCCAGTTTTGATGTACTCTTTTGGCATACTCAAATGGACTCAAACAGAACTTGACGCCCTGGATAGGAAGGTCCGTACATTGCTGACGGCATATCGAATGCATCATCCACGGTCTTCGGTTATGAGATTGTATATCCCGCGGAGATGTGGAGGTCGAGGCTTTCTAAACGCTAAGACTATCCACAATCGCGAGATATGCAATCTCAGGGAATATTTCCTAGAAGCCAACGTGGGGATGCATCGAGATGTAGTAGCGGTGGACAAGGGCCTCACCCCGCTCTCCTTGGCTAAAGAGAACTGGCGCAAACCTGTAGTGCTTGACACTAACGATCGCAGGGAGGTATGGCAGAGCAAGGAGCTCCACGGACGCTTCTTCCGGGCCCTCCATGGGCCCGATGTAGACTTTTCAGCGTCCGTAGCCTGGTTACGTTCCGGGGACCTCTTTGGAGAAACCGAAGGTTTTGTTTGTGCAATTATGGATGAAGTTATGATGACAAATAACTACCGGAGATTTATTGTGAAGGACGGCACGGTTGACATATGTCGGGCATGCCACCGTCCAGGCGAATCAATCCGTCACATTATCTCCGGGTGTTCTCGTCTAGCTAACGGAGAGTATTTGCATAGACACAACCTTGTAGCCAGGATTATCCATCAGCAAATTGCTCTAAAATACAACCTTGTGGAATCGGAAGTGCCGTACTACAGGTATGTGCCCGACCCAGTTCTTGAAAAAGGCCATATCACACTATACTGGGATCAATCCATCATCACTGACAGGACTATTGTAGCCAATAGACCTGATATAGTGGTGGTGGATCGATCAGAGCGGCGCGCAATGATTGTCGACATAACGGTCCCGCATGACGAGAACCTCGTGAAAGCCGAGAAAGATAAACAGATCAAATATCTTGATTTGGCTCACGAGGTTGTCGACATGTGGGATGTGGACTCAGCAATCATAGTGCCGATAGTTGTGACGGCCAATGGCTTAATTGCCAAGAGCCTCGATCAACATCTTATGAGGCTCTCGTTGGGGGGCTGGATCAAGGGCTTGATACAGAAAGCGGTACTCCTCGACACGGCACGCATTGTGAGGAGGTTCCTTTCTCTGCAGCCCTAGCCGCCGGTGGCTTGGACCCTGTTCCCGATGCCGGTGGCCTACTACCTACTCTTTTGTATTTTTAAATGTTTTTTTTTTTTTTTATTTGTAAAATTATTTAAAAATATGAATGAATGTAAGTATAAAAATTGAATAAAGGTCATAATGATGAATTATATAAGTATTCTAATAAATATATTCTTATTATTGTTTGGTTTCATATTTAATATATAGAAGTATAATAAACATGTGTTTAATATATATAGATATAAGTAATATATAGATACGTATAATATATATATATATATTATACCATATATATAGTAATCAGTTTTAGTATTTTGCTTATAGATGTTTATTAGTATTTCTTTTTTTTGTTCTAGAGAAATACTGTGAGTCGGTGGGGATGGGGACCATGTATGAGGAAGAAAGTAGCCCTGGTAGTCGATGGTGAACGAATATGAAACAAGTGGTTACATAACAACGAAACATTTTGCAGAATTATTCGACATTTCATTACTAACTGTTCGCCATGCACTCCACGCTGAAGGTTTCCATCACTGAAGACCAGCTAAAAACCCTTTTTGACAGAAAGATGTAAACAAGAACGGTTCACACGAGAATGTTATTTATACTTACTTCAACTGGGACACTACTATATCTTCAGGTGAAAAAATGTTCAATCTAGCCAAAAGGGAAGACTTCATTTATGGTGTAAGGATAACACACGCTGTAGTGAATAAAACATAGTTATGTGGAAGTATTATATGATTATATGTCATGCTGCCTACTGTGCTCATCGTTTATCCAGCTGAAGAGTTTAGAGATATCTTCTGTCCAGGATAATTGTCCGATTCACCGGGCGAGAACCAAAATGTTATAGTCTTCTACTAAACGTGTCGACACTTACTTGAGTTAGTTAATCACTCATGGTTTATTCGTAAGGGGTAAAAGATTTAAGTTGTAACGTTTGAGGTTTAGTTTCAATCCTCTTTTCGTCAAGAAAACGAATTCTTAAACTATAACCTCAATATCTAAATAAGTGTTACTGCGTCGACACTTACTTGACTGTATTGAGAACAGCTGTGGAAGTTACAATAAATATTGGTAATTTTAAAATGTTATACCCCTTACTAATAAAAGCTTGTAATTTTTGTTCACTCATTGTCATTTTCATATCAAAGAAAAGAGATTACAATAAACATAACCATATGTTATTTACTGTCTGCTCATCGTTTATAGGTATAATATTTAAGTTGTAATTGCTGGCCATATGACATAATTATAGGTCGGTAGTTCAAGAATAAAAGTTGGTCTAGATTCAATCCTCTTTTCGTCAAGAAAATGATTAAGCTATAAACTCAATATCTAATAAGTGTAACTGTTTTATTTATTAAGACAGCTTTATTGTAATTAAAACAAATAAACGTTTTTGTTTTGTTATTACCAAACCTTATTTACAATTTTGTAAAGATAACCCAGAATATAATCACTTATTTCAATATTTGTCATTGAAAGAATCCACCTATTAATAAAAAAAGGATAATAAATATCTAAACAAAATAACAGTCTTCCCTAAGACTCGAACCTACGCTAAGTTAATCGCAATCCTATGCATTATGCATCATAGCTATCGGTGATTGTTAGAATTACTTGAAATAAAGCAATACAATGACATCGACGAATGAATGTCACCAAGGTCATGCATAATATTGACAAGCGACGGCAAATAGATTTACAATTTCGCTCACGCTAGATTATAAGTCTATGCGACGGCAATATACTTTCTTTCATTTTATTTAACTTCTTAGTGTGTGTGGTAAATGTGGTGATGTCTCATTAAGTTGTGTGTATAACTCACACAAACAGCTCGTACGCACCATCGCGTCGCATTCGAATACAGTCTTTAGTATGCTCATGCATTTCTGATCGTGTACTGTACAAAGGGCGGTCTTATCGCACGTGGCGATTTCTACCAGACAACATTAGGATGGACAGATTTGCAGGTTAAAAGAGGGGGGTAGTTCACGGTGTAACAATAATAGCTAGAAAATAATTACATAATCATAAATACTATACAAAACATAATACATAATAATATGTGTACACAATAATATAATGTATGGACAAAATGTTAAGTGTACTTTTACGCGGGTGACACCCTTGAGGTGACAGCCGGGCGGACCGCCCCTATCACACAGAGCGACGCTACTGGATATTACTAACCGCCAAGTAGTAATCAACCTTTTTATTCGGACAGCAAGAGACACAATACACAAATTAAACAATAAAAAAATAAATAAGAATACAAGAAAAAACAACGAAAACCAATTAAATAAAAAAGACATTAATCATATTGTACAACACGGGGCATGTGTCTCACGGTTGCCCAAAAAGGTATCCAGATCAGCTTAATGCCAAACACATATTATGTGCTTGACGCTGATTTTCATCTGGAACCTTGTGCTCGGAGTCGCGACAGAATGATTTAATATCGCCTTAAACTTAAGTTGCATTTGAGTATTCGGCGGGAAGGAATACTAATATAATACTAAAATCCTACCTGTGTAAGTGTTGCACCATATACTGCAGGCAGTTGAAGTGCGCAGGCGGCAATGAGTCTAAGCATTCTCGTAGTGCTGTTATCTGATGCGCTTGTGTCTTCATCTCTGCAATAAATAAGAAATTGTACGATTACGTCGACATATTCTGATGTTGAGCATTTGGAGACGATTGCCAATGTTTTCTATTGTGTTTTTCATCACAAATCGATTTTTTTAAACAATATCTAATCTTTGGGTCTTCCGCGTAACTAAAATGGTAATGAAAATCGACACTGGTAGTACACTTTAATAAGATCGTGAGAGACTAAACATCGAGCTACCTCGGGTGTTGTAAGTTTACATTGTGTATCTGTGTATCTGTCTATGGCATGGTTGATGGTAGCTCCAAAACGGATGGACCGATTTCAATGCAGTTTTTTGTAATGGAAAGCTAGTTTAATCGGGTATCATCTTAGATAAGTTGTATGAAAATCTGTTCAGATGCTCAAAAGTTTTTTTTTTTTTTTTTCTCCTTTTTATCTTCAATCAGTCTCTGGACTATAAGTGGATTTGTTGAGAGCAATGGCTATAGCAGAAGTAGAGGCCAGTGCCTTTCTTCATTAATTGAATAGAATGTCAGCTCTTTTTTTTTTTACTCACGGATAGCCAGCACCAACTTGGGATGCACTTCGTATGTGATGAGCGGCACCGGCAGTAGACGTAGGTACAGCTTGAGGGTGCCGGCTACCACATTGATATTGCTGTACACGCTGAGATCTGCTGCTTCACCATCTGGTAAATGAAAAATGAAAATGTAGCAGTAATACAGTTAATGTCATCATTCTCCTGCCCTTATCCCATTTTATTTGAGGTCGGCGCAATATGTCTTCTTCTTCCATTCATCTCTATTAGACGTCATCTCAGAGTTTACGTTCTTATAATACATGTATTTTTTTTTAAAATATTTTATTTAATTTATATTTTAATAAGTAGTAAGTTAAACCTTATATTGTAACGCCTTTACTAATCTTTCTATTATATTTTGTTTTCTTTACTTTTCTGTAAAGGGAAGAGTAATATTTAATTAATTATATTTGTATCTAATCTGTAATTTTAATTTGTAATTTTTGTAATTTTTACACCAAGAATGTTGAAATATGAAGTTCTTTAATCTATTTACCATCTTTATCTATACCACATTTCATGCAAATAAAATGATTTGATTTGATTTAATAAACGATGATTAAACGTTATTTAACTAAACTAGCTCGTAAGTCTATTGCCATCCCTATTCATTAGCATAGAAATGACAAGGACAGGTATAATTTAATCAGTGTTTAAAAATTACATGTTTTTATTTATAAGTCAACTCACATTTTTTATAGCCTTTGTAGAATGTATTTTGTTTAAGAATTTTATAAATCTCATTCTGAGAAGAGGCCCATGCCCAGCAGTGGGACATTAATGGGCTCAATTTTTTTATGACTTATACAATTGTCTTTTATGTGTGTGGCAAAATAAATTGGCTTTAATGATTATATATGTCGCCGCGAGAGCGTCTGGCTAGCAAGATTATTACATAATCTTATTACTAGTAACTAATTATTATAATTCTCATTCATCATAAACTTGATAATCCTGCCATCTGTGGGATAATTTTATAATCGTTATGCATTGTGCTTGAGTATTGAATGATTGATTCCCTTACTTTGATATTAGCGCCATCTATTGGTGTATTTGTTAAATAGAACTCATCAACATTGCTGGAAGACTATTTATAAAACTAATTTTGATATCTTAATTAAAACTATAGCTACAATTAACAAGGAACATTTATTTTATAACTTTTGTGCTTTTATTCATATTAACAATTGCACATTTAACACAGTAAGTTGTTTATGATGCGGCGTCACCTAGTATTCCGTAAAATGGCGCCGAGTATGATTTTTATGTTTAGATGATCAATACCTCAATGTTGTAAGTTAATATGAGAACTAAATAAGCTTTAATAATAATTTAATAATTATAAAGTAACAAGATTGTTTTACACTGCAACATTATTAATGTTTGATTAAATTTCTTGATCTACCGGAAATGTTGTTAGGTAGGAATATTAAAGTTGTAAAAAAGTAATGAGGCTACTAATTTAACTCTAATCTAAAAAACGCCCTTGCATTTATTAATATTGGCATTGTTTAATGTTAAAATCAATTACTGATAAGCATTTTAGTATTGATTGTAAGTTTTATTCAATTACCTAACTAATAAGATTCTGTATTTGAATATGTGGTTTTTCCGCCCACTTTCTTGTCGGTGAAGCGCGCGCGTACCTACTCTGTATCGGTGTATTGGAAAAACTTGAATTAAAGTGAATTTCTGTAAAACTGCTACTAAACAGTACCTAATAAAGTTGTGTGGACTTATAAGTGTCGTGTAAGTTATTATGGAAGAAACTCCTGAGTCCCCCGTCGTGTCATCAGAAGTGGGATCGCACACGCGATCCCCCCATGCTCATGCCGGACATCCAGAAGAACCACGTACAACTGCGAAACCTGCTGCCATGGCCGAGGGAGTGCCAAAAGAATTTTTCTCCGAAATCGTAAACATGATGCGGTCCATGAGCGAGCGACTTACTGCCCAGCCGCCACAGCCAAGAGTAAAAATAACTGAAATATTTCTTCCATCCTACGACCCTGATGGCAACATAGGCGTACGTGAATGGTGTGATCACATTACGACGGCAGTAAGTACCTATAGCTTAACCGACTATGACGTAAGAATGAAAGTTTCTAGCCTATTGAAAGGTAGAGCTAAATTATGGGCCGACGAGTGGCTAGTGACAACTAGTACATGGGAAGAATTACGACAAAATATTATTATTACTTTTGAACCTGAACACCGGTATTCTCGCGATATACTTAAGTTTCGTGAACATACGTATGATTCATCCAAAGACCTTGCCGAGTTCCTCTCGAGGGCCTGGTTACTCTGGAAGAGAGTAACCAAAGACAAACTAATCGGGGATGCGGTCGAAGCGGTGATCGGATGCGTGGGTGATGCTCGCCTCAGGATCGAGCTAATGAATGCCAGAGCCGCTTCAGTACCTGAACTAATATCCGTAGCATCTTCTATTCGTCCTAAACGTGCTCATCAACCTCTCAGTAATAATTTACCTCTAGCCAAACGGCCACGTTCAGGTAATAAAGACATTCCGATTTGTAGTCACTGTAAAAAGGTTGGTCACCTGGTTGACGTTTGTCGTAATAAAGACAGGGAAAGTCATATTTCTACTACTTCGACTTCGGATAATAGAATTAATACTCGCGTGAATTTACCTACAAATACTTGCACTTTCTGTTCTAAGCCCGGTCACACATTTGACGTTTGTTATAAACGCATAAAGTCTATTTCCCCTAACATAAGTACTTCTAATGAAAAAGATCCCAAACGTGTGAATAATATTGCGAGCTCAGAGCTCTCGTGCATGTACATCCAGATAGGTGATATTCGCATGTGCGCCACATTCGATAGCGGGGCAGAGTGCTGCATAATGCGTGAGGCCATAGCTAATAAATTACCTGGTCGTAGGAGTAGCAAAGTCAATTATTTACAAGGAATAGGGCCATTCCCAGTGATCTCTGTTTGCTCAATAGACTGTGTATGTTTAATTGATGATATTCATGTAGAGTTACAGTTCTTAATTCTTCCTGACAATGAGGTGTCAACGGATATCCTCATAGGCACAAATTTATTAAAAGAGACGGGACTAAGTGTGTTGGTGACTACAAATGGTGCTAGACTTTTGTATCAACCACGTGTAAAGCATTTAAAATCAAACCATTCAATTTTTGATAACATTGATCATGATCTTGACAACGTAATGCAGATTGAACAATTGCATATTTTGTTAAATAAGTATTCCCATTTATTCATTCAGGGTTACCCAACGTCTCGCGTAAATACAGGCTATTTAGAAATCCGGTTGAAAAATCCAGACAAGTATGTTGAGCGTAGACCATATCGTCTTAGCCCTACTGAAAGAAATAAGGTGCGTGAAATAGTTCATGAATTACTCGATAATAACATCATTCGCGAGAGTCAGTCGCCTTTCTCCAGCCCGATAATACTTGTTAAAAAGAAAAATGGAGAAGACCGCATGTGTGTTGACTATAGAGAGTTAAATGCTAACACTGTGCGTGATCACTACCCTTTACCACTTATAGCTGATCAGATTGATAATTTATCAGGTGGTAAATATTTTAATACTTTTGATATGGCTGCCGGATTTCATCAAATTTTAATTTCTGAAAGTTCAGTTGAAAAGACAGCCTTTGTAACGCCAGATGGACTGTATGAGTACTTGACTATGCCCTTTGGCTTATGTAATGCTCCATCAGTATATCAAAGATGCATTAACAGAGCTCTAGGACCCTTATTAAATGCAGGTAGTGCGGGTACTAGTAACAGCGCTCCCAATGATAGCGTGGCCCAAGTGTATATTGACGATGTCATAAGTAAAAGTAGGAATTTTGAAGATGGTATAGTTTTTATGGAGAGAATTTTGATTGCTTTAGAAAAATCCGGGTTTTCTATAAATATTGACAAATGTCTTTTTTTTAAACAGTCAGTTGAGTATTTGGGTAATATTATAACAGATGGTAACGTAAGACCTAGTCCAAGAAAGATAGATGCCCTTGTGAAGGCCCCAGTCCCTAACAATGTTAAACAGGTAAGACAGTTTGCTGGCCTAGCTGGCTACTTCCGTAGATTTATCCCCAACTTCGCACGTATAATGATTCCCCTTTATGAACTAACAAAGTCAGGTGCTAAGTGGCAATGGACTCATAGACAGGAAGAAGCCCGAGACAAAATTATTCAATACCTGGTGTCCTCCCCGGTATTAATGATCTTCCGTGAAGATGCCCCTATAGAACTTTATACTGATGCCAGTAGCCTAGGAGTTGGCGGCATTCTTGTCCAAGTCACTGACGGTCGCCAACATGCAGTGGCCTACTTCAGCATGCGCACAACTGATGCAGAGAGCAGGTACCACTCATATGAACTGGAAACACTTGCAGTAGTCAGAGCAATCAAACATTTTCGTCACTTTCTTTATGGAAGGCACTTCAAAGTGATCACCGATTGTAACGCGCTGAAAGCCTCCAAACATAAACAAGAACTTTTGCCAAGAGTATATCGATGGTGGGCATTTTTACAAAACTTTGATTTTGAGATCGAATACAGAAGAGGTGATCGCATGCAACATGCTGATTTCTTCAGTCGTAATGTAAAAAATTACTCAGTTAATATAATGACTAGAGATCTACAGTGGTTAAAAATAGAACAACGTCGTGACGACTCCCTACGCTCTAAGATGGATGCTGTCCTCAGGGGAGAACCAATTGATGGTTTCCTGATTGAAGATGACTTACTGAAACAAAAACAACATGATGAAGTTCTAGGTGATCAGAAGCTCATAGTGGTTCCCAAGTCCTTTCAATGGAGCTTAATCAATACTTATCACACCAGTCTGAAACACCCTGGATGGGAAAAAACACTTGCCAAAATAAAAGAGACATACTGGTTTGACAGGATGAACACCACAACACGAAAATTTGTTGAAAATTGCATAGTCTGCAAAACGTCTAAAAACACATCTGGTTCTATTCAAGCACAGCTGCACCCAATACCTAAACCATCGGTGGCTTTTGAGATGATTCACATGGACATAACTGGAAAATTGGGTACCTACACCATCAGATCAAGAATATGTCATTGTCACGGTAGATGCATACACAAAATATGTATTGTTACATTATGCAAATGATAAAAGCCAACATAGTTCCCTTGCAGCACTCAAGAAGGTAATTCACTTGTTTGGCACCCCTAAACTGGTTATAGTTGATGGTGGAAGGGAATTCCTCGGAGAATATAAAAACTACTGCGAAAGATATGGCATAGAAATTCACTCAATAGCTCCTGGGGTGAGCAGAGCTAATGGACAAGTTGAGAGAGTTATGGGAACTCTGAAGAATGCACTAACAATGATCAAGAATTATGAAACTGTCGACTGGTATACTGCATTAGATAGCTTACAACTTGCATTAAACTGTACAAGGCATCAAACAACAGGCGTAGCTCCACTCACACTACTGACAAGACGCCAGCATTGTGTACCTCCTGAACTATTAAACCTAATCCAACTTGATGAAATGACTATTGACTTTGATGCCCTAGAACAACATGTACAGCACAGAATGACCGAAGCAGCAGCTAAGGATAAACAACGATTTGACGCTAGAAAAGCGAATATATGTCGATTCCAAAGAGGCGAATTCGTCTTAGTGAAAAATAATCCTAGGAATCAGACCTCTTTGGACCTAAAATTTAGTTCACCTTATGAAATCCACAAGGTACTTGAAAATGACCGCTACCTCATCAAACCGGTAGTAGGACGAGGTCGCCCTAAAAAGGTGGCTCATGATCAACTACGTCGAGCGCCGCAGCCTGGTGAACAAATGACCGTGTCGCCAGCCCAAGAGCAACCAGCTGACATTCCATCAAACGGAGGCCAGCTTGAAGACAGCCAGCCAGGGGGTGACTGCCCTAACTTGTCGCCAGCCCAAGACCAACCAGCTGACATCCCACCAAACGGAGGCCAGCTTGAGGACAGCCAGCCAGGGGGTGACTGCCCTAACTCTCCCACATAGACAACTACTAAATAAAAAGGTGAGCAGTTTTCAAACTGGATTCAACTTACTTTTCTAGATACCTACATCTGTATTTGCCATGTGTCAAAGGTAAACACCCATATAATAAATTATTAGTAGCCGTGGAGGCAACTAATAATGCAATAATACTACAAACAAACTATTAGTGGCCGTGGAGGCAACTAATAATGTAATAACATCATCATACTATTAGTGGCCGTGGAGGTAACTAATAATGTAATAATACTACGAACAAACTATTAGTGGCCGTGGAGGTTCGGTTACTAATAATACTCTCATGTTATCCTGCTGGGTCCACGGCGTACAAGACCGCCCAGAGCCTGGTTCCTTATATCCTGTCAAATCAAAGACTTCGTGCCTGCCACGGAGCAATGGTCCTAAACTCCTTACCTTATTTTCCTATCAAATCAAAGACTTTGTGTCTATCACAGAGCGGTGTTCCTGATCCTATCCTTTAATCCTGTCAAATCCAAGACTTTGTGTCTATCACAGAGCATTACCGTCACGTGAGAATGAAACTATTTAGCTAACAGCTGATCACACATTATCAATATACCTACATAGGTAACAAAAATAAAATACCAAAATATTTTTTA
The DNA here is from genome assembly GCA_932294325.1 of Allophyes oxyacanthae. Classification (NCBI taxonomy): domain Eukaryota; kingdom Metazoa; phylum Arthropoda; class Insecta; order Lepidoptera; family Noctuidae; genus Allophyes; species Allophyes oxyacanthae. Next base: position 10,724,363 of record OW028628.1, read on the forward strand.
AGTAAAGTGTTACATGCATTTAATATCTGAATTTAAGACAACCTAAGTAGATAGCAGATCTATGGCAAGCTGTCAATGTAAACTAAAACTTTAACACCAAATCCTACAATTCAATTATTGTTGTAGGATAATAAATCAAATGCAGCATTAATCTGCAAACAAAATTTATCTCCAATATTTCAGATAACAACCACAGAACTCAACACTGGTAGCATCGGCAGGTGCAGAGCGCGCACCACCGATCAGAATGGCCGTGTCGCCGCGAGAGCGTCTGGCTAGCAAGATTATTACATAATCTTATTACTAGTAACTAATTATTATAATTCTCATTCATCATAAACTTGATAATCCTGCCATCTGTGGGATAATTTTATAATCGTTATGCATTGTGCTTGAGTATTGAATGATTGATTCCCTTACTTTGATATTAGCGCCATCTATTGGTGTATTTGTTAAATAGAACTCATCAACATTGCTGGAAGACTATTTATAAAACTAATTTTGATATCTTAATTAAAACTATAGCTACAATTAACAAGGAACATTTATTTTATAACTTTTGTGCTTTTATTCATATTAACAATTGCACATTTAACACAGTAAGTTGTTTATGATGCGGCGTCACCTAGTATTCCGTAAAATGGCGCCGAGTATGATTTTTATGTTTAGATGATCAATACCTCAATGTTGTAAGTTAATATGAGAACTAAATAAGCTTTAATAATAATTTAATAATTATAAAGTAACAAGATTGTTTTACACTGCAACATTATTAATGTTTGATTAAATTTCTTGATCTACCGGAAATGTTGTTAGGTAGGAATATTAAAGTTGTAAAAAAGTAATGAGGCTACTAATTTAACTCTAATCTAAAAAACGCCCTTGCATTTATTAATATTGGCATTGTTTAATGTTAAAATCAATTACTGATAAGCATTTTAGTATTGATTGTAAGTTTTATTCAATTACCTAACTAATAAGATTCTGTATTTGAATATGTGGTTTTTCCGCCCACTTTCTTGTCGGTGAAGCGCGCGCGTACCTACTCTGTATCGGTGTATTGGAAAAACTTGAATTAAAGTGAATTTCTGTAAAACTGCTACTAAACAGTACCTAATAAAGTTGTGTGGACTTATAAGTGTCGTGTAAGTTATTATGGAAGAAACTCCTGAGTCCCCCGTCGTGTCATATATATTATGCGAGAGAACAAAGAACTGACAGTCATGAACATACAGTGAGGTAACTTCGAGAATTACCCTTTTTGTGGGACTAGCTATGTCCAACAGTGGACTATGAAAGGATGAGTACTACTCAACAACAATAACTTGTCACTCCGTGTCTCTCGCTTCAATATGCGTCCTCGTCTGTCAATATTTATACATTTTATACTCACACACACACACAGCGTTGCGAACGCTCCTGTCGAGCACGAGACGGGTGAGGAAATGGGCTCGACAAGTGACAAGTTATAGTTGTCGACTAAAAAGTAACACTTTACTGACGACAGAATTGCAGCTGTCGCCGTATGTCGACGGCTGCTGCGTCGGCGAAGTGCTCGCCTGTAAGAGCGATAATTTATAGACTTCTTACCTCTATCAAACGCCAATTTCAACGCCTCAATCTCGTCCGCGAATCCAGAAACTCTGTATATTCCTTCCGAATCCATGCCTCTAGCTTCTATCTCGTTCACACACTTCTTGACCACGAAGGGTAAGGTGCTTGAGTGCGCGTTCAGAAGCGTCGTCAAGTCTATTCCGAATACTCCGCGCAGTTTCTTTAGATCGGGGACGCAGTGGTTCGGGACGCGTTCTGAACATTTTGAGTGGGCTATGAAGCCGCAATCTGAAAGTAATTGTATCTAAGTGAAAAATAAATATTTCTTTAAAAATGTCATCTCTTTTACAAGCAAAACTTAATCATTTATATTGTGACATTGATAATAAATAAGTACATAAACAATGATTGTGATTATGACATGAAAAATAAGGAAATGTATATCTAATTGTTTAAATAATAGAATAACAGAATAATATATAATGTGATATCTCGTAATTAATTTTAATAATAATAATGAAATGGTGACATAATAATAAGTAAAACTGGATGTGTTTAATTGTATTATATTGTATTTTCGCATGCCTATTAAAAGGCAAGATATGACGGACCTATGTTAATAATAATGTAACATCTTCATGTACAATATCTTTTGGCGAATAAATGATTTGATTTGATTTTAATAATTTATTATATCATTTTCAAAGAAATTCGAAGTGACCCCGCCTGGTGGATGGCCCAGTGGCCAGTCCTTCTCAAGGCGACGCCAGAGTACAAGCATTCGGAACAATTTTATAAAATAATATTACTATAACTACAGGGTTAATTGGAAAGGGTATATAAAGCCTAAAGGTATTGTGAGTTATAAAATAATATTACTATAACTACAGGGTTAATTGGAAAGGGTATTTAAAGCCTAAAGGTAGGTACTGATAATTATGAACATCTACTATGTGAACCACACTTAAATCGCGAAAAAAAAGCAGGTGTTCCATAGATTTAGAATAGCAGATTTAATAATTGACCAGCTAAATTTATAATACAGGAATTGCAGTGGCCCACCTCCTCCCCCCCACTATGCGTGTTATTTCAAGAAGTTTTCTGTCCCATCTATCCTATACTGAACTGTGCAACGTATTAGTATTAACTTTAATGTTATAAATATAATAAATATCTACATTAAATAGGGACCATCCATAAAGTACGTCACACGTTAGGGGGGGGGGTCGACGAATTGTGACATTATGTGACAAGGGGTGGGAGGGGTTCTAATTTTCGTGACGTCACATTTAAAAATCATATTAAAAAATAATTTAAATGGAAACAAAACTAATTTCGTAACTGCTGCTTTAATTTGATAATTTCTAGATGTATAATTTCAAAATATGTGACGTCACACTAGGGAGACCCCCCCCCCGGTCTCACAAATGTGATCAACTGTGACAAGGACGGGGGAGGGGTCAAAAAATCACGAAATTAGTGTGACGTACTTTATGGATGACCCCATAAATGCTGAATGATAAAAACGGAAACTAGTGTGTTGAGGAAAACACCAATTGAAAAGTTATAAACACAAACAAGTAGATCCAATGTTATTATTTTTAACTTGTTAATTTCCTGTACCATTTTTCCTTAACAAACATAATAATTATTTATTTCATATCACAATTTTGAATGGTACTTGTAATATGAATCATTGCATAAAAATCTTAAAACCGAGCGCATAAAACATAGACAAGAGCTATAGTACTCGCAAAGCTTTATGAGCCCTGAACTGAGCTCTGAACTCTCTCTCTCTCTCCCTCTAGCACCTATAATAAGCGTACTATTAAAGGTGCTAGAGGGACGGAGGGAGAGAGTACAGAGTGCTCTAAAGATTTGCGCGTACTATACCTCTTGTCTATGTTATTTATGCGCTCGGTTTTAGGCATTTTTTTTAATTGAAAGATAATTTAATTAGGTTTCATCTTAGTTATGTTTCATGAAAATCTGTTCAGCCGTTTAAAAGTTACAGCCCTTTTTCTAGTTGGAGACAGAACTAGAAAAAGAGCTGTAACTTTTAAATGGCTGAACAGATTTTCATGAAACATAAATAAGATGATACACAATTAAACTATCATTCAATTAAAAAAAAACCTTTATAGATTTTGATGGTTAGATTATATTTATGTTTACTGTTACTATTAGCCTACATCATCCCACTGCTGGGCAAAGGCCTCCCCCCATGATTATTTTTATGTTTATTATCATATATTTTTTTATAATGTTCACAGTTTCTTTTAACCTTGACATTGGCAGAATCATCGAATAACAATGGATATTTACCTTCACACTTAACACCTTGAGCAGTGAATCCCCAAAGGAAATTTGCACACAGTTCGCACCAATTTAGGCCCTTAAATGTATGTATTTTAAAGCTATGAGACTTTGAGTACTTCATAACTAACGGATTGTCTTCGATGGAGGGTGTGAGATCAAATGGTGGCTTCTTCAATCCATCTTCGGATATACTCAAGTTTTCAGTCTTGGAGATTATGGGGCTGGAGTTGTTTGAAGCTCTGGAAAAACAAGAAAATTATGTCAACCTAATTCAGACTGCAGTGTAGCAGTGATGGCCAGCGGCTGAACGCTTGCCTTCCAAGCAGGAGGATCATACCCGGCCCGCATCTCTAGACTGTTCAAATTCATCATCAAGTTTGATTATCACTTGCGTTAACAGTGAAGGAAAACAACATGAGGAAACCTGCGCGAGCGTGGTGGACTAGGGCCTAACCCTTCTCATACTGAAAAGAGGCCCATGTCCAGCAGTGGGACAATAATGGGCTTGTCTTTATATTGCTACATGTTTAACATAGTGAGAGAGGTTCAAATTAAAACCTAGAAAATCTCCAACTATAGGTTATCAAAGCATTTTTTTTATACAACAATGGTACTTACTGTTGCATTTTCGACAATGTATTCAATTTACGTTTATTTAGAGTCACATACGGACTGTCCGGGTAGTTGGCTCTGGAGTTGATCATCTCAAATATGTGGTGGGCCTTGAGTTCCATGTGGCAGGTGACCAGACCGTCAGCGACCAGGTCATAGATAGTCTCGTACCGTTTAGCACCAATAGTATGAGTGCCGTCATAGTATAGTTTGTAGTGATGAATTTTGTCATCAAATCTGAAATAATAAGAGTACTCTGTCTCTCTGTATTTTTGTTACCTTTTCGCAACTAAACTGATTGACAATTTATATAATGCGATTAATAAATTGTCATGAATTATTATGATATGAATAGGTAATAATTAAAATAATAACAATTTCATTTTAGGTCATATATAAAGTAGGTAATAAAACGTAGGTAATGGTTAGTATTCTTTGCGTGTTTGCTGGCCTTCCTCGAGGAGTTGGGTTGACTGGAATAAAATGATTCCCACCCATACGCAAAATACGCGCATCGCCGTGGATTTGCGGAAACTCGCCCGTTTTTACCAATACCAAATAGGTAATAAAAAATATTTACTTTAATGTTAACGTGTAGAAGTCGTTACCCTGACTGCCTTTCCGTATCAAAAAGGCGCCGTTGGGTTCATTATCAAGAATTAAAGTCGCCTCTTTGTGACTCATTATTCCATGGTATTCTCTTCCATAGAACTCCGGCTTATCATCCAGATTATCACATACCACACGCTTCGGCTTTGGAGCCTCCATTTGTATTCGATAAACTGGAAAAATACTAGCAATTACACAAAATTATTCATGTATAAAAAAGTAATTTAAAAAGTTATGGTAAGTATCGTACGTTCCGGTTTCCAAATGTTTTTCAGGTTCTCCATTTTATAGCTTTGTTTATGTCGATATTAGGGATTAATTCAGTTATTTAATTACACATTAGTATGTCAAGGCGCGGAAGAAATTATCGCAGTGTGAGTAGGAATTAAAAATCGTAACGTAAACAAAACTTGCGGTGTTTGACACTGACGTTAATGACATTTCGGTTCTGTCCTCTGTTGCATTCAGTGTTACCAACTCTCAGAAATATTTATCCCCAAAGCCAAAGTTAAAAACCCCTAAAATCCCCAAAAAAAAAAAACTCTGTAAAAATTATAAATAAATTGTAATATTATACATTAATTGAAACATTTTCAAAAAGTTTAGAGCCAACTGCGTCACAATCATTATAAACTTCACAGTAAAAGTCAAGAATAAAAAAATCCCTATAGTGCGGCCGCCGAGAGAATGCGTTCCTGACACCTGCCAATTGAAGATGTTTCTTTTTTATTTTAGATTATATTTGGCGCTAAACTATTTTAGTTTATTATAGGTTAATTTTAATAGAATTTTGTATCAGTAGTGCATGTAAACGATAGATAGGTACTATTATGTAATAATATTTCGATAAAAAAAAATTCTCGTTTGTTCGTAACTGACAGGTGTCAGAAACGCATTCTCTCGGCGGCCGCACTATAAAAATACCCCTAAAAAAATAAAACCCCTAAAAAAATCCCAACCCACTTATTTACCCCCTAAATTTGGGGGGAAAACCCCTAAGTTGGGAACACTGGTTGCATTGTTCAGCTGTCAAGTTTCCTGATATTCTTAGGATACTTACCGATAACGTCAAGTTTCTAACCCTCGCAAGTCGCAGTCGCATTTAGATAGAAGATGTACTTGAACTAGTAATACCCTATATAGTTTGTGACTTGAACCAATTATTCTTTAGTCATTGACTTGAATTGAACAAAAATTCTCTGTCAACTCAACGCCGTCGCCGCGTCGTTCGCCCTCGTGAAGAGCATTATTATACTAAACACTAATAAAAAATTCAAAAATGCCTTTGGAGCATTATCTGTCTGATCTAGATACTCAAAGGACCCGCCTTTGAGTACTGCGTACCTTAAAACTTCATTACAATCACACAGAGACAAACATTTTACTGACCATGAAATCGGGACTCCCATTAACTTCATAATTGGTAAAAATACAATGTAGGTTTTTTGTTGCACTTAACTGGAAAAATATTTAATTTCCCACCCCGGTTTTATCTTTCACATTCGAGTCCTTGATTTTGATATATTAAAAATTATAATGTGTTGTTCATGACCTAAAGATAAAAATGTGTAGGTAGGTACCTAAAGTAACCTAAATATTAATTATGCGGGTTTCAATATAATTATTCAAATAAGCTGATTAAATCTTAATCTTTTATTGAGTCATAAGCATCGCCATTCATTTCGAGTCATTCTTTTATATATTTTGAGATTGAGATATTTTGACATGTATCCGATATACCTATATCTTGATATAGGTACCTATATATCGATCTGATAGCAGAGATAAGCCTTTGTTCCATTTGCTAGCCATATTGCAGGAAATAAACAAGTTCGTATCAAAAACAACATTCGTTTCGAATCACTTTCGATGAATCAGAGATTAGGGTAGATACATATTTTGCTGTCTCTTTTAAATGTACCTATCTAGTTATCCGAAACGACATAGATCCATACATTATTAAGCTACCCAAAGGCTTTGCGTAGTAAAGTGTATACAGAAGTAGATAGGTAGGTATTAGTGTTATCAACACATTAAATAAGTCATGTAGGGAAAGTAATGGTTTTTGACAGCGAAGCCTGATAATAACAGATAGTGCACTTCGGGACATATCCTTACGGAAAACATTTGACGAGTGCCTAATTAATTCAATGATAAGTTAAATATAGTGCCACAAACTTATCTGACCCGGTGACCAAAATTGGAACTAATATCGCTACAGAACATGAGGAGATGGCATTGGTAAAAGCGACGGCAGCGACGCCACGACCGGTCAGATAAGTTTGTGGCACTATAGGTTATTTTGTCGATAGCATCCAAATGACACGAACCCGACAAGTTTCCTGTTGGTGTCTTCCATAGAAATAATAAGTAGGGCTCCCCTACAACGTCTTCTTCATGACGCCAACCTTCTTTGGAAACGTGCCCCTAGTCTCGACGTTTTGAAAGAGCCTGTAACCTATAGGCTCTTAGCACATGCTTTGCACTTATAGGCTGCAAGGGCCCAGAAGAAAAAATAAAAAAACCTAAATTAAGATACTTAGGTACCTACCTACATGTATTTTTTTAATTAAAGGTAAGAATATTTTTCTTAAGTAATAGAAAAACCCGTTAGTGATACATACACGTTTGGAAAGTCTTATGACGACACAGCCGTCGACATTCTAAGGAAAGGAAAGGTACCTACTTTGCTTATATCATTGACGTACCTACTTTGTCATTTTGTTGTGGCCTTAGAAGGGCAATATCTGGGGTTAGCCCATATTACGTACGCCACCGAAAAAATCCCACGTGAATTCAAAATCCCACCGTGTTTATTACCTAAACACTTTTACGCCAGTTTAGAGTGAAATACGTCATCACGGCGAACTGTAAGTTTCTTTTACCAATCTCGTTTTTTCGCAGCGACCGCGTTCGGTCCTTGAACACCTAGTTAGATAAATCTTATAGCCACAGCGACCAACAAACAATGCATCCCTTTCTCGCTTATAAACGTTTTCATAAGAGGATACGGAATGGGACGTTTATTTGCGACAACAACTGTCATATTGTAATCTGGCGGCGGATTGGTGAGGAATTTGAAGCGGGCCAATCGTAAAGACGAACGCGGAACTGGGAGTGGAAAATTGCAGTGGCGAAGGGTGACAGTTGTAAAAGCCGTCCCCAAAAATGCCCTCTAAGAATAGCTGTAATTAATGCTGCAAGACAAAAATCCATACCGTCTCTTGTAATCTATATATAGTCATGTCTGGAAGAGCTCGACCTAAATGATTAACTAGCCTTTTTTTGTCAGTTGGATGCATGTTGGATGAGTAAATAATATATAGATGTAGGATGCGAAACTATTCTAAGTCTATAAAATAATATAATATTACGTTGGTCTATGCACTAAAGTCTAAACAATTCGTAAAGGGAAGCCGATGGGAATCGGGTTGTATGGACTCTTCGCCACTGGAAAATTTGTAAGGATAAATACAATCAATCAGTACTGAGCGTGATAGATTAGAGTAGAGTACCTATTTCAGTGAGTAGGCCCGACTCTGTAATCTGTGGCCCGACTCCTAACAGTGGCCACCACATTAAGAACTCAGGATGAAGGAAAAATACAGCTTTGCCTTCACGGCTTCTCTATAGGCACGGACTGTCGTTCGTAAGTACCTTCAAAAGGCTGGTGATATTCCAGTTTGTCTCGAGGTCATACAACAATCATTTGTCGACTTTTTATAATGGTTAGGACTATATCCAACCGAACATACGTCGCGGATCATCAGCGCAACGTAAATAGGAAAGTTAGTAGGAAAGGGTAGGTCTATAAACCAGGAAGGGTAGGTAGGTACTCATCATCATGAACAACTTTTGTTACGAGATCAACATTGAAATTGCGAAAACAAAATCAGGTGCTCCGAATAACTCAATATTCCTCGACTAAATGCATGGAACAGCTGTTTTATAATCGCGATTTCAGGATTGCTCCCATCGTAAAAGTTGTTCATAATGATGATTATACACGACTACATATCAAGCTGTACATTTCCAGTATAAGCTGACCTCGTTTTGTAAAGCTTTAGAGGTTAGCTTTAAAAAAGTATCTGAAAATATATCTATAGCTTGTTATGTAGCCGTGCCTACAATAACCCTCTTCCGACTATCCTTGTATAGAAAACTGAATAATTTAGGTAATACAACTATGTATCTAGATAATAGACATTGGTACCTAACTGTGTCGGAAGATTCTCGATTGCCAGTTGCACCGCGGCTCAGCAGACTGCGGGGCAGCGGCAGCACCATCCTGTCAGTTTTTGCAACAGACACGATAACACGTTGCTATGGAAAATGATACAACGAACAAGCAACGAACAAAATCTGTTCTAAGTATCGTGTATTAGACTGTAATTTTAGTTTAATTAGAATTTTAATGATGTCGATTCTGATGCGCATTTTGAGATTTTCTTTGTGATATAAATGCCTGTTTTTAAACTTCATCAGAATATCTTTACGTGTATACACGTGCACAGTCTATGAATAGAAACGTCTCAGAGCAAGGAAATAGTAGGTACCAAATTGACGTAAACCGTCGAATAGCCACGTCTATCGTCAATCGTCAATGTCAATTCCACAGTCGAAAGATTCTTCTTTTGTCTGTGGTCAATTCCTACATTTTGCTGGCCGTGTCTTTTCTCTAACGATTAAAGATTGCAACAAGTGGGGCTGATCAGAAATACTTGATGGTTACCTCAATAGGCGTAATTGGAGAGGGAAGAGTGAGTTTGTCGTAAAAAGTGAGTTTTATTTAGCAAATCGAAAAAGAAACTGAACTGCTTTCCCAAAGTTAAATTCTAACTACCATCAGACTGTTTCTTCTTCTTTCAGCGTCATCAGTATAGAATATAGCGCACAAACACTTTCATCATCTGTGACAATAAATTGAACAGCTCTTTTGCTATCTGATCTATGCAAATGGTTGTCATTGTAACTATAAATTATTTTCTTTTATTCTTCAGTAAATAAAATTTATATAGGTACTTAAGTACCTAAAGTTCAAAAAAATAGATAAGTACTTACCTTTCCTTTATTTCAGCTTATCACCTTTTTATTTGTTGATCTATGGTCCTACCGTACGCGGACCGAACAGTACATAAAACAGAATTAATTATTAGATATTATGAAGATGTGTCATGTTAAACATGTGTCACTTTGCATTTTCCTTTTATAAGAATAACAAATGAAGCAGTTATTACCATAAGATTGTACTATGTAATTAATCTTTCCATTATGTGTAATCTACGGCTAAGTGATTAGCGAAAACAGATGTGTAAATAAATCTACTTAGAAAAATAGATGTCTTTGTCTTTTCTGTGCTTGATCTAAGAATCGACATGGACCCAACTTCGTTCGCACTATGTAGTATGTTATCATTAGCGCAGAGAAGTATATTGTATGCTGTTGGCATCGCTTTGACAGTAGACGTAAAAACTTTCGATGAGTTTCACCAGATAAAATTAGACGAACTCATCTGTGTTTCCCATCAATACTTATTTGGAAGGATCTAAAATTGATACCGAATTTATATCGTAATGTAGGTACGCTATGGGATCGTTGAGCGTCCACAATAAGCTCATAGCGTGTCGCAAACGCTCCGCTAGCAGTGGGACCTCGACCCTAACCAAATGCGCGCTATATAAACATAAAAGATGCTTCCGTGGTATTATTCAACGCAAGTTACTTGCAGTAATTACCTAATTACTGTGACAAACAATAAATAACTATTCTATTCTATTCTATTATAATTACATGTAATAAATTATATATCTCATAATAAATTATTTGGAAAATATTTTTCGATCGGCAAACTTTTTTTGAAAAGAAATTCAGTGAAAATACTTTTTCAACTTTCTTTTGTGAAAATGTCGAAAGTGATATTAATTTCTTGTGTAGTCGGTTTATTACTTGATTCAGGTCATTGTTGGCTTATTAACGACATTAACACTGAAATGTTGGCCAAAACTGTGTTTAATGATGACGTCAGTGACGATGAAGTTGACGGCAACAACGATATTTTCAAGCAGAGAATCAATTTGATATTTCCCGGTAAGTGAATTTAGCATAAGTGTATTATATAACATAGGTACATATCCCGCCTGTATTCCCCAAAGGATTAGGCAGAGCTGTAGGTAGGTACACTTACATTTCGCCAATGCCGCTATTAGGTCCCAAGGGTCCCATTAACAGGGGGCGAACCTATTGCCATATATCGAGCACGGTTCCAAACACAGAACACAGAAACGAGATCTTTTTATGTTCTGTGGTACCAAACAACAAGGTATCTACTTCTGCGAATTTCCTGACAGAAAATACAAGAATTTTTTGCCTAACCTGGATATAGAACCCTGGACCACGTTCAGCAGCCGCACTTGCGAGCACTAAACACTAAAGTGCAATGCGATACGATGATTAGAAGTATTTTTAATTAAGCGTTCGTTCACACTTGATACTTTTAGCAGCAGAATCGCCGGTTTTCGCGTTCGTTGGCTGCCTTTTGGTTACAAAAAGTGAATAACGATCGCGAAATTGCGCGATTCTGCTACTCAGTAAGTACCTAAACAATGAAAATCCCATCAACATGCGTTTATATTCGTTTTTGTGCGAAACCGGAACAGACCGTGAAGAAATAGAACTAAAAAAATGCATTTAGAACAAGGAAGTAGATACAAGTACTTATCTGATGATCATTGGTTCCGAAACCTTCAAATGAAGTCTTGAAGATTTCAATTATATCGGCCGAACAAAGATCCGTCGGGTAGGTATCTACCTACATACCCAGTACTTTATAAATAGCTTGAACAACTACCGTTTATTTCCTGATTACTGAGCTATACTGTTTACATATTTGGATTCGAATTGGATTCAATCGTGATCGTCGAATGGTAGGCAGAGTTTGTCGATCTCAGGTACATTGACAATTATTAGTGGATTGAGTATTTATTTATTTAATGCTTTAAGCACAAGTAAAATAAATAACTGCACAAAGGCGGACTTAATGCCATAGGCATTTTCTACCAGTCTACCTGAGGGTGATGCAGAGACAAAATATGGTAGGTGCAACAAAATAAATTCATAGATAAATACGTACATATAAATCTACATACGTACAAGACAAATAAAAATACGAAATAATAAAAAACAAATCCAACAAATCACCGCTGGGACAATCCTGCCAACTTCTTGTGAAAGTGTTCACGCGCCTTCACTTTTTATGAAAACCGACTGGTTGCCATCATGTAGGCTAATTCACGTAACTAAAGAAGTGCAGTTGCCGCGCAGTTGCAGTTAAATTTTGATCAAAATAATACATTTGGTATTCTCTTAGTTTCAGTGAGATACGCTCGCGTCAAGTTTGAGCGTCACAGCAATGTGATCGGCGCGTCATAATATTATGTGAATTAGCTCTCTGATGTTCAGCGCGAGGGCATTCCAAAGGAGGATATACTAGACAAAGAAAGAAGAGTATTGGCTTTTGACAGCTATCTAACTAGGTCTTCAAATCGTGAAATTACCTCTCGGGAAAAATATTGAAACAGTAATCGACATGCAAGTTACAATAAAGACGCACAAAATAAATTAATGAAAATAACTATTATGCGATTATGGTCGTCCATATTACAGACTCAGAATACAGAAAGAACTTACAGAACAACGCTTTGTCTTTGCTTTCTTCTTTTGTTTCTTTGTCTTTTTGTTTTGTTTCTGCTTTGTGTTTGATCTCTACTTGAGTGACGTATTTGTAGACTTCAATGTGCTCCAGTAGAACGTTGTTCTGTAAAGGTATCTACGAACGGCACAATTTCGCTCACTAAAAGAATAGAGCCTTCACCATCCTAAAAGATCAACAACGCATCGGTGACTCCCTTGGTGTTGCGGATGTTCATGGGCAGCGGTTATTTCTTACCATCACGTGAACCGCGCAAATAAATATTAAAAAAAATACATCTAACTTGCCAATTGGTAGGATAGGAAACCTAACGATTGTGAGCCAAATCGTGCCGTTCGTAGACGCCTTTACATCTAAAAGCTGTCTCATGAAATGACAGTGCTCTATGCAACTACGGGACAGCGACATAAAAAATGCGATGAATCTGTACCTAGTAGAAATCTTAAAAGTTCAAACACACGCTATTGCCCCAGTAGCAATGGGCCTATGTTCAGCAGAAGAAAAAAAGTACGAGAGCAGATTTTAAAGAAATGTTGCCTTCGCCATTTATAATCCCTGTATCAACGACTGCGCCAATCATTTGTATTGTATGTATGTCGTATTTGCTGCAGAAATAAAATATTTTTCTTTCTTTCTTTCTTGCTAACCATGCCGTTGACCCTATTGTCCTACTTTGAATGTTTTATTACTTACCTATTCAATATAAAAACTTTAATGGTCTATAAAATTCTTTATCTCTCAATGCTCTACAAATTAACTGAAGACAATTTTAAGGTGCCTACTCGTTAACATAATATATCATTTTTACTTTAACCTAACCTGAAAGGCTAACACCCTATGCCAGGCTGGATCTTTACTGCTGCGGAATAGTTAGAATAGGATAATAATAGATAATTATAATACACGGCACGCATTGTGCGGAGGTTCCTCTCTCTGGAGCTGTAGCCACCGGTAGCTTGGACCCTGTTCCCTATGCCATGCCGGTTGGTTCCTATTTTTTATGTTTTTAAATGTATATTTTATTGTATTTAATAATATGTATTTAAAAATTTAAAAAATATGTATAATAATGAATAAAGGACATTTTAATAAAAAAGGGTGGAGACGGTCTTATAAAAAGGTGGTTTTGTTGGTAATAACTAATAATCCCACACTACACGGCCTTGGTGGACAACAGTCTTTTGGTTTTCACCTCAAAAAAGAACAAAAACAGAGGAAGGAATAAACGTATTTAATAATATTGTAGCTGTACTTAATGTTATTTAATTCAAATTCTAGGAACGAAATGGTGTGGAGCTGGCAACGTAGCAGATAATTACGACGACTTGGGTGTGGAGAAAGAAGCGGACAGTTGTTGCAGGGAACATGACAACTGTCCTGATATCATTCCAGGGGGAGGCACGAAGTATAACCTGACTAATGAAGCTTTTTATACAAGGTATAATTTTCATCAATGGATTGATTGATTGGTGGGGTTTTTAACGGCGCCCGACATACTTACCCATGTTGGGCGCCAACCATTTAGACTCGGCTACCTGGACAACCCGAACGCTTTATAATTTTATTTGTAGAAATTCACTTTTTTATTATTATTTTAAGATAATATTTTGTGTGAAAACCTTGTTGTGGCTAAATAATGTTAGGATGTAGTTCTTCCCTTAGTCCCATTCTGGGTGCCAAAAAATTGGACTGCATGATCTAGACAATTAGTACTTATATCTTATCTCATTTTTTCTTTATATCTATATATAGTGTAGCTTATATGTTTCCTCTTAATGATTTTTGTCAGGAAATCATTAATGTGTTTTAATAATATGGGGATGTAGTTTTTCCCTTTAGTCCCATGCTGGGCGCCAACCAATAAGACGATGTACCCAGTACAGCCTGACTATTTTTTTTTTATCTGTGTACTAATAGCTCTATCTTTCTATACATCTTCATGGCAAAATTCCTTATTTTTATTTTGCAGGTTGAATTGTAAGTGTGATGATAAATTCCTCGAGTGCCTGCGGGCAGCCAATACAAAAGTAGCGAAGTACATTGGCGTCATATATTTTGACGCGCTGCAAACTAAATGCTTTAGAGAGGAGTATCCGGTCACAAAGTGTAATAAGAAAGGAGGGTATGTACGACATTATTTTAAAACGCTTTTATTAGCTTCACTTGTAACTATGTAAAAAAATCTTGGATGTTAAATTTGACCCACTTCCCGGTTTCCGATTGAGCTGAAATTTTGCATACACGTTTAGTTTGGATGACAAAAGCGTTTTCTTTAAAAAAATTTAAACTATAATATTTATTTCTACCAAATTCGACAAAGTCGCTGTATGTGAAAGGGTATTTAAAGTCGTCACTAACTTAACTAGGTAGCCGATTTTATTAAACTATATCATTATAATAGTTGCTTCTTGACCGCGGATCAATCAACCTACCGTAATTAGTCGATATTTAACATTAAATTGACAAAAACATTAATTTTCTTATTTTTTTTGCTTTTTTTCAGATGGTTCAAAAAGAAGTGCGTGGATTACTCGTATGATACGAATGGTGAAAAAATGTACCAATGGTTTGATGTGGAAGACTTTTGAACAAGATTCTATTCAAGTCTAGTCGATAGCTAGGTATTTGGTCTGAATGTTGTAGGTAATGAGAATTTTAAATCTTGGCTTAATAACTTATTAAGTATTTACTTTTCTATTGTTAAATCGGAATTGTTAAATTACTACTTGATTTTACTTACAATTGTTTAGCTAGGTATATTATAGGTACATAATTAATTTAATATTGTAAGTAGTCAAGTAAATGTTCCTTATTAAACAAATGATGTAATAAATTAATAAAGAACGAATTATTTTTTATTTCCTAGGCCTATTTTTTCTCTTGTTGATGACCGAATAACATGAAAGAAAAATTTAAAAATATTTTTCTTTAGTAAGTATGACAACTTATTCAAAGAACTAACCTAACCGTCAAAAACCCCCGGCTCAAACTAGAAAAAGAGCTGTGTCTTTTGAACGGCTGATCAAATTTTCATGGAACATAGCAAGATAACAACCCAATTAAACTAGCTTTCAATTAAGAAAAACTGCATTGAAATTGGTCAATCCGTTTTCGAGCTACGATGCCACAGACAGATACACAGATCCACAGATACACACTACAAAGTTATAACACCCGTCTTTTTTGTCGAGAGTTAAAAAGAAACGGATTGGATAGAAACTAAATGTATGGAACAGCTGATTTATTTTCGCGACTTCAGGTTTAACCCTATACTAAAAGTTGTTCATAATGATGAGTACAATAGGCCGTTAAAGGGATCAGGGGGCTTACTACGACCTCTTATAGCCGGACTGAAAT
The DNA here is from genome assembly GCA_932294325.1 of Allophyes oxyacanthae. Lineage (NCBI taxonomy): Eukaryota > Metazoa > Arthropoda > Insecta > Lepidoptera > Noctuidae > Allophyes > Allophyes oxyacanthae. The sequence continues at coordinate 10,740,522 of OW028628.1, forward strand.
TGAACTGCCCAGATATTTCCAGTATGAGCTGACATCGCACTGTATAGGCTTTTCGTACAATGAAAGATCAGCTTAGGTATTCTAGAAATTTCTGGGCAGTTCAATTTCAGGCCTGCTATAAGAGGTCGTAGTAAGCTCCCAGGACTAGAAGGGTAGCACCTTAATATAGTCATGTGCAACCCACACATTGCTAATTGTAATCATTTTTATACAAAAAAACTAACAATGAATGATTATTGACAGCTCATTATACTGCGATACGCACAAAAACGTGCTCGCGAAAATGATGCACGCAAAAAAACCTCGACCTGAATCAAATGCTCGCTATATTTAAGGATGCTTCCTTGGTATTAATCAGCCAGTAATTACCTAAATATATTACTTGCGATACACTAACAGTGAATTATTGAAGATAACGTGCGGAGACTAAAGAAACTAGAAAAAAAACCAGCCAAGTTCAGTTTTGTTGCCGTTGTAAATATGACGAAAGTGCCAAAGTATTCATGTATCCTGGCTTTGCTGTTTGAATCTTGTTATTGTGGGGTATTATCAGACATGTTAGACGAACTAGGCAGCCTCTTTGATGAAGACATAGACATACAGCAAAACTTTGGTTTCGATTTGATATTTCCCGGTAAGTACCTACCCATGTAACGAAATATTTACACTTAATTCCCATGACAATTTAAAAGTAATATTTAAAGGAACTCATCATCATCACATAAATCATTCACAGTCCACTGCTGGCACACACAATCTGCTCCCAAATTCCATTGTAGTAACAAATTATTTTGATTTCCAGGAACGAAATGGTGCGGTGCAGGTGACGTAGCATCCAATTATAATGATTTAGGTGATGAGAGAGAGGCAGACATATGTTGCAGGGCACACGACCACTGTCCCGACCTGATCCCTGGAGGAGGCACTAAGTACAACTTGACCAACGGAGCCTTTTACACGCGGTAGCTACATTTTTTTAGTAGATATCATTTAGATATTATTTTATTATATAGATTTTTCAGGGTCCCATGTTGGGCGCCAATCCGTTTGACACAGACCCCGTTGTTTGTTGTGTTATTCTCTGACCGCAGTGTATTCTGCTGCTTTTCTAGAATAAACTTTTCAGTGTAATCCTATTTTCTGTATTTTCTATTGGTCTACGGTCGTTTTCCCAAAGAGGGACGAAAGGGCCAAAGAACGGTCTTTGGTGGCAAATGTGGCTGCCGTAATTTTGATTCCCGAGGCAGATAAAGTGATACTGCGTTTTACTGATAGGACATTCTCAACTCGGTTCACATCACAATTCACATGGGATAATGTTGCTCTTCCCTTCGGAGAACATAAGAGTCATAGTATTACAGAGTGGAAACGCTTAGTGTCGACAGGCAATGTCTTTCTGAGTTTAAATAATTCTTGATTTCCATTTTGCAGGGTGCATTGTGATTGTGATGACAAATTCCTCAAGTGTCTGAGGTCTGCTGACACGCACACAGCGACCATTATCGGCATCATATATTTTGATATGCTGCAAACAAAATGCTTTAGAAAAGGCTATCAAATGAAGAAGTGCAATAAAAATGGAGGGTATGTATGATTTTTTTACGTGGCCTCAAAATATGATAGAAAGAGCTGTTTATTATCTACGAATTTTTGGAATACTCAAATAGTGGATATTCATAATAAGTATAGGGAATTTTAGGGAAGCTCCGAAAGTTAGTGTGTTATTTTTTATTTATTTATTTATTTATAGGACCTCCAACAAAGGCTACACAGACACTTGACATGTTAAACAATTACATTCACATTATTATTTTTACATTTTTTTTTTCTAATGATACAGGTCTCAATCTTGCCTTTTTTTATTATTATCATCCATTGAATATATTTTTTTAATCGAACAATCTAATGACTTTCCAGGTTATGCTTTGTGCAAGAAATACTCAAGTAATTTTGAGTTCTGTATGGTTTTGGCTTATATTTCATTTATTTATTTTTCAGGTTGCTCAGAAAAAAATGTGTAAAATATTCTCACATTGAAAACAGCGACAAAATCTACCGTTGGTTTGATGTAAAAGACTTTTAAAGAAGATTATTATTATTAAGAAGATTGTTTATATAGCATTATAATATTTCTATATATATTATATTTATGTAAGTAATGTTTATGTAGTTGTTTACTATGTAATAATATATAAGTATAATTATGTCTACCTTTCTGGTGCATCTACCTTCATTGTCTCTGCATCACCCTAAAGTTGTCTGGTAGAGAATGCCTACGGCATTAAGACCGCCTTTGTACATTGTACATGAGGAATTTTAAATAAATAAATAAATTATGTTCAAGCCTAGTCGGTATACATTATTCAGTCTAAACTGTGCAGCCAATATTTACAAGAAATGCAATACTCTAAAAGTAGAATTCATCCATTTCGCCGTAGGTAAATACTACATAACCTTAAAACAAAGCAGGGAAAATAATCTGTATTAATCTGAGGTCTAGTGTTGGTAGACACTTTCCTTTAGATTTTGAAAGGTTGGTCTTTCCTTGGGGAAGGGTTTTATTGGGCAGTAAGTAGTAAGTAGGAGAAGCTGCAACGCGCGAGTGCTACCCCTGGTGTTGCAAGCGTCGATAGCTTACGAGATTATGATAACCGCTTACCACCAGGCGGCAGGCGGTCCGTATGCTTGGTTGCCACATTAGTGGTATAAAAAAACATCAACAACTAATCTTGACGACACGGTTAGCGATGTGGCTAAGCGATTAGCTTTCTGCGCTACGTGCCGCGGGTTCGATCCCCGCACGGAACAAATATTTGTATGATCTACAGATAGTTGTTGCGGTTCTGGGTGTTTGTGCATGTGACATGTATGTTTGTAAACTGTACCCTCGATACAGGAGAAATCCTAGTGACGGGCAATGTTTTAAAAAAATAAAAATAAAAATCTTACCAGTTGACATGAGATTTCACATTTCGAGAAACCGAGTAATTAATAGGCCCGTATCACTTTTCCAACGATTTGACTTAATTCGCTTTCATTAACATTTTAGCATATTGTAAATCTTATCACATAGGCTTATGTTACTTACGTGGTATATGCACTGCCCCATAGACTCATCAGAGCCATAATTTATACCTAATGATATAACATAATTTAAGAAGAATATTATAGAAATACAATAAATAAAGAAGCGGCATTTGTATTATTTATTTTTCTCAGCATATTTCATTGGTACATTGGTAGAGATTTATCCATTATAGTGTCGCCATAATTCATTAGTATATAAGTAATATACAACTCTTTATATTAAATTTTGCACACATGAATGTACGATTAATATACATAATTTATATTATCTCATAGGTATAAATAACCATACAATTAGTTACACATGTGATAAAAGATATGAATACAGATTTATAACAATATATAAACAAGTGAACAACTTCGAACTGTGTCGGAAACAACACTAGAATATTCTTTATTAATGATAGAAAAACTTCAAATACGGGTTATACATATATAATATAATGTAGATATGTAGCAGTGCTTAGCTAAAACATTTGAACGCGGGCGCACGCATGATTATGTACAACCAGATAATATACATTTATATAGTTATACATCGTAGTGGACTAAACTGTGGGGTTATATACTTTACGAGTGATTAACACTAGGAATCGCAAGCTAAATCTGGATTTATACGTGAAAAGGTTGAAATACACGAGAACGAGAACTTTGTTGGATAGATACGAAGCAATATAAAGGACTTAAAGAGAATCCCTTGTACGAAGTGAGCAATCTCCAAGTAGCCTACATTCCAAGCGACCTTACCGATCAATATGTACAACAACAACTTTAGAACATTTATAAATTATTTAGATCCTTCAACGTCGCTATGTAGGTGCATCCTCGTAGGTACCTACAACATATAGGTTAGGTCGATTGGTTTCATCAATAATTTTATATAATTATTTATTTAAAAGTATGAAACGTTGATAGTTTCATTAATATTTTATTTAACTAACACTTCTGTGTTGCAATGAAGTATATTAAATTTAACGAATTCTATATAACTTCTAAAAGTAATAATATTTCATGCAAGCAGTCTTTTGTGTTGGTTGAAAGTGACAGCAGCATTCAACTGATGTCTCTTCCTACACCAACAGATTGTACGATAAGAATTAATTCACATTCTACTCGTATTATTGTTTTATTAAAACTCCATATCAAAATTGTATGTGATTCTCTTAAATGGAATTGGCAAAGGTTGTCTTAGAAACAAAATGTTTCTAAGGTAAACACATACTTTATTCAGCGTATGACTTGATTCATAAATTATATTCATTCCTTAAAAACCTTTGCTCATCTGCAGAATGAAAAAGCTGGCGAAGGTGCATATAAAGAAAATACATTCACATCATAGATAAAACAAATAGTTCAACACATTTTCAGTTATGTTAAGTGACAAATGACGCAGTACTCGTTAGTAAGTAGGTATTATATAATAAGAATGATAAAGATGGTATCACGTCTACTATCACAGAATATTATTATTTCAAGAATAATCAAAGAACCAGCATATAAATTTAATGCGCTTACACAAATTTTCTTATTTAAATTATCGTTATTATGTTAGTATATTGAGTTTTAGCAGTTGGATATTACAAACGGGTATTGGCAAATCTCAGTAGGCACCTATACTTACATTTTTCCAAGATTTACATGTAATCAACTGTCGTATAGTATGAAATATAGGTTATTTAACTTTATGAACAGGATTTTAGATATACAATTTTTATAATATGTAATTTTTTACATAGGGGAACGACTTATCTATATAGATGATTTGATGATGTTTTCAAGGGCGGTAACCGAACTTCGATTTTCACAATGGAAATTGATCATGAATGGACTTTATGGGTTAATTTCGTTTATAGGAATGCATTAACACATAGTTCTGATTCAATATTTTGGTCAATGGGACGGTCGCAGCAGCATACTGGATACAGTGCTTGCACTTTACTGGAGTTATTTGAATTTCATTTATAAATACTTTTATTATGGTAACATTAATATATTTAATACTCCTTAAATTGAAATTGGATCAAATAAAAATAAGTTTCAACTACTCCTTGAGGATACATTCAAGTAACTCACAGCTAGCGATCGAAAACATAACGTAGAAAATCACAACAATACTATGACATAAGGATCGTGTAATAATGACTAGTTATATGATAATTTTACGAGCTGTACCTACACATAAGAATTAATGCAGGTCCAATAATCTGTAAACAATTCACTCGATATCATAATCTAACCTAACAGATGGACGCGAGTCCAAGATATAGAAAGCATCAGAATACACGACTAACCGGGTGTTCGGGTGTTAAAACTCCAACCGTGGATGCTATCGAGACAGCACTAATACTCGAATATTCACTAGACTGTGCGTTTATTGAAATTTTACTATGTACAACATCTCCTAAGTGCGGTACCCTCGTACCGGCGCGTCGAGCGGCCTAAAATAGAAAATCTTCATATACAACCCGGCCGAGTTCCACGGCGAGCCGCAGCAGGATCAGCCGACAAACAGTCGCCGCGAGGCCGCGCCCGCGCGCCCGCCCCTCCGACATTATTTGCCGCCGAGGCCAAACTTCATGAAGATGAGTTCCTTGCCCTTGCTGAGGATGTCTCCACCGGGGGCGGTCATCTCGGAGAACTTCTGCATCAAGTTGGGCTGCGTGGCTGGCGTGGAGGCGGCGGGCGGCTGCACGTTGGGCGCGGGCACGACGGCAGGGCCAGCACGGCGCGCGGGCGACGCGGGCGCGGGCGCGCCCATGGGTGCAGTGCTGGCGGGCGGCAGCGGCGCGCCGGGTGACTGCACCGTGGGCGTGCCCGCGTTACCAGCGCTCGTGCGCGCGATCGTGCTCGCTGGCTGAACGATCGCCGCGCCTCTCGCCCTCGCCTGTTCCGCGAAGCTTATGTCACTATTCTGCACTATTGGGGTGAAATTATCGTCTTATCTGTTTTGAAAATTAGTTCCCCTTAAATATCTACACCTGATTAAGATCTACATAGGTACTGCCTGTATTTTGGTTATAATAATATTCTTCGAAGATAATTTCAAAACAGATAAAACAAAATTCAATTTATTGTAATCAAAATTATTGTGACTAAAATATAATAAGCAGAATATCATTATGATTGGGACCAGTGCTTAGCTTTCATGGTTGTCTTGTATTAAACTTTAATCTTCAGATTAAACAGTTTTATATTAAAAATAAATTATTCGGAATAACTGCAATTTTGCGTGTCTTAAAATATTTACATATAGGTAAATAAAGAACACTTACATCAATACCTAAGTCACTCTGTGTATCATGCTATACAATATTGAGACAAAACATTATTATTTACAAAAAATATCATAGTACACACATCAAAATAGTATAGAAACTGTGCAATATAAAAGAACATGCATTGCCATAAACAAAGCAGGTGGCATTTTTAAAAGAAAATGGCTGACCTTTCAGTCACCCATGGTTTTGTTTGGTATTTGATGTTTGTTGAAAAGAAATTCATTAAAAAGTTATAAATAAAGCTTAGAATCGTAAATGTAGATACAATTCATTCAGTCATTCGTCATGCTTCGGTAAACTACAACAAAAAGCTTGAATAAGAAACATACTATTCGATTACGTAATGATGCACAAGAGGAACGTTAAAGAGATAGTTTTAGAAATATGACGTCATCATCAACGGAATCGTTTAGTATAGGACCACATTCACAGGCCTCAGACATTGTAGTTACATGGTGAATGGGTTATGGTATCTGATGTGAGTGAAGTACGCCAGTGTATGTTCTGTACTAGTCTCTGTATGATCTGGTCCAGTATGCGATGACAGCTAATGATGTGTAAATAATATTATGGTTATCATGACCGTCAGTCCACGATGCTATTGGACGAGTGACCGAGGCGATCACAGTACCAGATGCCCTCTGTACACTGAGCGTAGTAATGAAACGCAAGGTAAATATAGTTAAAGAAATAAATGAAGAAAACGAAACGGTGAAAATAATAAAATCTAAAGATAATGAAGTGACAGTCGAACAAAAAACGTCTAGTATCGTTGCATAGTATATTTGAAAGTATTCTTGTGGGTCGATTACAAACGGTATTTTACCTGAGAATTCGCCTGTTCTGGATTACTGGCGCATGTGTGGTCTAACTGAGAAGGGGGAAGAGGGCAGGCATCTAGCAAACAGACAATACACACAACATATATAGTGACCACAGACAACCACTTGAATCTTGGATCACACCTCACGAACACCTCGGTGGGTTCTGTGCGAGATTATGTTGCGTGTATTTGTACGATCAGCCTACCCGCTGAGTATCTAAATGCCAGGGTATACCGTGTGACAAACAAAACATAATAATAGGATAGAGAGTTGGATAGATGAAAATAAAATAAGGTATCCTCAAAAGTCGTTTATCGACGTGGCTTTGGGTAGTGTAATTTGGTAACTAAGACACACTTGTAAATGCAAGTTTTTGTATAGATTTAGAACCTCTTCGAACGATGTTTGTGACTGTGTAATCCAAGATAGTGTTCATTAGCAAAGTGTACACCAAGAGTCTTTGTGCTCCGTAGATTGCAACCGGACTCGCCTTCACATATTCCGTTTTACCATCACTGCCCTACTTTGTTAAATCTAATAAATACAGGACTTCTTTGGAAAGGAAATTGAGAGTTCTCAATTTCATCACTGAATAAAGCCCAAAATTTTCAAGCTCTGTAAAGGATTTTGAAATTAGGATAGACGAGAAATTGTTTAAGGAAACAATGAGGCAAAACGGAATAGAAAATCTAAAACACAAACTCGCTGAGCGAGTCCCGTCGCAATCGCAAGTGTACAGGAAAGATGATAGAGGGTTCCAGAGCGAAATAGCTAGCGTCTTTCAGTAGTCACATAGCAAGTCCAAGGTGCAAACATGAAACACTCAAAGCTCTCGGTGAACGGTGAAGACACGCGTCCTCACCGAACTTACCTAAAGGAGGTCGGCTCGGCGATCTCTTTGGAAAGCGATTCGATCATACTACTTTTAGTATAAGACTCCGAAATTTTAGATTTTAGACGTCAATATTTTGCGGTATTTTAGTTGAATTTGATACTTTATTTCTCATGATACAACATGAAACAGGTCGTCACAAAACTAATTTAATCGTGTCATGTAAGTGACTTGTGGCTCTAACAGGGTTCTGTCTAAAGCGTGTGCATCGCTCTTCTGTAATCGACGAGCCGACCGTCCCGGCTTAGTATTAAAAATTGGGAGCGAGGGCAAGAGCAGCAGTGGCAGCTCAGGGAGAAACTTGGAGATGGAGGTGGGGGGGAGGTTGTTACCTGTACGACGGTGGTGGTTACGCTGCTGGGGCTGATTGGCATGTGTGGGGTGCTGCTGGTGCTGTGCGTGATGAGGCGCCACGTTGTCGCGCGGAGGAGGCGGCGGCCCACGTGCGCCTGGCCCGGGAAGCGCGCCAGCGCCGCGGCCCCGCCCCGCGCCTCCCGTGCCGCCCCGCGCCCCTGCCGCGCCCGACACACCCGCAACCCCTGCGTCCAACATCAAGTCTCGATATTCCATACTGGAGATCAAGTCACTCTACTTAGCATTCAGCGGTCTACTGCTGGGTATACGCCTTTCCCAAAAGGGAGCTCTACCCCAGAGCTTTCACGCATAAATGACACAGTAAAGTGACACACTGATCCGCCATCTTTCAGTTGTAGTGGTGCACTACGGTCCACGAGCAAAGGTTTAGAAAAGCTGAAGATTGTGTGATTTCCACATTTTTATAATATATTTGATTAAAATGTCCAGTAACCAGAGTTTATTTGATTTTAGTTACACATACAGTTAGTATAAGTATAATTATAATACTAGCTGTGCCTGCGACTCTGTCCGCGTAGAAAACAGATACAGAGTGTTTAATGAAAAAAAAAGTATATTCTTCCTCATGATGCATACTATTTCCTTATTAAATTTCTTATATATTCATACTTTTGATATATTGACAAACAGTTCGCGCGTAAACAGAGCTATCGCAGTAATTAGAACATCATCAACTTAGAACTGCTACACATCTACCTGATAAAATCCCTTAACATGATCACCTGAAAGCCTATTTATATCATACAGATAGAGGTAAATATAAGTTTCACACACCTTGACTACTTTGTCCAGCCGACGGGTATTGGTCGTTAGCATCGGTGAGGAAGTTACTCGGCACCAGACCACGGACTCCATCAATCTCAGCCATGTAGAACCCGTCGTCATCCATGTCTCCGTACACGTGGATGATCTGACCCGTTTGGAAGCTCAGCTCAGCCTGGAAAAGTTTCTGAGTGACAAAAAATCATTGTGAAAGAAATGTTAAGAACTAATAGTAAGACAGGTATAAGATAAAGATGAGAGGAAGAGGATTAGAAGAGTAAGTATAGACGTATAGGAAAACGTCCAAATAAGCAGCCAAGTTAGGGTAATAAGATAATATAAAAGCAAGAGAGGGTATATAAGGCTGATCTTAAAATTAAATAAGAATATCATATCAAAAGCACACCAACTACAGAGGATTTCTTTGAAGTAAAGGAGAACACAGATTATTTAAAGAATGTCAATACTCGCAAGTCGGTAATTCCCTGCTCAGTGGCAATATGTCATTGTTTTTCTGCCTGACATGTCTGATCTCGGCTGTTATTAGGTCTAGGGTCCGCACTTCAGTTTAGTCTACTCCATGTTAGCCCTTGAGATCTCGAATAGCTAGTTAAATCGCTATCATATCATCCTTCACAGCAGCTCAAATGGACTTAAGTTCAATATCACAATTGATTCAATTACGATTAATTAATCTCGTAGTGTTTTTTTTGCTCCAAGCATTCTGTCACATCTTTTGCATAGTAACCGTGACCAGGATAAAATCTAGTGAAACTGGCCTGGCTTGCCAAATATTACCAGGACAAATGGGACTACTGCCCCTTTTGTAGGTAACAAGTAAGTAAGTATACTGTTGCAGGAAACCCTAGAAAACTTTGTAATTTATTGCAATAAAGAAGAAAGAAGAGAAGAAGAAGTCTATACTTACATCAGCGTCGACATTAGGACTAAGCTCTTGCGGGTCATAGTCATACAGTGCGACCATGCGTCGGACAGGCTGGTTGGCGTACGCGTCGGCCCAGCGATCGCGCTTCGTTGGCTGGCCCGTGGCCTCCTGTTCGGAAACTTCCATCACCATGTTGTGTGGCACGTAGCCGCGACGACCCCGACACTCGCCCCAATAGAAGCCGTCAGCATCTTTGTCGCCCCAGACCTAAGAGTAGGTGTATATTCATTATAATCGTATACCAAATAAAAATACACATAACAGTTATTAACGAATTTTGGTCGCAGTTTTTTTTAATTACTTTGTATCGTAAAAAATGTGAAAAGATCGATGCAGCATCTTATAGCGTTTAGTTTTTTTTTATAAAGTATGTATCTAATACTCGTATTTAGTTAAGTAGCATGTAATTTGTAGAAATGGATATGCTATTATCTTGTTTTATAGGGAGTTATTATATTATATCCATTGAAATAAAGAAAAAAAGAATAATTTACATATCATTACGGCCGAGTTTATTAATATACATATTTAAGAAACTGTGAAATTCTCAAAACTTGTCTACAAAACCTATGCTTTCTCTGTCGCGTATATTTAAAGTTACAGGGAGGAGTAGCTAGGTATGTATAGTATGAATCAAATCATGATATTACTCTCACACTTGCCAAGACGCTTTAAAACACCTCACTCTTCTTACATTTCATTACTTAGTACCTTTTTTATGATAACCAAGTTTAAATTGGCTGCTAGTTCCTTACAACTGGCCATCATTTTCTACAGTTGTCAAAAAATGAGTCAACTTAAAGAGCTGTACACTAATGCATACACAGATTCTGAAGACAGGGAACTAAAATCTAGATAAAAAAATATTATGCCATAAGTCAAAATTTACCTTAATAGTGTCTCCTTCACTAAAGGGCAATTCTTCATCACAACTCTCAGGGTTTGGGCTCATCGTTGTCGGATCGTAATCGAACAGGGCGATAAAGTAGCGGCTTCTTTTGGATTGAGGGTGGGGCTGCGCGTGCCTGGCGCCTGGCTGTGGGCCGCGGGGACCGGGGGGTGGGCCTCCACGTGCTGTGTACTGCATGCTGCTGGCTTGCTGGCCCTGCTGTTGCTGGCCCTGCTGTTGTTGTTGCTGCTGTTGTTGCTGCTGCTGCTGTTGCTGCTACAAGAGTTGTATTAAAATTAGAGCCGGGTGGAAGAATGACCATAGAAATATATTTTGCTTATATATACTGTATATCTAAGCAATTTGAAACATTAAGAGGGCCCTTCCCGGTCCGCCTATTGTCAACGCGAGCATCGAAAAGCTTGTTGTTTCATCCAACAAGATGTTTAAAACGGCCGTCTCGTGCCTACCCCACACGACTCTCCACCCGCGTACTTCATAGGTACCACCCGTTGGCTAAAAGCAAGGCAAAAAGTATAAAATAATTTTCCAAAAAAACTTAACAGCTTCTGAAGTCGGGGCCACTGCCAAGCTACGAGTAGGTGCATTGAAGAATTATAGGCCACGACTTCAGAAGCTGTTAAGTTTTTAAGAAAATTATTTTATACTTTTTACTTTTTTTTAAGTTTATTTTTGAAAAAGCCTAACAAAATTGAAAAAATGTTTGTCATTTAAAATCTCCGTTACATGTGCAAGGTTTCTATGAAAATGTTTTCTTAAATTGTTCAATTTATGAGTACAATATGAACGGCCAAAGTTTAGATAAAGTGCAAAAAAGCTGATTTTCAGATGTCTTTACTGAATTTGTTTCTCAATTTTTTTTATTTGGATTACATAGAAACCTAGATATAGACCACAAGATACCTGTGTATTCAAAATAATATCTAGAGGAAAAATTGTTATAGCGCCATAATCACCTACCTACCGCTCTTAAAAAGAATCATTCAATTTAGAAATAGTCTGTAGTGTGTCTACTTAATAAAATTAATTATTCTATTAAAAAAAATTAAATAGGCCTTGCGACAATTTTAATAATGAAGATTAAAATAATACTGTATCTAATGATTTTTGCAATATCTTGACATTGCTTTCATAGTTTACTGACAGGTCATCGATTTTTTATAATTTTTTTATTAATACTTATTCTGATAAATTATCCAGTGACGCTTTATTGTATAATAAAATAGTATAGTTTAAAAAAAACTATAGAACACACTTTAGTCATCCAAACTGAACGTGTATGCAAAATTTCAGCTCAATCGGAAACCGGGAAGTGGGTCAAATTTAACTTTCAAGATTTTCTTACATATTTAGTTTGTTAGTTAGTTACAGGTGAAGCTAATAAAAGCGTGTCAAAAATACCTATCTCTGTATATTATTGTAACTTTTTCACATTCTTCATATCGAGCAAAATAGAAGAATTTCATCTTAGTTAATAAGACCATACATTGTCATTACTTACACAATTTTTGAATAAATGATTGATAGATTGTTTTTTTTTTTTTTTTTTTTTTTTATAAATCAAGTACGCAAATATATAATGCTTGCCTCATTATGATGTCCAACTTGATGTGGATTCGGAGGTCGGCCGCGCTCGTGATGGTTTCTGGGTGGTGGGTTTTGGTACTGCTGCGACGCGCCGGGGACGCCAGGCACCCCGGGATACGACTGGCTACTTGGGTACTGGCCGGCTGGTGGATATGGGGGTTGCTGCGTGCCATGGTAGGCTTGTGTACTCGGGTACGGCTGACCCGATTGCTGCTGCGACGCTTGCACTGGTTGGGACGGTTGCTGCTGACGTCCGTACGAACCAACACATTAATAAGGTTAGATTTTCCATAACAAAGCCAACAGCAATCGAATAAGCTCATAGCCATTATCCTCATTGGCGTTGCGTCTCAAAGCGATATAAATATTACCTTCTCCTCGAACGATAAGAAAAACAAGACATTCCGTTGTAGCTCTAGATAACCCCCATGCACAACGAAAGCTAGCGTGCAGCGTTTACACTTGAAACCACATCATTCATAGCAGATATAATCATAAACAGGTTCCAAATGTGCTTGTCACAAGTTCAACAAAATAAAATTTATATTCAACTTCAACAATAACGGAAAAATCGTATCATTTACCGATGTCCCCCTCATTAAAACTTAATACCTTATCTGTTAACATAGAGACATTGAAGTGTGGAAGGTGTGTGAGAGGAGTGAGTGTACGGCATTGATACGCGTCGAAGCCAAGACAGCATGCAGGAACAATCATACAAACACGCGCGGAACATGCTCCAGTGTTGTTCTGTATCGAGTGCTCTGTGGGCCTAGTTCCTCAGCCTAACTGTCGGTACGTAGGGTACGTTGACCGTGCTGGTGTCGGAACAAGACGTGTGGGGCGGGCCAGTGTTGTGTGTGGGCGAACATCGAGGACGGAACAGAAAGTGAAGATGACAACACAGAACACCGAGAAGTGAAACTCAGAAACTCGTGACCGGGAGATCGTACAGAATTGAGAGAAAGAGAGCATAGTGAGTAGTGCTAGCACATGGAGAGCACATCGATGACAGCTAGGAGAGATCCCAGACCTGCGGGCGGCGGCGCGTCGCCTCCTCGTCTTCACTAGTCAGCTCCGCCGCGCTCTCTTTAGTGATTTCGATGGCCGGTATCCCCGATTGCTAATACCACATGGTCATTCAATATTTTAGCATATACACAGTTCTTTTAAAACGAGACAAAATATAGTGTTAATGGACGTGCTGATATGAGCGATATTGATGACTATGGTGCTTGCAATATTTTTGACGTGATCTTTGCTCCTTACTCTGTGTAGGTACCTTCAATTGTATTACTTTTTAAAGCAAATAGTACACACTATACGGATAAATTATTAAGCAGTTCATTAGAAGCTGTTCAAGAGTGAGAAATATAGTACTTTTTATATATTATTATATCAGGCAATAGAGCGAGTGAAGCCTGTACAGGAAAGCTGAAGTGGAAAATTAGAAGTTCACTGCCGTGTAAAGCATTCGGCTTTTATTTCACTATTCGTGAATATTGCTCCTATCACCAAGACTCGCGGTATTTAAATTCCTCCACGTTTCGTTTACATGGATGATGTGTTAATGTTAATGAGTGATGTCTTATGTTTATGAGTCGTGAATTGTTATGAAAGTCGTCCTTAACGCTTAATATCTCGAAATTTAACCACAACTTAGTAATAATATTAAGTGGTTTTCTTTCAAAGTAGTAGAAAATACGATCCCTTTCTATTCAAGCTATAACTTTAAACTGTAATTAAATCTATCTATGTATCATCAAAATCGTACAACTGCTAAACAGAAGTTTGATTCCAAATGCCTAATTTTCTTTATAAAATATATATGCATTTAGCTAATATACTTGTTTTCTACATATTTTTGTCTACTTTCAGATAAATATAAAAGCATACTCAAAGTAAATATTGTCTTCATATGCTGATTATATGGCTACAATATTATGTATTATGTCACTATTTGTATAATATACGGGCACACTGTGTATATAATAAAAATCCAAATAATATAAATAAAAAATATTTTACATAACTAATAACATAAAATTAACGCTTTTAAAACTAAAATAAAATCCATAGAACGCTAAACAAATCAGTCGTGTGTAAACTTCAGAAAGAAATAAATTATTATAAATATGAAAAGACGTGTTAAAATTCCTTACCGAAGGGGTTATTTTGTCGAATATACTCTTTAGGAGGCCTGTGCCGAATCCACTCGTAGGCTATGGAAAGGTGTATAACAGTTATGTGAGAGAGCGAGGTAAGGTTAGACTAAGTGGCATGATCACAACTCATGGGCGGTATAGTCTGTGTCACAAAGTACAAGCTCTTTATTTGTTCTAAGTTGTATTTGTATGGTGTCGTGCGTTGTCGGGTATCGGCCAATAGCACTAGAGACTACTGATCTAGTCGCAAGCAGTATGCATTTAATTTTGAACGATCGAGCCGAGTGCATAGCTATATTCGATGGCGCGGTGGTTGTGTCGTGAAACCGTCGGCAGAGAACTAAATACTGGACATTTAGAAGATGCCAGCGACAGAACCACAGGAGATAGTATAAAGAGTGCAGTTTGCAACACCGATATCACGCAACAAACTGTCTGTACACACGATACACATAAAACTTATTAAGAACTTAAACGTATTACTGAAATAGATGGAGGTATACATTTTGTAACAACAGACTGTTTGTCGCGCAAGAAGAGAGCATATGACACTGATCGTTAATGATAGCTAAGAAGACACAGACGAAGAAAATTATCAGAGATAAAATCAAAAATATAAAGCTCATATTAAATACTTAATCAACATCTTAAAGAAATAAACTGGCAAAATGAAACTTGACGTAACACACAAAATGTACAACATTGATTTGCAAACCAAATATAGACAAAGTGCTATGCCGATCAACATTTATTCAACACATTTGATTTAAGTTTAATTTTACAAAAGTTTCAAAATTCCAATTCGGGTAGCAAATAAAAATCCATTAAGATGTGTGAAAGTACAGAGAAGGATCAATTAATAATTTTTTATCATTTAACATTTTAAGTTAAAGCCAATTTGTTTGGACAACAACTTCAGTATATCAGACATAGCGAGTAATTAACATCAACATCATAAAGGGTCAACAGATAAGGAAAACAGAAAGTGTTTGGTCACCTGAGCAGCGTGTTGGTCGTGGCGGTTGACAGATGGGAATATCTCCTTATCAGAGAGATTCTCATCATGCTCTATCACTTGCTGATGGTGTTGGTACGGCTGGGGCCGCTGCGGGCCCCTATACCCGCCAGGCCCGGGCTGCGTGGGCCCCGGGCCCGGCCCGCGCGGCATCCTCGTTACGACGCCACGCAGCACCGCCGGTGGAATCGGCGTAGGCGCACTGTCACTCGACTGACTATCTCGTGACTTTGTACGTACCTGAAAATAACAACAAGGAATCGCAATAAAATCGTCTACATCAAAAATAAATACGAAACATAATTCTACCAATTAGATAAACGTCATCATATAGGTATCTAATATTGCTAACATAGCGTTCACATAGCCAAATCAAGCACCATACAGCCATACTTACGGTGACACATTTAGGATTGAGGCCGATCAGTTTGCCAATGTCGATGAGAGCGTGGTCTCCGGTTGGGGAATCCACGTCGGTCACCTTCTTGCCATCGGCATACACAGCATACCCAGTGACTGGGCCCGATGCGGGCGGACGCAGGACCGGCTGCCAAGTCACCAGCAATGTCCCGTCCTGAGGCCCCGCTTCCACCTGCGACACCGCACCAATCACCACCAACAATCCAGCCGAACATTCATGAGGCAAGCCAATTGGGTTTCAACTTTGATTACAAGTGGGCCAACGTTGAACTAAGCCACATTGAGGGAGGAGCTGACATAATAGATGGGGGTCGCTAAGCTAACAACGAGGTGAGCGTTGGGATATGTCAAGATAATTTTCCTGGAGCTGGATTTATGGTTGCGATTGACGCGACTTCCTCGAGACGTGCTGTGTGCTTTGAGGTTGTGAATTATTTGAAAGGAATAGGGGTGTATCAGTCGGTCTTTGTGAGTAGTTTACTGTATCGTCACACTTTTGTGGAGCATTGGAAAGCTACTTGTGCGTGCTAAAAACGCTTTTTATTACCTTGAAAAGCATAATAATACATTTTTTATTCTTTTATAATTTTCCACTATCCACCGTGTGATTGTTATATATTTTGATTCCTGACTAAGTATAGATAATATATATAACATCAGCGAGCAAGGAGTGTAAGTGTAAGATGTATAAGTTTGGATCCAAAAAGCATGCTCAATTCACGTCATGCTGATTGTTGGCTTTTAGACTTCCCACGTACCATGATTTCGTTCGGTGGATCTGGCAATCCTTTGGGAAGAGTTCTAAAGTCTGTGTAAGCTCCTGGGGCTTCTTCAATTGGTATTCCGGATTGTGGAGGACCAGCTCTTAAGTGCTTAGCCCTTACGGTTACCCGATACTGTGTGCTAGGTGATAAACCTGTGATTGTGTGGCGGTATACTCCTGGCTTCACTGTTCGAACCTGTAACCGATGAAAATATGTCTAGTCTATTCCTTCGAACGATGACGTCACTTCACAGTAACAAGTGCTTACTTCAACATTGTTCACACAGACGACATGCTGATGGTTAGAATTTGCTGGCAGCCAAGAGATCACTGCCTGAGAGCAGGTAACCCCGCTAGCCCTGACACAAGTCGGACCCATGTTCACTGTGTCTCTACCGATCACCATTGTGCAAGCTGCGTCCCTTGACGTGCGTCGCGTCACCGTCACCGAACGCACGCTGATACGATGCGGCTTTAGGAACAAAAACACCATAAACTGACAGAACTTTTTAGATTTATCGCAAGGATACAAATGCAAAAGTATAAACACTAAAAGCGAAAAATGACATCGACGACCAACTAAATGGATTTGTGCTCACTGATAACATGTAAAAGTGACAACTAAAGTAACATTATAAGAGAAGCAGCTAATTAAGTATCTAAACGGATCTCACCCGATTGGAGTCTACGCCTTCCACCAGTGCTCGTGTGCGTTCTGATGCCTTGACGGTCGTTTTGAGGACGCCGTCGACGTAAACGTGGTAGCTCTCGATGTTGGCTTGCTGGACACCTTCGGGGGCAGTCCATCCGATGAGCACGGACTTGTTGAGCTGCCTCTCCAGCGTGAGCTGCCGCGGCGCCGGTACTAGCGACGAGAAAAACAGCTCGGCTGTTCAGGTCCGAGGGCAGATCGCGAGGAGTGCGGCCAGGCAGGCGAAGTGCGTGAGAATGCGAAGAAGCGTGCAGCGAAGTCCAAGGATAGGGATGGGGAGGTACAAATGTTCGACTATAGAACTATTTCTAGATAAATGATTGTTTACTACAACCGTCACAGGTTGTTTGTGTGGCATTTCGTTTGTATCACTGTGCAAAGCATCATGATTGTATAAAAATTACAATGGTTGTTCAGGTGCTCGATGCGCTTGGGTTGCATGCGAAATGTAAAACTTCTTAATGGCGAACATTTTTATTTTGACTACTAGCTAGACTTTATTGACTAAATATCTCTTCCCCAAAAATTTTGATATGATCAAAAGGTCTAATATGAAAAAAGAAATTACTAATTTGTTCTTTATCAAGTACTGTTTATTCTACGTTTCGTGCCTAGTTATAATTCTATGAGAGGAGTGTATAAACGTGTGAAGACTTACCATTATCATCGTCTTCTGGTCCTTCGCTTAATTCTGCGACTTCACTCAAACGTGCGACATCGCGACTGAGTGACAAATCGCTAACTGCAGTTGTCGCAGATTCATCAACATCTCTCAGGGTTGCAACAACCGCCTGAGGGAAAAGAGGGACCTTGTATGAAAATATTATTGAATCATGAAATAACATTCGCAGTACACACAATATTCATTCACAGAGAACATGCACTAAAGTATCCCGTAAACCATCGAACATGTTTGTGAAATCTCCATTTTTATTTTCACGGGTTTGTCAAACGAATTCACATGAGGTTTTTGAGACAGAACTAAAGCAATTTTACTGATGTCGATTGTTAGAGTATTTGATTATATGTTGAAATTATCTGAAACTATAACTAAAACTTTTAGGATATTTTACAAATTACTGCTTTTATTGTGTGTGTCAGGATGGCGGGTAGACATCAGAATTCGCTATCGCCGATAATTTAGTACCTAATTGGTACTATTTGGTACCTTCGTTAAAAAAATTGGTACCTCCTCGTGTGCCAAAAAAGTTGCCCGCCATCCTGCCGTCAGGATGGCGGGTAGACTAGAAGATTAGGCAGTTCTACGCTGAATGTCTGCGATCTCTGTATGTGAGGATTTAGTACCCAACTGGTACCTAAACATATCTCAGTTTCAACTATCTGGACCAAGTCGTTAGAAAGTTATGCGCAAAAATGTTTTTGTGCAGTAATGAATGTTATTATGATATCATCGAGATATTCTAAGGCTCTAATAAGGTTTCCATCAAATTACCTTTCATACTAAGTTTCGTACATAAAGTGTCTCAATCAATCACGTCGAACACATAGTTTATTTGACGAATTCACGAAACAAACTCATAGTAGAAGCAAATAAAATAAAATGTTGAGACAAACATTTTCATGGTTTACAGGAAGCTTAACAAAAAAAAATCATTTAAAAGAATCTATTTATCACCTGATGAAACTCAAGTAGATCATCTCCAACCAATCGTTGAACGAAATTAGCAGGTACTAGTCCGCGGCGTCCATCCAACAATTCGGCATCAAGCATCGATGCATTAGGATCTGGGGGACCCCACACTAACAAATAATCTCCTGCACTTATTGAAAGTTCACCTTCTGCAGTCTCAATCCTGAAAATATTTCATTTAATACTGACATCATCAAATTCATCATCAGAAATATCATTTATGTTCGTGTTTCTACTTACTCAGGTGGGTCGTAAGAATAGCGAGCGATGTACACACAACAACGGCCCTTCCCCGGTATATCCAACATGTCAACTGTACTTTCCGAAGCACCGCCATTCATATAATGTGACGTATTCCGAACTGAAACATTTGCACCGTTGAAAACGTTTTTCCTTTTATAAACAGTAACAAGAAAATTGGATTCGACTCACCTTCCATATCCAACCCGGTATTAGGCATAATCCGCGCTATAGCTCTCTGGTTCCGATCGTGGCTAAATCCCGAGTCTAAGCCCCCTAGTCTATCAGTTCCAAATTGGCTATCTAATCCTAAACTCCACGAAGGCTGATGCGGCGTGACCGGCGTGGCCACCCGCCCTACTCCCGTGTTCGAGGTACCATATCTACCCATACCGAGGTCTATTTCATCTAGAGGTTTAAGTTTTATGTTCATGTGATTTGTTCCTAGTCCGCTAGAGAGAAGGGGATTTGTATACGTCCCTGTTCCAGTTCCGTAACCACTAGTGCAACCCAAACTAGTGTTTAGCCCTCCAAGTTGTGTTCCGCCGGTCAAGTTTGAGAGGGCGTTTGATAATCCGCTCGAGAGAGTCGACTGTAGTCCTCCCAGCGTACTCGTGAGTCCACTAGTACCACATAAGTTACTTTGCGCATTGTTCAAACAACTGGATAGCCCAGTTCCCGCTATAGTCCCCGTCATACCGGGATTGAGGCCTCCACCCAAGTTCATAGATGATACGTTGCCAGCTGTTATGTTTTGTAGGTTGCTCTGCAGCCCAGCTAGCGTACTAGAGATTTGTCCGATGTTATTCACAAGTGGTGCCGTGACAGGGTTAGTGAATGTGACTTGATGGGTGTTAGAGAGGCCGTATGAGTTAGAGTAAGCGGAGACGGGGTTGGCGTACGATGTGGGGTTGTGCGCGCTCATGGAGTAGTTGACCGAGTTGGAGCTGGGCGCGGTGAACTGTCCGGTGGCGTGTAGCGAGGACAGGGTGGGCATGGTACTGCTCTGACAGATGGACACGTGGCCCGAAGTGCCCGTGTATGAGTGCGGCAGCGGCGACGGCGTCGGCGAGTGAAAGTCTCCGAGAGCCTGGTTAGACCCGCTTGATTGTATACCTGGGAAACCATTAACCGTATAAAAGAATTGTAACTTTTGAGTTTTAGAATACAAGGGCCTATGATAATGCATTTTCTCTTGGATTCATTTGTTTTTTCGCTCAGTCTACCGAAAGGCACTGCTGGACTTACGTCTCTACCAAAAATGAAGGAAAACGCTCTCTGTTACAAGTGTAGTGTGTTGGCAAGTGTGTAATCTCAGTCTATTTTGTCACACCAATGATGCTGCTTGCCCGTCAACTTAAACTTTTATGCCGTTAAATGTGGATACATACTATAAAGAGAGTTCTGTGTACTCTTTTTTAAGTCAATCCAAGTTATACCATTTCTGCTCTTAATTTATAAAGGAACAGTTGGCAACACTTACCATGTGTGGTGGACCTGGTGTGTTCCAACTCGGCTAGAATACGGTTGTCCTGCTCAATCTTGGCCATGATCCGCTCGATCTCGGAGGCAGGCTGTGCTGACTGCGACGACCACGTGGTGCCGCCGCCCCCGCTGCGCGCCCGCAGCGCCGATGATAGTTCTAGTTGAAGTTCTTCGCAACGAACGGTTTCTAACGCCGCCTACGAAGAAGAGGTACAATTAATGATCTATAGATTCAGTAGCTAAGAAGATTAATAGTTAGGGAATGCTGTCAAGAATTTAAATTTTTCGCTAAAGTTTATATGATTTTGGACGTAGTTACTGTGCTCAATCCTTTCACTCTTTTCCAACAATATGTTTATCTAGGCAATCCTTGTATGGCTTGAAGCTGAGCAAGCACGGTGTCTGTTCTCTGCGTCTGTGGACGTTACACAAAAAAAGAGAATCGGGGTATGGATAATCTGCATTCGTGCAAAGGGAAAGATAATGTCATAGTTCATTCTTCTCCACCTTCTTCGCTCTTGACTGCATTTGTTCATCATTGTGCTGGTCAATGAGCAACCTCTGCGATGCATAGAGCTAAGCAAACACGTCCGCGTGTGGATAGTATGGATGCAAAGGGAAAATCAAAAATATGTCATAGATTACCTTTTTTTCCAACTCCCTCGCTCTCGACTGCAGTTGTTCAACATTGTGTTGGTCCATGGGCGATCTCTGCGCGGCGCGGAGCTGAGCGAGCGCGTCAGCGTGTGCTCGCTCCGCGTCAGAGCGCGCCCGCTCCGCGTCGCGCAGTCGTCGTGACAGCGCGTCCGTGTCGCCGCTGCACGACATGCCTCCGCCGTACCCGCTCATTTTCTAGACAAAGAAATAATAATGACATCGAACTGTAGGTTATAATTTGTATAGGACAGCTGGTACAAGCGTGTGGCTCTGTCTGTCATAATATTTTTTAAAGCAGAACTTATGGCCGGTGCTCTGAGCGAGAACGACATCATGAGAATCGCAGGACTGCAGTAGATGAGACTACTACTGCAGTCCTGCGATTCTCATGATGTCGTCCGAACATCGTGTTGGAGGCCTTGTTGCTAGTTTTCCTTATTCCCTTGAAAAAAGGGAGGTCGGAAATCTCTATGGTAAAAACCAAGGCATTGAAAACGAATGTACGTAGCGCGTAGCAGCCCGTAGCCGTAGCGTCTACGAGTACTACGAAAGCACATTTTATCAGTTTATCTCATAAATTGCACGGCACCTTCGCTGTCTTTCTATATCCCTCTACATCGACAGCAGTTAAGCAGAGAAGGCTCCCTGAAACAACTGTGAGAGACATAAAAAGAAATGTGTGCTGGGTGGGACACATAGTAGAAGTGAAACTTCAACGGACAATATATCGTCTACCCCGTCCACGCGGCTGTAACGCTTTTTCGTGACAGAAAAATCCTAATACCCCTGTCTATATAGAAGTTTCACTTCAAAAACGGGTCTACAGGCTAGGCGAATTTTAGACCACAGCTTTCATGTATTTTGTACACAGTAATTCTGCTATCCATTCGCCTGTTGGGATCAAAGAAGTAAATTTTTAGTAACTTATCTCTCTGATTTGGCTTACTAGAGAAGAGGTAAAATTTTAGTTTGTATGTAGGGGGTAATTATTATAAATTATTAATTCGTTTACTAATAGAAAGTAACACTATCCCCGAGTGATATTTTAGGCTATATTTTTTTTGATAAAAATTAAATGCGTGGGTAAAACTGCGAGGAACAGCTATTACTTACATAGAGCTTATGTCGAACTGTTATCACAAAAGTAATAAGTATCTTTTGGCAATATCGCCAAAAGATACTTATTGAAACACCCGTTAGTTGCCTTTTGCCACGAGTGGTAATACGGTGACTTAACATTGCCCAGTAACGTATAGTAACCAAGGCCCATACAGCATGACGGTGTCTACAAAACCTAGACGAAACTAGCCCAAAACACCTATATCGTTAGAGAATCGAAAACCTTTATCAACCTTTATATAGAAATATTTTATCGATTTTATGTAAAATTCGAATCGATAGCGATGCTCGCCCTTCACGGCAATTGACGTCAGGCGATAAACGCTGATATCTAGCTATCGATAGTACAGTCGTTAATCACAACACTTTTACGTATCATACCGTGTACGTAACAGTCTTAATAAAAATAAAAAAAACTTTGCCCGTCACTGGGATTTCTCCTATATTGAGGGTACAGTTTACAAACCTACATGTCATAACCAGACCCGAACAACTATCTGTAGAATAGAATAGAATAGATCTTTATTTCATGTAAACCAGATACAGGCACTTATGAAATGTCGAGACTCTAGGTGCACGGTTCCAAATAGTAGACCCTATGGAGAAGAACCGGCAAGAAACTCCATGGTAACTCTTTTCAAAAAAATAGATTATAATCTTTATCAGTACAATGTTGCGGTAAGAGCTGCGAGAATAATGCAATTTAATGTGAATAAAAATAAGACTAGGATAATAATGATTTGCCTGTGAATAAGATTGCCATGGCAGTTACAAGCTGACCAGTTCCGACAGACGGCACCCGTTCACGAGTATGACGCATGCGTCAGCGTCGCCAAGCTCGACCACAATGAAGGGAACTCAACGGCCCGACACACAACGCCACCATCAGCGAGACATTTTAGTGAGCATGACAGACTCATAGTACCAGACAACAGGTAGGTATTTAGAAAATATCTCTAACATTATTACTTACATCATGCTCACATTTCACAAATTTTGTATGCATTCAAACTTTCAATTATATAAGATTAAGCAAAATAAGACATTTGGTACACCAAAAATAACTTCCAAGTATAAAAATGTATAGGGACATTATAAACAATGTCACAAAATAAAATTGTAAACAAATTAAATACTTAATTTAATCTAGTATAATAAATTACTCCATCGTAATAATAATAGTAAAGATAGATGCGATTAATCGCATTTTAATTATGTAAATACCTACATACAAAAATTTCAGACAGTGCCAGAGGGTCGCAGTGTGCAGGACGGAATCGTACGCCAGACATCTTTATCTTCTATATACTGATTGATGGTGTAATAGGCTTTGGACATTAAAATTTGCTTAATAAATGCTTTAAACTTTATATCTGGTAGTTCAGTAATACTAGTTGGAATTTTGTTATAAAACCTAACACTGTTTCCCATAAACGACTTGCTGGTTTTGCTAAGTCTAGTACCAGGTACAACAAGCTTGTTTTTATTGCGAGTATTCAAATTGTGTATGTCACTTAACTTATCGAAACTAACTATGTTTTTGCGGATATACATAATGTTTTGTAAAATATACAGTGACGGTAGTGTAATTATATTTATTTCTTTAAATATTTCACGGAGCGAGTCACGTGATCTTAAATTATATATAGCGCGTACTGCTCTTTTTTGTAATATGAAGATAGTATCAATGTCAGCAGCAGATCCCCACAGTAAAAGACCGTAGGACATGATACTTTGAAAGTACGCAAAATAAACTATCCTAGCCGTAGCCTCATCTGTGACCTGTCTTATTTTCCTAACTGCAAATGCAGCAGAGCTCAGTTTGCTTGCAAGTGCCTTGATATGAGGTCCCCATTGCAGTTTAGAGTCCACTGTGATGCCCAAGAAGACAGTTGAGGCAACTAAATCTAACACTTTGCCGTCAAGTTTTACATGTGTATCAATATGAGTTACATTTGGAGCCGAAAATTTAACACATTTCGTTTTCCCTGCATTTAGGAGAAGGTTATTCACAGAAAACCAATTTGATACAGTATGCAGTGTATTGTTAGGTTCTACAAGATCCCTATCCTTTCTATTTACTTTAAATATGAGTGATGTGTCATCGGCAAATAGGACTATATTTGACATTGAATCCTTGATCATGTGAGGGAGGTCATTAATATAAACAAGGAACAGAAAAGGGCCCAAAATTGATCCTTGTGGTACTCCAATTTTAACTTTTGAGCCGGTAGAAGTAACGTTACCAACTGCCACCTTTTGTTCCCGATTCGACAAGTATGATGTTACAAGGTCTATTGATCTATCTCGAATTCCGTAGTGTTTAAGTTTCAGGATGAGTGTGTGGTGGTCCACGCAGTCAAACGCCTTCGAAAGGTCACAGAACACTCCTACAGCATCTTGTTTCTGTAGATTCTAGCATACAAATATTTGTTCAGTGCGGGGATCGAACACGCGGTACGTAGCGCCGAAAGCTAATCGCTTAGCCACTGCGACAACCGTGTCGTCACTTTCAATTATAATATTATAGAATATCAAAATCAAAATCGATCAAAATTTCTTTATTTAGGACAACAAAAGATCCATTGTGTTAGTAAGTAAAATAACTTATAATTAGTGTTAGTAATACACGCCATCTTCAAAAATAAAATAAAAGAATAGAATAGAAGATTTTTAATTGTCTTTCAAATTACATAGGTAGCAAGGAGATACATCATACAAGAAGGTAAAAGACAAAAAGGTTTTGGTCTTGTTGGTTATAAGCGTAAAAGTTGATCATATCGATGAGTACTTTCACCCCTAGCATTGCTGGTGAATTACAAATAACCCTGTATATACTGATGAATATTTAGGTATTCAACCTACATGGCTGAATACCTAAATATTTTGTGCTAAGAGCCTCTTGGTGCGACCTTGGCCAGGTCGTTGTGTAATGAAGATCCCGAGTATGTCTCGACTCTTGACTGAAGGGTTTATGCAAGATAAATAAATTAAGTAAGAGATTGTGCTAGATGGTTCTACTTTGTTTTGCTGTGTACGTGATTTGTGTTAGTTAGAGAATAGAGAATTTTATCGTTAAATTATTGAGTCTAGACTGTCTTTTTTATTAGTCTTTAAAAAATATTAGCCAGCCTGCCATCCTCTGAAGAATAAAAAAACGCTAGCAGTTGAACTTGGATTCTATTTAGCATCTTACCAATTATTAAGGTGACTAATTACTGTATTTTACGTATATATTATTATTAATTTATTTCATAAACAATATTGTAAATTATTCTTTATAAAAAGCATTAAATAATTGAATAAAACATTTAATGTACCAATACAAATAGCGAGAAAACCAGCTGCAACAACAAATCACAAGACCAAACCAATAAAGCTTCCCACAAACGGAACGCCAGAACACTGTTGACGCACCGTGTGTGGGCCCGCCCTAAGGCTATAGATTCGACCGTCGCCACCCTGTCTCGTACCCCATAAGACGGGAGTGCGCTGACCTGATTCGTACCCCCCTCTTTACCCCCCTTCACCCCCCGGAGCGATCCCAGACTCCTTGGCAGGGAAATTGGGCGCATGGTCTGGCATTACCCTTGCTCTCACGGAGTTTTAGTATTGCCATGGCCTGCTGCTTTTTATTGTTGGGTAATATAATCTTTTGTTTTAATAGAAGGTTTTATATTGGGAATATAGTTTATTGTAAGGGATAAAGTCGTTAGAATATAGTGAAAGAATCAATGTTTTTACACCACTGCCCAAAAAGGAGTGTACTTAGTTTGACTTTAGTTTTAATGTTTTTTTGTGTTGTGGTATGTATACAACGTATATCACAAATGTGTGGTTATATGTCGTTAAGGATGTGGATCAGACCATCAAACTGAACAACTTACTCTATGGGACCAACATCGTAATCTCGAAAAAATAATCAGCTGTCCGTGTTTCTTGGCGATTCATGTTTGGTCCTATCGTAAATGCTGTTCATATTGATGAATATAATGACACCTTAAAGGGATCGGGACTAGGAAGGTAGGATCTTCTTCTTCTTCTTTATCTTTACATAGTATAAAATAAAGTCGCTTTCTGAGTCTATATGCGTGTCTGTCTGTCTGTCTGTATATCCGCTAACTCCTCCTAAACCACGCAACGGATTTTGATGCGGTTTTCACCATCATTTTAAGCATTTCTTCCGGAATGTTATATGCTTAATACTTTTATATATAATGTAAGGATCATAGAGAAATTGCACCCTTGCGAAGTCGGGGACGGGTCGCTAGTTTATAATTAAATAGATACAAACTAATTCTATACATTGAATATTTTTCATTTCATTTCACACTTTCATACACATCTTAAATCACAACAACAAGTTATGTTGAAAAAATGCTCGTGTTCTTCTAAAAGCTTGGGTTTATTACCCTCGGAGTATCAATCATCGGCCGGCCATTCTAGCGGAAAAACCTTTGATGTCCCCAAAGGTTAGAGGTGGTCCGGCCAAACGCCTCCGCGAAAATAAATATTGTTTCGGCCGTTAAAAACAATGGAAATGTGATTTACTAGGTAGGTAAGTAACATAAGATTTAACTTTTATTCCAAAACACGGACTAAATAAAGTACGGGAGTTGTTACCAGGTTTAAACCTCTGAGAGTTGATAAGGCTGAAATCTATAGAGCGTACTTAGCCTTTGCTCAGACTTTGCTCAGACTTTGCTTTGGACTTACTTTCTTTATTTATTGACTTTTTAACTCCCGACAAAAAAGAGGGGTGTTATAAGTTTGTAGTGTGTATCTGTGTATATGTTTGACGGTGTATCTGTGTATCTGTCTGTGGCATCTTAGCTCCAAAACGGATGGGCCGATTTCAATGTAGTTTTTTTAATTGAAAGCTAGTTTAATCGGGTATCATCATAGCTATGTTTCATGAAAATCTGTTTAGCCGTTCGAAAGTTACAGCTCGTTTTCTAGTTGGAATCGAGGGTTTTTGACGGTTAGGTTATTAGACTTTGTTTAATGACTTCGTCGATCTTAGCGTATGCTCACCGTAATTTCAGCGTGGTATGACTATAAAATCAAAATGTAAGCAAAGCATAAGCTTAGAAAAGTTTAACGTAAGTAAAGTCTGAGCACACAACAAATCTAAAAGTAATGGAAATCTGGTGAGGTCCTGGGTTCGATTGGGTTGGGTCATGCAAAGTGTTATTGGGTTTTTCTATATGGAATATTTTTGTAATACGCGGAGATCAACACTGTGCTCGTTTAACGGCAATAACAAAAGTCAAAATTAAAAAAGCGTTTATTCAAAATAGACTAGTTTTAGTACTTTTTGAGGTCAACATAAAACCACCCCCTAAACCCCCCACCACTTCCTAGTGTTTTAGCTGGGAAGGAAAAGCGGCGCAATGAACTCCCCAGCAAGTCTGTCTGGTATTCTCCCGAGGAAAAAGGTTTTATACAATAACAAACTCCAATGAGGTAACAATAATTATTTCATTGCTACATGCCAGGGAGGAAGGACTTTTAAAAACAGGTAGGTATTAAAAAAAATCCATTCTATACCAAATCAGCATGCCCGGGACATGGGACTCAAAAATGACATGGGCGAAATATAGGTTTACAATAGGTACACCTCCACTAACCCTATGGAGAATACAGGCGTAGCAGAGACGTAAAAACCGACTTAAACAGTATAAAATAATTTTCTTAAAAAACTTAATTATTAAGTACTTAAGTTACCTGGTGAGTACTTATATAAATAAAATAAGTCAAGAAACATGTCCAACTGACAGGTGTCAGGAACACGTTCTATCGGCGGCCGCACTGTGTTATACTTATAACAGAAACACGTACAAAACTTTACACTACATAACGTTACATTTTATATCTAAACGCCGGCGTGGCACTCAACCGGCACGCGAAGGCTATAACTTGCAATTTTCCCATCGGCTTAGTAAAACTTGCATTACGGCGAGTGCCAAGTTGCGATGGGACACCAAGTTGGGTGATTCGCGACAATATATTTTTTTTGGTGCAATGATTTGTTATCTCCATGTGAGAAAAAAATTGAGAAACTAGAATATAATAAATTAGGTCTAATGACCTAATTTGTTTCAGGGATAGATTAGACAAATTCTCTCTTTTAGAATAGAATATACAGTGTAAATGACGAAAAACTAAAACTGAGACCATGGATTCTGTACATGATTCGAATTAAAATTTTACTATGTATTTTCTTCGCAGCTTTTATCTATAAATTACTACGTGAAGAGAAAACTTTTTACCCCTTTTTAAACATATTGCGCGGACAGAGGATTGTGAGATTTAGCATAGTTAAAGTTTATATGGAGAAGGATTGCAGAAAGCTAAAATTACGGTCGAATTTCGACCACTAGGCGACCACTAGTAACTAATAAAACGGGGAACAAAATTGTTGTTTTTTTTTAATATCTATACTCGATTCTAACGTTGAGGGGTCTAGAATCATGCACCGAATCCGTGGTAGGTACCAATTTTTCTTTAAGATGTCATTTACATTTCATGTAAACCTGATTCAGGCACTTATGAAATGTCGAGACTCTAGGTGCACGGTACCAAATAGTAGATCCTATGGAGAAGAACCGGCCAGAAACTCCATTGAAACTCTTCTAAAATAAAAGTAATTATAATCTTGATTAATTCAATGTTATGGTAAAAGTTGCGAGAGCAATGCAATTTAGTGTGTCTAAAAAAATAAGAATAAGGGAATAATTAAATAATAATTATGTCTCTGAATAAAATTGCCATGGCATAGCTGGCCACTCCCACAGATGGCACCCGTTCACAAGCAGCAAGAATCGTCATCAAGGTGACATACACAGTACTAGGTGAAAAAGGGATTAGTTCAATAGGTTGGATAAAAAACCTCTTCTTGCGCTAATGAGAATACTGAGATCACCAACCCGCTTGCCAATGTGCTAGCTTTACTAACAAAATTGTTATATTCAGGTGTTCGATAAAGTATATAATAAATAAATAAATAGCCCATATTCCTCTCGACCCTTATATCTTTAGCGTTCAGCATTACTACCGTCTTCCCAGCAAATTTATCTGCAACAACACCATCAACATTGGAGTAAATAGAATATTGCTCTAGTATTGCTACGGCGTAGCAATGATGTACGAGTGTAGCGGTTACGTCAGCGTAGCAGGCGACTACATCCGCTACGCTGTCGTAACAGATAACCGATCACTGATCTACGCTTTTATGTTACGCCAAGTTGTGCAATGGACGTGTATTCTGTTTAATATCAACACGTTTTTTCACATTTTAAAGGATTTTATGGCAATGTGCAATGTCTCTTAGATCTCATCGTCTGTAAAATATTAAAGTAGAGTCATTTTAATAGGCAACATTTGACGTCTGTCAGTTTTATCTTCATAGTGAGGTGACCTGCTTAAAAACATCGATTAAAGTGAATGAATCGATACGGACTTGAAACATATGTGAATTTAAAAAATCATCAGGCGAATCCCTGTCCCATTATTATTTTATTCTTTCGTAAATTTAAGGAGCAAAATAAGACAAGTATATAATTTAACAAAAAAATTGCGTTATTTTTTGTATTTTTATAGTTAGTTAAAAGAATAATAAATATAATTATGTTTTATTATAATCACAACGTGGTTATTAATTTATGGTGATATTTCTTCACAAGTAATCATTGCATTCGATTCTACTTATCAGCTTTCGATTTTTAGAGTAACATCACTAGTGTTTAAAAAGAAAAAGGGTTAACTGACGCAACATTGTAACGACGTTCAGTTCTTTAGATCAGTAATTGTTTATTAAGTTTAGAATGGTTTATTAGTGAAAGCAAATCGTAAAATTACTCGTATCGGTCATTATTACAATAAATATGTAATCGTAATTGAAAGAAGATAAGTAATTGTGCAGTTCTAACAAAACGAAAAAATATATTATTTTATGCCCGCCGTTACAAGGTTTTGTTGTTGAACTGTCAAATGTTACCTATTAAAATGACTCTACTGTAGGTGACATAATATTTCTACAGTGCCACAAACTTATCTGACCTGGTGACCAAAATCGGAACTAACGTCGCTAGGGAACAAAAATTACTTCAAATGTCATTTTTGTAGGGGGATGACATTGGTAAAAGTGACGGCAGCGACGCCACTACCGGGTCAGATAAGTTTGTGGCATGGTGGCACTATATTTGTAATGCGAACTTGACTAAACTATGGAAGATTTAATTTTTGACGTTTAAAATTATCAAGCATATAATAATATATGCTTGGTAATTTTAAACGTCAAAAAAATAATGTAATAATACAATAACTTCTTTCGTCTGTGCAATAACTGGTAAGGCAAGATTCTTAAAACAAGTGCCTTGTGGAGTTTGTAAAATATTATTAAAATATTCTTTCAATATTCACAAACAAATACACAGATATATTTACCGTTAAACTTTATAGCAAAAAGTCTTTGAAAACGATTGCTATTTTACAAAATGTCGCCAAATGTATGTAAGAACGAAGTAATACGTGGAGACGTCTAGACGGACTCGTTTACTTCACAAGTGGTACTCATCTGCGACGACCACTACTAATGTATTGGATCTGATACAATTTCTATAATATTTGAACAGTTTGATCGATTTTTAAACTCATGTTTAAAGAAAGAAAGAAAGAAAAAGAAAGAAAAATGTATTTATTTGACACAGCACAAAAACAATTTTAAAGATAAAGTAACAAAAAATAAAAGAATAAAACATGTAAAAGAAAAGAAGAAAAAATATTTATCTAAAATAACAAATGGGCAAATGGTTGTTTCATGTTATAACGTTGATTTGTATAGATAAAAATAAATAAAACTAGCTAGAAAATGGTCTAAACAGAATTATTGACTTATTACACTTCATTGCAGTTATTTATTTTTATAAAAAAATTATTAGTTTCAAACTTAAATAAAAAACCGAAATTTATAATACCTATCTGAATAATTTTACTGTTTTTCACTATACTCAGTGAAATGGCATACTGTTTTGATATACTTTACTGTAACAGAATATGAAAACTCTCTAAACTTTATAGTGTATGAGAATGATTTTAGAGTCTAAAGTCACTCTCATACACTCACTGAAACTTGTAATCGTTCTAGATACTCAAAGTTGTAATCCATTCAAAAATCTCACCGACATATCACACATTTCGAAACAGTGAGAGTGAAGAGAATATCATCCCGTAACTAATTGGCTTAGTGCGTGACCCTGACACACGGATAAAGCCGGATATACATACCCGGGTACAGGATGGCCCGGTCATTCTGTGTTCCAGGAAACGGGCGTTGCATCGTGTGCCCTGATTTTACGGTAGACAGCGATCAATGCAAGTCGCAAGGTCAGTTACGAGAATTTAACCATCGTAATTCCTGTGAAATTCACTGTATAGGTTTGTTGGTAAACAAACAAGTTGTATGCACCGTGTATAGGTCTACGTATTGATGTGTTGTAGGATTTTACAATCGCATTATTTCTTTGTGATAACGGTTTAAAGGAGAATACGTTTCTAAAATTGTTTAGTTAATTCTGACATTACATGTCGTACATTTACAGAAAATCTGCAAAGTAACCGGTTGTTATGGTATTACATATATCATATGTAATACGAAGAGATGAGAATCATGGTATAAGAGTTGTAAGTATGAGTGTTGATGGCTATCAGAGAAGAGGCAGACTAAAAAAAGATGGATAGACTGTGTGAAACATGACATGAATGTGAATGTGATCCGGAAATGACGTCTGATAGAGATGAATGGAAGAAAAAGACATGTTGCGCCGACCACAAATAAAATGGGATAAGGGCAAATGATGATGACGTGTCATACAGGTATTGTTTATAATTAATCTTAAGCTATCCTACGAATATTATAAAGGTGAAAGATTTTATATTTTTTGTGAATTTGTATAACTGTTTGTTAATCAATGACGCCAAAACGGTTGAACAGTTTTCAACGAAAGGCATACAACTTACAACCTGGGAACAACATAGGATACTTTTTATCTCAATTTTCTAGGAAGTCCACGCGAACGGAGTAGGACACAGCTAGTCATATTATAAATTTTAACATATTGATTTAGAATTCAAAGGAACAATTTACAGACATAAAAACTTTTCTTGACAGATTTAAAAAAAGAATACGTTATCGATTGTATAAAAAACTATTTAACAATACCGTTTATAGTATGACAGTAGCCCAATCTCCCAACATTAAATTTTTTTTGTAGATCTGTATGTAAATTGATCAAATTATTATTAAAATAAGGGTCAACTGGCGAGCAATTGGACTGGAGTCTCGAGTGCTGCCCAACTGTTTCGCCTCGCAAGAGACAAAAAGAAATATGCAGAGCTGACTGCCAACCTTCGCTAGTCGGAGAAGCACTCTAAGAAGCTGAAGAAGGCCAGCAATTGGTTTATAAACAAAAGTACAAGATTCAGTTTTCTCAATTCAATAAATCACCCTTAATCTAGCAACAGCATTTATTACATTTCATCTCAAATTCCCATAGTAGTGGCGATGCCAGATGAAGCCGCATTCAAGCGCAAATATCTTAAAGATGTCTTCGCAACGATCCATCAATACTGTGACGTGAACCTAGCGCTAATGGCTTAGGGAGGGGGTGATCATGATACCCGGTTTTTTGCTAACTGTCGGATGAAAAGACGGAAAAGATTGTGAAAGATAAGAATTTGTATCTGAATGAAAACGTTTTGAAAGATTAGGAGTTATTGAAGGGGAATGATTGCCATCGGTGTTTACAAGGTTAATCGGAAAAGGTATTAAAAATTTTATATGGTCCTATTATACCTTTCTTTCTTTTCTATTTTTTTTCTTTCTTTCTACTTTTATTATGGGATCAACCCTGAAATCCCGAAAAAAAATCAGCTGGACAATACATTAAGTCGAGTAATATTGAATTAATTGTATGCAAAGTTGTTCTTTATGAA
The DNA here is from genome assembly GCA_932294325.1 of Allophyes oxyacanthae. Classification (NCBI taxonomy): domain Eukaryota; kingdom Metazoa; phylum Arthropoda; class Insecta; order Lepidoptera; family Noctuidae; genus Allophyes; species Allophyes oxyacanthae. Next base: position 10,774,405 of record OW028628.1, read on the forward strand.
GAGTACCGATCGGGACTAGAATAAAGCCAAAAGGTGGTTATTGTACTCATCATTATGAACAACTTTTACTACGGGACCAACACTGAAATGACGAAAATAAAAGCTGCTTTTACATACATATTAAATTCAATATTACTCGACTAAATCTAGACTCAACGCATGAAGAATATGAAAAAAGGTCTATAAATAATGATCGAATATCCAAGCGAGATTAAGTAAAAAAAAATATTGACTAAAGAAATCAAGTTCGAAATTCAAATATAACAACGATACAGCCAGCGTTGTCAGCAACTATTGTAAATACACTTTCAAAATGGAGTACATTACAAATTGCTCTTTTAAACCTCTAAGCGTTATAGACATCGATGTAGTAAAAAATTTTTCCTATTTGCAATAAAATTGGAAATAGACGAATTTCTCGGCAACTTCGTCGTGAGGCTCACAAAATTCTGCCTTGGTTCATTTCCAAATGAGGCTTCCTGATTTATTTACTCTATAAAAGCGAGATAAAATCATAAAATCCTTCTCGGCTTTACCAAAAGGATAAAATATTTAACAGTTTGTACTACTAATAAACACAAGCCACTTAAATGCTGGCTTGATTCCGCTCCAGAATACTATATTCTCCAATCCAAATGCTGTTTCTCGTTATTACGGAGAACAAAATACGAGTACCTACGATTCAGTAAACTATGGACTTTACACAATTTTTGACGTCTTCCGCGGCTCGGTCGGTGGCGTGTTCGCCGCTGAATATTTCACTAGAGCGAGGTACAACGACCGATTTCATATCGTTCTTTGATTCTGGTTTTATGTGGACAGTCTGATAAGCTTGAATAAATAACTTTCATATTTCCGATATTTTCCGGGTTTTTGTTAGTTTTTGCAGGGAACAGGTTTCGAAATTAGTTTTTTTTATAGTATAAAATATTCTTTGAGATTTTTTTTTGCGATTTTTACCAAAAACACCAAATTTCAATAAAACAAATTAGGTACTCATTAAACATGTTCACTCATTCATTTGTTTGCGTATAGTACGACACAACTAAGATGTGGCATCGGCAAACTTCGTAAAAGCGATCACTTCCGAACTGAGTGCGACTTCAAGACCACCAATGTTTCTTAGTACTGTAGTAAATACTTATCTTTACGCTGACGCAATAAGTTGTAACTAAGCCATGTAACTTCTTAGTTGTGTCGCTCTTACGTTAATCTCAAAACTATTCTGAAATGGCTCGTATCAGCCCTGGAACAAATGTGCCACATTACAATAACCATTGGTGAACAACTAACAATGTTGATGGCCCCTCTTATAAGAATGGACCGATGACCGCAAAAGTGTAGTCAACTCCGGTCATTCTCAAGAGCCATCTTAGACATTTCCAGCGCCATAAAAAAAATCCGGTCAAACTAGAAGTAAGTGAAGTACGTGTGAATTGAAGATTTTTTTTGTTTTAAAGAACATTGCCCCTCACTAATATTTCTCCCGTATCGAGGGTACAGTTTACAAACATATATCTCGCATGCACACACACCCAGACCCGAAACAACTATCTTTAGACCATACAAATATTATTTTGTTCCATGCAGGGATCGAACCCGCGGCACGTAGCACAGAAAGCTAATCGCTTAGTCACTGCGCCAATCGTGTCGTCAAACTATATATTTCAGTCTTTCACTTGTTTTTGGGTACTCTGATGAATGGACTCCACTTACTCTATTTCTACGAAGCATTATATCTTTCTCGCTATAAAACATACAGTGTTAATGGCGACGATTTTATTCTCCGAATATAAACAGCTGTTAATTTCTAGGAACATTAAATTTTGTCTCTCGTGTTCAACTTAAATTTTTTTGTGCTAAGATTGTAGGTGCTTATATTGCCCTCAAAGATGAACATTTCTCCATTGACAGATTATTAAATTCTGTGATGGATCTTATCCAAAATATATCTATAGCGATTGACAATAAAGTATATCCAATATGAGTCAATTTGAATCAGAGCCAACATATACGGATGTATGTAGATGTAAGAATAAGAATAAATATAAGTCCTAATCCTTACACCCAAGGACATAAAGACGATCTCTCGCCAAGCTTGACAGTTTCATTACAGAGCAAAACTCATATCTAGGTTATTTTTTATATGAAATCCGTACAAAAACTATGTGGGTATAAAAACGGGGACGCGCCAAGCGGTCGGCCTGATGCCAAGTCCAGACTGGGGGCGTGGTTTTCATATTTACCACAGACCACTACCGATCCAACGCTGTATGGACCGAATAAACAACTTTTGAACATTAACATAATTAGTCTTGAGATCTCGCTAAGTTTGTCTGGGGAGGTAGGGAGTCGGGAAAGACGTCTAGTCTTTGTGTCTGTGCGAACCTGGTTTTGGATCTAGACATATTGTAGAAATTTGGATTAAGAATATCTTCTGAAAACCTTTATATGAGTTTTGAAGATTTTGGTATTCTTGTGACGGCTATAATGAAAATTAACTTAGGTGTTCTAGAAAACTACCTACTACATATACCAATCGCTTGGTTCTAGAGTACAATACTTGTCTTAAAGGCTTTTATTTGCGATAAATTACAGATAAGAACATTGTCATAATATTTCGGCTTGATGAAATCGCAATACAAGACCTAATGGCTCTTAAATAAATAGTATTAAAAAGGAGGCCTTCTTGTAAATCTGATATCACATGTCTATTATAATACTAAAACCTGATAAAATACCTATCCAATATGTAGACTCGGAATAATTTCCGTACGTCTACAGTCTAGGTACAATGGTTCAAATTGTAGCGTTTAAGTAAATCTATTTCTAATTACAGGCTAGGACATTATCTAATATTCCGTCGATAATATTGGCTCTCGTTACATCGATAGCAGAAGGTCATCCGTAACGAACTTCATCAAATATAGAAAGCTTCGAAAAACAATAAGGAGATTGATCAATAAAGGTTCCACATGCGACCACGGCCGTGTGATGTTGACAGGCTAACCGCCATGTTACAATATCCCTCAGCACCACAAGGCTCGTTATTTTCACATTAACCCGCAATATCCACCTCCCTTTATTCAGAGAGGAAATACAAAAACAATTTCCACTGGCTCCGGATAACGATCCGATCGATAAAACGCGAAACTCGAATGCGATTACCATTATTAAGTCCTGCCTTTACAACGTTTGTTGTTACAAGTACGTTGCGACCAGCTAGTACTTTAGCTATCACATATTGCAATGCAGACTTAGCATGGTGGGTACTTACAGTGCAGAGGTGTGTGGGGTCGCGGGTTACATGGGCTCCAGGGGCACAGCACGGGACTTAGTTCGTATAACAACAGATGCACCTCGTCGTGGCCACTCCGCGCTCAACTTGCGTAACATTTATATAACAAGACACTGCCAAGGAACAACACCGCTCGGTCAGAGGGCTCGCGCGCGGCCCCGGACCCTTCGTCCTGCCATCTTGGTATCGATGAGGACGGGACTGAACGGCGGGGATAGCGGTGAGGCCCGCCGGACGCGGGCTGTGATCGCGTTCACGTTTCGAGCGGGCTTTTGTGTGAAAATGGGGATGTCACAGCGGTGGTTACGTTCGGTGGGAAAATAAAAAAGTGTGAAACGGTCGGGCGGAGCGGTCGGCCGGCTGCGAGAGGCACATGCCGCTCGATAGTCGGGCGCGTGCGCGAGACGCGGCGCGCGTCACTCGCCGCACTTGCGCCGCCCGGCCCGCCTCAATGGACCGCCGTCGCTCTGCCGTCGCCGCTACTTCACCGCTCCGATAAGCCACTAAACAGATACCACCACAGCAGGCCCATAGGGGAGAAACACGAAGACTCACTCAAACACTTGGATGTGAAAAGCCTTTGTTCTTTGATCTTTGTTTACAGCAGCAACAATAATTTCCAATGTACAAAAACAAGCAACGTACATCTGTCACTACTAAAGTTTGAGAGTATTCAAATACCTTTAGGTACCATAGAATCGGAAGCCTAAATTAGGGGCCTATTTGTCTAGGGAAGTGGAGAAATTCCTTTTCTCGACTTCCCTAAACAACGGGGATCTTGTTTTCAGCGATAAAACCTACTGTATAACTATACTGTCATCATGATGGTAAAACACTTGACTTTCTAAGAGACCAACCATTGATCGCTACGATAAACGAGGTATTTTTGCCATGAATACCAGACTTGCCAATCGGATTGGTAGCCCTAGCTTGTTTAATACAATGCCTACCAGTGACGAAGGGTGACAATTTTAAAAGGGGAAGCCGTCTCAAAAATGTCCTCTTAAAATTGCTGCAATTTGCAAAAAAATGCAAGACAAAAATCCATACCGTCTTTATATCTATATTATAGTCATGTCTAGAAGAGCTCGACTTAACTGATTATCAAGCCATATTATGTTGGTCTATGCACTAACCAATTCCTAAAGGGAAGCCGATGGGAATCGGGTTGTATGGACTCTTCGCTACTAATGCCTACCTCTCTCCCTCTTGGCACTCAGTTTCGTATCGTCAGTATGATGAATAGGCCTTCTGTCTCTTCTTCTTAGCTTGGCAGTTTCTCGTCCAAGTTCATTATTTGGCTATCAGTCACTTGGACGCTGTCTATAACGTAATGAAGGTTGTGACACCGACCAATTAATATCGCCAGACGTTCTGATTCGACGCCATGTTATGACGTGTTATTTTCTATGGATTTTCCTATTGTATTGTTAAATTTTAGGCTTTTTAATACTACATAATGAGGAAAGTCAAGTTTTCAAAGGTCAAGTCAGGATTACAATCCTATTACCTATGGATGTTACGGGTATCATGTGATATTGTTTTTAGAATAACAAAGTCGTCATCTATTTGAAGAATGAAACTTCTTGATTTAAATCTCGTAGTTTTTGCTTAATAAAAGTAATAATAATATAGGTTTTGCTCATAAAATACTAACTTTTCAGATAACACACAAATAAGATGTCTGTACCTGGATCAAAACATGTTTTTACTTTGATAAGCACGACTGTTTTTAATCGATCCAAACAATAGTCTATATGTCGCCAATAGGTGGCGTCACAACATGACTGATATCGTGGAGTATATGAAATAATTGTCTCAGTTTATTAATTTCTGTTTATGCTTATGTACTGTGTGTGATTATACCGCACGTTTCATCAATCTACAATTTTTTTTACTGGAATTAGGGTTCGTTTTAGATGTTATAGATAACACTACATCTCATCCATTCGCCACCACTTTTATCCACCTGCTACCACCTTCACTCACGCGAAGTTCGATAGATGGCGGATGAAGGCAAAATTTTCTCACAACCATTTTTGTAGCGATCTAGCTATCACATGTTCTGGTATGGACGTTTATTGTTTAAGGGCTGATGTAGTCGTAGTAATAGATTTCCATGTTACAGACTCGGGCGGGGCGGTACTACAGTTCTACCTGTTTCACCCATTATAACAGCTATGTGTAAGCGTAGTTGTGTTCCAGGACTTCCAGGTGAAGAATGGGAACCGCTAATGCTGTTACCGAAACACAAGGCATTCCAACTCTAGACGTAAGTCGGTATCGTATCCGTAATGACTAGGTTGCGGACGTTCATAGGTAGCTCCCTTATGATACGATTTCCTAAAAGCGGTACCGCTTCTCTGTTACCTATTTTTACCGCGGCGTTGTGTTTAATCAATGTGAGACAAATTTATCATATTGTACACCTTATAGGTATTTTACAGTGGCACTTTATTTTTATGTTATCATCTATACATTTTACCTGTGACAAACAAATCAACGAATTTTGAATTTTGAACCGCTATCTAGCGACCGTAAAAGTTTTGTGATGATGCTGGTGTAAAAGACGGCCATCTAAACGGTAACCAGAGGTGTTTAATATGAACCATATTGGCCGTTGAGCAGGGTTAATATCTCTGCTCATCATTCAAAAGGCTATTTTTTACACCAGCCACATCTAAAACTAATAACGGCCGCTAGATAGCGGTACCGCTCTCTTAGGAAACCTATGCTTTACCGTCAGGTATACTGCGAGCTAGATTGCCTTCGTCAACCATATAAAAAATTATGATGATTATTGTGACTACTGTTTTAAATTTATTATTTAAGACATCAATACTTACTGCATCACAACTGTATGTACCTTCAACGTTATCTATATTCTCAATTTCATCATCTTCTACATCTTCAACACCTTTATTATACACATCACTATTTTCTTCACTCATATTTATACAGACTATATCACTGACATTTATCTCTTCAGTAAGTTCAACAAAAAACACATTATTTTGAGTCTCGAAATCAGTTTGAACACAAACTGACTTCTTCTTTTTATGAACAGTCCATTTACTAGGTAAAGTATCTGTATCAGATATACTTAAAATTTTAATTAACTTCGTACATAATAAAAATGATAGTACTCCTTTGAAAATATTTCTGAAAATATTTTTAATAGAAAACCATTGAATGTATTCCATGGTGTGTTCTCTACTATTTGTGATTGAGTGATGGTTATTAAAGTTATTGTGGCTTATCGAATGATAGTAAGCTACTCCAGTTTCGATAATTTTTCGCCTGATATTCGTTTATTAAATTCTCATCGCTATGTTTGCAGCACAAGTATAGATATTTTGGTGTATTTATATGTATAATACATCAAACTACTTTAGCTCCAACTTATTGGAGGTCAAGATAGTCGGTTCGTGTTTAAATAATACAAAGACTCAACCCTGGAAATCAACCCCAAAATAATTCCGCAACTAAGATGAAAAGATTGAAAGAGGGGAGGGAATGATGAATAAGGAATATTTTAGTCCCTAACAAGGGTGACCGGCGATGAACTTGAACACGGAGTGAGCATATCGCGTTAATCTCTGCCAGCATGAAGTGAAATGAAGAGTTAGCGCGAGTCTTTCATTAAAAAATTCAACATGATAGTGCAATAATTATATTTGACTATTTACAATATATACCTATAAAAATATGAAGATTTGGCTTGTTACATTTAAGCTTAATATTGTAACACATCTATGATATGCACGAGTTTATAAAAAAATGAAGAAGGCCACAACAGCAAATATGTCTGTTTAAAATTTTCTACTTTTAAAAAGAAACATAAGCGTAGTTTTAAACTTAGCATAGAAAACCACTAGAAGTGCCTTTTTACGAGTATGTACAAAGCGAAGTCTAACCGTAGAAACATTATAAAAAAATTGGTAACCTTTTATAAAAAGTCACGTTATACGCGTAAAAAAGTATAAAAAATGTAGATATCACACGCAATCCCTAAACCTCCCCGAATATTTATATAATTAACAATTAATTCAAATATCATTTTATTACAAAAATACAAGTCCAAAGTTCTAATTTAAAATTGAGCAATGATAATCAAAAATATATTAAATATTATCTACATAGAAGACGATAAAAATAAAACTTATACACAAATGAGTCCTACTTCTAAATTGAAGACAGTTAGTTTACTTAAAATAAAGTCTTTTACCAAAATATACAAGATTTTATCACATGTATAAAAATATAAGAACAATATTAAAGAAATAACGAACATACAACATTTAAAAAAGCTTAGAAAATCATAAATGAATCCTTTATAACAAGGTGAAGTTATAATGACTCAGACTTATAAGTATTCATGAGTGTTTTATAATCTAGTGAAAATCTTATACTTATTACCTAATAAAATAATTCAGAATTGTTGATATAAAAATCTAATATAGACAAAAGTTGAATCAAAAAACTCAATAATGGATAGTCAGTGTATAAAAATGTAAAACAGTAAAACATTTAATCCGAAATTTTAAAATAGAGAAGATAAAAACAGAGCGTCTAAAACATGAACCTCGTTACTCCTAAAAAACTTATAATGTAGAAGAACATTCTAGAAACAACAAGGTATTTAATCTGATGTGAAACGAAAACTTTCAGGTCCCTAGCGCGACATGAACCAGCACAACACATCAATCAATATCTAGACTCTTGAAACTGCTCGTGAAACTAGCAAACATACCTTTGCTAGGTTTCTTAATTCTTTTCTTTTCATCAGACTTAAAGATTTCAGTCTCAATCAGCCATTCTCTATAGTTCTCTTCCATGTTTTTTCTTTGTTCTTCGTGAAGTTGCTTCACTGGTGGTAGAGGCCCTCCAAAGTCTTCGGGCAAAAGTTCCTTGTCGACTATAGATTCGGGGCCTTCGGACGAGAAGTTCAGGAGGTTGAGAAGGTTTGAGTGGATAAGCGGCTTCACGAGGCACATGACTTGGTTGATGAAGGAGACGGTGTGGACAACGTGGATCTTCTTTAGCCGACACGGGTGGGCGTTCTGTAAGGTAAAAGTTTAATTAAGAATGATTATAACATACTTAATAGCCTAGCCTTACTTACTTAATAGCATAGCCTTAATAGCTTATGCCTACTTAGGCATAAGCCTACTCCAATGAAAACAACAAAAAGGATAAAATTTGTATTAGTAAAACATGAGACAATAACGGTAGTATCGTTTTTTTTTATGAGGCAACAGGTTTGCTGCATCAAACAAGAGTGGAAAATAAATTAAAGATAACATTTCCACCAACCTGAATATAATGCATGAAAGCTCTAAGCGCGGGTAGCGTCACCCTTGTCAAATGGCCAAGACTGCAGCCCTTCATATCGAAGATGACGATGTACCCCTCAGACAGGCCATCCTCAGACAGTTTGACGTCATTGAACATGCAGAACATGCGCACTGCATCCGCGAAGTTTAGCTTACTATAGTCGAAGTCAGCCAGCCGGTAGACGAGAACGTGGTAGCCCTCCGTGGTCTTGTTTGGTAATCCTACCATGTGCCTGGAAACGATAATGGATTAATAACTTAGATAGATTAATAATTAGTGTCATCTTGATAGTCCTTGGATAAGGAAAATCCACACTATAATAATTGACTCTACTTGAGGTTTTTATCAAATAGACGAGCGGAAGTCTCTACTTTTATGTTGATGACATTGTCATCTTTAGAAAACCAAGTGTAGTATTATAACCGAGTATGTCATGTACCTGAATGTTATAAAATTATACAAAACTGACTCAGAAAACAGAACAATTGCTCTAATTGAGAAATGTTTATTATCTAAAAACGCTTGATAAATATCTACTTTTCATCACCAACAGTGTTACAGAACCTTTCAGCTAGTTTATGAATAAGGCGGTTACTACCATTCCTTTGCGGAGGGAACAAACAGGTCCCTGGTCAATAGAGATATAATGTAGAGATACACCTGCGAGATATCAGCTCAATGGAGTATCAATCAAGACAGTGAATGTGACGTTCAAAGCCGGCCCAGTACATTTAGCTTAGACTAACACCCAGTTTCTCAAAGGCTGATAAAATTTAACCAGCCGTCAAATCTCATGTCTAGTGATTGGTTGTTGAATTGATTGTTGACGTTAGTCAAGCAATCATAACAGTTAACATGAGATTTAACATGATCAGAGATTTGGCCAGCCTTTCAGAAACGGAGGATAAGATTCGATGACTAAGTAATAGGTTGTGACCCACTGCTGCAGCAGGAAAAGCTTGAAGCCATGATGGCTTTTATTTATTATGCATTTGCTACTACGATACTTTTTTGATTACTAACTAAGTACACTGCTTGATATTTTATATGGTAACTCCAAAAAGGAGGGCAATGCTAAAAGAGAGAAAAATACTGGAAAAACATGCTTATTGATTTTCTTCAATCAACCAACTGAGGTGCACAACACTGCATTCATCATCATCATCCACAGCTCGACTTTACCTACTGCTGAACATAGGTTTCTCTTTGAACATTGCATTATGCGTGATAAATTGCCTATATAAAATTATCAAAGTATTTTCTTTCGTCTATCTGATAAAACATATGGCTAGAAATAAACAAGTCATTGCTATTTAAAAACGTGTACTTGGTAAGTTGGTATGGACGAAGCCTGTAAAGGTATCATATCTACACTGAAATAACGTAATGGCGAAAAATAAACAAGTTATTGCTATTTACAACCGAATAACTTGGTTAGGGTCGAGCCTGCTAAGTCGTTTTTTCCGTGTACGTTTGGGAAAATGCATTATGGAGAGTAGCTGATACTTAAGTGTCTTCTCGATTAGGCAGATTAATTAGTCTCATACTATAGGTACCGTAAAACGGGGGGAAAAGGAATCGCGGGGGGAATAGGAACACAAACTAGATTTTGCTTTTGGTATAATTTCCATCTACAACAACTTTCTACTATTATAGTAGATTATATTTGGAGCTGAATCATAGAAATGAGCACTAGGTATAGATAGAAGTACTATGTCATAGTGATAATTATCCGTGAAGTTGGAAATCGTTCCTCGACCCCGTGTTACGGTACTTCTTTTTATTAAATTTTCTCGAATATTTACAAAAAATAGCTTAAATTGGACCATTATAACAGCACTAACCTAGACCTAGTTTCTAAAAATAGCTTTCTGTACAAAAACATGTGAAATGCAATTAGTCAACATGTAAGTTACTAAAACCGACCAACTGAAAAACATTGTGTGTTAATTACTTATATTAATTGTCGGCCATTTGACCTGCATTGTTATAGTTGCCCCTCTATCGATACCTATTGCAATATTTTTACGACAATATAAATTACTTACAACCGTATTCAATGGATGATAATCGAGTTGAAAAAGGGAAAATTGCACCAGTAATTCAGTGCATCGAAACGGAAAATATAAGCATCTACCATTTTAGCTGCTTTCATAAAAAATTGCGTAAATACCAAGACAAAAAGACGTAAGTGTACTTACGCCTTTTTAAATTTTTTACTCAATTATTTCAGTGTTATCTTGCGATTGGCTAAGATATATTATGTAATTTTATCTCACAACAGCTTCCGTCTTTTTTACGGTATTCATAGTGATTTTTTTAAATATTAACTGCTTCCCGCAAGCTCTAGGTCCGCGTTCTTTTTTGTTTAAGTTTTTTTACTTTGCATCATATGACGAACTAAAATCTATTTTCTTAAAATCTATCTGAGTCCCTCACGGTTTTTTTTTCTTTCTCCAGTACCTCTACCATGAGTTTTCCGTGCCGTCTAACGTTCACGTTCACATGCAATATTTGTATAGTGACTTTAGTTCACTATGTATACCGCTAGAGGCGCTGAAAAAATACCATACAAATATTGCATGTGAACGTGAACGTTAGACGGCACGGAAAACTCATGGTAGATGTACTGTACCTTTATCCCTTATTTAACTCACCTTCCACACACATCTATTACTACTATACTATTAGGTATTCTGTGTCTGATGTTTGCAAAAGGAATACTCACGTAATGTCCATTATAGCTTTATTCTTCGGCGCCAGCGGGTCACGGTTGGTGAACAAATCAGGGGTGTTGGCTCTCAGGGTGAAGTAGCATTCTATGGTTTCCTTCGTCTCCTTGACCTTGTAGTAGTTGGAGTGCAGGAACAGGAACACGTAGTCGTCTGATATATGGGGGAGATGCGGCTGACTTTTCATCCTGGAATAAGAAGGGTTTATAAGCTGGGTATATTTTTTTTTATCGATGGGGCAAACATGTTTCTTCGCTTCCAGTCACTCACAATTGTTTATTTACGCCAGCTTGTGATCGAGCACATTTAGAAGCTGAAGTTTACTTCAGACTACTGCTGAACTATACAGCGCGGCAAAATAGAATTAAGAAATGTGTCTAAAACCCACTTAAAAATCGGAATCGAAGGGGACAGGCAGATAATACCACTCTTAGGCTTACATTCAGAGACGACAGAAACGAGTCTAAGCGTGAACTTACGCTTCCATATGTCAATTTTACGAACAAATTTTGACAGATGGAAGCGTAAGTTCACGCTTAGACTCGTTTCTGTCGTCTCTGAATGTAAGCCTTACTGGTATCACTATTTATTGGGCCCCATTCCCTTCACACTTTTTACCCGGCCCTATACCGAGTACAATACTCAGTATAGGAGTAGATCTTAGAAAGTGTACCTCTCTATAATAGCAAGCAAAAATGCAAAAATGTATGAAAACACGTGCGCGCGCATTTGAGTGAATTTCTATCGAAAACGCGCGCATACTTTTTCCATACATTTTTGGCTTTACGGTAACCACGGTCTAAGGTCGAGAAAAACTCAGTATAGTCACAGTAAATAGAATTATTTAGAATATAATATGTGGTATATATAGGCACCACTGGCGAAGGGTGACAGTTTTAAAAGGGGAAGCCGTCCCAAAAAGGCCCTCTAAAAATTGGGTGCAATTAATGCTGCAAAACAAAAATCCATACAGTCTCTTGTAATCTATGTGTATAAGGTCTGGAAGAGCTCGACCTAACTGAATAACAAGCCATATTACGTTGGTCTATGCACTAACCAATTCCTAAAGGGAAGCCGATAGGAATGGGGTTGTATGAACTCTTCGCCACTGATAGGCACACTGGGGTCCAAACTCAAGACCTCAAAATCCGCAGCAAGACTTGTTTCAAATTAACCATGTAGTTAAACCATCAACGCGTTTGAATTTTTAACTGTGACCCATTTAAAGGAGTACTTGTAAGTCTAGAAAATATCTTTGAGAAGCTTTGATGATGTTAGCGTCTATCAACGCAGTGTAAGTACAGATAAGTAGCAATCCCTTCTAAATGGATGTAATGTAAGGTCTAGCATCTGAATGGATGCACAAACTATCGAGTTTATGTAAAGCGATTAAGTTTCGACAGCTAGAACTTCAAAGTGTATAAATTACAGTTGCATCACTAACAAACAATACGCTAAAAACCATGAACTGTAAGCAAACAGGTGAAATCTGAAATAGGGCCGCCATTTTGAAACCACATTGTCATAAAAAAGCGAGGGCAACGGCATGCGGCATACAGCCTAGTTATTAGAACTCGATTGCAACTTGATTGCTCTACGTGGTATGAACTATCAAGCATTCATAATATAGGTAAATCGCGCTGTAGATAAGAAATAGCTGTCGTTATTTCAAACCATTGGAGGTTATAAGCTATTGAATATTATGCTGGTATGTACAAAAGTGTGGAGATTATTGCTAAAGTCAATGGTCAATATGAGGCTTATGTTGAACGCCGGTAGACTTTATGGGCTGATATATATTATAGAAACCGCTAAATAACAAGACTTATAAATAGAACTTCTTAATTAGCTATAGATACATGTATTTCTCTTGAAATATAGATTTATCAGAATAAGTGTCTGACCGTAGGTAATTTTCCGAAGAAATGCCGAAGGTGCAATCTTACTTAGAAATCTTAGAACACGGGCAAAAAAATACGTAACAAACAAAGTAAATTTTATAGGTACCGTTAATTTTGATTGGTGTGTTAGGTATAGTGTTGTTACTAGTAACACCATAATATAGGTACCCCTGCCATCATTTGTCACCTACGCGCGACCTGCGCGAGTGCGTAGCGATCACGTTCGTTCGTTTTCAGCAGGTGGAAACAAAACTTCGACTGCGGCTAAACCTTCGACTCGTTTTTGGCCAAAGCCGAAGCTTTGGTCGGACACTAGTCACTAATCAGAATGTACAGTGTGTTGATCAAGACACACACAAGAAACCAAGGCACAAAAGAAGGATAAGAGTCAAAATAATAAATAATCAATCAAAGTCAAAGTCGAAGTTTTTTATCTCAACTGGGCCTCTGCAGAAATTTCAAAACGTGACTCGAGGTGCACGGTTCCAAGTGGGTTGGTCCTGGAGAATATACCGGCAAGAAACTCCATGGATAATCTTTTTCATAAAACAAAACAATCTCAATATCTGGGGCCCCGGCTAAAATTCGACCTGAATTTACACAATATTCCAAAAAATAAACAGCAAAGATCATAATAAGTGCCTCTATAATTTAAACAATGCAAGCAGGTAGGTACACTCAATCCACCCAATTATGAAAACAAGGGAAGCGTCATTAAAATTAGCTTGTGAAGACATGAAGCAGCGGGTCACCAGGGAAGCCGCATGTGCAGACGATAATCAGTTCCATACGTCTCCATCGTCAACATAATCTTTGATCTTATAATAGGCTTTCCCTATGAGGACAAGTTTAACACGAGTTTTAAACTTTTTACCACTCTTCTTTCATTCTATGGTCAGTATCGAAAACTGAAATACCTTTGAATGCTAATACGGATAGCTCATTTCCTAAAGGCCTTCACCACGATGGGCTATCATGTACTTACTTTATGCGAGTCTCAATTGCTTTTGGCAAGCAACCCTCGTGATACAGTATCGAGCTAATTTACTGCCATGTTTTCAAACATCCTATATTCTGTTCCCAATTCGTGGTAAGAGCATAAAATTATACCGGAGCATGTTATCTATATATTGTAGAGTCAGCATCAAAAATAAGTGGATGATCAGTCGAATTTGAAAATTGCTGAACTTAATTGAAGTGATGAGAGATGGGAGTCCCAACTTTATAATCGGTATTATTTTTATTAAGGTAGCTCGAATTTCAAGCTCTCACGATCATATTGAAGTTTATTACCAAAATCGATGTTTATTGAACATCGATCATATTTTTGTTACGCAGTAGACCCGTTGGCCCGTTAACCTAAGACCTAGGTTTACACATACATGATCGCACGATCTAACACGCATTTCAATTCACGCTTCAATTGCATTCGCATTGAGAACGCGATTGCATGTTACACTGCTCCCTTTAGCTAGCCACGCGATGCCTAGTCTTGCGTCGAATGGACTGCAAAAAATGTAATGAAACATGTAATATGATGAACTAGTTCCTAGTTTTTGGTTATGGATTTTATTTTACATTGTGTATGTTCATTTTATACAGCCTGTATCAAGTCAATGATGGTTTGGATATTTCATTTTAAAAAGTTCATCATCTGTTCGCGGCGGCCGGCCAAACATTACGAGTACTTTATAACATTCCATCTCAACTTTGTAATGATCATTGATTTAAGTATTAAAAAAAAGCGCGTGTTTAAAAAAAAACAATTTATGAAGAAAAAAGGTTCTCCTACTCCATTGCTGAATGCCTTATCAAATGTAATTATCATTATCTGCAGATATCAATTGATATGAATCGGTCAACCAATCACTACAGCTGATCTAATTTATTGATCACAGATTTACTTACAATACGAAATAAAAAATATATGAAGCTTTTAGAAATTAGGGCAACACAAGCAAAGCCACATACAAAAGTTAGTAACTCCTATACCGATGTAGGTTAGTAGAAGTAGTCCGCACCGACCCACATACCAGGAGTACAAAGGACTTATCGGGCCATTACCATATTATTGAGAGCCTCCACGAAGTAGGACGCCAATCCCGATGCTATTTACACACCTATTTATAAATAAAATGGGCTAAGCTTTAATCTTAGTTTAGAGCTTCTTCTAGCTTTAAACGTGTGCTTTTCAACCCAAACAAAAATTAAAATGAGTCATTTACTTAACTTTTATATTAAAAGATTTTTTTTGTATAAATTGCCTTCTTTGGAACTTGCTTCATACATGCTCAATGTCATGGAACAATTGAAAAATTGGCGGTTCCCTGTGAATAACAAAATCGGAAATACGGGCCTGAGACAGGCAGTAGAAGATCAGGCGGGCCACATAAGTCACTGCGCTCAACGCTCTCTTGGAAGCAAATCCAGAATGTGATATGTTTGCGGACGGATGGAGGATGATTTTGTCAGCATGCGAGGAGTACTGTGAGAGGACTGCATGCTAGTTGCGTTTTTGATAAGTTTAAGTGCATTTAATTAACTAGTGTAATTGGCCTACGGCGGTACGGTAATTTCAATAAATAAATAAGAGTTCGCAGGACCGACAACCGTTGGAGTAACCTTCCAAATGAGAAGCGGAGTGTGTTAAACGGCCTGCAAGTCTGCAACCAGGTGGTCAGACGACCTGACTAAGATCTGACTGTTGATATTGAAATTGTATAGGGAGACCTGTCATATTTAAATAAACTTCATAGTTCATAAGTATAAGTCATAGAAATAGTACATTATCGATAATCTCCATTTAATAGTTCTTATTTCTTATTATAAGTATCTAACTTATACAAATTGCGCAAACAATAACGCTATCTTCAACTCATTGTCAAGATTTTTCCCATGATAGTCTCGTGTACTTTTTACCCTACACCGACATTTTCTCGACCTCAATCGTGCTACCGTCTAGCCAAAAATATATAAAAAAAGTGTGCGCGCGTATAGATAGATAGAAGTTCATTCAAAAACTCGGTATATACTGAATTAAGAAGGAAACAACAACCCTTGGAATGATGTAAGTAAATCAAACTACAATTAACAATGAACATGAGATAAACCGCAAGACATTTATCTGCAGTGCAGCAATTACATGCTGTGTTACATCTCTAAGCAAAACACCTGTTTGACCAGTTTCCGAACTAAAACCAAAAACAAGGCCAAATGTGTCTCCGTATTATTATTACGTCAGTTCGGCTGCGTAATAGTAATAACTGTGGGACTCTTAGTCTCCTCACTACCACGCTGATCGCTCGATGCCTTGAATGGGTGACTGTTCTTTTCAAAGCAAGACACACCTGTGCTTCAGAGAGAGAACCAGTTCTTGTAAGAATATATCTCACGTCTCAAATATAGAGGGTCGACATTGAGACGTGGCAGTAAGAGCAGCTATACCCATAATTACCCATATTTTTGAAGATATTTCGACAATAGCCATGAATGCGGATTCATGGCTATTGTGGCACAATTTACTGAGTTTTTCTCGATCTCGACCATATTTTCCGTAACCCCAAAATTATTTGAAAAAAGTGTGCACGTTTTCGATACAAGTTCACTCATGATCGTGCTTACGCTACGTAACTACGGTCGATGTCGAGAATAACTCGGTATAGGCAAAGTATAGGGGAACAGTAGTAGTAGTATATAAGTTGGTTATACAGTTCTATTCTCTCACCCTGTTTATTGTAGCTTGTGTATATTTTATGTACCTATATCTAGTATTTATTTTGTAGTAAGTATACCTATATATTGATAGTTTCGAGCGTATGGCACTCGTGGGTTGCAGCTGAAAACCAGCGTCAGGTGGCCAGTATCTCTGCCTCCTGACATTATGCTGAGCTGCGGCCTTTTGGAACAATAACTCATTTTATGTTTTCTTTGATTTGTTTTGTTTTATTTATTTTTTATTGTGCTAATAAACTCTTTTTCTTCTTCTTCTTTCTTCTTTCAGTACGTAAAACAATGTGCGCGTGGTTTCGATAGTAGTTCACTCCAAAATACGCACGCATGGTGTTTTCATACATTTTTGACTTGACGTAAACTATGGTGGAGGTTGAGGGAAAACTTGAACTAGAGGTGCCTACGGATAGCCCTGGATTTTCGTCCACGGTTATTGATGTGAGTGACGTATATTTTTTCGTCATGCTCGTGAACGGGTGCTGTCTATCGGAACTGGTCAACTTGTAACTGCCATAGCAATCTTATTCAGAGGCAAATCATTATTATCCAAGTCATATTTTTATTCACATTGAATTACATTATTCTCGCAGCTCTTACCACAACATTGTACTGATCAAGATTGTAATCTATTATTTTAAAAGAGTTTCCATGGAGTTTCTTGTCGGTTCTTCTCCATAGGACCGTGCACCTAGAGTCTCGACATTTCATAAGTGCCAGTATCTGGTTTACATGAAATAAAGATCTATTCTATTCTATTAGACATTTGCTGGTACTCACCACTCCCTGATCTGCTGGATCTCGTCCTCATTCCCCTCGGGCTGCGGCTTCAGCCCGCGCAGGAACGGGTGCAGGTACTTAGTCGCCGACATCCTTGCAGCCGCTCTCTATCTGTAATATACATAGTGCTGTTAATACGTGTACTATACTATAACACCGTCACAATAGATCTTCGCAGGTCGCAGTGACAAAGGGGCTTAGTACCATACCTCTTCAAATAAATAATAAATACCCTGTACTCTCGAAAGGACAAACAGAGGTCATGGCGAGTCTTTTACTGGGCATTTTTTCTAAGACACGGATGTTAGGCGTTTATCTTAAGGCTTTAAAATTCGTTGCATCGCAAAATTACGACACATTCAGATTAAACTGTTGATAAAATTAATAATTCTAGACGTGGTATAACTTGTTTGTTTTTTTATAAGTTGTTCAATGGTTTTACAGCATAATCCTCCATTTTTGATCACGATGTCAGTCTCCAGAAAAAACTAAGTATATTATAAGTATATTATATAGTATATATTATAAGTATACCTATTATAAGACGTATTATACAATAAATAAATGTAGTTTTCAAAGCTACTCAGAATTAGTTTTTTTAAATGAAAAATAAATTAACGTTTCTCAGAAAAAATTAAGATGTGGTTGGTGGTGGTTGTGGTGTGGTTGTGGTGATGTGGTTGTTAATCAACAATTTTTTTTTTTTTAAACTGTATTTAATTAATTGACAATAATATTTTAATAAAAGTAAATACCTACCGATTCCAAAAAACTAAAACGTATAAAATAATATTCTTAAAAACTTAATAGCTTCTGAAGTTTTATTTTTTTAAGATTTTTTATTTTTTCTATTTTAAGTGCATAAACAATAAACATGCGATTCCGAGTGATTTGCCAATATCCATTGAAGAGTTCCATTTT
Source organism: Allophyes oxyacanthae (assembly GCA_932294325.1). NCBI lineage: Eukaryota > Metazoa > Arthropoda > Insecta > Lepidoptera > Noctuidae > Allophyes > Allophyes oxyacanthae. The sequence continues at coordinate 10,793,100 of OW028628.1, forward strand.
CAATCTCCGAAAGTTTTCATCAGATCTTCACTAAATGGTCCCATTTCGAAAGAATACTTTTGCAAACAAAAAAGAATCATTACAATCGGACTTTGAGTATAAGCAATCGGATAACAATTGGCGAACATAAAATATATCACTGACAAAAACATACAGTCGATTTGAGAACCTCCTCCTTTTTTGGAAGTCGGTTAAAAATAGCAGCACCATGTTCTATAATACTACGGAACGATTTATGAAATCCGGTAGTATAATAATTATTGTATGTTTCAAGGTAACCTTTGCCTTAATAAAGACCGAAGTCGCGACAAAAACATATTTCTTACAAAAATAATAAATTGCAGCCTGGCACGTAAAACTTTGCGTAAAAACAATAAAAACGACCAATATTTAAAAATAGAAACGACTTACAATGACACAATTTAATAAGTACTACAAAATGCCCAAAAAATGTTAATAAAAACAGTTGAATCAAAATGGTTTTAAATAGGTACTTTGAGTTGTTGAATTTCAGAAACAAATCATCAATAGATATTATGATTTGCTTATTGAATTATTACGTATCTACACTGTAATCCTTGGTATTTCATTCAAATTATCACGCAAGCAATAAATAAACACATAATAAAAGATAATAATTAACTGCCAGAAGTCATTATTCAGGAATAAATCAACCCTAATTGGTTTGAGCGGTAGAATATTAATTACGTTATCCTGGTTTTAAGGCTACGATAGCCTTCAAATTGTGCGTACTGCGTATTATAATTAAATATGCAGTGAAATTGTCTGATAATAAGCAGCTAAAACCATATCGATATCCGTGAGCTGAACCAATACCGGATAAGCACAATAGCAGTAACGATGTATAGTACTCGCAAATCTTTATGAGCCCTGAACTGAGCTCTGAAATCTCTCTCTCTCTCTCCCTCTAGCAACTGTAATAAGCGTACTATTATAGGTGCTAGAGGGAGAGAGTTCAGAGGGGTCATAAAGATTTGCACGTACTATACCTCGTAACAGAAAATAGTAGATACAAAGCTAAAATACAGGTACCATTGTTTCTGTTCCTCTTTAACCGTCTTCGAGGAGAATCTATGTTCGATGGGTATGTTTTTTTTAGAATAGAATAGAATAATATTTATTTGCATAAAACATGGTACAATAAAAGGTCTTACAATTAACATGATTGTGGACTACATGTTTCGCCATGGTCTACAATACACAACGGTATGGTATACAATTTTAATGTATGATCACCGATTTCTCGGAAATGGCTTAATCGATTTGGATGGTTTTTAAAACTGTATTGTATTGCAGCTCCCAAGGTGGTCCCTTATATTTTTCTATGACGTGAAACATACAGTTTTTCAGAAAATCTAGAAAAACCTTATTTACGAAATTGTCAATTTATGTTTGTTACCGGATATCTCCGCTAGTAGGATTTTAATTATTTTGATTTTATTTATTATAGGGTTGATCTTCTTAGATGTAATTCCATAAAATGGAGGCTTGTATAATTGTTTACTCCAATAAAATCGACAAATAAAAAAACAAAAAAAAAAGTTAATTTCTAAAATTATCTTCTAGGTATTTACAAGAAGTGTTTACATATTTTTTGTTCTAACCGTACATACTACTTACTACCTAAAATGGGTACTATGCGTTGTAATGATTCAACATAAAATTACTACAAGCGATAATAATAAAGAAACCCGACCTTCGCATATGATATAACAAAACGATTATACCTATCAGCATTGGATTAATATCCTTAAAATAGAATATTCTTTATTGTGCATCATTCGTAGTTAGGTATTTTTTTTATTGGTTTTTTACTTATGAGAACTTTTTGTTAATAAATACGTCTATCGCGATTGCTGCATCATCGTCGGTTTATGAAATTGTACTCAATGCCATCCTATTGAAGACTAAAGAGCTACATTAGCGGGAACTGTGTTGCGGTGACTTGCGGTGCGTTTTTTTTCGCCGCAACGTAATAACTAATAATACTTTGTTTCGGCTTTTTTCACAGTCCGCACGCTTGCTCCGTGGTTCGTATTTCAAAAATGCGAAAAAAAAATCGTTCGGAATTTTACCGTAGTGCGCGGTAGACCTAACATTATACAAACCCAGGGTTCTCCCTGACTACAACGCAGGGTTTCTGGAAATCTTAAGCGGATTTCTGACCAGTTCCGGCTGAACTCCGCAAGCTACCTAATGATTCTCGTAGTATGATCATTGTGAAGTACAGGTATATGTCTTATTTATTTATAATAATAAGCACACCAACAATATAACTACTACAATAATTCAAATAAAAAATAACAACCAAAAAGACATTCTAGCAGTCATACAAATAACAGATGTACATGACATTGACCATGAGAACATTAATAGAGACATAAAAAAAGAAAACAATACATAGTTACTTAAATTTAAATTAAACAAACTAAGTTGTACTCGATCCGCACTGCTCGCTTCGTTGAATTAGGGAGCGTCTGAATGATAAGAAACTCATAGAGAAAATGAGGTAATCTGTCTCAATGGACCTTGCATTATTATTATTCCCTTTATTTAATTTTTAACATACTTTTATATATTTTTAAATAATTTTACAATTAAATATAAAAAAATATTATAAAAACATTTAAAAATACAAAAGAGTAGGTAGTAGGCCACCGGCATCGGGAACAGGGTCCAAGCTACCGGCGGCTAGGGCTGCAGAGAAAGGAACCTCCTCACAATGCGTGCCGTGTCAAGGAGTACCGCTTTCTGTATCAAGCCCTTGATCCAGCCCCCCGACGAGAGCCTCATAAGATGTTGATCGAGGCTCTTGGCAATTAAGCCATTGGCCGTCACAACTATCGGTACTGCATTATTATTATTATTATGACTTATGTCATTTAAAGAAAGCTGAACCGATCCTTAATATCACACTAATAGCTTAATCTTTTATTTCCTAGTCATAATGATAAAGACATTTCTACTAATATTTTAATTTATGGGTTGAATCTCCAAAACCACCAACTGATTTTACTTATGATACTGCTTCCACCCAAAGAATCTTTTATTTAGCACAAATAAATAGCATATAGAATAGAATAGAATAATCTTTATTACACAAGAAAGTAGTTACAAAATAGTATGAAGTCCCTGACTCCTGTGCTAGGTGATATACCTGTGTTACAAGAGCCAGTGCCCTCTCCCAGTATATACATTTGAAACGCAATTTAAACGAGTTATTGCATCGCATTGACTGGTCAGGTGATCAGAGTTACCTGCCCACCAGTGCCGAAAGCGATGTAACAGCTATCACGGAATTCACTAATTACTAACTTAATTAGGTGAAATTTGGCTGTATGCAATCCTAGATGAGGTAAGTGAGAGAAAAAGTAACGTTGATTCTTTTTCTTTTTTATCTCTCTCCGACTTTTGAGATATATTATACAGCCTGATGCAATACCTAAGTATCATGTTGAGACAAAAAAAAGAATATTTAATTAAAAGACTATAATGTACCTACCTAATACATTGCTTTTCAATGTAAACTACATAAATAAAGCATTTTCTATTTTTGACCCAAAATGTATACCTAACTGCATAGTTATGAACATTTATACGTAATTATTTTGAGATATAAATTTTGGCTTTAAATAAATGAGTATTGTGTTAATCACGTTTAGAAGTTCAAGCTTATTATGAATTAGGTACAAAAATATAAGAAAACATTATGTAGGTAACGCAAAGAGAATAACATAAGTTTACGCCCTTATTCCCCTAAAGGGACGACAGAGATGTCGGTGCTGTTGTACACCCATATTATGGTGAAACCCATGTAATAGGGCGTGAACCTATTGACATCTACCGGCCCCAGTTCTGAACTCCGCACTGTTACTGAAGAACTCCATACAGAACAACTTAATAACACTGCCTGATCCGGGATTCGAACCCAGGATCTTACGAATCACGTTCAGCAGTCGCGCTTGCGTCATTTAGTCCCACAGAACACAGAAAAGAGGTTACTCCAATGAGGCAATTAGCAAAGCTAGAATAAAAATACTGTGGGATTTGAAAGAATTTATGAATCAGCCCGTTTACCACCCAAGGTGGCACAACTTTAGTCAAATAAAAATATATTTTTAAATATTATGTACCTACATTATCGTTTTGGAATGCCACAAGGCACCAATTTTAGATCTTATAGTATTACTGAGTTCGGTACGGCCATTGTTTTAACAAAGCCGATAGATCTCGTCGGACTATCATAATTAAATAAAATTCTTTGGAATATAAGAGGATGAATTGTGGGACGAATTATCATAATCCAACAGACAACACCGATTAAAAATTCAAATTAAGAATTCTCTTTTTGTCAGCCTGTATTAAATAATCTACAATCTCTTTGCTATGAAGCCATTCAGTAAAAAATAACTCTAGTTTTAAAAATTAAGAAAATAAAAACATCACGTAACGAAATGTTGCCAGCTATATCAAAATGATGGCTGTTATAGTATTTTTATTCTGTTTATTACGAATTATAATCCACATTAAGGCTTTATTTGCACAATCTCGTAATGTTTGAAATTCACTTTCTACGTTAGAAAGTGACGCGTGGAAAGCCGGTACTGGGACTATGTCGGTCTCACTCGTGGATATTTACAATAACGCAACAAAATTTACAACCAAGGTAAACCTACTAAGAATACAAAGAGGTCAATGTCTACAAGGGTATAGGCAGAGAGTTTAACTTGTGAATACATAATACCCCCCCTCTCTTTTAACCTGCAAATCTGTCCATCCAAAGATTTTCTGGCAGAAATTGCCTAGTGCGATAAGATCGCCCTTTGTCTTAGAGCGGTGTTAAATACTCAAAGGCCTTTGTACATCTCTTTTTCTATTTAATTTTTTTTTTCTCTTTCTGGTATGCAAAGCATTCTATTGTATTGTATTTGTAGATATTCCTTTTTTCGAGAAACATGATTAACTCGACTTATAACTACGTCATTATTTTAGCGTCGCAAGCGTAATTTAACGTGAGTTCTTGCGTCCAATTGCCAGATTAGGTAAAGTGTTATTAAGTTTTTCTGTCAGAAAATTCTTAGGTAGCAGCTGAGATTTTTGCATAGTCCCCGGTGGATAGCGATAGTCAAAAACAATACCTCCACCTCTGCCTAACCCTTCGGCGAATACAGGCGTAATGCTACGTAAGTAGGTACTGTAAATAAACTAACCTAACATGGATTTATACGATGTAATATAACATTTATCACTGCTCCGGCGCAGTATGTTAATAGAAATACAATCAGCTAATGTTATATCTAACAACATGCAAGTTAACCAGGCTAATTAAGCAAAAGTAACTTCAGTACTTTGATGTATAATTATTGACACAACAAGGTAATCCTAATTAAAATAGGTTACCTTGCCTATGGCTGGAAAAACATATTATAATTTATGATCTATTTGGTTCACTTGTCTTTGAGGTAAGGTGCCTGCAGAATTTCTTGATATTTCTGGAAACCGAAACATTTTCAAAAAATCTGCATATCCCTTCGTATAAGGTTGGACGGAAAGAGTACACCATAAAATTATTATAGAGTTTATGATACATACAAAAGGGACTTATCATTATGAAAAAGTTTTACTACTTTTACTATGAAACAACGAAGAAATCGCGAACACACTTTAACAAATACTAACAAACAAACATAAATAATTTTAGCTTACTATCGTTAGTTTCTACAAACGGTAAAGTCGTAAGAGCTCAGAGAAACCGATTTCTATGACTATTAGTGTCAAACAAAATATTTATCTTTAAATCCAATTAGTTATATGAATCAGCATAGATTTCTAAATAATCTTCATACACCAAGCATGAGAAAAAAAAATCATGACTTTTGTTGAACGCATGCCTTCCATGCAAAAGGGTCTGATTTCGAAACCGGCCCGCACCTCTGACTTTTTGAATTTATGTGCGGATCAGAATTTGAGTATCACTTGCGCTAACGGTGAAGGAAAACATCGTGAGGAAACCTGCACATCTAAGAGGGCCTCGTACAATTCTCGATGGAGTATGTAGTCCGTCAACCCGCACCAGGCCAGTGTAGTGGGCTAACTCTTCTCATTCTAAGAAGAGGCCCGTGCTCAGCAATTGAACCGTAATAGGCTATTTTTTTTAAATGACTTATGCCAAAAAAAAGGCTTCGCGAATATGAATGTTAACGCGAAATCTACAGGAAAAAATCCTTCACGAATGCCAAAACATATTGAGATTGTCTGGTGCATCCTGGGCCGTCAGCCTGAACACCACTTATCTGGATAATCTTTCCATCACAGCAGGAGCAACTCCCATATTGTCATGGCTCTTGCCAATCAAAAAAGTAGAAGGACACAAAATTGAGAGTGCACAGGAAATCTACTATAAATCTTAGATTACTATAAATTGTACCCACAATACCAGAGATAAATAACCAAACCGTGAAAAACCCCCGACGCCAACTAGAAAAAGATTTTCATGAAATATAGCTAAGATGACACCCGATTAAACTAGCTTTCAATTTAAAAAACTGCATTGAAATCGGTCCATCCGTTTTGGACCTACAATGCCATAGACAGATATACAGATACACAATACAAACCTATAAAACCCTCTTTTTTGTAGGGGGTAAACAAAAGACGAGGCAATGTTTAAAAAATAGGGGTAAACCAATTACTGATGCACTAACCAAAATTAGGATGGTAATTGGTAACCCAGTCGTCTATGACTCATGAAGTCCAAGGCTAAACCATTGGCAGTGACAAAATGAAGGCTAGACTTAATAGGTAATGTATTCGTTAGACCTAGGTAAACAGTTCCTCTGCAACAAGGCCAGTGACCGTATGCAACTGGTAGAGGTAGAACCTAGGGCTGGCGAGTAATAAAAGCATTTCTTAATATGATGACTCAAGGACTAAATGCCCAAAGACTAATTAAGTACTGAAAGCTGTTAGCTTTTTGCATTGTTGTGTTCCTAATGGTAAGCAAGATCGCCAGTGCACCTTGAGGCTAGTAGTAGCGTCACCAGCGCGCAATTGATGGCTCTGGTGTTGCAAGCGTCCATAGGTTAAGGTAACCGCTTACCATCAGGCAGGCTGTATGCTTATTTGCCACCTTAGTGATATAAAAACAAAAAAAAACTTTTGCCAAATTAAGGCAAAGGTTGCTGTCATGTCACTCATGTCGTATAAGGAGGTGGAGATTGCACTGGAAATGAATGATAGAGAGTGCTGCATCAGCTACACCGGCAAGAGCAAAGATCATGAAGTCATGTTCAGCGCATTTTTTATACAGGATACTTTTTATGTAGTGCGCAACATTTGCAGTGTGATTCAGTGTCCGTTCCCAAATGCAACCGCAGTACTAAAATTCACTCCAAAACAAAATTAAAAATTGATTTTGCATGGTTTGCGCTAGTAGATTATGCGTGCCCCGCCATACTTAGTCGAATTTTCGTTTTGTTTTAAACTCCAATAATGTTGTTGCATTTAGGAACAGAGACTGAATCACTCTACAAATTATGCGCATTACATGAAAAAATATCAAGGTCGAAGTGCAAGGAAGTGTCTCCATGAGTGAAGAACCATGAGATCGTCTGATACTCCCACAGTAGTAGTCATCCCCGATACCACCATACTGACAAACTTTTCCACTACGAAATTAGCGATTCCCAATGTGACAGCTCGTGCCGACACGAGGGATGAAGAAAGATATGTGGACTTATTCTTAGAAAAATATGATAATAATGGAGATGCTGCAGGCCTGCAGCTCATCCGCTTTACAGAACTAGCGGAACCAACACAGCCACATGTCGTGACGATTATAACTGTAAATAACTACTCACAGATTGCTATAGTAATTGCCTTCGAGCACCTCTGCAACATGATTATATCAATTGCCCTCTATTAGAGATCATGCGCCTGGGTATAAAGAAGATGAAAAACTGTACTTTTCTATACTTAAACAAAGCAGTAATGTTTGTTTGTGACTAGTAATCTAATGAACTAGAAAAACGATTTTGGATATACTTCTCTTTCATCCTTTAATAGCGCATGCGTCTACGCAAGTGAATTGATAAGTTTTTTTTAAAACCGTTTCCTCTCTATTATTTCTCCTTTATCGAAGGTATAGTTTACAAACATACATCTCACATACACATCCAGACCCAAAACAACTATCTGTAGATCATACAAATATTTGTACCGTGCGGGGATCGAACCCGCGGCACGTAGCGCAGAAAGCTATCGCTTAGCCACTGCGCCAACCGTGTCGTCGTTATAGAATAGAATAGAATCTATTAAGACCTTAGAAAGAGACGGATATATTTATAACCTGGGTTTTACTAGACTTGCTTAGACCATCTTTTTTTAATAAGAGGGAATATGTTTTCTCTAATTTCTCGGCGCGCCGACCCTGCGTCATGACTCGTTCAGCCGTACCGTGACCGCTCGTCTCATAACCGTCACGTAACAGTTACGTCGATGTTCACCGTAAACACGCGAGCCGATGCGTTAGCTGTAAATCAGCTTCAACAGTAATCGGATTATGGAGCTTTTCTACTCCGTACGTACTTCCGTAGTCCGCCAACCCGCACTAGGCCAGCGTAGTGGACTAAGCTCTTCTTACCCGTTATGAGAAACCATTCTCATTACGAGAAGAGGCCCGTGCCCAGCAGTGGGATAGTAATGGGCTGGATATACACGGTTAGATAGAAAAAGTATATAAAGTCGAAAGGGGGTCATTGTACTACACCACAAACCAGTGTTGTGTCTAGAAACTGGCACAATGATTCCTTATAAGTAATAAATATTATTAAGCACTAAGAAAGGGTTTTAGGAAATTCAACCATTGAAAAGGGTGTGAAAGTTTGTTTAGAATTCCATGAGGACACCATTTAATTATATGGAGCTAATATCAAAATTTTATATCCATTAGAACAAACAGATACGTAGACAAATGTCTGTTAACCCATCGCAGTCTGCTGCTAAATATACAAAGGCCTTCGAAAAGGGGAGATAAAGTCTTTATCATCCGGCCAATCGGGCTGTTGATAGCGGGGGCTTACTATGAAATTTAACTGCCCAGACATGTCCCGTATGAGCTAACCTCGCACTGTATAGGCTTTTGCTACAGTGAAAGGTCAGGTTATTCTGGAAATTTCTGGGCAGTTCAATTTCAGTCCTGCTATAAGAGCTCGTAGTAAGCCCCCGGGGCTACCGTTGCGGCTGGATAAAACCCGTTTCCTCCACCCTTTGTCTCCTTAACAGAAAACAGAACGAAACCTCGAAAGAGAAATGGTAAAGAAATTGTTTTTTCCCCGGGTTTTTTACTAGGCTTTTACTCCACTGTCAAGGGGGATATCACAATCAAGATTATGATGACCTCACAGTGTCTTTCTTACATAACAGACTGATGTTAAGATGTCCGTAGTCCGTACTGAATGTCCTCTAAAGACTGCAAAAGATAATAATGATCAAAATGGAGAGGATACTTAGCGCCATATTCACCGACAACATAACGGATGTTTAAATAAAAACGGCCGTTTACCTATACAAATTTTCATGTTAAACGGGTTTCGTCTTTAACATCTGTTATGGTGTCGGAAACCTTGGGCCTTAGTGCCGGCATCACCAAGCTCGAAGATGCAAGTATTGGAGACTGTTCAAGTTAAAGGAACTCAAGATTTGATCACTGTTTGAAACTATACAATCCCAATCCCAGTCCAACCAGATAGTTAGACTGCCGAGTGCCGAGTGCCGACCCCAACGTAGGAAAAGGAAACACAGATGATGGCATTGAGTAAATTTATTCCCTTTAGAAACTCCTATGATAGATACACGAGATGAGGAGCTGACATCTACTTCAAATGTATGAATACAATTGACGACATGGTTGGCGCAGTGGCTAAGTGATTAGCTTTCTGCGCTACGTGCCGCGAGTTCGATCCCCGCACGGAACAAATATTTGTACGATCTACAGATAGTTGTTTCCGGTCTGGTTGTGTGTGCGTGTGACATGTATGTTTGTAAACTGTACCCTCGATACAGGAGAAATCCTAATGAGGGGCAACGTTTAAAAAAAAATAGAATTTAATATTTTAAAAAACTTCATACTATACATTTTATAAGTACTTTAGGACTTGGATACATCAATACATTATACAATAAACTTCTCTTTCACAAGATAATTATGAGTACTTACCTTAAACAAATTGCACAAACAATATCGCTCTAAATTCTTCAACTCTTTGTCAAGATTTTTCCCATGATAGTCTCTTGTGCCAAGTTTTTCTCAACCTCAACCGTAGTTACCGTAAAGGCATAAATATATGAAAAAAGTATGCGCGCGTTTTCCTTTGAAGTTTACTCAAATGCGCCCGAGAGTTGTAATTGATACATTTTTGGCTTGACTACGGTCGAATCGAAATACGAGAAAATCTCGGCATAATGGTACTGGTATTAATATTAATTGCTCTAGCAATTAGTGTATGAGAAACCTAGATAATCACGTACTCGTTAGTAGTCATTACAAAAAGCAGCTAGAACGTGGTATTTTTTTTCTAAATGTATTCAAAGCTAGAATCCAATAAATTATCAAATTTATTTTACGTTTCTTGCCTTTCTCTTATAACTAATTAAAATTAGATTTGCAGATTTAACTTTTACGAAATTTACATGAATAATTTTGAATAGAATAGAAATCGAAATCTTTCTTTGAACTTCCAATGGAAGACTACAGCTAAGTACCTACATAGTTTCATAAAAAAAAAATAAGAATACCTATTATTGAATTACATAAGTAAAACACATTTCGGAACTAGTAGGTAACAATTATTCGTACATAATAATAACTCACGTAATCTTCTGTCTAAACAAACGAACATTACCTTGTAGTGAAAGTCTATTAAATTATTCATATTTGAATAACATAGTAACACAAGATCGAAGCGCGCGGTAAATTCATTCACAGGTATTGCATCTCCACGCAGGTGGACTTGTACCACATTTCACAGGGACCGGATATTGATACTTCCGCAAGTTGTATAAGGACTATAATCGCATGCTCAGTTTTGGCGGGATTTGTAGTGGGAATGACAGATGACCAATCATACATACATAGACTTAGATAATAAAGGTGGCAATTACAGAGTATAGGTCCACAGATCACGGCCTCAGTTATTATTTATCGACTTCGCCATTGCCTCAATTAACTCATCAGCAGATAGCATAACGGTACTTATACTTTTTATCAGACTGTTTCTAATGCGCTAACCGCTACAAAGCGGCAAATCTGCCGTGTCAACAAACTCAAAAATGTCGACACCGGTAAAAAATTCACACATAGATTCCACGTTATCAAATGACGTTTTGTTCAAATAAACATAATACCTTATCACATAATGATACTGAAAAAAAATATAGAACTTACTTTTTTAAATCCTTTTAGGGAATAATAACAAAAACACGAGCGTTCGTTACAAACAATTTCGTTCACTCGTACTCGTTTCGTTTCGTAATCGCGGACACGGCGCGGTGCACGTGTATTCACACTGACACATAAACAGCGACTGGCCATTCGACTCCACACCTCCAACCTCGTTAAACTTGTGCCGGAATAAAAAGTTAACTTTCTAAATTCGAATTTGCAAATCCACCGTGCGGACAGGTGAGGCTAGTGCTCTATCAAGCGGGCGATATCTATTAACTAACACTACGTCAAAGAATCGCAATTACAACTCAGCTTGTGGGAAAGGGGCTTTATTGTTAGTTTTATACAATAAAGGTCGCAGTTCAGAGGGCTTGAACCTTTTATTGCAAGTACTTTCAACCTTGAGTACAGTACTTAGGTACCTAGTTCATAGTTACGAGACCGTAGTTTTTTTGTTTTTCAATCACATTTTATGTTTCAGCACACTAAAATAAAACTATGTAACACATTAAAATAACAAGAGCTATAAAAAATATAAGTAATAAAATTGCAGTGTATTGTATTTTCATTTCCTATTTTGTTTTATTCTTTGAAAGTAAAATGTTTTAGAAAAAGTATAATATAAAAAATAAATTCCCAACAATAATGTTGACGTTGTTAAACATATATATTTTGTTTAATTTTAATTATATTTTCGTAGAATGTATAATTCCCAGCTCAGACAGCTTGAGTGTTCGTAAAAGTAAGTAAACTTGTTAAATGGTCCTTCTTTTTAGAACTTTGGACTAATTACTAACAAAACTGCTACCATTCCCTTCATCTTTAAGTTCCTGGCTTTACATGGAGTCTGAAGTCTGTTGATCTAGAATTGGCTGAACACCTTAGTTACAATACCAATTAAATTTCCTCAACAAAAGAGTATAAAAACCCAGGAATATAGAGACATTGAGGTCATGAAAACGATCTAACTACGATTGACTTTTATAACTGGTCCATTCATTATTTAAAGCGACCCAGTGGTAAACAATTAGTCATAAATCGGCTGCATACAAAAACGCACGCGAGCTAGCTAACTGTGTGTATTGCGTCAAAACAGTATTTTATCGTTTAAAATAAAGACTAGGTAGCAGTGGCGAAGAGTCCATACAACCCAATTCTCATCGGCTTCCCTTTAGGAATTGGTTAGCGCATAGACCAACGTTATATTACATTATTTACTCATCCAACTGACAAAAAAAGGCTTGTTATTCAGTTAGGTCGAGCTCTTCCAGACATGACTATATTATATAGCTTACAAGAGACGGTGTGGATTTTTGTAATGCAGCATTAATCGCAGCAGTTTTTAGAGGACATTTTTGGGACGGCTTCCCATTTTAAAACTGTCACCCTTCGCCACTGCTAGGTAGGTATTGTTAATTTCATAAAATCCAATTAATATATTGAAGTTTGTGTTTAAACTAATCTATACAGGAAATTCATAAGCGATTCGGTCATTTCCCTGTAGAATGATAAGCTATGTTTTTAAAGAGCTGATTTTAATATTTTTGACTCACCTGTAAAAGTTAACCAATCATGTAAAGCCTTTTGTAAAGCAGTTACCAGAATGATGTCAAAAGCATGATATATGTACATAAACATCAGTTCTGAATGTTTTGTAATTGCTGAGAAAAATTGAGATCCCCTGTTACCAACATTTTCAATTGGGAATCTCAATTTGAGATCCCTGCCACCAACATTTTCAGTTGAGATCCCTGCTGCCAACATTTTCAGTTGAGATCCCTGCTGCCAACATTTACAGTTGAGATCCCTGCTGCCAACATTTTCAGTTGAGATCCCTGCTGCCAACATTTTCAGTTGAGATCCCTGCTGCCAACATTTTCAGTTGAGATCCCTGCTGCCAACATTTTCAGTTGAGATCCCTGCTGCCAACATTTTCAGTTGAGATCCCTGCCGCCAACATTTACAGTTGAGGTCCCTGCCGCCAACATTTTTAATTGAGATCCCTGCCGCCAACATTTTTAATTGAGATCCCTGCCGCCAAAATTTTCAATTGAGATCCCTGCCGCCAACATTTTCAGTTGAGATCCCTGCCGCCAACATTTTTAATTGAGGACCCTGCCGCCAACATTTTCAATTGAGATCCCTGCCGCCAACATTTTCAATTTGACTCATTAGCTAATCGCGCACGTCTGTGGCCGAGAACGTCTGAATTTCGTCCTTTAAAGAATAATTATTGACACAATGCTTTTGTGTATTCTTTTTATTTAAATGTGTTTTACTAATAAACCTGTTACCAACATTTTCAATTGGGAATCTCAATTTGAGATCCCTGCCACCAACATTTTCAGTTGAGATCCCTGCTGCCAACATTTTCAGTTGAGATCCCTGCTGCCAACATTTACAGTTGAGATCCCTGCTGCCAACATTTTCAGTTGAGATCCCTGCTGCCAACATTTTCAGTTGAGATCCCTGCTGCCAACATTTTCAGTTGAGATCCCTGCTGCCAACATTTTCAGTTGAGATCCCTGCTGCCAACATTTTCAGTTGAGATCCCTGCCGCCAACATTTACAGTTGAGGTCCCTGCCGCCAACATTTTTAATTGAGATCCCTGCCGCCAACATTTTTAATTGAGATCCCTGCCGCCAAAATTTTCAATTGAGATCCCTGCCGCCAACATTTTCAGTTGAGATCCCTGCCGCCAACATTTTTAATTGAGGTCCCTGCCGCCAACATTTTCAATTGAGATCCCTGCCGCCAACATTTTCAATTTGACTCATTAGCTAATCGCGCACGTCTGTGGCCGAGAACGTCTGAATTTCGTCCTTTAAAGAATAATTATTGACACAATGCTTTTGTGTATTCTTTTTATTTAAATGTGTTTTACTAATAAACTTTCTTTCTTTCTTTCAAATTAACATCACTTATTTCAGTCGACAAAAAAATGATCGAAAGAAAACGCCAAGACACTTTAGACATGTGTCGGATTTTCGCTGCTGAAACTCAAAAAGAGAACTTTCAAAATGACAATAAAGCCCTCACTAATAAATATGCAAAAATGAAAATACACGAAATGAAAGAGATGAAAGATAAGAAGCCACATGTCAGGCCTAAGAGAGGTGTAGGAGCGATGTACGCGGTGAACCCGGCTTTGAATGGCGAAGATGAGCAAAGAGTTGAGAAGATCGTCGACAAGTTATATGATGACCTACAAGAGAAGGGAGAGAAGATCACTTATAGACGAAAAACATTGCTCAAGGCTGATGTAAAAGGAGTAAGTATTAAATACAGTACCATAAATACAAGATCCTACCTTTCTAGTCCCGATCCCTTTAAAGGGGTTATTGTAAACATCATTAAGAACAACTTTTACTAAAGCACCAAAAGAAAATTGGCGAAAAAAATCTGCTGTTCCATAAAAATAATTCAATATTCCTCGACTACTCGACTATAAAATCGATGGCACAGCAGATTGTTTTTTCAAGATTTCAGTGTTGGTTCCTATTTATAGTTTATAATCATGATTACAAAAACCCTGTTTCGGTTTTATACTCTTTCCATTAACCTTGTTTTCTGGTGACGCTGTATTGGTTGGTACCAATATTTTTGTGAGATTGTACTAAGAGTATGCATTTGAGACTTCTGATAGACCGATAGGTGCCGATAGTGTCAATGGCCAAAGGGTGATCATGATCGCAGTATATCGGAGGAGGTGCAGAGTTCGCCCGACTAATTTCTTCAAGAAACTTTCCAGCCTAACAATAAATAACTAACAATTTATTTTTGTTTTTACAATTTCAGCAAGAAGGGATAACAAACGATACCGGGAGAAGGTTCGACTTCGCACCAGCTGAAATCTTAGGACCCTTATCCACCAGGAAACCAATAAACTACTCGATGCCCGTAACAGGAGGGACTCAGCCGCGATTCAAACACGGCATCGTCCCGTACTTCATTAACTCCAAAAATTATGGTACAAGATGAAGACCAATTATTATTCTCTGAGCGTGGCGTTGTATCGATAATAATTTTCCTGTAAACGCAGTTAGCGTTCACGATAAAAGCTTCACACAAGCGTTTTGCAACGCACGCACATAGCGCAAGGTTCTAGAACACTAGCTTCCGCCAGCGGCTTCTCCCGCGTGATATCTTTATAAATTATAGCCTATGTAACTCAGTGATAATATAGGTTCCTGCTGGTGAAAGAATTTTTAAAATCGGTCCAGTAGTTTTTGAATTTATCCATTACAAAAAACATACAAAAAATCTAATCTTTTGTCTTTATAATATTCGTTTAGACGTAGAAAATAACCCGATATTTAGCACTGAGGATGCGGTGGGTCTCCTTTTGTCGATAAGAGAAGCCTAAGAGATTAAGAGAACCCTAGCGTTCTCTCACAGACATAATATCTTTTATCATATTATGTCGATGACCTTGGATCAACGTATCATAAAATATAGATTTGTGAGAGAGCCAATATTACTAGATGCCACTGTTTCCTCTATACACCTTAAACTGTCATATAATGACTTAACAATTACTTAGTCCAAAAAACTTTTCAGACGCGCATCTTTCCGAGATAATAATGAAAGCGTTCGATTACTTCGAGAAGGCGACGTGCATTCGACTGCAGCGTCTACGAGAAAGGCCTCTGGACAGATCGTCTTTGAACACTGTCCTCTGGTTATACATCACCAACCCATCTGGCATCCGACAGTGCGTCCATAGCAACGATCGGACGGCTCTTAAAGGGGCACAGGTGAGAACTGTTACAACATTAAAACTTTGTCGTCATCATGAACGCATCCTAAGGAGCAAGATATTGAAGTACAAAAAAAATTGTTTGGTTAGCATTTAATTAAGTTAATTAACCCCTCCACGCGGCCGTAACGCTCTTTTTCGTGACGGAAAAATCCTGATAACGTCTTTATAGAAGTTTCACTTCAAAAAGGCTTGCTAAGTAATGGGGGTGGAAGGAAAGAGCCTCCACGAATGAAGAAACCTTAGATCGTCTGGTGCACCCTGGGTAGTCAACCTCGATACCAGCATTATTGACTGAATCTTTCCCCTACATGAGCGATTCTCATAATTATGATACCTCGTACTGACTCGACGGAAGGAAAGTAGATAGCGGGGTTGAGTGCCCAGATTGGGCCGGACTTTGTCATCGTCACTTGCGGAGGCACTTTTCTCACGTGTTCGTATTTCTTATTCACAGTTGATTGTGTTCGGCTACGACTGCATGTCCCTCGGCGATATAGTGCACGAAATCATGCACGTGCTTGGCTTCCCACACGAGCACATGCGACCTGATCGAGACCAGTACATCACTATCTTGTGGGACAACATTAAACCGGGTATGGAAACTTTTACCAGCTTTTATTACGTATTACAGCTACCGAAACTAGCTGCCGGAGAATTAGGTATCTACGATTGTGAAGATTTTAATAGAAGTTGCCAACGATATTATAAGTAAAAGGGTGTAGATAGGTTACAAGCGCTTCTTGAGTAGCACGTTAAAACTGTGCCAATTAGCTCACCTGCGTCGAACGTCAACGGAAGCGTGTTGTGTACGGAGTGTTCGATTATTTGCCCCAAAACAACCGAACGTGCTCCCAATAATAAGGCATCTTACTTCCACGAGTCATCTAATATAGTGTGACATTACAATTTAATATTACGATAGAATAAATGTATACGTGAGTGTGCCATTTGTGATAGCCGAACGTTGGGTAGGTATACTATCCTATCTACACTTTTTACTTATAATATAATTGGAAGGTGCTATCAAATACTCACGAAACTTGTTAATACATTTATCAGGATTTCCTAATTAATCATCATTTTAGGATACAGAAAGTACTTCACGTTGCTCGATAAGCCGGTCATTGAGAATCTGCCTTACGACTACGCCAGCGTTCTTCACTACCCTCCCCGAGCTTTCTCTAGGAATGGCCAAGTCACCATTTTGACCGAGGTATGTTCCTTCTTGAAGTAGTCTAAATAAATGAAAAAGTTTCAGCGTTTCTTCTCAAAAGAAACACTAGAAACCGGCGGCGCCATTATGCATAGAAGCAGTAGCTACTTGATGTATAAAAGAGTAGTAATCCACCTAGATAACAACTACTTTTACATATTATTGTATTAGGTATAGCACCTGCAAAATAATAGCTAAGGAGGTTAAATAAATAAATAATATTTCCAGTCCTAAATAATTTAAATGAATTCTTCCTTAGCCTAATATCAAAATCGGTCAACGTGAAGGTCTTAGCGAAATGGACGTAGAAAAAGTCAGCATACTATATTCCAATGAATGTGTCAAACGCAATAGAGAATACCTTCTGAAAACATGTCCAAGTGTAGTAAAATCCGACGCGAGTCCGAAACAGCCGACCCAACAAGAAATTGAAGACTATTTCGAGGATAGACTTTGGCCTTTCGGAGTGGTCAACTACAAGTTACGAGATAAGATGGAATTCTGTAAGTGTATTTTTTTAAGTCTTAATCAGCAACTATTTTCTGCCAACAGTCCGCTATCGAAGCTTCTCCCATAGTAAGAATACTAACGAAGGCGACAGACGTATTGATGGATCAAAAATAATAGAGAGTAATCTTATATTCTAGAATAGAATAAAATAGAAACACATAAAAATAGAAAAATAAAAGAGAACACAAAGATGAAACAATAATAACAAACACGAAAGAAAAAATAAACAAGAAATTTTACTACACTGACGAGCACACCCATAACGAAAGAGTTACTTGCTTCTGTGTTACATACCACCTTGTTAAAGTATACGTCCTTCAAAACAGACCTACACATCAGCCGTTACAACGGAAGAAGATTAGAGGACAATCCCTTAGTTGCCTTTTAAGAAACTGTGAGAAGACGCAATATCTACAATATTATCGTCTACTAATAAATGCACTTAATATTCCAGCTACCGAAGAAATAGAAAATATTAACGCAGTCATACGCCACATACAAAAAGAGACGTGTATAGAATTCCGTGATCTCACGTCGGATGAACCTCCAAAGAAAGAAGGGACATCCTCTAGCGAAAACTCCGATGCCAGTCCACCACCCAACCAAACAAGTAAAAAGAAAATCTGTTATTCTGTCATAAGTTAGGTCAAAAAGGATACCTACTATCCAATTAATTTTATAATCATGGGCGTACCTGGAAGAGGCTGTATGACATCTGTTTTAAGTGCATCAAATTACATAGAAACCCAAATGTCCTTCTAGCCAAGCGACTTGGCTGGTTGGAGTGTTCCCCGAACATCAGCACTGTCTTTTTTGGCCTAGGGAAAATAGCATTTATTTCAAGGAACACAGAAAATTATCCACAAGCTGAACAGTCCATCAGGGTAATCACAATGTACGCTCGAAATCGGAATCGATTCAATTTTGACAGTTCAACAATGTACATTGCGCAGTACGCTTTAAAAAACGTTCTGAACGACAATTCGAACAACGCAATGTAAATTCTTAAACTGTCAAAAGTGAATTGATCCCGATTACGAGTGGCTATCGTGATTACCCATTACACACCTTGGTATTTTAGAGGATATTCTTCTTTCGTTACCATGGTATGGTATGACTATTGATCATTTCAGTGAACCCATGAGACATTCCTATGAACACTAAAAATATTTAAATTATTTGGAAAACACAATAAAACTATTTTGTGTTTTGTAGATTTGGACGATGCAGGAGAAAAATACGTGCAACTTGGTGTGGGATCAGAAGAACACAAGGCTACACTACCGGATTTGCCGACGTCAAATGAAGGAGATTTACGTTTCGCTAAACTTAACGAAATTGATACTGATAGAAAGGTTGTGAAGAGTAAGGATGACAAAGGGAAAGGTGATAAAGGTACAAATCACCAGCTTTTTGATTTCCTGTGATGTCTCATATAAACAGGATATTTTTTTATGTAGTGCACATAATTCGTAGAGTAATTTATTTTATGTTTCTAAATGTTTGGGATTCAAATAATTATAACAACACGAAAGACTTAGTCTGGGGGCCACGCATAATTACTAGCGCAAGCAATACAAAATCAAATTTTCATTTTGGTTTGGAGTGAGTTTTAGTGCTGCGGTTGCATTTGGGAACGGACTCTCGATCACTCTTCAAATTACGCGCACTACATAAAAAGATATCCTATATAACTAATTAGAATAGAATAGAATAGATCTTTATTTCATGTAAACCAGATACAGGCACATATGAAATGTCGAGGCTCTAGGTGCGCGTTCCAAATAGTAGGTTCTATGGAGAAGAACCGGCAAGAAACTCGATGGAAACTCTTTTAAAATAATAGATTACAATCTTGATTAGTAGGTACAAGTAGGTAGGTTGTGGTAAGAGCTACGAGAATAATGTAATTTAATTATGTTTCGTTCTTTTCGGATGCCGTGTCATGTTGAAAACGGATGCCGGCGACATCTAGTTGTAGATATCGTTGGTTTCGGTTGGATGCGTATTGTCAACAATATCAGCATCGTATTGCAGTTGACAGTACGAATATTGTTACAGGCATCGATGCAAAAAAATCCGATGCTGACATCGGATGCTGGACATTGGATATTGATGCGCATCGATGATAAAAATTAACAAAAAAAAATAGAATTATTTGAATCGGTTCAACTGATACTTTTCTTAGATTTAATATTCATGATATACCGTTCGACTCAGAAAGCGTTAGCAATGTATCCAAATCGTATATCTACAGTTATGAAACGAGTGCAATCTGATGTAACGAGCCATTATGAACTGCACGCGATGAAAGAAAGTTTCCATTTTATTTGATTATATTACGCCTTTTAACTGTTATTTACTCCCTTAGCGAATCAAGCTTCATAAAACATTTTTTTGTAGTGAAACGTATACAGGGTTATTGATAAATAATAGAGCTTAAAGAGGTTATTGTACTCATCGTTATAAACAACTTTTACTATGGAACGAAACCTGAAATAGTGAAAAAAAATCAGCTGTTCCTTCCATACATTTACTGAGTACCTACCTATCTAATATTGAATTATTTATATAGAACCGCTGATTTTTATATCGCGATTTTAAAGACAAAGACAAAAATATTTATTACAGAAACTGTGTACAATAGTTATTTGTGCAACAAGAGAGCAAAGTCGTATTTTGCTGCGAGTGCTGATTTTGAATCTTGAGCAAGCGAAGGATTCAACGATTGAATCACAAGCGTAGCGAGTGATTCTAAAGTTGAATCCTGAGTGTGGCGAGGGATTCAAAGGCACGAGATGCAAAAAACTTTGCTCTCGTGTAACACACATAACTTTTCACTTCAGCAGCGAGAACACTTTAGGAGATAAAATATATTACGTAACATTATTGAAACTAGAAATAAATATTTACAGGTTAAATATCAGTTTTATTTGCAGTAAATACTTATTTTCGTTTAAATACAACAATAAATTAAAAATTCAATAAATTACACTTGACATAATTATCTTTTTGCAAAATTTCTTTAGTTAGTACGAAATTCCGAACGTGTTTGTCTTTGAGGTCGAATTCAAAATCGGAACTTCGAAAGGGCTGGTCTTTGTCTCTCTCTCTTTCTAATGGCGGGAAAGAGATAGAGTGTGAATGTTTCGAATTGTATGATTAACCCAAGGCTGAATAAGATATTCGCGGCTTTCTGAAAACAAAAATTAAAAAGTTACTTTGACTCACTCAGTGAGCAAAATCGCATTTTGCTCACTGATTTCAGGCAGCAAAACCTACATGTTTGAGCTACTGAAGTGAAATAGTTATTTGTGCAACAAGAGAGCAAAGTCGTTTTTTCCTGCGAGTGCTGATTTTGAATCTCGAGCAAGCGAAGGATTCAACGATTGAATCACGAGCGTAGCGAGTGATTCTAAAGTTGAATCCTGAGTGTGGCGAGGGATTCAAAGGCACGAGATGCAAAAAACTTTGCTCTCGTGTAACACACATAACTTTTCACTTCAGCAGCGAGAACACTTTAGGAGATAAAATATATTACGTAACATTATTGAAACTAGAAATAAATATTTACAGGTTAATTATCAGTTTTATTTGCAGTAAATACTTATTTTCGTTTAAATACAACAATAAATTAAAAATTCAATAAATTACACTATAAGACATAATTAAGAGAGGATTCTTTGGTCATTGGACATAATTGTCTTTTTGCAAAATTTCTTTAGTCAGTACGAAATTCCGAACGTGTTTGTCTTTGAGGTCGAATTCAAAATCGGAACTTCGAAAGGGCTGGTCTTTGTCTCTCTCTCTTTCTAATGGTGGGAAAGAGATAGAGTGTGAATGTTTCGAATTGTATGGATTAACCCAAGGCTGAATAAGATATTCGCGGCTTTCTGAAAACAAAAATTAAAAAGTTACTTTGTCTCACTCAGTGAGCAAAATCGCATTTTGCTCACTGATTTCAGGCAGCAAAACCTACATGTTTGAGCTACTGAAGTGAAAAGGTGTTTGTATAAATATAGGTATCAACAGCCTACCCAGTCGGATGTAGTCGGGTGTCGGGTTCAAGGTTGGTCCTATAATAAAAGGTGTTCATAATGACGATGACAATAACCTTTTAAAAGGATCGGGACTTGAAAGAGAGGACCTTGTATATTTATACCACATCATACATAATAATCATCTATATATTAATACGTGAAGAGAACATTGCGCGCACCAAGGAGTGTGAGATTTGGCATAATTAAAATTTATATTGAGAAGGAGTGCAGAAAGCTAAAATAACGGTCTAATTTCGACCACTAGGCGACCACTAGTACATAATAACTAAGCAATCCTTTTTTTGACAGAAAAGAAACCGGTCTTCCGAGTAAAGAGAGCCAACCCTCCATCTCCATCGAGGAGGCACGTCACCAACATCCTAGTGCTGGTCCGGTCACCCTGGCCTGGCTGCCGCTGCCCACAGCCTGGGAAACCCGATGGGTCTTATGTAATTTATTTAATAGCTATTGTCTCACCCAGCCTTTTTATTTTTATCAAAATAGAATACATCCTATATCACTCAGAGATAGTGTAGCTTTCTATTATTATTTATTATTATAAGCCTATGCTGTCCCAATACTGGGCAAAGGCCTCCCTCCCGTTCCTCCACTTCTCGCGATCCCGCGCTGTATCGGGCCAGTCTTTAAGAAAGGCGTCCAATTCGTCCCGCCATCTCCTTAGTGGTCTGCCGCGTCCCCGTCTTACTGTCTCAGGACACCAGTTCTGTGCTATGTGGGCCCACAGTTCGACCGGCATACGGCAGATATGTCCTGCCCAGTCCCACTAGCTGAGCGGCTTTTTGAACTACATCAATTATCTGCGTTTTTAGCTTTCTATGAGTGAAGGAATTTTTAGAATCGGTTCGGTAGTTCCAGAGATATCCCCTACATATAAAATCAGACATAAAAAAAACAACACATACGAAAATAAAATACAACATCAATACGCACATAGAAACGATAACCTAACCGTCAAAAACCCCCCACTCCAACTAGAAAAAGAGCTGTTACTTTTGAACAGCTCAACAGATTTTCTTGAAACATAGCTAAGATGATACCCGATTAAACTAGCTTTCGATTTTAAAAACTGCATTTAAATCGGTCCATCCCTTTTGGAGCTATGACGCTACAGACAAACACAGATACACATTACAAACTTATAACATCCCTCTTTTTTGTCCGGGGTTAAAAATAAGGAACAAAAGAAGCACGACAGTACTCAATAGTTAGTATCATCATGTGAACACCGTTTGTCATTAAGAATTCCACACAATCTGTACCTCTACCATGAGTTTTCCGTGCTTTTAGTGACTTTAGTTCACTATTTATACCGCTAGAGGCGCTGAAAAAATTCCTATACAAATATTGAATGTGAACGTGAACGTTAGACGGCACGGGAAACTCATGGTAGGGGTACTGTACTGATTCCAGGACTTAGTAATCAATACAGACTGCTTCAACACTGTGAATGATCTGCTGCACCTGTTCGTGCATGCGCTGGGGTTGGACCACCAGCACAACATGCACGACAGGGATTCCTTTCTACACATCGTTTGGGAGGAGCTTACCGAAGGTAACGTACAGTCTGCGACATAAAAAGTTACATTTTTCGTAATTTTACAATTCATTTATCAAAGAAGATAATTATTGACACAACACTAGCCTGTGACGCGACGACCGGTTTGGTGTCGGTAGTTGATTCTTGTCGTATTTTATGGGGACTTTATTGATCATATATACTTGGTATGTAATAATTTATGTATCTAAGTATTTATTTTGTAGTAAGTATACCTATTATAATATAATATTGATAGTTTCGTGCGTATGGTACTCGTGGGTTGCAGCCGAAAACCATCGTCAGGTGGCCAGTATCACTGCCTCCGGACATTATGCTGAGCTGCGGCCTTTTGGCACATTACTCATTTTATGTTTTCTTTGTTATTGGTTTTATTTATTTTTATATTGTGCTAATAAACTTTTTCTTTCTTTTCTATTGTTCAGAATACCGTAAGTTTATTGACTAGTGTAATGGACTAACTATTACACTAGTCGATAAACTTACGGTATTCTATAATAATTAATAACATTTGAAATTATTATACTCGTAGATGTTAGAATAGAAATGAAAAGGAAGCTGCCGCCTGCTGCGTCTGTAGGCTTCGCGTACGACTACCAGAGCGTGATGCACTATCCGTGGCTAGAGATCAAAAATGGGCGCACTAACATCATGTACCCTATCTGGGTATGTGAATTTTTCAGTAAACGACATTGGACACATATTGCAATTATTGTAAAACAACCGTTATTTTGGTTCACGCTTGCTTATGAAAACGACATCAATGTAAAAATTACGGTATGTAGTTTTCGGTGGGAATAATATTGGACATGGGTATCGTTATAAAAATCAATCCTTAAAATCCTAGCTTTGAAATAAACAAGGACCGAGAATTGAACCTTGCGGAACACCCTTATAGTGACACCATTTAAATCTGTAATCTTGAATAGGATAATTTTGATGTAGTGCGCTTAATTTGTAGAGTGATTCAGTCTCTGTTTCTAAATTAAATGCAACCGCAGTATTGGGATACACGTAAAATTCGACTTAGTATGGGGGACACGCATATTTTACTAGCGCAAGCCATACAAAATCATTTTTTTATTTTATTTTGGAGTGAATTCTGGTGCTTGGGTTGCATTTGGGAACGGACACTAAATAACTCTGCAAATTTTGCGCACTACGTAAAAAAATATCCTGTATATTATTTTCTGCAGAATGACGGCTGGGCGATGGGCCGTTGGCAAGGGCTGAGCTCCACAGACGTCCAAAAGCTAGAACTCCTCTACTTCAAACAATGCGTACAGAGAAAACAACACGCAGAAGAAGGCAACTAAACTAAAATAAACGAGATATTTGTCTGGAAAATATTTGATTTATATACTTGATAAGTGACCGTTCTTTACACATCGAGACCCATCCGTGCCTAGAAAAGCACGATTACCTATTTATGTCAGTCATCGGGCAATCAGCAGGCCTAAAAGTCGGGTGAAAAAATAAAATAGTAATATAATTATAAATATGTGTACACCATCTGTTTTTCTTATATGATTTTATGTGTTGATAATGTTGGTATGCAATAAGCATATATTTTCAAATTACCCTAAAAAATTGTAGGCAGATGATAATTTCCGTACTGTAGCGATGGTACGAAGCGTGCCATCGCGATGCGCGAAGATGTGCGAAGGTGGTCTGTTTTATGCATAGATTTAGGATGTACGAAGCGAAAATATTCTTAGTTTACGGTTTTATGGGATGACGAAATGAATACATTATGCACGCATATAATTATTACTGAATTTTTAAACGGAGGACTTATTCCAGCATTTTACCCATTTTGATCACAATGCCTACGTCACAAAACTACTTGGAAGGATTACTCCTAAACAGCTATATGACTACGAAGCAAAATAACTAACATGTAAAACGGCTATAAAGCAAAATGCCTCAAATTAAAACAACTTATCATTACTTTACCTCTAATGCAAAAGGACTTTGAAGTAAAATTTCTAAACATTAGCATGACTTTACGAGTTTGTACTACCAACGTTTGACAAATAAAAATTTAATAGCAAGTTATATTTCACACAAGAATATTAATTTCACAATAGGTTTCAACCTTTTTTTTTTTTCAAAAGTTTCTTGTACCTGAGTACCTAAGTACTTGATTTGTCAGTTTATGGGTAATGAAAGACTCATCAATATTTTTATTTTGGAAGTAGAAACACATTATATTAATAAAATAATACATGACATAACGTTTATTATTCCCGTTTATATTTTAGTTATATTTTTAGTCCGTTGTAGTGGTCTATCATCATTTTCAGCGCCTGGTTCTTTGGATTCACTTTTTTCTTCATCCACTATTCCACTCTGCCCAGAATTCAAAGCATTTTGGCATGTTTCTAATAAGTTGCCCACTTTACGCTTGTTGCACTCATGACCGAAGGCCATGCGGAGCTTCATGATGTCCAGTTGGGAGAGCTTCTCCGATGGGTTTATTACGAGGCCGGGTATCTGGAACATTTGTAATCACGTCAGTCCTTACACGTGCACTGCTGGATTTGGGGAACATAACCACTGTAGGTAAAGGGTTTCAAAAGTCGAGGATATTTTAGCCGTGTGGATCTTTTTTTTCTTTTCGGGCTTTCATCTGCTCGTGCCTAGCCAGTGTCAAGTGAAATGGTAGGTTTAATACACCTTGGTAGGACTGATATTTCATGTTACCACCATGCTCACCTGTATTTACTGCACTAATGGAAGTTTTATCTATAAAAGGTCCTACCTTTCTAGTCCCGAGCCCTTTAAATATTGTACACATCATTATGAACAACTTTTTCTATGGGACCAAAGCTGAAATCGCGAAATAAAATCTGCTGTTCCATACATTGGAGAGCACCTAATATTTAATTCTTTGAATGGAACAGCTGTTTTTGTTTTCGTAATTTTGTTGGTCTTATAGTAAATGTTGTTTATAATGATGAGTAACAATAATCCCTTAAAGGGATCGGGACTATAAAGGTAGGACCTTGTAGGTTACAACTCGATATTTTCAGTAAACTGTGAGGTACATACCAAAGGTGCTACAGTGGCTCCACCGTTCATGCTGTAAGCTCTGTCATGGAAGTGCATGACACTCATTGTATCATATTCAACCAGCACCTTGTGTGGAGATTCGTCCGTGCGCATGCGGAATAAGGGCCGGTATCCTGGCATGTCATAAATAACGGTTATTTCATGAAGCTATGTAATCCTAGCTGGATTTGAACTACGTCCTAGTTCAGATAAATCTGAAAATTGTATCCAAACGAAGTACTGAAAATACAATGCAACGCATAGATGGGACAAGTATTATGATCACTCGTGATATTGCGACATGAATATTTACATAAACTGCTTAGAATGTACTTCTTTTCTGACATTTCGAATTCATATCTAATTGTGTGGATCAGATTTTGATAATCACTTGCGTTCACGGTGTAGGAAAACATCGTGATGAAACTTCCACACCTGAGAGGGCTCAATAAAATTCTCAGTGGTGTAGTGCGCCACCCCGCACCAGGCCAGCGTGGTGGAATAAAGCCTTCTCATTAGATGCCTACGATTATAACAAAAATTGGGAGATTGTATTAAATAGAATGCGAAATGAACGGTTAGTTACATGAGGATGTTTTTGTATACAGCAATAAGTACCATTGTAATATTAGGTTATGTTTAAAATATATTATAGGCTCCAAACACCAGGAAACGGCATCGCGACCGGCCCAGAAGAAGGTGGCGGGACGAGTTAGACTCCTTTTTAAAGGATTGGCCCCTAACAGCAGCAGACAGGGAAAAGTGGAAAGAGGGGAGGCCTTTACCCTGCAGTGGGACACCGTAGGCCCATAAAAATAAATATTGGCCTATGTCTAGAAGTGAAGCAGTGATGGGCTGAAGTATATCCAAATTATTTATAAGTATCAACTTCTTACTTGGCTGTATATTCTGCCACATTATCCTGATGTACAAATCTCGCTGTGGATGAGTCACCTCGTCTCTGAAGCCTAGTACATGCAGCAATGCATGAATTATATCCCGGCGTTGCATGCAATCGTAACCCAGCGTCATGATCTGAAGAAGTATCAATTTCTTAACTGTTGAACTAATCCAGCCAGTATAAATCACACGCAAGTGATTGAGACTTCTTGGGACAAGAGCCTCCGCTAGGTGGAAACTAGCCCCTTGATAGACAAGACCTTTTTACGGATATGTTAACCCTATTGTACTGTCCGTACCCGAGAGCCACGAGTCGCAACGTTCAAAGCAAATTCGCTCTGCGCTACAAGCGTCAATAAACTAACCGTCAAAAACCCCCGAATCCAACTAGAAAAAGAACTGTAACTTTTGAACGGCTGAACAGAAATAGCCATGATGATACCCAATTAAACTAGCTTCAAATTAAAAAAAAAACATTGAAATCGGTCCATGCGTTTTGGAGCTAGGATGCCACAGGCAGGTACACATATACACAGATACACATCCAACGAATAACAGGAATAATAAATTGTCACTAGTACTAACCACTTTCTAAATCTTACACAAAAATAACAAATTTCATTCTAAATCGTGCCAGTAGGTACTCTCTAGATACCCAAAGCAGTACTCGTGAAATACTCATCAAATGGATTAACCTTCACAACAAGTGGAAGATACTGGTATCCCATGTTCAAGCCAAATGTCAGACTTATGGACTTCTCTCTTTGTCATAAATACTCGCATGACAGCTTGGCCCTTCGGCTAACGTGCTGTTCGAGGCATAGAGAAGTCTCCTAAACTCTAAGCAGCCACCCATCTTAAACAAGACCGCAGCAACCGCCACTTGGGCCAAGTTCACCGACAATACTTATAACAGATGTTTAAAATGAAATCAGCCGATTAACCGTACAAAAATTCATGTATAAACGCCTAATTTTGCTCTAATCGTCTGTTATATTGTCGGTAAACTTAGGCCTTAGTCTCATGTATCGTTTGATCTGTGATTGATTTAGCTATTAGCCCCGCGATCACCTGCTCCAATTAAAAAATTGTCTTACTGCTGTTCCACCGTCTCCAAGAAGAGTATCATGCGAGCACTCCCTGACGTTGTTGGAGTTTACGATATTCAGCCAGGTGTACCCAAGGTATTGCCCTTCTGGTTTCTCCGGTATTTGCTTGAAGACCACGCAGGAGACGCTCTCAATCATATTCATGGCCATGCGAATGCGATTAGCTATAATTTTATCTGGGGACAGAAAAGGGTTACTCTCTATAAAAGTTTTGGTCATGAATAAAGGCACCTTATCCATTTTTTTTTAAATATTTAAGTTTTACATGACTTTATACAGTGATTATTAGTATGGGGTGGAGGTATTACTCGTGGAGGCTCTTTTTGACCCTTGCAGGTGCGAATACAGAGGGGGCAATGGGTGCAATTGTCCCTCCCCTGACTTCGATCAAACATTGCTTTTTGTATGGAGAATTTGAGGTTCGCCTTACTTTCGCTAGGGGCGATTGTTTTTAACACGCTTTTATTAGCTTCACCTGTAACTAACTAACTATGTAAGAAAATCTTGGAAGTTTTTGACCCACTTCCCGGTTTCCGATTGAGCTGAAATTTTGCATACACGTTCAGTTTGGATGACTAAAGCGTGTTCTATAGTTCTTTTTGAACTATAATATTTATATTATTTCTCCATACAGAAAACAACTAATGGAACGTTTCGGGTTTCCGTAATTAGTCAAATACAAGTAAGTATTACATGTACAAATTAAATTTTATCAACTTTTTGTATAGAACGAATTTTCTGGAAATTAGGTCAAATCACACAAAAATCCCCCCCGCCCCTTTCTTTTCTTTTTAGTCTGTAGTGAAAAAAATATTTGAGTTATTCACTTTTGCCTTGGCTTGATTTAAGGTGACGCTAAAGATCTTAAGAGCCTCCAGAGTGTTTAGTATGGATAATTGGGTACTGTTATTTTTAATGTAGGTACCTATGTGTCTCGTGTTTTAGCAGGAATAAATTATTTTCCTTTTTTTCTTTCTTTCTTTCTCCACGTGTGACGAAACATGAGACCGTCCGGCGCACTCTAGGCAGCCAGCGTCGAATGAGTCCTTTCACCCCGGGCAGGGCGGGAGGGACTGTCAGACTTGTACTGACTAAAATCCACGGTGTTCCTTCGATAGCCCTTTACGTTCCGGGATCACGGTAATGAGATAAGTCCCGCGACCCCGGCAGGCTTCGGCCCTCTACCCCGCGACCCCGTCATCTTGCTGACACACCACTTTTGCTAGCCAATCTTTCCAACCCCTCTTTTTCGTCGGGGTTTAAATGGCTCCATTTAAACCCCGACGAAAAAGACGGGTGTTATAAGTTTGTAGTGTGTATCTGTGGTCTGTGGCATCGTAACTCCAAAACGGATGCACCGATTGCAATACAGTTTTTAATCGAAAGCTAGTTTAAACGTATCATCTTAGCTATGTTTCATGAAAAGTTAAAAGTGTCTTTTTCCAGTTGGAATCGGGGGTTTTTGACGGTTAGGTCATCATGGTGATAGATATAGCTCGTGCCGAGATGAAAGAACAAGAATTTACTGGTTTACCATAACTTCCTGGGTCTATATAATAAGGTACAAGTCCTTGCGGCCAGGTAAATAGGAATGGTTGATTTTCTTGTTCCAGATGCACAGACTCCGGATCTGAAAATATTAGGAAAATTTATTCTTATTCTTTATTGTACACAAAATATGGAATATACAAAAAAAATATACAATTTACAAATACATGCACAAAAGCAAGCTTATCTTAGAATGAGTTTTCTTCATATATATATGTATTTCACATATACATAGAGTGAGAAAATCAAGCGTAGGTACAATACAATTACATTATAACTTAGGTATTAATATATCTAAACATAATATATATAGATATCTAATTCTAATTTAATTAATTAGATAACTATAAGCTATTGTCTTCTATAGCTAACGAGTAAACGCCTGCGGGATGAAACACTGATTAAATTATACCTGTTCTTGTCATTTTTATGCCAATGAATAGAGATAGCAATAGACTTAAGAGCTAGATTAGTTTTTTTTTTTTAATAAGCTTTGCCCCTCTCTAGGATTTCTCCTGTATCGAAGGTATAGTTTACAAACATACATGTCACATGCACACACACCCAGACCCGAAACAACTAACTGTAGATCATACAAATAATTGATCCGTGCGGGGATCGAACCCGCGGCCCGTAGCGTAGAAAGCCAATCGCTTAGCCACTGCGCCAACCGTGCAGTCTCAATTACCTAAACAAAGTTAAAAAAAACTACTCGTTATTGTACCGCTGGGTACAGGCCTCTTTTCAGAATGAGAAGAGTTAAGCCTTAGCACACCACACACCGGGTTGGCGGACTACACACACCATCGAGAGCTTTATGAAGCCCTCTCAGATGTGCAGGTTTCCTCACGATGTTTTTCTTCAGCGTTAATGCAAGTGATAATCAATTGCGATCCACATATAAATTCTAAAAGTCAGACGTGTGGGCCGGGTTCGATCTCAGACCCTACTGCATGGAAGGCAAGCGTTCAACCGATTGGCTGTCACTGCTTTTTTTCATCGTTTATAATCCCCGACAAAAAAGAGGGGTGTTATAAGTATGTAGTGTGTATCTGTCTGTGGCATCGTAGCTCCAAAACGGATGAATCGATTTTAATGCAGTTTTATTTCATTGCAAGCTAGTTTCATCGAAAATCATCTTAGCTATGTTTCATGAAAATCTGTTCAGCCGTTCAAAAGTTACAGCTCGTTTTCTAGTTGGAGTCGGGGGTTGACGGTTAGGCTATTTATTATCATATTTTATTAGTAAGGAGGTTTTATATGCAGCCGATTTGAGATTTTTTAAGTCACTGTATCGCCGCGTCTCCTTTATTTCCTAGAGTCAGATATAAACTCAAAGAAAAAAGAAAGAAAGAAAACAAGTTTATTAGCACAACAAAAAAAATTAAAGCAAAAACAAAGAAAACATAAAATAAAATAAGTATCATAGTTTAAAAAAAACTAAAGAAAACGCTTTTGTCATCCAAACTAAACGTTTATGCAAAATTTCAGGTCAATCGGAAACCGGGCAGTGGGTCAAATTTAACTTCCAAGATTTTTTTACATAGTTAGTTACAAGTGAACCTAATATAAAAGCGTTTTAAAAATACAAACAATGCTCTTCTTCTTCGTCTGCAACTGACGTATCCGATACGGAATTTTCCGAAGACACATAATTACATATTACAAGAATTGTGAAACAAATACTAAGCGTCAAACTCATTACACCTATTATTTTACGTTGGAAAACTTCGGATCTCGCGTTTATGTAAAACAATGAAAACTACCATGTTTCTACGGTTATGAAATCCAATGTAGATATTTTTATGACACCTCATAAACTGACCCAATAAAAACATTGATTGTAGAAATGTACTTTTTATGAATAAAGTGGGGATAGTTCGTGTTATTTAGACCGTAGCTACTTGGCATACGTAGTATCCCTAAATAGTCTGTGGCTACTTGGCTATCATCATAATCCATCGGGCCACATAATAACCACTATAATGACTCAAATCTGGACTAAAGTCACCATAGTATTATTATTTTACCATATTTTGGGATGAGGGCAGGAGAATAATGATAATGATAAGGTCCTACATTTTTAGTCCCAATCCTTTTCTATTGTACTCCTCGTTATGGACAACTTTTACTATGGGACCAACCCTGAAATCGCGAAAAATAAGCATCGGTTCCATACATTTAGGTGTACATATTGTATTATTTGTATGAAACAGCAGTTTATTTTTAGGTGGTAGATCCTTGTATTATCATAATCACCATTCATAGCAAACGTATAGGTAATCACAATAAAACAGTTTTGCAAAGTATCTATCATTGTTTTGTAAAACTGTGACAGTAGGTATGTTACACACAAACTTATTATAGCTACGTTTATGGTTACACAAGCCACAACGAAGAACGCTGCCTATTGCCCATTGACGGTTAGGTCTAGTGACCTTTAGGCCCAAGTTTACCGATAACTTATCAGATGTTTAAGACAAAATCACCTGTTTAACATGAAATTTTGTATAGGTAAACGGCCGTTTTCATTTTAAACATCTGTTATGTTGATTGCGACGTTTGGAAGAAACAAAGAACATTTCGCCTAAGCTAACGGATTCAAAGCGAAGCTGACAAAGATAACAATAGGTAAATTCATCCATGAAAGATATCGTCCGCTCATCCGCTTGCGGACAATCTGCGTCACAATGAGAGCATCGATGAATGCGAGACCCTGAGTACCTATCGAATTGTGCAAATCAGGACTAGAAAATATTAAAAAAATAATTAACCATCCAACCCCAACCCAACCACCCAGTCTTAAAAAACCAGTAACAGGTGACGCCAAGCATACCTAGTACCTACATCTCTCTTTTGGGAGTAGCACAGAGCAGCTGGACTATTTGGCTCTAGATTTGGCTAGAGAGAGACTACAGTCACAATATCCAGTCCTAGAAGATCTTCTTACAGTAGGTACTCTAGCTTAAAGTACACTACTATAAAAATAGAACTTAGGTATATTATTTTATAGGTAGGTGTAGGCAGGGGTGTAGGTGTATTTTTTAGATGTCGAAGTTACTTATTGATCAGTTTTTTTTTAACATTTTTCGAGGAAACCAACCATCATATAAAAAAATGAGAAACTAGGAAACTAGCCAGCTAATTCGTAATATAAAACAACACACCGGTATTTTGGACCAATCACGAATGCACACGGTCTGCAGTCAACCCAGGTCAACCGACTGACCGCATTTCCAATTGTATTCTTTATTAATGATTGACTTGAAAGTATTAATAAATAAGCAAACTAGGAAATAATATTCCCAGAAACTATATTTATATTATCATTCCTCAAATATATTTGGTTGTATAATGTGCATAACTTCAATAACTTATCGTCGAGGAATACGACTATCGATGAATATGACACACAATAACGTACAACGGAACACGCAAATTGAATATTATTTATTCAGAGCAACTATTAAATTATATTATTTAATATTAGCTCTTTGTTGTATACTTTGTTTGCACTTGCACATAATTAAACATCTTAGGTTAATTACTCAAAGACATAGGTACATACACCATCTCTAAGCGAAATCCTCAATGACTAAAGAATCCTCTCTTAAATACATCTTGGATTCTTTAGTCATTGGAAATTCTACGTCTATGTACACTACACCGGTGTATTGTAAAATATTTGTAAAAGAAAACAAACTGAAACTGAAATGTCAAGTGTCAATTTCTGTCAATAAAATCGCGCTGGTGAACAATAAAATACAGGTGTTATTACGCTTTTATTCCGTAAAATACACGCAGTATTGTTAAATAGATCATTCCAAGCTGTAGTGTCATTCAATAACTTACAATGCGGCGTTATCTAATTCTTTTTAGTATTGTTTTAATAGTACCTTTTGCTTACCAAGCATCTACGACTAGCGGATCCGTTGAATTAGACGAAATATCATTTGATAAAGTAACAAAGAAATTCGATGCTTCCCTTGTTAAATTCGACGTGGCATTCCCGTACGGCGACAAGCATGAGGCTTTCGTGGCGCTCGCAAAAGACGCGAAGGACGTGGACGATCTTTTGATCGCCGAAGTCGGAGTCAAAGATTACGGTGAAAAAGACAATGAGGTCCTGGCGAAGAAGTATGGGGCTTCAAAGGAAAATTTCCCTGTGGTTAAGCTGTTTATTAAAGGGAAGAGTGAGCCGATACCATTCGACGATTCTAAAGGATTCTCGAGTGATGAGCTGCGCCGTTTCATTCGTGAAAACACAGGCTTATATTTGAGTTTACCGGGCTGCGTGAAAGAACTCGATAAACTTGCTATACAGTTCATGAAAGGCAAGAAAGATGAAAGAAAGAAAGTTTTGAAAAAGACTTTAGACCTCCAGAAGAATTTGGACAAGGTATTGTGTATTTTTTTTCTCATTATTGCAGCTACGTGACACTCCTTCCCACTAAAACCGTTATTCAAGCTAATACAGTTAAAATTTTAGCAATTTTTCTTTTTTGCTGTTTTTTTTTAAATAATTTTTATCAAAATTATGTTTTCCAGGACTCCTCTTCTGGAAAGATCTACAAAACGATAATGGAAAAGATTCTAGAGAAAGGTGATGATTTCATTCTATCTGAATTTGACAGAGTGAAGAAGTTACTTAGCGGAAAGATCTCAGATGAAAAGAAGAAGGAACTAGGAATCCGAATTAATATTCTGCAGACCTTCCAATTGCATGACAAACGCCCACAAGCTGGTAAAGAAGAGCTCTGATTGGTTAATGAAATTTTTTGGCACTAATTTCTATTCTATAGATTGGTAGTTCCACCTAATTATATTTTTCTTGGTATAATGTGGCTCTAAATCTATAGGATTTTCTGTAAGTGTATTTAAATTAAATATACATAAGCAATTTTTGTGATGTGTGTTTTGCACCAAATTCTTGTGGTATTTTCTGTATGGTATTAAATAAATAAACCCAGTCTCATGGCTGGGCACGGGCCTCTTCTCAGAATGAGAAGGGTTAGGCCTAATGTTTGATATTAATTTGGTCAAAATTATTTTATATGTAATGTCACATTTACCCCATAAAATGAGCAGGGCTCTTAATAATAAACTATAAGAGGCATAGAGCCTTCTATAGCCGCTATATGGCAATTTATATTCCTATAAAATGTTTTTATTTTATAGATTCACAATATTTATAGATATTTTATGATTTCATTGAAATGCTCTGTTTCATCTTTGATCCATCAAGCATTCAATGCAACAGGGTAAGGCAACTACTTTTTATTGTTTATTTCCTATAATCTTGCATACAAAATAGTTAGTTTTTATCTACATATCAATAACATCACATATTTGTACTTAAAGTGATTCCAAAGGCTCACCGTTTTTTTTCCAAACATTCCACTAGATGTAATCATAGTTGTCATTAACCTGGCTGTGAATAGTTACTGTTACCTAAATAGATTTCACGGTTGGTCTAATATGGGTGTTACGTCCGCATTGTTACGTCCGGTCACACAGGTTTAGCAATATAATACTAGATCAATGAACATCACATGTTTTGTTTTTTTTAAAGTGTGTACATATTAGCATGGATTAAAATAATAGAAAATGTAAAATATATTATGTCACTACAGTCTTAGGCCGAGATCTCTAGAGATAGACTGTAGTGACATAATATTATATATTTAGACTTAGTGACAACCCCTTAAAAGGTTAGGTACACAATTAATTCATTTATGAATCACAATGCGTGAAACCACAAGCTCCAGTTTGAATTTTCACCTAAACCACTTGCTAATATGCTCATATCTTTAAAATTAAGTAGGTATAGTTACTTTATAATTTCAAATTATGTAAATGCATTAATGTTTATGTAAGTTAATGATGCACAAATGTGTTTGTGATCGCAATAAATTTTGTCAAGTCTATTCATCTTTCATTGTTTTTTCCCAACATTATTCAAGCATAGATCCGTACAGAGAGTACCTATTAAAATTGAATAATGTTTTATTTCTGTAAATAATTCCTTACTTTAACTCTTTTTTAGACCATGTCGCCATATATCAGACGACTTCCTCTAAGGAACGCCGAAATTTGTTTAAGTATATCCATCTCTATATAGTTTGTGAGTATATCTGACATCATTTGAGAAGAAAGTGACTAGAATAGCCTTTTTACGAAAAAGCCATAAGTTTTGAACTGGCCCAACTGACAGTACACATACATACATCATGGAACTCAACAGGATTTTATGTATTTCATTGCATCTAAAAACTAATCCTATATGCAATCAGAATCCGGCCATGTAGGTCAGTTATAAATAGAAATTATAGATCCAGAGTGGTTTAGCTGCTTATCTGCCAAGAGTTAATTAACTGTTTGTTACCTCTGGTTAATATCCTGCTATATGCTTTGCATATCAGTATCAACTTGATAACAAGTTGCAAGCAATTGCAATCCCATAAAATTTTGGATATGATGGAGATTTGATATTGCACAATCTGAGAATCGAACCCAGACCCTCGTGATCAAAACAGTATCATATTTGCTACAATTCGACCATGTCCATAAGTTCTATTTCAAACAGAAATAATAAAAAACAAGTCATTCATGAAATACATCTATTCAGATTTTGAAATGTATAAAATTAAAATATAAATTGAAACCACCGGTTTCGTCACATAGTTTCAGCAAGTTTTTATTACAGAACAATATAAATCGGAATGTAACATGCATCTACTATGTGCGTCAAAACGGCTTACATTTACGTAAATATAATTAACTAGAGGAAATAAACAATCATGAAATTTTAAAATGTGTGTCAAGAGTATAACCTATTCTACGCATACATAATGGACATCAATAGATTTTTTTCCGTACACTTAAAACATATCAATTCCTTGTAATATTTGAATAAAATACATTCAGCAAAAAAGAGTCACTTTAAGAATTCTACGTATAAAATTGCATAAATATAAACAGTACATAGTTAATAATATATTATGCATTATAACTATTGGCAAAACATGCCCCGTTAGCCTACACTGCTAGTATGGTTAAACATGATAATAATATTTTTCTAAATTTAGTATGAAATGAAAATCATATTGTTGGTAAATCCTAATGTGTTGGTGTAGAAATAGATAAAATATTTTAATCCGATTTGTTGCCTTCGCGTAAAGCACTTGACTTCTAGATAGTCTTTGGACACAAATAAATATAGACCTTATTGACTGGACATAGAAGTTCTATCCGATCTGAAGCATACCGCGGTATGCTGCTCAAGGAGGCATGCAGCAAATTTAAGTTCTAAATCCAATCAATAAGGTCTATTATCACGTAACCGTGATCGCCGGGCATAAAATATTTATTTCATAAAACAGTTCTGTTATCCCTGCGGTCCGAATTGCGCTAAAAGTGATAATATCGCGAATCCGACCAAAGTCACGAGTATTATTATTACTCAATAGCCCTTATATTTTGTGACTATTCAATTTGGTCGGATTCGCGATATTATCACTTCTATCGCAATTCGAACCGCAGGGTCTAAGGCTGACATTCAGAGACGACAGAAACAAGTCTAAGCGTGAACTTACGCTTCTATCTGTCAAAATTTGTTCGTAAGTTTGACAGATGGAAGCGTAAGTTCACGCTTAGACTCGTTTCTGTCGTCTCTGAATGTCAGCCTAAGTGCAACTTTTATCAAACAACAGTAAATAAAGGTGATGTCGCTAGTATCGATAGTTCGATACATTTCATACATAACATTATTTCCAATAAAATCCGCAATATGGCGAAGGTCCAAGTATAAGTTGTCAGGCTTTTTATGCTAACTATACTCCCGACACAACAAGAACCAAACTTTTATACTAATATTAATGTACGACAATAAATTGATATGTAATACGCGATCATGACAACATATATAAACATAATTCAAGATTTCGAGTAAATGAATATAGCAATTATTTCACGACAATGAAAATTATAGAGTTATAGAAGAAAGGTAGAATATTGAAATAGTTGAATACTCATGGGCCATACTAGTTTACTACTTGAGTAAAATTATCTTGGCCACTTGGCGTCCCAGAATCCACCTGGGGGCCTAAAAAGGCCACATTGAGCAATTCATCTAATGATCTGCTTAGTAACTGTCAAACAGATGATTACTGAATATGAACCTTATGCGGATGACATTAAGAGTCGTCAATTAAGTAGATATTTTGACATTAGTAATATGAATCATAATTATTATGATTCATCTAAAGCGGCCTTTTTAGCCCCCCTGAAGGGAGCGTACGTGACGCTGTGAATATGTGTAAATGCACATTGCACAAGCGCGCTTGAGGGCGACGTATCTTGAAGCAGATTCGGTGTGACAACTCATCATGGTCAAGCAGGGCAATACAGTCCATAATAACTCCAGGTGGGCCACTGGACCAAAAGACAAGATGTATCAATAGAATCAGAGATCGAGATATAGGGAATTATTGCCCATATTGCTTCACTCGAAATCAGACCTTACAATATAGTAATTATTATTATACACTTATTCGAGTTTCCATGGAATATCAAATCCTAAAATGAACATTCATTGTTCAGGCCTAAATTTACAATTTTTATATTAGATACAAGTATTGCCAACTGTAAAAATTTGTAAACAGCAACTAAATTTTCTAAATTTAAATCTGCAAAGAATATAAATGAAACCTCAAGATCCCTTATCAAAACTAATCAAGCCTGAACATTCGTTTTTTATTTTTCAAGTTCTAGCCAGTACATTACATACTTAAATGATTCCAATATAAATTGGATTAATAAACCAAACATACAATTACCATCACTAGCCATTAAAAAGAAAAATATAGATTTATTGTAAATGCAACATTATAATTATTTAAATTATAGTTGTCTGACAACATATTGAAGTTACATGTTGGCCTCTCATAACATTAATATTATAAAGAAATTATTCTGCTTTTGCACTCTCCACTTTCAGTTCTTTCAATTTTAAGACTACACCATCAGAGTCTGCATCCTCTTTTTCAATCTTTTTGGCATCTTTGTCAGGGATTTTCTCATTAATCTTAGGCTCCGGAGTATCAGTATCTTCACTTCGTGTGATGCTGCTTTCATCATCTGAAGACAGGTCCTGTGTGTATATACTGCATTTCGTTCTGACTATTTCTTGGGCCTCTGCAAATTTAGTTTTCCATAGTTCTGCATCTGTTAATAAGAGAGATTGTAAGAACTTATTACATTATTCTAGTGAAATATGTATTATACAAATGCGATTCTATCAGAAAAGCTACAAATTAGCAGATTACGACATAAGTAATGAACTACCCAAAGGGGTCATAGACGAAATTACAATATTCTTAACCAACCTATTCCACTAAATAAATTAAATGGAAATCATCCCAGAACAATATGAAGAAAATCCTCTTCCCCAAAAAGGAGTTTAAGAATTAAATTGGAAACTATCATCTTAGTTTAAAGTATTCTCAAAGATCCTACTCAACTAACACTTTACATGAAAACAACCCAAAGAAAATGCTGGTTTTGAAGAGTTTTCAACAATTGACCACATTACTTTAGTAATTAAAGCAACTGATATAGAAAGAAATAGATATAGATATTGGTTGTGGACTGCAACAAAGCTTTTGACTCCTTAGGCCATCAATAATATGTGTAGGAAGCTCTTAAGAGACCAAGAAATAAATGAGAACTATATTAGGACTCTGAAAAATATGCATAATTATACATGAGTCCAGTACGGCAGTATTTCAATTGGAAAATAAAATAGAACAATTCAGAATACACTAAGAAATGAGACGAGGGGATCCTCTATCCCCGAAACTGTTATGCAACATACTGGAATCCATATTCAGAAAAAATAATGGCGATGAGTACCATCCTGATTTCGTGGATGACCTATTTGTCTTCACCGAAGACGCAAATGAAATCCTAATTAAGCTACAATTGATATTATTTATAATTATATTATTAACTGTAATAGCAAAAGCAGGTCTCACCATGAATACTAGAAAATCAAAAGAAATGACACATAGTATTCCTAAAACAATCATAATTTGACTTCAGAATTTGAATTAGAATAATTTATTTGTAAAAATTTAGTATTTCATGTTGTGATCTTTCATAAGCAGCTCTATACATTCTAAAGAAGAAAGAAAGAAAGAAAGAAAATCAATTTATTTTTTGCACACAGGACACCGAGCATGCACACTATCAAACATAAAAAATAATAAAACCAGAAAATTACATAAAATAAAAACAATGAAAAATAAAGCATGGAAGTGTGTGTCCCTCATGTGCATGTGCATTCTACCACAGTTAATGGCGTACAAATATAAATAATACATTGTGCATTTGAAATAAATTAAACCAATCAATGAAATTAAATAATGCAATCAATCAATTAAATTATTCCACTCATTAACAACACTTTTTTAACAATAATCAAATTTTAATAGCACAATGTCAAACTTTGGTATTCTTTGTCATTATTTATGCTACTTTAATCAATTTTTTAATGCAATTAAAACACATCTTTGCTGATGTAAGCAAAAATGTGTGTGTTAAACGAGTATTGTTAAAGATTTGAATAATTCAATTCATCGATAAGGTCGATGAGGGCGCGCATACGACAGTGCATACTCGAACGGCAAATTGGCGCATTTGCCTTCATTTCCATTACCTAGCTTAACTTTTCTATGTAAATCAGTACTGAAATATATTTTTTATCAAGTGAATCATTGCGTTTTAGTATCCATCCCACCAATCAATGCAAATTAGGTCACAACCTGAACATAAATTAAAATAAACCCAGAATGGTCACACATTATCCCGACTTGCGTAGTATTGTTAGCTTAGAAACAATTATTTATAATAATTATTAGTGTGATTATTTGAATATCAAAAGGAATCTTTTTCACTTACTCTGAGGGTTTCCAAACTTAATAGCCAGTAGCTCTTGTTTCATTTGCTCATCAGCAAAATCAGCAAATACGGACCAATTGAATGCTTTATCTGAACCGCAGTGGACATTCATCCTGATATCCGGTGTAATGAAGTGATTGGCACATACTTTGAGAGTCTTGTCACGTCTCATGACCACACGGACTGTGTTGTTCAGTTTGTGACGAAGTAACTTTATATCACCAGTACCTCGTTCCTGTTAAAAACAACAATTATTATTTTAACATTTGACTTTAAAACATGGCTTTAAGTTATCTCACACTATCAACACAAATATTTTCTCAAGAAAAATTAGAACAATTCCTTGTGGTTTGTACTAAGATTAGCTAACCCATTATCATTATCTATAGGCTGAAAATATGTATGACTCAAGCCTAACCTGCAATAGACACAATGCTTACATTTTATCAAATTTCTTTGTTTTGTAGTAAAAAATATAGACTGAACAGCTCATCACTACTGATACATTAGTGGAAACAAAAAAGTATAAAAAAGGTTATTCATCCATTGTTACCTACCTTCCACTCATGTTCCGCAGTGTCGTATCTGTAGAGCCTGGCACGTATCTTGACGAGTTCTTCCTCTTCTTCCTCGTTGGTGTGGATGTCCACCAAGGGCAGCGTCACGATTGGATCAAAGTGAGGATCATGTTCTGGCGTCTCAGTTTCACCACCTTCGCTTTCGCTGTTGCGCCGTACGCTTTCTTCTGTCTACATAACACAAGAACAAAAACAATCATGGCATATTTA
Organism: Allophyes oxyacanthae; assembly: GCA_932294325.1. Lineage (NCBI taxonomy): Eukaryota > Metazoa > Arthropoda > Insecta > Lepidoptera > Noctuidae > Allophyes > Allophyes oxyacanthae. The sequence goes on from OW028628.1 coordinate 10,835,024, forward strand.
TTGGAAAACAATTAAAATTTGTTCTAAAGCACGACTCTATCACCTTACTTACCGGTGACGACATATTTTCTAAATAATTACTTTTCAAAAGAAATTATCAGAATTATAAACAAACTCGCTGAAGTTCGGTTACTGAATGAACAATTGAACATGAATGAATGATGTTCAATTTTTTTTCGAGACACATCCAATGACCAAAGAATCCTCGACACATCCCTATTCCCTGCGCAAAATGGACAGTGGTTGGAAATAAGGAAGTTTTAAAGTAAAGTTAAAGTAAGCGGGTTCTATAACTGAGATTTGGGTTATATGTAATGAACTTGTAGAATTTCATTATTTGTAGGTATTCATCTAAAACGAGAGGATAAAATATTTTATACAATATTGATGAGAATTTGAAATCTTTAAACTTTAAACTAGATGTCAATAATAATTTTATTGCCACATGAAAAAACATTTCATTCATGCAGAGACACACAGGGGTATAACTTAGAACATTTTATTTCGTCGTTCGTCTCTATGGCTCAATTAAAGCTTTTGACAGCTACCTCAACCCCCCTGACTCGTACTTCACCCTTTTGATGCCTGTACGATTTATGACGTCACAAAAGTCTATGGAACGATCGTGACGTCAGTTTAACGTCATTCTGCCCGCCTACCCCTGGAGTCCGAATTGCGATAAAAGTGCTAATATCGCGAATCCGACCAAATTTAATAGTCACAAAATATAAGGGCTATTGAGGAATAATAATGCTTGTGGCTTTGGTCGGGTTCGCGATAATATTACTTAAACTTTTAGCGCAATTCGGACCGCAGGGTACGACGCCGTCAACCGCCATTGCAGTTCAAAGTGTATAAATAATTAATTAAATAGCTTTTTATGCATTACTCTCAATTTATGTAATATTCCTTGCAAAGCCGCAAATTTGTACAATATATGCTGTGTTGTGGGTTGTGAGAGAAGACGAAAGGACGTCGCGTTTTTCAAAATAGCAAAATCAGAGACGGGACTCCTTAAAGGATCAAACTTTGTACATCAAGTTGGAACATTACGGAATTTGAGTCCCCAAGATCTTGAAAGGTACCTACTTCGTGTGTGCAGAACATTTTGACGAGAAAAGTTTTACAGTGTGCTATTTAAAAACTCGTCTTCATCAAAATGCAGTTCCAAACTTATCTAATATGTGAGATAACGAACGGAATGCCTGATGGAATTGGTAAGTACCTGTTATTACTTTATAAAAAAATGCTAAGCACAAATGCGAAAACGCATTCTTTAATTATTGTTGTTGTTATAGTTGAATCATTGCATTCCACTAACGGTCAATGCATTTGTATGGGTAGACTGATTTTTGATCTAATTCTATAATTGTTAACAAAACATTAACATTTTCTTGATTCCGACCTATGTATACTCTTAACCCTTTGAATTTCCCCTAAGATGACCCACTGACCGAATTTCTATTCTGAGAAATCTTTATATAATTTGAATAATTAACTATAGCCTTACATGTATTGTTTCAGTAAATGTGAAAGTATCCTTGGATCATGACTAAACTAGAAAGAGGAAGCAACATGATCATTCCTACTGTAAAGTTAAAAATGAAGAAAAACAAATGCAGCCCCAAACTGGTATGTAAAATAATGATTTGAATCATTTTGAATTATATAATTTCTAGGCTACAGCATTACTTCAGCTTTACATGTTATGAAAGTATGTACCTATGGTATGCAACCACCGTCCCCAAAAAATCTTCTATCAAATTCCATGAAGTAGTTACAAAAGTTTTAAGTGAATAGCCGAACTCTCAGCCTAGTGTTCTTACTTGGCACTGTACTCATTACATACATTGAACCCATAAGTCTACTACTAGGCTACCACTGCTCCAGAAAGAAATCACAAAACAATATACCTATTTTCTTTTTTCAGATTTCTTACCTTCATCCTCTGACTGAAGTTCATAAGGAAACCACTGGCAACAATACACCTATAGCAAGAGGTAGGACCAATGATTTATTTACTTTATTATGTGTGGGTCATAAATAATCCACTCACACAATACTTGGGTATGTGTTAAACTAGAAAAATTCTTGTACCTAAGATGGATGTACTATAGTGTCATATTATTCGAATATTAATAATTGGAATGATCAATAAACTGTATGAAAACTGATATAGAACTTAGTTAACATGGTCGTTATGGCTGATGGCTGCATGGACAAAAAATCATGATGTTTTGACCTAAAATAGAGAAAAGGGCAAGAGGATGATGATTTTCACATAATTGTTCCAGAATTACATAATTATAATAAATAGGTACTTATTATTCTTGTCTTATAAAAGTTGTTTTTTTCTTCTTGCAGATCATTATGCTGATGGCAATGCAGTCAGCAAAACACTGAAGAACACAGCAGAAATCGTGTATTTTTTTTGATGCAGTTTATAGGCTTTTATTAAATATAAAACAAAGTTAAAAAATTATAAATGAGTCTTTTCTTTGTTTATTATTATTCCTGAAATAATATTTCACTTAAAACATTAGGGAGCTACCTGAAAATTATGAACCCAAAAGGGGGGGGGGGGGGTTCAAATATATTAATGAAGCTTAAAAGGCTTGATTTCAAATCAGTACGTCAAATTGGCTGAATTTTCTAAAAAAGTAAACATTTGTCAAAGTCTATAAAAGAGGTCCACAGATAACCAAAATGTTCGATTTTTTGTTCGGGAGTGCTCCGTGGCTCCGTCTGATGCGTTAGCATCCCTATATATTAGCATCCCTATATAGTTTGTGCAGAGACATAAACAAACTGATTCATTCAGAGTCACTGTCAAAAATAGTTTATTGATTTATGAACATTAATGCTTTGTTGTTTTTATTTTCGGGTAGATATTCCGCGGTTTCTACTCGGGGTTAAAAAAGTTTAAGGTAAAAATAACTGTTTCACAAACATCATAACATTATCTCGTGCGGAAATAGTTGCATTTCATGTATGGACTCTGGAAGTCAATGACTTCATTTGAGATTCTATTTCCCCGACCTATTTTCGGAGTTTATTTTGAGAATTCTTCCTATTTTAACGCAGTTCCGAATCGCTGTTGGCTTTTATTAGAATGCCGGAGTTTTATTGAATTAGATTTCCGTTGTTATCATCAGGAACAAGCTGCTAATCGGTTTCTTTTGCAACTTATGAATCAAGTAGGTACATAGATTTGTAACAAACAACAAAGATCTATTTTTTAATAATTCATGTGTATACAGACTTTAAACTTGTGAATTTTTATTATTATACACTTGTATATTATACACTTGTACAAGGTGTACACCTTGTACAAGTGTATAATTTATCCTATTCAACATACCCCACACCTACATACCTCTTGTACATACCTATGTACCTATCTAATATGAACCCCTTGAGTCCTTGTCCAGATAAATATAACAACAAATTGTTTTTATTGAAACCATGCCTTTTGTTTTTCAGCACTATCAACATCTGACAAGTAGGTACCAGAGGTAAGCTAACTTTGAATCAATTATTTGTAATTTACTTAAGTACCCTCAATTTTAACTGTATTTTATATCACAAATATTTTTCTATGGTGAAAAAGCATGTTGGTGTTACCTACTTAAAATGTAGCTCAAATATAGAAAAATAATATTTATTCATTCATTAAATCTCTCAAATATGTGAATGTTCCCCACATTCACATATTTTATGTACCAAAACTTACTTGATAAAGTGAGAACTAGAAATTCGTATTTCCATTTCTTTATTACATGATTTATACAGGCACAGATATTTTATTACAAAATTGAAACAATTTATTAATTTACCCAAATATCTAATATTATAAAATATCTGCGATAATTAAATAAATCAAGCTCATTACTGACCTACTGATTGGCACGGGCCTCTCCTCAAAATTAGAAGGGGTAGGCTTTAGTCCACCATGCTGGCCTGGTGTGAGTTGGCAGACTACACACACCATCGTGAATTTTATGAGGCCCACTCAGGTGTGCAGGATTTTCCTTACAATGTTTTCCTTCACTATTAACACAAGTGATAATCAAATTCTAATCTGCACATGAGCTCAAAAGACGGAGGTGCGGGCCGGTTTGGAACTCTATAATGTCTCCTTCTACATAAATATCTCATAATGTTCTAAAATCCATTCACATCAAAGGTAGACATTTTTTTTTCATTTTCAACTTTTCCTTTTGTTATCAATTTTATTTAGATAGGAGTATATGCTTACAGAGTTTTGTAATAGTATACCATAGAATCTCCATAGATGCTCTTGTGTCTGGTGACTATCTGAAATTAGTCAGAACTAATAGATGTAACAGTCGTTGACATAATATCGTTTTTTCAGCATCAGCCTCAAATGCAGAACCTAGGGAAGATGATAACAGACCAACTGCGCAACCCAAACGAGTTAGACATCAGCCTCAGGATGGAGTTTGGACCTTTTGAGACGGTGCACAAGTGGAAACGGATGTCTGAATGCTATGAGTTTGTTGGTGCCAGGTATAACACTTTATATGCCCTTTTCAAAGCTTAATTGATTCATTATTTTGTTCTCTACCAAAGGTGTCCGCATTCGTTAATAGATTAGATTTTTCTACTGAAGCTCAAAGAAGATAACCAATTTTTCATCTATGCCTTGCCATAAATTCATTTATTTAAAATACTTCATGTACAGTGTACAAAGAAGTCTTAATGCCATAGACATTATCTACCAGACAATGTTAGGGTGACGCAGAGACAATGAAGGTAGATGCACCAAAAAACAAACTAAATTGATGCGTGGGTAGACATGATTATACTTACATATTATTACATAATAAATAAGTACATACATACATGATTGCCATATCGCTCTTGTATGACTCTGACTCCAGTCACAAGTTGGGACTCAATCAATATAATACTATCATTCAATCTATTCATAATAGGTATGTTGGCGGTGAAGTAATACTTATTCTTAGATAATAGTATTCCTCGTCTATCATCTGTTTATTGTTAGGGTTATTAACATTTGACGAATATGTTGATGTATTTATGGTGGAATCTTGGCCAAAAGTATTTACCATATTCAGTTTGGCAGTTAGACTTTTCAAATAACATATTATGTAATCTCCGCAGACGAAGCAAACACACAGCCGTAGCATACAAAGACGCGATCTACGTGTTTGGAGGTGACAACGGCAAATCTATGCTGAACGACCTGATCAGGTTTGACATCAGAGAGAAGTCCTGGACGAAGACTGGGTGCATGGGCATACCGCCTGCTCCAAGGTACCATCATTCTGCCGTGGTGAGTTGATATGTATTTTGTTGATAATCAGACCAGAATAAATTGAGTTAATTGCTTGTAGTGTTCCTAGTGTTATAAGTGGTACACGCATATTGCAAGGGTCCCAGTATGCTCCCTTGCGGCACACCTACTGCAGTGATAATGTTATACTTAAATATGTCACACAAATCCTAAGGGACCTAGTATGTTCCCTTGCAGAACACTTACTGTAGTGTTAATGTTATACATAAATGCGTCACACACTAATTTGCAAGGGACCTAGTATATTCCCTTGCGGTCCACTTACCGTCGTTTTGTGTTATACAGTGTCACAAACAAATCAGAAAAGACTGTTGATTCCCTTGAAGATCATTATTTTAATTCTTCAGTGAGATTTTGAATTCTGTTTTACTATATGATTTTATTTGTCAATAGGTGCATCGTTCGTCGATGTTCGTGTTCGGCGGGTACACGGGTGATATTCTAGCCAACTCCAACCTGACCAACAAGAATGACCTATTTGAGTACAAGTTCCAAAGTGCACAGTGGGTGCAATGGAAGTTTACTGGCCAGTGAGTACTCAAATTATAGTTCAAAAAGTATTCCTGAATGTTATTTTAATCTGTAAGAAAGGATAATGCAGATTTTAGTCATTATAAAATTAAAAATGACCTCCTAAGGTAATAAAGTGATAAAAAATATATGTTGTCACATTTTATATTGTCTTGCATTTTAGTTGATTATCTAAAGTCAAGTAAAATAACCAAATTTTACTTCTATTACCAATAGATGCAATAGAAGTCAAAATAGGTTGAACGACACTGAAAAAATCAACAACTACGAGAAAATTCTGGCACGATTGAGACTCGATTGAAATAGCAGAATTAGGGTTCTGATGTTTAAAATAAAATCAGTTAATTACCCATACAAAAATTAATGTTTAAACGGCTGATTTTGCCCTAATCATCTGATATGTTATTGATAAACTTGGGTCTTAATTATCTGTTTTGTTTGATTATGGGTTCAAAATCTTAACAATTCCGTTTTTCAGTTTTATTTTGACTCAAATAACCGCGATGATAATGTCGGACGCCGTATATGAAAGGTTTGTTTTATCGCAGGGAGCCGGTGCCGCGATCAGCGCACGGGGCAGCAGTGTATGATGACAAGTTGTGGATATTCGCAGGCTATGACGGCAACGCGCGCCTCAATGATATGTGGACGATTAACCTGTTGGTGAGTGGATCTGTGTGTTGTTGTAGGACTTTGTGTAAAAATGTACCATTTCTTGATTAAAGAATTTAGCTTCAATGTACCATGCGAATATACTTTATTTACTAGACTATTAGAGGTGAGTTTTTTTTTTGGGATCTCAATGGTAGCTATTCTTGTGGCAACTTTAGAAAATTATGTCCGTACAAGTTCTTGTTTGTTGTAAACAGGAGAACAATACACAGGAACAGGAGAGAAAATAAGAACTATTTTCGTGTTTTCTTTTTTACATTTATCTGTGTATAGAGCGAAAAAAGCATATTTTCAAAAATCCTTAAATGAAAACACATTAAATCTCGTGATGGATTTATAAAACAAATCTTCCTATCTCTAACGATTAGCATAGCTGCCACTACTATTATACTGTTGCTGTATGCCAGTAGTATCCAGTAAATAAACTCGAATGTCTGTATAATATCTGATATATTTATCACCATCACACATTGTGGTTATTGAACCATTGGAAGACATAGCGGTGATATTCGTGTCCACTGTCCACAGACCAAACGGCCAAGTAATTTTCTCCACGCCAAACCTTATACAACCTTTATGGTCAAGTTTTTCCCCCAAGTTTCTACTCTCACATCATCAAAGTAATTCCTCCCCCCTTTCCTATTAGGGTGAGAACCACCAATGGGAGCGCGTGGAGCAAAAAGGCCAGTGTCCCCCGACGTGCTGCAACTTCCCCGTGGCCGTCGCGAGGGGCAAGATGTTCGTGTTCAGCGGACAGAGCGGCGCTAAGATCACCAACGCGCTGTTCCAGTTCGACTTCGAGACACACACGTGAGTAGAGACAGCGTCAGGTACCCTGGAACGGTTATGTTGAGATAGAGCGAAACATCTTTAATACTTTGGGATCAGTAAAAGCAACTGAAAATTGACAGTTTGACGTCTTCTATACGGCATACTCACGGACGGCACGGTACTTTACGGTATAGTTTCAAAATAAAGTTTTAGACTGTTTCCGATATTAAAAAAAAAAAAATGTTTTCATGCCCTATTTTAGGCGGAATATTTTGTACCTACCTAACTTTAGTTACTAACATCTCATGTATCAATATTCACGCAAGTAAAGTATTTGAATTTGGAAAAAATGATTTTGCAGGTTCCATCCAAACTAAGTTATTTGGTTGGAAATGGCAATACTTAATTAACTCCTTTATTTCTAGCCATCACGATTATTCAGTGCTGTTACTTTATATGGATTCGTGAAATCTTTCACGTGATTCCTACCCTATAATTTTAAATAATTAAAATTTAGTTATTTCATGTATTTAGCTTGATACCACTAAATAAATACCTAGCTGTTATCTGGTTATAATGACGTATATTCTCTGAATTAAAATCTTGACGTGAGATTTTCATTGATCCTCCCCTTACTTTAAATGAGATTTTGTGGGATCCTTCCCATTAATGGACGCCCCTTAACAGTTAGGAAGAACAAACGCTGCTCATATTGCATACGTAGGTACCCGTGATTAGTATGAGCCTACCTTTACCCTGCGTATGTGTCGCAGCTGGAGCCGCGTGTGCACGGAGCACCTGCTGCGCAGCGCGGGCGGCGCGCCGGCGCGGCGCTACGGGCACGTCATGGTGGCGCACCGCGCGCACCTGTACGTGTTCGGCGGCGCCGCCGACAACACGCTGCCCAGCGACCTGCACTGCTACGACCTGGACACGCAGATATGGTACGTCATGCTCGTCAACGGGCCTGCTCAGGATGGTGGCGCACCGCGCGCACCTGTACGTGTTCGGCGGCGCCGCCGACAACACGCTGCCCAGCGACCTGCACTGCTACGACCTGGACACGCAGATATGGTACGTCATGCTCGTCAACGGGCCTGCTCAGGATGGTGGCGCACCGCGCGCACCTGTACGTGTTCGGCGGCGCCGCCGACAACACGCTGCCCAGCGACCTGCACTGCTACGACCTGGACACGCAGATATGGTACGTCATGCTCGTCAACGGGCCTGCTCAGGATGGTGGCGCACCGCGCGCACCTGTACGTGTTCGGCGGCGCCGCCGACAACACGCTGCCCAGCGACCTGCACTGCTACGACCTGGACACGCAGATATGGTACGTCATGCTCGTCAACGGGCCTGCTCAGGATGGTGGCGCACCGCGCGCACCTGTACGTGTTCGGCGGCGCCGCCGACAACACGCTGCCCAGCGACCTGCACTGCTACGACCTGGACACGCAGATATGGTACGTCATGCTCGTCAACGGGCCTGCTCAGGATGGTGGCGCACCGCGCGCACCTGTACGTGTTCGGCGGCGCCGCCGACAACACGCTGCCCAGCGACCTGCACTGCTACGACCTGGACACGCAGATATGGTACGTCATGCTCGTCAACGGGCCTGCTCAGGATGGTGGCGCACCGCGCGCACCTGTACGTGTTCGGCGGCGCCGCCGACAACACGCTGCCCAACGACCTGCACTGCTACGACCTGGACACGCAGATATGGTACGTCATGCTCGTCAACGGGCCTGCTCAGGATGGTGGCGCACCGCGCGCACCTGTACGTGTTCGGCGGCGCCGCCGACAACACGCTGCCCAGCGACCTGCACTGCTACGACCTGGACACGCAGATATGGTACGTCATGCTCGTCAACGGGCCTGCTCAGGATGGTGGCGCACCGCGCGCACCTGTACGTGTTCGGCGGCGCCGCCGACAACACGCTGCCCAGCGACCTGCACTGCTACGACCTGGACACGCAGATATGGTACGTCATGCTCGTCAACGGGCCTGCTCAGGATGGTGGCGCACCGCGCGCACCTGTACGTGTTCGGCGGCGCCGCCGACAACACGCTGCCCAGCGACCTGCACTGCTACGACCTGGACACGCAGATATGGTACGTCATGCTCGTCAACGGGCCTGCTCAGGATGGTGGCGCACCGCGCGCACCTGTACGTGTTCGGCGGCGCCGCCGACAACACGCTGCCCAGCGACCTGCACTGCTACGACCTGGACACGCAGATATGGTACGTCATGCTCGTCAACGGGCCTGCTCAGGATGGTGGCGCACCGCGCGCACCTGTACGTGTTCGGCGGCGCCGCCGACAACACGCTGCCCAGCGACCTGCACTGCTACGACCTGGACACGCAGATATGGTACGTCATGCTCGTCAACGGGCCTGCTCAGGATGGTGGCGCACCGCGCGCACCTGTACGTGTTCGGCGGCGCCGCCGACAACACGCTGCCCAGCGACCTGCACTGCTACGACCTGGACACGCAGATATGGTACGTCATGCTCGTCAACGGGCCTGCTCAGGATGGTGGCGCACCGCGCGCACCTGTACGTGTTCGGCGGCGCCGCCGACAACACGCTGCCCAGCGACCTGCACTGCTACGACCTGGACACGCAGATATGGTACGTCATGCTCGTCAACGGGCCTGCTCAGGATGGTGGCGCACCGCGCGCACCTGTACGTGTTCGGCGGCGCCGCCGACAACACGCTGCCCAGCGACCTGCACTGCTACGACCTGGACACGCAGATATGGTACGTCATGCTCGTCAACGGGCCTGCTCAGGATGGTGGCGCACCGCGCGCACCTGTACGTGTTCGGCGGCGCCGCCGACAACACGCTGCCCAGCGACCTGCACTGCTACGACCTGGACACGCAGATATGGTACGTCATGCTCGTCAACGGGCCTGCTCAGGATGGTGGCGCACCGCGCGCACCTGTACGTGTTCGGCGGCGCCGCCGACAACACGCTGCCCAGCGACCTGCACTGCTACGACCTGGACACGCAGATATGGTACGTCATGCTCGTCAACGGGCCTGCTCAGGATGGTGGCGCACCGCGCGCACCTGTACGTGTTCGGCGGCGCCGCCGACAACACGCTGCCCAGCGACCTGCACTGCTACGACCTGGACACGCAGATATGGTACGTCATGCTCGTCAACGGGCCTGCTCAGGATGGTGGCGCACCGCGCGCACCTGTACGTGTTCGGCGGCGCCGCCGACAACACGCTGCCCAGCGACCTGCACTGCTACGACCTGGACACGCAGATATGGTACGTCATGCTCGTCAACGGGCCTGCTCAGGATGGTGGCGCACCGCGCGCACCTGTACGTGTTCGGCGGCGCCGCCGACAACACGCTGCCCAGCGACCTGCACTGCTACGACCTGGACACGCAGATATGGTACGTCATGCTCGTCAACGGGCCTGCTCAGGATGGTGGCGCACCGCGCGCACCTGTACGTGTTCGGCGGCGCCGCCGACAACACGCTGCCCAGCGACCTGCACTGCTACGACCTGGACACGCAGATATGGTACGTCATGCTCGTCAACGGGCCTGCTCAGGATGGTGGCGCACCGCGCGCACCTGTACGTGTTCGGCGGCGCCGCCGACAACACGCTGCCCAGCGACCTGCACTGCTACGACCTGGACACGCAGATATGGTACGTCATGCTCGTCAACGGGCCTGCTCAGGATGGTGGCGCACCGCGCGCACCTGTACGTGTTCGGCGGCGCCGCCGACAACACGCTGCCCAGCGACCTGCACTGCTACGACCTGGACACGCAGATATGGTACGTCATGCTCGTCAACGGGCCTGCTCAGGATGGTGGCGCACCGCGCGCACCTGTACGTGTTCGGCGGCGCCGCCGACAACACGCTGCCCAGCGACCTGCACTGCTACGACCTGGACACGCAGATATGGTACGTCATGCTCGTCAACGGGCCTGCTCAGGATGGTGGCGCACCGCGCGCACCTGTACGTGTTCGGCGGCGCCGCCGACAACACGCTGCCCAGCGACCTGCACTGCTACGACCTGGACACGCAGATATGGTACGTCATGCTCGTCAACGGGCCTGCTCAGGATGGTGGCGCACCGCGCGCACCTGTACGTGTTCGGCGGCGCCGCCGACAACACGCTGCCCAGCGACCTGCACTGCTACGACCTGGACACGCAGATATGGTACGTCATGCTCGTCAACGGGCCTGCTCAGGATGGTGGCGCACCGCGCGCACCTGTACGTGTTCGGCGGCGCCGCCGACAACACGCTGCCCAGCGACCTGCACTGCTACGACCTGGACACGCAGATATGGTACGTCATGCTCGTCAACGGGCCTGCTCAGGATGGTGGCGCACCGCGCGCACCTGTACGTGTTCGGCGGCGCCGCCGACAACACGCTGCCCAGCGACCTGCACTGCTACGACCTGGACACGCAGATATGGTACGTCATGCTCGTCAACGGGCCTGCTCAGGATGGTGGCGCACCGCGCGCACCTGTACGTGTTCGGCGGCGCCGCCGACAACACGCTGCCCAGCGACCTGCACTGCTACGACCTGGACACGCAGATATGGTACGTCATGCTCGTCAACGGGCCTGCTCAGGATGGTGGCGCACCGCGCGCACCTGTACGTGTTCGGCGGCGCCGCCGACAACACGCTGCCCAGCGACCTGCACTGCTACGACCTGGACACGCAGATATGGTACGTCATGCTCGTCAACGGGCCTGCTCAGGATGGTGGCGCACCGCGCGCACCTGTACGTGTTCGGCGGCGCCGCCGACAACACGCTGCCCAGCGACCTGCACTGCTACGACCTGGACACGCAGATATGGTACGTCATGCTCGTCAACGGGCCTGCTCAGGATGGTGGCGCACCGCGCGCACCTGTACGTGTTCGGCGGCGCCGCCGACAACACGCTGCCCAGCGACCTGCACTGCTACGACCTGGACACGCAGATATGGTACGTCATGCTCGTCAACGGGCCTGCTCAGGATGGTGGCGCACCGCGCGCACCTGTACGTGTTCGGCGGCGCCGCCGACAACACGCTGCCCAGCGACCTGCACTGCTACGACCTGGACACGCAGATATGGTACGTCATGCTCGTCAACGGGCCTGCTCAGGATGGTGGCGCACCGCGCGCACCTGTACGTGTTCGGCGGCGCCGCCGACAACACGCTGCCCAGCGACCTGCACTGCTACGACCTGGACACGCAGATATGGTACGTCATGCTCGTCAACGGGCCTGCTCAGGATGGTGGCGCACCGCGCGCACCTGTACGTGTTCGGCGGCGCCGCCGACAACACGCTGCCCAGCGACCTGCACTGCTACGACCTGGACACGCAGATATGGTACGTCATGCTCGTCAACGGGCCTGCTCAGGATGGTGGCGCACCGCGCGCACCTGTACGTGTTCGGCGGCGCCGCCGACAACACGCTGCCCAGCGACCTGCACTGCTACGACCTGGACACGCAGATATGGTACGTCATGCTCGTCAACGGGCCTGCTCAGGATGGTGGCGCACCGCGCGCACCTGTACGTGTTCGGCGGCGCCGCCGACAACACGCTGCCCAGCGACCTGCACTGCTACGACCTGGACACGCAGATATGGTACGTCATGCTCGTCAACGGGCCTGCTCAGGATGGTGGCGCACCGCGCGCACCTGTACGTGTTCGGCGGCGCCGCCGACAACACGCTGCCCAGCGACCTGCACTGCTACGACCTGGACACGCAGATATGGTACGTCATGCTCGTCAACGGGCCTGCTCAGGATGGTGGCGCACCGCGCGCACCTGTACGTGTTCGGCGGCGCCGCCGACAACACGCTGCCCAGCGACCTGCACTGCTACGACCTGGACACGCAGATATGGTACGTCATGCTCGTCAACGGGCCTGCTCAGGATGGTGGCGCACCGCGCGCACCTGTACGTGTTCGGCGGCGCCGCCGACAACACGCTGCCCAGCGACCTGCACTGCTACGACCTGGACACGCAGATATGGTACGTCATGCTCGTCAACGGGCCTGCTCAGGATGGTGGCGCACCGCGCGCACCTGTACGTGTTCGGCGGCGCCGCCGACAACACGCTGCCCAGCGACCTGCACTGCTACGACCTGGACACGCAGATATGGTACGTCATGCTCGTCAACGGGCCTGCTCAGGATGGTGGCGCACCGCGCGCACCTGTACGTGTTCGGCGGCGCCGCCGACAACACGCTGCCCAGCGACCTGCACTGCTACGACCTGGACACGCAGATATGGTACGTCATGCTCGTCAACGGGCCTGCTCAGGATGGTGGCGCACCGCGCGCACCTGTACGTGTTCGGCGGCGCCGCCGACAACACGCTGCCCAGCGACCTGCACTGCTACGACCTGGACACGCAGATATGGTACGTCATGCTCGTCAACGGGCCTGCTCAGGATGGTGGCGCACCGCGCGCACCTGTACGTGTTCGGCGGCGCCGCCGACAACACGCTGCCCAGCGACCTGCACTGCTACGACCTGGACACGCAGATATGGTACGTCATGCTCGTCAACGGGCCTGCTCAGGATGGTGGCGCACCGCGCGCACCTGTACGTGTTCGGCGGCGCCGCCGACAACACGCTGCCCAGCGACCTGCACTGCTACGACCTGGACACGCAGATATGGTACGTCATGCTCGTCAACGGGCCTGCTCAGGATGGTGGCGCACCGCGCGCACCTGTACGTGTTCGGCGGCGCCGCCGACAACACGCTGCCCAGCGACCTGCACTGCTACGACCTGGACACGCAGATATGGTACGTCATGCTCGTCAACGGGCCTGCTCAGGATGGTGGCGCACCGCGCGCACCTGTACGTGTTCGGCGGCGCCGCCGACAACACGCTGCCCAGCGACCTGCACTGCTACGACCTGGACACGCAGATATGGTACGTCATGCTCGTCAACGGGCCTGCTCAGGATGGTGGCGCACCGCGCGCACCTGTACGTGTTCGGCGGCGCCGCCGACAACACGCTGCCCAGCGACCTGCACTGCTACGACCTGGACACGCAGATATGGTACGTCATGCTCGTCAACGGGCCTGCTCAGGATGTTGATCGTTGACCCCCCTCCCTAGTGTGACGTCACCAATTTTAAATTTTATTTCCATTAAAATTATTTTAAAATATGATTTTGTAATGTGACGTCGTAGACCACCTCCCCCCCTCCCCTTAACGTGTCACGTACTTTATTGATGGTCCCTTATGAACATGACTTTATATTTGTCACAGGTCCGTAGTACAACCGGCGACAGACTCGCAGATCCCGTCAGGCAGGTTATTCCACGCCGGCGCTGTGGTTGGCGATGCGCTTTATATCTTCGGAGGGACCGTGGACAATAATGTCCGGAGCGGAGAGCTGTTCCGGTTTCAGGTGAATATTTTTTAATTTCCTAAGGTATTTTTAAGCAGATATATACATAGCTGATGAAACAGATATCCGACAACTATCCGATATTTGGACTATCCGACCGGTACCGGATAGTATGTCAATATCCGGCCGGATCATGAATTTTAAATATTTTCATAAAAATGACTTTAAATCACATTATAAGATACTCCAAACCAAATACAAATAAAACCACGATAAATTCAAATCAAAATAACGTTTATTTTTCATTTTAACAAAATAAATTCCCAAATAGACGATCTTTTCTGACCTAATGATATTTTTAGTCCCCGACAAAAAAGAGGGGTGTTATAAGTTTTTAGTGTATATCTATACTTATCTGTGTATCTGTCTGTAGCGTCGTAGCTCCAAAACGGATGGACCGATTTCAATGCAGTTTTTTTTAATCGAAAGCTAGTTTAATCTGGTATCATCTTGGCTATGTTTCATGAAAATCTGTTCAGCCGTTCAAAAGTTACAGCTATTTTTCTAGTTGGAGTCGAGGGGTTTTTGACGGTTAGGTTATTCGTAGTTTTATCTTGCAAACAATAATTCTCAACAGAATCTTCTCAATGGTGTGTGTAGTCTGAATTGAAAATTAACAAAATTCAAGAAGCAACTTCTACCTACATTTACCTCCAAATACATCACTGTTCTCTCTCTCTCTCTTACAGTTATCAAACTACCCTCGTTGCACCCTCCACGACGACTTCGGTCGCATCCTGAAGTCTCACCAGTTCTGCGACGTACAGATACTAGTCGGGCCTGAAAAGACGTCCATACTGGCACACCAGGCCATACTAGCTGCCAGGTCGCAGTATCTACGTGCTAAGATCAAGTGAGTTGTTATGCCCCCTTAGACAAAACCACATAATCTGATCGCCACAGAATAGAAAGAAAGAAAGACAATTTATTACTGAAAAAAAAAAAAAAAAAACGCGGCACACATACATTACAAATAGCATTATCTATACCAAATATTTGCCACACCAACAACAATGAAGCGTAATATACAGACCGCAACACAAATAAAAAAAAAAATTAATTTATAATCTATGCCGTGCCCAATCAAGCAAGACACAGATTACAAATAATTATTAAACTTATCTAATTAGTACGCAAAACAAGTTCATACGAGATTGTCTTTTAGAATCAAGGTTCTAAAAAGGCAGCTTTAAATGAATCATAATATGATTCGTATTCCAAATGTCAAAATGTCCACTTAATTGATGACTCTTAATATCATACGCGTAAGGTTCATATTCAGCAATCATCTGTTTGACTGTCACCATGGAGATTCGTGGGTGAATTGCTAAATGGAACGTATTTAGGCCCCCTGATCTTAAAAAATAAAAATAATGAGTAAAAACACAAATACGTTCCGAAATTTCAATCTTGAAATTAATATTATTTGTTGGTGATTTGTACAGAGAGGCTCGCGATGAGCTAACCAAACGCATAGCATCGGGCGAGGAGGATGCTTCGGAAGAATTCTCTTACAAGACGCCGCCGCAGCTGTGCGTGCCACTGACGGAGGCCACGCCGGAGGCATTCAATATGGTGCTCAACTACATATACACCGACAGGATCGACCCCACTGAGAAAGGTAACGTGCTCAACTGAGTATAGAGCAAGCTTCACAAGTATGCTCTTACAGGAGCCACTAGCCGAGGCCACGGCAGAGGCATTAGAATAGAATAAATCAGGGAACACCAATTGGGGTCCATTTTTAAAATAATATGGCGTAGCCAACCTACCCCCCCCCCCCCCCTCTTTAATTTGTCACGTGTATTTACTTTGTTAAAATTTAAATAATACACTTAAATAATATATGCGTCGAAGCGACGGGATAAATTATTACATTACGTACTCAAGTAATACAATATGTTAATTTATAATATAAACTGCATCTAATAAGATAAGCTTCTGTTATAATATTGTACTGTTTACTTATGGCCCGCACAAAATAGGTCGGTATTTGATGACAGTGACAATACAACTAGGATCATCCTTTGATCGTTAATCCTAGGATGATTTTGAGAATTTAAACCATTTTGCCGTCCACTCGTCTTATCATCAACTCTATCCACAGATGAGGACCCAGCCTCCCCAGCGACAGTCCTGCTAGTAATGGAGGTACTCCGGCTAGCCCTACGTCTGAACATCCCTCGCTTACGAGGCCTGTGCGCGAGGTTCCTGCGAGCCAACCTGTGTTACGGCAACGTGTTGCAAGCGTTACACGCCGCGCATCACGCGAACCTTAACTGTATCAAGGAGTACTGTCTTCGGTGAGTGACCTCCATATAATCACCCCTCAAAAAGATCAGCGGATCTACCACGTAACTGAAATGGTAATGAACATGGACTCTGGTAATAAACTTCAATACCATCGTGAGAGATTAAACTTTTAGCTACCGTGTAATTTTTACCGATCATGAAGATAGGAGTCCCAACTTCATGATTGGAATTTTTTTCACAAGTTTAGTCTCTCACGATCGTATTGGAGTACCAGAGTCGATGTTCATTGCCATTTTAGTGACGCTCTAGACCCCCGGATTCATAGCGTTTCGAATAGTTTCGATGACAAGCCTCCAGCGAAGAAAACACATAAAAAAAAAAGACAACTTTCTTTCCCTATATCAAAGGAGAGGCGAATAAAATCGGTTCGTCGTTAAAGAAATACGCAGTACCTTTGTACTTGATATCTTTACTTATTTTCTTTGTCATGTGTATGTGTGTACATAAATAATAAATAAATACTCCATCAATATCATATTTACGTCAGGGACAAAGATAACCAACATTGTGGCCAAACCAAGAATAGGAACTATCGCTGCAGTGGATAGATCGAACCCACGACCTCTCGCTCGTCAATCCGACTTCTTACCCGCTGGGCTATTGTCGACTGAATCAAATAAAAAATATATCCTACCTCCAGATTCGTGGTGAAAGATTACAACTTCACTCCGATAGTGATGTCGCGGGAGTTTGAGGAGATGGAACAGAGTCTCATGGTGGAGGTGATCAGGCGTCGGCAGCAGCCGCCACCGAAACAACCCAACGCGGCTGCACAGCATGAGTGTGATGAAGAGATCATTGGTAAGTCATAACAACTGACGAGTGACTCGGAGTCAACTTCCAAATTATTTTTAACACATTATTATTCAGTCGTTGTCGTCTCACTCCTTCCAATAGGTGTCTATTTCGTCCCGCTATCTCCTTCTGAGTCTTCTCGACGTCGTCGTCATATGTTGTGTGAGCTTCACTCAGTTGCGAGTTAACAACCATGGCCGTAACTAGGGGGGTGAGTGTGGGCACTGCCCTCCCTAGGATACTCGTTGTCCACCCTAAAACTCGTCCGTATCGAAGAAATATACTGTTTTCATTATTGTTATCTTGAGAAAAAGATTCAACACCATTTAAAAATTCACGTAAATCCGTCACGTAATTTAGGAGGGTCTCCCACCCCTTCTCACATAATGTCAGACGCCGTCGACCCCCTTAACGTGTGACGTACTTTATGGATGGTCCCTAATTCCGGGTCTGGGTGTGTGTGCATGTGACATGTATGTTTGTAAACTGTACCCTCGATACAGGAGAAACCCTAGGGAAGGGCAAAGTTTAAAAAAAAAAATCCCCGTGGTTTTCCACGTCTCCACATGAGCTATACAGTAGCGGTTATACCTGGCAGGCACGACGCTCGAGCAGGACATGTGCGTGCTGCTGGGCGGCGGCGCGGGGGGCGGGGCGGGGGGCGGGGCGGGCGGCGCGGGGGGGGCGGAGGGCGACGTGCGCCTGCGCGTGGGCGCCGCCAGCCGCGCCGCGCACCGCTCGGTGCTGGCGGCGCGCGCGGCGTACTTCGAGGCCATGTTCCGCTCCTTCTCGCCAAGAGATAATATTGTCAATGTATGTATCACCACTTCTATAGTGCCACAAACTTATCTGACCCGGTGACCAAAATTGGAACTAACGTCGCTACGGAACAAAAATGTCATCAAAATGTCATTTTTGTACGGAGATGACATTGGTAAAAGCGACGGCAGCGACGCCCTGACCGGGTCAAATAAGTTTGTGGCACTATAAGTCTAAACATATCTTTAAAATGTGAATAACATTACAACTTCTGTTATGTAGTACGTCATTTTACCATTTTTATCAAAGGTACTGGAAAAAGTGGTAAATGCCCAATTATCTAAATACATTGAGGAAAGTGACATTCTTCCAGAGGCGCAGCCTGGATTTAGGAAGGGCCGTAGTACTGCAACGGCTCTATTGGATGTAACGGATAATCTATTGTCAGCTCAGGACGAAGGTTTGGTTACACTGTTAGTCTTGTTGGACTTCTCCAGGGCGTTTGATGCCATTAACTTGTCTCTTTTGCTCTCAAAGATGGCATACTACGGGTTTGATACATCCACAATTAAATGGTTTGATAGCTATCTCAGCAACCGTGCCCAACTCGTTGAAATTCGTGACATAAACGGCTCAACTCATTCATCGGACATGGCACCCGTGGTCAAAGGCGTTCCACAAGGATCGATATTGGGTCCTACGTTATTTGTTTTGTATAGTGCCGATATTACCCAGGGTTTGAAAAATTGTAAACATCATATTTACGCTGATGATCTGCAAATATACCTTTCTTTTAAGCCTCAAGAGTACCACATCGCGGCAAAAGCTATCAACGAAGATCTGGAACGAATTGTAGATTGGTCTGAGCGAAACTCTCTTCTCCTAAACCCGGCCAAAACAAAATTTATGCTTTTTGGATCTAAGGGCCAATTAGGAAAAATAAAACCGAATCACGGAGACGTGAGTCTAAAAGGGCAACGTATTGAATATGTGAGTGAAGCGCGAAATCTGGGTTTAACTATGGACCAAGGTCTTATTTTTGAGAATCATGTCGCAAACTGTGTCAGAAACTGTTTCTACCGCTTAAAGGTTTTGTATAAAATGCGTCCATATCTGAGCGAGGAACTGCGTATACAGCTAGTAGAAAGTTTGGTTTTATCCAAACTAAATTACGCTGACACTGTTATAGGACCCAGACTCTTAGCACGATCTGAAAGGCTAATTCAAAGGGTTCAGAATGCCTGTGCACGTTTTTGTTTTAATGTACCACCAAGGAGCCACATTACACCTTTCCTTAATAAACACAACATACTGAAAATGAAATCACGTCGTAAAATGCACCTGGCTTGTCTTCTTTTCGGCGTTATAAAATATAAGTGTCCGTCATACCTGCACTCTAAATTATCGTGGGTAAATAGTCATCGGCAGCGCGAAGGTAGACGTTGCGCTCAGCAAATGGCCATACCACAACACAGAACTGCAGCCTTTCGGGGAAGCTTCCGTTATGCGGCGTCCAAGTGTTGGAACAACATTCCACCTCCGATTAGGGATCTGAGGAATATAAATACATTTAGACTTAGACTTAGAATGTTTATTCTTGCCTCTCAAATTGAATACAATGCTATTAATATTGACAAATCTTTTATCTAATTCAAATCAATTAATCATTTATTTTAATTATTACCTACTATCATAATTTTGTATGGCCCTAATTGAACTTTATTTATTTATAACAACTTACCGGTAGGGTTAGTTTCTGTGTATTTTATTCGCCACTGTAGGTTTAATGTTCACTAAACCCATCAGGAATTACGATTTGCTTTTTGATTATTCAAAATGTTCTGGGGAACCAACTTGACATGGCTGTGGCTAACATCGATGTGTGGCTGTGGTCAACTAAAGAGTGACTATATACGACGCGACGTATAGACGAGTCAAAAATGCTCTCATCTCATCGGGAAGTGCGTACCACCGCTTACTATTGGTCGGTTATTGTGCTGGATGGTGATTGACTGTTGTAAACGAGTCAAATACAACTATTTATTATTATTTTAGTAATTCATCAGAATATTCACATACCTTATCTAATTTACTACATATTTTTATTAATGATCTATATCTATAATTAATACTAAACACTAATACTACACAACCAACACAACACAACAAGTTTAATTATATACTGTGAACCAATATTATATTTTATATCTACTTATTATCTATTCACTTACCTACGTCCGTGTGTCACTGCAGGGGGTGCCAACTGAAAATCAGCGCTGGGTGTCTCACATCCAGCATATGCTGAGTTGGTAACCTTTTCGGTACCGGCATGCTCGGCGGCATGTTTTCAATTTTTTATTAGAATTAGTGTACCTATTTCTTTTTTATTGTGTTTTGTCTATTGTGAATGTGGCGCCGTCATTATCCTGTACGGAATAAAATTATTTTTCTTTCTTTCTTTCTTCTTCTTTCATCGTGATTTTATTTTCACTTTTATTGGGAAACTGCTTTAAAGTTTCCTTGCTTTAAAAAATGACTAGTACACTGATTATTAGACTTTCTGTAAAGCCAAGTAACATTTTACCTAAAGACCATAGCACACTTAACTACTTTTTGTAAGCGAAATCGCGCGATTTTGCGTTTGTAAGCTGCCTTTTCTTTTGCTTACGAAAAATAAATAACGAACTCGAAAACACGCGATACTGCTGCAGAAAATAGCCAGTGTCATATTGCCCTAAAGCCTAACATATGCCGTGACGATAAATACCAGTATATTCACAATTCCTCAATAATTAATCTTATAATTACCTATTACTTCTTCCAACAGATACAAATCTGCGACACGGTACCTTCAGAAGAGGCATTCGATTCTCTATTACGATATATCTACTACGGAGACACAAACATGCCTACAGAAGACTCATTATATCTATTCCAAGCACCTATATACTACGGTCAGTGTCTTACATAATATATTATAATATATTTTATTAATCAATTTCCCTACTTTGATATTTTCTAACATTTCTCTCAGATATATAACTTACTTCTTTTAATATTAGGATTCACAAATAACCGTCTGCAAGTATTCTGCAAGCACAACTTGCAGAGCAACGTGTCGCCAGAGAACGTGCTCGCTATCCTACAGGCAGCAGACCGCATGCGGGCGACGGATATCAAAGAATATGCGCTTAAAATGATCGTACACCATTTTGGCATAGTAAGTTATATTAGAATTTATATAGCGCAACTTGCAGAGCAACTTTACCCAAACCGATATAATGAAATACAAGCTTCATAACTCTATATCATAATTTATCCATGCAAGGAATCAGCCTCACGAGTGACGACACCTGTAGGGTAATTCACGTAACTAAAGAAGTGTAGTTGCCGCGCAGTTGCAGTAAAATTTTGATCAAAATAACACATTTGGAATTTTCAGCTTCAGTGAGATACGCTCGCGTCAAGTTCGAGCGTCATTGCAATATGATCGGCGCGGCATAAAATTACGGGAATGCGGCGCGGCATAAAATTTCTGAACAAATCTAGCGCAAACCCACCGAAAACACCTTTGCCGATTAGCTAATCTATCCACTACGGCATGAGTAATTCCCATGTGATATCTATTGCCGACTCGACAAAAGCCCATAACGTTCAATGTTGTCCATGAGCGTCCTAATAATTCCCTACATATCGCCATGTTCGGCTAACGTATTGAAGTCTGCAATAAGCGAAAGATGGCGCTACTAACCTTAAAGCCGGGCTTCCATTGCGAAAGTGGAAATTAAAACCTATTTTAGATAGTTCTAAAATAGGTTTTAATTTCCACTAAGAAAGAGTTTCGACCACTTTTAAGTGGATCGAGTTCGTTATTAACTATATTTACTCGTTCAGTCCTCTCCCCTAGACTCTTTGTTAGTGGCAGCACTTCTATCAAGTTTACCGTTGAGAGTTAAACGGAATCCGTACGGAGCCCACTTATACAAAAAAAAACACAAATTACTATAGCCAATGCTTTGTACCAACCCGCCCTTAGTCGCGTTTTACTTTCACAGGGATATATTTCACAGGTGGCGCGGCAGGACGCCATCAAGAACTTAGCCCAGCCTCTCTTAGTGGACATTATATGGGCACTAGCAGAGGAACCTCACTTCGACTCGCCTCTGCCTGTCCAGCCGCGCTCTCTGCCGTCGTCATCATCAGCAGACACCCTGACCGATGATCCGGAGTACGCACGCCATCGGTGCGTGAAATCTTAAGGAGCTAGGTTGAAATTGCCAATGTTAAGCCAGTGTAACTACCTACTCCATACAGCAGTCTATTAATGGATAAATAACTTTAAAAAAATCTTTATTTAAATGTCAACCATTTAAAATAAGAATGCAAATTTAAATGGCACGTCCCGAGTTGTAGTACGGTAGCTCGGGACATAATAAGACCCCCATTTAGGCTCAATTCACACCAAGACGACAGCGAAGGCACGCAGCTGCCAGTCGCGAGGCCGCCGCAGCCCCTAGCGTTTGTGAATTAGTACAGATAACATGTTATTACATCCAACTTGTTGCCCCGATACTCTACAAGGTACTAGCTCGGGTGCGCGCCGCGCGAGCGACGCAATGCCGTCTGAGGGGAGGGCAAAAAGGGCGGCCCTTTCGTGCCTCTCAAGCGATACTATGTAGGTATTTTAGTAATTAAGATAAAATTGCTTTATAATTTATGGCACAAACTGCTTGCCGTTTCGCTGTCGGCCGCTGCCATCTCGGTGTGAAAGAAAGAAAGAAAGAAAATAATTTTATTCCGTACGGGATAATGACGGCGCCACATTCACAATAAACGAAACACAAAAAAAAAGAAATAGGTACACTTCTAATAAAAAATGAAAACCGTAAAGGTTACCAACTCAGCATATTTGCAGTGTGAATTGAGCCTTACAGGGTAATTACTGCGAAAACGCTCGTGATGACCGACTGTATGCAGTTAGATCTAGATGGACTGTGATACTTAGAAAACATCTCTAATATCTGTAACTAAGACTGATTCTAGTTAAGACAGGCAAATGTTATGTCGAAGCTACCAGTGGGCCAACAGGAAGGCAATATGGTTATTTTGATGTCCATTTTCCGTCTTCTCTACACGATTAGTCGGAAAAGGTATATAAAGACGAAAGGGGGTTGTTGTACTCACCGTTATGCTCAACTTTTACTATGAGAACAACACTAATATCGCGAAAATAATATCTGCTGTTCCATAAATTTTAGTCAATTATTATTGAATTAACATACAGCACATTGTTTTTTTACGATTGCAGAGTTGTTCCCATAGTAAAAGTTGTTCATAACGATAAGTACTGTAACCCACTTTTGGTTTTATATTTCCGAACGTGTATAAAAGCATTGATGATAGAAATAAGTGATGAATGCTGACAAATAAATTTAAGAGTAATTAATTTTTATTACCTCTAATTGTTATTTTATATGACAAATAATATTAAAAATAATGTGATTGTATATTTTGTGACTATATACTAATTAATGCAACTTCCTTGGGTGATAAAATTGGCACTCTTATCAAAAAATACTAAAATATATATTTAAGTGAAGGATGATGCATTACTCGTATAATATTTAATTTGGAACTGTTTTACTATTACTACTAAAAGTTGATTTAGATCTTAAATTGATATTTTACTGAGTGTAAAATTTGAAACTGATTGTTAATATTAATTTAAGAAATAATTAGTTATTCTTAAACATATTTATTTATTATTATCTAGTCATTATTAAAGATGTGACACATCTATGTTTATAATTTAAGCAAATGAAACATGTAACTTGATTTAAATCAATTTAATCAAGTAAATTAACAATAAACTAATAAATTAAATCATTTCATTTCTTATTCTACTTCATTGTGGTGGTACTTCATACTTGTCCTTGATGTCCTTCCATAGTTTCTGCAAAAAAAAAGACATTGAATTAAAAAAAAAACTTATACAACCAGAAAAGAAATTGCATGAATTTCAACTCTTATGACTTACTGCAAAATTAGCAAAAGCTTGCTACAAACTTCTGATTATCATAATCATTGTATGTTAAAATTATTAATTGAATCCGTAGCCATGATTGGCCACTTGAACTAGATGACAATATCTGACCGCCAAGAAATTGAAGCACCGAAAATGTTACAACACTTCATAATTATAGAAATTGTTTTAAATTATTTGTCTACAAAGGTATTTGATACAATGGGGAAAAAATTATCAAATGTTTTGGAATACATAGCTGTTTTATAGATAAGTAAGTAAATTACATTTTTTTGGAGGTTTATTTCTTGGCGGTCCGAGATTATAACCTTGTCTTGTCCAAGTGGTTCCTGATTAAATTTTAACATAACCTAACCGTCAAAAACTCCTTACTCCAACTAGAAAAAGAGCTGTAACTTTTGAATGGCTGAACAGATTTTCATAAAACAGCAAAAAATTGCATTGAAATTGGACCATCTGTTTTGGAGCTACAATGCCACAGACACACACAGATCCACACTACAAACTTATAACACCCCTCTTTTTGTTGGGGGTTAATAATCATAAATATCGAAAAAAATTACCAACTGATTGCATTTATTTATTGATAGAGCAAAAACTGGCCAGGGTAATTATGAATCGTATAATTTTTTACCCTCAAATTGTCTACCACTGGGTCATAATGTACATCATATTGAACTAAAGCAAAACTTAATAGGTAAGTACCTATCTATAAGATTTTAGTAGTAGGAAGAAAACTAGGTTCCATTAAAGTGAGGCTATTAAAATTAAATATTTTAAAGATAGACAAACTCGGCAGTGGTAGCCTAGCGGTTGAACCTTGCCTTCCATGTAGAAGGGTCTGAGTTCGAACCCTGCCCGCACCCGACTTTTCAAATTCAAAATCATCATGTGAATCAAAATTTGATCATCACTTACAATAAAAGTGAAAGAAAACATTGTGACGACACCTGCAAATCTGAGAGGGCCTTACAAAGTTCTCGATGGTATGCGTAGTCCACCAACCAGCACTAGGACAGCGTGGTGGACTAAGGTCTAACCCTTCTCGTTCTGAGAAGAAGTCCAGGTTGAACAGTGGGACAGTAATGGGCTGGATTTATTTTTTACACAAACTTCCTTCATTCCTATCTAACATCTAGTGTAATAAATGTAATTGTTGCCATTTTAGGTCAACGAAAATGGGAAGGAAACCAAAATTATCTTCCAATAAAAAATTACATAATACTTACTCCCTTGTTTATGTTCTCGAATAGCGCTACGGAGGCTACATCAAAGGTTCTTTCGAAGAAGAAAGTACCTAGCGCAGCCGCCAAGAAGAAGGTGGATGTGCGCTTAAACACAACACGATTTATCGTGCTCCACGCAGACATTTTGGATATTATTTCAAGAAAATCACTTTCCTCGTTGAATTCGATGAATCAAGATTCTCCGATCGCACAATAGACAATAACTTACATTTTTCTTTAGGTGACCTTGTCAAAATATTTAATGTTTGGTAACTAGCTATTTAGCCAGGGTAAACCAAAGACAATGAAAATAATCTCTAAAATGCGGAGGATATTGTCTTCCGTATGTCCAGCGTTGCCAAATTAATACAAAATTAGGGTCCATTACATTTTGTACATAAAATCACGTGTAATTCATTCAGAGAGATACAGTTTAGCAGTCATAATGAATAGTTGTGGTGGCGGAACCTAGGAGATAGCATGTTTAGTGGACTGGGAAGGGGGCGCAAGGCACCCAGGCGCCAAGGCATGAGGTGTGCCAAGGCCCAAGAAATTATTTTACTCAGCAGCTCAAACTTACCTACATTCATCATTTAAATGTATGACCTACTTGTATTCAATAAAGTCAGTTCGTTCAGATAGTGGCGGTACACCATGGGGCATGCTGAAACGGCTGGGGACCCCGAGCTGGGTTCACACCCCAGCGTCTTTTAAAATTCTAATTGTGCGATAGGCTGATTTGAATTCACTTACCCGTAATCCGTATCGTACCTTTTAAGTATGTATCCAGTATCCAGTATTGGTAATCCGGAGATATCTAAGGCCCTTAATATAGCCATATCTCTTTGAAAGACCCTTTTCAGATCGACTGTCACATCGGATCGGCGCCGTTATCCCCGTACTCAACACAAGCTTTCAAATCTTTCGTTTCTTCATATAGACAGGAAGTGTTCTGATGTGACTTTATGGCGTCCTATCTGCTGCGCCATAACGTCGCGGTCGTCGTAACGATACTACTACTACTTTGCCGACACTTGCCCGGGCTTCGGCTCTGAATTTCAATGGAAAATTGTGAAAATTTTAATGAAAATAAAAGCAAGCCCGAGTCCATGCACTGACGTTCAATTAACAAAAGAAAAAAGTGACAGGAAGAAACTAAGTAGGAAGACGAAACCGCCAGTATTATGAAATAAAATAACAATTTGAGTTTAAAACTACTTTCATCCCGTATTCCAGTTTCATCCAGTGCTGCTTCCACTGAGCCCAGATTGAGCCTCACTGAGCTCTTTATTACATGCTGCTTCGTAGTATGTCTCGGTAAATTTAGCGTAAGCGGGTTCTGCATCTGAGCAGTAAACATACTCAAAGGTTAGCTGTGCTAAGAGCGGTAAACGTATTTATAGTTCTGCATTCCTGGAATTAGCTCCCCACTGAGTCGTTTTCCTAAGAGAACCCAGCATGGGCTTCTTTAAAAACGCAGTGATTTTTTTTAAAGGGTCAGGGCTTTCGTCCTCGCTTCCGTGTTGCCCTAAGGCTGACATTCAGGCTTACATTCAGAGACGACAGAAACGAGTCTAAGCGTGAACTTACGCTTCCATCTGTCAAAATTTGTTCGTAAAATTGACATATGGAAGCGTAAGTTCATGCTTAGACTCGTTTCTGTCGTCTCTGAATGTAAGCCTATGAGTAAGGAAGTAAGGACTACTAAAGTAAACACTTGCCCCTGGTGTTGCAAGCGTACATAGGCTATGGTAACCGCTTATGGGCCATTCAAGTATTACGTACAATGACCAAAGAAGATTACGTAAGCACCAAAGGGGGGTCCTTGCTTAAGTTGCTTTGCTTATTTTTGATAACATGGAGGACGCGGGTTGGACGCGGGGGTCTTGTACTTCCTTAGTCATTGTGGTCTGGGTCTGGATGGTGATTACGTCAGTACAGCGATTTACCAGACATTAAATGGTATTCAGAATATGTGCACCAATATTAATAGTTAGCTTGAATAAATATTAAATTGATGCATTAAATTCCTTATTTCTAAACTTGATAACTGCTGCTCATGAATAACAGTCGTTCCCTGGTTATCTCGTCGGAGAGGCTACCAGCAATTACAAGTTATGCAACGGGGACAAGGGCGACCGCCTCTTTTCCGCCCTCCCCCCACTGCGTCGCCCGCGCCTTCACAATTCACAAAGGCTCAAGGTTCAGCGGACACCGGCGTAACCTGGTGTCACCGCTGATAGTAGCATTAGTAGCCCGCCGACCACGCTGCTGCGCTCCTTTGACCCACAGAACAAACTTGATCATCATTGACCGGTCGTTTGTGACTATAGACTGGGCGACCGCGCGACTCTCGTGCCCTCCATCAAACGATAAATACTATGTATTTCAGTAATGAAGAAAATAATCATAGGTTCGACCGTTACCATTTCGTTGTGAATTGAGCCTTATACCCAGCAGTGGGATAATCTTGGGGATAACGTAGGCCCAGTAAGTAGAGGACTCATAGACTTTGTTCAGGGTTCAATCAATAACTTTATTATTGTACAACTTTACGTATGAAATTTTATGGTTAATAATAATAAAACACTGAATTTATTATGATGAAAATAGGGGATATATTTACAACTATGTATTAAAACAAAATGATGACTCATGAACAATACTTTCTATAAATAATAAATGAGTAATGGCGTGTTACAAATCACGCATAATTAAATTAAACCGCCATAAATGATTGTACAAATGTTCTGTACGGAATGATTGTTAGCAAACAATTTCTTTTGGTTTTACCACACATTATGAAGTCCAGACCAATCAGACTGTTAGGGCAGAAGTAGCCTATACTACAAACTTGTGTTGTATGTATTTAACTGATGAATTAATACTATTAGAAATTAAGTTTGGACCATTTTAACCTACTAATATTTTCCTTCTAATGTTGCCAAAAGATCAAATGGAATATAGGCTAGGATACTTTTGCTTGACAGGTTAAAATATAAATAAATTGTAGCATATAAAATTAGCGCTCATATGAAAGGGGGTATCATACTGTAAATTCTTAAAGTAAAAAATGCCATAAGATATTATATTGCAGTAAAATAACGTTCAGTCCAAAGCTATAACTATTTTTGCGATACATAGGCTTATAAAAATGTGTCGAAACTGTTTTATTTTTTATTTTTACAAGTACTAAAAAAATGATGTCTGCATAAAACACGGGAGACATTTGCTAATTATTTGAAAAATAAGATCAAAATCCGACGCATTTTTAGTAAGTATTTTCAGCGTATTTTATGCTTTTACAATACATTTTAATAATAACATATTTTCTCGTTTTAGATTCGAAACCCAATATAAATATAACTTAAAGTGACTTTTATTGAAACTTATCATACGATAAAGACATTTTAGGTAGTTCTTGCAAACATTCCTATTTTTATTATAATTTCCATGCGTAAATCATGAACACGATTCTAATAAACTAAATTGCGGCTATATTCAACTTAATTGGCAATATTTTATGATGCGGTCCGGGACAGGTCGCCTTTGGAACTTGTATGCGGTCCACCGAGCTAACAGGGTGTCTTCATTAGGAAGAAAATTATATAAATCCCAGACCCTTGTCCGTTTTAAATATCTGGCAACCCTGAGCACATAAATTATTATCTACTGTTCAATTCACAACAACATATACAAAATGCTGTAATATATGAAAGCTATCCATAAACTAGGTCACGCCGTTGTGCTAAAACTTCGTACTAATGTCCTTTATATTGGATTACAACAGAAACATAGATGTAAGGGTGCATTCACATTGGCGAACCGTTACTAGACGTACGCGACATTTGCTTGAAAAAAAAAAACACGAAAATTTTGAGAATCTAGTTTTTTACGTGCATGTAGCTTGCTTCTGATCCGCCCTTCCTAATGTGTACACACCCTTGCAAAATAACTGATATTTTGAACTCAGAAAACTTTTCAATTATACGAGGGTCATTCAATAAATACTTAGCCTACAAAAAGTAAACGAAAATTTTGGAAAAGTGGGAATTTATTTTTCAACATAGTCTCCTTTTAGTTCGATACACTTAGCCCAGCGATGCTCCAACTTTTTTAATCCGTCCGAAAAATAGTTTTTGTCAAACTCTGCAAAATAGGCCTCCGTGGCGGCGATGACCTCCTCATTCGATCCATATCTATTCCCGGCGAGTGATTTTTTCAGATTAGGAAACAGAAAGAAGTCACAAGGGGCCAAATCTGGAGAATACGGTGGATGGGGCAGCAATTCGTAGCGTAATTCGACCAATTTGGCCATGGCAACGGCAGACGTGTGAACCGGTGCGTTGTCGTGGTGAAACAGCACTTTTTTCTTCGCCAGATGGGGTCGTTTTTTCTTTAATTCGGCGTCGAATCGGCCCAATAAATCGGCATAGTAAAGCCCTGTAATTGTTTTACCCTTCTCGAGGTAATCGATGTAGATCACACCTTGTGAATCCCAGAAAACGGTGGCCATAACTTTTCCGGCCGATTTTACAGTTTTCGCCTTCTTTGGAGCACGTTCCCCGGTCTGGATCCATTGTTTTGATTGCTCCTTGGTCTCTGGTGTGTACCAGTGGATCCAGGTTTCATCGACGGTCACAAAACGACGCAAAAACTCCGCTGGATTCCGCTTAAACAGCGCCAAACACGTCTCCGATGTGGTCTCACGGTTGCGCTTGTTTTCTGGTGTGAGTAAACGCGGCACCCATCGCGCCGACAGCTTTCTCATGCCGAGTTCCTCGTGAAGAATATGATGCACTGTTCCTTCTGAAATGCCTACAGTCTCAGCTAGCTCCCGAACCTTCAATCGGCGATCTGCCAATACGAGATCATGGATTTTTTTAATGTTTTCCTCCGTAGCAGCTGTTTTCGGTGCACCTGGACGTGGTTCATCAAAAACCGACGTACGGCCACGTGCAAACTCGTTGAACCAATTCTTGACGGTGGCCATCGATGGAGAAGAGTCACCGTACACAGCATCCAAGCGCTCTTTGATTTCGATGCGCGTTTTCCCTTCCAAAAATAGGAATCGAATCACCGAACGATATTGCTCTTTTTCCATTTTTGTAAAACCGATCGACACGTTGGCTTCCATAAGTTGTCAAATTAAAACAAATGAAGGGATTGGAATGAAAATTTGAAAAAAGAATTTAAAAAGAATGTGCTACACTGTGGTAAAACTCTTTTGAAACTACAGCGCCCTCTGGCGATGAGGCTAGGTACTTATTGAATGCACCTCGTACATTGTTTTTAGACTTTTAATATCTTCCGGTGTTTAGGCTCTAACTATTGTCACTTACACATTGTGTACTCTACTTTAAACATAATCATAATTATAATAACCAATCCCCCTAACTGGAATACCTACCATCGTCCTGATATGTATAGATAGTTTAGGGATAACTCACTATTAATTTAATTTTGTTAGACAAATTTTATAATTCGACACAAATTGTACAGAATCTTAGGAATTATAAACATACAGACAATGTTGTCGATTCTGTTAGTACTAAACTAGACTGAGCTCATCTGTCTTTTTCTTTTTCTATTGAAACAGAAAGAGACAGGCGCCTTTAGTTCAGTTTAATCCTGTCAATAGAATCGACACCAATAAGGCTGATAACGCACTAAGGTCCAAGTTCATCGACAACATAACAGACGATTAGAGCAAAATCTGCCGTTTAAACATAAAATTTTGTATGAGTAATCAACCGATTTAATTTTACACATCTGATATATTGTCGGTGAACATAGCCCTAAGTAGCCAGGTTGCAGCAACCTATCGAACCTAGGTTGCAGCAAATAATTAAATATACAAGTTAGTTACAAAGACACTGCTTTACCGTTTGCCTCACAAGTTGCGAGAGCTTAGTAGCTATGTTGCAGCGTGTAAATTCGTTTAGCGGTGCAACGCGCTTCTTAGTTAGGACATAGCCTTATGCAGGCAGTTTGCATTACATTTGCTTTAATTCTGGCTTTTTAGTGTATTTGCCTTAAAAATTATCCATATTAACTTGCAATTTTAGTGATCTTATAATACTTATAGGAGAAATAAATACTTGTCTCTGCAGGTAGCACGACAAAAAAGGTGAGAGGATAATTGGGAACAAAACATCTCTTTACCGCTTTCTCTCTTGATATTTCGTGTTGTCTTCTGGCATAGAGTAGACGTGCGCGCCGATGCCCGCGACGTCATCGGCGTGGATGGTGAAAATTTTATTAAAAACAAAATATTGCAGACTTATTCGCCAAATGACTGTGACAGACGAAGTTATCGGCAAAACGCGCTATTTAAATTATGGTCATATAAAAATGGTATTTTATTGAATTTGCGTAAACTAACACCGTCGAAATAAACCAATAAGCATATATTTAGACATTTCTAGTGTTTAGTTTACTAGTATATGTCTGCAATGTATCCGAAACAACCGTATCCGTCCGACCATCCACGCCGATGACGCCGAAGCCGGCATCGGCGCACACAACTAGCATAGAGACAAAGGGAGGAAAAAACAGGTTAGTCCACCCGCCATACTAGCTCTGCTGGGCATGATACACGACTTATATCATACCCACAGACAAATATTCGTTTTAATTGTAAATAATTTGGAATTTCGGATACAGAATACTGTAAAAACTATGCCAATATCAAAATAAAAAAATATAAATGTCTCACTGAAAATACACTAGAGTTTACTTCTAAATATTTCAGTTATATCAGAATATACGCTTGCTAAGCTTTCATAAGAAATAATACTTGTGTTTTAAAATATCATGTGTTCTACTTATAATAGACCATTACCTGCCGAATACTCAAACGTTACTTATATAAGGTCCTTCCTTTCTATTTCTAGTCCCGATTCCTTCAAGGGGTTATTGTACTCATCATTATGAACAACTTTTACCATGGGACCAACACTGAAATCGCGAAAAAAATATCAGCTGTTCCGTACATTTAATCGTTATTGAATTATTTGTCATGGAACAGCATTTTTTTTTTTGTGTTTACTGGGTTGGTCCAATATTAAAAGTTGTTCATAATGATGAGTACAATCACCCTTTAAAGGGATCAGCCGCCTGATAACATATATGACATAATATGATAAACATGACAGTTGCTGTCGCAAATAAAAGTCCTATTCCGTATCCTCTTATGAAAACATCTATAAGCGAGAAAGGGATGCATTGTTTGTTGGTGGCTGTGGCTGTCAATTTTTCTTACGTAGTCAAGGCGCCTAGAAAGGTATCAGTGTTAGGATGAGACTCAATTACTGCTTAAAACTGAGAAGCGTTTGAGTATACAGCGATTTGTGACCTGTAGGGCTAGCACGCCAAAAAACGGAGAAAGAAAATCGGGAACAAAACCATCTTACCGTTTTCGTTCTAGATTTTTCGTTTTGTCTTCCGTCAGGGAGACAATACGTGGAGAAAACGGGTTTGTCTACTCACCGTGCTAGCCCTGTTGAGCGTTGACCTCGAGTTGTATCGAAATCACAGCAAATTCTCCGAGATTTCGATACAAATTGACTCCAGGGGGTCTAAAAAGGCCGCTTTAAATATATCATAGTATGGTCTTTATTAAAAATGTCAAAATATCCACTTAATTGATGACTCTTAATATCATACACGTAATTCATATTCAGCAATCATCTGTTTCACAGTTACCATGGTGATTCATAGATTTGCTAAATGTGGCCTTTTTAGACCCCCAGACGTTTGGTCTATGGTCTTTTACAAAATTTTAATTTATGTTGGTAGTTTATTTCGTGAACTATTTAAATTATGAATAATGTTGTTTCCAATCCCAACATTTGTCTATTAGTTACGCGTCTAGCAATTTGGACGCGTGAGTATTATTTTAAATTCATACCATAAGATTTTATTGAAACGGCAATAAACAGAATCACGCAATGCATGGACTGCGAACAAGCTACAAAATTTAAAAAAAGCCATTTATAATCCGTATTTTTTCAAGTACATTCCAACTAACAATTGTTTGGTGTAGTATGCGTGAATCACGGACGTTAAAAGCGTACATTACGTGACCCATAAAACGTTCGTAACTATTCAATGATTATCATTTAATAAAAAATAATTTTAATGGTATACTTCCTTACGCTAACATTCGTCCAACTCATTACCATCACATCAATTTTGATAATTAGATTACACTCATTCATTACTAGGCATTCGTTATAATCTAATAATTTTTGGAGTAAATAAATCCATAATATGTACATGCTCGCTGAGACTGTTCAACCTAGCAAGTTATTTAGAAACAGTTCCATACATCTCTAGATTAATGAAAATAATAATAAAGTCCTACTTTTCAAGCGGATCCCGTAAAGAGTTTATTGTAATTATCATTAGGGGTCATCCATAAAGTACGTCACAATAATTTCGTGATTTTTTGCGCCACCCGTCCTTGTCACAGTTGATCACATTTGTGAGACCCTCCCCTAGTGTGACGTCACATATTTTGCAAATTTACATCTAGAAATTATTAACCCCTCCCACCCCTGGTCACACTTCTTCGACCCCCTCCCCCCCTTAAGGTGTGACGTACTTTATGGATGGTCCCTTAAGAACAACTATTACTATAGAACCAAACCGGAAATCGTGAAAAAAAACATCTGCTGTTCCATATAAATAGCAGCTGATGTTTTCTTTGCGTTTTCTGGTTTCTTCTCTTAGTAAAAGTTGTTCATAATGATGAGTACAATAACCCCTCAAAGGTATCGGGACTAAAAAGGTAGGACCTTGTATAAAGAGTTGTACCTAACATTTTAGTATGGAGCCTGGCATATCAACAAGTTCGCCATTTTGAAAAAAGCGTGAAGTAGCTTCTTATTAAACGTAATTTTTCTTCAAATGCTATCTTTGAGGTCCAATGTCTCAGAAACGCGACACTTTAGGATACTAGTGTGTTCACATTTCTTGTTTGTATTAAAGTCATCTATCGATTTATTAAGGTTTGATAAGTGGCTGCAAATTCGCGATTTATTCAAAATGGCGGAGTCTTTTTGGGCACAATAAACTAAAAAATAGATTCATTATCGGCTTGGCTAAACAATAATAAGGGCTTAACTGTCGAAAATAATTCTGATTAGTACTGGATTAATGTCTATCTGTCTTCACTGAACTAAAAGACGGTAGAATTCGATTGACATTGGTGATACTTATGTTGGTACCAACTGTACGAATTTATTCTCACTGTCTCTTTCTAACAAAAACATGGGAAAAGGATGACAGATATTTATTTGGTCCTGTGAAATTAGTCCACTTGCTTGATAATAATGTGAATTTAGTCAATTTTAACTCTTGGTTAGTGGCTTTTGTGGAGGAATTACCACAATTTCTCCAGTGTCGCGTAAAGCATTAGAGTTAGACCATCAGACGCTGGAGTTTTGTACCTCAAAATAATTCTTGTTTGGTGGGTTGAGCTCACCATGTCTATGAACTTTATAAGCAGACATATTGTACTCCATACTCCACAGATCTACATAAATATTTATATACGCTACACTGCCAGGAATTATATAAAATATAATTAAAGAGAGTAAATTGGATAGTTCTAATTATTTTCTATCCTTTTTCAATGAACTTTGTAAGAAAGAGAAGTAGTGAGATTATAATTAGTTTGGTGCAATGTGCAACAGAATCAGCACCATTGAAATTATTTGCGAGAGTAACCTAGTAGGTTAGATAAAACCATTGCTATTTGATAATGTTGCAACTATTTCTTACGATTAATAACACTGTATACAAATAAGATATGTACTACTCATAATTATGATAAATAAAATGCTTCACAGATCAATTTGCATTTACTTTTGGGGTGAGTAAATACACAAGTAATACTAACATTGCATTAGCACCACTCAGTAGAAAGAACTGATAAAAAAAAAACTCATTAGGAAGACCATAGACTTTGACTTTGTAGGTCTAATAATTTAATTGTACACTTGTAAGCATTGCCAGTTAATTTCATAACTTCCATATTTTTAACACGCTTTTATTAGCTTCACCTGTAACTAACTAACTGTGTAAAAAAATCTTGGAAGTTTAATTTGATCCACTTCCCGGTTTCCGATTGAGCTGAAATTTTGCATACATGTTCAGTTTGGATGACTAAAGCGTGTTGTATAGTTTTTTTTAAACTATAATATATTATTTAATTTTACCATACAATGGTACAGTCGAGAATTGCACCGCGTTTATGTACGGCCTACATTTTGCAGTCTATGGTCTCCCTTATTACATCATATCAAAGTTTCTAGTGATGCTTCTAGTAATCAAAATCATGTGTTATCTGGTGTGAATACATAACCTGCTAGGTCGTACAACTAATCTCTCCATTTTTGAGCATTGAGAACATTGTCCGTGGCACAAGGCGGCGTGCATACCACTAGCAACATTTCTTTTTGGTTTTGATATTATTCTTTAAGTGTACGGTGTCTTTTGATGTTACGTTTTGCCTCTCCTTCATTTCAAGCTTCGATCTTAGTACCTGGAAAATGGAAAAAAGATTTATAGTCCGTTTGCCAGATGAATAAGCCACCCCCTTTCACAAATGAGTGTTGTATAACCTAACCGTCAAAGACAGACTCCAATTAGAAAAAGAGCTGAAACTTTTGAACAGCTGAGCAGATTTTTATGAAAGATGATTCCCGATTAAACAAGCTTTCAAATAAAAAAACCTGCATTGAAATCAGTCCATCCGTTTTGGAGCTACGATGCCACAGACAGACACACAGATACAGACTACTAACTTATAACACCCCTCTTTTTTGTCAGGGGTTAAATACGCAACTAAGGGTTCATGTCAAGGGGAGCATCCTCCATTGTGGCAATTAAAATATACTGATCACCAATCTGCCACTCAAGCGATACTGTTTACTGTAGCAGTTGCTAGGAAACTTTACTCTGTATTAATCCAGGCTCTAAATACAGGGTGGCGATTTAGTGACCTGCATCTTTTAAGGAGTTGATTCTTCTCATCATTATGGACAACTTTGACTAGACAAACACGGATATCGCCAAGAAAAAATCAAATCTATACATTTTGTCGAGTTAAGTGAAAATAAATGTATGGAATAGCAGTTATTTTTTCGCGTTTTCCGTGTTTGTCCTACAGTAAGGATGCAGGTGACTAAATCGCCATCCTGTATAATAAAACTTGAAAACAAGTTTGTACCCACAGCCTCATCAGATGCAGTCAGCTGCAAATTTTCCAAGTAGGGAAATAATGTACAACCCTTTTCTTCCTTTTCCACCATAATGGACATACTATATTACCACTATTATATTTTAATTTTCATATCTCTAATAGTTTACTATAGGTGTTTTAAACAGCTTACAGATTATGTGGATGGTTCGGCTACGGCCAAGTTGTACTAATAACAAGATAGTTTGCCACTTGTCAAATAACATAATCTACC
The DNA here is from genome assembly GCA_932294325.1 of Allophyes oxyacanthae. Classification (NCBI taxonomy): domain Eukaryota; kingdom Metazoa; phylum Arthropoda; class Insecta; order Lepidoptera; family Noctuidae; genus Allophyes; species Allophyes oxyacanthae. Next base: position 10,872,367 of record OW028628.1, read on the forward strand.
ACTAACCAAACAAAATCAATTCTTGCAACAGATATTAGGTAATGTAAACATTTGCTATTATGCATTCTATTCCAATGATGCAGAGACACTCTAAGAAGAATAATTATATTCACATTTGGCAGTGTATGTGTTATTTGCAGCGTTATTATAAAATGCTAATCATCATCTGTCGGCCTTTATCCCAACTACGTTGAGGTCGGCTCCCAGAGATGCGGCTGAGTAACAGTATTTTATACGGAGCGACTGCCATCTGACCACCGCCACCCAATTACTGGGAGACACTGATACCCTACGGTTAGACCGGTTGTCAGACTTTTTGGGATGCTGACTCCCATAACGACTGTCATAGTTATTCGTATGACAACCGGGAACAACTGCTTAACGTGCTATCTGAGACACGGAAGGGTCTCGATGTTCGGAGAAATGGTCACCCATCCAGGGACCGACCGCGGCAACCACAGCTTAACATCGCTGATCGACTGATCTGCGCGGTAGTTATGCAGCTACGAGCGAGTTATTATAAAATGCTAAGTGATTTAAAAACTTGCATAGCAACAATATTAAGAGACAACCAACTGATAACTTGTATGTTTTGTTATTGATAGATAATTATGTAATGATATGTCTTTGTGTTTTTAAATTTTAATAATGTTGTTAGTTTTAATTTTAATTTTTGATTTTTTTTTTCTCTAATTTGTTGTTTATAAGTTTAAGTTCTTGTAATTGGTTGTATATTAGTATAAGTTCTTAGCTGTCGCATTAGGGTAAACCCTGTAATGATAGTTTAAGCAGTTATAAATAAATAAATAACTGATATTATCTGTTTTACAATAGAATGCCTTACTCTAATACATAATATTATGTTATGATAAGTATTATCTCTCAAAATTATTTAAACAAGCCTGGCAAAACAATATTAATAGAAAGTTAATTATTTCCTTGTTTCGAAAACTTCCTTGTAAAACGGATTGTTGCTTGGAAATTAATGTCCCCCACATTTTAGTTGCAGACTTATAATGGACAGGAAAAATAAGGGTTAAAAACCACAGAACACGTCCAGCCATTAAACAAAAAGAATTCAGTGCTCAGATTATGTCATTGTGAATAAAACAGGAAACAGAAAAATCAATTTCCTGTCAGTTACCAGAATCTGTTCAGATTAATATTGTAACAACAATTATTGATAAAAATAATCATAAAATATTTACCATTTTAGTGATAGTGAGGAACATTTCCTCTACATTAATGTTCTCCTTTGCGCTTGTCTCAAATAGCGGTATGTTCATCTGATTGGCGAACCTCTGTGCGTCTTCTGTAACCACTACTTTTCTTGATGGACAGTCGTTCTTGTTACCAACTGGAAACATAAATTGAATTTTTACAGAATTTTACAGAATTTTTACAGCTGCAACACCTGTATCCCCCGATTTTGTTATCTTCATTATGGAAACAAATTGAATGTCGTAGGAATGGAAGGGTCGTCCAGTAATCACGTGATGTTTTTTATTTTGCAACTTTTTAACCTTCTAACTTTTAGTTGTAAGTGTGGAAAATGAATAAATAAAATAAATTATATGATGTATGTATTGAATCAAATAGTTATGTAGTGCACAATGTAATTATGTAAGTGAAGGGCTTCATTAATATTATTATTACATAATTAGAAGTTTTGGTCCGAGTTAGCAACCTCTTTTGCGAAAATTTTATACATGAAAGAGTCACAACAGGTACACTGACTATAGAGGAAAAAAAAATATGTAGTGCGCAAAATTTGCAGAGTGATTCAATGTCCATTCCCTAATGCAATCACAGTACTAAAAAACACTCCAAAACATATTTTTTTAAAATTTTGTATAGCTTAGCGCTAGTAAATTATTTGTCTCCCATATTTAGTCGAATTTTCGTTTTGTTTTAAAGTGTATCCCAATACTGTGGTTTTATTTAGGAACAGAGACTGAATCACTCTACAAATTATGCACACTATGACACTACATAAAGAAATATCCTGTATAAACTTATTACTTTGTAACCCCCCAGCACAAAAGAAGGATGTTATAAATTTGACGTGTGTCTTAGCTCCCAAACGGATGGATCAATTTGAATGCGTTTCTTTTAAATTGAAAGCTAATTTAATCAGGATGGTTCTTAGCTATATTTCATTCAAATCTGTTTAGACGGTCAAGCTACAGCTCTTTTTCTAGTTGGAGTCGGGGGTGGTAGTAGGGTTGCGAGGGATAATTATTGTTGATAATTATCCTGATTATAACTATTTTGTCTGGTTGCACCATACGGCGTCGGCGCAGCATCAAGTCGATAGTCTGTATCCGAACAGGGGCATTGTCAGGTAACTGGGAGGAGATTCCCTCTGTTTTTTTTATATTGTCAAGTCAAACAACAAACCCAAACTTCGTCGCTTAGATTATACATAGTATACCTAGGTATATAATCTTAGGTTCATCATGATGTTTAAAGTGTATGCTGTGCGAACTTGCAGAGATAAATATCACAAAGAAAACATAATGCCAAGAAATTAAGATCGACTTTTATCCAAGATTGAGTGTATTAAAACAAAAAATTGTGGTTTATGGGCTCGGATAATATTATCTGATAATTATCGGATAGTTATCAATGAACATAATTATCTTGTTAATTTGCAACCCTGTGTTCCTAACTGTTAGGTTAGATTATAATTGTTATGAATAGGCATCAAATTAAATTACTCAATGAATCATGCTAGCTGATAAAAAACCCAATAGAAAAAAAGCTACAATACAAGTGCCACAGAAAAAACTTATAGATAAGTACATACATAAACAGGATTAAAATATTAACACAAAAATTATCATGGTCAGCTTATTGTGCCTTTAGAAAGCCACTGATTATATAATTATTACTCAAAAGAAATTAACCGTCTGTGCGATGATAATTAGAGTGTGACAGATTTGTTTTATTGTTGTCAAACATTTGCACAGTATAGTAGTCCAAATATATGGTTGTTTATAATGTAATGGCAGTATTATAGATGTATTCATCGTTAATTGTACATTATTTTCACAAAATTGAAGTCACAAGACCTGAATTATGTGTCTATTTAGCCTTGAAAACTTAACTATGATTATGGTTTAGAAATACCTACCTACGTACTTTTCTAGTTCCATTCCCTTTATGGGGTTATTGTACTCATCATTATGAACGACCTTTACTATGGGATCAACTTTGAAATTGTAAATAATAAAGCTTTTCCATACATTTAGTCAAATAATATTGAATTATTTGTATGAAACAGCTGATATTTCAGGGGTGGGCCAATAATTACTTGTTCATAATTATGAGTACAAAAACCCCTTGAAGGGATTGGGACTAGAAATATTGGACCATAAATAGGTGGTGTAGCCAATTATTGTGATTGTTTATGTATTCTAAGTTAATTAACTGACTTACCCAAGACTTTATTAACAACATCACAATTCTGTTCGATCTCATGCAGCCATCTCTTGACATTGGCGAAGGACTCCCCATTCGTGACATCGTACACCACGATGACGCCGTGGGTGCCTCTGTAGTACGTGCTGGTTATCGTCCTGAACCTCTCCTGCCCGGCCGTATCCCATATCTGTAGCTTCACTCGCTCACCGTTTATTTCTAAAGTTCTTATTTTGAAATCAACCCCTATCGTAGTAATATAACTACCGGAGAATGTGTTGTCAGCGAATCGCAGGAGAAGACAGCTTTTACCCACACCTAGAACATATCAACATTACACCGTTGACTAAGCTGCACGGACCTGAATATGAGTTGTGAAGTTATAACATCCCAGGCCTCGCCCACTCACCACTGTCACCGATAATCAGCAGTTTGAAAAGGTGGTCAAACTCTCGCGCCATGGTTTCAGATAGTTATAACTATTACACTAATTGGTCATATGTTCACTATTATTGTTAAAAATGTATTTAGTACAACTTTAACTACAGAAATGTTAGTAAAACTCATGCCGTTAACGTTATACTTCCATCACTTTACAATCGGTCGCCATCATTGTTTTCAATTGCCAGTTGAAAAAAAACATGACAAAGGAAAAATTGTTTCTGTTTATGGTTAGAAAAACCTTGGAAAATCATTAATTTATTCGGACAGGAAAAATCGTAAAATATTTATCATTTCCGTTGCAGTTAAGTAATCTTTTTTAATAAACAAGCTATTTTTATACCGTTAATATTTAAAGACTGCTTCGTAGATCTAGTGGTAGCAAGCGTGTGCTGCAGTGCTGTAGAGTTTAGGTTCGAGTAAATGCTATTCTATGAAATTCTCAGCAGCAATCTCGGATTCAGGATTTGTGCCCGGTTAAAGGCAAAACCCTCTAGATCATAATTATCACATCTATTTTTTATTTAACTAGCCAAATGTGGGTGTATGTACACTTCTTCTTACCCTTTGGGACAATACAGGCGTGTTGTTGTTATGCTGTAAAGCTCCCACCCTCGTGGCAAACTGGCAAACGGGTAACTCACTGTAAACAAGCATAGATTATACACTATTAACAAGTTGTTTCTCTAATCTTCATAAAAATCTTGTTGCATCAAATATTCTTCTTGATAGGTAGGTCAGTACATAGATTATGGGTCAGTATTAGTGTATAATCTATGGCCTAGGTACCCAAAGTCCTTCACCAAGCCTCCAACGCCGTAAATTCGGAAATGTATTCCTTGCAGGGTTTCATTATTTCAATAATTAAACTTAACTTCACTAACTTAAAGTCATGGAAAATTATTATGTACTCCGTACAAGTAGTACTTATTATTTCATGCACAAATATTCGTGACGAGCACAGAGACAGACAGTTCATTATCAGTTTATAAACAAAATTAAAATCACCAGAGTTGATTGGCAACATTATTGGCGATGCACCTATTTTGTGATGTGGTGTCCGCTGGGTGTCCGCGAATGCGAATGAGTAATCAAATCCACCTGTCAAAACTGTCAAGTGGAGTGTCAAATGCTCTAGGTGTGGTACGGATAATCTAAATTTTAATAAATTTTGATATAATGTCGGCAACGTTGAAGCCTTATTTAACAGCAGTGCGCCACACGCTTACAGCAGCAATGTGTCTCGAACACTTTTCGTCACAAGTAGTAGAGAGATACAACAAACCGGAGGTCGAGGTTAGAACAAGCAAAGAGCTTCTACTGAATCCAGTGGTAATTTCTCGAAATGCCAACGAGAAAGTGTTGATCGAGTCGTCAATAAACTCTATTAGAGTGAGCATTATGATCAAGCAGGCGGACGAGATCGAAAAGATCTTGTGCAAAAAGTTTATGCGGTTTATGATGATGAGAGCAGAAAACTTTATCGTATTGAGGCGGAAACCGGTGGACGGATATCATATCAGTTTCTTAATAACAAATTTCCACACCGAGCAAATGTTTAAACACAAACTGGTCGATTTCGTCATATACTTTATGGAGGAAATTGACAAGGAGATCAGCGAGATGAAACTAGCAGTGAACGCGCGCGCCAGGATCTGCTCGGAGGAGTTCTTGAAGAGATTCTAATGTTGCCACTTATGTTCGCATGAGTATGACTAATATGTTGCATGAAGTAATAATATTTCGTGCTTACGGTGATTTAGTGTTATTTTTCCCTATGACTGATATTGGGATTGTTAATGTTTGTTTCTAGGCATTTATTGATACAGTCCCGTATTGAAGAAACCCTAATACTATAAACCATAAATATTAAAACTATATTCATGAACAATTACTCAGTATGTTAAATAAGTAACTCTTATATTGCATCTGTAAGAGATTTATGTTTTTTAATTTTAAGCAGTATTCTGTTAAGTATATTATTATAAAGATATCGAAGTTATGATAGCTTAGTAATATGTAGTAATATAATGCCCCTTTCATTTTAAATATTGTGAATTAGTAAATGATAAGATAAGAGTATGATATAAATAATGATTCCAAAAACTTAAAGGCATTTAAAACATTTCCTTTGACTTGTAAATGATTGATTGTATTATACATTTTTAATAAAATATTTTTAATTATTACCTTTGATTTTCATTATTGAAACAAATACAGTGGGTTTTATTAATATCTTTATTTAAATAATTCTAATTATTCTTTTGCTATAACAAATAATGACATCACAAACAATAATACATGTCCTATTCATTTTCAGTCAGCTAGCTACAAATCTTTACTAGTCAACCAAGCTAAGTAGTCAACTGGCAGGTGTGTCAACTGCAAATATTTATGTCCACTAGGGGCAGCAAAATGTTTGGTACTAAGATGAACAGAGACCCTGAGGTGCTTAATGCATGAGGAGGCAGCATTCCACCCAGATTAATCATCTTGGTTAACTAGTATAGAAAAGTTATTATGACAAATATAAACTTGTAAATTTCTTGATGGTGGACAATACAAGTAGTAATGTAATAATGCAACAGCAGATAAGCATTTAGATAATTATAATCTTTTCTTTTTATTGATACTTTTTGCAGGCACTCATGTGAAGAAGATGAATCTTGCTGTAGCTGTAGTACAATAAAGAATGAAATAGTTTTTATAGCTGCAGTCCTTATTTTATATCTAGTCTAATAGCCTTACTGACTGTAAGTATGCTGATGGTTTTCTCCAAAATTCTCAATCACTGACCAAATCACAACAAATAATTGGAATAGAATAGAAATCATTTATCCTATGTATCATGTTCTTTTATTCACACAGCGCATCATTTTAGGATATGTTACAAAGCAATTTGTGTGCATCATACAGTACTTGTTTTAACATAATATAATATTTACTGTGGAAATTGGGCTAGAGCAGGGGTATATTTTTGAGTGAGTTTAAATAAGTAGTAATAGGGCTAAGACTCAGTGTAGACCGACGGAGTGGCGACGAAGAGCAGTCACCAGACGTATAGCACGGCGCTTTAAGTCTTCCAGTGTGATTTTATTTCGCTATTCCAATTTCAGTCGTATGCAGAAGTAACTAAAGTTGAATTTCAATTGTTACTAAATTAGTCGTTTCGCCGCCACTCCGTCAATGTGCGCTGACCGGTGTGTATATTAGGCCAAATTCGCTTTGTATCTGCCAATCAGTAGCGCTGCGCCGAATGACAGCAATCGTTACACCGGCACCTCAGGGAAACATGGGTAATCAGGACTCCATTTTTTTGTTATTCTGTGGTTTAAGGAGTGGTCTGTCGACTCACAATAAAATATTTTTGACCAACTCGCGTGTTTTGTCACGGAACATAGTCGATTTTCGCAACAAATGTTTAAGATACATACATGATAATGCACACATCGCTTTTATAAAAGAACGGCAGTGAGGTATTATACAATGTCAAGCTCCAATGCTCGGTAATTTGATAATCATAACATTATAAAACATTCTACAATTTAGGGAGTTCTGTAGATGAAGCGATGTTACCATATCTCATCTGATAACAAGCTACTATCGAATTTGGTTGACTTATAGACACGACTCATTTATTATTGTTATATTTAATCTACTATCAAAATTTATCGAGTCCGTTTATTTTCTAAGGCGCGTTTACATTGGTAGAGTGAGTTAATCTAGTACACCAGCCTACTTTTAATGTTCCTTATAATTTCTCATAGTGTAACTGGATCTATTACTAATATTTACCACTATCACTGTTTAAATGACGTCACTTTATTTATTTATTTATTTTATTTTACTTTTACTTTTATTAAAACGGTACGAAACCAATTACAATAATAAAAGATAGGCACATAGGTAATTAATTACACATATAAACAAAACAACACAGTCATACAACTCTCTCACAAAAAAGCAGACACTCCGACACTAATAGAATAATTCAATTCTCACATTAGGTGTTGTGATGATATAGAATTGTAATGATGTGCGTGTTTCTAAAGGCCGTTTTTGTTTTATGACACTTTAAAATCATTGAATCAATGTTCTTCTGTAAACTGATGTGATAATGAGTGAACGAGATTTAGTAGCCATGACTGCAGATAGGATAGTTAAGTCCCAACCCCACCCTGATAATCCCCTTCCGTATTATATTTCTTAATGGTGGTATTTACCTGGATACCTCTTCAAACCCTGGCACCTTGCTCCTCGCACATAAGTTCGGAAAATCATTACAACATATTTTTTTAAATACTAAATTTAGCAAACAAATGAACGGCCCGCCTGATGGTAAGCGGTTACCGTATCCTATGGACGCTTGCAACACCAGGGGCATCACTCGCGCGTTGCCGGCCCTGAAATGACGCTAAACAATGCTTTGATTCAGAAAAGCTTCCATTAGGTCACATAATCACCTACCTGATAACAAGCAAAAACGTGGTCTCCAATGAAGCATACTTGCCTATTCCCTTCTGAACCAAAACCGAGTTTAAATCACAGAATACAATGAATAAAGACTACTATGTCACTAAAATATTACAACACAGCTTCATCTACAACCCCATTTACATGAATCCAGTCTTTAGTCGAGTCTTTAGTTAGCAAAATTTTGTGATTCGAACCGTATCAAACTGCGCCTAACTAAATTCTTATTACTAAAATGGTTTTTTACATGGTTCGAGTCACTAAAGACTGGATGCGCGTAAAAGAGAGTTTAAGGACACTATGAATAAGTAAAAAATCTAACTTTGGCGCCCACCAGTACGGCACGAACTAAATTAAATTTAAAATATTTTGGTCTTTTTCTAACCCACAAAACAAGAATGAGATGGAAGATTGGAGCTGTCAAATTAGTAGTAACGTGCCATTTTGTCATGTCGTGTCTATTGTCATGTCATGTCGTATCTATTGTCATGTCGTGTCGTATCTATTGTCATGTCGTGTCGTATCTATTGTCATGTCATTTCGTATCTATTGTCATGTCATGTCATGAATATTGTCGTGCGGTGTCTATTATCATGTCGTGTCACGTCTATTGTCATGTCATGTCTATTGAGGTGCCTACTGCAACGACTCGGGGTTATTTGAGAGAGGCACTGTGTCCTATTCCAACAAGCGGACCCAGTGCGGAGTACCAGGGACATCACAAGCCTTCTATTTTTTTGTTATTAGAATTGTTAGATATGCATAAATCTAATTGGTGGGCCTCGATTCAAATCTATGACTACGTTCACTGGGCTCACTGTTAGTTAATTCTGAATCTCTTCCATTTCACAAAAAAAAAAAAGACAAATCTATTTTAACTTGATTTAGTCGGTGCCTCACAGAATCGGCGCCTCTAGTAGGTATTAGGTACTCAGTTCTTGGACTTGGCAGTTCTTAACGTGAAGCCTTCGCCCTTGAAGGCTTCGAATGGTTCCAAAGGCGTATCCTCCTTGGCGCTGGGCGGCCGAGAGTTGCGGATAAACCTGAGTGTGCCTACCACGTAATCGTAGTCGGGAATGCCTCGGACGTACGGCTAGAAAGAAAATAAATTATGTAATAATGGTAACAATATCATATTTTGGTCACCAATGTTTGGGTAAGGTCCATGGTAAGAGCCTCGACGAGTGACGAAACCTGAGTTCGTCTGGCGCACCTTGGGCAGTCAGCGTCGATACCACCATTGCTGACTATCTAATCTTTCCACTACGGCATGAGCGATCACCATGTTATAGTTTGTGCCGATTCGACAAAGAAAGAGCAATCGTTATAAGATAGTGGCTAAAAGGTGCGAAATTCTAAAGATTTTATTTTATAACCTAACCGACAAAAACCCCCGCCTCCAACTAGAAAAAGAACTGTAACTTTTGAACGGCGGAACAGATTTTCATGAAACATAGCTAAGATGATACCCGATTAAAATAGCTTTCAATTAAAAAACTGCATTCAAATCGGTCTATCCGTTTTGAAGCTACGATGCCACAGACAGATACATCACAAACTTATAACACCCCTCTTTTTGGTTGGGGGTTAAAAACTGACTTGTTTTAGTTTGTTTACATCTAGCTTGCGAAAATATCACTGCTTCACTAATCCATATTTAGCAGTGAAAATAGATATCATAATATTTAGGTATGTGGAAAAGTTCTTGCATAGATTTTCTTAGAATGTGAGCAACATGCTCACAGGAGCTGAACTAAGAATCTCTTCCTTTTTGAAGTCGGTGAAAAACTATAGGTACCTTAAAATAACTTTTAAGGAATGCACATTAAATAATTTAGTGCTTCAATAGATTATTTGCATAATTTCAGTACCCCTATATGACTGTAACCAGAATAATAAATTATCAAAAGTAAATGCGACGCTGCATCATTATTGTAAGTCAACTTACGAGAACTTACACACATTCCTAAACATTGCGTGCACATTTATGCCAATCGAGTCAGCGCTTCACTTTTTTTTTTAGTGTATATCAAGTGGATAGACGCTTAGGAACATTATCGTGTCTATAAAATGCAATGTTACCGGTAAAAGAATCTGATGCTTGTAATATTACGCTGCGTATGCTAGATGTTAAGCCGGCTCTACATTCGTGTATTATTTATTCAGTCAATTTTTTATTTCACCTGGGCCTTTGTAGGCACTTTTAAAACATCGTGATTCTAGATGCTCGTTCCAAGGGCCTACGGAGAAGAAACCGGCAAGAAACTCCATAGATACTCTTTTAAAATAATACATTTACAATTATATGTGAGGCCACGGCAACGGCCCCCGTTCCGTTCTGTGTAAAATTATCTTACCGATGGTGAAAACCACATCAAAATCCGCTGCGTGGTTTAGGTTAGGAGGAGTTAGCGGATATACAGACAGACAGATGCGAAAAGCGGCTTTATTTTATATAGCTTCCGCCAGCGGCTTCGTCCTCGTGATATCTTTATAAATTATAGCCTATGTTACTCACAGATAATGTAGCATTCTGCTGGTAAAAGAATTTTTAAAATCGGTCCAGTAGTTTTTGAGTTTATGCATTACAAATAAACAAACAAACATACAAAAAATCAAACCTTTTCTCTTTATAATATTAGTTTAGCTAAAGAAGATACGCGCGCTCATGAACTACAAGAACTGTGCTGTACTTGCCACATTCAACCTACCTGTCTGGACTGTGACGCCGATGGCTCCGACTCGCTCTCACTGATGAGCTTCTTCTTCTTCCCGTCGAGCCTGTTCCCTTCTCCGCTGAAGGCTATGAACCCGCTGGGCTCCGGCATCATGTTCGACGGGTCCTCGTCCATGCCTGTAACGGCGCCACCTTCACTGTCGCGAGGTATGCGCTCTATTTCTTTGTAGCCCACTGGGGGAGCGAACTCCACCTGTAGGGGAAATATAATTATATATATTTTACACCACTAAGAGACCATCCATAAAGTACGTCACACATTAAGGGGGGGGCGAGGGGATCGACGAAGTGTGAAATTGTGTTTCAAGGGGTGGTAGGGGCCTAAGTTTTGTGACGTCACATTTCAAAATCATATTTAAAAAATAATTTAAATGGAAATTAAACTAATTTCGGAACTACTGTTTTAATTTATTAATATCTAGATGTAAAATTGCAAAATTGTGACGTCACACTAGGGAGGTGTCACAAATGTGATCAACTGTGACAAGGACGGGGGAGGGAAAACATCACGAAATTAGTGTGACGTACTTTATGGATGACCTAAGGTCGCAAACAAGCATTCGGCCCGCCTGATGGTAAGCGGTTACCATAACCTATGTACGCTTGCAACACCAGAGGCATAAATCGCACGTTGCCAACCCTGTAAAAATCTTTTGAAGGACATCATGTAGTATTCTCATGGGAAAACCTTGATGAGGAACTGATTCCACAACCTGAGGGTGCTTGGGAGGAAACATACTCTGAACCCGCATGGTACAAGACCTGTGGTTCTAGGGTATGTGGATGAACTGCCCACCGATGGCGAGATATGTAACGGATATCCGCTCTCATTGGCTGTGCATTGGGCACCAAGTATCATGACACAATTTTGAAACACCCTAGTCTGATTCGTGATGGCTTCGAGATGGGATATTAGAAAAAAGAAGACTCAGCTAATCCAATTTCGATGAAATTTGGATGAGACGTAACTTCAAGTTACCTAGGTATTAGGTATAGGCAGGCGGGGGGATACAGAGTGGGGGCAATGAAAAATACAAAAAACAAGTAATGGAACGTTATCCGGATTCCGGTTTGCGTAATAAATTAATAATTTTTTGACGACACAGTTGGCGCAGTGGCTAAGCGATTAGCCTTTTGCGCTACGTTCCGCGGGTTCGATCCCCGCGCGGAACAAATATTTGTATGTATGTATATGATTAGTATATGATTATTATGATTAGTATATGTAGTTGTTTCGGGTCTAGTTGTGTGTGCATGTGACAAGTATGTTTGTAAACTGTTCCCACGATACAGGAGAAATCCTAGTGAGGGGCAACGTTTATAAAAAAGAAAAGAAAAGAAAGAAGAATTACTCAAATACAAGTATTAAAGAAATAACAAATAAAAGTTTATTTTTTTGTTTAGATCGAATTTTCTGGGAGATAAGTAAAATCACACATAAATTGCCCGCCTTCTAAACGAAATCCTGTATCCGCACCTGGGTATAGGACGGGGTAATTTACACCCGAAACATTAAGTAAATTCCGGGAGTTCAACGTTAAGCACAGACAATTTTGCGTAACGGCCGTCCTCTGTTTGAGGTAGGCGCACAAGAAGAACAACGGTTGATTTTTTTAATCCGTTTGCGGGTCGCCTTCTTTAAAATAATGAGTACCAATCGAATACTCACATTCATATCACATTCTATAATGATGACAGCGTTCCCCGGCTTTGTCTCCAAGACACATAGCTCGTAAACCTTAGAGTTGTACTTGATAGCTATGACGTCACCGTTTGTTAGGCACGAGAAGTTACGTAAGCAATTCTCTAATACTGAAACAAAGATGGCAGACAAATGCTAAATTTAAAAATTAATTATGATTAATAAAAATTCGTAGTTAAGGTTAGCCAACGCAGAAACTGGAAATTCAGGGAGGCAGATTTAAAAAAATAAGTTTATAAATATAAAATATCCATTTTACACAAAAATCTGAAGTGGGTGGATGTATGTTAAAAGTAAGATGATGCATACCTGCTTTAGGATTAGATATGTCTAGGAAGTCTTCAGATAAAGGCTGGAACTTGGAGAATGTGGCGACTGGTAGAGATACACTCTCTATTTGAAGCAGTGCACCCTCCTCCACAATCAAGTTGGTCATCATCTGTAAGTAGACTTTATTTTAATACCATGTTTTAATGACTCCAGAGGGCTAATTCACGTAATTTTATGACGTGCCGATCGTATTGCAGTGACGCTCGAACTTGACGCGAGCGTATTCCAGTGAAGCTCAGAGGATACCAAATGGCAGAATAGACGACAACAGCTCAATTGCCATAACGGAAGAAGAAGATTACCAAATGTGTTGTCTTGATCAATATTTTATTGCAACTGCGCGGCAACTGCACTTCTTTAGTTACGTGAATTAGCCTACTGAGACAACATTGCATAGTATACAAGTCCTTGCAGCTTTCAGAAACTTTAGGTCCTCTAGAATAATCTCAGAAACTGCTGAAAACACTTTTATAACCAAGTGAAGAAAATAATGCACTTATAACTGTCATGCAAGCAACTTTTGCTCAATGATTTAGATTTTAGACTATGCCACCTTGGCAATAGGGAATAGGCTGCAAAGCTGGACAGAAAACTGTTAATCATTCAACTAATGAAGTTAGGATTTAACTTTTAAGTTAAACTAAAAGAATATTGATGGTTTTCTTAACTTCTTTTAACTTTTAATTATGTTAGTTTGAATTGAATTACAATTTACACTAGTAAAACTGGTTCACCTAGTAAGGCAGCATTCCCTGTTCTGTAGTTCTCAAGTTATGTATGCATCACACTGGCAGTCCCAGCCATTCAACTCGACATATACTTAATATAATATATGAATGTTTTAATAAATCTATTTATTAAATATAAACTGCTATTCCGTCTAGTGCTGCACTAGAATATCTTTTTTCTACAGGAAAAGATATTTTACAGGGTAAATGATTATCACTGTCATATGACAATTTTAATATGCTAATGTTTATGAAGGGAAAAATGCATCTAAAGCAAAATGATAATCAATAATTGATTGCTATTGCTATTGTTATTTTATTCCACTAGACACAGACTACAATAAACACAGAAACATTTATGCACTATGTTTCTGTGAATTTTTCTAAAAAGATCAAATGCTTAATCTACCTACTTGTTTTATTAACCTGTGTATCCCACCTCAAACTGTTTTATTAATTATCTATATATAGTACTTATACATCAGTACAACTTTTGGGTGGTTAACTTTTAATGGATAACTCTAATTTATGTTAATTTTGCAAAATGTATACTTTGACTTGTAAAAGTTACCTTTTTGAGTAGCAAATTAATGATTAACAAAGTTAACTTTTGGATTAACTTTGCCCAAAAGGCAATAAGCATAGGCTGTGTTGATGATCATGACAGACCTTTTTATTTGAAGCCTTATCATGGCTTCAAATAAAGAGGTACTCTACTACTACTAGGTATAGTCAGGTTTTGGTCTTGTTTTAAAATGTCAAAGAACATTTTAAAACAAGACATTTACACACATTTTGAAACTTTTGAACATTTTAAAGGAAATTTTCTGAACAAAAAGATGTACTCCATATTATGGGTACGTACTTTGTTTCTACATAAATATGTAGAAACAAAGTACGTACCCATAATAAAAAACAGAAATAAAAATAAAAAAAAATATAAATAAATATAAATAAAAAAAATAGATATAGTTATCATTTATTTATAGAAACTAAAGAACCAGCTCCTTCACTAAAAGTTGAGTTGACATTGACCTTAAATCTGTAAAGATAAATAACTACAGTAAAACATTACCCAGTGTGGCAAATAAACTCTTCCTTCATCAGCAACGAATTCCAGTACACCACAGTGAGTGACCCTTTTTGTTTTTTTATTGGTCAACTTGAAGATCATGGGGTATTCAATGTTCAGCCTTGTTAGCTGTTCCAGGGCTGATGGTGGCATGATAACTGGAAAAATACATCAAAATTTAATAATTATTTCATAATTAGCAGAAAATATAACAAGATTCTATTGCATCTTAGGTTTTAAGACATCACAGTCAGTTTTTGATTATGATATTGTCTCAAAAGCTGAGATGTTGATCTTAGAAATCAAGGAGTGTTATCCATGTCACAATATTTTATAGATATTAATTATTGATACCATAAGTGATTTCATAAGTAAATGCTGTGTGTAAGGTCATTATGCCTTACAGAAAGGACTCTGAAGACTCATCATTTCTTGGAATAAGTACTATTATTATGATTAGCAGTGTTATTTGACTGTTGAGTTCTTACTAACTTAAATTAATATATAAGATATATAAAACAGGTTCTTACTTTTCCCTCCTCTTTCTACATCTTGTCTCTCATTCCCAGGCAACATAGAGACGGAATAACACTTGTAGGTCATGTTAAAAGGCCTGCTGATTTCATGAAACATGTTGAATCCAAACTGAAACTAAGGAGGTGTACATTAAGCAAATAATTGTAAATATATCATTCATCACTATATCTGGTCACTAAATTTACCATTTTGATTGATTTTTGATTAACTAGCTGCTTGAAAAATAAATGCAAATCATGCAATCCACACTCAAAACAATTCAAGTCAACCTTTTGTTTGTGATTTGACACATATGTCATTTGTCAGATTTTGCCAGTCTGACATTTGATTTTCTTGCAGTCCTAGAAGAGAGCGAGAAAGGCTGATACAAACTACTTATGAGTAAGAGAGAAAATAAAAATTCATGCTAAATATGTAGGTATGTAAAATATTTGAAACGCACTTTCAAACAAATTCTGCGTTCGGAGCTCGTTAATTTTTAGATCGATTCAAGCCAATGACCAAAGAATCCTCTCTTAATTCAAGCGGACAATGTTAATCAAGACACTGTTGTCACGAAACTTTCACACTTAATAAAAAGCAATTATATTTAGAAAGAAGGAAACGTTTGCAAAATGAATTACTTCATTTTTAAAACGATTTTAAAAGGTTTGAATGACCACGCCACAAGCCACACAAGGTTTTATAAGGGATTTATCAATGAAATGAAAGCATTGAAAGCAGAAGCATCTCATGAACGCAGCTAAAAATGAAATGCTGTTGCTTTCTTTTTCTTACATTATCTGCCATTTCATTCATTTGTATATGTGGCAGCCGCGGGTGTAGATTGTTCGTCATATTTCTCCGAAATAGAAAAACTTAATAACCCCATCTTACCTTAATGTAGTATTTAAAATTGTGAGTAAATTCGGTATTCACATTTTCGTCTCGTTGATTAATTTTATCGCGTTTCGGTCATTGTCATTTTCTTTACGATCATGAACGCCATGTTGATTGTCAAAAGTGTTTTCGGATGAGACAGCAGTGAATTGATTTGTGAAATTTTTTCAGAGTTGGTGAATTCAAAGGGTCGCTTATTGTCCGGTTCGGTTAATTTAGGGCGTGGGAATACGCAACGATGGCGCAAGTATTACCAATACGTTTTCAGGAGCATTTACAGGTGAGTACGCCCATCGGTTTATTGGATTTGCCGATAGCGTTTCCTTTGAGGAAGCAATCTATCAGTTTACGTCAGGGGATGTGCTGGGGTGTCGGTGGTGTATTTCTTTGTTACGTGTGGTAGTTTAGTGGCGTGTAGAATGGCATTGCGCAATTATCTCTGTGACAGTTGCCTCCCCCAAACCGTCGGGGCGACGAGCCCACGGACGGACGGCCGGTATTGATTTGTTCCACATTCCCTTTGGATCATATGGTTTGGGAGGCAATGCCAACATTTAGTTCATTCAGGTCAAATGTAGTAGTATACTCCTAGTATTATACATTTTCTTACCTACAAGTTATAAAATGATGAATTGTCTTGTACTATAAAGACTGCTGTTTTTAGTAACATACCTACATGACACGAATATGATCCAATTAGAATCTGATCACAGGAAACCCAATAAGAAATGAGCACTGAGAAGGAAACATTCATTTTTTATGATTATTTTATAGACAAAACATTTGAGAAACATTGTAAAAATGATTCATACCACAGCTGAGTAACTCTAATACAAAAAATATTGATATAAAACATCAAGTACCAATCTTTAAAAGCATACCCTAGATCAAATTGATTTTCAAAAAGTGAAGGTAGTTTCCTACTAAGTATTTTCAGTATATCATAACAATAACTTCAGAAATATACTACTTGTTCCTTATCTTAATACATTATCATCAAAGTCAAAGAACTAGATTACTCATTTAAGTTTGTGATTCAAAAGACATTGAACTTCAAAGATATACAGTATGTATATAAAATAAAATCAATAGTCACTTAGTGATAATATAAATTACAGGTACACGCACATAGAACATCTTTAGAGTGAATAATCTATTAAAAACTTAATAAGAGAAATTACTTGTCCTTCATAGCACATAAATAATGTAAAGTGACAAATATTGTGAAGTACTGAGATTCATCATGGAGTAATATTTTAATAAGTAATTTTTATTTTAGTAAAATCTACTATTATATAATATTATGAATTGTCTATACATGAATGCATGAACTTATAGTGTTACATATAACTCAAAATTTATATTTTTGAT
Organism: Allophyes oxyacanthae; assembly: GCA_932294325.1. Classification (NCBI taxonomy): domain Eukaryota; kingdom Metazoa; phylum Arthropoda; class Insecta; order Lepidoptera; family Noctuidae; genus Allophyes; species Allophyes oxyacanthae. Next base: position 10,890,060 of record OW028628.1, read on the forward strand.
AAAAAACTTGATTCCAAAAAAAAAAGAAACCTTGCAAGTCTATACTACTAAGAGCTAAAATTTGTTAATTGTATGTAGGTGGTAATTACTGAACAGATTCTAAAAATTCTTTCAGTAATAGAAAGCTACACTATACCTCAGTGATATGTGGGTAAAACTGCAGGCAACTAGTAATACATATATTTAGAATTATCACATAAATGTTTTATTTTGTTACTACTTTCTGATCAACATGGAAAAACATCTAACACTTGGGCTATTCTCATTGGCCAGAGTGAAATTGTTTTAGGAACCAAGTAACCAGATCCACCACATTTCAAATTCAATTAATTAAACAACATGTCATACTTAAAAGGATTCCCCAGACATTAGTAATATGTATGAGCTCTCATTGTATACTTACTACTGATTATATTAGCATTAACAAATGTAAATACCATGACTATATTGATCAAAACAATTATTATTAGTAATTTATTAGAAAAGGGAGAAAGAAAAATAATATATTTGGATGCAAAATTGAGGTACCACAGAAAAAAAAAAAAAAAAATTAAAATAATCATAGCATAGACATATAAAGTATGTAAGTAAGTCATTAGTTATAAGAATAGACCTTAGCTTTCTTCTACAAGAGAGTTTAATAATAGGCAAATTGGGGTTGTACAATTGTACATATGGCTACATATCAAGCTATGTTTTCAGTATAAGCTGATCTTTCATTGTACGGAAAGCCTATACAATGCAAGGTCAGAGGCCCAATTCTCGTAATTAAAAATGTTCAAAATATAGTTCGGATCTCATTCCGATCTACTACCAATGTCATAAATGTCACAAATGGTATTCTCCTACCCTAACAAACAACGTCAAACGTGATATTATATTGTAATGAGATCGAAAGTTGAATAAAAGGCAAATAGGTATTCTCCTAACATTTTGAACTGACACAGATAATAAAATTGACACTCTCGTCTATACACAAACGTCAAAAATGAGATTGAAATGAGTTTGTAAGAAGATTGAATCCAAATCATACTGGAATCGGACTGAACTTTAAGAGGAGTAGAATACATGACTTTTTGTCAATTCATAATATAATCTCAGTTCGGTCAACTTTCAGTCATATCATAAATTAATTACGAGAATTGGGCTTCAGCTTATAAGCTGGAAATGTATAGTTTGATACATGTCCATGTGTACAGTTGAACAGAGATAGGCATACAGCATCAGCAGATTGAGATGAAGTTTCTCAGGAACTTATGGATAGAAACTTCACCTATAGGTGGTGACCATGTACTACTGTAATAACTTCGAAACAGGAGATCACCCGGTACACACTGCATTATCAGAAACTAGATGGATGGATAAAGTCAATACTTATCTAGTGCAGTAATGCAGTATCTTGCTTGCTATTACGTACGATCATCCAAAAAAGTGGCCTATCAATTTTAACAGAACTTCCTATCAAATGAATATATCACTAAAGTTGAAACTTCACTAATTTGAAACAAGAATGTCCTTTTTGTTTTGTAACATACAAACAAATTGCAACCTTAGAATGGTAGACCAATTCTTTGGCTGACTGTACATGCAAAGGAGGACCTAGTGACACAAATTTTATGTTAATCTGACTGTACCCATTATACCTCATTTATTAATATTCTATTCATCTTGTTACAGCTCACAAATGTGGGCATCAATCCAGCCTCCATATCCTTCAACACACTTACGATGGAGTCGGACAAGTTCATCTGTGTCCGTGAGAAGGTCGGTGAGACTGCGGAGGTGGTCATCATCGACATGGCAGACCCCACCAATCCCATTCGTCGGCCCATCAGTGCTGACTCGGCCATCATGAACCCCGCCAGCAAGGTTATTGCGCTGAAGGGAAAGGCTGGGGTAGAAGGTATGTCAGTTTTAGTTTATTCGTCATGTCAGCCAGGAACATCTATTACTGGTGGAAAATACATGGTGTTTATGAAAAAGTTACGTTGTGGATAAGCTCTGGGCCTTAGACTATGTGATGGATGGTTCTGGCTGCTTCATCTTTAACACGTTTACTGCCAGACAGCAGACAGAATAGAAAATCGATTGTTTCTCGGACGCTGTGACCGACAGGGCGCTCAAAGAAATTGCCTTTAAAAAAAAAAACGAATCGCATAACAGTAATGTTTGGTGATAATTTTGACACCAGTATCTTTGTACTTGTGATGTAGTTCAATGAGGAATCTTTAAATGGTTTCATCTAATTGAAGTGTATAGTCTAATAAATGGGACCACTTCGAGAGAATACCTTTGAAACAAATAAAGAATTTTTTAAATCGGTCTGCATTTGGCAGAGTTATCGCGCAACAAACATACAAAAAACCAAATAGTCGAATTGAGAACTTCCTCCTTTTTTTGAAGTCAGCTAAAAATGGATATGTAGATCACCTTATCCCTGTAATGTATGACATGGACCCATGCAATCATGAGTATGCTAGTAATTATGGTTGTGAAGGGCATAATGTAATATACAGACTGAGGTTTTTTTTTTTAAATCATTTACGGCACTAGGCCACCTTGGTTCTACCAAGGTGGCCTAGTGCTATGGCCTTCTCATTCTAAGAAGCCCAGCATGCCCAGCTAAGATGCCCAGCACCACTGCTGCACCCCACATAACTGTCCCACGGGCCACGACAGTTATGGGCTAAATTATATAATACGTTAGAAAAACCAGATAGATTTCTAATTGAACAAAATCTTCCTATGTTTAACAGTTAGCTGCCATAGTAATCTGTATTAAGAAACCCACCCTGTTACTTATACTCACATAAACAATCACAACTGTTTCTATACGATGTCATAAACTTAAAAAATTATAAGTGACTATAATGTAAATGATAAAGACTTGGTTCTTCTCCATAGGGTCTAACTATTTGGAACCGCGCACCTAGAGTCTCGACATTTCATAAGTGCCTGCATCTGGTTTACATGAAATAAAGATCTATTCTATTCTATAAGGGAAAAATAAGCGTGCCCATTTAAATCTTTATCATATTATAGAATTTTTCAGAAAAGGTATAACGAAGATACGCAACTTTATTAAATAAGGCCATAAATCTCTAGTATTGGTACTTCGAACTCTTCATAATTTCATTAGCGATCCGCCCCCTCTACTTGTCAGATAATATGACAAAAAAAATGTATTTTGACGCCTACTAGCTAGGACACGTCATTTATCCGATTATGCAAAGGGTCATATATTCCTAATGAAGTAATCAATATTAATGCACGTTATGAATTTTCGTGAAGTTCTGGAACCAGCGGGTCTACCGCGTAACTAATATGGTAATGTACATCGATACTGGTAATCAACTTCAATACGATTGTGAGAGACAAAATTCTAAGCTACCTTGTAAAAAAATTACGATTATGAAGATAGGAGTCCCAACTTCATGATTAGTATTTTTTTTACAAGGTGACTCGAAGTTTAGTCTGTCACGATCGTATTGATGTTTATTACCAGAGTCGATGTTCATTATCATTTGAGTTACGCGGTAGACGCCATCTGATATCCCATTGTTACATCACACATTTTTATTTTCTTGGAAAACGTATGTGTCGTGACTTCAGTGCACATAAATGTAAAAAAAAAGATCGGTCCGGCAATCGAACCAGCAATCTCTAGCGCAGCAAGGCAAACTCTTAGTCACTGAGGTAATCGCCCAGTACATTGGTACTGGATCATATCTTCTTTAGTACTTGCGCCTTGTCAACTCTGCCTATCGCAATTCACTGCTGCAAATAGGCCTCCCCAAACTGATAAACACCGTAGTCACACTTTGTGGCTCATAACCGGCCTTATTTTCTGTACTCTTTTATGCTTTTGCTGAATATTTGATGTGGGTTTACTCAAAGTCAGCACAATAGTTTGAGATTACAACCGTAGATCGCCAATCATTGCAGCAGTAGCCTATTGACAGATTGAAAAAAAAAAGTTTTATTTCTGTAAATTTTAAGTTAAATATTCTTACGAGTTCATCAGTACAGGTCAACAGGGTCGAATTAGTAGTCACGACTGCTCCTTGAAATCACAGATCACACCGCGCGCATTTAAAAATAATTGTCACTCAATGAATGAGATTGCTAAGAAGAAAGTTCTGTTATACATAATGTATTATGTTAATATTCTCATTTAAATACATAAAAGCCAAAGCATGTGATAATGTAGAATGGGAGGACAATATAATCTCCGTTCAGACTATAACCTATTAATAGTTCAATAATGTTATTTATAATTATCGCTTTCCTCGCTGCGTCGTAATATTGCGAAAACTGTATCAAGTGGTAAATATTTTTATGTTACGGGCTCGACAGGAGCGGTACCAGTCGTACCTATTTTACCCGTCATAAGAACCATGTGTAATAGTTGTGTTCCGGGTAAAAGTTAGGAACAGACAGTAAAATAACGGAACAAGGCATTCCAATTTCAAGTCTGCAACGCACTCGTAATTAATAAGTTGCGGATTTTTATAGGCGATAGTGATCACCAACAGGTGACCCGCAACCTCGTCTGCATACCGGTATCATAAAAAAAAACAATGCAATAAACTTGCATAGCGTCCTTTCAATCTTTTGGATAGGATCACACAAAGACTGAATAGGTATTTAATTGCTATCTACCCACTCATTGTGTTCGGCTAGCAATGTAAGATAGAACGAACATTTGTGGTGTTAAAATTATCATTTGATGGCGACTTTGTTTGCTCAGACAAGTCTATAAGTACACAAAAATAATTTCGGCTAGAACAATCTCTTGTTTACCTAATTACATAACATCACCCCTGTATTACCCGACGGGTCAGGCAGAGACACCCACATTGCGCCGATAGTTTAAATAAATGTAAAGTCGTTACAAAACAGACTTTGAATGGAATGTGTTTCGGTTGTACACAAAAATCCATTGTTTTTATCAGTTCTGTTGGCACAACAATAAACAGCCGTTTGGTCGTGTTTATTCGATAAAGATAAAGTATATTTTGTCATATTTAATTTTGTTGAGTGTAAGAAATATTCTTCCCGAATTTTGTGAAGGCAGGTTTTTATCATCTTGTTGAAGACAGATGTTTCAGAATTTGGTATATTTTGTCACGGCTAGGTTATGAATAGCAAGATATTTATCAGCCGTCGCCTTTGACGTGTTCTTGACAGTAAAGAGCCATTCCGCCAGAAATTAATTGGATATTGTAATTTTATTAATAATCAACAATATGTCAAACAAGGCTTGTGATGGTCAATATTGAGTAATTTGTTATTTCCTAGATCAAAATTGAAAAGACTTGTACTAGAAAGTAGGTCAATTGTCAGGCGATGTATTTCCCACGTTGCCAGACATTGTATTGTTATATATCCATGCAAAATGTACTTGGATAATGTGAAACGACAACTTTGAATCCATTCAGGCTGCAGACTGATGCCAATAACCTTGGGCAAAGTGCCATATTTGTGTCCCGAAAAATAAATTTTGAAACCCTTCGCAAGTGCCTACTTTGAACTAAAATATTTGTCTCGAGACTTGGTATTAGGTCTATCTATTCGACATGCTGCTAAAAAAAAAATAAAAAAATTGCACACATTTAATTTCGTTCCATATTTAGAATTTTAATAAAGTGGAGCATTTCACCCAGATATTATAATGGCTGCACTGTTTTCATTTATTGATTACATCACGCATAGACACGTCCAGTGCGATGTCGGTTCTGGCAGTGAGTCATATGCATATTATGTGTGTATACGGCTTTATATTCTTGGCACAAAACGCAATGACCAGCGGAAGTGACAATAACAAAATGTGTATAATTTTATAAAGTTGCGAGTCGATGCACTCGATGGAGGTTGTATAATGAGATGGAATTAAGTATCCTCACTTTCTGTTTTCATTCCAATCTGGAGCAAAATTAGTATTAATTAATGCTTCAATTGTGTCCAAACGTGAAAGTTACGAGAGTACTACATGTATTATACTGGTATTACGATTAGTCAAGTAACTTGCCAAAAAATTTGAGGTGAAAATAAACATAGATAACATAAAAGTTGTTTGTTGTGCAACCATAAAGCCTCAGCCAAACTGACGACAGAACGGTATCAAACTTATACCACCTTTTCTGCGTCTTCTATCGGGCACTTACGCGAGAATTACTTAATGGTGCTGGTACTACAAAACCGACTAGCAGCGGCCATTCAAATTAATTATGGAAACGGTTTCCCTATGTGCTCTCAGTGCACGCAGGGGTTTACCGCTGAGATTGATACATCAGACATCTTCGAGCACACTAGCGCCATACTATGACCAAGGAGTCGGAAGCGGTCGCCGTGACCGAAATCGGACGATAGGGTCATCATTATCAATGCAGTGGATAGATTAGCTCGTCAGTTCAGGGTGCACCGGACGCGCTAGTCACTCGGGGAGAAGTTCCGATCGACTCATAAATACATTTACGTCATATCGAGATGTTACGATACTGTATTAGTGGAAGTTGAATCGGTCAATAAGGTAAAGTTCAAAGGTCATAGTCAAGTAGCTGCGGGTTGCTCGCGGGTTGCTCGCACATTGCATCGCGCATCATCGCTCCACTGCACCAGTTAACTGTTACCTTTCATTTTGACTGGGCTTGAGCCGACTTTTTCGTTGTGCTATCATTGTTCAACACAATGTTACTTTACACTTTACAGAAATGTTGTAATATGCATTTGTTAGAAGCAGGTAATTAAAAATAATACTATGGCATAGCTAAATAAACATTAATTTTTATTATATATAATATTAAATATCAGTTATAGTTTATCTACTTTATTTAGAACACAATAGGATATTTTAATACAGTATTTCTTCACAATTATGACACGTACATATATATATTACTATCAAAACAATAATATATCTATGTATACATATAAAAAGACATTCATTAACAAAAGAATACTCATCTGAAAATAGGTAGGTACTCAGAGTCAGATAGAACCGACAGGAGGCAGAGCAATTCTCACTTCCAAGTCTCGCCAACAAGTGAATCACTCTAGACAGCGCTCGCGTTTAAATACACTGTAGTAAACATCCCCACTCTGCCCCACCTCTGACTACCGGTTATGACGTACATGTATAAACTTAGTTTATTCTGATTATAAAAATACGCTTTTTAAATGCCTTTAATTACATAATGATTAAAAAATAATAACAAATCAACTTATATTTACTTAAAATTAAGTAAGATCTCACACGGCCATTCTGAAAATTACTTCGTTCTCGAAGTAATCTAATCATTCTCAGAAGAATCTCCATTTAAGGCTGAAAACAAAACGATATTCCATCTAATTGAACCTGTCGTGATTAGGTCCACTATGTGCTGGTCATAGTGTCTAACCCTTTCACCAGGTCAATTCCCTCAGCATCCTCATTAACTGTTTGGGCTGTCGTGATCAGTCCCACCACGTACTGCCTCGTGGTGTCCAGACTTCACACCAGGCCAACATTGCAGTAATCATTATATCATCATAATCATCTCACACGTCATCCTTGTCGTGTTGGGCCCACTAAGGTACCCTTCACCAAGTTGACTTCTACAGTACTGTACTCGTAACACATTCACATTCACACACACACCTATTAGTGAGCTCACTGTATCATTCATCCTTCCACAAATCAATTAAATTGCTTAAATACCTTGCTCAGCCATCCGGTTTTCATCAGTCCATTCACCAAGCCATTTTCTCAACTTTTCCTTGGCAATTACAATATTATGCAATCTTCCTTGTCCACGCAGTCGGTATCTGTCATTCTCAAGGATTTCCATAACTTCATAGGGCCCTTTGAATTTAGGGCTAAGTTTACTATGTCGACGATGATCTTGACAGACATAAACAATGTCTCCCAATGCATAATTTATATTATCTCGTCTTGTGGTGTCAAAACGGGATTTGTATCTGTTTGCTGCCGATTGCATTTTATTGTATGCTATAATTCTATCAGCCTTAGTGTCAACCATTTGTTCTACGTTAGAGGGGCCTGGTTCTTCTATATCAACTAATCGAGCCTGAATACTGGGGATATTTGCATCTCTACCTATTAATAATCTTAATGGTGAGAAGCCCGTGGTTTTTTGTACAGTTGAATTTAGAGTTTGTTGTACCTTATACAATGAGTTCGGCCATTCTGCCTCAGTAGTAGTACATGTAGTCGAAAGCATATTTATAATTGTGGCAACATATCGTTCCACCTGACCGTTACCACGTGGAGTACCGGTCGAAATCATATGGTGGTCTACATTCCATTCCCGGAATAAATTAGTCAGGGACTCGTTGGAAAAATTTGTAGCACGATCAGTAATTACTCTTGATGGGGTTCCAAACATTGTTAAGGCATCACGAATTACTGATAACATCTCTTCGCCACTCATTGTTTTAAGAGGTTTAAGGATACAATATTTCGTAAAAGCGTCAATGACTACTAAAATATGCTTATAACCTTCATTTGATTGGGTAAAAGGACCTGTGCAGTCGAGATGTATGGTATGAAACGGTATTGAAATTTTATCAATCGGATGTAAAAGACCTTGGTGCGGACCACTGTGAAACTTTCCTTTAACACACACTAAACAATGTGAAATATATTTTTTAACAAATCTATTAATACCCGGAAACCAAAAAGACTCTCTCACCTTTTGTAATGTTTTTTCCTGTCCAACATGACAATTTTCATCATGATACAAACGTAAGATACTGAGCCGACTTCCTTTGGGAACATAAGCCTTAAGTTTGTTATCTAAAGGGCACTTGTAATATAGTAAATTGTTCTTAAATGTGTATTGATCATTACTAATATCACCGGTTTGTACTCGGTCTATCAAAGATAATGTTTCTGGGTCTCTGTGCTGAGCAATTTCTAACCAGCTTGATTGTTCAGTTATCAAATTAAATTTTAATGAACTTTTTGGACAAGTTGATTTCGAAATGATAGATACTGTGGGATTCCTACTTAAGTAATCAACATGACCAACATAAATACCTTTCTTATAAACAACCTCGAAATCAAAGTCCTGCATGAAAATCCACCACCTTGCAACTCTAGGGGAAAGATCTTTTTTATACATAGTTGATTTAATCGCATTGCAATCTGTAATAATTTTAAATGATATACCTAAAAGATATACGCGAAAGTTTTTTAAAGAATTAAAGACAGCAAGCGTTTCTAATTCATATGACGTGTATTTAGATTCTGGCTCGGTAGTGCGGCGACTGAAATATGCGACCACCTTATTGTTTGTACCATGTTTCTGAATAAGCATTCCACCGTAGCCAATCGAACTGGCGTCGGTATGTAATTCTGTAGGAAGCGAGGGATCAAAGATAGAGAGTATGGGTTCCGATATTAATTTGTCTATAATATATTTACGTGCCGCATCCTGTTCATCACCCCAGTCCCAATTCTGTCCATTTTTGGTAAGCCTAGTAATACAAGCAGTTCTGGAAGCAAATTCAGGTATAAATTTTCGAAAATAACTAGCAAGGCCCATAAATTGTCTGACCTGTTTGACAGTTTTGGGAGTTGGAGATTGAACCAAGGCTTTAACTTTAGTTTCACTGGGTCGCACACCCTCGGCCGAAATAATCCAGCCCAAGTATTCAATAGACGTTTCGAAAAACCGACATTTCTTTAAATTTATAGTAAATCCAGCTTTAACCAGCGCTGCCAAGCTTAAATCGAGATAATCAAGACCCTGTTCAACACTTTCACATGGTATAAGCAGATCATCAATGTAAACTCTAAGAAACTTCAGATCTTTAACCGCTTTGGATATAGCACGTTGAAATACCGAAGGGCCATTACATATACCGAAAGGCATTTTAACATATTCATAATGCCCATCAGGCGTCACAAAAGCTGTATATTTAATGCTATTTTGGGAAACTGGAATCTGGTGGAATCCATTTTTCATATCAATTGATATAAAGTACCTAGCCTTACCTAACTGGTCAATTTCATCTTGAATCAAAGGAAGGGGATATCTTTCTTTTTCAATTATAGAATTTAAGGCTCTGTAGTCCACGCACATTCGGTCACCACCGTCACGTTTTTTCACCAATAATATCGGACTTGCATAGGAAGAATCACTCTCACGGATTATACCAACTCTTAAAAGGTCACTTACAATATTTTTTACCTTCTCACGCTCTACTGGAGCCAAACGATAAGGACGATAATTTATATTCTTATCAGTCTTAAGCTTTATTTCTAATTTACCAGTATTAACATCTCCGATATAATCTACAGAAGGCAAAACTTTAGGATATTTATCAAAAACCCCTTTAACTTTATCTTTTAAGTCCGTATTTAGGTTTTCAATACATTCTAAAAGTAACTTTTCTTCATCCTTTTCAATGTAGTTGACTAGATTTTTACGTATTAATTTAGTGCCAGATATGTCGGTGACAATAACAATGTCAGCATATTTGACAGCATCCTGTCCTATAATACAATCATAAGCAAAGTTATCATCAGTTACCACATGTAATTCTAATTCGATACAAACATCGTCAAAACGAACTGGTACCGTAACTTTACCAAAAGTATTTAAGCGACCTGAGCCGATACCATCCAAAATCATTGACCAGGGAGCAACGTGACAACCCAATCGAAATGCGATGGATTCTTTAATTATAGAGCAATTAGCTCCAGTATCAATTAATGCATTTATAGGGATATTATTAATGTGAACCTTTGTAAGATGAAGGCCTGATCGAGTCATGCAATTAACTGGTCTGTTGCCAACTTGCTTTTCACGGTCATGTCGCTGTTTTGACCAACACTTTTCTATAGTATGACCTTCCTTCTTACAAAATACACATTTGTTATTTTTATTACTATTATTGGCCGGCAAGTCTTTTGTTTTGGTCTTAGCCTCGCTATCCGAATTATTTTTAGTAGAGGTAGAAATTTTTGGACACTGAAATCGAATATGACCTTTTTGTCCGCAATTATAACAATACTTAGCGGTGAAAGAATCAGAATTGTGACTAAAACGGGATTTCTTGGCAACACTTGTACCTGGATCATCAACAGTTCCATTTTTATCAAAAAATCTTTTTCGAGGATTTTTAACATAGCTAGAAAATAGGGTTATTAATTCATTAGTAGTGGACACAGAATTATTGAAAGAAGCCATACGAACATTAACATCACGTACTCCCCCGCAAACAAGCTCGACCAACTGATCCTCAGTAAAGGTTACCCTAGTTTTTTTAAGGAGTAGAATTTTTTCTCTGGCATATTCGGCATAAGTCTCTGCAGACTCGGAATTATACATCACGGCTTTCGTCAATTTCTCTGTCAAGTTTTTCTTGCTTGGGAATAGATCTATTAAATCTTGACTAAAGGTCTCCCAATCACGATGTTCTGGTTCCCATGTTTCAAACCATGTAGCAGCAGAGCCCCGAAGGGCCTTACCAGCTTTTGCAACCATGTGTAGACTGCTCCACTCGAATTCTCCACCAAGATCCTCAATATTCTTGCACCAGCCGTCTGCACCGTTGTGCATCTTCTCAGGGTGGAAGATAGGTAGCACCACATCATCTTGGCGTCGATTTGATGATAAAGCCTTCTGTATAGACTCCAATAAATTTTTTACAAGCTCCGCGTCCATGGTTCACACTGAAAATAGAAATCAAAATAGTTAGACATCTGTGGGACAAGCAGGTAGATATCCCACTTCTGATGTTAGAAGCAGGTAATTAAAAATAATACTATGGCATAGCTAAATAAACATTAATTTTTATTATATATAATATTAAATATCAGTTATAGTTTATCTACTTTATTTAGAACACAATAGGATATTTTAATACAGTATTTCTTCACAATTATGACACGTACATATATATATTACTATCAAAACAATAATATATCTATGTATACATATAAAAAGACATTCATTAACAAAAGAATACTCATCTGAAAATAGGTAGGTACTCAGAGTCAGATAGAACCGACAGGAGGCAGAGCAATTCTCACTTCCAAGTCTCGCCAACAAGTGAATCACTCTAGACAGCGCTCGCGTTTAAATACACTGTAGTAAACATCCCCACTCTGCCCCACCTCTGACTACCGGTTATGACGTACATGTATAAACTTAGTTTATTCTGATTATAAAAATACGCTTTTTAAATGCCTTTAATTACATAATGATTAAAAAATAATAACAAATCAACTTATATTTACTTAAAATTAAGTAAGATCTCACACATTCTTAGTCCCGTTTGCTTTTCGACACCAGCAATTAACACTACACTATCTTCAATTTACGTTTTTAATGCCAAATTGTTTATCGTATGGACTATAAATTAATACAAAATAAATAATAATATGGAAATTCCAAAAAATAAAGAAGTTATGAACTAAACAACGCTAAGAGAATGTAATTTTAGTAATCGCCCGATATTTATTACGCTTCGACTGACTCTAGTGTAAAATCAACTTTTTCAAGTTAGCGTAGTGGTCATTGCTGGTGTCGTTTTGTTAGTGCTGTATTTGAAGGCACTGTTTGCATGTAAGTTCTGAGATCGTCGAAAGAAAAGTCAAGCGTATTATTTTTTAATTTTCATTCAGTCCAAAATACGCCAATATGAACAATATACCTAATATTGAAGATGTCTCTCCAAACTCCAAAGGCAAGATCTGAAGGGTTCTTACATAACGGATTTTCCGAAGTGATAATTTTTGTCATTACGTCACCATCCTTGACCTACGATCGAAGTTAGATTGGTTTCTTAAACGTTTGGCAAACAATCGAGTGTATACAGCCTATACTTTGGAAGGACGCCTTCAACTGAAAGTATCTATATTATGTCTCGTTTATTTCCAATAAGTCCGTTGATGGCCTTAGTCACGTCCTATAATGACGTCGGTTTAAAAATCGAAGATGGCTGTCGCGCAGGTCATTGTATCTACGAGTAACGAGACTAAGCGGCGTTCCTCGCGGTTTTGTCTTAGATGGGCGACCATTTAGTGATTATACATAGGTACTCCGTGTGTAGGAGTGCACTAGTAAAGTTTACTTACGTTCCTGCAGGGCGAGCACGGCAAAAAAAAAAGATAACTGAGAACAAAACCTCCTCTTTACCGTATTTTATCTTGATTTTTCGTTTTGTCTTATAACAAGTAGACAGGGTGGAGAAAACGGGTTTCTCCTCTGTTTGAAGATCGGAATAATGCATTAGAGGTGTCATGTAGGGCGATGGCACCATTAAACCCCATTTGACTTATGGCAGTGACCTCATTGCTAATGCGGCGTGCGAAATTATTTTGTTCAAGTCATCGTCGCCTTGCCAGTATGGCTGCGGCCTTAATCTATTAGCTATACACAGTTACACACTACACTATAGTAAACTGCTTTCTTCAATGTGCTATATCGATTTACCCTAGAGTTCTTTCGTCTATGCAAGAGGACAGTGGTCTATGCATCGGTGAATATTGATCCTTGTGTGTCTTGACATAAATTTTGTGTCCTATAATAAATTCTTCCTTCGAAGTAGGTTAGTCATAAAACATCCTCAAACACGAAGAAAAAGATACACTGCAATTTTCTTTTTTCCCTTTCTTACGAATGGTACACGCGGAAGTTTCTTTGTTAATCTAAAATTAGAAATAGATTCCTGGATATCAGACAAAGAAATATGTCCTTGTCCTCCTACGTACGCCGAGGGCTTTAACGTACAGTCACGAGCACAGAAACGTATTCAAAAGTGAATTTTAGAAGAACTAGTGATTAAATAGGATATCCTAGCGGTTGATCGCTTGCTTTCCATGCAGGAGGGTCTGAGTTCGAGCCCGGCCCGCACACCGTGACTTTTCGGATTCTTGTGCGGATTAAAATTTGATTATCACTTGCGATAACGGTGCAAGAAAACATCGTGAGGAAATCTGCACATCTGAGAGGGCCTCATAAAGTTCTCGATGGTGTGTGTAGTCCGCCAATCCGCACTAGGCCAGCGTGGTGGACTAAGGCCTTACCGTTCTTGTTCTGAGAAGAGGCCCGTGGCCAGCAGTGAGACAGTAATAGGCTGGATTTATTTTAGTGATTAAGATAAATGCTTGGTCTCTGTTCAATGACTTTACGATCAATACATTTTCTAAAATTTCTTATCTCTCTCTCGTATGTCTCTACTCGCATTGTATACATTTCTGGGCTCGTGAGTGTACACGGTACATCTAATAATTTTATTAATACATTCCCATGACCTTTGTCAATCAATGGAGGTTGTTAACCTTTGATAGCTGTCGATATGTATACTGAACTAGTTTAGTACGGTCTAATTTGGGGTATAGTTAAATCTATACTGAGGGTAGAATGGAATATAGACTAGTTGTGAGGTTGAACTTTGACATTTTAACGTTATAACCTTATAACAGTTGAGTATACTGATATTGGTTCAACATTTTATGTCGTAGCCATTTTCCATTTCATCAAGCATTCAGATTGCTATGCACATTCGTGTTGGGGATAAGCTCTCATCTGGTGTCATAGGAAGATAGAATAAAATAAGATTTTAGTGGGACAACACTATCCAACGTTTTCTTTATGTAATGTTCTGTATTCGGATTTTGGAAATCAAAAGGTTTAGCTAAAAGGTTACAACTTTGCAGACTGTTATGGCGACATGCAAAGCGGCTTAAAGCTCTAGCTAGCGGAGCAATCGTCCAACTATATCTTAGGGCTTGTGCACAAATCTGCGAATCGGCGCGATGCGAATTCGCAACACGACTAACCGTTAGATAAATACGTCGAATTATCTCGTAGATTTTTAAGATGCGCGCCGCATCGAAGTTTTGTGTACAAGCCCTTACATACTATGCTCGCCACGGATCTTTGTGTATGTGAAGATTGTGAAGTTAGGTTCAGATAATGAAACAAACCAACGCGTAGGAGCGAGAAGCATGACGAAATTCACGATCCCTGATCCGACACGACGCGACTCGTAGCAACTTCACAGATGCAAAGATCCGTGGCGAGTATTGTACTGCGATTACCAATATACCTGTCAAGCCATTCGATGATTACATTATCCTACTTAAAAATGTATGTTGTATTGATCCAGAAGGGAGGTTCGGGCGATATGATGTCATAATAATAAGTATAACCATTTATGTTTCTCGTCTTTCCCTGGAATATCCAAACAATTTTTTGAAGATTATCAACAACTGGGAAATAATATGAAGTAGATGTAATAACTAAACAAAAAATGTAAACAACAGAATCATTAAGTTAAACGACTTCTTATCGTTATTATTGCGATATGGGTAAGACGTGGCGAAATAAACAAAACATTAACGCCTAATAAAATACACTGATCTGAAGCATTTTTTTGTGACAATTTATGATGAAGCAGCGTAACTTTATGATGATTTGTTAAAACCAAAAAAAAAATTTTGGTAATTGATTTCAAAATAACAAAAATGTTCATCTACTTATGACGCCAACTGTACCTACAACAAAGGACAGTTCACCAATTTCTTTTGTATTTTAGCTCCACAATTTTCAATTAATATCCGCAACATGGCGTTACAACAACTCATTGTCTAAGCATTACGTAAATCCTATACGGAAATTGCGTGCACAATTTACTGGCTCAGACCCCGTAACACGATATTATCTGGAGCGTTTAATGTCAAACTGCAACCATCGTGCCACAAAATAAAGATATGCAGAAGGAACACTACATAAAATGCACAATAATATCTATGTGATCTATACTATAATAAAATCGTAAATGTCGAAATGTCTATACATTGAAAATATTTTCGCTAAAACAGGCTAGAGAGTCAAGAATTTGAACACGAATCCATCATTTTTAGAATTATTATCTGTCCGTCTGTGTTGTTACCTCATAACGAGAAAACAGATTTCAATGAAACTTTACAGTTGTATAGGTATTAGTCTAAACTTAGCAACTGATGTATATTTCATTTCAATCGGTTGATTAGATCTTGAGATACAGCTTGACCTCTCTATTGCAAGCAGTCCCGTACAAAGCAAGTCACGATTTATTGGTTTCAAATACAACATTCGTGTACCCGAACTCCACGCGGACAAATTCAGATTGTGTGGTTTTGTTTGCCGGAGACGCAATCTCCATCGGAAGTTCTGACCGGAGTCTGTCTTAGGTCACATCTTCCTATCCCTATTGAGTGTGCTTGCAACTTTTGCACGTGTGTACAAAGTGGTACTTCTGTACCTATTACTTATTGATTCCATGATCGTCTGGTGCACAGTGGAGAAAGGATCGTGAGATAATATCGCGCAACGTGGAACTTAATAAGGGGCGTCCATGACTCATGGAGTGACCGAAACAACTTGTTTTTAAAGACTATTAAAGACTATATTATAAGTGAACGATGAATATGTATTATCTGATACCCGCCAGCCAGTGATTTTATGTGATCAGAATTAATAATATTCAAAAACTGAAATGTTTCGAATAACAGTATAATTGTTCGAACATAGAAATAGATGAAGGTGACCATGTTTTACCATATAGGTTTATTAAATAACAATGGACTACACTATACAATATTAGACGCTTTAAATATTTTAAATTATTAATTTCTCTTGTATCTATTTTGTAATTTGAGTATGGAACACCGCGTTATTCGACTTGGATAAAATTGTGCATTTATCAGATAGCAAAAAGTATTTGATATCACTTTTAATGTTACATCTATTACTATGACTGTTACTGAACAATATGTATGTATACATTTTGTATTATGATGTTATGGCCAAGTCTTTGAACACGTATGATCTCAAAACATATAACAATAACAAGAAATACAGAGGTGGCTCAACAAATGGAATAACAGGCACTCCAATAAAAAAAAATCCACTACATCTTACAGATATACGTTACATATTTAAGAATAAGGTACTTTTTCCAAAGGCTGGCTTATACCGTGGCACGCCTGCGTACTGATGACATTTGAAGCCTAGCTATCTAGTATACAACTAACGTATTGTGTGAAACACGTAGAAAATTGAACTGTGTTGAAAAATAACCGTTCATGCAGCTGTTTTGTGGGGTTTCAGCTTAGATAAAGAACTAGGTAATCAGATCTTAATTTGAGGGTTTTAGAATACGAATTTCGAATAGTAGAGCTCCAAAACGGATGGACCGATTTCAATGCAGTTTTTTTAATCGAAAGCTTGTTTAATTGGGTATCATCTTAGCTATGTTTCATGAAAATCTAGTGATGAGTTCAGTCGTTCAAAAGTTACAGCTCTTTTTCTAGTTGGAGTTGGGGGTTTTTGACAGTATGAACAACCCTACAATGCTCGGTAGATCAAAATGGAACAACTGCAGGTCATGCGTACCTCACGATAGGCGGAGGGTCAAACCGTTACAAAGGACACATCATTAATCAAAACCTGTCCAGTAGTTACGAGGGAAGGGAATTATAATAACCTACATAAATCACTGTTTTGAAAATTATAACATACCTTTTTTGGCTTCATTTAATTGGATATACGGGTATTTGTGAGGAGAATGACTACACCTATAAATACATAATACACATTATGAATGAACAACTTTAATTATGGAATCAACCCTGAAATCGCGAAAAAAACAGCTGTTCCATTCAAAATAATTAAATATTACTCTAATAAATGTTGGAAAAAACAGATTTTTACCCGACTGCGCCAGAAGGAGGGTTATGTTTTAGTTTAGAGATATCAGGTGTGGTCCCATAATAAAAGTTGTTTATATTGATGAGTACAATAACCCCTTTCCAACCCCTTTATGTCATGTACACCTAGACCGCCCGTTATCTGTTTTAATTCTCTTATATCAATCCAAATCCAAATATCCAAATGTCTGGAATAGATAGCTGTGTGTGATAAGACTGTCCATTGTCCACAATTAAACGAACCACCGAACTGCATTGGACCCGAGTAGTAAATTATGGCACAGACCATCTCAAAGAGAGAACATAGAATGTTCCCACTTTATGTAAGGTCTTCTATCCCCCTCACACGATGGATCTGAACTATATCTTTCCCTATCTCATTGCCAGCAGCTCAAAAGACCCTCCAGATCTTCAACATCGAGATGAAATCGAAGATGAAAGCGCACACGATGACCGAAGACATCGTCTTCTGGAAGTGGATATCTTTAAATACCCTCGCGCTGGTGACAAAGATGTCGGTGTACCACTGGTCGATGGAAGGAGACTCGACGCCAGTCAAGATGTTCGACAGGCATTCTTCGCTGGCTGACTGTCAGATCATCAATTACAGAACCGATCCGAAGCAACAATGGCTGCTGCTTGTTGGTAAGTGAGAATTCATTTATGTGTAATTAAAAAACTATTCATAAGTTAACAGTATACTGGCAGTGTGATATTGAAGAAAAACAAACAAAGAGATTTGAAAAAAAAAAATTGCAGGCCTCGAGGTCCTGGGTTCGATACCCAAGTAATACAAAACTAGCCGTTGTCCGCAGAATCACCCGTGCATTTTATTTCTATCATTATAAAATATTATAAAAGCTAATCAACAATCGGAGATAGTGCAGCTTTTTATTAATGTTTTTTTTTTTAAGAATCTTTTCAATAATTCCAGATATTACCCCCTACATACAAACAAATAAAATTTACCTCTTTATAATAATTATAGTACAGATGAATCTTAAAAAAAAACATTACTAAGTATAACCCAAGATTAGTATGGAATAGGTCCCATTTCCTAATCTTATACCGCCATCAAATTGTGGCGGTATGACAGTTAATTTCTAGACATTCACAACCATTAAGACGTAAATTATAATATAGGGTCACCTTTCAACCCCATTAAATCTTAACCTTTCCAACCCTCAGGTATCTCAGCGCAGCAGAACCGTGTAGTAGGCGCGATGCAGCTCTACTCAGTAGAGCGCAAGTGCTCACAACCCATCGAAGGTCACGCCGCTTCCTTCGCGACCTTCAAGGCCGAGGGCAACGCGGAGCCGTCCACGTTGTTCTGTTTCGCCGTCAGAACTGCTCAGGGTGGGAAACTGCATATTATTGGTGAGTTTTTATACTTTTATGTGGTCTTATGTTAAAAGCATTCAGTTATTGTTACTTCTTCTGCTGTCGAATTTTTGATGTTGTTGATGTTGAAGAATAAACGCAACAGTTTAAATCGTAAAAAAATGTAATGTTGTTACAGAATTTTTTGGGTTTCAACTTATTTATTTATTACAAATTGCGATAATAAGGACTAATGTGCCTTTAAGTGCATATTTCTGGGTGCACATTAAAAAGAATTGAGATTTGTATGTACGACACAACTAAGAAGTAACACCGATGTACCTGATCGAACACCCAACGGCAATCGCTCATTTAAATAAATAAAAATTCGTGGTCTTGAAGCCGAGCGCAGTTCGGAACTAATCGGTTTTACGAAGTTTGCCGATGCTACTTCTTAGCTGTGTCGTACTATATACTATGATTCATCACAGCATGATGTATGTAGCTTAACAAAGGTACTGAAAATACGTTGTGCAAATGTCCCTATTTACACGAAGTACAAAAACAATGACATCAAATTGTGATGTAAAACTACAAGACTATAGCACAAGAATCTGATATAACTTGATGAATAAATAAATACTAGGCGAATGAGGTTTTCTCCTGACCTAGAAACTGTTATCACATATTCATAAATTAATAAGATTTAATGAGAATACAGCAGAAATCTCATTAAGATTTGATTACATTATAATTTCTAACGTGCATAGTAATTATACTACACAAAAGCTGTTGCTAAGACTTATTGGACTTTGCCATGATTTATTCCCCTCGCTTATATCGCACCATCATAGTCTACAACATAGTATAAAATAAAGTAGCTTTCCGCGTCTGTCTGTCTGTCTGTATATCCGCTGACTCCGCCTAAACCACGCAACAGATTTTGATGCGGTTTTCACCATCAGTTAGAAAAAATTTCACGGAACTTTGATATTTTATGTAAGTATAGTAGAGAAAGCCGGGGACGGGTTGCTAGTGCATTATAAAACATAGTCCTACTGTCGTATGAGCTGTCACATAGGAATTTTTCATGCCGTAGTGGAAAGATTAGCCAATCAGCACTGGGTGGTATCGAGGCTGACTGTCCAGGGTGCGCCAGACGATCTCATGTTTCGTCACTTGCGAGGTTCTTTCCTTGTACACCATTAAACTTAGTATGAGGAGGTGTCGATAAAACGTGATTAGTTCAGAGATATAGCTTTTAAGAATCAAATGGATTCCATCCAACTTACGTTCTTCATGGCTTGAAGAGGGACTTGCATTAGCAATGGGGCGGGTTCCGTACGGACTCCGTATACCTCGCAACGCAACAGTATAATAAACTTCATAGAAGTGCTTCCACAAAGAGTCTAGCGGAGAGGACTGAACTATTTGAGCTCGTCGGGGTCCGTTCCGTCCAGCTATTACTTACTCATTACCCTTTCGCACTGAAAGCCCGGTTTTATTCAGGCTATCTGCTGAAGTTTTGAACGTCAAATTCAGCAGTGATCAATTACCTAAGTAACGATTGAGTGACGTCTTTGCATGAAATGATCTCTATCAACGCTGAACGTCATTCTGCAGTACGCGTCTAAGCTTCATCATCTTCACGTGGTACTGACAACTAAACTAACATACAATTTTTTATTCACACAGAGGTGGGCCAAACCCCAGCTGGAAACCAGCCCTTCCTCAAGAAGGCAGTCGACGTGTTCTTCCCGGCTGAAGCTCAGAACGACTTCCCCGTGGCCATGCAAGTGTCCCCGAAGTATGACGTCATCTATCTGATCACTAAATATGGCTACATCCACATGTATGACATCGAGACTGGAACGTGTATCTATATGAATCGAATCTCATCGGATACGATTTTCGTGACTGCGCCCCATGAAGCTACTGGCGGGATTATTGGTGAGTTATTTTTGCTCTCATATAGAAAGAAGAAAGAAATAAATAAAAATAAGGCCTTTCAAGTTGGTTCCTAAAACCATTTTGAATTAATAAAAATACCATCAAATTGCAATTCTTGATGGGTTTAGTAAATATTATACCTAAAGTAAGGAATAAAATACACAAGAACTAACCCTACCTATGCAAACGGCCATACGACCCGCCTGATGGTAAGCGGTGACTGTCACCTATGGACGCTTGCTACATCATGGGTATCACTCGCGCGTTGCCGATCCTTCTACTAGCATCGTGTTTAGCGCCAACACGATGCTTCTCCAAGCAGTACTGGCGATCTTCCTCATCGTTAGGAATACAACACTATCGTTATGAACACAACACTTATCATCATTAAAATTAATAATTTGCTCGAAAATTTTGTTTCTATTAGTTTCCAGAATTTTTGTCAGTTGCTCATTAGCAAGCGTAAATTCCCTATCCTTGATATTGGACTTTTCTAGTTGTAAAATAGTGTGTACCGTATATTATAAAACTTTCGTGCAATACCTCTTAAACGAATCTTCTGTCCAGGCCTCCAGTGCCTTAAATCATTGATTGGGACTGAAAATGTTCAATTACCCGGTTTTATTGCCCGTGAAAATGGGAGTTTTTCTTGATGAATTCTGTAGGTACAGTTTTTCTCCAAGAGTTCGTATTTAGTTTGATCATTTCACGAAGGCACGTGAATCATTGCAATTTGAATCGTAAGTCAAGGACATAGAGGTCACCGGACGAGCCATCAGCCAGTAACGTGACTATAGTTTGACCTCTGCTACCCTTAGGGATACCAGGATGGCAGTCTGTTGTTCTATCAGCTGCCTACTGATAACAATGATATTGTGCTACAAACAAACACTAATTTTAATTTATTTACACAGTCGAGCAGTCGCTACTTTGAGTTCTTAATGTGTAAACTGTTATAATGTTTTGTTTACTTAGATAATTTATTATGGGAAGTCCATATGAAATAAAAACAGTTTAATTAAATTTAAATAGCGTGTTTAGTAGCGGTTTTTAAAAACGTGTAATCTCAATCCTGTAAAATACATTGAACAAATTTTACATTTGGTCTTAGAACATTATCTACATTGGGTTTTATTGATAGTACTGTCATAATTACCTATATATTCGCAAAAATATTAATAATAAACATGGATTCAACAGCTATACATAAAATGCTGTATATTAAAATGAGGCCATATGCCATAAGGTTATCAAAACATGTTCCAACTACGTCTGGTGTCTAGGATAATAATATAATAACAAAACGGGAAATAAGATGTCGATGATAATGATGTTTGTTTATTTATATGGAATGGAAGTTCGATGAATCATGACTGTCGTAAGATTTGCAGTAATTAGTCATTATCGGTGGAAAATGTCTCGCGATTATCTAGCTACTTAGCCAATACAGTGCTGATTAGGATGCGCTTGTATTGACGGCGTAGTTAACGTATTGTATAAGCGATCTGCGTCACGTGTCGCAGGATCGATTCCCGCACGGATAACAAAATGTTGGTATGGTTTACAGCGGGTCTACCGCGTAAAAAAATGGTAATGAACATCAGACTGGTAATAAACTTCAATACGATCGTGAGAGCCTATACTTTGAGCTATCTTGTAAAAAATTATTCTTCATGATCGGTAAACTTTTTACAAGGTATTTCGAAGTTTATTTTCTCACGATCGTATTGAATTTTATTGCCAGAGTTTGATGTTCATTACCATTTTGTTACGCGGTAGACCCGCAGATCATTGTTTCGGGTCTGGGTTTATGTATATTATGTGAGATGTATGTTCAAAATGCTTTTGTCTCTGCATCACCCTAAGGTTGTTTGGCAGAGAATGCTTTAGGCATGAAGACCGCCTTTTTACATATTTGTATGAAAAGCAATAAATAAATGTATGTTTGTAAACAATACCCACAATATGAGGGAAATACAAGTGATAGTTTTAAAATATCCCTATATTATTGATTATTTATTTATTACAGCAAAACTATCAGGCCATTTTTAACCCCCGACAAATAAGAGGGTGTAATAAGTTTGTAGTGTGTATCTGTGTGTCTGTCTGGCATCGTAGCTCCAAAACGGATGGACCGATTTCAATGCAGTTTTTTTAATCGAAAGCTAATTTAATCTTTCGATTAAAATCTGTTCAAGCCGTTCAAAAGTTACAGATCTTTTTCTTATTGGAGTCGAGAGTTCTTGATGGTTAAGTTATAGAATAAATTGATGCATGTTTCCTAAACTTATGTAAAAACAATAGATAAAAAAGATACATTGTATAACATGGCGTTGTGGAACATCCTACAAAATTGACAGACATAACTTGCGTAATTATACCAGATACCGAATACCACATCACTAATATTGTTGGATCAACTTCCTTGTTACCGATAGTTGTCTGACATATCCATCTGTGTAATATGCAATCTATGTAGCAACACGTGCTTATCATTTGTTCCATATTACAAATACTAACCTAGCCTATAAAATATTTATAAAACATGCCAGCGATAATTTCACAATGATTAATTTTACAAGTCGGATCCAAATCAACAATATCCTCTTCTTCCAGGCGTGAACCGCAAAGGCCAGGTCCTCTCCGTCACCGTGGAAGAAGACTCGATAGTCCCCTACATCAACACGGTACTCCAGAACCCTGAGCTGGCGTTACGGCTTGCCGTCCGCAACAACCTCGCTGGGGCAGAGGAACTGTTCGTGAGGAAGTTCAACATGCTGTTCACTAACGGGCAATATGGAGAGGCGGCTAAGGTAAGCCCTACGTCATCACTAGTGATCGGAATAGGTGATGCTAATTCACCTAAATTTCTAGGTACAGAGACAAAAGTGGAGACTTCCTTATGACAACATCGTTTTTGGGACAAAAATTGTCTCAGGTTTCGGGACATCACTTCAGTACATTCACATACATAATTAATATTATTAATACAGTAAGCGAATTGAACTGAATTCAGGTTTTTGTTTCCCAGAATTGACAAAAATTAAGTGGACAAAATCTAGTAAAATCATTACAAATTCTAGCAAGTAATGTAAATAAAAACATAAAATAAATATTCTATAATAAATACTTAACATTCTTTCGATGGCAAAATATATAAACAATTCATTCATACGGCAATGCTCCATGCTTCCTATAGGTACATGAGTCATAACAAGCCCCCATACACCACGCTCGTAGGCGTTGCGATCGATCGAATGACGTCATCGCCACCTGTCCATTGTGACACGGTATTGGTTCCGCATCACGGTACGACGGCTACTATAAATATAGGGTTTTGTTAAGGTACGTCATCGTGCGTAACTTTATTTTTTATGATGTTGTGTACTCAGTAATAAGTAAATTGATGTGAATGTATTTTCATACAAATTACACTTTTGTCTTGACTTCATTTGCGTGGGACATTCAACCCATCATGAACTTTGCTCTTTAGAAGTCTGGATACTATACAGCAATAGCACTGTATTATGTTTTACACAACCGATTGAAATGAAAGATGTCTTTTATAAAGAGAAAAGATTTGATTTTTTGTATATTTGTTTGTTTGTAATGGATAAACTCAAAAACTACTGGATCGATTTTATAAATTCTTTCACCAGCAGAATGCTACATTATCAGTGAGTAACATAGGCTATATTTTATAAAGATATCACTCGTGCGAAGCCGCTGGCGAAAGCTATCAGCTATACATTGAATGTTAAAAAGTTCTAAAAACTGTTTTGACTTCTTTACGATATAAAACCCCTGACACAGCACGTAACGATAAAATTCAATATACAAACAGACAAGAATATCGTTATAATATACTAGCTGTTGCCCGAGAATTCACCCGCGCGTTTAATTTTTATCAAAATAGAACATAGCCTATAAAATTCAGGGATAGTGTAGCTTTCCATTGGTGAATGAATTTTTAGAATCGGTTCCATATATCCAGAGGTTACCCCCTACATACAACAATTAAACAAATTAACTATACCTCTTTATAATATTATAATTTGATTATCTCTTGCGATAACAGTGAAGGAAAACATCGTGAGGAAACCTGCACATCTGAGAGGGCCTCATAAAGTTCTCGATGGTGTGTAGTCCGCCAACCCGCACTAGGCCAGCGTGGTAGACTAAGGCTTAACCCTTCTCATTCTGAGATGAGGCCCGTGCCCAGCAGTGGGATAGTAATTCTGCTGGATTTATTTGTTATTTTATTTATAATATTAGTATAGATACAGACATTAAGATTAAAGAGTTGGCTTTGCTCATTACACCCCAATATAAACAACACAACATACAAACATTTAATCCTCATTTTCTTCACCAGGTAGCAGCCATGGCTCCCCGCGGCATCCTCCGTACACCGCAAACCATCCAGCGGTTCCAACAGGTCCCAACCCAGCCTGGACAAACGTCACCACTGCTGCAATACTTCGGCATCTTACTGGACCAAGCTCAGCTCAACAAGTTTGAGTCACTAGAGCTGTGCCGGCCTGTGTTGCTGCAAGGTTAGTGGAAGGAAACTTCTGGAAATATTGATATGTTAAAAAAGAGGGCTGTTATAAGCTTGTATTGTGTATCTATGTATCGGTGTTTCTGTGTATCTGTCTGTGGCATCGTAGCTCCAAAATGGATGGACTGATTTCAATGCAGTTTTAATTGAAAGCTAGTTCAATCGGTATCATCTTAGTCTCGGTATCGGTATTTTGTAAATCTGTTCAGTCATTCAAAAGTTACAGGACTTTTTCTAGTTGGGAGTCGGGGATTTTTGACAATTAGGTTATACCTTTTCTATTTTATAACATTCACTTGTTATACAATATACAAGTTCCAACCTTTCTAGTCACAGTCCCTTTAAGGGGTTATTGTACTCATAATTATGAACAACTTTTACTATGGGACTAACCCGGATTGGGACTAGAAAGGTTGGACTTTTTTACTAAGATTATAGCCAAGTTTAACGTGAATCGTGTCGCGAACATCACGTTCATAGAAACTGTATTAATCTCAACAGGTCGCAAGCAGCTCTTGGAAAAATGGCTGAAGGAAGAGAAACTGGAATGTTCTGAGGAGTTGGGTGACCTGGTCAAGCAGGTGGACCCAACCCTCGCCTTATCAGTTTATCTGCGTGCTAACGTCGCCAGCAAGGTCATACAATGCTTCGCGGAGACCGGACAGTTCCAGAAGATTGTGCTGTATGCTAAGAAGGTGGGTTATCAACAGCTTCTTAACAAAGTCTCCTAAATATCAACATTTTATTTCGGGCAACTTCTGTCAGACCTTTTCTTCCCAACTTTTAGTTGATACCTTTCAGACTTTCGCTGTCTTATTATAAAAGATAGTTTAAAGCAATTCTTGTAAAACCCAGGTTTTAAGATAGCCCTGTCTCTTTTTAACCCCTGACAAAAAAGAGGGGTGTTATAAATTTGTAGTGTGTATCTGTCTGTGGCATCGTAGCTTCAAAACGGATGGACTGATTTCGATGCATTTTTTTAAATCGAAAGCAAATATAATCGGGTATCATCTTAGCTATGTTTCATGAAAATCTGTTCAGCCGTTCAAAAGTTACAGCTCTTTTTCTTTTTGAGTTTGGGGTTTTTGACGGTTAGGTTATTGTTATATGACGTTAGAAAATGACAGATATATTTAAAACTTGGATTTTACTAGACATGCTTTTAACCATTCTTTGTAATAAAATGTTCGTAGTCTTGATGTTATGACTAATAGATATTACCGTGACGGGATTGAAGGCTTAACATGCTCATTGAAGCATTTAGTTTAGAGGTTTGCGAAAAGATAAACACTTATCCAAGACGTGATGACAGCAATATTTCTTAACTTCATCGATAACTACATAGAAGCTACGAAATCGTCTTAAATCGGTTCCAATTTGAAAAGACGGAACTATTCACTCAAAATAGACTTAATTATCTTGTGTTATAATTTCAAATTCTCACAATACATAAATTCCCAGGTCGGCTACACTCCTGACTACATCTTCCTCCTGCGTTCCGTAATGCGAACAAACCCTGAACAAGGCGCCGGCTTCGCGGGCATGCTGGTGGCTGAGGAGCCTCCCCTGGCAGACATCAACCAGATCGTGGACGTGTTCATGGAGCAGAACATGGTGCAGCAGTGCACCGCCTTCCTGCTCGATGCTCTCAAGAACAACAGGCCCGAGGAAGGACCACTGCAGACCAGGTGAGGATAATGAGATTTAGAGAATTTAGTCTTCATTATTACTGTTCGCTTTTTGATCAGTATGAGATCCTAAACCAGGGGATTTACCGCGTAACATAATGGTAATGAACATCAGACTCTAGTAATGAACTTCAATACGATCGCGAGACTAAACATTGAGCTACCTTGTAGAAAGATTACCGATCATGAAGATGGGAGTCCCTACTTTATGTTCGGTAATTTTTTACAAGATAGGTCGAAGTTTAGTCTCTCACGATCATATTGATATTTATTACCAGAGTCGATGTTCATTACCATTTTCGTTGCGCGGTAGACCCGCAGATCCTAAACCAGAATGTCATAGACGTCTGAGACGCACGTGTTTAATCAACTTCAAGTAATATTAAAACTAACTTCTTAGCGGCTCTGAATTTAGCCGTTTACCGTCTGCTCGCTCCTCTACAACGTACGTCCGTCCCGCTCATACGCGTTCTACACATTGGTACACAGCTACATTAAGAGCGGTCAAGAAGATTGGTTATAACTATATGCGAGACAATATAAATTATCATGTCAGTCATTTTCATTTTAAAATATCTTTATTTAGTATCACGATAATTACAAATGCACTTAATCCTAAGCTACATTAACAACTATGTAAGGTATATCTAACACTTTATGAGGCTAAAGTAGCACCTTTGAAAGCTTGTAAGAGAAAGATATAGGATATTATTACATCGTGAACTAAAGCATATTTAGACGCAAACATGTGATTCACAAAAGTGCAAATTATTTAGGAAATAAATATAATTTTGCTTATTGCATATTAACTTAACAATCAGCTACTTGCACGGTGGATAGTATAAAAAAAATATTAGCCAGCGGTATCATGTCGGTGAATTCTGTTGAAACGCCCAAGTGCAGAATTGTTATAAATAACCAGCCTTCATAAATAATCCTATCATATGTAAATGTTACTGTTATTAATAGTGTTTGTTTGCTTTTCGACCAGGCTGTTAGAGATGAACTTGATGTCGGCTCCCCAAGTAGCGGACGCAATCCTGGGCAACGCAATGTTCACGCACTACGACCGCGCGCACGTGGCGCAGCTGTGCGAGAAGGCCGGCTTGTTGCAACGTGCCCTCGAACATTACACCGACCTGTACGACATCAAGCGCGCTGTGGTCAGTATCTCGAGTATTCTTCAAAACTTGTATTAGTCATTACCCAAAATTGACCGTAAAAATTGACAAGGAAATTTTGACTGCTTACTTAGGCTCAACAAACCAGACGATTAGAGCAAAATCTGCCGTTTAAACATGAATTTTTGTATGGGTAATCGGCTTATTTCATTTTAAATACCTATCTGTTATAGTGTCGGTGAACATGGCCCTTGGTCTACCTGTTAAACAGTTAATCAACTCCAGCCTGATCAAACTGTCTAAACTCCGTGAAAGTTACGATACACGAGAATTCTGTAACTTTCTGGCTGCAAAGGTTGCACTTGCTTACTTCGACCGACCCAAACTAGTTGATCTTGATAATGTAAAGAATGGTCTGCCAGTCAAGTCTTGGCCATAGCAACGACGCCTACCCTCGAAATAGATCTCCGAGAACCTTTGCCCACCAGCTTCTCAACATTTCAACTAACAGCTCGATTGGCGCAGTGGTTGAGCGATTGACTGCTGCGCTATGAGTCGTGGGCTCAATTCCCGCACGGAACAAAATATTCGTATGGTCTACAGATAATTGTTCCTAGTCTGGATGTTTGTGCATGTGAAGATTAGAATTTCAAGAGTGGGGCTAGATATAAAAAAAGAAACTACTATAATGTACTAACATAACAGTCTTGCCAACAGGTCCACACACACCTCTTACCCGCCGACTGGCTAGTCACGTACTTCGGGAGCCTCTCCGTGGAAGACTCCCTCGAATGCCTCAAAGCGATGCTCCAGGCCAACATCCGCCAGAACCTGCAGATCTGCGTCCAAATAGCCACCAAGTACCACGAACAACTCACGACCAAGTCCCTGATAGAATTGTTTGAAAGCTTCAAGACTTACGAGGGACTGTTCTACTTCTTGGGCTCTATTGTCAACTTCAGCCAGGATCCGGAAGTCCACTTCAAGTATATTCAGGTTGGTGTAAGATGTTTAGCTTCATTTTGCTGTTATTCTGTAATGTGTATCAGAAATGCGTGGTCATATTTAAGGGTGTGGATCAGACCATCAAACTGAAAAATTTTCTCTATAGGACCAACATCGTAATCACGAAAAAATAATCAGTCCTATACGTTTGGGTCGAGTAGGTGTTGAAATTTTGTATCCTATATTAACCATGTTTCTTGCAAATAAACATTTCTATTTATATTTTAATTATCATGCTTTATTTTAATGCTGTCAAAGTATTGGGAGAAGAAATAAGAAAACAACACTCATCTCAAACAAATATGACTTACTAGCTTCCGCCAGCGGCTTCGCCCGCGCGATATCTTTATAAATTATAACCTATGTTACTCGGTGATATTATAGCATTCTACTGGTGAAAGAATTTTTAAAATCTGTCCAGTAGTTCTTGAGTTTATCCATTACAAATAAACATACAAAAAATCAAATTGTTTTGTGACAACATTGTTCCATGTTTCTGAATATTGTTGAACCTGACATTTGTGAAAAGTAGATGAAGAATGCAATATGCTTGCAATATGTATTTTTAAAGATCACTTTTTAATTATGCATTTGATAATTATTCTAACATAATTATTATGAATAAATACTCATTCAGCCTCTCATTATGTGTTAAAGCGATTTTTTTATAATTGTAAAATTCGTCAAGTATGAAACAAAATTTTATAGGTGTGTCCTGACATCTAATCAACTCCTCATCTTTCAGGCGGCCTGCAAGACCGGTCAAATCAAGGAAGTGGAGCGCATCTGCCGCGAATCCAACTGTTACAACGCTGAACGTGTGAAGAACTTCCTGAAGGAAGCCAAGTTGCCCGACCAGCTGCCTCTGATCATAGTGTGCGATCGCTTCGACTTCGTGCACGATTTGGTGCTGTATCTCTACAGAAACAGCCTGCAGAAGTACATTGAGATCTATGTGCAGAAAGTGAGTTTATATGACTATATAGCAAGCATGTAAGTGTCCAGAGAGACCTCTCGCACCATTGAAACTGTTGCCCATCATGGGTCTAGTTAGTTGGATAGGCATGGCTCAAGAGTCAGGCCAAGCTAACTCTATAAAGGTATTTATGGCAACACTGAAAATCTTTGCAATGTTGTCATTATTCTAATCAAAGATAACTTTGCCATATCTGTACCTACTTGCCTAGCATAGCAAACTTTGCATTGGAAAATTACAATATTATAAGGATTTTACTTCTTCTTGGCAATGTTGACATTAAAATTCTAATGCAGAGTTCGCTTGGCCTGTCTCTGTCTGTAACTTGAGTGGCGATATTAATCTTGACTTTGTCAGTTGCCTGAAAGTCAACATATTCTTGAGTAAATCGCTATAAATGACGATCATCTAATTCATTAGTTTTATATATTTACCAGGTAAACCCATCCCGTCTGCCTGTGGTAGTAGGTGGTCTTTTGGACGTTGACTGCGCGGAGGACATCATCAAGAACCTCATCCTAGTAGTACGCGGACAGTTCTCTACTGATGAGCTAGTCGCCGAAGTTGAGAAGAGAAACAGGTTACTTACAATTTGTATGCTATACTTACTAAGGCTGTGATCTATTGTGCGTACCTTAACTTGGCTCAGACTTTACTTTGCTAAGCTTATTTATATGCTTAGCTTATACTTTGATTTTGAATTAACAGTCATAACACGCTGATATTGTGCTGAGCGTAAGCTAAGACATACGAAGTCAATGAACAAAGTTTAAAAGTCAATAAATAAAGTACCTAATTCCAAAGCAAAGTCTGAGTAAAGCCTCAGTATGCTCTATATATCCCAGCCTAATCCCAAACCCTATCCCCCAATATGGGGAGGGTACAAAACTACTAAAAGGATGGCAACCCCTATAGTGATCCCTTTAAATAGTGACATGCCCCGAATTTTCCATTTATTGTCCTTGATCCTTTGCAAAAATAACCAGATCTTATTTTATTTTACAGATTGAAGCTGCTGCTGCCCTGGCTGGAGACTCGCGTCCACGAAGGCAGCAATGAGCCCGCCACACACAACGCGCTCGCTAAGATATACATCGACTCCAACAACAATCCCGAGAGGTTCCTCAAGGAAAACCAGTGGTAAGTGATAAGGATACTGCTACATGATTTTGTAGATATTAGGAATTTAAAGCCTCGTATTCACTAGGAGACAAATGTTCCGTACACGTGTTGCTAGAGATGTCGGGCGAAGTCGGGCAACGTTGAAAGAAAGAAAGAAAAATAATTTCATTCCGTACGGGATAATGACGCTTGCGTTGTTGCTTGCTTGGCGTTGCTTGTTGCCTTGACTGAAGCGAGACACCGACAAGGGACAAGTCGCGCGATGTTGCCAAACTTGTCGTGCAACGTCGCCCGACATTGCACGACTTCCCCCGACATCTCTAGCGATGCATGTTGCGGGACATTTTTGTATCCTAGTAAATACGAGATATGAAAAAATATTGATAGAGGTAGAATAGAATAGAATAATATTTATTTGCGTAAAAAACATGGTACAATTAAAGGTCTTACAGTTAGCATGATCGTGGACTACATTTTTCGCCATGGTCTGGCATACAAATATTTATACACAGCACATTCTTGGACATTATTATTATATAAGCACTAAACTCAAACTTTTGAGACTTCGGTTTTGAGATTTTTGACATATCGAACTGTATTTTTGGATCTGCAAGTAGTTTTGCAGGGAAATAAAATAAACAAATCTTCCAACATTTGTCTCCAGGTACGACTCCCGCGTAGTAGGTCGCTACTGCGAGAAGCGCGACCCGCACCTCGCCTGCGTAGCGTACGAGCGCGGCCAGTGCGACCGCGAGCTGATCGCCGTGTGCAACGACAACTCGCTGTTCAAGACGCAGGCGCGCTACCTGGTGCGCAGGCGCGACGCTGACCTGTGGCTCGAAGTGCTGGCCGAGTCCAACCCCTTCAAGAGACAGCTGATCGACCAGGTGAGTCACAGGATCCTATGACATATTGTCACTGTAGTGCTGAACATACAGCTTTATTTATGAAGCACATCTGTTACACAGAACACCCACAGTTTTTGGTACTACAAGCTAGCTAGAACAGTGGGTAAGCAAGGATGTTCAATGCTCACCAACGGTAAACACCAAGTAGATTGACTCACGGTGTGTCACAGGGGGAGCTCAGACCTTCTCTCAACTTTCTACGAAGTTAATTAAATGTCAATCGGAAGAAAAAAACTGAGTTATGAAAAAAAGTGCTGGTGCATATTTCAGGGATGTCCGATTTATTTCAGTCAAAATTAAAACCATAATTGTCACTAACAAAACATAATTAAATCTGAAAAAATGGTTTCCACTTCTTCCTAAAATACCTATCTAACTTATACTCCAATATCTATTCCAGGTGGTCCAAACAGCTCTCTCCGAGACCCAAGACCCAGAAGATATCTCAGTTACAGTGAAGGCCTTCATGACAGCTGACTTACCCAATGAATTGATCGAACTGCTCGAGAAGATAGTGCTGGACAACTCGGTGTTCTCCGACCACAGGAACCTGCAGAACTTGCTGATCCTTACTGGTGAGACACTGAATAATTGTTAAGATTGTGTAAGAGCCATCACAGTGAATTTCCCACCCAAGTATTGTCAATGTGTCCCTGGAAAAACTAGACAATGGCCATAATAAATTAATATGTGAAGAGAAAACTGTACGTTTTTAAGCATATTGCGCGCACGAAGGAGTGTGTGATTTGGCATAGTTAAAGTTTATATGGAGAAGGAGTGCAGAAAACTAAAATTACGGTTGAATTTTCACTAGTATAAGTATATTATACCGTAATTGAAGAAAAAAAAAACTAGACTTTTTTCGGTATTTCCATACAGAAGTTGTCGTACGGGGCTGTCTATCCATCGTTAGATTATCAGAGAAAAAGCGTTTGGTAGGACCTAAATATTAAATAAAACGATTCCATTATTTTATAATGGCTGTACTTGCTAATAAATAGGTCACTTTCTTGAATCGATACTTCAACAGTAGATAATCCATAGGAGGGAAAAGAACACTCAAAGTCAAAGTCAAAGTCAAAGATTTTTATTTCAACTGGGCCTTTGCAGGCACTTTCAAAACGTCGTGATTCTAGGCGCACGGTTCCAAGTGGGTTGGATTATACCACTGATTATAATAAACTAACCTTATTTTTGATATGCTATTCAAATTCGAACCTTATCTCTTCAGCAATAAAGGCGGACCGCAGCCGCGTGATGGAGTACATCAACCGTCTGGACAACTACGACGCGCCCGATATCGCCAACATCGCTATCAACAATGAATTGTACGAAGAAGCCTTCGCGATCTTCAAGAAATTCGATGTCAACACTTCTGCTATTCAGGTAAGGGATATTCTATGGATTTACTTGATCAGACTTAAAAATACTTCATAAGAACATCAAATCAAATCAATTGGTAGGCGTAGGTATGAAGACATCGACAAATAAACTGCTATATTTATTTATGTTCTTCTGAACTGATTGTAACTATAACCTAACCGTTAAAAACCCCCGACTCGCAAATAGAAAAAGACCTGTTACTTTTGAACGGCTGAACAGATTTTCATGAAACATAGCTCAGATGATACCAGATTAAACTAGCTATCAATTTAAAAAAGGCATTCAAATCGGTCCATCCGTTTTGGAGCTACGATGCCACAGACAGATACACACTACAAACTTATAGCACCCCTCATTTTTGTCGGGGTTTAAAAATACAATTTTAACCTTATTTACCATTCACAGGTGTTGATCGAGCAAGTAAAAGACTTAGAACGCGCATACGAGTTCGCCGAACGTTGCAACGAACCGGGCGTGTGGTCGCAACTCGCCAAAGCACAGCTACAACAGGGTCTCGTGAAGGAAGCCATCGACTCTTACATCAAGGCCGACGATCCTTCAGCTTATATGGACGTGGTCGCTACAGCAACGGACAGGGAGTCTTGGGATGACCTCGTGCGGTATTTACAGGTCAGATTTTAGTATTTTCTAGTATCGAAACAAGCGTAAACTTTAGCACAACGCGATGATGGGAGAAACAATTTTACAAACATTCATATTGACTGACATTTAACAACTTAAATATGCAGTTTTCTCCAATGCGCCAATGCGTACCCACAAATACAACATTAATTTATTTAACCCAAAACCTCAATCATACCAAGTAGAATATCTAGTTAAAAGCATATTTCAATAACCAAAACTTGAAGATTTTTAAACTTAACTATTATTTTTAACAAAATAGTTTTGAGCCTAGCATTACTGGCTGCATTTAAAATTGAGTCTTATATCCTTCAAATAAGGTTAAATTTTCTTTGGCTCAATCGAGCGTCGATTTGGCGAATTTCATATTTAATTATTTTTTACCTGTATTAGAAGTTATTAAAATCGATTCAGTAGTCAATTATGAACAAACCATATTCAAACTTTGCGTCTCCTCAATTGCACTGTGTTTACCACAGAATAAACCATTAACACTAAATTTACCCACAGATGGCCCGCAAGAAGGCGCGCGAGTCGTACATCGAATCCGAACTGATCTACGCGTACGCGCGCACCGGCCGCCTGGCTGACCTAGAAGAGTTCATCTCAGGCCCCAACCACGCCGACATACAGAAGATCGGGGATCGGTGCTTCGACGACAAGATGTTTAACGCGGCCAAACTGTTATACAATAATGTCAGCAACTTCGCAAGACTGGCAATTACGCTTGTGCATCTGAAGGAGTTCCAGGGTGAGTTAAGAGAAATAAATTATTTATTATTTTATTATTTGCAGCCTATGTTGTCCCACTGCAGGGCAAAGGCCTCCCTCTCCTTTTTCCAATCACTTCTGGTTTTTGCTAGTACGGACCAGTTTTTTCTGTAGGAGTCAAGCTCGTCCCGCCATCTTCGCCTCGGCCTGCCGCGATGCCGTTTAATATTAACTGGGATCGATTCAGTTGTTCTTTTGGCCTAAAGCTCGTCAGACATGTGACAGACGTGTCCAGCCCAATCCCACTTGAGCTTGGCAGCTTTTTGGGTAAAGTCTGTGATCTTAGTTTTAGGCAGATGGAAGTGTAAGTTCACGCTTAGACTCGTTTCTGTCGTCTCTGAATGTCAGCCTTAGAGCGCAGTATTTTAGGAATTCGACTTACAGACCGTGTAAGGAAGATAAATAATTAAATCCACCCCATTACTGTCCCACTGCTGGGCACGGGCCTCTTCTCGGAATGAGAAGGGTTAGGCCACAGAAAGAGAGATATTATATAATTATTATTTTACGAGAAATAATAAATTAAAATTATATTTCGTATTGTAGGGTTTTTTTCGGTACTGCCTGCTATATTGAAGACTGGCTCTCCCTATTAGAATCCCTGTTTCACAAATTGATATACAAGATGAAATTGAATAGACGCGACAAATTCAAGGAGGGTTTGTACTCATCATTATGAATAACTTTTACAAGGGCAACAAAACGGAAATTGAAAAAAAAGTCAGCTGTTCCATATGTTTAGTTGAGTAATATTGAATTATTTGTATCGAAGAGCAGATCGTTTTCATGCGATTTCTGATTTCATCCCATAGTTAAAGTTGTTCATAATGATGAGTACAATACACTCCCTCAATTTGTCGTGTCTATTCAATTTCACTCTGTAGATGTCAAAATAGATATTCAACACCTGATTACGCTGGAAGTAACCTCAAATTAATTAGAAAGAGGTTAAGATGATGTTGAATAAGCATCAACTTGCACACCAATAATTTCATACTTTCTAACATAAGTTATCACTGAAAGCCTTATGTCAGTGGCGTGCACTCCATAGAGACAAAAAGACACTGCCTAATACAAACGTTATTATGTCTGTAATTAATATCACATAATAACTACTATAACTTGATAATACAACACTAAAGATGTTTTGCCTACCCTGTAAGAAATGTCTGTGCACGCCACTGCCTTATGTAAGTTTCTGTAGTTGTAGTGTCTGTTAAGTACGACAAAATTAAATCTTTAGAGCGAAAAATAAATAATACATTCATATTGCACACATAATAATAATCATTTGTCCATATTTCCAGGTGCCGTCGACAGCGCTCGCAAAGCCAACTCGACTCGCACATGGAAGGAAGTTTGCTTCGCGTGTGTGGACGCCGGAGAGTTCCGCCTCGCACAGATGTGCGGCCTACACATTGTCGTACACGCTGATGAACTAGAAGACCTCATTAACTACTACCAGGTAACGATACCATACAGTTAATTAACATATTCAGCCAATAGAAATCTTATATTGGACATAGGACATAGTGCAAAGTGAAGTGCTACTAACATAGTCCTAAGCCTTAATTTCCTAACACAATTTTGTATTTAACTTTATGTATTGTCATCTACCTCCAAAGGTGCCCAAGATACAGGCCTAGCCTAGTTTGGGTCCAATGGAAGGTATTTTATATTGTAAATATTTATGAAATAAATTGAATTGAATAGACCTCTCTCAAAATGAGAGGAAATTCCCATAGTCACACGAGAATATTTGATCCATCATTTTCAAGTTCCCTATGAGACAGGTTACAATGACAACATTAAGAAGACTCACAAGCACTTTTATGAAAGAATAATTAATGAGATCAAAGGAACTAGTAAAATATCATTCAGTACGAAAGCCAACATAATAGGAAATACATACTTCGCTTCAAGCGATGAGACCACCCATTGTGCATTGTTTTACAAATCAAAATCAAATCAAAAATATTTATTTGCTAGAATATGGTACTGGTGTTGCAGTAAATTTGTTTCAGCATATCCTGTCATCAATAACATGACGTGCAAATGTATTCACAATTAGCTCAATTGATCTAACTTACAAATTATAGATTTATACATTTTATACACAATTACACCTTTTCTATTGTATGTTTTATTTATGTTAGTGTGCAATAAAACATAATTCTATTCTATTCTACTTCTATTTATGCTTTAATTTTTTTTACCTTACCAATTTCTTCTTCCAGGACCGCGGCCACTTCGACGAGCTGATCAGTCTTCTAGAAGCAGCCCTAGGTCTGGAGCGAGCTCACATGGGCATGTTCACAGAGCTCGCCATACTCTACTCCAAGTACAAGCCAATCAAGATGCGGGAACATTTGGAGCTGTTCTGGTCGCGCGTCAACATTCCCAAGGTGAGATCATTTTGTTAGATGCCCATTGCAGTCATAAGACTCATAAGCTAGCTGTTGAACACTGGTGTACATTCCTTAAAGACAAAAAGACGCTGCCTACCCCAAAAAATTCAATATTAAGTAATACTAACGTTAATATGTTAGTAATATCAGTTAATTTAAGTGTTAGGGTGAGGTGGTCCAACACAAACATCGTTTAACTTGACACACACTAGTTTATTTTGCCGACCCTGTAAGAAATTTCTGGGCACGCTGCTGCTGTTGAAATTTCTGGAAGATTTTCATGACTTGATAGTTCAGATAATATATAAAACAAAATAGAATTTGATGAAACTACTATTACAAAAAAATCGATTTCAATATAAATATATTTTCCAGGTGTTACGTGCCGCCGAATACGCTCATTTATGGTCGGAACTAGTGTTCTTGTACGACAAATACGAAGAGTACGACAACGCAGCGCTCACTATGATGCAGCACCCCACGGAGGCATGGCGCGAAGGACACTTCAAGGATATTATCACTAAGGTACGGAGGATCGTTATCAAATACTAGCTGACCTGGCGAACTTCGTACCGCCAATAAAAGAACTGTGCACCTACCTACCCTAGCCTATCTACCATACCTACCCTACTACCTACCCTACCTACTATACTTACCCTATCTACCATACCTTCCCTACCTACCTATCTACCATACCTTCCCTATCTACCTATCTGCCTACCCTAGCCTATCTACCATACCTACCCTACCATCTACGCTATCTACTATACCGACTATACCTACCCTATCTACTATACCTACCCTATCTACCATACCTACCCTATCTACCATACCTACCCTATCTACCATACCTACCCTATCTACCATACCTACCCTATCTACTATACCTACCTTCTCCTTACAATTATAACAAACACAACAAAAAAAGAATTAGCGAAATTGGTCGAGCCGTTCATGCGTGATGGCGTGACCAACGGAAATAAGGATTGATTGTTATATACATATATAGATTAGGGTCCAATTCCAGGCGAAGTTCTGCCTGTGCCAGGCTTAGTGAGTGGGGTAACTATTGATACCTATAATGTAGAGGTAGCACAAGAATTAACATAAATATAACGAATAAAAACCGTAATATAAGTCTGCGGTATTGGACTTGGATTTGTACAATAATTAGCGTACCGTCCCCGGCTTCGCATGGGTGAAATTTCTCTACTATCCTTCCATTAAATATCAAAGTATTATACATATAAGCCTTCCGTGAAAAATTATCTAACTGATGGTTAAAACCGCATCAAAATCCGTTGCGTGGTTTAGGAGGAATTAGCGGATATACAGACAGACGCGGAAAGCGACTTTATTTTATACTATGTAGAGATAGAGAAGCCAGTTGTGCGATTAGTTACTTGAAGCAAAACGGCTTCTCGCTGAAATCCAAGAAAGATATACACCAAGTAAAAAACTAAAAATTTACATTGTTGCCCTCCACGAACGAGTGAAATTATTTACCTACCTTACTTCAACTAACGTTCATTACTTATCCACAGGTCGCCAACATGGAACTATACTACAAAGCGATCCAGTTCTACCTGGACTTCAAGCCTCTTCTCCTCAACGACCTGCTGCTCGTCTTAGCTCCCCGTATGGATCACACACGCGCCGTCACATTCTTCACGAAGGCCGGACACCTTCAGCTGGTGAAGGCATATCTTCGGTCGGTGCAGAGCCTTAACAACAAGGCCGTTAATGAGGCGCTCAACTCCTTGCTTATTGATGAGGAAGATTACCAGGTAAGGCTAAGGCTGGTTATTTAGCTCAAAATCATAATCTTTACTATGAAAACAGAATTTTCGTATTAGTACAGATCAAAATGGAAACTCTTAAGTAACCTTGAAGAACCTACTTTAATTTTCATCATAAACTTATATGTTTCTGAAGTCGATGCTAAGCTAAGGTCTTCTGCCATTTCGTCCTCCATGCTGAGATCTTAACCATTAGAACCTCCTCCTTTTTTGAAGTCGGTTAAAATGATAAATCCTGTTTTCATTAAATCTCTAATCAGTAAAATTTGTCTCCTATTTTCTTCTACAAGTAGAACTGATCTAATTATGATTGGTTATGTGTTCCAGGGTCTACGAACATCGATAGACGCGTTCGACAACTTCGACACAATTGCGCTCGCGCAGCAGCTAGAGAAACATGAACTAACGGAGTTCAGAAGAATCGCGGCATACTTATACAAAGGTAAATAATTATTACAATAAATATTTGATAACATCATTTTAGGTTTATTATAATAGTAGAGTCAATTAACTCATTACTTGACTGTCGATCTCCTGATTCTTACTTGAAGACGTGAGATTGGTTTCCTGATAAATATTAATATTACTTGCATAAGAACTTTTGTTATATAGTTTATTATTTTTTTAATTTTAATAAATTGTATTCACAAAATCCATAATATAATATTTATCGATTTCCATTAGACAAGGAAACCTCATGTGGAATGAACCTCACCTAAGACGATTATTATTATAATAATAATATTACAGTAATAGTAGTAGAACATAGTAATAGTAGTATTTATGACTATGACTCATGTTCATTTATAAACCACAGAACACCCCAATTTTATGTGATTGATTTTGGTGCACATAGAGTCTCGACATTTCATAACTGCCTGTATCTAGTTTACATGAAATAAAGATCTATTCTATTCTTTTGGCTTGTGTCACAACAAAACTGAATTTTGAACATTGTCTCATGTCATGCAGGTAACAACAGGTGGAAGCAAAGCGTGGAGCTGTGCAAGAAGGACGCGCTGTACGC
The DNA here is from genome assembly GCA_932294325.1 of Allophyes oxyacanthae. Classification (NCBI taxonomy): domain Eukaryota; kingdom Metazoa; phylum Arthropoda; class Insecta; order Lepidoptera; family Noctuidae; genus Allophyes; species Allophyes oxyacanthae. The sequence continues at coordinate 10,930,451 of OW028628.1, forward strand.
CGACGCTATGGAGTACGCGTCCGAGTCGCGCTCGGCCGATGTGGCCGAGGAACTGCTCAACTGGTTCCTGGAGCGAGATAACTACGAGTGCTTCTCCGCGTGCCTGTACCAGGTAAAGTCTATTTTTATTAACTTCAGCAGGCAGGCTAGATCAGGGATCATCCATAAAGTACGACACACGTTAAGGAGGGGAGGGGTCGACGAAGTGTGACAAGGAGTGTGAGGGTCCTAAGTTTCGTGACGTCACATTTCAAAATTTAATACATCTAAGTGTTACAATGCCAAATTTGAACTAATAACGAAAAACGTTAAAATATTCCAACTCTCTCTGAATGGCAATTGATTTATTCTTTATTAAAAAATAATTTAAATGGAAATCAAAACTAATTTCGGAACTGCTGTTTTAATTTAATAATTTCTAGATGTAAAATTGCAAAATATGTGACGTCACACTAGGGGGATCCTCACAAATGTGATGGAGGGGGGAGGGGTCATATAATCACGAAATTAGTGTGACGTACTTTATGGATGACCCCTCATGTCGAAATTGAGATTGTGTCGAAAAAACATGGCGAAATGTCGATCGGGAAAAATGGTAGCTTATGTCTGCCAGCTTACTGCTAATACGATCTCACATTGTTGAGCGTAGCGATGCTGAGGCATGCGTCATGAATGTGAACGGGTGCCGTCTGTCGGAACTGTCCAGCTTGTAACTGCCATGACAATCTTATTCAGAGGCAAATAATTATGAACCTATTCTTATTTTTTATTCACATTAAATTACATTGTTCTCGTAAGTCTTACCACAACATTGTACTGCTCAAGATTGTAATCTATTATTTTAAAAGAGTTACCATGGAGTTTCTTGCCGGTTCTTCTCCATAGGACCTACTATTTGGAACCGCGCACCTAGAGTCTCGACATTTCATAAGTGCCTGTATCTAGTTTATATGAAATAAAGATCTATTCTATTTACATAAACCCGATCCATCTAGGTAGTTCGATTATTTGGTATAGTGGTCATTTGACCGACAAGATTAAACGACGTGTAAAAGAACATTATCTCACCATGTCATAATATCTTCTGTTTGCAATTTATGTATGTATGTATTTGTATTTATTTATGTATATTTTTATATTTATGTGTATTTGTTTGAAGTATGTATTTTGCTTATGTTTTTTCTTTTTTTAATAAATTTAATTTGTATCTTGATCTATTCTTGTGCATCGCTGTCTACATTTCATGTTTTAAATTCTCCTCTCGCAGGTCTGCTGGAAGAGATTTCTTTTGTGAAATAAGCAGTACCTTTGTACTTTGTTCTCCTATTTTTAATGTTTGCTGTGTCTTTTCTTGTGTGTACATAAATGATTAAATAAATAAATAAATAAGATTTTGTTGGTTTTAGAAGTAATTATTATTGATTTAGCTTTGTTTCTCTCAGTGCTACGACCTGCTGAAACCTGACGTGGTCATCGAGCTGGCGTGGAGACATAACATCATGGACTTCGCCATGCCCTTCCTTATTCAGGTAAAATTATACTTTATGCACTATGTACAGAGGCGGACTTAATGCCTTAGGCATTTTCTACCAGTCAACCTAAGGGTGATGCAGAGAAAAAAGTATGGTAGGTGCACGGACAAGATAATTATACTGAATAAAGTCAATTATGCATAGTTACTTATAACTATTTATACATATTTTTTTTAATAATATACACTATTAGTACATAAATAAATAAATAAAATACATTGACTTCAAAATTTAGATTTATTATCCCCTTACATGGCAGATTCTAGACGCCAAAAGTGATTAGTGCCAGCGGCGGCAGACTCAGCAAAAATTAAGACCGGAAGTAACTTTCAGTTTGCGCAAAAATGCCGATTTTTTTTTTAATAAATAAAATCTCCGTATTTATGGAGTCTTTTAAGCCATACACGAGGCGAATCGGTCCAGTAGTTTTATACTATAAAGAATGTAAGCAGACGCGCCGGCCGCGGCACCCGGTGACGGTGGCAGCCGGCAGTTCATGGCACTCGCACCAAATTCGGCAAAACCGCCGGCTGCCGACTGGCATGCCGCTGTTACGTCAAGAATATCACGCGTAACTAATAATGTGTTTTTATCGACAGACTATGCGTGAATTAACGACGAAGGTTGAGAAGTTGGAAGAAGCTGATGCTAAACGCAGCACGGAAAGCGCAGAGCATGAGGCCAAGCCCGCCATGATCATGGAGCCGCAACTCATGCTAACGGCCGGTTTGTACTTATTCTTAATACAAACTGTGATAGGACGAAACACTTGACGCCATCACATGTTTATCATAGACAGCCTCATATAGTGAGGTAAATAGAGAAGTTGTATGGTTATCTCGTGCAAGCGAGTTAGTGACCATAGAATTGGTTTAGCCTCTGGAGAAGAGTATTTGAGCAAACAATTTTAATTCCGCCATTCGTGTGTCAAATATCTCGAGGTCTTTATATTGTCTCAGAATAATACGAGTCCAGCAAAAGCTCTTTTTTTAACCCCCGACAAAAAATAGGGATAAAATGTTATAAGTTTGTAGTGTGTATCTGTGGATCTGTGTATTTGTGTATTTGTCTGTAGCATTGTCGCTCCAAAACGGATGGCCCGATTTCAACGCAGTCTTTTTTAATTGAAAGCTAGTTTAATCGGGTATTATCTTAGCTATGTTTCATGACAATTTGGTCAGCCGTTTCATGACAATTTGGTCAGCCGTTTCATGACAATTTGGTCAGCCGTTTATTGACGGTTAGGTTATAGCTTGTCGCTATCATTATGCTATCTTTTTCTATGGTTCCGTCAAGATGTTGAAGTTTATTTGTGCAAACAAGTGTGCATCTATCTATCCTAACGTTGTTGTCCCGTTCCGCAGGTCCTTCGATGCCGTACGCTCCCGTGGGCGCGCAGGCGTCGCCGTACGCCTACGCGGCGCAGGCGCCGTCGCCCGCGCCCTACCACGGCTACGGCATGTAGGGCGCGCGCCGCCCGCCAGCACACACCGGCAACCGACACACGCCACACCACACGGTGCTGACCTACGACTATGTACATAAAGGGCCCAACATATAGGACATTGTAACCCACAAATGAGCAAAGTAATAAGTCCTTATGGCCTAAAAGTAATACGTCGTCGTAGGCCACGAGCGTGTCAGTGTGGGCGCAGTTGTGCATCGGCAAGCTCGTCCTGTCGCATGTAAGACATCGCATTCTCTATGCGCTCGCGACCGCCCACCGGCTTCGCGTAGGACTTATGAACTAGCCTAAGTTTTCTACTCAAAGTGCGGGTTATTTTTCTATACGTCGAGGCCTAACGTTATAGTGTTTCCTTTGCGTCCTCTGTAAAAAAAAAGTATTATGTCAGACGGTCGGAAGTGCATAGAGTATAAATTAAAAAGTTACGCGTAGTTTAGCCGTCGGGCCGATACGTCAAATAAAATATTGTTAGCCTGTACAAATTATATTAATATATTTGATTGCTAAATAGCTCTCATTACTACAAAGTGCTTTATTTTTTAATCGTGTATGAGAGTTATATAGATATCATGGAAATTGTCGCTTGCGATTAATATTAACTTCGTTTAGAGCGGTCACTTAAATTAATATGTTAACGCAATTAATAATCGAATATTAAATGTTCAGCAATCATGTACCTTTTGTGTAGGGTTGTAACGAGTTAGGGGCTTAATTCATTATTATTTTTATGCTAAAGTTGCTATCATCCATTAGCTAGTAATTTATGAAGTCATTCTCTAGTTTCTATCATAGTTTTCAAAGAAAATATCTCATCTTTTATAACTAAATACTCGATGTTTTCGCTTTGCTCGTTACAGCCCTGCGTGTATCTAAATTAGATAAAAGTAATATTGTAAAATACTTGGTGTACTTTGAAATAGTTGCTGTTGTCATCGACTTAGTGCAACCAAGGTAGTGTCATGGTGCTTACAAACGTCCAAGTCTCAGACCCAATCATTGATTGTCATTATAACAGAACCAGGCCAACTTACGAGATTCGTAGACCAGCCTTGACAATTTGCCGACATTTGAGTAAGTCTGTGGGTCAGAGAACATTGAGACGTCTCTAGGCACTTTACGGCCACTAGGTGCATACGACATGTAATATACATATATGTACATAGTGGGATTACGGCAGCACCACAGATTATTAAATCTATTAAAATTAATATTCGAGAAATTACATTTGAAATTAGCAATTAGTGTAACATCTTTATCATTATTTTTTTATTACGTTGTTATTAATCATTAATATTATGAGACATTTTTTTGGTTTGCAAAAAAATGTGGTCTATAGAATTGATGCATGTCGACTGAACAGTTTATGTTTTACCCAAACCAGTTATGTCGGGCAATAATTCAGTTAAAACAATTCAATTATCAAGATATTCTAACATCAAATATAAAAAATATTGTATGTATATAATGATTTCTGATATGAGGAGCCAGTTAAAATTAACTGAAATATATAGAGACCGCATTGCGTGGTTACTCTACGGGAAATGAAGATTTTTAGATACGTTTAGGTTTAGTTTAGGCGGAATTAGTGGTACGGAGTTATTTTGTGTGATGTATGCGACGTGTGCGTGTACCGCGTGATGCTTTAGTTTCCGGTAAGTAGTAGTCGTTCACATTAATTGATGCCTTCACTAGATAATTAAGTCATGTAACCGGCGAGGCACCGTCGACATATTCATTTTATAATTTGTAGAGAATATTTTATCTATAATTATAATTACATTGAATGGTGCCCAGTCGGAATAGAGTAGCATTCACGACTCTACATATTGTTACTCCATTGTAACTTTACCGTTGCGAGTTGCAAATGAAATATAATCATTGATGTTAAATGATTCATTCAAATCATTCCTATCATTAACAATCTACGATCGATAGTGTATCGGTAATAACATTGTTAGTTCGTTTTCTCCTTCTTTCATAAACAAATTTTATTAACTTAAAATACAGAAAGAAAGTTCATTGTTTATTATTAGCATTGTATTTATTCATGTATGATACTGTTTCCCTGAATTTTATTATTGTAAGATTATATTATATGAATAAATGAAACTGATTTTGATTTTTATCTTCCTACCCCAATACAAACTGAGCGGTCGTAAATATTTTACTGCTCATTAAATATTTATCTGTATACCTACAGATTATAATAATGCCAATTACCAACCAATTACTGTCCTTTGAATATTTTTTTAAATAAAATCTGACTACGGAAAAATAATTAAAAATGGTAAAACAATTAGAACAAAAAATGTCTGAAGTTTTCAAAACTGACTATAATTTTATTATTCTCAGATGAGGAACCCCGCTTAGGCTTACGCTAGTTCTTTATACTAGTATCTACAACATTATTAAAATAAAATAAAGTATCAACTCGTACCGCGTACGGCAGTTGGTCATAGAGGTGCGCGATTATGAAAATAGTACCTAACTAAATTGTTTTATGAATAATGTTACTAAATTGAATTATTAATCCTAAACCGACCTACTTTCTGAAATAACTCATTCAATCGTCGCTAGCCGTTGGGCAGGAGAAGGCTGTTGTTTTTTTCTATGAGAGTGGTGGACGCATAGAAATAATAAGTAGGGCTCCCCCCTTAGATTATATAGCTCCCCCCTACAACTAGAACAAGCAATAAGCAAAATATCGCAAAGAAAAACAGACCTTAACACAATCGCTTAAGAATTGTATTTGAAGTAAAAGGAGACGAGACCCTCTAGAAAGAGCGACCACGGAGCTATGTGTCTCGTTTTAACAATTGCCAGGATAGAAGTTGGTCTTAGATTATTTAAACCTATAATCTAAGAAGTTGGTACATTTTAGTAGATTTGGTACGAAGATTGGAATCGTACACAAAAATTATTAAAATAATGAATTTACTATCTTGCTAGATGTACAATGTTTTTTTAAATTTAAATATAAACAAATTTATCATCATAATTTTTTTTCGTAATCTTATTATTTAAAAAACTAAACCTCCGTACTTTTATGATAGATTTTATTAGTGTATTATGACAACTTCAAAAAAAGCTCGTGTCATTCAATTTGTGACAGGTTGACGGTACTAAATTAATATTTAATCGTATTTTAATATTTTATTTACAAAAATGGTGAATATGATGCGTGAAAGGTTGTGGAATTGCAACATATTCTGGCTGTAATAATATCCTTCCACGGGTAACCTTGATTTTAATGAAATTTTACAAAATTTGTCTAAGTTGCTGATAGGGTGACAATATTTACATATTACTGTCGGACTTTGGGTTTGTACTAGTGCTACGATTTCACTATATTAATTAAATTAATGATTTTTTTTAAAATATAATTATTAATTATAATTAGTTCGCTATTTCGGCATCCTAAATTTTTTGATTACTATAAAATTTGGGAAAAATTCGGTGGCGATGCCAGTCATCATTTTATGCCAGATGACTTCAATAAGTCATGTTCACGAAAGACATTAACTAATGTACCGACCCGACTGCAATGCCTAATTAATAGCTTCGAAATAATATTGTTTATGTTAACCTGTCTTTTTAGCACGCTTTTATTAGCTTCACCTGTAAGTAACTAACTAACATGTAAGAAAATCTTGGAAGTTAAATTTGACCCACTTCCCGGTTTCCGATTGAGCTGAAATTTTACATACACGTTTAGTTTAGATGACAATGCATGGTTAGCTAAGTTACGTCATTCTAAATCCAATATGGCAGGCTCCCAAAGATGGCGGACTAGTTAATTAATAAGCACTCCCATGATATAGGTATCAAATGAAAGGGTTTGCTGAGAAGAATACGAAAAATCGAAGTCAAGGTCAAAGTCGACGACAAAGTGCAATTAGAAGTCAAAGTCAAAGCCGATGCCGAGGCCGAAGCCAAAGCCGATGCCGAGGCCGATATTATTATATAACTGTAATTATTATAATATTATTCAATACTATTTTTTTTAAGGTAGGCAGGCTAGTAGGCAGGCAGGTGTCTTTTTTCTTCACGGAATGCACGCCACTGCTACCTGCATGTTTTATATTATATTTATTTCATGTTTCGCATACCTTATTGGTATTGGCGGTGATAGTGCAATGCTGTGAAACTATTAGGTACCACTTTAAATAAAACCATCCGTCCGTCTGGGCAAATAAAACAGACTTATCATTATTAGATAAATGGTCCAAGATTTTCTATCCTTGGTAAAACGGAATTTTATTGATATTTATAGTTTGTAGAAATCAAGGAAGATTAAGAAAACTATGTAATTAGAAAATTGATTCTACATAATTATTGTTTACGATATGGGTACTAAATGCGGTGCGGAGTGGATATATTTAACCATATTTACAAGTGTAGTTACATGTAATTAAACAATGACAGACCGAGCCCACCCCGATAATTCCAAAATTGATCGATTTTTTTAAAGGTATCTGCGTAACTTATTTCTCAAATTCAGTCACACACAAGTCATTACAAATCACAATTCATCACAGGAAAATTAAAAATGACAACGTCTCACTCGATGCACAAAATGATGGTCACTAATAGAGCAAGATAAAATTACTCTGTGGTAACTATCTCAGGTGGCTCGCTGTTTTAGCAGAGTGCACAGTCCTGTTACTTAGATAATAAGTCTATGGGTGGACGCTAGTTTTGTTTATTGGTATCTACTGGTAAGTTTTTAGTTTAGCATTTATATTATATAACCAGAAACCCTAATTAAATTATAAAACTATACCCGTAAAGTGAAGTATCAGATATCATTACAGTAATAGTTTAAAGCATTTTTCAATTTTTTATTATAACTTAATTCATCAGAAGCATACCCGAAGCAGAGCTACTTGTACATATTACTTTATAATTTGTGAGCCAATCGACGCGTACTACTTGCTATGTTGTTGCTACTATGTCTCTGCTGTCTCACTCATTGTAATGCGGACAACGAATAGTAATTACTACGACTTATAATCGAGATATCACGAGAGATCTTCATACTCGAATGATTGCATTGGCTACGTTCAGTAATTCAGTTTTCGGTGCGAAAGTCACTCGTGCGAATGTCGCTCGCTCATCGGGAATAATTGAACGATCCACAACTGCGTTACGCGAGTGACCAATCCGGACCAATCGAACGATCTCAAATTATCTGCTGCTATATCCTATGACTACAGTCATTGGTCGGTTGTTAGCAGTGCGACCGAGTGCAACTTTCACCCTACTATTTCACGGAGTGACCAGAGCGATCGTCCGACGACGCTCGCTCAAATAACTGAACGGTTTAGCAGGTTGAACGGTTTAGGTGATTACATACTCTTTGCGGTTTAGTGTGATCGCCCGCGTCGTCGAGCGTCGTCCGGCGTAATAACTGAACACACCCATTAGTTTATCTCATAATTACGATTACGCACCTCAATGGCTACGATCAGTAATTCAGTTTTCGGTGCGAAAGTCACTCGGGCGAATGTCGCTCGCTCATCGGGAATAATTGAACGGCTTCGAGCAATCCACAACTGCGTTACGCGAGTGACCAATCGAACGACTTCAAAATATCTGCTGTATCCTATGACTACAGTCATTGGTCGGTTGACAGCAGTGCGACCGAGTGCGACTTTCACCCTCCTATTTCACGGAGTGACCGGAGCAATCGTCCGACGACGCTCGCTCAAATAACTGAACGGTTTAGTGTGATCGCCCGCGTCGTCGAGCGTCGTCCGGCGTAATAACTGAACACACCCTATTTGTTCAACCTTCAGCTGATGCTGTCTACGTCAGTGTCAAACTTCGCAACAAACACAATTTCTGTCAACGACTGTCAGACAGACACGTTACGTTTCGCCGCGTTTCGCTCGTATTTATTTTGCCACTAAAATGACATATAAACGAAAGAAGTACCACGTTGGTGACACCCATCTCAAGAAAAGGTGGAGAGTGAGAAATAGGAAGAAGGATCTCGATCAAATTGACGTAGATATAAAAGAAGGTAAGTTTTGTTTACATGTAGTACTTCAGTCACATGGCTTGTTTATGATTTAGAGGTTATGTTATGTAGGTACCATAATTTGTTATAGTTCGGTACCTACAGCAAGTAAACTGTACAGGATAAGGCCTACAGACGATAGACTTTTAGTGCGACTCCGTACCAGATGATCTGCATTTATAAAATTAAACTATAAATGGACTATATTTTTCCAGAAAACGCCGAAAAGTTATTGAACCAAAATGTGGATCTAGACCTGCCTGGCGCAGCACAGCACTATTGCTTACATTGTGCTAGATATTTCATCAACGAACAATCACTGAATGAGCATTTCAAGACCAAAGTCCATAAGCGAAGGTTGAAGGCATTGGAATTGGAGCCATACAGCATAGAGGAGTCAGAACGCGCGGCAGGCCACGGAAATTTCAAACAGCCTACTAAACGGAAAATAGTCTCTCAGAATACTGAAAAATCGGATGCAGATGGCGACGCAATAATAGACGAGGTCAGTCCAAGTAAAAAGAAAAAAATCGACGAAAATGATACGTAAAAGTTTTACTAACATTATTCATAAGGTATGGGATTGTAAAATCACACCAGCAAGACATTCGGCTCTATTCATAAGCAATGCAAAGGCAACAGAAAATTTTGCTTATATAACTCCACACATTGATTTCCTAGACAAAATACAACAAAAAGAAGTCTTACTCCAAGAACTGCAAAGAAGGAAAACTAATATTGACTTGGGAAAAGTAGAAAACCTTTGGAAAGTGTATGAGGACCTGCATGCTAAAAAAGCAGAGTATACCAAAAAAAAAGATGAAATATCCAGGGAATTAGGGAAGCTTATCAGAAATGACCCAGACAGCGCAGCCACAAAGAAACTTAAAATCCAGAGTGATCTCATGAAAGACAATATAAAGAAATTAAAAGGACCTCTATGGTCAGCTGAGGAAGCTGCTATGGTGGAAGTTTTGAAACTACCAAATAATTTACATTCCCAAACACCAGATGGAGAAAATAAAATTCTGTACACACATCTATCACCTCCAAAGAACAGTAAAGACCATCTCAAAATAGCCAGAGAACTAAATATTATTGACTTCAAAAAGAATGAAAATTACTATCTAAAAGGTGATGCTGCATTGTTTGAACTTGGGGCAAAATTTTATTTCAATAGAATACTGAGGCAAAACAAATATATTCAGTTTTCCAATCCAGATTTTGTCAAGAGTTTAATAGTTGAAGGATGTGGTAAAGATCACACTAGTCCGGATGCTACCTTTATTTTACATCATAATGAGGATTCTAAAGTTAATGTTGACAGCCGTTTACACTTAACTGGGGGAGGCTCCCTATGCTCGTTCCTTGCGTATCATGCTAAGAATGTGTTGTACGCCAAAGTGTTACCTCTGAAATACTTTACAATGGGCAGACAATACGTACCAGCACCATCTGATGAAGACAGCCTGTTCCATGTCAGCCAATCATCTGTTATCGAGTTCTTTGGAGCAGCTAAAACTTCAAATGACCAAGACGAAATGCTTAAAGAATTGATGGAAACTTTGAAAGATACATATGGAAAACTTGGCTATCATTTTCGATTGAGTATAATTCCAGCAGACAAATTAAGTACCTGGGAGTCACTGAGAATGGCTGTTGAGATGTATTCAACATCTTTACAAGATTATGTAGAAGTGGCAAATGTGTCTTTGAGTGGAGACTTTATTAGCAAGAGACTGATGTTCACATATGTTGAAAATAAAGAAAACAAGTTTCCGCACATAATTTCTGGTACACTATTGAATGTGCCCAAGTTCTTAGCTTGTGTTTTAGAGCAGGATGCTGATTTTTCTGTGCCTGACTTGTTCAAAGTCCAAAATTGGACACTGTAAAGTAAAAATATAGTAAAAATTATCTACGGTAAAAGTATCAATTGTCCTTAAGCTTTGAGGAGAGTTTACACTGTATATTCATTTCTCATTGACTTATTTAAGTTAAATCTCTAATACATAATATTGTTTCAAAGTTTTAAATGGAATACATGCTTATTTTACATTAAAAATACAACTGTATTCAACAAATAGTTCTTTTTACTTAGTTTCCATTAATTTTAATTTCAAAATAATTTTCAAGTTATCTCAATATCAAATTGAAATTCAGTTCTACTCCACTTAGGTTCGAGTATGTCGATTGGCGACTGCAGTGTGACTTCAATAACGTTCATGTGTCCAGTTTTAGTCACCAGCACTATTGTGTGTGTTCTGAAAATAAAATACAATTAAATTGAAGATTTTAGATACGCTTGACGCGGGGGCTATGCGATTGGTTTTCTGAGCTAAGAACAAAATATTAGTATGGCCTACAGATGTGAGATTTATGTCGTCGCGTACATCAACCGCGGCAGCGGCGGGTTCAGTTGTTTTGTTTTTGCCACCAAGTATTGTGTCGTTGTTAATATGGCCAAGAGCGATAGCAATAATTTAGACTGGAATTCTAGCAACATAACTGATTACGCACCTCGTTCCGTATCTCCCATGCGGTATGGACACAAACAAAGAGCTTAGTTCCATAAACACTTTCGGGCGTTTAGTTTCTAACTGATGATCCGGTAGATGTCTGAAAAATATAACAAAATGTTGTGGGATATAAGCCCAAATAAAACTTTTAGAGAGACAACGTCGTTTTGGGGACTGGTATTCTCCATTACAAAAGGGGAGGATCCTACGACCAGGCTGTTGATACATAGGAGTAACACCACACCACTACTCAAACAACTTGCTGGACAGATCTGGGAAGTTAGCTTCCAGATTTTGGTCTTTAGATACGGATCCCAAATTGCAGACACCGGCTTTTTTTAAACAACACAAAATTTATGAGATTGTGAAATACAATTTATTACTCGAGACTAAAAATCTATAAATATTTTTTACAGATCCCAACAAGATTTCATTCCTAAAATTTTATCCATAAACCTACCTTTCATTCGATTTCAAAAGTTCAATCAACTTCTCAACAAGTTCTTGTTGCTGGGTTACTTTGCTGAATGTACTAATGATTTCTTTTACTTTATTTTTGCCAGCTTCAACTTTCTTTAGCGGTGTCTCTGGCAAGCTGTTGCCGAAACCAAGATAAGCATCAGGGTGTAACGTCAGTTGGTCATTCGCATTGCTGTATGAATATATTGAAGGACCAAAGTTTCTGTAATATTAATAAGGAATTTATAACGTATAAACTGCCTCTTTGGTCTGTATAGTGATCGCAAATGCTCGGCTGCTAAGCGTAAGGTCTTGGGTTCAATTCCTGGACCGGGCATATTGGGATGCATGTTTTGGGATTTTCTATTAGCGATTGTAAGTAGTAGAAGCCCGCAGTTAGGTGATAATAGGTTCATCCCTATTATCATAATTAGAATCGAATGTCTGCCAGAAAATGCCTTAGGTGTTAAGACCGCCTTTGTGCGTGTTTGTATGAAAAGCATTAAATAAATCGAACCCAATGTGACAATTGCATCAATGAGGTAGACGGTAGTCTTACTTGTAATGCTTAAAATCGAAAGACTACATAATAAATGTGAGTAACGTACCCTAGTTCTGCTGATACAAAAACAAATTCGTTGCAGTTATTAGTATATGTTTTTATTTGTTCAATATATTCCTCAACAGCTTTTGTGCCTTTAACAAAATCTGCAACTATCTTTCCTCTGCCTAAAAGCAACATGTGCACTTTAATTTTATGAATATTATTTAAGTATTTTAATTCCATGTTTATACCACAGCCTGTTTACAGCTCCGTACAAGGAGACAGTTTACATTTTTCATTACAGCACTTGCATGCTTGACACAAGCGCGGTGTAACTTTAAGAGAGTGAAGTGCTCGGGTCCAAAGACTAAACCTTGGGGAATTCCACCCTTATTTTGGGATACCATAAGGTAGTTTCAGCTTCTTTAATTGAGAGAAGCATCATGATTTATGTAAAATAGTAAGTCCTTATACTTACCGCATTTATAAAACTATTCCAATGACAGGCTATCATTTTGAAAAGCAGTCGTGCCAAACCGTCTCAAAAGCTTGATCATAAATTTTACAAAAAATATCCCTTCTTTACACAGGCAAACGGCTTAGCGGCATTCTGTTAATTTTGTTATATTGCCGCTGCCTGTCTTCCCGTACTTATGATACAAAAGATAAACACACAAGACAAACTTACTGGTGGCATCTCGTTTTGTAATTCCCGGCAGGTTTAATAATACCCCAATTTTATTACGGAACGGAGATATCGCTAACCATGTTCCTTTATCATTGGCTTCTAGATCACGTCCTAGTAGACAAGTACAGAAATGATTTAAGTAGATGACATAAGGGTTCTGAGATAAAATATAGATTTTTAGCTAGTAATCATACACGTAAACACGTTCACAATTCGCTAGTGTGATAGCGCTCTAAATGTTTTATTAGCTTATATTTTTCATTAGGTACACCTCCGATAACACAGGGGTCTTCGTTCCACGGTGCCATGTTTTGTGTAGGCCGATCATAGTACTCGTCTCTATTAGATGCCAGTATCAAGCTGTAGTCGCTATTGGCATCATGGGCACCATTGTATAAAAATAGGATACACATTTTTCGTATCTGAAAAAGAAAATAATAACTGTTTCATTGGCGTAGTGTTTACAAAAAAATATTGGGTTTTTCTATTGACAATTCACTGTTGCAGTAAGTACATACAGAGATCAAAATCGTGTCTAACCACTGGTGGTATGATGGAATATCATCTAGCTATGGGTTGTTCATTAATTTGTTTTTTGGGGAAAATTTAGGTAGATGCTAGAAGAAAAATGTTCTTATATTATGCACATAATCACGGTTGGGACTCAGGCCTGACTGTGGAATTTAATTAATTAGGTAATTTTTTCTATCCAGTGGTTCCCAACCGGTGCACCGCGGGTGGTTGCTAGGGCTAAATTCAGGTCCGGAAATTATCTATCAATAAAAAATAAATATGATTCTAAGTTTCATTGTTTAAATAAAATTTATTATTACCTACACTACAAACTTATAACACCCCTCTTTTTTGTCGGGGGTTAAAAAAACATTGCAATGAAATAAACGGGCATTTTAAAGTTCTCGGAATTTTTATTTTGAACCTTGGCGTATCTACCAAGTCCTTAGTCCTACACGTAACAAAAAAAGGACTACTGATCCCTGTAGGCCGAGCACGAATAGTTTGACGATGGTAACGTAAACGTAAGCGAATTTTGATTATAAAAATACAATGAATCTATCGCATTTTTGTTACATTTTATGCAACATACACATTTGTTTCATGTAATGAAAATGTAAAAATACTGCATGTATTTTCAAAACATCATGGATTAAACGAGTATTTTTTATTCAAAATTTGCTTACGTTTAGGTACGTTACCATACGTCAAAACATTCGTGCTCGGCCCACTGGTCATAAAAAAGTTGGGAACCACTATACTATGCTGATTATAAAGAAAATTTTAATCGTGCATTTATTGGTAGGTAAGTACCTACGTACCTACCTATCTAAAATAAATAACTCACCACAAGACTGTTGTACTTGTGTTTTATACCTGCAAATATTAAAGAGATGATGGGTTTGATGGACAATTTTTATCTTTGTAGCTACCGTAAGCCGTACCTAACTATTTCAAGTCCTTCCTAAATAAATAGATAGTAATCTTTATTTTTTTAAACATTGCCCCTCACTAGGATTTCTCCTGTATCGAGGGTACAGTTTACAAACATACATGTAACATGAACGCACGCCCAGACCCGAATCAACTATCTCTAGATAAACTCTAGACCATTGGTTCTTAACCGGTGGTCCGCGGACCACTAGTGATCCCTGGAGGCATTCCAAGTGGTCCGCGAAGCCATCCTAATAATAATAGGTTAAGAACCACTGCTCTAGACAAATACTTGTTCCGTGCGGGGATCGAACCCGCGGCACGTAGCGTAGAAAGCTATTCGCTTAGCCACTGCGCCAACCGTGTCGTCAACACATAATAAATCAAATAAAAATAATTATCAGTGATAAATTATCTAGTTGTAAACTAGTGGTGAAAAGTATAGGTAGGTAATACATTTAATTTATCACAAGCGGTGGGTTTAAGGTAGGTACCTACCTAGAAAAATATAGGTAAGTATATGTAGGTATGTAGATATGTCTGAAAGTACAAACACTACAAACGTACCTACCTACAGTTAATTAATGCTTCACTTTACTTTCTAAAGGCTAGATGGTCAAAATTGCTTGACAAGCAAATTTACGTGCTTGGCAAGCATGACTGATGTGGCTTATTGCGGTTCATTTGCATTTAAGTCTCCATAGAGTGATCCAGCCTCACAGTAGTAGCAAAAACAAAAACAGTGCTATATTCGGAGTGTGGTGGAGTCACTTGCTTGTCAAGCATATTTCTAGACGACAAGCAATGCAAAAATATGAATTTTCATCAAGCTTTGTCCAGCACGTAGATTGCTTGTCAAGCACCTCAAGCACGAAATATTCACGTGCTTGGCAAGCAATTTTGACCATCTAGGGGGGCTTCATTATTTATACGTACATATTTTTTCATACCTTCTGTACATTACCCAATAATAAATAATCCAAATTGTGATCCGAATCTTGATAATTTGTTATTATTTTTAAAATCAGCTGGAATCTGTCAATCACGGTCAATCAGCTGATCGCTGACACACCGCGTGTCCACAGATAGATAAGAGAACCAGAGAGAACCAAGAACCCAAGAACCTGGCCAAGAACCGTAAGAAAAACTGTAAAAAACTGGACGACCGCGTCTATTTCGCAGATTGGATTTCAATAAAAGTAGTCAAGTGCGAGTTTGCATTAAAATGTTACAATTTTTCAAACTCAGATGAAGAACCCGCTTACGCTGTCCAAAGAGTAGTCGTGCGCATGCGTGACAATGAAATCGTAGTATCTCTAAGTAGTCTGTGAATGAAATCTAATGATGGACCGATTTAATGATTATGATAATCGATAAATTGATAATCCTAACAATCGAATTCGACTATCAATCGATTTTATCTGATTACTGTATTAGGAATATAACATATTGAAAATATCAATTATATATATCCATAAGTTATTCTCACGTTTTAGTCAACCTGAATAAAAATAAGAAATAAAAAAAAACTTAATACCACCCATCTATATAGAAGTTTCACTTCAAAAAATATCCTCACAACGCATAAATTAATATTTATTATGAATTACATAGAAAATCCCTGTACATATGTATTTTTTTAATCAAAAAATAAAAGTCATTCCCCAGCAGACTGGTTAGTTAGATCAACATTTAAAATACCACATATTTTTAGTAACGACAAATTGGGTTTTCGGCATTTCCGGTTTCAACTCTCTTAATTTAAAAATCTTTTGTTTAAGCGAAGGTTATTTTGCCAAGGTATAACTATGAACTATCATTTTATGAAATATCATTACTCATTCGAAACGAATAAGTTAGTTATTATTTCACTGACACGACAAGACGTCTTCGTCTCTAAAGGAAAATAGTACGATCTCTCTCCGAAACGGTTGGGTTGCGAAAATTACTCATTTTGATGTAAGGAAGAAAATTACGACTCGCCAAACCCGTGAGTTTAATATAATAATGGTACAGAACCCCGACTACAGGAAAACATCGATAAGTAAATGGCAATCGATTGCAAACGCTAATTATTATTACCAAGTAATCGATAATTCGATAACGGACATCACTATCACAGACTACTTAGAGATACTACGTATGACAGTCTGACAGAATCTGACAGATTGCTTTAGTCATTTTTTTGATAGACAGAATAAATTTTACGAAGTAAATTATTATTTTAATTATTCGTGTTTAACAACAACAACTACCTATAATTTCTAGTTTATTCCAGCAATTTGATGAATATCGCAAATGGATTCCAATTTACCATTTTTTAGTCTCCCAGTAAGTTTCTGTTGTGATATAAAAACAGCTGTTTTGTGTTTCTGCTTTCGTGTTACTGTACCTACATAAAATCTTGTTTTAGTTTGTAGATTCTGAGTCGTCTGACTTGTTCAGACAGATTAGGCCTCAGGAGAGTGGGTATGATGACCTGCACTCTGCCCTACCGTCTCACAGCGCTCTCTTGGGCCCCGACGATGTGCTTGCTCAGTTTTTATCAGGCGACGAACCTCTGGAGGAGCCCGACTTGAATGGGCCGACTACGCTGCACTGTGAGATTTGTAAGAAGCAGTTTGATAATGCTAAGAAGTATTACGGGCATCTGAGAGTGCATTCCAAAGATAATCTTTGGGTTTGTGGTGAGTATTGCAATTTTTAGATAACATGAAGGCTTTGTACTCAAAATGAAGCATAAATGACTTGAAATACTTTACAAGAATAATCCTCCTATGTTTTAATTATTGAGTGACGAAACTGACATTACGGATGAACGGTCAATGCTATTTTTGTACTACTTTAAATAATATCACATTTTTAATTACTATTAATACTGTGTTATTGACTTTGTATAGTAGCCTTTACAACAATAAAACACACCTTTCCAGACAAATGTCCAAACGAGAAGTTTTCCACGAAGCAGCAGTTGATGAAACACAGCCTGACACACAAGCCGCTGGAGAGAGAATGGAAGTGCCTCCAGTGCTCCATGTCTTTTGAGGCTCTGTGGAAGCTGCAGCAACATCTATTTGCTAAGCATTTAGATTACAAGTATGGGAGTCAAATAATTTTCTTTATCATTTCGACACCAGCAAAATTTACACTATGCAAACTTGAAAAAGTCGGATTTTACACCAGAGTCAATTGAAGCATAATACATATCGGGCGGTTACAAAAATTACACTCACTTAGCATTGAGATTAGTTCAAAACTTCTTTATTTTTTGGAGTTTCCATATCATTTATTTTGTATTAATTTTTAGTCCATACAATAAACTATTTGGTATTAAAAACGGAAATTACCCATAATTTAAGTTAGCGTAGTGTTCATTTCTGGTGTTGATTTGAAACATTTTCATCTGCTTTTACTAACAATTTGCTAGCTGAGATTTGTTTTATTATTTGTGCGTAAAACAGCACCACTACTGGCAGATAAGGCTGGCTGGAAAAATGTGGAAACACATGGAACCCCTTGATTGCCATGTCATAGGAGCTATTGTTACTTCAGTAGGCGTAGCATGAGAGCCATAGAAATGGGTTTATCCATGAAAGCGTATGGTCAAAATAAAGATCATAGAATATAAATATTTCTACTTTTCAGTAGTATTTGGTAGAACAACTACATCGATAACTACTTATCTGTTGCTATGGAAAGAATATTTTGTCTTTGTCTATGTGGAAACTCGAGTCTACATGTTGAAAAGGATAGAAAGAGTTTTGTCTATTCTTGGACGAATAGAAATAGAAATGGTCATGCTACGTGTGCAGATGGAATATTTTCAAGCCTCAGTGACCCAAATATTTTTGTTTGCAGGCCACATAAGTGTGATCAATGTGGTAAGGCCTTTCACAAGCTATCAGACCGCAAGAAGCATATGGACATGCATCGCGGTTAGTACAAATATTACATATAATTTTAAAATAAACCTCCAGAAAATTTCTATTAGATTGTCATTAGCAAGCAGATGTTAACCATCTCTTTTGCGTTGCATATAATATGCATTCTCTTTCTCACTAGACATAAAGAGACATGCCTGCAGTGAATGCAAGATGCGTTTCAAGGACAAGTCGAATCTCAACAGACATATGCTACGCCACACCGGTGAGAAGCCTTACTGCTGTCCTGGGTGCGGGAACCGGTTTAAACAGGTATGACATCCTTGTCTTTAGATTTGCATGTTGTAAGCTCAGGAGTGAAGAGGAGGTGTTAACCTATCCGTCAGAGATCTGTCAGGTCTTTCTGTTTGCTCTTCTGCATGATTAATAATCCTTGTGCTCCCGATTATCTAAAGGTATTTTTTCAAGTTTTGGGTGTAACTTCCATGCTTCAGAAAATTTTATCCTTCAGATTCCATCCGCACAGGTTTAATTTATAATTCATTGCTTTCTCAGCAATCAAACTCTGGAACGTACTTCCACTAACTATTAAAAAGGCTTCAAGTAAATTTATGTTTAAACGCAAAGTTCGGGAATATTATTTGGATTTGCTGCAGTCCTAATCACCTATATCGGTTATCGTCATAATTAATTTTTTAAGCGTATGTATTTCCTACACTTACATAATGTATATATGCGTATATAGTATATACACTTACATATATATGTACCTATATATCATGTATTTATATAAATATATATTATATTTATTTTATAAATTGCTTTAAAATTTATAGCATATTATTCTGTAGTTATGTATACAAGTATATTACAAAATATGTTTTTTATTCCAACCTAATATAATTATTATCTAAATTGACCCTATCCCTTAAGGTTAAACCAGTGGTCAGACTATTTGGCCTGTGTATTGTCTATGATGACTTGATATTGAATTGTCTCAGATTGCGTCGTTGAATCGCCACGCTCAGGATTGCGCTCTGAACAAGCACATAACTGAGCCAGTCGACAAGACGATTCGCAAGAACTACTGTCGAGTGTGTGGCATGAGCTTCCAGTACAAGAGCGCTTTGTTGGAGCATTGTGTCAGGTAAACACATAATTAGTCTTTCGCGGCTGGATGTTGTTACAAAATTGAGGTATCGTCATAATTTTATCAACATGTTGGGCAAGCAGGTTTGGTGCAAAACCAACCGGCTCTTAGTCATCCTTTGCACCTTAAAGCTTTGTTTGTTTGCAACAGATAGTCTTATTGGCAATTATTGTATTGATATTTTTTTATTATTTTTACAAAAGTTATTATATTAATAACCCCCAATTGTCCTGTTTCTCACCAGGCAACATACTAACAACGCCCCAAAACCGCCAGAACCGGACAAAGAAGATAAAAGTCAACTGAACGACACCAACCGTATTGTAGACAATATAGTCGACGATATTTTGTCCGCTGAAGACGACTACATGACTATGTCGACTCAGAACGAAATACATAACGTGTACAACCCAAACGATATAGATAATAACCCAGAAAACTTGATGCAAATAGAACTATTGAAAGAAATGAACCAGCTACACATATTAGATGGAGAATTATTCTACAATGATATAGATTTCGACAGTATTCAACCGAGTCATATATTTAATAATAATACGAACGATATGGATTATAGCACAGATAAAAATGGTGAAATACTTTTCGATTTTACTGATGGCGGCAAAAGTTTGGATCAAGATATTATGAATGCATTATTTCATGTTAAAACTGAATATTTGCCCGATGACTTACTAAACGCTCCCGAAGTAATAAATACAGCTCCTGAAAAAAGTAGCGAAATAGAAAATCCAGTATCAGTGAATGAATGTGCGACCATATTTGAAAGTGATGTCGATTTAGAAGCTAGCACTAATCTAGCTGCAAATTTGAACCAGCTAATTGGAGAGAACACTGTTCAGTACATTTCTACTGAAGATGATGACACGTTTATAATAAGTTTAAAAAGTGAAATCGATGCTGCACAACTGACAGATATGTTAAATATAGGAGTAGAGTTAGTTAATGAAAAGGAAGATTATGTTTCTGAAATAGACAATTATCCTGTTAGCAATACTGAACCGATAGTTGTGAAGATTCAGGAGCCGCCTATGCGTATAGATTTGGGACCCGATGCGAAAGAGAATAATAATAATAAACAAGTTAAGATTAAAGTGAAGAAGTGTAAGAAAAGAGTGTTGTATGTGTGTAGAACGTGTAATAAGGTGTTCAGTAGGAAGGATAACTACAGGTCACATATTGGTAAGGATTTTGTTGCTTTATTTAATAATTGTAGTATGGAAACCTTGTTTATGATAGCCTTTACCCGCAACTTCGTCCATGTGGAATCAGAAATTTTCCCAAACTTCATACTCTATTGCAGGCCCCTAAGGTCTCATAGCCACTAGCGGTACACCGTGAGTGCGGCTAATCGCGCGGCTAGCCACTTTTTCATTATAATATAAACACTTATGATTCAACGCATTTAACCGCCATAAAATTTCAATCGCGGCGGTTGTAATGGAGGACCTCGGCCCGCTTCGCGGCTAGCCACCGTGTTGTCTATACGTGGGTATTTTAGGCAGTTCATGGTCAGTTTAGTTAACTTTAGTTTGCGACGAGCCGTCTGTGAGTTTGCACGTAGTTGCGCAGCCATGAACCTCGACACAACCTACCTACTCCGCCTTCGAGCTGTCCAACCGCTTGATGCGGGTTAACATCGCGTTTGACCGCAAGGGCGGTCAGCCGTTCAAACGAACCGCCTATGCGGACAACCACTAGTCCGAATGAAGCTTTAGGCTAATTTTCGAAACAAAATTTAGATGTTACAACATGTTGTTGCAAACGCGTATGATACCCTTTTGATGATGTGTCCCACAGCAACCCATGAGCCGTCGCTCCGCAGACACAAGTGTAGGATCTGCGGCGACCGCTTCAGCTACCGCTCCACGCTCAACAAACACTTGCGCGACCACCACACGCCGTGTGTGCTGCCGGCGCATGTGTGTCAACTGTGCGACAAGAGCTACCGCGCTGCGTGGATGGTGAGTCTATATGTGGTACATCATAGTGGTTTAATGCCCTTAAGAGCTGCTGCACATTGTAACGCGGTGTCCTGCGTGGGCAACGAATACGACGCGACGCTGCGAACGCGATCAACTCACCGGCATACCCTGCTTGCGTCCTATATGGCATTCTGCGGCGAAACGCCTCGAAACGCGAATTTGTTTTGAGTGCGACCAGTTGCGACGCCTCGAACTACAAAATGGTTGATTCAGAAGCGTTGAAAATATATTTATGAACTTTCAAGCAAAGTTATGACCAAAATCACCTAGGACATTTGTCGCGTGTAGCATCGCGTCGCATTGCATCGTTTCGTGTCGCGTCGCATTCGTCGCTCACGCAGGACACCGCGGACTTTGTCTCGTGTCTTATGAGCAGTGACCGGAATAGATAGGGCTACCTTCAGTAGGCGGCTATAGGAAAATGTGCATTTGTCTTAGAGTGATGTAATGCGTTCATTCACTATAGGCAAGTTGGATAGATAGGTATGTCGTTTTCTGTCATCACAACTTTATGTTTTTAACCCCCGACAAAAAAGAGGGGTGTTAAAAGTTTGTATCTGTCTGTGGCATCGTAGCTCCAAAAGGAGTGGACCGATTACAAAGCAGTTTTTTTAAAATTGAAAGCTAGTTTTTTCGGGTATCATCTTAGCTATGTCATTAAAATCTGTTCAGCCGTTCAAAAGTTAGTTAGCTTTTTAACACGCTTTTATTAGCTTCACCTGTAACTAACTAACTATGTAAGAAAATCTTGGAAGTTAAATTTGACCCACTTCCCGGTTTCCGATTGAGCTGAAATTTCGCATACACGTTCAGTTTGGATGACTAAAGCGTGTTCTATAGTTTTTTTTTAAAACTATAATTCTAGTTGGAGTCGGGGTTTTATGACGGTTAGGTTATAGCCATGTCGCGCACAGTGTGGCCGCTCCATACTATGTAGGGGACAATATTATTCCTGAGGTTTATTGTTATTGCATTGTCAGAATTTAATATAAATAAAGATTATTTATGAAAACATCTTAATTTACATGACTAAGTATACAGGGTGACGCAAAATTTTGGGGCATTGAGGGTGACTACCCTTTCTATAATAGTTAGAGAGGTCCGGTCTTAGGAAACTTTAGATGAATTTTGAAGATATTAAAATCCCTATTATTAGTTTTTTTGAAAAAGGTACAGTTTGCGAGAAAATTGAAATTTCTCAAAAAATCTTATGTGGGGGCTCAATCGACTCTATTTCCCAACAGGAATGTTTCCTCTGAACAAACAAAGAATTCGTACTTACTTTCCGAATTTGAGAAAAATACAAAAATCTAGTTCCCATATATTTTCTATGAAACCATACCTTCGTATGTACGTCATCTAAAATCTAAAATCACTGTATCTATACGTAATGTATATTTAATATCTTTAAAATTCATCTAAAGTTTCCTAAGACCAGAACTCTCTAAATATAACAGAACGGGTAGCCACCCCGCCTCAAAATTTTGCGCCACTCTGTATATATTTGGTGGTAAAAAAGGTAACGAAATGACAAAAATAAAATATGATTTAACAATACCACTCAGACTTCATAACTTGGAAGGCTCACATCATCTAAATCTTTTTTCCTACCACTATAAAAAATTGTAACCTGTAATGTTTTAACCTGGCTTTGTATTTATTAAAAAAGCACTAAGAGTTAAGGCTTACATTCAGAGACGACCGAAACGAGTCTAAGCGTGAACTTACGCTTCCATCTGTCAAAATTTGTTCGTAAAATTGACATATGGAAGCGTAAGTTCACGCTTAGACTCGTTTCTGTCGTCTCTGAATGTAAGCCTAAGACCTTTGAACGTATTTCACTTTTTCGTTCTGGTGGACAGGTTGTCTTTTGGATGATAAATTCTTGTAAGTTAAAGCCTTTTCAAGTCCATTTTTGTACAGGATCGTTAAACAAAACATATGCCAATTCACGACGACTAAATTTCAGGACGGGCCCTACGATAAACAATTATTATTATTTTAAAAAATCGCAACTTTCCGCAAATTATTATTTTATGGCCTAATAATAGAAGGTCTGTACTTTATTTACAGTCATATTTGATTGCGGAAAGTAGTGGAAATTGCATTCAAATAGTCTCGTGAATATTTTTTTTTACCTATTTCGCTGTATCGTTAATAAACACTGGTAAAATATCTAAATTAAGCAACATTTCAAAAAGATAATGACTATATCTTAAAGATAATACCTTGATCTCCAGAATCCATTCCAAAAATTATCGTAAGAGGCTTATATTTCACTCTAAAACACAGTTTATTTGCAACCACTTTTTGCAAACGAAAACACGTAGAAATTGATTACAGTACTTTGACAACTCATTAAACACATCTACCGGGCGAATAAATTCTCCATTTTTTAAATATTGATGGACAATTTATTGTATTGTTATAATCAAGAACAATTTTAGACCTACCTCCAAAATTGGAAAATTCCTTTCTGTCCTATAGCGGCAACACTGTGTGTCGGTGTTCGTGATTTGTCAGCCAAAAGCTAGAAGTTCACGCGATGATACAACTTTGAATGGTCACCAATAATATGCTTTACTGTTTCAGTTGAAGGATCATCTGGATCGTGACCACGAGGGACTGACGCCCCATGCGTGTGAATACAAAGGATGCGGCAAGAGCTTCTTCAAGAAGTCCGACCTCAGCGTGCACAAGAGGTATACCATATATTTATCTAAACTAATATTATAAAAAGAAAAGATTTGATTTTTTGTATGTTTCTTTGTAATGGACAAAAACTACTGATTTTAAAAATTCTGTCACCAGTAGAATACTACATTATCAGTGAGTATCTTAATTTTAAGTAGGCATTAGATCGGGCGGCGCCAGTGCGGCTACGCGATGCGTGTGTGTGAGTACTGTAGTCGAGCCCGCCAGTCATGTGGTCGAGTTCATGACCTTAGTGCCGTTCACAATCATAAAGGTTTTATGCAAACGGAACATCAATTGTTTTAATTAATTTTGAAAACGTATACAAAAATGTTGATATTATTTTAAATTTTTTTTGCTAAAAAGAGTCTTTGTAACCTGTAGATTTACCTCTTAAAATATTCTTCATTTAAAATAAGACCTATAGATATAGATAATAACGGAGCCTATTTGCACGAGCTTTAGCGTTTTTACAGATGAACAACACTTCGCCGACGACAGGGCGACGACGCGACGGTAGGTTATCCGTCATTAATAGTACTGACTACAGCAAAACTGATAGCAAAACCTATCGTCTAATCCTCCATCCTCACAATCCCTCCAATTCTGTTTAATGCATAATGTCCTTCACATTGTCAGGTACCACACAGGCGAGCGTCCTTACATGTGTGACATCTGCAAGGGAGCATTCAAGCACGTGTCGCATCTGAAGCGCCACGAACGAGACGTCGACTGCACCAAACAGTAAGTGCTACTGCTTATGTCTACCATTTGTTTCAGCGGTGGACACAAATCTCTATCGAAGTGTGACGACCGCTGATCTAAACATTTTTCTGTAAAAAAATGTCAAATGTTTGTCTATTGTATCAAAGAGCTAAATATAAACGTATTTAAAAAACGCCTAAGTGACCTCCTAATCCAAAAAAGTTATTACCATGTGTCAGAGTATTTGAAGTAATGTTATAATCGCCCATATTTTGTTAAATTATAGTATTTATTTTAACATTTAATGATTTGACATTTAAGATGGTATTAATTTTATTTCTCTGATTTAATATATTATTGTATTAATTTTAATTTCCATGTCTCTGAGGTAGAACATCATAGGACACTACTTAATCATTAACACCATTGTAAACTTGTGTTCAGCAAATAAATGATTGATTGTAGCAAAAAGTATTTAGCAGGTTAACATTATTAGGCCGACGAGAAGAGCTTGCTGGGACCGCTGCTAAGCTAAACTAATCGCTTCACAGTATAAAAATGCTTTTACTGAATAACTTTTAAGTCATCATCATTCTCCTGCCCTTATCCCATATTATTTGGGGTCTGGCGCAATGTCTTTTTCTTCCATTCATCTCTATCAGGCGTAATTTCCAGATTCACTTCCTTCACATTCATGTCATGTTTCACACAGTCCATCCATCTTTTCTTTGGTCTGCCCCTTCTCTGATAGCCATCCACATTCATACTTACAACTCTTCTTATAACATGATTTTCATCTCTCCGCATTACATGTACATACCATAACTTTTAAGTACTTATTAAATTTATTGTTTCAGCATCAAGGCTCGAAAAGCAAAACTGAAATCGTCGCTGACACGAAGAAAGCGTACAGTGAAAAGTACCCAATGTGGTAATAAGTTAAATTAAAGAATAATATAGAAAAATATAAAATGTTTTTATTATTTTAATTATACAAATTCGTTACATAATGATTACAATAACTGGAAAGTATAATTATAACGTAAGGCACCGTCATTTTAAAATTAGTTGCACGGACCAATATTTTAAAGCGAGATCACAACAACACAACTAAATCTACTTACTTATTGGGTCGTATCTGTCGTCGTCGAGCTATAAAGTACAAATAAAGTTGCTTATACAGTATATTATTTAATAATTATTACAAAACTATACACAAGACTCTTAAAAATAAACTTTAAAAAAATGTAAAAACCGACTTCAAAAAAAAAAAAGTGTAAAATTATTTTCTTAAAAACTTATCACTTCTGAAGTCGGTGCAACTGCCAAGCTAGGTGCATTGAAGAATTAAAGGCCCCAAGTTCAGAAGTTGATAAGTTATTTTATACTTTTTAGTTTTTTGAAGTCGGTTTTTATTTTTTTTAAGTTTATTTTATTTTTCTATTTTGAGTGGCATAAACAATACATAAACATACGAATGAATTAATTAATGACAGCAATCGCAAGTGATATGCTGTTATTCATTCAAGAGTTCCATTGTCTATCTCCGAAGGTCTTCATCAGATCTTTATGAAATTTAAATGGGACCATTTTGGGATACATCCCTTTCGAACAAAAAAAAAAGAATTTTGCAAATCCGTATATATGTTATGCCTGCACATACATAAATAAAATATAAACATCCGAATTGAGAACCTCATACTTTTTTGAAGTCGGTTATAATATACATAACGTCTGCGTCATCCTTTGGGGTTAAGGTGTAAAAATTTACTAGTTGCCGTGCCGTCTATTTCTATTTCGCTCACTGAAGATGACATCGATGTAGCAGCGACGATGCTTTCTGATTGGTTGATCAATTTCCCGCGTAATTTAATTGTGTCAACTGCGCAGGTACATCGGTGAGCAATATAAGTTGTGTCGTACTGTAGGTACTTATGCTAGGTGTATTTCATGCCTTCTTCTTCTTCTATGATCTTCATCCTCTGCATGAATGCTGCCAGGCCGTTGGGGCTATCCGCTAGACTCTCGTAAGTGTGATGGTTGTTGCCCAGCTGGAGAATAAAAATAAAATATTATTGAAAAATATTGGGTAAGGATTGTTAACTTTACATACAGTAGTATATCGATAGACCTATAACATCACAGAGAAAAAGTCCAGAAATTAACCTAAAAAAATAATGCCGATTTGAAATGGGAAAGAAAACATTAACCGCCAAATACATAAACACAACTCAATTTTAAGACGCTCTTAAAAGTCATTCCATTGCTACTGTCCACCTTAAAATGAGAACGACAGTTAATGGCAACTTAAACTTGAGATGTGTTTGAGTATTCGGGGGTAAGAATCACCAATTAAGTGGATATTTTGATATGTAATCATATTATGATTAATCTAAATGGGTCTAAACCCCCAGGACAAATATTTGATTTCGCATGTCAATACATATGAGATTTAAGTCGTATTTAAAAACAAAAAAAAATCTTTCTTCGTTTTAAGTTCACATTTTTTTCGTGTAATCTTGCTGTTGAGCCAGCGTGCAGGATCAAAATGAGTCTGACGTGTCCAATTTTTTACACTATCTATAAATTGTGTTTTTAATTTATCGTTCTTGTGTAGGAAAAAGGGTTTATATTAGTATTTATCATTTCTTTGTAGGTCGCTACTGGTTTATTTATTTATCATAAGTATTAATTACAATTTGAAATAGTATCGTATTTATCATATTATTATGTAGGTATTTGAATATTTGTTTCCTCAGTCCGTGTGTCACTGCAAGGGTGCCAACTGAAAATCAGCGCTGGGTGTTCCTATGCAGCAATTTCTGAGTTGGCAACCCATCCAGACTGGCATACCGACAGCACATTGATTTCGTTCATTGTTAATTTTAGCTTATTCATTTTTTGTTTGTGCATTGTGTTGTCTCGTTGTCTGACGTCTAGTCCGAATAATAAATTATAATTCTTTCTTCCTTATTAATCAATAATTGTTTACTCACAAATCTCCTGACCCACTTGGAGAGGTGTTCAGTGAAGTACTCCTGCTGGTAGCGCGCGTCCACCAGCAGCACGGCGCCCCAGTCGCCGCGGTGCCGCACGCACCTGCCTGCCGCCTGGTTCAACGCTCTGTGACCACAAACAATAACCTAACCGTCAAAAACTTCAACTAGAAAAATAGCTGTAACTTTTGAACGGCTGAACAGATTTTCATGAAACATAGCTAAGATGATTCCCGATTAAACTAGCTTTCAATTAAAAAAAACTGCATTGAAATCGGGCCATCCGTTTTGCCGTTTTGTGATGTTTTGTGTTTTGGATGGCCCGACATGAAAATCTGTTCAGCCGTTCAAAAGTTACAGCTCTTTTTCTAGTTGAAGTCGGGGGTTTTTGATAATATATACTATACATAAACATAGCTACGATGCCACAGACAGATACACAGATACCTATGTATCTGTCCGTTTGAGGAATACAGGCATGAATCGTGATGGTAAGTGCATTCACCTATACGCTTGTACCCGCAGCCACTCGCTGCCGTTGAGCAAGTTCCTGTCCTTAACATATTTATTGTTGTACTCCATCTTCGCCTTGACCGCCGTGTCGTATGTGTTGGGGTACGGTACACCCACCTGACGGCAAAAAGTATCTTTAATACGTACAACGTAATTATTCGTTAAAAGTAACCAATATCTCTTCACGAAAACAAATAGATCAACGTCGAGACAACATGTTAAATAATACTAGTTTATCTATCCTCAAATCGTAAAGTTCTAATTATTAATTTAAAAATAATACTATAATGATAGACTTTATGCACATGCAACTATAATAATAATAATAAAATAATAAGTTTTATTACGATACAGTTTCTTTAATAAAACAATGCTATTAAATAACTTTTTTTCTATTATAGTACACTTCGGTTCCACCAAGGAATTTTGAATTCAATTTTTATAGCAGCCGCACATTGTCTATGGTGGCGCGGCTAGCCATTTATCCAGGCAAAATTTAAATTTATTCAATGATTTAGCGGACACTACTTTTTCCGGGAGCTTATTCTACGTGTGAAAAATACGATTGATATATTTTTTACGAACACAATTTAGCCGTGGATAGTAAAATTTTGATCAAGTGTAAACTTTCCACAACCATGCTGGTACTTCCTGGTAAAACATTTATAATACGGTCCGAGCCGACAGGAAAGCTCAAATACTCACACATATGACGGCTCTAGCTTGGTGGTCCTTGAAGTCCATGCCCTCGGACACCTTGCCCCGGTACACCGCGAATAACAGCGCGCCCTTCTCAGTACCCACGCACTGGTAGAAATCCTACAACCATAATAATCTTATTGAATGAATACAAGGCTTTTGGAAAAGACGCCTGCTACGGAGCACCGCCCCGACCGACACTGCACGACGAGCCAAGCCTAAAAGACAACATAATGAAGTTTCACACTTTTTTGTACTAAAATATGCTCGGTATGTATAACGGATTATAAAACACAGGAGGAAGGGGCAAGTATGCGGAGCGAGTGTGCCATAATTATGCGGAGTTACGCAAACTCCATAACAGTTTTGTTTTTAGCTACGATTCAGATTTTTTAAATGTGACCGCTCTTTTTGTCGAATATAAAAATGCCTTTATGATCTGTGAATATGTGTAAGTTGCAGTGGCGAAGGGTGACAATTTTAAAAGGGGAAGCCGTCCCAAAAATCCCTCTAAAAATTGCTGCAATAAATGCTGCAAGACAAAAATCCAAACCGTCTCTTGTAATCTATATGTATAGTAATGTCTGGAAGAGCTTGACCTAACTGAATAACAGGCAATATTACGTTGGTCTATGCACTAACCAATTCCTAAAGGGAAGCCGATGGGAATCGGGTTGTATGGACTCTTCGCCACTGGTAAGTTGTGGATATGCGACATCAGCGGGTCTACCGCGTAACAAAATGGTAATGAACATCAGACTCTGGTAATAAACCTCAATACGATCGTGAAAGACTAAACTTCGAACTACCTTGTAAAAAAATTACCGATCATGAAGATGGGAGTTCCGACTTTTACAAGATGGTTCGAAGTTTAGGCTCTCACGATCGTGTTAGAGTTTAATACCAGTCTGATGTTCATTACCATTTTGTTACGCGGTAGACCCGCTGTTCTCGTAGAACGAAATATCATTGTCAATATATCAATCCCTTCCAATCGTCTTTCATATTTCGTAGTTTCCATGAAATCAACCGACATAGACATATATAAAAGAACCATAGAATTGAGAGAGGATGCTTAGGGTACATCCATTGTGTGAATGATTAGGTACTTACATCCATAGTCTCTTCATGGTCGCCACCGTTTCTCCTCTCGCAGAACACATTTTTGAGCTGGTTCAGTTCATCCCACAAGCCTGTTTCTCGCCAGCTGAAACACAAATCCTATGTGAAAAGGATGCCTTTATGTAACACGGCTACATTTCCAGTATAAGCTGACTTCGCATTGTATATGATTTCAGTACAATGAGGAGTCAGCTTATACTTAAAATGTATAGTTTAATATGTAACCGTGTGTACTATGCTGGTTAATAATGCTTCTTGTTACTTTTCAATTACTAGCCATTGTACGCGTGGAGAATCAGAATCAGAATCATCCCATAGTAACATTAACACCACTATTTAAAACTTCAGGGCTTGAATATAAAAATAAAAAGCCTTCATTAAACAAAAATGTTTTCTTAGTTCATGACTTTTTATCCCTTAGAGGGCGCTATATTGATTTTAATGTAACGTCACATAGCCTATAACCAGCGGACAATCAAGACCCTTCCAGAGATACCTCATTTGTCGAATTATGATAAGTAGTTTAGAAGTTATGAGACAGATGAACATACATACATACTGATCAAACATATAACCCTCTCCGTAGCCGGGTAAAAAGTACCTTTTTAGTACTGGCGTACTTTTATTGTTAAGAAAATAATGTTGAGCTTAGTATTTACTAACTGCATTTAAAATTGAATCTTATTGCCTTGAAATAAGTTTTAATTGTCTTTGGCTCAATCAACAGTAAGTTTAGCGAATGTCATAATAGAAAAGAATCCTGTATTCAAAGTTATTGCAATCGATTCCGTATTCAATTATAAAAAAAAAACTTTCAGGGCTTGTATATTATTTTTTTTCAAAAACCGTTGCCCCTAACCAGGATTTCTCCTGTATCGAGGGTACAATTTACACACATACATGTCACATGCACACACACCCAGATCCGGAGCAACTATCTGTAGATCATACAAATACTTGTTCTGTGCGAAGATCGAACCCGCAGCACGTAGCGCGGAAAGCTAATCGCTTAGCCACTGCGCCAACCGTGTCGTCTGTTACGTCGTATATGCATATAATTATAAAATGCTCACTCCTTCAGCAGTCGCTCTAACAAGGAGTACGAAGGCAGGAAGCAGAGCACGCCGTGCGGCGCCAGCGAGCACACGCGCACTATGCTCGCTCCTAGTGCTTGTCGAGCGCGGGGCGAGTCCACACCGGCCGCGTTGTAGCGTTGCGGACCTGTAGCGTCGCCTATCAGCGTGCCAATCCACACCTGGAGAAGAATATAGCAATGATTATGAATGTTCCACATAGTGACCACTAGGCAAGGGCAAAGTGTATCGTTTTTGCGATTGGTACATTTGCATTTGGTTCATTGAAATGATCCAAAACACTGATATGTTTCATTTGTATCATCAGTGCAAAGGAGATAAAATAGCGTGTGTATCTCTTTACGGAACTGACTGACTGATCTGGATTATTGAACTATGCACCTTCATTTCCACATAGTATCGGCCAGAGCTCTGTTCTGTGTTGCAACAGTTCTGTTGTTCTGTGTGTTGTTGTGTTGTGCTCTGTCCTCGGGGATGACATGATTAGGCGTGACGCGGTGCGGGAAGCTGGTGCCTACTTCCGAGTGGAGGCTCACGAGAGGCGTCATGTGTGATGCTAGGGGGATGACTTACTCTGTCCTCGGGGATGACGTGGTTAAGCGTGACGCGGTGTGGGAAGCTGGTGGCTAGCTCTGAGTGGAGGCTCACGAGCGGCGGCATGTGTGATGCTAGGGGGATGACTTACTCTGTCCTCGGGGATGACGTGGTTAAGCGTGACGCGGTGTGGGAAGCTGGTGGCTAGCTCTGAGTGGAGGCTCACGAGCGGCGGCATGTGTGATGCTAGGGGGATGACTTACTCTGTCCTCGGGGATGACGTGGTTAGGCGTGACTCGGTGCGGGAAGCTGGTGCCTAGTTCCGAGTGGAAGCTCACGAGAGGCGGCATATGTGATGCTAGGAAATGACTTACTCTGTCCTCGGGGATGACGTGGTTAGGCGTGACGCGGTGCGGGAAGCTGGTGCTTAGTTCCGAGTGGAGGCTCACGAGAGGCGTCAATGTTCCTGACGCTAAGGCGATGCAGCGCGCTGGGTGCAAGTCTTCCATCACGATGGCCGAGTTCATGCACATTAGGGACAGGGTTAAGGTGTCTGTAGCTACCCACTAGAACAAAAAATTAACTTGCTGTAGTATAGTTATAATTAACGAATGTAGTTTACACTTAGCGAACAATTGTTGCTGGTTAAAATGTAAGACACGGGATAAAAAAATATGAAGTAATTACTATTAAAATTACTTACATGATCTCGATCCTAAGCAGCAAGACAAACAATAAATTCGTATTAATTCGTATTATACAGGGTGACTGGTAGAACGAGGGAATCGTTAAAGGAATGTTCTACTCATCTTTATGAACAACTTTTACTATGGGACCGAAACTGAAATCGCGAAAATAAAATCAGCTGTTCCATACAAATAATTCAATATTAATCGACTAAATGTATGGGACAGCTGATTTTTGTTTCGCGATTTCCCCTTTGGTCCCATAGTAAAAGGAACCATACCGTACCGCCGCGTGTGCCGTAGGGAACCATAGTAACTTTTACTATGGTTCCCTCGTTCTACCAGTCACCCTGTAATGCTCTGTATTAGAAATATTTACATTAAAAAAAAAATGTAAAGTTTTGTTGTATAAGTTCACCTCGTTGAACTGCGACGTCCGCCATGATGCATTGTTGGACAGTGAGTTGGTCTTGCCTGTGATATATCTCATTAGCGCTGGCTTGAAGTCATCTACATATTTGCACTCACTCCGGAATAGATAGCCTGGGAAATATATGAAATTATAGTAAGCAATTTGTATTACAGGAATAATAAATTTGGTTCAAAGTGTCTAGTAAACGTAATAAATATTATAGTTTAAAAAAAACTAAAGAAACCGCATTTGTCATCCAAACTTAACGTGTATGCAAAATTTCAGCTCAATCGGAAACCGGAAAGTGGGTCAAATTAACTTTCAAGATTTTTTTACTAAGTTAGTTAGTTACAGGTGAAGCTAATAAAAGCGGTTTAAAAATAATAATTATGCATTTAATTTTTTTTGTGGGATTTTAAGGTAAAAAAATTCATCGGATTCATTGAAAACTTTCATAATTTTGGATGTAAAAGTCCGCATTTTCGGTTTTTTAACTGTCGAACTTGACAACGCTCTTGAACTATGAACATAAGTAAAGCTGCACTTACCAAACACCATATCCATTGACTCTAAAAGTGTACCCGTAGCTTGAGTAACACCGAATAGTGTCCGCGGGTCTTCCTTCAGTCGACGACAGAAGTTCTCCGAATGGCGTTTAAAGTCTGTTGACATATTAATTTATTACTAGTGGTCACCCACATAGCTTTCCTCACTTCTTCTCCATATAAACTTTAACTATGCCAAATCTCACACTCCTCCGTGCGCGCAATATGCTTAAAAAGGGGTACAAAGTTTTCTCTTCACGTATTATAGGCCTATCGCTTAACTGAGACGGTTCCTGAGGTAGCTGTGCGGTGCGGGAGGGGTGACAGTTGACGTAAAATTAATGTCACGTTGCACATAAGATAGTTTGAAATACATTTTTCTGGAGATAGCCTATAACAAATACCTACCTACTTAGTCAATAGTAAAAATGTGAATTGATAAAAACTAAAATGAAGTTCTTACCGTTATAATGTTTGTTTCCAATATTGTGGTTGTTGAGGGTGTTCACAAAGTCGTCTGCTTGCCATTTGTATACAGCTTCGTTGTTGTTCACTGGTTGCTTGTTTATTAGAGGTATTTGGTTCTCGAACCTGAAATAAAACACCATGTATTGAGATGCTGTATTTTAATATTGACTTCTTACTTTTAGATTGTCATAAAAATATTGATAGAAGGCAAAACAAGAAGATCTCCACTCATCATGCAGTGCCCCGTAAGTCTAATATACAACTTGTATCAGAAATGAACATTTTCTCTATGGGACCAACATCGTAATCGCGAAAAAATTATCAGAAAGAATAGTTTCAGTAGTTCCAGAGATATTACCCCCTACATACAAACAAGGAATTTTTATCTGTTTATAAATTTACTAGCAGCGCGTCCCGGCTTTGCACTGGTCGATATTTACTTACATAATATATTAAACAGGTTTACACATTGGGTTAAATTATTGGAGTTTTAGTAGGGAGACCATTTAAAAAAAAAAACTTTTATCCTATGTTTCACAGTGATAATATAGCATTCTATTGGTGAAAGAATTTTTAAAATCGGTCTGGTAGTTTTTGAGTTTATTCATTACAAACAAAACTACAAATTCGGCAGTGAACGTTTACATATTAGGAAAACAAAGCGATTTACCAGTAGTCCCAACTCTTGAGCGTATGGAGTAGGCTGTCGATGTAAGACATGACGTCTTGATTGGCGACGCGGTACTCCGCCACTTTCTCCAGTTCCTGGAAGAAGATAATTATTTATTCTTCAAAATCTGCTCCAATTGCCGGTTAGTTAACGGTTTCTTTCAGAGGGTGTCGCAGAATACGAATAAGAAATAATTATTGAGACCACCAGTATCCACCAGTGTGCTAATAATAACGTCATGTCAATAGGGGTCCTTGGTTCCGCAGCTGTAATGTGTACGAGCTAAAAAGTGTGGTAAAGTGTGGCCCTCCTCGAAATAATAAGATCTTTTTTTAAATCCCGATTGATACTGGTAAGAAAGCATATAAACTTTCTCCCATAGGAACCTAAGGCTACTGCACCAATGTGCGTAGGTACTATAAATAAGCTATAGATGACTGTTTAACAATAAACTAAGGATGTGGTTTTTAACATCTTCAAAATTTACCTACTGTTTTCTGAAATCAGTGGGCCGAGCACGAATGTTTTGACGTATAGTAACGTTAACGTAAGCAAATTTTAAATTAAAAATACTCGTTTAATCCATGATATTTTTTCGAAAATACATGCTTTATTTTTACATTTTCATGAAAAAAGCGTGTTTATTTCATAAAATTGAACAAAAATGCAATAGATTAATTGTATTTTGTAATCAAAATTTGCTGACGTTTACGTTACTATACGTCAAAACATTCGTGCTCGGCCCACTGAACTCTCTAACTATTACCGAAAGGGCCATCCTTAATGCCCCAAAATCTTGCACCACCTGTATACTAGCTTCATAACATAAAAAACAAAGGAATATTTACCTTAATAGAATTCTGTATCTGAAACCTCGTGATTTTGACGGAAGCAACGTCGCGACATATACCCTCAATGTTGTGTGCCTCATCTATTATCACTACGTTGTCTTGCAGGCTGATGGACAACTGTGGACAGAACAACATAGTTTGTCCAATAAAAGAGAGCTGTTAAGGAAAGTAAATATATGTAAGGGCTAGTCCACAATATATTGGTTACATCAAATGAAACAAAATTAATGTGCGGATCAGAATTCAATTATCACTTGGGTCATCGGTTGGTCGAACATCGTGAGGAAACCTGCATACCTAAGGGCTCTAAAATGTTTTCGATGATGTGTGCAGTCCACCAACCATGCCAGCAGGGTGGACTTAAGGCCTCAACCTTATTATTCTTAGAAAACGCCCTTGCCCAGCAATGGGACAGTAATGGCACAAAAAATACCAGTATCTGCCACATAAAAGGTTCCTTCGAGCCGGATAATATCTTCGTTTCGAGCAGTTGAGTGAATGATGATTGAAATTATTTCCACTCAAAGTTCAATTTCATGTTAGAATGACCACCCGGCTCGAAGGACCATTTTATGTGGCAGGCACGGGTAATGGAATTAAACCACATAAATAACACTTAGTTGTAGATGAACTGTATTTTCAGTAATGGGCTGAATTTATTATTATTATACAGGAGTTATATTTAAACAGGACACCCGATTTGATAATATTGTACTCATCATCATGAACAACTTTTACTATGTGGTCTTGAATAGCCTTTTGAAGAAAGAGCCAAAACAGTTTTGAGCTGACCTCTCCCAACTGTCGGCACACATGCATCACACTTCGGGGAGCTCAACCCCATTTTAGGGAGCTCCTCAACCTGACACGAGTTAGATCACCAAGGTTATTACAAAATCATATAAAATGACTTACGCTGCTCCGAATGCTGGGGTCAATAAGGTAGTTGTATGGACAAAACACAATGTGCGCAGTCTTGACCATGGCCCTCGCGCCGTAGTAAGGACAGGCGCCTTTCTCCATCCCGATCTCCACCAGATCCTCAAGGTCGAAGGCAGCAGGAAGACTACCGTGGTTCAGGTAGGCACGGTTGTCGTAGTATCGGCAGTTCGTGTTCTCTTTCTTGCCGTGTTGGGTTAGAGGCTGTAGGGTTAAGATGGAGTTAAGAAACAAAGTGTAGCGACATCTATCGCCACATAGAAGAACTACTTAGCAAGACAACAAAGCTAACTACAGTGGAGCAAAAATATGAATTCGACCAATCAGATTACGAGGCCTGCATCGCGCAAGGAAAAAGATAATCGTATCTAACACATATAGAACTGTCCGACATCAATCATCGGGCTTCGTCCCACCAGGCAATATCACGTCGCCTGGTCCGAGGATCTTCCCTTTTCAATTTAGAAACACCGTACCTCGTTCCTCCACGAATGTAGTAATAGTTAAAAACAATCTTGCTTGATATCATCTTGTTTTCTTACTACTTTTACTTACATAGAAATAGTCCGCGCGCGAGGTCCTTGGAGTCGAGGGCTGAGGGACCCGGAACTATGCGCTGCGCCCGAGTACCTACCACTGGTAGTGGGAGAGTGCAGGGTATGAGCGATGGTCGGGCGCAGCGCATAGTGCCGGTTTCCTCAGCCCTCGATTCCATGGAGCTCGCGCGCGGACTATAGATCTTATCTCTCTTTTCTACGCACCATGCAGGGCTAGCACGGCGGGTGGACGAACCATTTCTACACCCTTTGTTTCTCACAGAAGACGAAACGAAAAATCAAGAGGGAAAGCGGTAGATGGTCTTGTTCCCGATTTGCTTGTCTCGTATCACTTTAGCTCACCTTAACACACGCTCTGCACATATCATTCCTGGAACTCCACAGCTCCTTATTAAACTCCTTGATGCAGCTCTTATCTCTACTGGACAGCAGCGTCATCTTAGCCATGCCGCAGTACGAGGTCCGCTTAAACTCTTTGATGACTTGCTTCAGCTGCGTATGGGTTCGCGCCCCGTAGAAGATGGTGGGTAGGCTGCAATCAACAAGCATTGACGTGCGGACTCGAAGGTTTTCCACCAACCCGTATAGGTTTCTGTAACCAACCACCGTTTTTACCCACCCGTCATGCATCAGGGCAAAATATTAGCTATTCATACTACTAATTAATGTAACCACTATTATCTATGTTTAATTGTTTACTATATAATAAATACTTATAAAACTCATATTAGTACTAGTATACATTCCACTCAAAAAATTACTCTACTACTTATTATAAACAAACTTTTACTATGGAACAACCAAAAAAAACAGCTGTTTCGTACATTAAGCTCCAAGTTCACCGACCACATAACTGACGATTAGAACAAAATTAGCCATTTAAACACAAATTTTTGTATGGGTAATCAACCGATTACATTTTAACCATCTGTTATACTATCTGTGAACATGGCCCAATATTGAATTACCTGAACAGCAGATTTTTTTTGCGAGTCCATGTTTCTTCTTATAATAAAAGTTGTTCATAATACGCTGGAAAAAGCGTGGTAAAAGAGACTTACACTGTTCTACATGCATCCAACAACGTGATACGAAAAAAAGGACAAAATCGTACCAGTTCTCTTATAAACCCATGCGACCCAGCACCAATGACCACCGGAATTAAGTAATCATGTTAATATTATATTTATGTTGATATTTATTATATTATTTTGTACAATTTACACAAGCGACGGGTGCTGACATCAAAGCTTGGCCGGTAAAGCCGAAGTAATTATTTTTGTCTATTGTTATGTCCAGTTTTTCGGCTTTACCCAAAGGCCGAGGGTGAGGCCAAGAGTTTTATATAATCTTTCCGTGTCGTGTGTACTGAGCTATTTATTAACACGCTTTTATTAGCTTCACCTGTAACCAACTAACTATTTAAGAAAATCTTGGAAGTTAAATTTGACCCACTTCCCGGTTTCCGATTGAGTTAAAATTTTGCACACACGTTCAGTTTGGATGACTAAAGCGTGTTCTATAGTTCTTTTTAAACTATAATATTTTAATTTATTCAAATTAAATTAAACTTATTACTTATTTTGTTAGTGATATCGACGCTTGAAATCTCAGTTTGGCGGAAGTACAGAATCATTTGTAATTTGTTGTTTTCCATAAATTAGAATTCCTTGCTTTTTTAAGAAAATAATGAAAATCAGCATCCGCTGATCTCAATGATAAAACATCAGCATCAGCATCCGCTGATGTGATAAAAACATGAATCAGCAACAACCCTGGTTTCGACCATTGGGCCACCACTAGTTTTTATGAAATCAGTACAATTTGACAACGGTCAGGAACGCATTCTATCGTCGGCCGCAATGTAAAGTGTCCAAATTTATAAGAAGTAACGCTGGTACATACCTTACGCTTTCTGGTGTTCGAGGCTGCTGGACCTCGATGGGTTTCTCGGGCGTGGCAAGAAGAGGCGATTTGTTTTCGTCTTCTTCATATTCAGCAGAGCCCACCCGACGTCGCTTGTGGATTGTCACCTGATTCTTCGACGGAGATTCTGCAATGTTTTTTCTTTATTTGAAGAAATCAACATTTGGATGTCTCCTGTATAATGGGTAGATATAGTTTACACATACAAATCACTTATACAATATGCGTTTAATAACCTAACCGTCAAAAACCCTCGATTCCAACTAGAAAAAGAGCTGTAACTTTTGAACGGCGGAACAGATTTCCATGAAACATAGCTAAGATGATACTCGATTAAATTAGCTTTTGATTAAAAAAACTGCATTGAAATCGGTCCATCCGTTTTGGAGGTACGATGCCACAGACAGATACACACTACAAATTTATAACACCCCTCTTTTTTGTCGGGGGTTAAAAACAGTGCACTGCAGTGATAGCTTAGCGATTGAATGCTTATATACTTATAAATATTTTTCCTACGCTAATTAACGATATAATGTATTTAACATGACTAAAAGATAACAGTTTCTCATGGTAAATACGTGCAAGAATGAATATACGTTAATAATTAATCAGCTTTCATTAGTCATTGCGTAGACTATAGGTACTCATTGTTTCTACGGAATTAAAGCTTTTCACATACTTAGCAGACGTTAGGTCACGGGAATTTATTTCAAAAATAATCTGGTTATCGTATTATAAATATCCGTGGTTGTATGATGGGATTGATTTCTCATCTCGTGTCACAGAGAAACAAGTGTCATCAGTATATCAGCCCCAAGCTGTCACTTCTGATCATAGGCAGCTTATCACAATGTGTATCAGAAATGTGTGGTCATTTTTAAAGGTGTGGATCAGACCATCAAACTGAACAACTTTCTCTAGGGACCAACATCGTAATCGCGAGAAAATAATCAGCTGTCCCATACGTTTGGGTCGAGTAGGTATTGAAGTTTTTTATGGGAGGACATGGAAGACAACGCTTTTATAGACAAGACCGTACGGTCTATCGCTAAAAGCGAATTGTACTTACATGTTAATTTTTATAATTAATGTATCTTTTGACTTCTTACAGTACAATACAATAAACAAAAGACACCAACAATAAACGTCCATACTTACCACATTTAACAGACGTGACGGTAGTGTTGATGCGAAATGCTAAACGCCTAATAAAAATCACTGATATTGATAGAAACAAGATTAATGAGACCCCATACGATTATAAAGTCATTAGTGAATGTCACAACCTGTGACATTCCCATTAACGTCACATCGGGTAACGTAGCCTAACTATGTTTGGACATCGCTTATAATGCAGCTACACAAAGGACGGTCGGTCGTGGAGCTATGTAACAGCTATGACATTTCCGGGATCGTATCAGACATGCCGCCGAGACTTCGGCGTCGCATTGGGCTTACCTAATGCTGTCTGGCTAATCTAGATGTCATGTAGCGTTGGAGGCTTAATAGGCTTAAGGCTTTAATATTAAGTATATTGTTTGATTATTATAGTCTAAATTACTAATAAACGCTGAATAAGGTTATGTGATGAATAACGTCAGTATAACTACATTTTTTTTTTAAAGTAGACAGTCGTACCATAAAAGTTATGCGCCTCGTATCATCGTCTATCTTCGGAAATCGAACGCGCGACGATGAACTTCTATATAGTGCCACAAACTTACTGAACCGGTCATGGCGACACTGCCGTCGCTTTTACCAATATCATCTCCTTACAAAAATGACATTAGGAAGTTATTTTTGTTCCGTAGCGACGTTAGTTCCAATTTTGGTCACCGGGTCAGATAAGTTTGTGGCACTGTACATAATATGTATGAAAAGGCTTGTCGTGACTGACAAACTGATTTATCAACACACTGGCTAAACCTCTGGGGCTAGAAATTAGATATTTGACAGTAAGTTTCTTTTATAACATAGGTATCCACTAAGAAGGAATTTTTGGAAATTCCACCCCTAAAGGCGAAATGGCGAATGGAGGCCATATGGAGAGGGCATTTGCCTGCATTCGCCAATGTTCGGCATCATTCGTTCGCTATCCGCTATCCGTCGTGAGTGCAAACGTGGAACGCTACAAGTTTATGTTCGCCTCTATTCGCCGAAAGTGTAGAGGGCGCTGTGGAATCTATTCTTTTTCAAGATGGCGGCGCATCAACGACTCCATAGACTCCATTACCGTTTACGTCATGGAGAGTGACAGATTAATTTATGTACCATCAAGACCCCTCGTGACGTCACTCGGGGACAGCTTCATGACGGGGAGATAAAAGTTTGTAAGGGTTACATCTGTTATGATTTCCTAAACTGTCTTATAATGGGTAATGCGCTTCTCTATTATTAATATCTTAATTCAATTGCTTTTTTTTACTGGTAGGTAGAGAACCTTTCCGCTTGCTTGGGGTGATAGTTGTTAAATTAAAAAAGAAAGTAAAACATAGTGTTAAGCCGCGTTTTCACTATGCAAGTGTCTTGCTCGCAACGTACAAGTTGCCTGGTACTAACTGCTTGACATGCTTTCCCAGGGTATTTAAGTGGTAACACGATAACACTACTTCTACGTACCTTCTGCCGAGTTTTCTCTGTAGGGAGTTTTTTCTTGTCTATTGCTCGTTGTACTTGCTTCCCCATTCTGTTCTGGTTTCTGATAGATGCTCTTTTCACCTGCAAATATTATTCTGTCATAACATCATAGATCACTTAACTTTAAATTCGTGTATCAAAATAATCTTTATCGTTATTGATATAAAAGTTTTAAATAATATGACTACCGCGTATTAAAAGCAAGAAGAGTCAAAAATATTTTGGGACTTTGTATATTGTTTAGAATGTTTATGTAGGCTATAATAATAATTTACTATTACCATGTTTTAATAATAATAATATATAATCTATGTATATTTCTATGTTTATAAATGAACAAAAGATAATAATCTTGCCAATAAGCCTGATATAGTGACCTCGATAGTGTCGCACGTTTGGCAATAATCATTGATTAAGCACCAAAATTATGTCTAGTCCTTCTAGGCTTTCTTGACTGTATAGGTATTATATTGACCAAGGTTTGCAGAAGCGACAAGAGCAATCCCCATTCTACTCCTCACCTAGTACAAGTAGTACTCCGACTAGAACTCGAACTAACGAGGGTCGAACGATCGTCAGATGTCAGTATAGAATAGAATAGAAAAACTTTATTTCGAGAACAAGGCTCATAGGGTTAGTAACAATTTTCTTATACATAAGTGTTAGTAAAAATAATTAATACCTATACCCTTCAAAATCGAAAGTTAAACTTTTTTCTTAAAAGTTAACTTTCAGAAAGAGTGATTTGTTGTTAAAAAGAATAAGTACAGTGTAAGATATCTTGCAAGTGAGCGTCGGATATGCATGAAAAAATTAAGAACACAGAAGAAACTCTCATAATAAAATAGAACAAAAATAAAATATAATTTAATGACATTACTCTTTTGTCCTTTGCAACTGACAGTGACAAGTTGATAACATTGTAAATACCTGTGGTAAACACAGACATATTTCCAGAAAAAAAAAACCCAGCGCAATATGTATTAAACGTTTATATATGCGCAAACGATAGTGACATAAAAATTGATGATAACTTATCAGTTACAGATAATGATGTTATACGTAGCATAAGAGATTGTGTCCCAGCCGCGATGGACGAGTATTTGGGGAAAAAATATGTGCTCGCTACCTCAGAACACTTCGAAGACTATTTGATATTTCTTGGTGAGTATGTGTTATGATTTATGATATTCTTTATAGATAAGGGTGGATTAGGACGGATAGCTAGAATTATTAAACATGTTGATTATTTAGAATTTAAAGAAA
Organism: Allophyes oxyacanthae; assembly: GCA_932294325.1. Taxonomy (NCBI): domain Eukaryota; kingdom Metazoa; phylum Arthropoda; class Insecta; order Lepidoptera; family Noctuidae; genus Allophyes; species Allophyes oxyacanthae. The sequence goes on from OW028628.1 coordinate 10,973,477, forward strand.
CGTCAATTGTGGCTTCGTTTTTATTGTTTGTTGACAGTAAACAAATTGTATATACTGATTATTCTTGTGCAGATTTATTTATTTATTTATTTACACACATAATACACAACATAACAGTGTAACACCAAGGCGTTGTGTAGTTCAGATATGAACACTAAGTAACACAAAATAAGATTAATTTAAAGAAATTAAAAGATAGTAAAGTTTAAAAAATAAAAAATAATGATACAAACTAATGATAAATAATAATACAATAAGTACGAAAACACCAAAATTATCAAACTATAGATATTAAAACAAGACGTAAAATAAATTTAAAGAAATAAATATAAAATATATACGATATGAATGGGATGTGAAAGGACTTGTGGATACTTTTTTTTAAATAAAATTTTAATATTGTTTTCTTTATATAATATTTTTTTGATAAATAACGTGAAAGACATCTGTTTGCACATCGGATTATTATGAGTGCGATACATCCACTATATTTTGGCATATCTCAGTGTGAACACTTGTTTTCTTTTGTTACAAATTATTTAATAATTTATTTAAATCAGAAGCCCAATTCTCGTAATTAATTTATAATATGACTGAAAGTTGACCTAACTGAGATTATATTATGAATTGACAAAAAGTCATGTATTCTACTCCTCTTAAAGTTCAGTCCGATTCCAGTATGATTTGGATTCAATCTTCTTACAAACTCATTTCAATCTCATTTTTGACGTTTGTGTATAGACGAGTGTCAATTTTATTATCTGTGTCAGTTCAAAATGTTAGCAGAATACCGATTTGCCTTTTATTCAACTTTCGATCTCATTACAATATAATATCACGTTTGACGTTGTTTGTTAGGGTAGGAGAATACCATTTGTGACATTTATGACATTGGTAGTAGATCGGAATGAGATCCGAACTATATTTTGAACATTCTTAATTACGAGAATTGGGCCTCAGAACGTTAGTAAAGTTAGTTACACAGAATAATAAAATAATTTAACCCGTAAAGCGACACAAAGTAGACACAAAACATCTATTGTTTGCATGCGCCAGCGGCCCTTAGCAGCTTAATTAATTAAGACTCGTCCACTTTCTTCTCACAATACTTCAAACATTCTAACAATATCACCTTCCATTCATTCGCAAACAAATTCAGTCCAGTTCTCGGGACGAAAAAGAGACTTCGCCGAGCTTTAAACTCAACGAGCAATTAGCAACCTATTCCTAAAAGATAAAGAAGAAACCTATTGTCTCATTTCAGGAGTGGGATACGTGGCTCGAAAAGTAGCACTGAAATTAAGCCAGGCAAATATTTTAACCCTCAACGACGATGGAACTTATACCTTCAAATTCATCTCTCCGTTAGCCAGTTCGTCCGTTACATTCACGTCGGGAGTAGAGTTTGAAGAAGTGAAGGCTGATGGTGTTAAGGTATTTATTTGATTCGATTACTTCCAATTATCTTATTTTTAGGCCTAACTTCACCGACCATTGACAATTTCAATTTAAGGGCGCGTTCACACCAATCGTATTGTCAGCCGCTGATTGTGAACAGACTTACTGTGAGCTCTAGTGTGAACGTGAAGTCAGACTGCATTTTTAGTTCACACTATACTGATAATAATTACGGTGTAGAGCTACGTAGCCAATCAGCGTCCGCCGTGCGTAATTAGTAACGAAGTAGATACAATAAACGGCCGCCGAAAGTCAGCGACTACGTATAGCATAATCGCGTATTGTCGGTTTGGTGCAAACGAAAAATTGAATATATTGTATGGAAAAGCAGTAAACTGCGTAACGCTCGCTCACAGTTAGCGGCTGATGTTACGTTTGATGTGAACCCACCCTTTTGGGTAAATAGCCGTTTTCATGTTTAACATCTTTTATATTTCCATTCTAGTTTACTTTGTGAAACTTAATTTCGTCCTAAAACTTATTATAGTCAAAATGTGTTTTCTCTTGTGTGTGACATAAACAGGGAGAACAAGACAAAATACAATTTTGCTATTAGACTTTTTTTGTTATGAAAAGTTAATTTGGAAAACTTTCTTTATATAATTTTGTTGCAGGTGAAAGCCCTAATAACTTTTGAGGATAACATAATGACACACGTACAAGTAGAAGACTGCGGGAGGACGTCTAAACATGTTCGCGAATTTTACTCTGACAAGATGATAACGGTAAGAGGATTGAACTGCTATTTATTTTCATTTATTTATTAACAGACACCTTATTGCTAACAGACAAGTCTTCGCAATAAGTGATAAATTATGTTACCTACATTATACAGCGTGTACCAGAAATGCGTGGTCATATTTAAGGTGTGGTACAGGACCATCAAACTGAACATCTTTCTCTATGGGACCAACATCTTAATCACGAAAAAATTATCAGCTGTCCCATACGTTTGGGCCGAATAGGTATTGAAGTTTGTACTCTTGTCTGTCTGCCACCTGACGCTTCAGCTGAAAATCAGCGCTGCAGTTATATGCAGCATATGCTGAGCTGAGGCCTATTAGACACACATTACCACAGAGCCTGCTATTATGAAATATAAATATATCAATCTATTCACTTTATTAATTATCAGATCATGTGCACGCTTTTAATTGTTTGTGTTGTCTAATAAATGTATTATATTTCTTTCTTTAAACATCTACATAAATTTTCACATTACTCATAATATTAAAGTAAGATTAAGAAAATTCGAGAAGCCAATTTGATACTTGAAGGTTTTATTTATTTGTTTTGCAGACGACTACAGCTGAAGGTTTGGACAAGACAGTGAGAAGGCATTACGTTATAGAACGATGAAGATGTAGAGATTCCATTGAGCCTAATCAGTTTTTATTTTGTACATATTATTATATTTTTATATCGTTACTTGTAAATAATTTAAGCAATATTTTTAAGGTATCTTTAAGGAGTGAGAATATATTAATATTAACTTATTTTTAAGTTTCTTTCATTTGTCCTTTTCAATATGAAAAAAGAAATAAAATAATATGGCACAAAAGATACAAAAATAAAAAATCTAATTATAAACAACATTGAATACAACTGGATAAAAAACCAGGTCAACAAAAACTGAATTTTTCCAAGAATGTTGTCATAAATAGAATTTTCTTTGCCCCGCGAGTTTGCCCACGTGGAACAAGCAGCTCATGAAATCAGCTATGTATAGACCCGCATTCTTAGCTAGACAAATCAAGCTGTACTTCAAGCTGTACCTGAAGTTCTACCATAAGGAGCGTTTACATTTGTAAAGTATTAGTTTAGTACACTAGCCTACTTTTTACCAAATCCACTTGCGTCCACCATTGCTCATAGCGTAACCCTATCCAAATATTATCTATACCGATAACATAGTGCTTTATATTACACTAGTAAGTAGTGATGGGATAGTTAATACTCTACCACACACTATACTTCAAACTCTATCAATTTAAACGCGCCATGAGATTTGAAAGTCAGACCTCACGCACTGGCGATGGCGTCATAAACAGACAAAATTCTTTTTTCTTTTCTTTTCGGGTTCTTTCATAAGTGCCTGTATCTGGTTTACATGAAATAAAGATATATTCTATTCTAAATGAATATCTAAATCCTAAATACCAACTGTAAAACTAATTTTCTTAAAACTATTTTTTCAACTACACCAATTAAAACTGTTTTAACTTGACACGGGACAATAAGTGTGATTTTCTGTATGAAATATCAATAACACTTCTAATGTAAATAAATTCATGCATTTCAAACGATGTAACGCTATGATTTTATATGCACTATGATTTAAATCCCCTAGCTGATAAACAACACGATAACGCTTCATGCTCTGGAACCTTCCATCAAACAAAATGTAAAGTCAAATCATAAACAACTGAATATTTAAAGCGTATCGCCGTCAATTCATCAACTATAGCCAAAACGTCTGTGTAATCAAATTTGGGCAAGTTAATCCCATATCGACTTTCACTTAACATGGATGGCGGCCCTTATCGTGAGCTAACGACCCCGAACATTCTCTCCGGGGCACTTTCCAAAACACGATTCCCTATTCCATTAGACCCTCTCGAAGTTATCTCGCGCTATTTACATCGCCTGACCGTGCCGTCTTATGTATTTCTCCCTGGTTTATGTGTCTGGGGTATATAAGTGAGCAATGGCTCGTATGTTGTTTGTGTTAGAGGCTATTTTGGCTTGGCAGGGGGTGGGCGAGGGTGGGTGTGGTGTCGCGGTGTCGTTGCCATGGCGACGGCGCCCGGACGCGGGATCCCGACGCCCGCAGTGTCGGCCGCCGCGCCCGACCCTCCGAAGTGACACGCGCCGCGAAAAAGCACAACCACCCCGGACGTAGGGTTTACATGCTTTGGGATTTTGAGTTTTTTTTATATCTTGGTATTTCGACAATCTATATTATCTTCCATTTGGTATTCCTCTTCATCATACCGGGAACTAAATAAATATGCCTCTCATCCACCTGATGCTGGCACGTATAACCATTTAGTCAGGTAATCGAGTAGAAGGTTGAAAAAAATTATCTTTGCTGCCTCTGTATATGGGTTAGTCATGTCTGTGGAAGGATCTCGAAGGACCAGAGGTTGTACCGTGTAACTAAAATGGTATTGAACATGAAATTTAGTAAATAAACTTCAGAATTTTACTAAAATTCTGACCTATTATGAAGTTGGGATATTTTTTAGAAGGCAGCTCGAAGTTTAGTCTCTCACGATCGTAATGAAGTTTATTCAGAGAGTTCATGTTCACTATCATTTTAGTTACGCGGTAGACCCGTAGAAGCCGTTAAAGTAGTTGAGTCCTTGAGTGCAGAACACCGTGAAATTTAGCGAAGTAGGTAGAAATGGAGTCGGTCTGCCTATGTTTAGCAGTGGACAGTGAGTGCGATAGGCTGATTAAGCGAAAATATTCTATGTTTATGGATTAAGTAGTTATTTTTTTAATAGTTATAGACTAGGAACTAGGCCAGGTTCTTATAAGTTAGAATAAGGAGAAGAACGACGCTAAATGCTAGATATGTTGTGTGTAATGCTGATAATTTTTAAGTAAGGCATTCATTGAAACTGTTTACCCACTTACGAATTACAGGCTTGATTCTGGTGTTCCTCTAAAAAAATACCAAGAACCATGGTCACCATACTCGCCACCCTTCGGCTCGGGTCGATGTGGCGGTGGGTCGGGAGGCTCGCACCTTTTGTTTAGGACCCCCTCCACCCCCTCGTTCATTTACTCGCGTCCCGGTCTCAATGCTGTTTGCAAACGGTTTAGGTGCCTAAATGTAGAAGGGAAATGTCACGTTTTCACTTTTTTGTTTGCTAACCGTAGGTAGTTGGTAAGGGTAAATTGCTGCGGCAGCGGATATGGAGTTCGGGAGTTTTATTGTATGGTATAAGTGCTGAGTTGGTTCGATTTCATAGAAATGTTGATTGTAGAGTCAGCATCAAAAGACCGTTACTTTTTTTTCGGAATTTGAAAGTAATTTCCAGAGTAGCTTATTATTGTTGTTCAGTTGCGTAATTTGTATTCTGACTCATTCAGTCAATTTATTATGGCATCAGGCATGTTATTAAGATTTTTAAGACCAACGATAATAAAGTAATAAATATAAACAAAATCCATTAAATTTTAAACTAAATACATTATGAGAGAATGAATGATCTTCTGCGTATCGAAGCAATGGTGGTGCATTTTTTTGGTCCTTCGAGCCGGATAGGTACTAAACTATTAAATGCAGCCGCATACGCAAAGGTATAGCTCAAATCACGGTTACCTACTAGCAGACAGCAGTAATAGGTACCTACTACAGCTAATATCAATGATTGATAATTGTCGCTAGTAGACAAAATATCGTATTTTTAACCATAGACATATTTTAAACATGAAAACCCATTTTGTTGCGGTGAGCGGATTATCAGTTTCAGATGGCAAGTGTGAACATAAGTTTCATTCTAAATGAGAGACTGAAATTAATAACAGACTTTACGCGCGAAAACTGAGCAACGTAAAAGTTTTTAACTAGCAACTGATACTTTATTGGTACCAGGAAAGATTTAAAATTTAGGAAGTTAACAGAATATCCGTAAAGATATATATTTTGTAAAACATGAGTGAATAATACAACTGTACATGGTGTTAAATTTGAGGAAGGAGCTACATGTTTTATGGCGTACAAAAATTTGTCTTATTGGTAATAAATCATCTGAGTATAAACAACACAAAAAAAAAGGAATAATGTAAGATTGGTAACTGTATTGATTAACATGAACTAAAACATTATATCAGCAGGTCTGCTGGAAGAGATTTCTTCAGAAATAAGCAGTACCTTTGTGTCATCTTTCCTATTTAATTGTAATTATTCTTCTTTCTGTGTGTACATAAATTGTTAAATAAATAAATAAAATATATAAAACGTATACTTATAACAATTCAGAACATTACTGTCCCACTGTTGGGCACTGGCTTCTTCTCAGAATGAGAAGGGTTTAAGCCTTGGTTCATCATGTTGACTTGGACACACCTTTGAGAATATTTTTTGGTTAGATTTGCCGGTTTTCTCACTATGTTTTCCTTTACTGTTAACGCAAGTGGTAATCAAACTCTAATCCGCACATAAATACGAAAAGTCAGAGGTACCGAAACCGACCCGTTTCACACTCAGACCTTCCTGGATGGAAGGAAGGCGTGCAACCGCTGGGCTAATTATTATCAATCCGAGGCAACAAAATTTATATTTATTTATTTATATTTTATGCACTATGTACAGAGGCGGACTTAATGCCTTAGGCATTTTCTACCAGTCAACCTAAGGGTGATGCAGAGAAAAAAGTATGGTAGGTGCACGGACAAGATAATTATACTAAAACAAGTAATGCATAGTTACTTACTCATAACTATTTTTCTTATATAGTTTTGAAAAAAAATAAATCTTCTAACAGATACCACTTTACTTTGCGTTCTGTTTATAAGAAATTTGGAAAAGCCTAGATAATATAAATAATAGGTTTCGCTGTCTTCAGCTCTAAAATTCAATCAATCTTATCAAAAGTTCGTGTTGATGAATATAATAGGCGCGATACAAATTCAAACTAACTAGCTGTTGCCCGCGGTTTCACCCGCACATTTTATTTTTATAAAATATAAAATAATACCTATAGCCTATATATATCTCCTGGGGATCTCAGCGATCCTACTACTGCTTTCTATCAGTGAAAGAATTTTTATAATCCGTTCAGTAATTTCAGAGATTATCTTCTACATACAATAAGTCAAATTTAACCTGTTATTATAATATTAGTGGTCGACATTCGACCGTAATTTTAGCTTTCTGCACTCCTTCTCTGTATAAACTTTAATTATACCAAATCTCAAACTCCTCCGTGCGCGCAATATGCTTAAAAAGGGGTACAAAGGTACAAAGTTTTCTCTTCACGTATTAATATATAGATGAGTATAAATTATCAATATTCGAATAAAGAATTCCCCACAATTCGATACTCAATTTATACTCAGCGAAAAGCAAGTAACACACCACATCCATACATCTTTTTACAGCAGTATCAAATAAAATCGATCGCGTGGTACCAGCAGTCGGGGTGTGAAGCCACGCCTACAATTCACGCGAGAGGTGACGATTGGACGGCGCTTTGCACACGCACACTACGACACTGCATCGTTACTACGAGCACACTAGCAGGACCCAATTTAAAATTAATGTGAACATAAATTAATTATTCATTTTGGTTTATGTTGCTGCTGTTTACGGAGTGATTTGGAGATGAGAGACAGTATATTTCTTCATCTTATATTCTTATTGGAATATACTACTATTTTGTTAGTTTTGTTCAAAGTCATGCATAGTCGTGAGTTTCGCTGAGGCGTCTGCCTTTCACGGCCGAGACGTATAGAGGAACTTATATATTTGTTGCAAAAAGTATAAATTAGTTCCCTTATTGACACATAATTTTTTTTGTTTACAATCTCTGATAAATTGTCAACTAAAGCTAAAAAGCTCAAAGTATTCAAACTTTATATGAAAGTTCACAATAAAGGAGAACTATTCTGAAGTTTGCACTGCTAATGATTCCTCGAGTAGAGTTTCCCCTAGAGTTAACTTGCTGTTAAGATTTTATTGTACAAACGAAATCCTTGGCTTATTGTTCTTGGAGATTTGAGGCTTTCACTTTTAAACACAGGTCGTTAGTTTAGTGTCTTGAAACTATAGATTAGAGTTATTCGCGTGCCCAAAACATTGGTTTCATTTCATAGAGCAAGAGTAGGTCTACATAACATAATCTCGTGTTTATAAGCTCATTTCAAGCTTTCACGTTCGAATTAGGCTTGATAGGGATATGTTTTTTCGATTTATGCCACATTCGGTCTACGAAGTTCCGCCTCAAAAAAATCCATAGATCTGTTAGGATTTTATTATGCGAGGCGAAAGTTTTTGGGGCTAATGTGGCATAAATCGTGTTTTCAGTACATTTCCAAGTTGCAAGTTGCAGCTTGAGAGCCCGTTTTGAATACCTAGATCAATATCTAATTATTGGGCTTTGATATTTTTATTTTCTTATTCTTCCATTTTTTTAAATCTGGTCATTATTTGTTCCTTAAAAAAAGTAGCCAATTTTATTAATAAAAAAAATTATCATCATTATGTTTTTGTTTCTTCTTTAGCATGTTTTATATTTTTACTCACTTAGCCAACTACTTATACACACTTACAGCGTAAGTAACTACAGACAATACCGCGTAACTTATGTGCGAAACTTTACAATAGAGCAAAAAGAACTAGGTAAATATCTCCTCTTCTACTTATCTTAGACGTGTCTGAACTTTAAGGTATTTAGAAATGTGCTTCGTTTAACTTTTATGATAATATCTAATTCAATCCAACCAATCAATTCAATCAGCGTCATGATTTAATAGCCGCGACGTCTCTTTGCTACTTTTGCACTTCTGCGGTATCATCCACTGTTGGTTCCGCGGTATTACAGTATCACCGACGATATGTATACGCCATTACTGTCATATGTTTCAGACAAAATACCGCTTTTAACTGTGTGTAGTGATCATTTAAATGTACCTGTGTGATGTGCTGTACATAAATAAATAAGTTGCAAAATGATGCTGAATGATGCAGAATGACGAGTCGGTACTATCAGACCCGCACCCCTACCGCGTAACTAAAATTGTATGAACATCGACATCGGTATTAAACTTCAATACGATAGTGAGAGCCTAAACTTTGAGCTAACTTGTAAAAAAAATACCTATCATATAGTTGGGACACTTATCTTCATGATCGGAAAAAAAAAATAAGTTAGCTCAAAGTTTAGGCTCTCACGATCGTATTGAAGTTTAATACCGATGTCGATGTTCATACAATTTTAGTTACGCGGTAGACCCGCCGTTATGATCGTAGCTGATGAAAAAGTTCATACCAATCGAAGAAGAAACTACATCGATTACTTTCAAATAATTTAATGTATTTCCGTATGTTTAGATATTGCTAAGAAACATGGAAGCAAAATAAAGTGTTCCTTAAGTTTTATACATAAAACTAAAACTGCACTAAACTTGTGGAAACTAGTACCATTACTTAGCTAATACTAGACTAAAATGGACTAAATATTTACAAATAAATTAAAAATAAATAAAAACAAAGAGAGAACACTTAGGCGGCCATTCAACGTGGCAATGCTGCCAGTCTTCTGGGCACGTTCCCGGATGACAGCGATGCGGAGGAGTACTTTGACGCCGCCTAAGTGTTCTCTCTTTGTTTTTATTTATTTTTAATTTTTAATTTATTTGTAAATATTTAGTCTATGTATGTAAATACCTCATTAATTATTTCCTAGCTTTAAGATGTATGATATAGAAGTACATAAATTTTGAGAAAAAAAAAAAAACTAAATTTGGATTTGTTTACTGACTTACGACTATATTCTTGAACTGTGCTGGAGTAAATTTATCTCGAGGTAACTATATATAAATTGTAGGCAAAGGTAAAAAAGGTTAGTAATTTATATTATCTTCATTTAGTAATAATATACAAATAATATTAACTGGCAATTTGTCACGTAAAGTAGAGAGGGTTTAATTGTGTTTTAGACCACAACTTCAAGTGTTTCTAGCCCCTTTATTAAGAAAGATGGTTTAAAGGCATGTCTAGTAAAACCCAGGTTTTAACTAGACTTGCCTTAAACCATCTTTTGTAATAAGTTTAGTGATAAGTAGGTACCTCTATTTTGTGATAGGCCTATAACTAGCAGTGGAATAAGATAGGCCTACTTAGTTAAATATATTTATTTTATATTTGATTCCATAAAAATACAGAGGTTTACATGAAAAATATAAAAATTAAAATAGAAATATACAAAATGGAAAATCTTCTCTTTCAAAAAAAAATGTATTGGTCAGAATGGTTTGCTTGTGATCGGTAAAATAGCTTCCAGGCATTTACTATTTCAAAGTTGGACTGTGTGATTGAAAATAAAATGGCAACAAAGACTGAATAAAAGGCAACATAATCTGATAAATTTCATAAAACTAATCGTTTCTATAAAAATGGTGGACAAGAAGAGGCAGTATGATTTTCAGTTTATCTAAACTAATATTATAAAGAGAAAAGATTTGATTTTTTGTATGTTTGTTTGTAATGGATAAACTCCAAAACTACGGGACCGATTTTAATAATTATTTCACCAGCTGAATTCAATACTATCACTGAGTAACATAGGCTATAATTTATAAAGATATCACGCGGGCGAAACCGCTGGCGGAATCTAGTTACCAATAATTTAATAAATAAAATAGCCAGAATAGCTATACAATAGTTATTTAATAGTAAAATAGCTTACCGCAGTGCAGTGCTGGACATAGGATTTTCCAAGTGGCGAAACAAAACCCGCCTTCCGCATCGAGTATGTCTGTCTATCCCATCTGCTTTATAATTTTCATAACATCCTCCCCAAAATTCACAAACATAGATAAATAGACTACAAAAATCAATTCATAACCCGGCTACCGTTAGTTTGCGGTAGATACCATCTCACAAAAGATCATCTCTCCATGAAATCTAACTCCGCTTCCATACAATCGAACAACAAACAGACGGACAGATGCACACTACCAACAATGGCCGAACATTTGTAATATGTATTAATACGTTTAATTTCAAGGATAATACCGTTTTGTTCGCGCCTTGATCGACAGATCTGATAATTTGAATATGGAAAGGCATTCGGGCAGAATGAGCGCGATGCCTTTGCGCATACGATTGCGTTGTTTTTTTTTTGGGATTGTTGTACACGTGTATGCGGGAGTAAAAGACTGTTGAAGCGTGTAAAATGTGTTGAGATAACGTAAGGTTTAAAGTTGCAACTTTGGAGCCATAAATATTGTTACTCTGCAAATGTGTAGAGTTCCTAATGTAATAAGTTTAGGTACAGTCTGTCAATAAAGTCATGAAAAGGATTGAGGGCGCCACTTGTATATTCTCTTGTTTATTTTTACAATATATTAATGCCGAAAACATTTTTTATCACAAAAAATCTACACAGAATAGTAAAATAAACACATCGTTGTACCCAAACTGACACCTACGGTACTTATTTAGGGTTGCGAGCGAAGAAGAATTTTAGTTCCTTCAAAATCCTTTTCATGACTTTATTGACAGACTGTACATACTGTATTCGATGTTTCAATTTAGGTGTATTATTCAAAACAATACCTTCATTGAAACATTAGGGTTGCCAACTTTTTTTGAAGTAATAAAATATATTATTTGATTTCACAGAGGGTAATTTATTAAAAAAAAAAAATATCAATTTATATTTTGTTTTGTTTGACCATGAACTTTGTGCCAAAAAAGTCAAGTTAATAGAGTATTTTAGCGTACTTTATTACTGTTACAGATTACATAACACAATACTCTATTTTAGAGTACGGTTGGCAACCCAAATAGTTTTCCATCATTAATTACAATGGGGGTTCAGAGAGCTACATTTCAACCCACAAGCATCCCATAAGATAGTAGACCTTACTTTTTATTTTAAAGCCACATTATCTATGAGTAAAACCACGGATATCGAGTGATACAATCTATTAACTTACTAATAACTAGGATAAATTTTCTTTGAAGAATAAGTATCATAAACTGAACCATTTTCACAATTTCTTATTTACTTCTTCTGACTTCATAATGTAGCTGCAAATGGCCTTTAGTCCTTCATGGAGCGAATGTTTTTTATTGGTAAAATTATCTTGAGCTTGAGAGTGTACGTGAGTGAATGCCTGTGTGTTTGCTTGCGAAGACCCGTGCAGCGTAGAGTTGAAAACTGCGGAAAGTTTCCGAAACTTTGGAAGTTTTCCGGAAGTTTACCGGTAATATTCCCGAAAACTTCCAAAACTGCGGCAGTTTTGGAAGTTTTCAGAAATGATTTTTTACTTATAAAAACAGTAATTGGGGATACTTTATACTTAAAATATGTTACATTTAGCTAGATTTTAAATATTCGAACACAGCGAGCACGGGACGGGATGCGGGGTAGGGTACAGGTTAAAAATAAATATTTCCAAAACTTCCGTCACACCGCTCGGTGTTTACATTATGCCCGTTGCCTTCGTATGATTTATGCCGATTGAATACAAAACGTTATTTCATCAATTTGCTTCAATAGGTACCATAAATAATTAAAAAAAAAAAAAAAACAGAACTAAAATAAAGGATCATTTTCATTTGCCGTTACTGATTCTGAGTAATCCCAAAGCAACGAATTTGTTGATTTCATAAATAGAAAAACATAATTTGAAAACTTCCAAAGTTTCGGAAGTTTTGGAAGTTTTCAGGAAACTTTCCTCAGAAAAGGAAACTTTCCTGGAAGTTTTCAACTCTAGTGCAGCGGGCATTCGCGGGAGCGTTTGTACGTGCACTAGTGTGATCTCCGTCGGTGAAATCGTTTAATGAATATAATAAAATCATCAGGTGTGGCATTGGTCTTTTGATACGGATAATTGTAATTTTGCCCTTGAGTTTAAAAGAGTTCAGATTTTCTTTATAGTAATGACTTTTATGTTATCAACGCTCCATGGTACAGTTTGGCGACTTGTTACTTTTTTTTACTATTTTCTAGGGCTCTAAATTACCAAAATACATATGTTTTTAATATATTCTGTTTTTCAGTTTTCCAATGCTAAAAGTAACGCTGCTGCCTGTTAGGCTTTGGGGCAAGCTTCGATCATGAGTGCAACTTAATATTCATTATAAAATTGCCTTGCACCCGGTTCTAAACCATGAATGAATGCACAACCAATCCACAAGCCAAAATTAATGTGCTAATGCTTACCGAAGTTATTCTTGCTGAAGAGCTTCTCAGGCGTGACATCTGGTTTCACTGGACTACCAATGTACTCCTCCACCCCTTCCTTCTTCAGTTCTGGGAATTGGGTGAAGCATTGCTGGACTTGATTTTGTCTCAGACGGCCTGCAAGAAAAGATAACGGTGATTATTGGAAGCACTATTGGTTTGTATTGATTAAGCCGACAAAAGTAGCGTAAAATTGGGAGGCCTATATTCAGCACTGGGTAAATGTGGGCTGAACAGATATACCATAGATGCTTTTGTTATTCATTAAGAGTTCGAAACGAATACTGATAGTGATGCATAATATGAGGGAACAACTTGCGTGTGTGGAACTATAGTAAAATTGAGTAAGTTGATCGTCGAGGCCCGAGATAATGGAGAGCATCGTTATGGGTGAAGCGTGGTGTGCTGGCATTAGGTACCTTTGGAATCATGTTGCGGTGTGTGTAAATTCATGGACATTACTGAATGATATATTTTTCTCCGGATAGATGGGTCCTTAAAATATTGAGTAACCGTATTACGGGTTGGATACTTATTCTTAATGTCATTTTGTGTAGGATGATGTTTTTATGTTTAAAAATATAACAGCTACAAACTTTAAATGCGAAAATATGGGTATCAGGAATTTTAAAAGTAAAAAAGGGATAAGGGTCCTCAACTGCCATCCAAACGAAAGCGTCGTATGCGAATTAAAGCCAAAAATTTCATATTTCCTAAAACATCGGACGGAAACCACTAAACACCCCACCCCTCGGCGTGTCAACACAAAGAACTGTAAAATCCGTGCAATTTGTACCCTCTGCCGCTGGCGTATACCGTATATACTTATCGATTTATCGCAAACACGGCTCGTGTTTTAAAAAGTCAAGTAGGACTTCACCAAGCGGATTTGAGGTTTCGCTCCCATGTAGCACGGTTCAATTTGTGTTGATCCCAAATCGGTGTATACGATCTGTCGGTTCAGCGCTGGTGTGTAAAAATGCCGTCTTGTCGTAGGCACGCCGCCCCTCCCTCGGCGACATTTTTACAAGAGGGGGGAAGGGGGCCACCCGCGGACGCTCCCGTCATTTCGTTGTCATCCAGGGCTCCTTTTTGCGCGATCACGGCGCGAGCCTCCGCCGCGACAATACTGTTCACAATTTTTATTCTTTTCGAAAAGAAAATACGAAAAAAAATATAGGCCCGTAGAGAAAATGACGAACAATGCCGCCCTTCGGCGAGATTACCGCCATCAGAAAATGAATGCTTTGTTACATCCGTCCAACGGGATGTTTTCAGTTGTTACTTGTTACATTAGACTTGTCATTTCCATTAGGGTCTGACTGGGCATGAAAAGTTACCGAACACAACGGTCGCTACGTCGTTTCAATTTCGGAAAGTATGTTGCGATCCTTTCTTTGCTTCCATTACTAAGATGTTTTAACGAAAGATTTGGAGATAGCTATTTTGAACAGCCACTCTTTTCGGGTAGGTATCGTCTACTACCTTTTTATGCTAATGACAATGTTTAGAAATGTTTCGAAAAGCTCGAGCACAAAACGTTTACTTGTAGTCGTAGGTATATAAAAGTAAACTTTTAGTTCAAGGAAACATGACTAACTAAAATTTTACTGCCGTAGGAGGAAATCATACCTAGGCTGTGGGTGGCAATTTGTGTCTAACTTTACTTTTAGCTTAGTTTAACAATTTGTAACATACAATACATACATTTGTATAAGTTAGAAGAGACAAATAACCTAAAATGTAACAACAATACCCGCCATAAAATTAAGAATGTAACCAGAAAAGGTAGTTTCATTTGAATACCTGCTACAACTAAGCAAGGATTTACAGACATAATTCTGTTTTTCGTTCATTTTTCGACCAACACGGAAACTTGAGATCGTAAAACGGTTTTTACGATAACATGGAATGATGAATGTTTTGCTGTTTGTACTTTATACCTACACACAACCTGATACTTTCATGGCTGAACATGGGAACCCATAAATCACTACAAATGATATAATGCCATCCTTGGCAGGAGTATTTGTGATCCGATAAGAGATTGTGTGTAGGCGATAGAGATAGATAAAAAAAATATGGATCGTTCAGTTTAATTTAGACCAGAACTTGTCCCCGGTGCGACATGGTAGTAGGTGACTCTAATTCTGCAGGTCCACGCAATCCGTAGCAGGATGTTTTCTTGTCACAGTTTTTTAGTTTCTCAAGGATGATGTGTTAAAAATGTCTGTAGCCACCGGTAGCGAAGGGCAGCTTATTAATTCTTAGTCAGACACCAAATGTCTTTCAACAATCCACCGATTTCTAAATGATATCAATTCTGCGTACCTACTCCGTAATTTTCTCAACTTTTTTTTTTTTTAAACATTGCTCCTCCCTAGAATTATATTGCAGTATATTTTTTAAATATTTTGAATTGGCATTTGAGTGGCATCAATTTTGTGAATTCTCTGTATTTTCTCTCACAATATTTTTGAAGTAAAAACACAAAGAGCAGTCACAACAATATGCATAGTTTTAATTATGCCTGAAACTAAAATCCATGCTCAATTCTCGATAGGCACAATTTATTTATTCAATACAAAATTATAGACCAAGGCCCTGCATTTCTACACATACCTTTTTTCTATTCAACTGATACACGCGGTTGCGATATTAACTTCCTTTTCCTAGTTTATGGAAGTCTTGTTTGGTAAAACTGATTTCAGTACTAAAATTATGACGCTTATCAATATT
The DNA here is from genome assembly GCA_932294325.1 of Allophyes oxyacanthae. Classification (NCBI taxonomy): domain Eukaryota; kingdom Metazoa; phylum Arthropoda; class Insecta; order Lepidoptera; family Noctuidae; genus Allophyes; species Allophyes oxyacanthae. Next base: position 10,989,604 of record OW028628.1, read on the forward strand.
TTACAATTTCTATATTATAAAGTTGTTGTCCGCGGTTTCACCAGAGCGTTTTATTCTTATCAAAATAAAATATAGCCTATATATCACTCAGGGATAGCGTACAAATTAGTGCTAGTAGTGAGTACAAATTTTACCTCTTTAATAGTACATAGTTTATAGTGGAATATCAAATTTTAGGGTCAAATACTTATGCTTTTCTGCTGTATTGGGCGTCCGCGTCATTTACTCCTAATGAGAACGTACAATCAATATAGTGATTAAAATACCTTACCTTTGCGGGACCGCCTCAAAATATGGTTTCGATACCATCAAAACCATCTTAATAGTTTTGAAAGTTGTATTACGATTCATAAGCCGTCTCAAAGGACCAAAAAAGACAATTCAAACATTCAATAAGTGGTGATATGATTGGCGGCGATGTGCGGCTAAGACAAAGCTTTGTGGCGGCATCGCGGCACCGATTTGTATGAGGATCGCGTTACGCCGCGACTACCTCGCACGCTTTCATAAATGTGAAAAGACTTTAACCCTACACTGGTCTTTGAGTTCGCCGCAGGTTTTTAGCTGTTTATCTTTACGCTTGTTTTGTTAGTTTGAAATAGTGTAGGTGTATTGGCATTGTGTAGAATATATTTTATTTCATACTCGCTGGGTCCGTAGAAAGATCATTTTACGCCGAAGGGGTTAAAATCCTTCCTTAGCAAACACCTACATCGTATAAAGAACTTACCTGCCAAACTTAAAGTTTGTAGGCTTTATAATTCCTGAGACTTTGTTGACTGAGTGGTATTTCACTTAATTAAAAATATAACAGAAGATAAACCAGTTTCAGGTACTAATGAAATGTCAAGAGGTATGATAATGCGAATGGTTAGTTAAAAATTAAGACATACCTACGTAATTTACGAGTGTAGGCCTATTTTCAGTGTACGAGGCGTTTGTATTGCGTTCAAAAAGATTTATTCTTCTTATTTTATTATTCATAGATTTATGCGACAATATCAAAACAAAACAGCAGCACCCATGATAGACCAGAATTAAATTATTAGATTTATTGAGTAATTCAATAGTTTGATAGAAATAGAATAATGGTGGGACTAAGAGTGCCGTCTTTACACACAGGGCTTTCAAAATTTACATATCCACTGGTTTTATTGACAGCAAGGGTAATATCGGATTATTTAGTATTAATAAATCTGTAAATTCAATTTATATGGAGAGTCAACAATCAGTCGGGAGGGCAAGTTGACACAGACTTTTTGCTATAGATTTTAAACTTTATCAAGGAAAAATAAATCGAGTAGAATTGTTAAATGATAGACAGAAAGAAGAAAAAAGACAGAAACTTTTTTTTTTGGTTTAATATACGTTATTATATTAGATACAAATAGAGCATGTTATTGCACTTAACTTACACTAGAAAACTTTGGAATTTTTCATTTTTAGTCTTAAATCATGCCTTAGTATTACACTTTAATAATACCTACCCATCGTAAAGATAAAGTATGTACGTCACGCTGACGGCTCTAAAGCCATTGAAATGCGTGTATAGCCCATCGATTTGTACCGTCAGCTCTTTAAAACGTCATAAAACATTTGAACCGATTTTTATTTGGTGGTGGCATTTTTTTAAGAGGTAAGTTTCCGTGCTTCGTTCACGTTATCGGAAAGCGATCGTATCCGTTAGTTTCGTGTCGAGCGCGATACAACCCTTTATCTAGATCGGGGTAGGTAGAGACGTCGCCGGTAAGCGCCGCTTCGTATTTCATTACCACAAAAATTATTCAATATTCAATTATTCAAGACAGATCATTGATTAAAAATTGTTCGAGCGTTTGAGCGTTTGGTCCTTAGGGCCGAGACCGACACTCAACAGATGATCTCTTGCACTTTATGTTTATAGATAGACAAAACGCTACTTAAATCGATATGATATGCATAAAGATTTAATAGAGATTTTTAACGTTTTAGAGTTCATGAGTTTTTATTTTAGGGATCTCTATGGCAGCTATGCTAACGATTAGAAATAGGAAGATTTGTTCTTAGAAATCCATGTAGAGTTTTTAAACGCATTTAATGATTTATGAAAAGCGTAATTTTTATCACAAATATTGTAACTAAAAATTTGTATGTCAGCACATATTATGTTGGATTCCGGATGAACGCTGAGCAAAACTTACCGCAGAGAGTCACAAAATCACACGCGACGACCTGGACCCAGACGGAAATAGCGAGATGCGTTGGTACTTATGAAATATTAGTATGTGAAAGCGAAAAATCATGAAAAATGGGAGGAGAGGAGATAAACAATTCGATTAGGTGTTCAGTAGCTGTTTGATCCAAAGAACCGCATTGACGACTAAAATTGTCTTCTAATGAAATTTATGCATGATGATGTGTGTAGGTAATATTAGCAGCTAATACAGTGAACAAATCAGTCAGAAGAGTCAATGAATTGAAAAGAAATATCGAAAAGACAAGTGAACCAACATTTATATTATCAATCCCGTATATTTTATTGCCTCTAGATATAGGTTGATTGTAGAAAGTGACGTCATGTCGTGTACAAGAGTAACTTTTCTGTCATACACCCAAATAGTAAAAGCCTTTATGAATCTTTAAGTTTCCAATGTACAAGGTAATCGAATGGGTTTGTTTGTGCAAACAGTAATTTATTTTCGTCTATATGAGCAACGAATATTCGTGGTACTAAAAAATGTGGCCCGATTGACAAGCATTTGTGGTAATGGAAAAACATGGCATTAGTATTTATAGATCTTAGATATAGAATAGAATAGAATAGATCTTTATTTCATGTAAACCAGATACAGGCACTTATGAAATGTCGAGACTCTAGGTGCACGGTTCCTAATAGTAGATCCTATGGAGAAGAACCGGCAAGAAACTCCATGGAAACTCTTTTCAAATAAATAATAGATCTTGACAATCTTTATCAGTACAATGTTGTGGTAAGATCTGCGAGAATAATGCAATTCAATGCGAATATAAATAAAACTAGGATAATAATGAATTGCCTCTGAATATCGGCTTCTAGAATTTTCTTATACATAATAATTATATCTATCGCATAGAAAGTTCCTCAAGGATTCTTATTACCAGTGTATATTGAAGTCTAATGAATACTTTAAATGATTTGCCGATTCTGTTCATCAAAATATTTTGCTAATCTTAATAAAACCAAAATGTTTTGTGTCCTCTCTGTTGACATTAATAATTTCCGTAGTAAATCCTGTAGCTGATATACATCAGCTCTATTATCTTTGATCATTAAACAAATACCTCAATATAAAGCAATTCATTTCTAAAATAATAACGCCATAATATTCAAAGCCCTCCAACGTCCAATACAGTTCAAAATCATACTCAAGAAAATTGATAACCAGTAATTTTAGAACAATAATTCGCTACGAACAAAGGCCACGTCTCCTAAAACGTAACACAGTAGGTACAAAGGTAAGGAAATAGCCAGTTTCAGTACTGTGCTACACAAAAGGAATAATATTAGGCAACCACAATAGCTTTGAAGCCGGGAGCCGAATAAAAAACGGATGTGTCAATAATTAACTGTGTGATTCGGGAGCGATTCGCCGCCGGCCATCGATCTGAGCTTTACCGAGCCGGTTTATTAAAAAAAATATAACGTACGTATTGTGATCGGACAAAGGGGCGAAACTTTCGCTTCCAGCTAAAACGGTGGTATGTTTTTGTTGGGGTGAAAAATATTACACCCTCGGGCGTGCGTCGGGTTGGAGCACATAGCGTTGTATATAGAGGGCGGTTGACAGCCCTAATGGAAATCTGAATTGGCTATTAGTATTAACATTTGATTAGCATCGCAAATTGAGTTGTGAGTGTTCAAAGAAAACTGTATGTGGCAGTCGTGTTTTGTTAATGATGATATCTCTCGAAAGGCTTCGTCAATTCTAAATGTTTTTATTGCTTTGAAGACTGTAATGGACAAGAGTTAAATATTTTAGTTGCAGTACATATCCAAATCAGTCAAATCACTGCAAAATTGCATGAATTGGTAGTGACGACTTTTTTATCTTTTAAAATCTTAACTAAATAACGCTGATCCCATAGTACCTAACGAAAGAAGCCAGCTTCGCTCGAAATAGATATCTTATCATAGCCCCAAGCTAGGTTCGACTATTCTTGATATATTATTATGTTTATAAGTACGTCCATGACCCAATAAATTAGATTATTTGCGTCAAAATGCTAAATGATGACTTCGACAAAAGATCACTAAAACACCTGATTTAATAAAAATTGGAGTACTATCAGCATAAAACTCAACATTCCGTTTCCTAATGATTAGTAAACTCTGACACTAGCCTGTGCGTAGAGGGAGTATACTTAATTAGCATCGATTTAATAGAATAAAATGGAACACGAAATAATATTTAATTACGACACATTTATCAGGCTTAACAAAAAACTCAAGCCCCAACAATCGCTGAATAATCGCGACGCAATCGGAGAAAATCCGCATCAATAGTAAAAGAGGGTAGGATACATACTACGCACAATTTGTACCTACCCCCACGAGAATCAGGAAATTCATCCCGCTAATCCACCGTCCGCTGTGAATAGTAAAAGTGATGGGTCTATTCATTCCGAGGGGGGCGCAGGGCGTGTGGGGTGGAGAGCGCTAAAATTTAATAAAGCAGCTCGTCATGGCCAGGCCCACGATTAATTACGCACAAGAGGCTAGTAATGATACCTACGTTGGGTTGGGGATGTCGCTTCATCTATTATTCATGAACGATCTGTATAATTTTGTTTATGATTTTGATTTATTGCGTGCTAGGTAAATTCACTCGGCGCGTTGTTGTTATGTAGGAATTTTGAACTCTACCGCAGATGTGTGTTTAATTTTTCCGGCCATTGAATGAGTTAAATGTACCTTTTTTTCCAGCTATTGAACAGAAAGCTTACTACAATTTTCACGTTTTGGTATCAGAACTTAGTTTTTTAATGAGTCCTCAGTTTTGAGAACAGATAATTTGTAGCGTATTACATTACATACGCATAGGGATTGGTCATACGCTACAAGTAATCTAGTAAAGATTGCTTAGATCTTCGTTACTTACAACACAATTGTTAAAAGTGAATAAAAGCGTGTTAATATAGGTAGTTTAAAAAAACTATAGAACACGCTTTAGTCATCAAAATTGAACGTGTATGCAAAATTTCAGCTCAATCGGAAACCGGGAAGTGGGTCATATTTAACTTCCAAGATTTTCTTACAGAGTTAGTTACAGGTGAAGCTAATAAAAGGTATTAAAAATGAACATATAACAATCTTTTTTGAAAATATCTTGTAGTGAATGACTAATAATTTTAAGTAACGCGGCTCCTAGTGAAATATAACTTGAATTAAAATATAAACAAAAATGTAACACAACCATAATAAAAAATAAACTAGGTAGGTACTACTATTGTGTTTTTCATGAAACCAAACAATAGGTACCAGGCAAACAGGACATACATAAAAGTTCTGCAACCTTACTACATTGTGTTAGCATACAAATAGGTACCTATTTACCAAAACCTAAGCATGTGTACCCGCTATCTGGGCGAATTTAGTGCGTATTTTGTATGATGATTCTCATATGGTTTTATTTCATGACAGCAAATAGTTGGCCGTGTAATTGTGCTTGAGGTATTTTTATATATTTATAGCTAGTATGGTAGAAAAAATTGTGAGATTTTTGAAAAATGAGAATCTGTTTATATGCGCAAATATTGTAGCCTATTTATGTCTGGGCAAAAGAAAGGATGTCTGGAATGTCTGAAGGGAGAGTATTTCTCTGCAATATTACAGACAAAAATCTGATTTCTTGAAATGTAACAAGCAAAATAAGACAATGTTGCTTTCCCCTAAATGATGAGGGTCAAATATAATTACGGTTGCTATGGTGTTAAGGGAGCATCCCTTACATAAGTAATCTTTCTTCGCAGCTTATCGTGAACTCATCAAAATGAAAACGGATTCTTATTATATTAGTAGTCTACGAATCAACGTAAAAAACGTAGAATCTTGTGGTACTCCAAATGTAAATTATACCACCTAAGTCGATGATACTCCAAGCAAAACTGCACATAAGTCTGTACCATATAAAACATAAAGGAAATACCACATCACACACATGTATGTAAAATTCTGCATTAGACGCACAGCCAAGTTTTTTTTAAGAGGAAACTCAAGTACGGCTGCTTGCACACGGTAGGGACGCTCGACATAACGACATCTTTTGTCGAGTCGTACGGTGAAAAGTGGCTCGCTCGACGCTCGGTAATCCGCGCTAGGCTTGAGTGTTTCACATTCGCTGGCTCTTCATTCGGAACCCTTCAACTTAGATGCAGGACTTAGTACAAGAATTACGCGTGCTTTATTTACTGGGGTTGTGTGTGGTTTAGGCATATATGTTTGTTTTGGTTTGGTTGATCGAAATCGCCGTGATACATAAACTGTGTAGCGGTAGGTTTAGGTGTGTACTGAATTAATAACCAATGTTAAAACATAGCTTGCATTGAATATAATATAGGCACAGCCCAAAAAATATTTCTGAGATTCTAGCTTCTAAATGTTGACACCAGCGAGATTCACTAGGTATTCAATATTTAAATACCCAACCAATAGATCAATACCGAAACAAACAGCTTACACTAAGCAAAACAAAATTTCCCGGCACACCTCACCTACCTTCATTATTTTCTACAAGCAACACAAAACCCACCAAGACCTCACCGCATCGTGGCGTATCGTCCCCGTAATTGGCGCTCAAGTGGCAATTAGCGTGCTCGACTCTGTCGCTCGCCGTTCTGAACCCTGCCTTACTTCTCTTGTTATTCACGAACTAGTGTTTCAAATATAACTGGGGAAATTTTACCTAGATGCTCAGAGTGTCCGATTTTACAGAATTTATTATCCGTTTAATTGGAGCCGTGCGGTGAGGTTCCATGAAGCGCCAGTTTAGAGTGCTTTTGCTTTATTTAATTTGAAGACGTTTTGTTAATTGTTAGGTATGGTTTGTAAGAAAATAATTTGTGGTTGCTTGATAAGAAAAATCTACCAAAAGGCTTGAGTACAGTATCTAGCTGTATTCTAAAACACAGTGCATATACCGATCCGTCTGAAGTCTAATGGGTATAAGTAGTGATTATGGAAATATGCTACACGACTCTTTGTTGAATCGGTCTGTTGGGAATGGTATTATTATGTTGCTCCAAGTGCTGGAAAACTTCAGCCGCTTTTGGGCAAAGGACGCTAGTAGACTTCAAATTTTTTTACGATGATGATGATACATGGATTATGTAATCTGCATAGCTTCTCTTTCACTACCGTTCGTATTTTTTCTGAAAACTACCAGGATCAAATAATATCTTTTCGACGTAATGACATTACGCATAATATAACATTGTTACGCGTGGGAGTTGATGTTACTGTTCCTTATTTTACTAAATATTGGTGCAGGTTCTGTACGAGTAGCACGTCACGCTAAACTAATTTTAATCACACTACATCTCTTTCTTACTAAAATAATTGAAAAAGGACAGAAAATATTTAGATCTGTCAAATTAGTTGATGCACTTGTAATTTACGGGGAATTAGACACAATCTATGATGGTGGCGACTAAATTCACAATGATAACAAGCAAGTGGACTAATTTGACAGGACTAATTTGGATATCTTCCACACTTTTCTCATATTTTTTGTTAGAAAGAGACAATGAGAATAAATTAGTTTTGTTTGTAAACAACAGAATCACCACCATTGTCTCATTCCCGCTTACGCGTTGAAAACTCACTATAATTTTTCTACGTATCTATACGTATTTTCTTGGAAAACTCTATTTATAGATTCTCTGGACGTTCTGCCTTTTTACATAAAAGTCTATCGTGAGTTCCTGGCGTTTTTGAGAAGAAAAATGTGATTCTTTTAAAGATTATATCTATTTTTTTAGCCTAAATTAACCCACACTGCTTTAGTACATGGTCCTTATTAGTAATACCATATTTAATAAAAAATAACACATAGGAACGCGTTAGCTGCGTGTTTTTTGTACTTAGTTATCGCGATCGGTACTTGACTTACTTGCGTGTTAAACTGGGTACCTACAATAAAATATTATAGTTTAAAAAAACTAAAAAACACGGTTTGTCATCCAAACTAAACGTGTATGCTCAATCGGGAATCTTGAACCGGGTCAAATTTAACTTCTAAGATTGTTTTATACAGTTAGTTAGGTGAAGATAATAAAAGCGTGTTAAAAATGACCAGTCATATTTTAGGAAGTAATCAGGTTCATGAAACTGAACAGCTTTCCCCAAGGAACATAGGTCGAAATCTGAAAACGAAAATTCAACTTCTCATACAGAGAGTCATTCGACGGCTGAAAGGCTATTTGATCTAATCGACATTTTTTTTGTATTTTTTTTCGTTTTTCGAGAAACAATTATAAAAAAATATATACAAATAAAAATGTCGCTTAAATCAAATATAACACTTTTAATGAAATGGTATTTAAAATATTGTGATTTCGTCCTCAGTTCCTTGGGGAAAGTTAAAATATGGCAGGCCATTTTTATTTCACGCTGTATTTTGAAATGGCATAACGAATAAAAAGACTTCTATTATACACCAGCTAATGCGCCAGGTTCTTTTGCTTTTTCATCTAAATCATAAATAATAATGGATATTCCCATGACGCTATTTACTTTTCCCTATTTCAACTACAAGATCTTGTCCGATCATCAAAATTTCAACCCAGGCCTGTTCAGTCTCCCTCACGAAAGACGGAGGCATCAATAATTGAATTTTCCGAACAGGGGAGGATCACTTCGACCCTAAGCCCTCCATTAATTGCTGGAATTAATTCGTCCTCTCAAACTAAGGGCTAGCTTACAGTTGTATGGAGAAACGCTACGCGCTTGAAACGTGTACAATTGTCTAATATTCTTCCTAGCTGATACTGGTCATAAAAACTGAACTTAGATTTTTAATTGGGCACAGACTTATGCATACTCAGCTATGCTCACCTTAGCTTTACTACATTTTTTTATCATTTAAACTAAAAAAATACGTAATAGAATAACTTTCCTTTTATTTTGACCAGAGTATGCTAAATACTTCACGTAAGTAAAATATTTGACTGCTCAATGTTAACATGAAAAGGTACAATGCTTCAATAGAAACCTCTTAACTCTCTTACTGTATTACACTTATCCAGAACATTAAGGCTTACATTCAGAGACGACAGAAACGAGTCTAAGCGTGAACTTACGCTTCCATATGTCAATTTTACGAACAAATTTTGACAGATGGAAGCTTAAGTTCAGGCTTAGACTCGTTTCTGTCGTCTCTGAATGTAAGCCTCCATATGTCAAAATTTGTTCGTAAGTTTGACAGATGGAAGCGTAAGTTCACGCTTAGACTCGTTTCTGTCGTCTCTGAATGTAAGCCTTAATCCCAACAGATTTACCACAGATTACGTACCAGTTAGTTACTCTCACTTCCCGAAATCTTTCAAACTCTAAGCGTTATTCCGTCGCAGTGTGCGTCATTCTCATCCGGCGAGGGTGGCAGAGGGTCTAATCGCAATCGATACGAACCCTGATGATGACTACGGCATCGGTACTAGTATTACATTCTTTACAGGAGATTCTCGCTATTGCACTCTGTTTATGTGTATGTTTTTTACTTTTATGTGTTGGAATACCTTTTTCTACATTAGATGCCTCAGGTAGTGTGCTCAGACTTTTAGGATGGGTAATAGTATGGCTGTTGTCGAATGAAGGTTCACAAACGGTTGTCGGGCGGTCAGACTGACTCCCGCGTACACCAGAAACTTGCCGCATCGTGGCCGTATTACCTCTTCCAAATTGGACTACAAGTCGTTGGTAGCTTCGATATTATCAAGGCTTGAAGTCAACCAAAAGGCAAAACTGTATAATACAATTAATCTTAGCAAGGGTTTGTTATAGTATTACAGATAGGAATTAAAATGATGAAGCACGAACATAATTCGTAATGTGTTAATTTACGACGTGTTTGACGGAGAGATCAAAAATGTTTGTTGATACTGCCAATCTGAATTAAACCTAACTCTAAAGTACATTTGCTATTTATTATGTATGAGCGTTAACTGTAGTATTTTGAACAGTTTAGTACCGTATATTCTGATAAATTACGTTTTATCATGAATGTAACTAGCTCTTACAATTTAACTCTGAATATCAGACCGCTTCTAAGAATTTGAACAGAAAAAATCGAAGGAAAGAGAGGAAACGGAAGACCTAGACGAAGCTTTGTACAACAAGTGAAGATGTGAAGGAGAAAGTAGAAGATCGAGTCAGAGGCAGAGGATAGAGGACAGAGGCGATTGCACTACCAACAAGAACTAAGCTCTTAAATTAAAGAAGCAGATCAAGAGCGTATAAGCAGCTTTATTCTTGACTCTTGAGTCATACAAATACACTACCGTCAGTCATCACATATACTATATTTTTTGAGTATAAAAAGTTTTAAAGCGAAAGTAAGTTTTAATTATATTTTAAGAATTTTAAATATTGTGCTTTTACAACCCTACGTCACAATGGTGAATCTCTGGGAATTATAGAGCAGCGTCAAGCCGTTATCCGTTCCAGTGGTCATTCGATTACCCATAATAGTGATTCAGGTCAATCAGAAGCCAGCAGGTCTGACCACCGATTAAAACTTTACTTAATCAATATCCCCCTGTTGCAGAAGTCAGATGGTAGTCGCTACTAGTACGTACGCAATGTACGCATATCAGCCGCATCTGATTAGACTGATGGCCGACTCTAACTCATGTACCTGTTTAAAGGTTAGATGGTGAAGAACAACACTGAATTTCTGGTTTTACGTGGCCAAACTGACATTTTGATCTCCATTACTTCTAAGGTGGAGGATTTTTGCAGTATTATGTCATCATTTATTAGTGTTTTAACTGAATCCTGCGGTCATGACCGCAATAAAGTGAGGCCCATTCTCTGCAGGAGAACATAAATTATACAATAATTTTATTATAAATACGTGTGCATCTTCAACTACACCGATAGCCGTTAGGATTGAGGGGAAATCTCTGAAAATTAAAACCAAAAAATATTGCAAAATACTTTTATCCTCTCATAAATATCACTTTCACATATCGCATTGCATATCCATTTCACATACGAGCTATTGCGTCGCACAGCGCGACAAGGGTGTTACCCACACCCTAGCCCCGGTACATACACCCTTAGCAAGACGAACTTGCGTTTAGACAAAACTTTATACACGATTTTGGAGCTTATGAGCTTGTGATAAAGGTTGGTTTGGTGTATATGACGTGTTTCAGAGGACAGTGTTGTGTGGTGATTGTGTATATAGAGGGTGCGCCCCTTGCTGTCGCCGAACAAACATGGCCGCTCTAACGAGGTTTTTGCGAGCCCTCGTGAGCGATTTCGCGCCTAATTTGGACGCTATAGTCCGATGTACTTTATTTAGGTTTTATGTAGATCCGGTGAGGTTTGATGACGATAAAATCGTTTCGGTTTTGGCGGTTACTTTGTTGCTTTTCCTGTCGCTGACAGGTTTTCACATTGCAGAGTAGGATTGATAGTTTGGAATGTGATGTGGTATTTATACCGAAGTTACAGTCCTCGATTTAAAATGGACACGGTTCTTGAGCACAACTGCAGATACTACACAAGAAACCTACGACAAAGATGTAGAAACACGAGACGAAACCTCTCAAAAATTCATGTGATTTCGAGACTTTAATAGTCCGAAAGCTAAACAAAATACACGTTACAAAAAAGTAAAATTGTAATTACTTTTTTTAAAGTTTATTTTATTTTTCTACTTTGAGTGGCATAAACATGCGATCACAGCAATCGCGAGTGATTTGCTGTTATCCAGCAAAGAGTTCCTTAGTCTATCTCCGAAAATCTTCATCAGATCTTCTCCAAATTTAAATCAAAATCGGTCCACATTAGAAGAGGAATCGGTGGACATACGTAAAAATAAAATACATACAGTCGAACATAGAACCTCCTCCTTTTTTGAAGTCAGTTAAAAACATTGATGGACGATAATAGGTACTGTCAAAGTGGTCTGCTTAACCACATTAAGCCGGAAGCTACAGACCACGGTGGGCATGGTAAAGGGGCAGCTATTTCATTCTTCCGGTAGTCTCTCATAAACATCCGGGTGTGTCAGTGGACAGGTAACCTAAGGCTTGCTATACACAAACATATTCGGTCGGCCATTTTTGAATAATAAAGCAAAGAAAACTTGCATAGGTACCTAAGGGGTACCATTCTATTTTGCCGCCTGTCGGTCGTGCTAATTAGTGTCGGCTTGAACACGTATGTAGCACGCCTTACGTCTCTTTTTTTTTGTCACTATAACACAAACACATAATATTTATATAAATATATGTGTTTATTAGTATATTCATATTATGTATTACTTTGTTTAGGTATGTATCTTTATATTGCGTAAGTATTTTATTACTTATATTCCTCATCGTTAGCTCCTTATCATCTACCTTCCTTGTTTCTTGTACTTACACACTGTATCTTCTTTTCTTTTCACTCTGTCCTGTAGCAGGTCTGCTAGCAGAAATTTCTTTAGAAATAAGCAGTACCTTTGCCCTTTTATATCTTTACTTATTTTCTTTGTCATGTGGATGAGTGTACATAAATAATACGTATAATTCCTCAGCCAGATCAATCCAATTTCGGCATTATCATTTCGATTCCTGCTTGCACATGTTCTGTAAGGGTTGTCATTTGTGGACTCGTCCACGAGGTTGGTTTAAACACAGCTACAGGGACAATATTGATGCCCTGGGCTATCTGACCCGCTCGCAACCCCGGCCACCCTGAATAAATACCAGTGATGGCAAAACTATTTATATGCTTATTGATGTTGTTACGACCCTGTGAGTCGAATGTTAGGAGCAGTAATTGCTCTGTGTGGTCAAGATATAAAGTCTGGGAGTCATTCAAAGGTTTAAAAAAGAAGCGATACTCGTATTAACAATTTATTCCCAACTCGTCTGTCTATTATTAATCCGCTAGAATAGTTTTTATTACCCTTCCTGCTGAGGTAAATAATGGTTTATTTTACCCCAGCATGTAGGTACTTACGTAACGTTAGGATACACCCATTTTCTTTACGTCATCAGAACTTGATCAGGTATCAGCAACTTGTTGATACTTTCGAAGACGTTTTGTATATTTTGCATTTAGAATATGTAAATTGTGCAATTTTCCTTCTAATTTATTTATTACATGGAAAACGTAAGTACCTACAGCCTATTTGACTGGGAAGAGATTTGAAAGAAAAAATATCAGAAATCTTTTACTATGTATTTTTGAAAAACAGACCCCATCAGAATCAAGTACCTATTGAATCTCTACCTATTGAAGAATCATACCTAGTATTCCAAAGCAGTTTCAAGTTGGAAATTTGACTGCTTAGCTTAACACGTCGGTGATTATTATAACCGTATTTCCGTATTGAGTAATAACAATCCAAACAGATCAGTTGTACCAACAATACAATCAGAAGCACCACCCGAATCCCGCGCAATTGTGTTCAAAGATTTTAGTAACAAAAAAACAACTTATCAAACGGAAGATGCTGTTGAAATACTACCACTATAAATTGAACTCTTCAACAATACCAATACATCTCTTTGAAACAAAACTTATTAGTATAGTCGGGGAGCAAGGGAGATCGAGTAAAACTGGATGGTGGTACAAATAGGATCGACAAAGAGATTTGTTAAAAGAGCATTGGGTTCCAACAAAACGTTATTAAATCTTATTTGAGAGATGAGGATATTTACAACTGAGTCGTCCATTGTTGAACGTTGGCGCCTTTTCATTGGGTTATTGCTATAATTATTTGTATTATATCGTTTTGTGTTAAGGACTTAAGGATGTTTTGCTTAAGAATGATGTTGAGTCTGCACCTGGTTGGGTATAAACTTTACGTTTCTAGTGTAATATTAAAAGCGTAGTAAAATATGCTTTGATTAAGTTATTAAGAATTATAAGAAAGAATATAGTCAACTTCATCATTGACTTACGGCTGGAGGAAGTGCTGTAATGAAACGAGAGGCATCACAATAGATCTTCGCAGGTCGCAGTGACAAAGGGGCTTAGTACCCTACCTCTTCTATTAAATAAATAAAATATTAAGAATTAGTAAAACGAATGTATTTTTTCGATTGTATAGAAACTTAGACCCATTTTAAGTAAACGTTGATGATGAAATTGACAACTCAAAAGATGTAGCACATTTTAAAAAATTACTTAACAAAAATGAAATTTTATCTAAAGTAGATCAAAACATGTTTTATTTTATGCAATTACGCGTTTACCAGCCATATTTGAATTCAGTAGGTAGAAACCAATACTAAAAAAAAAACCTCAAAATGCAATTTGTAAAGCGAATAAAAAACACCTCGTTTATGCAACTGATAGGTCTAAACACATTATACAACAAAAACATTGAACCGACAATAACACGTATTGTCGCATCGTTCCAAACGATTAGCCTGCAGCGGTGACAATGCAGCAAAATGGGATGAAAATGTCAAAATACTATCTGTGACGATAATCTAAAACGTGATACAAACATGTATGGCACCTAAACATGCGAAAATGAATTTAAAAGCGTTCTAATAAAGGTGAAATAGACAGAATACTATACTTTGTAGAGTAATGCAACAGTGATTGCCACAATAAGACTTATCTCAAGTAACACTAGAACTTGTGCGGATATCATTTGCGATTTTTTGTCGCATCGCGTTTAATCGCGCAGTCGCGATAACAATGAATGAGCTATTGAACGAAGGAATTGTTGGAAAAGCAGGAAGACATTTTTGTTGTTTCGCAACTTGGGCTTAAGAAACTAATAGAGTCGAACTCGATAGAGTATTTCTTGCAAAAATTGTATCAGTCTCACAGATGGAGGAGATTTCAGCTCCATACTTTGAATAAGAGATTTAAATTATGGAAATGAAATCCCCTACATGATTGGATCGATTTTTTAATTGCCTAAAAAGTCTTAAAACTTGTCTTGTCTATAATTATGAACAATAGAAGATCGTTTACGGCGCTCATTGTCAGCTCCTAAACCAACCAACATAAGTTAGAATGCGTGGTAAAAAATATTAGGTCCTTCAAGCTAGGGTTTTGGTCCCGGGAGTCTCGAGTCTCGAAGTCCCGGGAGTCTCGTAACTATTTTCATCGAGACCGAGACCGAGACCGAAACTTACTACTCCCGGGAATTTCGAGACTAGATATCACCATTAAAAAACGTTCGTAATGGCGATGGCGCGGGCAGCGCGTCGTCTCGCTGGTCGGCCGCCCGCTCACAGGTCAACTCAGTCAGCTGATTGGCTCACTCGGCGTTCACTATAGTCCTGACTGTCGACTAATGAACTTCAAACGCACGGAGCCTACAATACGAAAGTGTTTATTCGAAATTAGGGTTTTTAATTGATATACTACTCAAAGAACTTGTCTAGGGAACAAGCAAATTATATTATTATCAACTATACTAAACTAAAAGTACTGGCCTTAGAGTATTGACAATACTCTAAGTACTGGCCACTAATAGGTACATAATTATAAATGTAGGTTGAAAGTGCATAAAATAATTGTTTGAAATTTCAAAAATTCTACCAATAGAAGCAAAAGATTTTTGAAATAAGGAGGGAAAACTTAACTTGCTCGCAGAGTCGGGTTTTCAAACGTAAAGAGTTGGGAGATTATTGTCAGTTTTAGTTTCTTTTTAAAACGGTTTTATTAGCTTCACTTGTAACTAACTAATTAACTAACTAACTATGTAAAAAAATCTTGGAAGTTAAATTTGACCCACTTCCCGGTTTCCGATCGAGCTGAAGTTTTGCATACACGTAAAGTTTGGATGAAAAAAGCGTTTTCTTTAGTTTTTTTAAACTATAATATTATTTCTTGTGAAGCACAATTATTGCTGCTTTCTAGTATTTTTTGTGACTCTGAGCATGATATCACCTCGTCATTTAATTCGGGAAGAGATGCTCAGGGCTGTGAGTATGTTGGAAGCTGGGCGCAGTCAACGCGAAATTGTGGACGCTGTTAACACGCAACCAAGGAGTAATTTGCTGATTATGGTCACGCTACAGGGCTACAGGAGATATAGCCAAGTATCAACGAGGAAGATACAGGAGCACTTCCCAGAGACCATTTTCTGCAGAATGCTGCAAGAAGGCAGCTCCAGATAACAGTTCGTTAGTTAGTAGGAAGACCCCAGCACCAAGTGTCTGTCAGTAACCAAACTGCCAGAAGATTACCTTCACGCTCGCAGACCGCTAAGAGTTTCTGCTCTGCGACGTGGAAATCAAGGGCATCGCTTACTGTGGGGTAACGCAAATTTGCGATGGACCGACAATGAGTGGGCAGGTATTCTGTTTTCCGATGACTCTCGCTTCGGACTTCATCCCGTTTCAAGGAGTGTTCGTGTTTGGCGAATTCCTGGTCGCAAGAGTCGACTCCAGAATCCTCAGGACGTTCATCTTTACCAAGGCGGAACGATTATGGTGTAGGCCGGAATTCGCCTGGGTAGAAGAACAGATCACGTTTGGATATGAGGCAATTTAAATGGGAGCAATACCATGACCAGGTCTTGCACCCTCTGGTTATCCTTCCCCTCCATCCTCCCCTACGATAATGCACGTGTACAAACCGCATCAAGGCTGGTGATGAAATGTGTTAAGCGAGTACAATATCAGGGTATTTAGTGGCCTGGTCAGTTCGCCGATCTCAATCCCACTGAGCATGCGTAGGATTTCCTCGTGAGAAGAGCTTTCAGTGATCTTCCCCAAAATTTGAACACGGAACAAGAACTTTTTTCACATCTTTCCGGAGTATGGAGCGTTATTCCACAGGTGAAAATTGATAACCTCATACTCAGTAGGTATACCATGCCGATGTAGAGCCGTCGCTAACGCCTAGGGAGGTCCAACAGATTTTTAAAAAGTTGTTAGGAATATTTTTTTTACGTGTGCGTATTTTTTTTTTTATTACAGTAATTATTTTTATCACTTTTGGCAGTATTTAAGTTTTTCTCGATAATTTTTAATTTGGTCTCGAATTTCCCGAGACTCCCGGGACTGGCTTTGAAAATCCGATACTGGTCCCGGGACCAGAAATACCCTCGAGACCGAAATCCCTACTTCAAGCTAACTTCGTCGCACGTTTATTGATAAGTACGCAGAAATACAGAAATAAATCCAAGAAAACAGTTCAAATAAAAACTCAACCAAAATCTTTAGCACGAATACCGTTTCCATCCCTCCAAACACAACGGCATCGTTGAAGGAGCGTCTTACCCACAAATAATTGGCCTACAACATCCACTTGCCTGCGGGGATTTTCGGATTAAACTTTATTACATCTAAAAAAAAAACTACGTCAAGGCGAAGACCTATTGTTGGCGCGTTGCCCTTTGTGACAATTCTCTATTTGTACGAGGATTTCAATCCTTTTAATGTGAGAGAACCTGGAACATGCTCATGTTAGTTCAGTGAAGAGCATTGTGTCATTTGTCGCGTTATTTTAGTGATATAGGTTGAAGTAATCCAGCTGTTTGTTGACATGGATAATGAATTTAATGGTATTTATTTAATCAAAAGGACATTGAGAAATGTAGCATATAAAAGATTAACTACAGTCCATAAGTAACAGCTTTTGATGAAGAGTTATTTCGCATAGTCTGTTCGCTTTGTGTATGATTTCAGAATTCAATTTCTCGAGTTGCGACATATCAACATACATTGGTTTCAGCTACAGATGTTCGTTTTCAGTCAGAATGTGTGCAAAGACTATACAAACTATGCTCTTATTAATTTGAAGCTTTTTTGCATCAGTTTTGTAGGAACTGTCGGAAAAAGCGACTAAGGCATTGTAAATGCGCCGCCGCGCCGCCAGAGATACGAATGCGCACATGGATAGATAGTTCCTATGTGTTCCAGGGTCAGTAACTGTATCCGCCGTATGTACTATGTAGTGATTACGCTAATATCCCCAAGGATATCACGTCATGGACAGGAGGCAATGGGAAACGCATCATTATACAATGATTTCGGTATTGTGTTCAGAGTTTGCGATGAGCATGAATATGTGAACTGGGAGCCTACCAGCGTCTCTTATTGCAGTTATGTTTAAGACTTGAAATGAATAGTTATCCTTATTCGTAGGTACCAGGATGTTACAGTTTAAAAGTTTTTTTTAAGTTGACAGAATAGAAGATGCCCAAACGCTGCAAAAAAATTTAGTTTACTCATTTTCCTACCATGACGTTACAATTGACAGGACACCTACATCATACAGTTAGCAGAACGTAGACAGTCTACGTGGCAGAATCATTGTAATGTCACGATGGAGCCATTACATTAAAATTTGAATTGAAGTGTACTTATATTTGAAGTGTCTCCTGCCATGTTATCGCTATAGCCCATTGTAGTTCACTTGTTTGGTCGTTTAGCAGACCAAAATCAGTCATGATTTAGAGACTTTCCTTAAGAACGGAATACGATTCATAATAAGGATTCATAATGAACCGTTTGCTTGACGCTGGCAGGTGTGAAAGAATTTTTCAAGATAAAAATTCGTAGATAGGACTAAAACTAAACTTGTAGTTTCGCATTGCAAATTGCAATGCTATACAAGTTTTCATACAATAGAGAACTAACTTTAACAAAAGCGTTACGAAATCTCATGTTATTCTTACTACGAATCATTACTAACTTAACCTTTCTCCAAGCCTATTTAGATCTCACATACGACTGAACTGTATTTTTAATTCTTATGACAAATACCTACCACTTCAAACATACATAACAGAACACAAATACTCCATCCTTCACCAACTCCGTGCATCACTCCACGTCACTGCAAGTCCTTTGTCCCCTTCGAGTCCTCCGCCTGAGAGTGACGTGAAGAGCGAGGCGAATCAATTTCCTGCTCTTACTGCGTACACTTCACAACCACTTGGTGTTTTCAAATGCTATGGTATATGAAAGATATTTCTGTTTTCGAAAAAATATTCAACAACCATTTTTTTTATGTTTTTACAAGCTCGACTCTAAGGACCAAACAACAAAATGCTAACTACACCACTAAGGACCAGGAAATTCTAACCACACCACTAATCATAAGTAACCTGTAACAATACCATATAACATATTCGAGCAAATAAATAATTATGATTGTCTTAAATTAAAGAACAGGCTCGGAAGACCTGAAAAATAAAATACCTACATGATTAGCAGTCTGAAAAAAATACCATTGTAATCGGTTTTCTAGAAGTCCCGTAATAAAAGAGGTTTGAAATACATACTTAGGTGCAATGGGCAAGATGGTTTCAAATGAGGATATACCCAACAAATTAATATTAAAAAAAAATCGCCATAAGTTTCGGATAGATAAGTTTTTTATATGCGTGTAAAGCTATCAAAACTCACCATACATTCATAAAGGCCCAAGTATGATAGAATAAGCTTCCAGTCAAACCAGAAGCGGTTGAATTCAGTTTTTTCTACCAGCAATATTTTGAGATAGATCACATAGAAAATCTGTCCGTCGGTTTGATCAAAGTGACGATAGATTGGATGATGTACAACAGGCTTTAAACTTGACTACGGAGTACGGATAGGTACCTATTAGGGACTCGCTCTAGCTGTTGAGATGCGAATTAAATCGATATGTAGTTTCACGAAGAATTTGCCATTTTCACTCCTGTTATAAATTATTAACTATACAGGTAGACGACATGGTTGGGTTACTTTTGGATATAATGGCCGATTCTTAAAAAACTACTTTCAAAATGTGTTTATATTACATGTTGTATATTATTATAATCAATTCAAAATCAGTATGACCAACCTGAAACAACTACAAAACATAATAATATTATATACAATACAATTTTTATATACGCACATCGTTTCCCAGCACTACAAAGGGGCTTATTTATACAATCCCACAGTAAATGTCATTGTACACGTGACCGTATCACAATATGCGACAACGCCCAGCCGTTTGTACTAAATAAATAGCCCACACGCTACCCACTCTATTTTACATGAAACTTCAAAAACATGTGAGGTTGACACTAAGCGCTTTTCGTGTCACATTCCCCCCTTTTGTCCCTTTTATAATATCTTAATTCACACCCCTAGCGATTTAGAACGGTCAACCTAAAATGAACTCTAATCACTCGTGTTTAGAATTAAACTTTGAATAAAGAACGTAATCCTTTTACATGTAAATCCGTTTACGAATGTCATTCAAATATGGAATTTGTGAAGTTAAATATAAAGTTGAAATTCTTGTACCCTGTTTGTTGGTTACCCAGGGGTGTGCATACTTGAAAGCAACGCTAAGCAGGGTTGTCGGTGCGCTTTGTAATTAATACATAGGATGGCGCCATTGATATGCCAAATTGCCAATTGTGTGCCAACAAAGGATTTTTTTATTGAAAGGGGTGCGTGTTATTATTGAAACCGATGTTAAGCTGAAATAGATGTATTAATTTGAATTCTTAGTTTCGTTAGATGATGTCAAAACAGAGATTAAAAAAGGGACAACTAAAACATAAAAGAGTGGTAATGATAGTACCTAGTGGTAAGAGGTTCAATAAATTAAATTGGAATTTATAAAACTACTATTAAACAGAACTATTTATTTATTTGATTTCAGAAAACATTATATCAATTTTTCAAAGTTTTGAGTATTTAAAAGTTAATTTCTTATATTGTAAAATTTTTGATTTGTTTTAAGAAATGCAAACACTTGCTTGTAAGACTAAACGACGTCGCTATATGAAAATTATGACGAAATCAGACAATTAAAAAATAATTAAAAAATACATCTAACTCGTTGTACGTCCAGTTCCATAGTAAATTCAAATTCTTAAAAGTAAATCGCATCCAATAACAATACATTTCAAACTCATTCTGAGTTAAGCTCGCCTTTGTGCATATATATTTTTTTAATTGTTTATTTTTTTGTATTTCAATATTTTGTGTACAATAAAGAATAAGAATAAGAATACATTTCTCAAGTATCACAATTTAGCGGTTAGCAAAATTGCTTGCTCCAACATCTATCCCGTAGGAGTTTCGGGACAGCCACAAGGGAAAGTCAGGGGTTGTACAAGATAGTGCCTGCGTATTCTCACAGATGGCGCTGTTACCTGAATCGTATGTAGAGTCCACTCGAGTCAGTTCAAGAATGTTCCGAAAGATGGCAGTGAAACGAATATGGCACTGTGGACCCCACATATACAATCATACTTGATCGCGATCCTAATTAGGAACCTTCAGATGACTTTCAGAAAACTCAAAACTGAGCTGATTTGAGGATCCAAAGTTCATGAAATTCCATATTTCTAGGCTTTTTCAAGTGTGAATAAAATTCCACGAGTTTTCCAGGTTTTGCAGATGTGTGTAAGTAGGTACAGTGGTAGGAAAGTGGACTGGGATAATCAGGATTTATCCTTTAAAGAAATAACGGAACTGATCATGCATCTGCATCCATTACAATAACAGGCAAGCGGGGCTTTGCAATAAGTCTGAATAATCTGGATTGTCAGATAGTCCATCAGCTTTCTTTTTTAAATTATAAATTTGTTTGCCTTTGGCAACCCCTCACCTAATGGTAAGTGAAGATGATGCTTATGAAGAAAATCCATTACTTCTTCTAACTATTCCTGACTATGTGCTAGTTTTCTATCTAGTGCTTTTTTCCATGACACATATCAAGCTATACATTTTCAGTATAAGCTGGCCTCTCATTGTACGGAAAGCCAATGCCAGGTCAGGTTCCTAGGTAGGTAGGTAGGTAACCTACTTGGTCAATTTTCAATATGCCGAAATAGAATAATAATAAATCTAACTCCCCATAAAATCTGTTTGACTAGTCAGATCGACCCATCCAAAATTTAAGTGCTAGACACTTGTCGGTATAGCAATTTCCATCTTGTTCTATCCAATGCTAAATCTTTTTATTCTTTAAGTTTCTACATTTGCATTTTCTTTCAGTTGATCATAATACTTTCTCCTTGGTTTTCGTCTTTTTCTTTTTGCCTCTATTTGTCCTTCTCTAACTGATATAATAAAACCTATCATTTTTAAACAAGTGGTCAATTATGCTTCTTCTTTTTAAAACGCTTTTATTAGCTTCACCTAACTATGTAAAAAAATCTTGGAAGTTAAATTTGACCCACTTCTCGGTTTCCGATTGAGCTGAAATTTTGCATACCTACACGTTTAGTTTGGATGACAAAAGCGTTTTCTTTATTTTTTTTAAACTATAATAAATTTTATTATACGTTTTAAAATTTGTCTTTTCTCTTTTACCTTTCTTAATATTTCTTAAGTGGTCACTTTTTCAGTACAGGAAACTATCGACGCCAACACCACATTTCAAATTCTTCTAGCCTTTCTCGATCTCTTTTAGTGAGGGTCCATGTTTCACAAGTGTAGGTATAGGGCTATGCTCCATATATTATGTTTTGTCTTGACGTAGGTACGAGGAAGTAATTGCTAGTTAGTAGATATGTATGCAAAATTCTAAATTCACGATTTACCCGTGGCCTGATATTTGTAAACGTTCAGACAAAACAAAACATGAACCTAATTTTTTCAGTCTACTGTGCTACCCCAAATTCCTGGAAAGTGGATACCCTATTTAAAACAAAACAAGCCGCTATAAGAGATAGAGCGTCTTAGTTATTTAAGTTCATAGATATCCGTATTTCCACAAGAAACAACGAAAATGATATTTTTTTAGTTTTATTGAAGTATCAATCGTAGGCGTAGATCAGTTAAACGTCTCTTCGTGAAGCATCAAATATTTAATTCCGCTACTACTCGCTAGATGGCGCTAGCATGATCAAGTAATGTTAAAAATATAAAATTGAAGTTTTAAGAAATAATCCACTTTATAGCAGTTTTATATTGATGAAAACGTACCAAAATATTTTGATAGACAGAAAACGGGTAAAAAAGAACATAATCTACCAATAGATATTAATAAAGTTGGATAATTATACTTTGATGTAACTAAAGCTTATTAGACCCAATGAACCGTACTTAATTACAACATAATTGCTTAAATCTGTCAGTTTTAATAAGGTTATTAAAGCTATTTCAATTTACTACAACAAGTTAGTATTTATTTCTGAACGGTGTCGTGCCAATGTACTAAGCCAAGCATTTCCGACTCCACAAAACTTGTAAAAATAACTCCCTATAAAATAACTTCAAAATGCACATCAAATCACGGTACGAACTACCTATTTTAAGTATACCCAACTATCGAGTTAGTTTTGATGTTATCATAACGATAAAAACTATAAAAGTCACCCCTAAAATAAATCACCTATCAATAATGATACCGCAAAACAACCAGCATTTACATTAACTGGGAGGACAATTTAAAAAAAAAGGGGCAGTCAGGTAAAGGCCTGAATACACTTTGCGATAAATGACTACTGTCATGCCTGTACGCCGAAGGGGTAGGTAAAGTTGGCTGTATAGCCTGCAGCAGTCGAAGGCGATGGTAATTTAAGATGATATGATAGGTAAGGGATAATGTAGGGGATAATTCTAAATCCAAATCTGTGCGAATCCATATTTCCCGATCTTAGAGTCAATACTGGACCTTAATACGCTCAGCCGCACATGCGGCCATTAAACCAATTTTGAACGACAAACGTAGATAGGCTTTATGACACCTGAGAACTGTTGACCAATAACTAACAACACGGCAGAAGCGCAGTTGCTTCAAAACTTTACGACCGTCTTTTGTTTTTCAAGAAAGTCAATATCTTTCCCGCATATTAGTGCGATGTTGCAGGTTAAGACTTTCCCAACATTTGTCGCCAAGTGTACACGCAGCTTAATTCTCTAAATAACGTTTAAAGCGGAGTCACGAAACGAATAATGCCAAGCGCCCATCACATTAATAGATTGACGTGCTCAAAACTGTAAAATTACCATTCCGAATGCGATTCAAGAAAAACCTTAAAAAAATGACAGCGGGTGTCCTTTTAACGGTGGTCGGGTTCCGTGAGCCATTCAGGGTTATGAATCATCGTATATTTTCAAAACGCAAGCAACTACCTTCTACATCCTGGCTTAAGAACGGCAGAATCGGTATGATTTATGAGAGATGACAACAAACTGACCGTTGTGGGTAATGGCTAAGACGGAGTTGAGAGGAGAAGACTCAGTTGAAAAGTAGGATTTAGTTCTAGGCCTAGATAACGTTTGGTCTAAGGAGAACCATTGTATAAGTCTCAAAGTTCAGATAGAGTTAGAAGTTAGCAAAGTTAACATAATGAAATAGAAATTTATAATCATTCAAATTCCGTTGATATTCTGTATAGGAGGAATATTAATGCTGCATTTATGAAACAAAGTAATAAGATGCTAAAGATCTAAAACGAAGTATTGCTATTATTTGCTAAACTCATCTCATAATGATCTGGTGTAATAATTCGGGACGACTGATAGAATGTCATCTAAGTATAATCATCTGGTGAAATAATTCGCGACGACCAATAGAAAGATTGGACTAATTCAATCTGTTGTTAAAAGTATCACAAATTTCTTTGTAACAAACAGTACCTCGAGTTACAGCTTAATGACTAAGTGCATATCATTATTTTGAAACGTCATAATGAATATAGTCCCCTGCGTTACTTATTAAGTTTGCAAAGACGAAAATACGTGGCACAAAATACATGCTTGTAAAACGGATTAACACATCTTTATCCTGTATTACCATTTAAAAACACAACTACCACGCGATCAGTAGGTAGTTATTAATATCGCTGACAGACTTAAAAAAGGTCTCTCAAACCGGGTCCCTAAAAAAATAACAAATAGTTACGTTGAAACGAACGATTAGCAGCGTAAGCGCCGGTGCTCACGAAACCATCGCCTTATGAACAAAACATAATTTTAATGAGTTGTAAACGAATAGATATAAGCACGAAGAAACTAAATGAGCAGCAATTTTTTTATAAAAAAATAATATATAGGGGTATTTATTAATTTAGCTTGTATGCTTGTGGATGATAGACTTCAGGTTGCTATAGATAAAGAGACAAATATAGGCAGGTCGAACTGCGCCAGTTTCGCTAGGAAGGATAGGTACACGATGACACACGGTAGACTTAGATCATAATTGATTAGTTCCTGCCGCTGGATGCGCCAAGACTTCGAGACCCAATCTCCAAATCAAGCGGCTAGGCGAAAGTAATGGTAAACCCGATCGTAATATGGAGACTCAGGCTTATCACAGTTACTATAGGTATAAGGTCCTGCAATGCAATAACAAGTTCAGCTCATGGAGATTGACCTACCCAAAAGGCTGAATTTACACCATATTATAGTGTCAATGTTAATACATAATTCCAGTAAAACACAGCATCTAAAGCGGCACTAAGCGTTACTTATGCTAACATAACACAGTACATTATGGAACGTTGCCCGATTACATTGCGATTTATAGCGCTCTCATTCATATCTAGTCTAATGTCCTCATTGCCATCAAACACGCATATTTATTTGGATTTCATTTGTGTTTTGTATATACGTTGAATATAAATAGAATGTTTAAGGATTTCCTTGTAGGGAAATATAGTTTTAAGAGCTATTATTGTAAGTTTAATTGGGATTTGAAATTTGTTTTGTTCTACAATTTAGTTCGGACTATATCAGATTGCGATGGAGGACCATCTCTCCGAAAGCTTCGAGGGCTTCGACAGGCTGAATTGATTGATTCATATGAGTTTGTAGGAGGAACATGAAGGACGTTTAAGATTGAAACGGAGGTATAATAATAATATATTCAGCAATTTAAACTGAGATTTAGGAAAGGATTGTTTGAAAGCCCTCATGAAAGACATCAGAGAACAAGCCAACCGCTAAGTAGACACAAGATCGAGTGACACACAATATTATAAGATGAAGTAAGGATCCAAATGGCAGGCTACAACTAAAGGAAAAAAGCGGTAATTATTACCAAATAATAGCACCGAAGAAACCTTTTCAGATGTTGCGAAAATCAATAGCAAAAGCCAACTATAACCTAACCATCAACCAAATCACAAAACTAAGATTTAAGAATTGAGATGAACATGTTTCAACATTAAAATAAACAGTATTTTTCTGTAAAAATCGCTCTACCCTCCATCACGCGACAGTTTGTTTATGGAACACAAAAATGGTGGATTTATAACATTTTTAACATTCAGATTTCACATTATAGCATCAGCATTTTGTGTAAGCAGTGCGACACGCGATTAATAATGGCAAACGATTTATGTGTAACGAATTGTATAAATGAAACAAATGTGTAGTTGTAAGCTGTTTCAACTTTAAACTCTTCATCTTTGAGATTTTCTTGAGCCTATCTTGGTTTAAGAAACTATATTGTCCACATAAAGGACTTACATTTGAACAATATAGTAGAACTGTTTTAGTTTTAGTCAATGCAATGGGAAATCCACGCTTCCTCAATGTTATGTGTGTACAAGAAGATGCTGTTTAGAATTAATCTAATAGTAACATAATTACAAAGCCTGAGTATGACATCTACATTGTGAGATATTGCATATTATTCACAATCGCAAGACTACAAAGCAAAGGGATTAAGGATTATTCCTGATATTAGATTTTGATTGTAACTATGGAAAAGTTTTTGTATCTATTTATAATTTTAGGATTGAAGATAGGTTTGGCTCGTAAGTACGGTTACAGGTTCATATGAAGACAGTTCTTTCTATCCATTAAAACCGCTCTAGGAATCGACTGAAGTTTTAACAAAGCATTGTTAAAACTAATACTGCTTACCTTACCTAACCTTATTTGCTTATTATCAATAAAAATATAAGATTTATGTTTGCTATAGATAGAAAAACTACAATTGCCGATATTTTCAATGAAACTCAACATGCAAAGGATTACGAATAATTCTTAGTAGGTTCTTTGTCGACACAAGTTTGATCCTCCATATATTTTTAAATACACCATACATAGATAAGGATCAATACGCAAAGATTAC
This sequence comes from Allophyes oxyacanthae, assembly GCA_932294325.1. Classification (NCBI taxonomy): domain Eukaryota; kingdom Metazoa; phylum Arthropoda; class Insecta; order Lepidoptera; family Noctuidae; genus Allophyes; species Allophyes oxyacanthae. The sequence continues at coordinate 11,016,779 of OW028628.1, forward strand.
GTTTTACAGCTATCGATAAATTCAATGGAGAAGCGAGGGAGGTTAAGAAAATTTATAACGGAAGCCACGTAAAATACTATCGAACGATTCCATCGGGCCGTAATCGGCCGATTTTTATTTTTATTCTACGGTTCACAAAGTAAATGACTGTTTAAATATTCAAAATTTGCCTACCCCTTTTATTGTCACGGCACGGAGCGACTTCCGTGAGCGATAAAACTATGGGAGTATTATAAGACTGATTAAGGTGCGGGGTTTAGTTCAAATCATTTGGCTATTGGAATGAAATATCAATACGTGCCAGTACGACATTTATTTAATAAACAAAGTTCCCTGATTTCCTTGTCTATTGAAATGCTTGAGTTGAAAAGGATTGGTGCAGCTTCCTTTGAAATACAATAACCAGTCAGTCCTGCCAACCCAGAAGCTTTAGGTCTTGCAGTAATGTCTCTAGTGATAATCAGTCAGATGTCTATCTATACGAACAAAGCTAAAGCCCTAAATCCCGATATGAGGTATTCTTGGATTAGATTTGAATGTCCAAATCTTTCTAGCCTTGCCCCAAACTCATTAGTCTTTTTTACTTCACTTGGTCTTTAGCATCCTGAGCGGTCAGAATAAATGAATAATTCATAAAATATCAAAACATTTTTCAATCGCTGCACTTCAATCGAGTGCGTTGTCCATAAACCGTATTTATCGTTAGGACATGATATGGTTCGGGTTGGAAAAACGCTGTGTTTCGACATCCACCATTAGCATACGGGCCGACACCGACACGGCTGTAATGGGATGTTTCAGCCCCATATGTTTACATAGCATTATGAGAGAAAACTACGTTTTTTTGTCTTTTAAAAGGACAAAGGAATAGAAGGAATGTCGCTGCGTTATTCCAGCTTTTTAAAACTGACTTGTTACTACATGGTCATATTTCCTCCTCCGTTTTAGGATTATAAAATATACTATTCAGATTTTTAAAGGTTCTATCTTAAACTACAACCACGGGAAGATTTGGGGGTAACCATTTTTTGGCAAGAAAGCCGCTCCGTGTAAATCTAGGAACTCATCATATTAGGCATGAAAGTACTGATTATACATCCGATGATACTGGCAAGAATGATTGCAAAGAGAATAAAAAACTATAATTATTTTGGAATCCAAAATCAAAGAAAGATAAGTTGCATCAGATTTTAGAGCCTCCATTTTTCTTAAGCAGTTTTTCAGTGAGGGTGGTCCTATTAGTAGCTAAGTCCACACAGTCATTATTCCTCAAATGGGTATAGCAAATTAGTGGATAAAAAGCGCTGATGAATCACAAGCACATTTGCTTATTTGCGGAGCCACAGGATCTGCCTGACGTATGAGTGGGTGCTCAATTTAGTTAAACGCTGGACTGGTCCTTGATTTCAGTTGACGATGTTGGATCAGGAGACAAGGATTCTTAGTAATAAGTACTTACTAGCCCGACGACAAACATTCGCTACGTAAGTTTTTCTAAAAGTATGATTGTTTAGGGTAAGTATGAAAGTTACATTTTTCTGGCAATATAAAGTCTCCAGTGACGATTAAACTTCGCTTTGTCTATGCAAGCGGAACGCAGTCAACAAAATACACTCCATTTGAGTTAGTAGACATTTGGAAAAAAATGTGATTTATCTAGTAACATAACATAACACGCAAAATTTATTTATAGAACCATTGTACACAATCCCAACTCTTATCCATTAGAATTAGAATACAGGCTTCAAAGAGCATATACTGAAGCTAGAAATAATTTGTCAAAGAATAAACCAATTAAGAAAAATACATTTTGATAAAAATGCCAATCCAGTAAATTATAAGAGTGGAGATTTCGTTTTAATTAAGAATCAGGTAAGAGATAAGTTAAATAGAATTTTGGATCACGTGTGCGGTGTGTATTGTGAATTTAACGCGTTACCTAATGCCCGATCTTTCCAATGGCTAAGCAATACTAACTTTTGTCTTAGGGTGCTGCCTATCCACTTTATACATGAAGCTGTAATACGATGAAATGTAATCTATGACTCGCCTGTTAACTGACTCAGGAGATGTGATAGAATTGGCAATTTGAAGCATAAACTACACGACTGAATGTCTGTTTATCCCAAGAAATTATACCGTAGATTTGCATAAAATGTTATGCTTGAAGAGCGATAAGCAATGAGTCTTGGATTAAATCACAAGGTGGCGTTAGTTACCGTTCCTAAAGGAGAGAGAATCTAGGGAAACCTGTACCTTTATATCGTAAATTCCAATCAGGTCAATGACAACACGAGATCGCTGAAACTGAAAATGTTATGTAACATGATGTTTTTTATTAGTTTTGTTCAGCTAAATTAAACAAACACTTGACGTCAGCGTCACACAGCGCAAAGTATGAGAGAGCAAAAATAAAGCTTCCAATGTAGGTTACTTGGCACTCTACACGTAACGCGAGTAATTGGCACTCCAAATTTGTTACCATTCCCTCCAATAAACGTATCGATCTATACCAATCCTAGGTCTACGACACCCCAGCTCGAACACCCGGAAGCGAACGAAACGAAGGGAATCATCCACCGCGTATAAATTTCTATGCAAATGAACCGGCGAAGAGCGACGTCGTGGCAATAATCGGACGGCGGCGTCGTAAATAAAGTTTACGACGCGACGACATCGGCGGCAACCCTTGCCGGGAATTAACGCGACGCGGGAGGTAACCGATGCTGGATTGATAAACCCGACGACCGCAGGGCTGGCCCACGCGCGTAAAACTATCTACACGGTTATACACCTCACCCACATTACGAATTTACGCATAAGACCATAAAGTAACGATGTTATGAATAAAAAATGTTGAGCTTCAACGTTCTTATTCTACGCCGACGGTTGGTTTCCCACCGGCCCTGGACGTACGCGATGCAAATTAGGCTAATTGACATTAAGATTGAGAGTAAGCAACTGCGGAGGCCGATTTATGCACGCGGCGGCATCGGGAGAGGTGTGTCGCCGGAATAGAGCGGGCTCAGCAACGTCCCGAGCACACATTAAGATCGAGATTAAGCAAAAATATACCTGCCATATTGAGCATCCAGAGGATAGCTACGGCTGGATTTTATTCGATGTAATCACATATTCACTGCTATAAAGCTTTGATTACGTCATATACGAGTTTATTTATGTTAACACCGGCATAAAAGGCTGCGTTGAGAGTGGAAAATATCGTGTACAATGTATTCATATTCACATAAATATTTGTAGCGTCTGACATTGTAATCAATTGGCTATTTACAATAAATTTCAAGAGAAAATTGTACCAGCGATTTTGTAATAGCATAAAACATATTTTTCATATCTTTACGAACAATACGAACCAGGCGGATTCAGTTCATTCGTGTGACAACGGTTCGGAGCGAACGCGTCGTAGATTCCGAATTCTAATTCAATTTAGCAAAAGGGTTGCCAGCTACGCGGAACGAAAAAACTGCGGGAAAAGTAAAGGGAGAACGAAGAAGGGAGAAACGAAATTCAAAGACATGTCTAGGGGCGGCGGCGTGTCACGTCGCGCGCGGTTTACGGGACGCACGGGTAATTGATGCGTTCTGGATTAAGATAGCTTTTTAGGTGTCGTGAAGAGCAGCGATAGGGTGGAGAAAGGTACTGCAAATTCCTTAATACCGCAAACATCGGCGTGATTGATGACGATTCAACTCATTTTTGATGCCATTAAAATATAAGACAGATAAATTTAACAAAGCTTGAAGGCATAAGTCATTGTGTTGTCATAATGCACCCGGTTGCCGAATTCATGGAACCGTCAAAACTTTTCCTTTTCCTCGAGCTTCCGTGTTCGGTTCCCAGGCGGAGGCAGCCGCGATTGAGCCGTCAAAAACGCTGACACGAAGAAAATTGGGCGCGAAATTTTCGTGACCAAAAATGCTGGTGGAGGATGAAACCCGCCAAAACCATATGGCTGGCGGTCGACATTTCTCACCAAATGTCAGGGGCGTTTTAAAATGTCAACAGAATTGTTTCGAACTTTAATCACAGCGAACCAACACGACAATTTCGATGAAACAAAAGTTTTTTTAGCTTTAAACAATAGACATGATGATAGACTGATAAAATTTTACAAAGTTGTGTTAAAATTGCTAGAAATATTTGTATGTTTTTTTTAAACTGATACATTTTCACAGCTTTACATCAGTTACGTAAAAACGCTGACGTGTTGGACACGAACTACTAATTAAATCAACACGGCAAAGTAGGATACAAGTTATTAAGAGTATGAATATGAACTAATAAGCGATATGAAATTCACCTATTTCATAATTTCAGGGTGTGATTTGCTGCAACATGACTATTGTATTATATTGCACCTATTCTGCCTATTGTAATGGTCACGATATTATCCTCCTCAGATGCAATGCAATGGATGGTTACGTGGCATTATTAAATAAGGAAAGGTAAATCTAAAAATATAATAGGTAATAAAAATTGTTGCCATTTTTATATGTATTTTATAATTACGATAATTACACACACGAACAATTGAAGAACGAAGTTGCCACGTCAAAAAATTTGCCATCTGACTTGTACAAAAAGGATAACTTTACACTGACGGGAAATAAATTATTGAGTTTAATGGCGATCACAATTCATAGATAACATCTCTATTGTGAAAAACACAAAAACATATGTAGACTTGACTGGTGCGAAATAATCGAGCTCACTTAATAAGCCATTAGTTCCATTAAGTATGGAACATCAATAAATTGATACCTTTATGGAATGAGAAATAAAATTGCTCATAGACATAGATAATAAGCCAACATCGCAGTTTTTATGGGTTCTTAAATGTACCTAATTATAGGAAAAAAAATTGCTTTTGTAATGTAATCACTAATTAAATATTGTAATTTAAATGTAATTAGTTATTAAAACTGTTATAGAAATCCTGTTTGAACTGTACCTAAGTTAATTTATTGTTTCCAGTTCTGTATCTATAGATGCACCCCAAATGCCTTCTACCAGCTCTGCACAATATCCAGAGAATGGCAACCTTTAATTTGAAAAGTTCATGGTAAGTTTAGCAGCGTCATCTGGCTTGACTCCAGAGCTAACACATCAGTAGGCACTCGAATGTAAAATAAAGAAACCTGATAAATGCCGTAACTTTTCTTTTAATCAATAATTGCGTAATCTTACCCCGTTTTAAACAAACTCCTTCCTTAAAATTACACGACAAAAGAAACTTCATAACAATTACTCAAGCAACGAGTACCAGGATAACATAAATTGAAAGTATTACACAATTAAACTCCCTACTCCCCTTAATCCGATTTCCAAACGTTAGTACTTTGTTCGAGGAGCCCCGATGATGTAACTCATCGAATTTCGAATTTCGCCCACTTCCGTGACGAAATATTTCGGTGTACCTATCGGGGAAGTTCGAGTGTGTACAAGTTTCGGTGTAAAACTGCATCACAATGACGGGTTGCACCGATGGTTTGGTGTAGGTTTGTTCGTGAACATTTTTGGGATATTGGATGTGATTTGTATGTGAAAGTAGTAGGGAAGAGAATTGAGGTAAGTGCATGGATCAAAATTGTGCTTGAGTATAATATAAAAGATGGTAAACATCTAGGAAAGACCAGCCCATGTCCTTCCTTTGGTGCAGTAAGAGATTACAATGTGCTATAATCAGATGCTAATTATCAGACAGATGATCAGTCGTGTAGAGTTTTGGAGTTTCAGTAATACTTTTGCTGTTTGAAAACATGGCAGATCGTATTTTAGTCATGGGGCGTTTACTAGCTGATTTTAAGCATGGAGTCTTGCAAGCATCGAGTAAGTATGACTCTATCAAAACAACGAGGTTACTTCAAGGACCTACACAGGATCATTTTTATATAGTGCGCATAGCTTGCATAATGATTCAGTGTCCGTTCCCAAATGCTACCGAAGTAGGTAATAAAATTCACACGAAAACAAAATAAAAATTTGATTTTGTACGGCTTGCGCTAGTATATTATGCGTGTCCTCCACACTAAGACGAATTTTCGTTTTGTTTTAAAATGGGTCCCAATACTGCGGTTGTATTTAGGAACAGGGGGGCTAAAAAGGCCGCTTTAGATGAATCATAATATGATTCATATTACTAATGTCAAAATATCTACTTAATTGACGACTCTTAATGTCATCCGCATAAGGTTCATATTCAGTAATCATCTGTTTGACAGTTACTAAGCAGATCATTAGATGAATTGCTCAATGTGGCCTTTTTAGGCCCCCAGAACTCAGCAAATTATGCGCACCACATAAAAATAAAAATACATCCTGTTTAAAAAAATCCTTGCCCTCACCAGCCCAGAAGTTACATAACTTCTAAAATATCAGCAACGTCTCTATCCTTAGGAACGCGATCGCATGCAACAAATGCATTCAGTATTGGTGAAGCGCAATTTTCGTGTTAGGCTGTTGGATATTGTCGTGCGACAGTCGGGCCATGATTTATTTGTACGCTCCGGCCTACAAGCCTTGGAGGCACGCAAACACTTGTGATCAATTGGCGCTTTTGGCGGTTTTAAAGGTAATATTTGGTAACGGAAGTAGTTCTGGGACATCGTTGATGCATACGGCGTATTCAAACTATGAGCAAACATGTGCAAGCTTTACAATCGAATAGGTTGAGTGTTAGGTGTCACAGAAGGAAGACATGTCATTGCGCTATTTTAACACGCTTTTTAAAAACTAAGAACCATCTAGTATGAACCCCAGTTCGCCCCGGATCTTGGGGGGCAAAACGAATTAAACTACCGTAGATTGGAAGTTACGAAGGAGCATTCTTGCCAACAAACAATCGGTACTGATCTGCTTCTTAGTCGAAGGAAGAAGAAAGAATTCGATAATAATCGACTTTCAGTGGAGATCACGATCAGCCATGGTGTTGATCTATAAATCAACAACCTTCAGAAGGCAACTGGAGTAGATTGGACCCCGAGGGCTGAAAACCGTGTGTTGTGGAGTGCCAAGGAGTGCCTATGTCCAGCAATAGTTGCGGAAAGCTAAGTTGATTGAAGAATCTTTCCGCCAAGATATTCACAGATACGCTATCTTCTCTTATCGAGTCGGCACGAGCAGCTATCACAAGGGGATTGCTTATGCCGTAGTGGAAATATGAGCGAGTCAGCAGTGGTGGTATCGAGCGAGGGTGACTGCCCAGGGTGCACCAGACGAACTTAGGTGTAGTCACTCGGGGAGGTTCCTTCCGTCCACCCCTTCACGCCATATGAAAGCGTATAACTACACGACAGAAGATGAACTCAAACTCAAATCTTTATTGGGTTCAATGTTCATAGGTAGAATATTATAAGCAGTACTGATGAAGTAAATCCAGAACTTGAAACTGCTCCATACAAATAATTCAATATTCCATAAACGATAAATAAAAAATAAAACACTGAACAAAGACACAAATTTAAAAAAAAAAAAAAAAAAACAGGAAATGAGTCTCAGGATAAAGGGGCTATTGTATTGTATAAGCGATAAATAAATAAATTACTCGACTAAATGAATGGAACAGATGTTTTTTTTAGATTTCATGTTTTTACTCACAGTAAAAGTTGTTCATAATAATGAGTACAATAACGCCTTAAAGCAGGTGTCCTGGGGGTTACTACAAACTCTAGCAGGACAGAACTTGAACTGCCCAGACATTTCCAGTATGGGCTGACCTCGCACTGTATAGGCTTTTCGTACAATGAAAGGTCAGCTTATACTGGAAATGTTTGGGCAGTTCACTTCCTGCCCTGCTTTAAGAGCTCATAGTAAGCCCTCTGTTTACATATATATATATATATATTTTTTTTTTTGTATTATACGTCCTGTAACTATTTTCACCTATTGTTCTCATGATTCCCAGCCAAGAATAGGCCCAACCTTTAACACCCATGTTGTTACATGCGGAGGGATTAGGTCAAGACAATAGGCACGTGTGTATTACGGTGCGCTAAGAACAAGATACTGTGATTACCGATCCACCTACCAAACTGTGATTATAGCGTATAACCTTGTCTACATTTCTTCTTTTCAAACTCTCCTCTCGCAGGTCTGCTGGAAGATATTTCTTTAGAAATGAGCAGTACCTTTGTACTTCATATCTGTGCTCCTACTTCATATTTCTCATAGATATTATGTGTGCATTAATTGTTAAATAAAATAAATAAATAAAATCTTTTTACTGTAGTGATTTGTTCAACAGTGAATGAACGGACTGATATGTTGAACGTTAAAATATGTAGCTCATCTTCTTCATAAACTGAATTAAAGTGCCACAAACTTATCTGACCCGGTTGTGGCGTTGCTGCCGTCGCTTTTACCAATGTCATCTTCCTACAAAAATGACATTTTGAAGTCAATTTTGTTCTGTAGCAACGTTAGTTCCAATTTTGGTCACCGGGTCAGATAAGTTTGTGGCACTATAGTATACTTTGTTAACGTACCTTGCTCTTGTTGCTGCCAAGCCAGTGCTCCGCAGAGGAGCGCTAGTGTCTTCCCCGAACCCGTTGGACTTTCTAAGATGCAGTTCTCTTTTTTCTTGATACCGGTTATGATCTGAAGTAATAATATGATAACAATGAGTTAAACTATAGAAGTGTCATACTGTAAAGCATCACTTGGAGTGACCGCAGAACAATTTCTTTTAAAATTGTGATGCTTTTACCACAGGCCTGGAGTGAGTCCCGATCTCTTTAAAGATTTATTGTACTCATCATTATTAGCACCTTTTACTACGGGACTAATGATGAAATCACAAAAAAAATAACTGCTGTTCCATACAAATAATTAATGCTTGAACAATAATATATACATATTATTTAAAAATATTTCCAAATTATTGTTAACTTTTGATGTGTGTTTTTTTTTTTTTTTTTTTTTTTTTTTTTTTTTATCCTCTCTCTCTTATGTTGTCAATGTGTCTGTGCCGAATAAATGTTCTTTTCTTTCTTCTTTCTTTCTTTCTTTCAAATATACTACTTGTGTAAATTTATGGGGCAGTAGATAAATGTTTACAGAATTCCGGTTTGGTTCCATAGTAAACGTGGTTCATACAATATCCCCTTAAAGGGATCAGGACTAGAAAGTAGGACCTTGTATTCTATTAGCTAAGTATGTAGTCTAGAGGACCAAACATTCATATTAAGCTTATGATTAATTTGGTAGAAGAATATGATAATAATCACCTTGGACATCAACGCCACCTGACTGCCATAGGGATCAACTGGTAGCAAAACATTAACACCTGCAATCATTCTATTGAAAACAGCTTTCGGTGCCTCTATAGGTTGGTTACTAACTTTCGGAACAGTATCATTCATAGTCTGTTTTTGGGGAAAAAAGTCTTTGATTGTAAATTTCTTTTGCTCTCTTTTGGCACTTCCATTTATATTGTTTGATGAAAATAATGATTTAATAGCAGTGTTCTTCTTAATAATAACTTCTGGCAACTCTTCGTCGTCAGATATGAGAGTATTATCAACACACATGTTTTGTAATTCCTCATCACTCTCGAATGAAACTATGCCCTCCAAATGATCTGTTGGAACGGTTTTCGAGCAACCAGGCCCACTGAAACTGTCATCGTCGTCGGATATCTCAATATATGTAGCCATTATTCATAAAACACACAAAATAGTCACTAATCACACTTCCCGCGCTTTGCTTGGTAACTTCGTCGCAACATTTCGCTTAAAGTTTATCGTTTTAACTCAGCATTTCGATGCTTTTACACACAAATAGGATATTAAAACAGTTTATGATTCATTTACATCGTTCATACCCATAAATCTTATTTTATTTATAAACAAATAACGAAAAGAAACAAAATCACATCCACCGCAAATAAACAGCTGAGTCGATTGTCAGTTAGTTGTCAGTGTCACCGTCAAATGTCAAACGTAGCGTTTCAATACGTGCGACAAATAGGCATCTCATATTTTAAACATGAACGTTAGATAGAGAGAAAAATAGCAAACAAGCAGAATCAAGCCGAATCAAGCGTATGAAGAAAAGAAGTTGAGATATAATATAAATAATATAACGTCTGCGAACTCAAGTCTGTGCGTCTGCCTAACTTTTCTTATATCAATCATTCGATGGTTTTCGATTTTGTATCTTCAGCATCATCACACCTGTATTCCCTGAAGGTATAGGCAGAAGTGTCAAAATACTGCTGTGAACCCATATTTTGCCGATGCCGTAATAAGTCCCATGTAGCGGGTTATTTTATTTCAAACTAAACTAAAATAAATAGGTACATACATAAATAAGTAAAGGGGGTCGATGGGGAGTTTGATGAGTGAGTAAAATAAAAAGTAAATTTAAAACATGGACAAACTATATTTTTATTTTCATATTTCTTCTACAAACTTGTGTTGGCATGGACGACACTTTCGGCTTTCGCATTTCTTTTAATTTTTGAGATTGCTGACAGGTCAATCTGAAATAGAAAACCATTATTTTTCAGTGCAAAAGTTAGTGTAATAAGGGCGAAATTTCCTCTAAAATAAAGCTATGAAGTAGGTTGATGTTCATTGAGGATTTTTTATTGTAGGGATAGAATCACTGCACGGAGAAATTTCGAGCATTTTGCCTGTCTAGCTGGTGGATATCAAAACCTCGAGGGCTTGAAGGCACCGTGTGCATGCAGGTAACGTCCTAAGTGTACCTAATATTAAGCTTTGTGTGTGTGTGGGTTTTTTTGTGCGATGTGAATAAACGCCCGCTATTTCTGTGAATCTTAATAATTGTGGTTGTTCTGCTGTCTCGTATAGAATAAAATTATCATTTTGTCTATTCTCAGCTATAATAATTCAGCCCATTACTATCCACTAGCCCATTGTTGGGCAAAAGCCTATTCTCAGAATGAGAAGTGTGTGTATGTGAAATTTCCGAGCCAGAATCGAACTCAGACCAGCATGGCATTCGACCTAGGTTGCGCTAGACTATTATTGCTTATTTTTTAGGCGCGGCGCAGACGACGCCTCGTAGTCTCGAAGTCCGCCTTCGCTGGGCACTTGTGGAGTAATAGGTACCACGTAGTTTTTGTCCGCCGTTGTTACACAGGATTGCTGTTTTATCGTCGTGGCAAAAAGTCCGTCGTCCGCTCAGCTCCTTGGCTACGTTCAGTAATTCAGTTTTCGGTGCGAAAGTCACTCGGGCGAATGTCGCTCGCTCATCGGGAATAATTGAACGATCCACAACTGCGTTACGCGAGTGACCAATCCGGACCAATCGAACGATTTCAAATTATCTGCTGCTGTATCCTATGACTACAGTCATTGGTCGGTTGATAGCAGTGCGACCGAGTGCGACTTTCACCCTACTAATTCACGGAGTGACCAGAGCGATCGTCCGACGACGCTCGCTCAAATAACTGAACGGTTTAGTGTGATCGCCCGCGTCGTCGAGCGTCGTCGGGCGTAATTACTGAACACACCCCTTAAGCTATACTGTTCTTTTTTCTATACGCCATAAACAAATCTATGAGATTTTTATATGCTTGTTTGTTTGTAATGGATAAACTGAAAAACTACTGGATTGATTTAAAAAAATCTTTCACTAGGAGAATGCTATTGACACTACTACCTTAATTACTTTTGCCGACTCTCACGACTTGACACTGGAGGGGTCACTGAGTAACATAGGCTATAATTTATAAAGATACGTGATAGGTAGGTATATCACGCGGGCACAGCCGCTGGCGGAAGCTAGTTTTTGATAAAATAGATACGGACTCACAATGAATGTTGTGGCAGATCAAAAAATTCCTTGATAGTTTATTCTTTTCCTGCATATCTTTTTATTATAACTCACTATCAGCAAAATAGTGTTTCTGGTTTCACACATCGTCATGTTTTGTGTTGTTGTGGTGTCATGAATATGTATGATAATAAAGAAAATGCAACAGCCCAACCTAACCAGCACATTTTGTTAAAAAAATAGCTTTTTAAACTTTTATTATTTTTATTACATTTATAAGATATTATGTTATTGACAGAATATTGACGGAATGTGATTTTTTTAATAGATTTATAGACCCTTTACTGTCAAATTATTTTAGCATTTTAGTCTATGCATTGGTGCGTGGACGGAGCATACCTTAGATTATGTAAACCCCTAGATGAAGTGACAATGTAACCAGTTTTATATCGGTGTTTAATTTGTGCATGTGTGTGTGAATGTTACCAGATTGAACCCTATTTTCCCATAAATAAAACTGAGATGTATCGAATAGTTCATTTTTTAATATTCATCAATTTTATGCATTATAAACTTAAAACAAAAGTAAAAACTGACTTCAGAAACTAAAAAGTATAAAATAATTTTCTTAAAAAACTTATCAGCTTCTGAAGTCGGGGCCTTTAAAATTCTTCAATGCAGCTAGCTTGATAGTGGCACTGACTTCAGAAGCTGATAAGTTTTTTAAGAAAATTATTTTATACTTTTTAGTTTCTGAAGTCAGTTTTTACTTTTTACTCTTCCAGGCTCTTCAACCTATATGTTAATGACCTCATAGTCGATCTTAGCAGCAAGAGTGTTCGATATCGGGTTGGTGGTGTTTGTATTAACAGCTTTAACTACGCAGACGACATGGCGCTGCTGGGCCCAACTGCAGGATCCATTGGAGAGCTGTTGAAAGTATAGACAATTAAGTTTTTGCATAAGATATTGTTAAGAGACATACCAACCTTGCCTCTTTTGTAAAAGATAGTATTTGTCTATGATTGTCTTTTAGACCTACTTACTATGAGTTACTGTTCTTGTTATTTTTTGTCTGTCAAGTTTGAAATATGTACTGAATAAAATTTCATTTTATTCTTGAAGATAATCTAATTGTTTATCTTATTACTGAATACACAGTTAATCGCATGTGGAGCGTTTACTTGCTTCACAGATATATTTTTCATGACCGGGATAAAATCGATTTAAAAGGAAAATAATCTATAAAATTGAAAAACGACTGAATTTTGTTAACATTTCTGACTAAGGTTCATAGGTTTTTATTTAATAGAAAATTCGAAAGTCAATTCAGATTTCCCGTATTTTTGGGTATTTCAAAGGCCATAAACTGAGCACACTGAATGACTTTTGATTTAGAGGTTATGGAATCAATTATTACCTATAAATTCTTATTAATTGATAATATCGACTTATTTGAATTGTATTATTATTTTTATGTGTATAACGGATATTCACCTAATCACAAACAAAGCAATTTTAGCATATAATTGCAGTAAAACGTACCTGTGAAACGTAACATTACCGGCAGCACTTTTTGTTCGGTTTTAGCATCCAAGGACACTGCAGACCACCATGTTCACATTGATAATATCAAATTATGATTACACTATCAGAAGAACACCCACAACAAGTAATTCAGGCTGTTAAAATTAATTAATTAATAACTTTTGATAGAATAACAACAACCCGACGTCAATTTTGGTTGCAAAATGTCTAAATGACAAATGTGCTCATATCAAAAAAGTGGTTAAACGGCGTTCATTATAGTCTTTCTCGCTCTTTCTACTGACTAATGTATAAGTTCGCCATCCTCTCACACTAACGATGTGTGCGTGTCACTTGATCTTGAGGTTTACATAATCTAAGGAGCATACGGAGAAACCAATGTGTGCCTATATTACAAAACTTTTTGGCGTAATTTGTAGAAGTTTGAAACCAGTCTGGGTCTTAACTGGGGTCCCAACTAATATGGGTAATATTTTATTTGGTCATTGATTCAGTTTCTTTGCCTTCAGTTTTCGCTAAAATTCACTTATACTGGTGGGTAGGTACCTACCTACCACATATTATTTATTCGTAGACTGACCTACGTATTACAAGGATTATGGTGGATTGTTAGAAGAAAAGGAATCATGTTCAATGAACATTTCACAGATAATTATTTATTTATTATAATTTAAAATAAAAGCTATTTATTTAATTTAATTTAAACTAAGAGGCTTTAATTTAATTTAAATTAAAGGCGTTTTATTAATTTTATGTTATTTCATCAAATAGCAAGATTAGGGTTAATTTACGCAATAAATATCTCGATATGAGCAGCAACACGTCCAATACAATAGGTAGATACTTATTATAAATGAATATATGAAATTCACGCGTCTCCGGAGCGCGTCGCAAACAAAACGATCGATCCATGTTTTCTTGCAATTACGAATATTGAAACATTTTATCAGCACTTACTTTATGCGATAGATAGCTATCGAGACGTTAATAAAAATGCATAAATGTATTTTATCGTTCACCCACCATTAACGCTCTGGATATTAGTCAAACTGTCTGGCTGTATGGAGTGTTGCTGTTGCCATCGGTGAACTCCCGCCAAAATTTCGGCGCCATTACACGAGTGAGTTGTCAACCGAGGTTATGGCGCGTTATAATTTGGTTTATAACCCGACACTACGCTGTTTAGGCAGTGCAATTAGTGAATATGGCACGTTTCGCCGTTTTAGTTTCGTTTTGCATTGATATTTTGTAAGTACAAAGTTAAATATATTATTTAATATTATTTTTCAGTAACGATGACGCACAGGCACAAGTGTCTAGGCAACAAATAACATAACATATTGCTACAGGAGAACACCCACACACAGCTTTTATGATTTTTACAAAATAATTTTAATTTGCTGCCGCCAGTCCTGATACCCCAGCCTCATGCGAACAACGCTCTTTATCATATATCTTCGGCTCAGCATGATATGTTCGCTTCTTTTTAGCAGAGGTCTAGAGAGTTTAGTAGAGCTGCATAGGTCATAGCCTTATAGGCCAATGAACTAAATAAAACATCCAACGCCAGATAGAAATAATCTCAGATAAAGGACCAGCTTCGCTAATTATGGAGATGATAGTCTACAACAGTTATGATAAGATTACCATAATTTTATTTTTTTATCAATTTTCTTTTTTCCAGAAAAATAACAGATTAGCAAATAAAAACAAAAAGCCAATTAACTAAGATGTCTACAACTTTTTTTTTTCATTTTGTCGATTTTAAGTCTTACGGGACACTGCCAATCGCCTCATTGTCATGTTCAGATCAAAATGTAAATCACTAACGCAATAAAATAATAAATGCATAAACAATGTTAACTAAATTATGCAAGGGATGGCACCCTATTTTTCGGGCCATTCAACAGTTTATGTCCGTTTTGATACGACTCCTACAAATTGGTATACGTCATAAATTACAGTGTGAAGACGCAGACCTTTCTCCCCTTGCATTGGGGATGTGTTCAAATTGGGATACTTACGTTTGGTACTTTTATTTTTTGAGGATATTTGGTGAATAAATATGCTGTAATTGATCTAGAAAATTTTGTTTGTATGAACTTCTTATGAGTTTGAAAATCTGCTTATTGTATTTATGTTCTTCTAAATGGAGATTTAAAGCATTGTTTACCTACTGCATTGTTTTATTTCATAGATTTAATTAACAGTAAGGCACAGTTGTTTTCTTTTGACTTCCTTCTTGCTAATTCTGCAAACGTAAATTTGATCAACCACAGGATTCTGACCAGTTACTGACTTTCAGAAACCTTTTAGTAGATCATATTATTCATTTATGACCAGAAATAAACTAAAAGTCATCAGATATAAACAAGTTGAACTTTGGCGACCAAACAGTGGCGCGTCCCTCCCAATTATTGACATGCTTTATTGCGTTTCCTATCTGAGGCGCGCTTTTATCAACGTATGTCGCTCCACCCGATACAACCACCAAACTTATCTCTCAAACAACCACACGAAACTCAACTTTATGCCTATGAAATAAGGACTATGAAGCTAGCATGAACTGCACAGTGTTATTTCTACTTAATTTGATGGCAAAACTTTCAGTATCGAGCTCATTTATACTTCCAAACATTATCAGTGGGGGTTCGCGCGGATTCGACGGCCAATGGGCCCTCAAGATTGATATCTTAAAGTAAACATGCCACTGTCTCTATTTGTATACGTTTTATAGCATTTGGCGGACAATAATTTCGGCTTTGTTAATTTGGCCGTTAATCTTGTGTGGAGGGAATTAAAAGTGCAATAAAACTGATAAAATAACAATATGAAGTTGTGTTTCTTTGACACTTTCATAGTTTCGAAGCTATCCGATGTCGAAGCCGAAATAATCCTATCAAGAGAAATTAGTAAAATGTTTTATCTGTTTTAAGGATACGTAAAGTTAGAAAGGGAAGTATGTTGAGAAAGCTGTCTGCTTTCCAAAGACCACCTCTAACTGACATAGCCAGCCCATTTTCTACTTCAGCATGCTGACTCTGCAAGCTATCGGCAACTGAAGTGTAGGGCCAACCCACAGAACACAGAAACCTCTTTTCTGTGTTCTGTGGGCCAACCCCAGCTAGATAGACCACCGACCTGGAAAAGTTAGCTGGGATAGACTGGACACGGAAGGCGGAGGACCGAGTTTATAAGCGCAATTTGAGGGAGGCCTTTGTCCAGCAGTGGACTGCTAAGGCCGAGTTTAATGTTCATTCTCTGTATTGTTACTTTCAAAGTTCTGCTTTTGCAAGCTGAATAGGCAACAGTTGAAAAACCTGAGGTACTCAGTTTCAAGAGAAATAATGACACATGAGTTGACCGACATCGACAGACTGGCTTCCGCAACCCAACTTACTCGACTAGGAAACTAATAAGAATTAAGTGCCTTATACCTACAGATATTTTAATCGTTAATTTTTATTTGATTAAAATATAGATACGGTGTTCGCTCACCGTACTGGCTGCGTGTGACCGCGTTCCTCCGCATTGACGTTCACCAATCACTCGATTCAGTTTGAGCGGCCGTGCGTTATAAATCGACTAAATCGGCTACCCCTAGTCCGACCGCTAGTGTTCCGTGAACTTGACTAATTTCTTTGTTGTTAGGCACACGCATCGCGTTCGTAATCAGTTGATTCTTTGTCACGGACGGTTTTGAAAAAAGAATACACATTGTTGATTCGAAACATGTTTGTAAGGATTGATTACCATTTTTTTAGCATATGTACTGAAATTCTGGTAGGTCTTGATAAAAAAACAACTTTGTACACTATGATGTTCATTGATGACATCATATTCGATGGACGTTTTCTATTGATAGCAAAGGATGTTAAGAACAAGAGTCTAAGTAATAAAGCACTATGGTAACACTGGTAACTAGTTATTTAAGAGTTATCCTGTCAAAAATCAAATTAAAGATAGGAGATCTTTTAGTAGGTATATTACTAAGTAAGTACATTCATAACTGATAAGCAATGGGTAGGTACTTTTCACCCATTTAATCCACTTTGGAAGCCCCATTTACCCCTGCAATAAGAACGCAAGTTGATACCCATACATTTTTAATATTCCATTGTACTTATATAGTGTTGCCCATCGGTGTTGCCCTGTTCAGTGTTCACCAAGTAACATGTTAGTCTCCCCTCTCACATTACTGTTCCCGACACACGTCGCCAGCAAATAATTGCTAAGCTTGACCGAACATAAGTAATTCGCTGCAATGCCGCGTTTCATTTCTATTAATGCAGGTGACATTTCAAGAAATTCAAAAAAAGAACATGCATTCGATTTATGATCATTGTCGAAATTTGTTTGCTTCTTTTCGGTCTATCCACTGCTTGGTGCTTGTTCCTTATGATAATAACGTCATGGTGAAATCTCGTTGGTCTACTCCATACTCATTTCTCATACAAAATTGACATATTATAGCAAGATAATATGAGTGGTTGTCATAAAAAATTATGACCCTGGGTACAATTATTCACCCAAAAGAGAGGTAATGGCTAAAATATGTATACAACCTCTAGTAATACATTAGGATACAAGTGAGCTATGTTGGTCATACTAGTCATACTGCATTATACACTGAGCCGAAGGCGAGGAAGGAAAAAAAAATATTTAAACTTATTTTGTTATTATCACAAATATAATGTGAAAAATGGCGCGCGGATTTCCTTTTTCGCACGCCGTGTCTGTGGTTGAACTAGCTATGCGCGCGCAGGTGGAACTCCTTCCACCTCATCATCATCAGTGCCTCTCCAGGCACTGATGAAGCTGCCATACAGCCTATTAATAAAAATATAATAAATTGATATTTTTTGTATTTTTAACACAAATTAATGTTAACTTGGTGACAAAAATAAATAATTTGATGAAACAAAATGTTTATTTATCATGTTTTAATCCGTTTATTTATTCCAGAAATGATTTAAATTTTTTGGGACAAAAAATTATTTGATTAGATTAAAAAAACAAAATCCACGAGTTTTTTTATGCTGCACCTAAACCTAAAAGCAAAGCGGTGCAATAAGAGCCATTTACGAGCAAGTTTGTTAAAAATATATAAAACTTGATCTGAGTTATTGTAGGTACAAAATATTAGGTACACATATTTCCTGCGCTAAGTTGTGCACTGTGATTTTAAACAGCAATCACCAAGTTTTTACCCTTGTTCTCACTTGGAAACTATTCAAAAGATTTAACAGCGCGCCTCAAGCCTCAGCTAGTACCTGTAACCGCGGGAAAAGCTGCAACAAAAACTGGTAGACCCACCAGAATGTTGCTACGACAGTTCCTAGTAGTGCTAATATAATGGAACTATGCCGGCGAGGCTCGAAATATGTTGTAGACCGACATATTAATGGTATAAAATGGTTGCACCTGCCCGCGACCCTGTAGGTCGCTGATACCAATCGGAATAGATAACATACTTTTTATTGTATTTATAATTATCTTTATTTGGTCACCCCATCACACGCTCCATAGTTTACGGGTCATTGGTTTTTGAAAAAACGGCCATTTTTACGAGACAAAATTGTCGTTGTTTGAGTTCTTAAAAACGTGATGACGTTAATAGCAGTTAATTGAGGGTTCTAGCGATAAGAGCAAATAGGTAGCAAAATTGTGTGTTTTATAAACGTTAGTTTACACTTGAATGATGATTATCTAGGAAATATTGAAAAACTATACAATACTTACAATATAATACACTTTAATGCACACCAGAAATAGAAGAAAAGATACAAGATAAGATAGATTTCATTTCATTTACAATACGACACGACCCGCGAGTCTACCGCGTAACTAAACTGGCATTGCCAGTTTAGTTACGCGGTAGACTCGTCGGTTGACGCAGTGGCTAAGCGATTAGCTCTCTACGCTACGTGCCGCGGGTTCGATCCCCGCACGGAACATGTGTATGATCTATAGATAGTTGTTTCGGATCTGGGTGTGTGTGGATGTGACATGTATGTTTGTAAACTGTACCCTCGATAAAGGAGAAATCCTAATGAGGGCCAGTGCTTTTTTTTAAGAAAACGTAAATTAAAATAATAATAATTAGAAAAAGAGATGTAGGTACAAACTATCATGAAACTCAAGTATTTATTTTTCAACCTAATATCAATACCCAATAGTCAGATAACCGTAGTTTACATGTAATAAAACGACAAGTTATCAGCTGATTAACTTCATAGGATCTTGTTAGATAATTAATTAAAAGCGATTAAAAATCAACAGCATTTTAAACTGCAGTCAGAATTAATGAATTCGTCTAATTAAAATGACCTATTAACATAAACAATCGTCAAATTTATAGCTAATAAAATTAATAAACACACTTCAAATTGTTTAATTGGACTGTTCCATAATTTACTGTTGTAATATATCTGAATAGTGACTGATATTAAACACAATAAAAACGTTTTTGAAGTCTTCAATCTTTATTCAATTAAGTATAGAGACAGTTTTATTTTATGGGACTTTTCAATAGACATCAATCTCAAGGCTCTCCCGCCTTCACTTTAAATAAATTATATTTACATTAATTAAGTTCTATGCAGTTAAATTCCCGTGCTTAAACTATTGGCATTGTTTAACATAAACCGCAAAGTAAGTTATAAGTACAAATTTGCGGTTTAAAAAATATCTGTCATAAGAGATCGAGGTTTCGAATTTTGATACATGAACTCCTACCAATAAACTTTAAAATGCTTAGCTTATACCTACCTTGATTTGGAATTTATAGACATAACACGCTGAAATTGTGCTGAGCATGCGCTAAGACCGACGAAGTCAACAAAGTCTAAAAGTCAATAAAGAAAGTATCTAATTCCTAAGTAAAGTCTGAGCAAAGTCTAAGTTGGTACACTTTATTTTCTTCATAAATAAAGAAAATAATTCCAAAAGAAACTCTAAGTACCTCTACCTACGATCTCTAGATTTCGGTTTGGAAATTGTTAATAATAATAATAAATAAATAAATAAATAATGGTAGGTCTAAGCTCAGCTCAATTTCAGAATGACTATAAATTCCAAATCAAAGTATAAGCATGGAGTTTCTTGCCGTTATCTTCTCCAGGACCAACCCACTTGGAACCGTGCACCTAGAATCACGACGTTTTGAAAGTGCCTGCAAAGGCCCAGTTGAAATAAAAACCTTTGACTTTCAAGCTAAATAAGCAATTATAAATAAGCTTAGCTAAAGTTAATGTGCGCACTTTAGATCTCGGCCTTAGGGCTATGTTTACCGACAATATAACAGATGATTAATATGGAAACGACTGTTTATCCATACAAAATTTTCTGGTAAATGACTGATTTTGTCCTAATGATCTGTTATGTTTTCGTTGAACTTGTGCCTTAGTCTTTTTAAATTATCCGTGCTATGGCAAAATGCTACACAAAGGGCCATGATTATCAGCGATTTTTCTACGCACAGATAGTTAAAAACAACTGTCAAAAAACATAGTTTCGTGCACGAACTATCGCCCCTCGCATTAGGCATAATAGCCGATGCGTTTGCCTTATTTAAAAAAACAAAAACTTCGCGTCGCTGACAGACACAGCTCGTTAAGTAGTGACACGGAATTTTTCATTTTTCACCAACTTTTTTTTTCTACTTTGAGTGATTAGAGTAATTTTTGGGTAAATCTCTTAGATAGTGTTGTAAACGCTGATTTAAGTAGGTATCGAATTTGTGTCGATTCAGATTCACCATTATCTAACGAAAGCGCAATGAGGCAAGATGAAGGTGGAAGAAGCAGCTGGGGCAGAATTAAGGTAAGACCGCACTAAACAGAACTGCACTGCGGTGGAGCGAGGCGCCAATCATGTCGCGCCGTGAAGTTCCGCTGCCGCGTAGTGCGTTCTATTTCATGATTCGATATTATACAAGATATTTTTTGATGTAGTGCGCATAATTTGTAGAGTGATTCAGCCTCTGTTCCTCAATGCACCCGCAGTATTGGGATGGGATATACTTTAAAACAAAACGAAAATTCGACTTAGTATTGGGGACACACATAATTTACTAACGCATGCCATACAAAATCAATTTATTTGTTTTATTTTGAAGTGAATTTTTGTACTGCGGTCGCTTTTGGGATCGGACACTGAATGCAAATTTTGCGCACTACATAAAAAATAACCTGTATAAACTTGGTATAAACAATATTTGGCCGCGTCGCTCCCCTGCAGTGCTGTGCACCTCCGCTCAGTGCGGTCTTACCTTAAGTATTGATGACGTTGAAGCGAGTGGTGTACCTATACTCTATGGTGCTACTTGAGAAATACTTCAGCTTCAGTACTAGGTAGATACCTACCCATATAAATAGGTATAAAAAGCTAAGTTGATTGATATAATACGATAGCTGGAATCCAATTTTCTTACTTCTCAAGGAAACTTAGAACAAAGTCTTTCGATAAATCGATGAGGAAGCTCTACAGATACAACCTCCCGTCCAACTAGCGCCCCCTACCGGCAGATAATCATAACGTCATTACGTGTGTGGCACGCGAACTATTTCAGTCGATATAACTTCAGAATTATCAGTTACTTGCGGAAACTTCATCACGTGTTGTTTATTGGCCTATTAGCTAAGTTAGTAAACTTTTTTTCTGTATTGTTTGTTAGTAGGTATATACTTAATAGAGGTAAATGATAACTTCGTTTGTTTGTCTTTCTATTTTGTTAGATATTGGTAGTAAAAACTCGCCGCAAAAATAAGCTACCTACGTGTAAATAAAACTGTATTCTTTCTTGTATGTTGTGGTGTTTCTAATGAGTTAGAAAAAATATACAGGATGCCGCAGATGTTATCACATTAAACGAAACCGCATATTTAGTATCACGTTCTGTGAATGTCCAAAAAAAAATAAAAACCGACTTCAAAAAACTAAAAAGTATAAAATAATTTTCTTAAAAAAACTTAACAGCTTCTGAAGTCGGGGCCTATAATTCTTCAATGCACCTACTCGTAGCTTCGCAGCGGCCCTGACTTCAGAAGCTGTTAAGTTTTTTAAGAAAATTATTTTATACTTTTTAGTTTTTTGACATAAAAAAAGAATCATCAAAATCGGTTCACGCAGTCGAAAGGTATGAGGTAACAAACATAAAAAAACACGCCTCGAATTGAGATCCTCCTCCTTTTTTTTTGAAGTCGGTTAAAAAAATCAAGCAAATCCAATCTTTTATTTTCCTAACCGAGAGAGTAAAAGCTAATAATCCAAATGAGACTAACATTTAGAACGAAACCCATGATCTATAAAGTGTTTTGAAACCATTTCATTATGTCATCCAAAATATCAAAATTCCCAGCTATTATTACGTAACTTTTAAAGCCTTTTATAGTGGAATTGTCAACGAAAATAGACCATTTACTATTCTTTGTTTATCCGCTCCCACTCATCTATTGTAAAGATAACGACTGTTTAAAATCCAACCCATATAATTTACAAACAATACACCTACATTCAAACACGAATCGATATAAATTATTCGATAATCGAATAGAATTCGGACATTAATCGAATGGGATTTGAATTGCCCACTAGTCCGTGCTATTGTAGGACAATTGCATGGGACAATGCATGGGCAATTTAATGAGTTGAGAGGCGCCAAACAATGTCATGGTGGCCGTAAGGTGGGCTAACTGATATCGATTGTAATGAAAGAGCGTACGGTGACCATGGCAGAGGCGGATACAGGATTTTGTTGGGGGGGGGGGGGGGGGATTTCTGTGTGATTTTACCTATATTCCAGCAAATTTGTGCTAAACAAAAAAAAATGATAGGTAATGTTTTATTTGTCAATCATTGCATCCATTGCCCGGGGCCCTGTATCCGCGCCTGGACTGGATTGTATGGAACAAATAATAATTCATTATTATTCGACTAAATGTATGGAATAACAGTTTTTTTTCGCGGAATCACGTTTGCTGTAGTATGAAATCTTCATAATGATGAGCACAATAACCCCTTAAAGGCATCGGAACTAGAAAGGTAGAACCTTATATTTATTCGTAATAGTGCACACACTGAGTGAGTGCACTATTACGCACTCACAAACTGAGTGCTTTAAGCGATTTAAGTTCTTGTATTTAATTAATAAGCTACTTACCTAATTGTTATTAAACAGCCTATGCTGTCCCAATACTGGGCAAAGGCGTCCCTACCTTTCCTCCACTTCTCGCGATCGCGGAGAACGGATTCGAAAGACTTGTTCAACATATTAGAAGTGGTGAACCGTTTAAAACAATTTGAATTTGAATTTGTAGGTGTATAATTTGTATGTGATTTTCCTTGAACTATGGCTTTTACAGACATGAGCTACGTATGCCATGTTATTGTCACTTTATTATATTTTCATAAACACACTACTTTAAAATGATCAGTCCAAGTTACAAAATATTTTATGAAAAATTTCACACCGGTGTTGGTGAGGTAGGTACTTAGATACCTTAAGATACCTTACCATTGATATCGTAAAAGGCTTCAATAATGATTTATTTATAATGATCTAGTCTTGTCATATTTCTATGCACCATACAATATGGTCACTATAATAGTATTGAGTGTATGTCCGTGACAATGGTGTCTGTAGCCGTCACAGTGACGGGTCAGGACGGGTGTCGTTATGGCGCGCAGTCACGACACATTGATGCGTTTGCGCCACTTAGCTAATAAAGGGGATTAACGAAAGGGTGCGTAGCGTATGGTATTCTCCAGAATAGATGAACCCAATATTCAGAACAATTTAAAGTATCACTGGGGCTTGCCAAAAACGAGAAGAACCCATGATATAGGAGAATATCTTATGGTACTCGAGGAAAGAGCCTCATTGAGTGAGGAAACATGAGATCGTCTAGGCCAGGGGTTTCCAAACTACGGCCCGCGAGTACCACCAATCCAGCCCGCAGCGTCCCGAATATGCCTTATATCCGGCCCGCCTTAGATTTTTTAAAGTAAATAAAATAAATTATACAAAATAATATCCAACAATGATCATATTCAGAATTAACCTATAACTATATTATGTTGGTACGATGAGCCCAGGGCCGATGGGCTAGCTAGGGTAGGTGTTGGGCCTTGAGACCTAGTAGAGGAGTCCGTGTGGCCCTTACGCTAAAAAGTTTGGAGAACCCTGGTCTGGGCAGTCAGCCTCGATAATATTGCTGACTGTCTATTCTTTCCACTACAATATGGCTGATTTTCATGTTTTATTCGAGTCGACACGATATTAAAATAAAAAGTAGATATTCTGGTGTGCTAAACAGTAGATTTCTTCAATACAGGATATTTTTTTATGTAGTGCGCATAATTTGCAGAGTGAATCAGCCTCTATTCCTAAATGCAACCGCAGTATTGTGATATACTTTAAAACAAAAAAATGAAAATTTGACTAAGTATAGAGGACACACATAATTTACTAGCGCAAGCCATACAAAATCAATTTTTTATTTCGTTTTGGAGTGAATTTTAGTACTGCGGTTGCATTTGGGAACGGTCACTGAATCACTCTACAAATTATGCGCACTACATAAAATGCATAGGTAGTTAGTAGGATATGCAAAACTAAACATTTTTTTTTAAATATCTATTGAAGTGTGTTTAATAATCTCATTTATACCCATTTCATTCAACAAAATCATTATAGGCACTTTATAATAGACATATCAATATAGAGCTATTGAGTAAAGTGTAAGTTATAAATATCTTGTAAGGGCATCAGCTGTCTAGGGGATGTTAACACCCTATTGTAATAGGTATTAGTAATCACTTGTAGCACCTTGTTAGATACAGTTTACATGAAATACTTACGCTTTTTTGTAGAAAAAAAGAAAAATTACACGATCGTTAATTCTAAGAAAAAAAAATTGTTACATGGATTGTTTAGGGTAAGACTTTTTTTTGGTTTTACTGTCCATATTCATAACTAGCTTCCGCCAGTGGGTTCGCCCGCGTGATATCTTTATAAATTATAGCCTATGTTACTCAGTGATAATATAGCTTTCTGCTAGTGAAAGAATTTTTAAAATCGGTCCAGTAGTTTTTGAGTTTATCCATTACAAACAAACATACAAAAAAACAAATCTTTTCTCTTTATAATATTAGTTTAGATCAATAATTGTTATTACCGAGATGAATAAATTTTGAGAAGATGATATTTTTTTCTTTACTCTTGGAAGTTTTCCTGGAGCCTACCAAAAATAATTATACAGTGTTAGAAATAACAGTTGATTAACAGTTCTTCTTAGGCCTAAGTTCATCAACAACTTATCAGACGATTAGAGCAAAATCAAACGTTTGAACATGAATTTTTGTATGGGTGTTGGCCATTTTTATTTTAAACTTCTGTTATGGTGTTGGTGAACATGGCCCTTGAAAGTGTCAAGATTGGTTCAAGTGAGTATAGTCTATATGACATGTTCGAGACAGAATTCAACTAAAGCACAACACATTTGTGTGCACAAGTGAGCCTGCTGCAATGTACAATTATTGCTGTGTCACTCCCGGCTATTCTGTTTCTTACTGTATATGGTGTGATTTAAATATGTATTGTGTTGACCAATAAACCTTATTTCTTTCTTTCTTTCTTTCTTAAAGTAATTTCAGAAAATGTCAATTTTCAGGTATTCTCATTGTTTTGATAAAGGAATTTTATCGTATAAATACGAAAATATTTGATTTATAATAAAAAAACTACAATAAACACTTCAAATGAAAACGTAAAACCTAATAAATAAACGGAACAAATTACGAAACAGAAAGCCTAACCTTTGAAACTCGACAGTGAATTTGATACACAGAAAGTCATGACATTTGCAAAAGTAACAAAATGTTTTAGAAAAACGACTCAATTATGTTGTGTGCATGTAAGCCGAGTGGATCGCGACAGTCACCAGGTGGAGTGACGCCATTAATATCAATTGAACACTGACCACCAGCACAACTTGAACCCCCACACCCCTACAAAACAGAACACAATCGCAGCAACAGGGGAGATTTTTTACAACAATACAGGTCAACTTAAACCGGTCGTGAAATATTTTATGAGCAGGTTTCCGTCGCTGGAAGAGTAATGCGATTTTGATACTAATGTCCTTCCGTTTCGTTGCTGTCGATTTTGTATTAAATGGGAAGCTATATATTTCGCAGTGACACCAATTTCGAATTATTGTCGCGGTGAACACATGTCAGCTGATCGGCGCTTTGCAAGTCGTTTTTAGTCATTATTTTAAGCTTAACATTTTTCCTTTAACATTCAGAACAAAAATAAACAAACGTAGAATTTCACTTGACAAATACAAGCATCTAGATACAAAGCTAAACGTATTTATCGTATCTAGACACTGGGCCAAGTTACCAAGTATATTTAATTTGCCATCGACACATTCGACACGCTAAGAAGAAGAAGAAGACACGCTATCAACCAGCTAAATCATATAGATTTCTATACAGGGTGCGGTTTCTATACAGATATCGTCGGTGATACTGCAATACAGCGTAAGTAACAACGGACAATACCGCGTAACTTATGTGCGAACTTTACAGTAGAGCAAAAAAAACTAGGTAAATATCTCCTCTTCTACTTATCTTAGACGTGTCTGAACTTTAAGGTATTTAGAAATGTGCTTTGTTTAACTTTTTATGGTAATATCTAATTCGATCCAACCAATCAATTCAATCAGCGTCAAGATTTAATAGCCGCGACGTCTCTTTGCTACTTTTGCACTTCCGCGGTATCATCCACTGTTGGTTCCGCGGTATTGCAGTATCACCGACGATATGTTATCATATTAAATGAAACCGTGTATTTAGTATTACGTTCTGTGTTACGTTCTCTCACGTTCTTTGTTAGATCAGCAGGGCTAGCACGGCGGGTGGAAATCCCGTTTTCTCCACCCTTTGTCTCCTAGAGAGGAGACAAAAAGAGATGTTTTGACTCCGATTTTTCTATAGATAATAACGTTTCTCCACCTTTTGTCTCCTAGACAAAAGACAAAACGAAAATCGGGAGAAAAACCGTAAAGAGAAGGTTTGTTCCCGATTCTCCCCCCCACCCCTTTATGCCGTTTTAGCCCAGCAGAACGTAGTAATTTCAACTGCTCTGCGATTAATTTCGAACAATTTATTACCCCTTTGTGGACATGAGTATGTGTACGTCTAGATATAGGTAGACATCTAATTCCCAAGAAAAACTATCTCTATTTAAAAGCGTAACAGGCGAAATTCTCAAAATCACACTCTGATTTGTCTTCCACCCGAATGTTCGACAGATTCATAAACTTTTAGCAGGACATAGAGTCATTGTCTCCCCATTTTGATTTAACAGATAACATCACATTTATTACCACACAAACAGGGAGCTATCCAAATTAAAAGGAGGACTCCGCATCGCCAAATCCACTCCCGACACTTACTCACTATCACTTTCATCGTGTCACATGCACGATCTACATTATTCTACACATGGGGATTAACATTATGCTGTCATTTCTTGTCCATCGAAGCTACAATATAACAGGAACTCGATACACGAGTAGGAACTTTGGTACTTAAGCTGAAAACAAAACTGCTAAATTAAATATCTGCTTGGCTATTCTAAAAAAACATCTCACATATCGATTCGAATCTTCACAGGCAAATCATTATTATCCTAATCTTATATTATTCACATTAAATTACATTATTCTCGCAGCTCTTACCACAACATTGTACTGATAAAGATTGTAATCTATTATTTGAAAAGAGTTACCATGGAGTTTGTTGCCGGTTCTTCTCCGGGTCTACTATTTGGAACCGCGCACCTAGAGTCTCGACATTTCATAAGTGCCTGTATCTGGTTTACATGAAATAAAGATCTATTCTATTCTAATCTCACTTATTGTTGGTTGATATATGACTTATTAACTTACGATAACTTAATAATGGAGCTGTGATATTCACAGCTCCTGTTATTAAGTTAAACGTTTATTATAGTATGGCAATTCGTCAATTATCAACCGACAATAAAGATTCGAATCTATATGCGAAATGTTCTATCGCCTGTAATTCTTTTGGGCCAACTAGTGGTGCTGTTATATTAGCAACAAGCTGGCGCAAAAAAAAATTGATATTACCAAAGATGGAATTTAAGTCCTATGCCTTGTTAACCACCGATGAAGAGCTTACCTGTCATCAAGTCTTTGATATGGTAAAGTCTTTAGCCCATAAACGGTTATTCCTGATCCTATTTATGCCTATAACATCGAACTACCTAACCGCTACGATGAACGGATACGATATTTTTTTATGTAGTGCGGATAATTTGCAGAGCGATTCAGTGTTCGTTCTCAAATGTTCGGCGGTAATAAAATTCTCTCGAAAACAAAATAAAATTTTGTTTTTCTATGGCTTGCACTAGTAAGTTTTGCGTTCTCCATACCAAGTCGAATTTTGGATTTATATTAAAGTGAACCGACACAAAATATCCTGTATTGGGATAGATATTGCTACCTGCAATATAGTATTGTTAATTTCCTATGAAGCTTTATTGAAATTAAGTAATTCAACATTTACTTCTTTACAATCTTTCATTTTTTTTCCAGGCGTCTACGTCTTCGCAATCCTTATATAATACCAAAACAGTGGGGAGAATCAATTAAAAAGACATGTCCGCTTCGTCAACTCCACGCGAGGCTCGCTCCATCACGGGAATCAGTCACAGAAGAGACCTCATTCGTCTCGTCTCGCTAGTGTTGCCAATAAACGCGAGTTTGTAACATAAAGTTATGTTCGTCGTTGTGGGGTGTTTTTATTGCGCTTTTTTTCCAAGTTATTGTTACTGATTGTACAGATGCTGGACTCTACAGAAAAATCCTTGCAATTATCCATTTTATTAAAGTTAAAATCATAAAACATAAAAATACAAACATTTTCTTACTTCAGATATTCCTAAAATCCTTACAAAACATTTTTCACAGTGGCAATCCATCAGTGTATGTAGCAACACTGCTAGTGTCGCGACCATGCGGTCAGTCGACCGAGAGAGTCAATAAGGGCGGGAAATGAACGAGGGTCGTGTTTGACCGACCCATTCGTACAGACAGACGCAATTATATTAAGATTACATATTTATCTCTTGAGACGGACCGATTTCTTATAGGGGCTCGGACCGCGGTATATGGAGATGATAATACCAAATAATTGCTTTTTTTTCTTTGCAAAGAAAAACAAGAAGGGAAGAGCAATTTTAAAGTCCAAAGTAAATGATAATGCACCAATCAGCTACTTATCATCCTACAAAACTCTAAAGAGTTAACTAAAGCAACAGGTTTTTGTTAAGGTACTAACTAATAGGCGTTGGATTGGTGAACCAGTGTTAGTACAGGAGGCCTGAAATGGCCACATTTAGCAATTCACCTACGAATCTCCATGGTAACTGTCAATCAGACGATTGCTGAATATTAACCCAACGCGAATAATATTGAATGATCAATTAAGTGGGCATTTTGACATTTGTAATATGATTCATTTAAAGCGGCCTTTTTAGACCCCCAGATTCGTTAACTTATATTCTGTTTCTTACTGTATATGGTGTGATTTAAATATGTATTGTGTTGACCAATAAACCTTATTTCTTTCTTTCTTTCTTTCCATGTGGACTTCAGCCGTTTTTTGGACAACATCTACACATTTCCTTTAATTCTCATGGTAGCAATGAGAAACACAAAATGACTGAAAAATATTTCTAACAATACTTGAAATAGGAGGTATAAACAGCTCTCTACACATATCCGATATCCATCTGTTTGATCCCCGGTATTGATTCAGAAGCTCAGCGTCGGTCGGTCCCGTCCCGGACGATCTTATCATTGTTTTAAATGTTCCCCTCTGCTGATGACCTTTAGCTACGCAGCGTGAGGACTTGATAATGCGGTTCATGGGAGATTTCGAGACACGCCACCTAATCATATAGGGAGCTTTGCGTTTGGTTCAGGTCGTTGGAGGGAATTGAGTATTTGTTTCTATAGATTTTTGGTATTTCCATCAATTTATACGAAGACGGGAGTTTTTAACCCCCGACAAAAGAAAGGTGTGTTCTATACTTAACAAACTTATGTTTGTAGTGTGTATCTGTCTGTGGCATCGTAGCACCAAAACGGATGGACCGATTTCAATGTAGTTTTTTTTAATTGAAAGCTATTTTAATCGTTCGTTGTATTTACGTCGGCTTGCATCTTCATTTGAGGCACATTTTTTTTTTGACCTCGATATGTGCTATCATTAAGATTATTAACTTTGAAATTATTTTCAAAAACCAATCAGCTTGCACTAAAGTAGTCCTTCGAAAACGACCCACACAAATCTAACTAGAATATTCCACTAAAACTAGGGTTGCTAACCTTTTTTAAAAATAAGTATATAAAAAAGTAGGTATAGGTTTTGTGAAATAAGCAGTACCTTTGTACTTTACCTACTACTAATTAATATTTTCTGTGTCTTTTCATGTGTGTACATAAATTATTAAATAAATAAGTAAAGTACATCTGAGTTCAGATAGGGTAAATAAAGAGAACAGACTTATAAAATATTATAGCTAAAAAAAACTGTAGAACATCCAAACTAAACGTGTATGCAAAATTTCAGCTCAATCGGAAACCGGGAAGTGGGTCAAATTTTACTTCCAAGATTTTCTTACATAGTTAGTTAGTTACAGGTGAAGTTAATAAAAGCGTGTTAAAAAAGAGTACCTATTCTTTATTTCAATTTTAATATTCTTTTTCTACCTGGTATGTTCTAGTGAACTTTGTGCCAAAAAGGCTAGTTAATGATGATATACTTACCTACCATACATTACTTATTTTAGCATACTTTATTAGTGTTATTATAAAGTACACCTACATAAAATAGAGCACGATAGGTATTTTAGAGTACCTATGGTTGACAACCCTAACTAAAACTCTACCTAGAATCAGGTCTCAAACAATCATAAATAATCATAAAGAATAGCAATTAAATCAAAATTAACAAACACAATCAAATAATTACTTAAAAAGTATGTCAGTAAAAAAGAACAAAAACTAAACAATAAAATTAGAAATCAAAATTCAATTTTTTTCCATCAAAAACTCTGAAATACTGTAGTATGCTTTGTCGGTTAAAAATCTTTTTAATCGTTTTTTAAACAGATTAATGTTCAGTTCTTTAATCAGCCGCGGTATGTGGTTAAATATAATAGGCGCCATGCAAAATATACTTTTGTGCATCAATGCAGTATTAGACTTTCTTACACATAATCTATTATCATCTCTTCGACTTCGGTTATTGGTCTCAGATAATTTAGGAAAGAGATTAGGGTTTGATTTAACAAATACTGCAGCCTCAAATACGTACAGTGACGGAAGCGTCAGTATATTATGTTTTATAAAGTACGGTTTACATGTTTGTATGGTTTTTAACCCAAACATTGCCCTGATACACCTTTTTTGAGATTTAAAGATAAGTTCTCTATTCGTCGAGTTACCCCAAAAGATTACTCCATATCTTAATAAAGAGCCCGCGGTTCCATGATACGCCGTAACTATTGCGTCAACACCTACAATTGGAGCAAGTTTATATAGAGCATAGGCGGATGTGCTTATTCTTTTGACTAGTGCCTCGGTATGTTCTTTCCAGTCCAATCTTTGGTCAATCGTCAAACCAAGGAACTTGGACGTACTTTCTTGTTGTATTAACTTATTTCCCTAGACTAGGACAATAGTTAACCTCTACTTAACCTTATTGATTCTAATGTAATCCTTCAGAAAGTATCAACTTTAATCGAACACTGATTGAGTAAACAAGGCAAACATTTCTATATTTACACTTTACTTGCACAAGTTGCCGACTTGCAAAGGGTAGCATAATGCTTTCTTTTCATAACTTTATTTGAAAGGGGTTTAGAAATGTATTGATTAATTATAATTACTGAACCGCTGCTGGTTTTGTTGTTTCATTAGTATCCCGAGGACTGTATCAATCCTGGTTGCGAAATATTTCAATTTTAAGCATTCCAGCAGTAATAACACGGCGCGTGGACTAACCAGCGTGTCTACCGCGTAACTAAAATGGTAATGAACATCGACTCTGGTAATAACCTTCAATACAATCGTGAGAGACTAAACTTCGACCTACCTTTTATCAATCGGCAAGAGTTAGATTCGAATCGAGATGCGAAATTTTCTGACAGAATAGCTATGTGGGCTACAAAGATTTTCCTCCGTTCCGATAATCGATCGAATAAAAGTCTCATGACCGCGAACTCCAGAGACAATTGGACCATATCATATATCTATACATAGATATACATCAGTCTTTTTTTTTAGACTTTGCCCCTCTTTAAGATTTGTCCTGTATTGAGGGTACAGTTTACAAACATACATGTCACATGCACACACACCCAGACCCGAAACAACTATCTGTAGATCATACAAATATTAATTGTTCCGTGCGGGGATCGAACCCGCGGCACGTAGCGCAGAAAGCTAATCGCTTAGCCACTGCGCCAACCGTGTCGTCGATAATGTATATCTATAGATATTTAGAACTAAGAAGCCGTCTGTGAAAAATTAAATGAGCTTTTGTAAACCAGTCTTTTCATTCCCTTGAATTATCTTCAATTCCCAATTCAGTAGTCAACACAACTTGAATAGCCTTATCGGAATATCGATAATCATTATACGATTTACAACTCGTATCGATTCGTAATCGATTCCCACGAGAGTATCGAGCAGGGGTGACGAGGTAGCTATATTTCGCGTCAACCCGCTACGCGGCCGTCCGGAACGACTGGTGTTTCAAACGTTTTATATTTTTAAATTAGGAATGTAAATCTTTGGTAATAAAATTCGAAGTTTTTTGTTTTTTTTTTGTTTTTATTAGATATATTAACAGTATCACCTTTAATATCGGAGAAAACACGCAGAAGGATTATAATTCCGAATCACGTGACTATATCAATAAAAAATCGAATAATCGAATGTCTATATTACATGTACCTACTAACGCACGTTTACGTTACGTTAAAACGCATTCCCTTGCAAATTCATTGAAAAATAATCGTGTACTTTGGTTATTGTAGTAAGTGCAATCAATTGAATGACAGGTGGTCATAATAAAAGCTATAATTTAGTAAAACCTGTTCACAGAATCAAATTAAAAGCCGTAACAATATTAGCTAGATAGCATTCTCGTCACTCGTACGTTAATAAAATACTACATTACACATAATTTAATGGTCTATATCACATGAAAGTTGATTGTTAATATTATTCGTGGAAGGCATGAATAAAATTACAATTTCGAACATGGAAAATCCCTATTTTTATTATATTGGATGTAGGTACTATGTATTATCTCTATGATTGGATGTCAAACAATCGATGTGTCAAGCTAATGTCATTAGAATAGGAGTTAGGTAGGTATAGAAATATTATGTAGGGCTCCCCTGGGCTCCCCTATAATAAGTCTATGGAGTTAGGCACGAGTTAGGTATATTAAAATTTCATACCAGTAATTGCCAGTAATCCTCTTAGGTAAGGAAGTAAGTATGATCTTACATATAAATCTATGTGTCTCTCGTCGAACATAGGTAGCATTATACCTATATTTTAATTAAGTCTTAATAAAATGGCTAAAATGGTTTTTAAAGCAGATTCAGAAAAGTAAATAATATTAGCTCTATTTTTGACGAGTTTATTTTATAGGTTTATTTTGTTAAAATTATGTCCATTGACAAACATTTACGTCGAGGCGGTACATCAACTATGCTCAAAAGATCATCTGTATTTTAAAGGCGCGGAATAAGGAGACATGTCTCAACCATATTGTCAGCATTCAGCAAAGTTTATTACTAACCTTCAAATTGAAATATTTTTATTTGTAGAACATAGGCCCTCAGCCCTATAAGCAAGGCAATGCAAGCTTATTAATATGTTTGTTAGTGTAACTATCGTGTACCTATATATCGACATAGTGCCGTCCTCGTGGCCCTGAATCTCTTCTCTACATCCACAGACGTCTACATCGTATAAAATAAAGTCGCTTTCCGCGTCTGTCTGTCTATCCGCTAACTCCTCCTAAACCACACAACGGATTTTGATACGGTTTTCACCATCAGTTAGATAATTTTTCACGGAAGGTCTATATGTATAATACTTTGATGTTTAATGTAAGTATAGTAGAGAAATTGCACTTGTGCGAAGCCGGGTACGAGTCGCTAGCATAATATAAATGCCTATTCTACAGCCAGTCATTCTTTCAAATCTAATATAATAAGTACCATTTCTATTAATATAGGTAGCAATTAAATAAATCAAAGCCTAACTCAATAAACTCTTGCGTAATCGCCCAGTACTTTCATAATAATGACTTGCTTAGCAATATTTCTACTGCAATTACGTTGACAAGTTGTCTTTAACTCGTCAGCACTGACAGGTACAATTCTGCTAGGGATGACAGCAAATTGTTAGGTGGACAAGATATAAATAATTCTGATAAGGTTGTCACTTATATTAGCAGACAGATTTTGTTAGTAGAGCAATAATTTGTAGCTAAACCGACAGATTGACGACACGTTTGGCGCAGTGGCTAAGCGATTAGCTTTCTACGCTACATACCGCGGGTTCGATCCCCGCACGGAACAAGTATTTATATACAGATAGTTTCGGGTCTGGGTGTGTGTGCATGTGACATGTATGTTTGTAAACTGTACCCTCGAAACAGGAGAAATCCTAGTGAGGGGGCAACGTTTTTTTAAAAAAAGAATAGAAAAAGAAAAGATTAATCGGATCGGAGACGGAGAAAAAAGGTTCTAATACTTGACCGCTCTGTTCACATTCAAAATCGTGACTTTGAATCGGTACAGCGAGCGTTTTACGTTTACTAAAATAAGGAAGGCAGAGAACCGAGTGATGTAGCATAACTTGGGAAAGATCTTTCTAGCCGAGGACTGCGTTTGACTTTCTTTTTATTTATTTATTTGCCAAATCAATGCCAACGCATTGCGCGTGAGTGGCAATCCTGACACCCATTGTGTGTGACGCGGTTTCGCAAAGAGGTGTGTTTGGTCATGGTGGGTGATCCCATGGGCCGTGGTGTCTGTACTGGTGTAATTACTTCATCGCTTATCGACGGAAGCCGCGTAAATAGGGTCCTTTTGTGTGTGTTCGTTTTTAATAAGCACTTAGGTGAAAGAACGACAGTAAAGTTATTTGAAATTATCTTTTAGGTTACTTCTTCTTGTCTTATTTGGTTCTTTTTCGATATTTTTTACTTCTGTCAGGGTAGCGCTATGATGACAATGAACGGATTTTTTTAAGAGGAATGTTTAATTTAATGGTCATCCAATTTGTCCATTCATGACGTAAAGCAGTCGATTTGCTGCAGTTTTTCCACGAAGAATGATATAATTTTATTTTACACCTGCATAGACAATTTTTTAGGTGTTTCAATATTTTTCTACCCTGGTGTCCTTTGTGCAAAAATTAAAATTATTTTCTTTCTTCTTTCTTTCTTTTCTTCAGTACCTATCTTCATACACCGCATGAAACGTAACAACACAATGTTGCTACTTTTTACGTATTATTACGTATTCTTTGTGAGTTTGGTAGATACTTCCCTGGCCGAGCCAGCCCATTTTCGAGCACATCTTAACTTAAGCTAAGCTTTATTTATGCTTGTTAGGTCAGGTAACTACTATTGATCTTTAATCTATAGTACCGTGCCACCACAGCGTGCCACAAACTTATTTGACCCGTTAATGGCGTCGCTGCCGTCGCTTTTACCAATGTCATGTCTAGACAAAAAATACATTTTGAGGCGTGGACGGAGATTTTAAAGTCATTTTTGTTCTGTAGCGACGTTAGTTCCAATTTTGGTCACTGGGTCAGATAAGTTTGTGGCACTGTAATCACATGTATTGCTTGTGACAGTACTCGCATTGCCACCCGCGCTTCGATGAGTGTTTACGGGTAGCGATGGCGTGACAGGGAACAGTATCATTAGCAAGATAAACAGCGCCTCTCGCGGGTTCTCAACGAATTAATGAAAATCTGTGTTTAATATTCAACACGCGTTTGTAGACAATAGGGTTGTCAGATAAAATATTATGATTATTAAAATAAATATCGTGCTCGTAGTTATATGAATATCGCGCAGATCGACCTATGAGGTAAAGGCATAATTCGGTCAAGGATAAAAAAAAAAAAAAAAAAAAAAAAAAAAAAAATTGGATAAATAATTCAATATTAATCGACTAAATGTATGGAACAGCTGATTTTTATTTCGCGATTTCCGCTTTGTGCCCATAGTAAAAGTTGTCCATAAGGATGAGTAAAATACCCTCCTTCAATGCTTCCCTCGTTCTACCCGTGACCCTGTATAGACAACATATTATAATCACGATACCCACTCGTAATAGGGATCGATTCACTTTTGACAGTTTAATAATGTCTATTACATTGTTCGAATTGTCGTTCAGTATAATTTTTAAAGCATACTGCGCAATGTACATTGTTGAACTGTCAAAATTGAATCGATTCCGATTTCGAGTGTGTTTCCTGATTACCCTGCAGTTCCGACAGACGGCACCCGTTCACAAGCATGACGCATGCGTCAGCATGGCCTTAGTAACGTCATTCTAAGAACGAAACTAGAAAGTGCACTGTGCACATCCATATCATATACAGATACAGATTTACCGGGATCCAGCAGAATATCAGCGTCAGGTGTCATAGCCTGGCACATGCTGAGCTGGACACCCATTTGCTACAGCTCGGGACACACACCAAATAGTCAAAAGGCAAGGTGATGCTCAGTCGGTGCAGTATATCCACATATGTTAAACTTCTTTAAATTATTATTTTTTGCCATCCTAAGAAAAATTTCTTCTCTGTCTATGCTGCACCTGTCCTCTTCTTATTACCTATGTCTATCATTCTAGTGTGTCTTGTTTTTTGTGGCAAATAAATGATTTTTCTTTCTTTTTATTTATTTATTTAAAATGCTTCATGTACAATGTACAAAGGCGGTCTTAATGCCGTAGGCATTCTCTACCAGACAACCTTAGGGTGATGCAGAGACAATGAAGGTAGATGCACCAAAAAAAAAAACTTAAATGAGAGATATAACTATTATACTTAAAAACAACTATATAAACTTACATAAACATTACCAACATAATTTTATATAAATAAATATGCAATATGCTGAATAAACTAATTACACATATATAAATAATAAAATACAATTCGGAAAAATCAGAGTCGAGATGAATCTGCCGCCGTCTTGTCACGAAAGTATTTATTTCTTTATGTATTTTTTGTATTTTTTTCTTTTCTTTGTCATTCTAAGAACGAAACCAGAAAGTGCACAGTGCACACCCATATCATACGCAGATAAAGGTTCACCGCAAAAATCCTAAGAATAAACGTGATAACCCTAACCATCAGTTCTTGCTCACGATAATAACGTGTTAAACACAAGTTCTGTGTAAATTCAATTATTCATTGCGCTAACATGGCAAATTACTTGACAATCAATCCTTTGATCTGACATTTTCACATGGTTTTCCATCAAATATTTTACATTCAACGTGTTTTGACGAATGATAGTAGTCAAGTAGAGACGGTTTGATTTATTATTTTGTAGGGAGAAATTAAAATTGAATTGTTGTTAAGAATTGCAATGGTTATCTATAAAATAAATGATGCAGGATGGGGGATCGGGTTTTTTTAAGCCATTTTGTGGGTTTTATGGGCAATAATTAAACTCAATGTGTTGCTTGAGCGTCTTCTGCGCGGAATGCTGGAAAATTTTAATGACAAGGTCGGCTCAGTATCTAAGTGATTAGCTTTCTACGCTACGTACCGCGGGTTCGATCCCCACACGGAGCAATTATTTGTATGATCTACAGATAGTTGTCCCGGTTCTGGGTGTTTGCTTGTGAAATGTATGTTTGTAAAACTGTACTTTCGAGTCTCGATACAGGAAAAATCCTAATGAGGTAAAAAGGTAAAGTATTCCATATAAAAAAAAACTGTTATACAAAGGCCAACCTTTCGAGTCCTTTAAGGGATCCTAAGGGTTTTCCTTTTTGTACTCATCATTAAGAACAACTTTTAGTATAGAACCAACACTGAAGTCGCGAAAGAAAAATTTGCTGTTCGAGTACCTAATATTGAATTATTTGCACGGTGTTTATTAGATTAGCGAAAAATTTCTTTTTTATTTCTGTTCTTAGGTACCTTTAAAACAATTATTATGTACTACGTAAATAATACGTCAAGTATACTTAACCATGATATCTGATAGTTAAACATGTCCACTTATCTGCATTGTAACTTATAGTGTGATAAATTGATAATACTTCAAATTCATTACTAAATAGGCTGAATGTCCGTGCCTTGGCCTTTGTGGAGTAATTATCTAACAATTAGATGATATTACAAACAAAAAGGTACATAATTATAATTACAATATATTCAACACCTTCCATTCTTACCACGGATATCGAATGGAGCTGGCATCCATATTTGTAGCTGTATCTTTAGCTAACGCTATGCTATGACGTCATTTCTATTTGCATCCCTTTCACGGCGTGGCGAGACAATGGGTTGCTACTGTTGCTAGGTTCTGTGAGCTGTTATTGCAAGTGGATTTACCCCGACTTTAAAAGCAAAGATATACATAATTTTATGCATTTAGTCGAGTAATATGCAATTATTTGTATAGAACAGCAGACTTTTTCTCGCGATTCACGTGTTGGTCCCATAGTAAAAGTTGTTCATAATGATGAGTATAATAACGCCTTATAGGGATTTGCGCCTTGATTACGTAAGAAAAATCTAACCACCACAGCGACCAACAAACAATGCATCCCTTTCTCGCTTGTAGGTTTTTTCTTAAGATGATACGGAATAGCAAGTTTATTAGCGACAGAAACTGTCACAATGACCATACGTAATCAGGGATATTAAAAAGATTATTCTAGATATAGGGGAATATTTGGT
Organism: Allophyes oxyacanthae; assembly: GCA_932294325.1. NCBI lineage: Eukaryota > Metazoa > Arthropoda > Insecta > Lepidoptera > Noctuidae > Allophyes > Allophyes oxyacanthae. The sequence continues at coordinate 11,056,165 of OW028628.1, forward strand.
GTCTGTTTTCGGCTCTTTCTATGAAATGTAAGCCACACAAACACATTTTGAACATGACGTATAATTTCTATCTATAAGTTTTATCTTTAGAAATCCGCAACTTAATTATAAAAATATTTTTTTTAACATATCTTCTGTCGTGTCGGCTCTCACATAAGAATTGCTAAGCTGTTGTGGAAATATAAACATTTTTTTTTCACTTTATGCACCAAGTATACATGCTCCCTTCATCACGTAGCGTAACCTCAACATGCTTTAAACAGTTCTATTAATTCCTAAAGGTATTTCCACTTCACCTGTAGATACTAAACAGTCAGTTCACATTAAGACAGTATAGTTTTTTAACTAAAACTATTCGACGGCTATATTTCCACAACTCGGGTTTTTGCGTACGAATCGCGTAAGGTAATGTTGGCATATATTTTGTAGAGGAAGGAACTATAGACTTGATAGACAAATATCAATATATGGTAGTGAAGTAGATGAATTTATTGCTATTTTGAAGTATGGAGTGATAGCACATCTTAGTATTCTTTTCCTGAAAAACTTAACGCGACATCTGCGAGTTGTTTATGTCCTAGGCAGTTATTCAGGGGCCAATTCTCGTTTCCTTCGAGATCATTTTAAAATCGAGTTTGTACTTCGAGCGCTATTTCGACTGTAAAATCTCGCTAATCGCAATTGATTTCCGTTCTCAAATGCAACCACAGTAGGTACTTAAATTTAATCGAAAACAAAATAAAAAAATTGATTTTGTATGGCTTGCTTTAGTAATATTGCGAGTCCCCCATACTAAGTCGAATTTTCTTTTTAATTATAAGTGTATCCCAATACTGCCTTTGCATTTAGGAACCGAGACTCACTCTACAAATTATGAGCACTGCATAAAAAAATATCCTAGATAATCAAATTAAATAAAAAACAATTCGTGTTGTTATAAAATTAACAATCATACCGACTCGCCTGTTTTCTCTGTCCATAGCAATAAATAGTGTACAATTATAGGTTATAAAGCGAACTCTCGCGTCGGTTAGCGTTAAATGAGAATGCACAAAAACATACGCGTTTATTATTGTATGTGTGCGATGCTATTGGATCGGTGGTGGAACGAAACGCGTCGGTAAAATGTATAACGATATTAGCTGTATGATCGAAAATTGGATGTGGTGGGCACTACACTATTATCTATACTTAATTTGTTATTGCATAACTATTAATGAAGAACAAATTGTTTCCAGTACCTATATCAAGAAGATGTTTTCGGAGAAAAGACTGAGTGTTATTGAAGGAAGCTTTATAAACGTAAATTATTATTAGCCATACAAAATTATATTAAAAAAAAAATGTCTATTTATTTATTTATTTTATTTATTTATGTACACACAAGGAAACATGGTAATAAAAATGTTACAGACAAATGAGCACAATGGAACAAAAATGAAAATGAATGGAAATGGATGGATTCTATTAGATGTTTTTGTCAAGAATTGTTTATATTTTGTAAAGATTATTGCGCTGTATATTAATTACAATATTAGGCGTGTAATTGGGTTTTAGGGAATCAACAGTAGCAGCCCTTAATAAATTATTGTGTCCGTGAAATGGAAATAGACTTGCTCTATCATCCTCGATACTTCAGAGATTAAACGCGTGTTGCACTTATACATAGCATAACATTATAATCATTATGTACATTATAATAAACCAATTCTGAAACTAGTCGTTTGAATACATTTTGAATACTTTATATAAATACATTATAATGGCCGGTGCACACCGCCCGCCGATGGCGACAGATCGCGCGCCAATTTGAATATTAAATAGTTGCAGCGATGCGTGAAAACTGACGCGACACACGGGCCGATAGACGGCGAGAACTAACAAATAATTATATTAAAAAAAAGATAAATAACTAGTTAGGCTTGTATAAAACTCTAGGAAAATTTTACGTTCACAATAATACAGAAATTGATAAATTAAAGCAGTTCTCAGTGACAGTTCACTGAGAACTGCTTTAATTTATCAATTTCTGTATTATTGTGAACGTAAAATCTTGGTTCGCAATTAGCATTTGGATGCAGTCATCCAAATGCTAATTGCGAACCAAGATTTAATTACTTTCTAATAGTGTAAAGAATGATATCAAAATCACGATTGACCCTGTATTTATAAAGATCTAATATTTATATAACTTTTGATTCAATCAACCACAATGTTGACGTTCAATCATGCAGTCAGCACCTCTTTGGCCGCAGCGACAACAAGTACTTGACATCTCTTACATACCATGCAATGAGACATTTGCTTTGAATCAGTGTAAGATGCCCCATGGGTGTGCCCTACTTTTGGCCTAGGGGCGAATCAGGAATTTACTTAAGCATAGGCCACATAAATTAACTGAATGTATGGGAGGCAGGCCACGTCCAGGGGGTTTAGCAGCCCCTCCCTGCCCTGCCCTGCTCCTCGGTATGCCCATGGATACAGCTGTCATCTCTGAAGGCACAGAAGTATCTATGATCGTACCTACATCTACATCCATAATTCACCGATAGTTGTATTTGGTCCCATGTGATACAGAACGAGCCTATCAAACGAGAGCGTGCACTCGTACAATATAAATTAAAAGCGGGTTCACACAGCGCGAGCAGCGACATATCGCACCAATTTGAATATTAATAGTCGCAGCGACGCGTGAAAACTGAAACGACACGAGCGAGTGGACAGGACTGACAAATTGATGTTTTTTTGTTCATACAGAAAATGCAAAATTTTCTGCCAGGGTTTTTCTGTCTATTCGCTATTAACAAGGTTTTGGTCAATAAGCATACAAGTATTTTCCTATCTTAATCAGTTTCTGTATACATGAAATATCACCCTATTTTGGGTACACGCAAAGTTAAATGATGTACGTAGTATACGTTTACTAGTAGTAGCACAGCTGGCTTAACAGACCAGGGGGCTACTACTTGAACTGCCCAGATTTTCCAGTATGAGTTGACCTCGCACTGTATAGGCCATTCGTACAATGAAAGGTCAGCTTATTCTGGGAATTTCTAGGCAGTTCAGTTTTTGTCCTGCTATAAGAGCTCGCAGTAAGCCCCCTGACCTCTGGATTCCTTTGGTTGCTTATCCTCTATATGTATTGTGACCTATCTTAGCTGGAAACCGCTTAGTAACGTGTTTTGAGCATTTCTATTTCACAAATTCAATATAAATACTCGTAGGTATTGTAATATTCCTTGAAATCTCCCAAAAATGTTCAATTCCTACTAAAACCATCGTCACGTGTGTCCACACAACGGGCGCGCGGCGGAGCGCATCGCATCGCGACCGCGCCTTATATTGACGATGCATAAATCAAACACTAATAAATATCGCCCGGCGTTTCCTGCGTTCCGCTACCTATCGCTAAGTGTTTCATGACCAGAGTCGCTGTCCCATAACGTGTCATTAGACTACTTCTTTAGGAAATGGGTGTTTATTACTTAATATTAGGGAATTATAGGTTTTGATTGTCAGTGTGTTTGTCCCATTGTTCATTTTTCCGGTAAGGGAGGTCTAAAAAATGGTGTATAAGTTCGTTTCCAGAACTTCTTATAACTTTGAATTTGTGTGAGATTCGTTTTTAAAATTGTTTAGTTTCGTGAAACGTACAAACTTCTGTAGTCTACAACTTAGTATGCTATAGAAAATTTTGGTGTGTGGCCTTCTTGTTTTGGTTGTGGCCTTAGAGGATCATCCTCTAAGGCCTAGAGAATCTTCAATGGTTTCCTTGCCTTTATGACGATTCAGATTATGATGATAATATGTAGCATCCTCCTTTGCGTTAAGAACTGCAATCAACACTAAAACAACAGGGTTACCAATGACTCTCTCATGACCACGACCATTTGTTGAAATTGTCTATGGCTTCTGTTTAGCAGTGGTCGTTTTGTGGGCTGATATATTCTGACCACAATTTCCTAACTATTGTCGTCTGAATTAAACTTCCTAATTTCTCGATTGGTATTTGAATGCCAGCACACAATATGCAAGTGTGCCTTCCACCACGTTGTGCATCATTAACATTACCGAGTCGCGTCGAGCGCGGTGGACCATGAAAAACTGTCGTGAACAGTGAACCAACTGTTATGGCGACGACCTTCCAATCAGTGGAAAATGATACTTTTGTCTGACGGATCACAATCATAGCCTTATATTTGGACTCTTCATTTCGTGCAGCATTATCCAGATTTAGAAAACAAGTATTTTCTTGCCTTAATTTGTTGTCACTATACACGACACCACATATTGACCTTGCAATTCAATAAATAGATTTTTAATGCTATCAACAAAACACAAACTGTTTGACAACCCTTTCGTAAACCTTGCGTCATCTATCAAGACGATTTCGTGTGACAATTGTCACAGATCAGTTTATCTGAAATAACAGGCTGCTGTGAAAAGGATGTCTCATAAACTTAGGATTTCGGTTAGGATGTCTTTTAGGGCAATAACGGACAATAGCATAATCTTTGAGAGAGAACTGGCTTTGTTGCTACTAAACCCATTTGTGATTTACACAGCTTCTTTAGGAGAGGTGAGTTTGGTGACTGCGATAGGCTGAATTGATACCAAAACTCATCAGCAGGCATTGAACTTACCACTACTTTATTAATCCTTTATTCAGCTATCGATCGCCTCCACAATTGAATGATTGGTATCTTTTAATGCCATCAACAATACGCGAAGTGTTCGCTCCACGGTGCGTCATTACGGTCGCGACGCGCGGTGACGCGTGAAAATTGTCGCATTGTCGCGCGGCGCCGGCCGTGACGGTGTGGCCGCACCTTGTGGCCGATCAGCGGTGCGACCGCGGATAGCAGTGGTGGCAAATGTTTGAACCAATAGGTGCAAGATAGGTGTGGCTCTACGTCGTTTGATTGTTTGGACCAAATGCTCAATGCATTAAAAAAAGTAATAGGTAGGTATAAATAGTCTATGGCCATTTTATGATAGACTGACTTTTGGCAAGGATTCCGCAGAAATTAGAAATGATGTAGAAGAAGGATCAAGCTTTTAACCAACTTCAAAAAAGGCGGACGCCGACCAATATGCTCTGAGAACGATCCGTGATACTGAAAACCATAGTAAAATAAAAGATGGCCCGCACCTTTTTCTGTTCCTGATTATTCACGTGCAACAAATACTCAGACATTCTTCTTCCCATCTTTCGTTTAATTAAACATAGTGTCAATAGTAATAACCAGCAATAACAAGAGATATTTTCCCCAAATTCCCTTTTCCCCCAACGAGATATTTAATTTTGATATGAAAACCACCATGACGACGACGCGACGCGACGGTCCCGTGGCGAATAAATCTTATCCTCCTTACTATCTCCTAGCCAATATCGCCGTAGAATATTAGCCGTTACGAATTCTAACTTAAGGATTTACCCACGACTTTACCCAAGTGATTATGAACTCTACATTTGCGGAACAGAGTTGAATTTTGAATGATCAAAGAATTTATAGTCCAGAATACGTTGTTATTCAAAATTATGTCTCGTTATTAGAAAAGGTAAGTTTGAAATTCGAACGGTCACTCTAACTCTGAAAGAAAACTATAAGGGAACTGTTTGAGTAAAATTTACTCTAAAATACCAGCATAGAGTTGATTTTCCCTTGTATTGTAATCTTGACCGATCTCCAGGGATTCTAAGGGCGTTTCGTCACGGTTTTATTTGAATTCGCCAAATGTTCGGCGACAAATATTTGGACATTTATTGTGGTGCTGGTGTCGAATACTTATTAAGCGTTTCATTTGATGGCATGGATTGGTCACGCCAGATTGTGGTCAACTTTAGGGGCGGATAGTAAATCGTATGGTCGTAAAATAAAATAATTTTTGTGATTTATTGTTTATTTGAACGACGCCAAATGAATGACGCCAAAGCGATCAGAGAATTTAGACAATGTCTTAAGAAGAAGAACACCTTTTTTTAACTCCAGACAAAAAAGAGGGGTGTTAGTGTTAAGTTTGTAGTGTGTATCTATGTATCTGTCTGTGGCATCGTAGCTCCAAAACGGATGGACCAATTTCAATGCAGTTCTTTTAATTAAAAGCTAGTATAAAGGGTATCATCTTAGCTATGTTTCATGAAAATCTGGTCAACCGTTCAAAAGTTACAGCTCTTTTTCTAGTTGGAGTCGGGGGTTATTGACGATTTGGTTATTGTAATTGAGTCTAATGTAAGAGCGGCACATGGACAGCTACACCACGGAACGATGTATTGGATGTATGATGATGTTTGGTAGTGATTGGATTGGTGCGTCATACTGGGCGTAATAATAAAAACCTTTTCTTTCTTTCTTTCTTTTTTCTTTTAAATATGGTGGGTTACAGAGATGTTTGCTTGCGAAAAAGGTTATGATTGGTGCAATCATCTCGTAAGACGATTTGGGGTGAAAGGTGAGCCTCCATTAGTGATGAAATATGACATCGTCTGGCCACGGTAATATTATCTATTACCGTGGACTGGCGCAGCACCCTGCAGGGTAATCACGATACACACTCGCAATCGGAATCGATTCAATTTTGACAGTCCAACAAACTACATTGCGCGGTATGCTTTTAAAACCACTACGCCCTACAATTTGAGCAACGCAATGAACACTGTTGTAGTGTCAAAATTGAGTCGATTCCGATTACGAGCGTGCATCGTGATTAGTTAGCTGGTTAGTCAGTCTGTGTTTAGTCTAGTTTAGTATTGTGAAAATGAGGAACAGAATTAACACACATACAAAGCAATTTATTACCGAAAGATGCCTTAAAGCCACCCTAAAATAGTTTTGGTAACACTTTTTTTCCACATATTATATATTAAAACTTTTTATCTGACTGTACTAAACAGCTTCAATAATTTGATGGCGGCCGAATTGTCAGTGAATAAAATATTTAAATTATAATGTGTCAATTCGGACACTGTGTCCCTGTGTCCCGAATTATTGTTTCCCAGTCGTCAGCACGTTTTTCCATCACCTTTGACATTGGCAGAATCGTCGACATCGGCACCACTTGCCAAAACGAAAAATAGAATAGAATAGAACTCTTATGTTCAAATTAAATCAACTTGATTTTTTTGACATAAGTACAGTCTGTCAAGAAAGTCATGAAAAGGATTTTGAAGGAACTAAAATTCTTCTTCGCTCGCAACCCTAAATAAGTACCGTAGTTGTCAGTTTGGGTACAACGATGTGTTTATTTTACTATTCTGTGTAGATTTTTTGTGATAAAAAATGTTTTCGGCATTAATATATTGTAAAAATAAACAAGAGAATATACAAGTGGCGCCCTCAATCCTTTTCATGACTTTCTTGACAGACTATACTTCAAAAATTTTCTTTAAAATCCTAGTTAGCGTTACTTACTCGTAAACTAGATACCTAGTTTATAAATTCCAGTCTCCGATATCTAATAGAGCCATAAAATTGTCCGATTTTAAAATTGGTTGAGTTCCTTTTAGACATAAACGAGATGTAAGCAATTTGCGAGGTCCCCTTACTGACTAGATAGAATAACCTAGTCGAAATGCAATAAAGTTTATAATAAGTTATACTTAAGATAATAAGGATAATCCACAAATAAATATATATTTTAAATGTTTTATTCTGTTGTTACCATTGAGTTTCTTGCCGGTTTTTTTCCATAGGATCTGCTATAGGAACCATGCACTTAGAGTCTCGACCTTTCACAAGTGCCTGTATCTGGTTTACATGAAATAAAAATCTATTCTATTCTATTCATAAAGTTGCCAGCATTTTTCTATTTCCAATGAGACAAGACGATGACCCCTAATTATTATCTCACTAACTAACTATAAATAAAAAATCCTATGATTGATATCGCAATCAATACAGAACTAAAGGTAATCCTGGATTCCCCATAGCTTCACGTAAAACCGTCCGCACTTTAAAACTCAATCCGTCATTCGGTACCCAACAAAATAAATCGAAAGCCAACGACAGCTACTGTGTCGACGAAAAAACCAAAAGTAATTTTTACTCAAATCAATCACGCGGAAAAAACGGGCCGTGTAACTGAGGTAATTCGCTAGAATTCCAACCGAGATTTAGTATAGGTTCGCGTGCTAAGTCGAGACGATATAATGAGCGGCCCCAGCTCATTGTCCGCTCCTAAAAAGAGAAGATAAATAACCAAATGAGAATGGAAAAACGGCAAAAATGGTAAAATAAAGGTTTCAATTGGACAAAGGCGCCGAATGGGGATAATTCGTCGGGGATATGCACCAATTGTCACTGTTTTGCTTTGTTTTTTGGCGGCTACTGACGGCTTGCGCAGGCGACGGGGACGATAAAATTGTCACGCGTCTCCGTCCGGCGATTCCAATTTTATTGAAATTTCCGATCGTGAGAGTTAAGCAAATAAGAAGTTACGTAATCACGCGCAATTTCCAAGTTGGACTTGTTTGGCTTTCGATATTTGTGTCACTGTGATTCTGAACTTCCGTGTATCCGATTTCTGGGTTATAACTAAGAGCCATATTCACCAACAAAATAACAGACGATTATAATAAAATCGGCCGTTTACTAATACAAAAAATCAGCTTAAACAACAGTTATTGTCTTAACCACCTGTTATTTTGTCGTTGAAATTGCCCTAAGTTATTACCAGGTAATGCTGTACTAAGTAAATCGTGATATCGCACCTTTATTAAAAAAAGACATAACTCAAAATTTACAAATTTCGAATTTTTACCATAAAGTGAATTAACGTCGCACGGATACTTATGATGGCATTTTAGTAGAGTGAACAGTTCAGTTTAAGCCTGGAACCGGAATTGCATCAAATAATTTTATTTTCACGCCTCTACTGTTTAATAATCGTTGTAAAAATTATACGAGTAGGTACCTACGTCAAAAAATTAATGGTTAAAAACGCCGTTAATCATGACATAGGTAGGTACCTATTTAAGGTCCTACCTTCCCATTCCCGATCCCGTTAAGGGGTTATTATACTCATAATTCTGAGTTAATGTTGGACCAAACCTGAAATCGCGAAAAATAAATCAGCTGATCCATACAAATAATTAAATATTACTCGACTAGGTCAATTGCACAGCAAATTCATTTTTCGCTGTTTCATGGTTTGTCCCATAGTAAAAGTTTGTTCATAACGATGAGTACAATAACGCCTTAAAATAATCGGGATTAGACAGGTAGGATCTTGAATACCTATAGAATTAGTGAGAATGTAATTCATTTAAACCCATTCCTTAATTGAGCTCATATGACTTGACAACATGGTAGGCGCAGTGGCTTTCATCGTTGCACAGGAGAAACCCTTTTGACTGATCATATTCTTAGACTTACAGATCAGTCAGCAGTCAGCATCAGACCTAAAATAGGCGATGAGATACATTTAAACGCGTATTAACATGCTCAGAGACACATCGAGGTCGTAGGACCCATTAATTATGTGTATCGCGCAGGTAATCTTGCAGTAGCTCGGGAGCGCTCGGCAGTTCTCGGGAATTGTCGGAAATAGATCGGGCCACCCGTCGCGGGAGCAAGTACTGACTGATGGTGGTATATATTTGCTCAAACGGCGAAAGTGTATGAAATTATACACGGAAGAAAACCTAGAATTATAGATTACTCGAGTCATCTTTTTATCACCTTAAATGTAAAATGTATTTTACAAAATCAGTACCTTAAAGTTAAACAATATATATAATAACAATATATATAGGTATTAAACATACAGGTTGGTGACGACGTTACGACAATAAATGACCACGTATTTGAACGTTATCACGTTCTGTGACCGTACACAAGTAATCTATCAAATTCAATCAGTAGTTTAGCCACAGGAACTAATTTAAATTTTCTTAATTTTACACATATCACATTATCACGATCTCTAAGTGGCTGTAAAACGGAAATAGTTCATCTTATGCCTCTTTTGCACATATCCACTAAGTTTTCCCTCTCCCCCAGCCCCCGGAATAGCCATTTTGGCAAAATGTCTACAGAAAAAATTATTTTTCACTAATATCTGTTGTGATCTGAGTGGACGGCGGCTGTTCCCGGGGCAACTTAATTTTAACTTGAGCAGGAAAACTTAGTTTGTTTAAAAGAGGCTTTTGATAAACCGATTCCAGTTGTAAACTTTAAAAAAGAATTTCCATGGAGTTTCTTGCCGGTTCTCCATAGGACCAATTTGGAACCGTGCACCGAAATCGTCCACAGTCTCGACATTTCATAAGTGCCTGTATTTACATGAAATAAAGTCTATTCTATTCTATTCTAAAAAGCAATTGCCGTCGACGTCGTCTCCCCGACTCCTGGCCTAAAAATAATTCACGAATGATTACATTTACTTTACAAACATTGTTAACAATAGGTACTCATATGAGCCAAGAGTCCGAAAATTCCCAAAAACTGCATCCATAATGCATAACACCTTTGCTCTTGGGAACTGGGCAGGATGTCTATCTAAATTTATATCTAAATTACAGGCCGATTAGATTCTCAGTATCCTTGGTTCGTATGCAACGTCCGATCGATCGAGACAATGGACTTTTTCACATTAGACGATATCGAAACGACACCGATATGTCGGTGGCAGTATAAAAAACAACAATAAATATCGGTATCGGCCACGACGTATAGTAGGAAAGGGCGCTTTCCTATTAGCCGATAACGATACCGACACGATCCCGACATGTCGGCAGTATCAAAAATAACAATAAATCCTGCTGTTGGCGAAAACATGTGATTTTAGTAATAAATGTTATCAATTTATGTGTATCAATTAGGTATATCCACCGATATCGCTATCGGTATCGTGTCGGTGTCGTTGCCGTCTTATGTAAAAACGCCCAATTGTGTACAAAAAGTAGGATGTAATAAATTAATGCATTGTTTTGATGATCGTTTCGCGACACAATGAGAGGTTTTTTGCTTTAAAACACGAATTTTGAGCATGCTTCAGTCGGTGATCTGGTAATGTAAATCAGAATTGGACTGGTTACCGAGGACGCAGTGGTCAAGATTGATTTGTAAGGCGGAAACTCGTAACAAGATGAGAGGCATAAGAAGGTAAAAATAATGCATAATTAATTACATACGAAAACAGTACCTCTACCATGAGTTTTCCGTGCTGTCTAACGTTCACGTTGACATGCAATATTTATACCGCTCAAGGCGCTGAAAAAATTCCCATACAAATAAAAAAACCACAAAACTTTAAAGGCTAAAATCATTTATAGCCTTATATATCATAGCATATAAATCATAGCAAATAAATCACTAACTCTTCTTCGGAAGTCCGCACTCGGAGCCTGTCAGCGAGCTATGGTACGAAGCATTCTGGAATTTAAACTTACGGACCGCATAAGAAACTCGATGCTTCCCTCCAAAACGCAAATTGCAGATGTAGGCCAAACAGGTGCCAAATTGAAATGGAATTAGGCTGGTCACATTTCCCGCATGTCGGAGGAGCTATGGGCTAAAATAGCCACACAGTGGGTCCCGAACGGCAGGAAACGACAGCGCGATAGGCCTAAAAGGAGATGCAGTGATGTGTTGGACGCTTACGTAAAGGATTGGCCTTAGAACACAGTGGATCGGGAAAAATGGAAAGAGGGGATAGGCCTTAGCCCTGAAGTGGGACATCACAGGCTCATAAAAATAATTTAATGATACAAATTTCACTTGCACTATTCATTATAGAAACATAAATATACAAAATATTGGTATCCTTGAGAATTCCACACACTCCACACATACAAACGTCTCGATTCGACAATCGAATCCGCGAACCAAAACAGGATAGGTGGATCGTTGCGGGAACTAAACTTCCGACTAGCCCCAAATACCACCACTGTACCGGGTCTCAACACCCATCCCTACGCTGCGAGTGCGCAGACACACGTAATCTGCATACGATCTCACGTAATACGAATATTACAAGTATTTACGTGAACGCGACAGTGTCGTGAGTTCTCGTGAGCAACGCGTCACGATAGATCGTGACGACACAGTTTGTGTATAGTCTAATTTTACGAGAGAATATAATGTAAGTATGTTTGTGGACTATTTTGATTATGAGATGAGTAGCAGAATTATATGCTGGAACTTCTATAGATCTGTGTGATGTTGATATTTACCTGCAATTGGTTAGACTGGAAGCCAACCACATAGTTGGAGAAAATACCAGTAAGATAATTGAAAGATAAAAGAAGACAAATGAAACATGCAAGATGATAAAATTTTAAAAGGACGTAAATTTCATGCCTTCAAAGGCACACAAACTAAACAATTAAAAACAATTGGATCAAGATAAAATGACAAATAGTCAGTCATGAAATCACTAATGATAATAATAGCACTTGTCTGATTTCTGAAGCAACGAATGCAGGTAGGTAATGATATAAATCCATAAACGCCTATATTGTTAATAATTATGGTGGATAGTCAATTTATGTTTAAATAATTTAAAGGTTGATGATGATAATGATTTAGCAGCTGATTTATTGAAAAGTCTGTTAGAAATTAAATTGAGCTTTGCAATATTAACTAACAGTTATAAGAAGTTACTGTTATTGCCATAGGTGTAGTTAGGAAAAAGCACAGGGGTACGGACCACCCCAAAATGTGAAATTGTGTGTCTATTTTTGTCTCAAATGAAACAAAAAGACTGAAACACCGTTCTTAAGCCCTTTTACAAATTCTAATACAAAATAACACGTCAAATAAACATAATAAATTGGTGCCATGACAAAAACTGGCCCACTGGCACACGACGATCATGGACGAACATTCATTACCAGTGGCGCCCTGGGACGAAATGTCGAAAAATTCTGAAGTTTTTGTGGGTAACGCCATTCGGCCGGGAAAGGACGGACGGGTGGTTATAAAGGATTGTGCACATGAAGCTCGAGCAACGAAGGACGTTCGAAAGATATTTGAAGGTACTTTGAAGGTATGTTCGGTTGTGAGTAAGCAGGATTCTTAGGTCCGTATTACATACAAGAAGCGCTGATCCTCAGTGCTGATCTTACTCGAGTAGCTTTGACGTATTTGTGATGACGTATAATGAGACCACTCTGACATAATAGAAATAGCAGACTTGGGGCCCATTTGAGTCTGTCATTATACATCACACACCACAAATCACTATCACTACATTAAAAAAATAAAGTCGCTTGCCACTTTTTTTGTTACAAATATTGGTGAAAAAGATTTGCTTTCATGTAATGTAATGTTATGTACAAAATCTAAAATGAAAAGAAATCGAAGAGTTAGAAGATGAACCCGAAGAAAACGAAATCTACATTAGTTCTACTGATGAAGAGCGACCTACAAAGAAAATGGAATTGCTTAGATCTTTAAAACTACGGAACGGATTTTGATGCGGTTTTTTTAATAGATAGAGTGATTTAAGAGGAAGGTTTATATGTATAATACTTTCAAATGTAATGTAAGGATAATAGAGAAATTGCACCCGTGGGTAGCCGGGGACGGGTCGCTAGTAGGTACGTAATAAATAAATAATAGGCAAAGCTTATCTTTTAATTTAACTATTACAGGATATGGATGATGTTGTTCGAATCTCTAAGCTTGAATGCATTTTAAATAGCGATATAGTCATATGTATTTATCTATATATTAATACGTGAATAGAAAACTTTCTTGCGTGCACGTAGGAGTGTGAGATTTGGCATAGTTAAAGTTTATAATATGGATTAGGAGTGCAGAAACCTAAACTATATTTATAATAATTATTATGGTCGAATTGCGACCACCAGGCGACCTCTAGTAAAAAGAAACGAGACAATTATTGTGATTCACGTTTCTGTTTTCACACTGCACTTGACTATATTATGTTAAATTTTGATAAAATTATTTTATTTTGGTGCAATAAGTATTTACATTAGTTAGACTTACAGAGGTTCAAAAAATTTTAAACTATTACAATTTACAACCTCGCAGTGGCGAAGAGTGAAAATTTAAAATGGGGAAGCCCAAAGAATCCCCACCAAAAAAAAGCTCATTAACCAATTACTGCATAATTTGTCAAAACATTGCCGACAAAGTATCAGGATTTCGGCTACCACAATCTAACATTGAAAAAACCCAAAGACCGCTCCTCTACCCCAAATAAATAATATAATATATATTACGTTGGTCTATCTATGCATTAACCAATTTCTAAAGGGAAGCCGAAGGGAATCGGGTTGTATGGACTATTAATTCTCAATTTTTATTGCAATCCATAATGTACACAGTTATACAGGTGGTAAGTATAAAATATAGAAACAATTACGGACCCTGTCGGGCACAGCAAAAGTTTAAATAAGTAGGAGAGAGGAGGAGCGCTTTAAATTTTTTTCATAATATGAAAATGGTTTCTCCTTTGCCATGCATATTATTTAAAAATATATAACAATATATTATCACTTATCTATATTATTATAATATGTGTAAGCCTATCTATTTATTTCATAAAGTTATTATTACTCTAGTAATAATAACTTTATGATTTATTTACTAATTTGTTATTTATTTATTTATGTACACACAAGGAAACATGGTAATAAAAATGTTACAGACAAATGAGCATAATGGAACTACTTATTTTTAAAGAAATAAATAGTAGTTTGTTCTTTATATTAAATTATAATAAATTATATTAAATTAAATTATCTATCTTCGCCACTGCAACCTCGCCTTATACGAGCCACATGGCACCTATTTAATTCCATGATAAAAACTGTACTTCCGACTCCGAGACGTTCACAATAAATGACACATTTAATCCTTCCTTAACCCTCCGTCTGCAAGCTCCTTTAAACCTGTCATTTTTTTATGCCGGGACAATTGGACTGCTTGCGTACTCGCCGGAAAAAACCCTAAAATACGAGTATCCCCCTTCATATATTCGATGGGCTACTTTTGTTAGCTTAATCGATTACATTCCCTCTTTTTCAGGTATCGATAATACAATCGATGTTTCTTATCGATTAAAGTTGGGTTTTTGTTTCGTTTATATTTTTGTAACGTTTTGTAGTAAGTAGGGATTATTTTTCTCATGTAGGTAGTGTATATGTACTTATATGTTTAAGTTTGTTTTTTAGATTACCTACTGACTCGAGTTAGTCCGAATGGACGAGTGGACTGCATCAGCGAACTGCTTGTGACAACGATCAGGGCCTACCAGCATCAAATAGCAAACGGTTAATTTTCAAGGCATTTTGTTAAAGTCCATAATAATAAGTAATGAATTGTATTCACTTCGTACTAGGACGTCTCTAAATCATGTCTGATTTTAGTCTGCTGAACGACTGAACAAGTGATCTATTATGGGCTGTAGCGATAATCTGACAGGAGACAATTCAATATAGTGCCACAAACTTATCTGACCCAGTCATGACGTCGCTGCCGTCGCTTTTACCAATTCAATATCATCTCCCTACAAAAATGACATTTTGAAGCGTTTTGAAGTCATTTTTGTTCTGCAGCGAAGTTAGTTCCAATTTTGGTCACCGGGTCGTGTCAGATAACTTTGTGGCACTATAAGTTTGTATGATGTCAGTGTACTGTCAATTGTAACGTCATGGTATGAAAATGAGTGCACGAATTTGTTAGCAGCACTTTTGTAGCTTCTATTCAATCAACTTAAAAAAATCCTTTAACTGATACATCCTGGTACGAATAAGCAGAACTATTCATTTATCAACCCTTAAAAATAACTGCAATAAGAGATGCTGGTTGGCCCCCAGTGCAACGAGAAACGTTGTCAAGCCTTTCAAAGGTAAATTCTTGTTAATTCCCGTATCATATTATCATGCAATGCGATAGTTTAAAAACTATATAATCGACGACGGCTTCCAATCAAGTTAGTTACGACGAAGTTGAGCAATTTTGCCGAGGTTAATAATTGGATGGGTTAATTATGTTACAATAAAAGTTTATTTTGAGAAATACTTTTCATATTCATACGTATAATAAATGTAGTGATGGCCTAGCGATTGAACGCTTGCCTTGTTTGAGGATCTGAGTTCAAAACAAGCCCGCACCTCTGACTTTTCAATTTCATGTGCGGATCAGAATTTGATTATATATCATTTGCATTAACGGTGAATGAAAACATCATGAGGAAACCTGTACACCTGAGAGGTCTACATAAAGTTCTCGATGGTGTGTGTAGTCCGCCAACCCGCACCAGGCCAGCGCGGTGGACTAAGGCCTTACCCTTCTCATTCTGAGAAGAGGCCCGTGCCCAGCAGTGGGACAATAATGAGCTGGATTTATTTATTATATTCATACATATTAAGTACTAGGTATATATTTTGTGCTATAGATTCGCAAGAAGGTACTTGCCTACCTCTTTTCCCACTAATCAACGACATTTTAAAGTCGTTATAAGGCGTAGCGATCAACCTTCCACTATCTTTAGCTAGTCATTGCGTGTAATAACTAGTGGCGGGCCGTTGTCAATTTTTTTATAGACGAAACGCTACTATAGGCGCCTTTTTCTGAGGACGAAAACTAGTCCCAGAAACGGTCGCAACTGTTTTGAAAACGACTGAAAGGAGGCAACGTAACGAACGGAAACGTACGAATAGCAATAAGGTTGCAAGATTCGTCCGTCGCGTCGCATCGCGTTAACAACTGGTTTTACTGGTAACAGACATACGAGTAATTGTCGACTATATTTCGTTGATATAAAGTTAAATTTTGGCTGTTGCAACTGTTTTGTGAACAAACAGAACGATGATTCGCAACGAGTGTAACGATTGATTAATGTATTCTCGACAGTATTTTCTTAGGTATAAAGTAAAAACTCGCATCACACAATTCGAACACTGGTTCGCGCAACGAAGACTGTTTCGACAAGGAACTAAAACGGTTCTATCGTCGCTGAATAGAAAACAGTCTTTAGAAACCGTTCATCTTTGCAACGCTCACTCCTAGAAATATAATAACCAATGGCCATTAAGGTATGAAGCAATTCCCATCATCTATTATGAATGACAATCAAACGTATCGGCTGTTCGTAAGTTCATAATTGGATTTAATTGTATTCTCATAGTTAGTCCAATTAACTTGCAAATTGTTCTACATTGTAGGGTAATTTGGATTAGACTAACTTTATGAAGTGGTTTCACTTGGCTTTAAGATAGGAATCCCGTTAATTACTAGTTTCCTTAACAAGATTATAACTCAAACAACATTACAGCTCAATCGGTTGGGGAGAACTGTTTTAAAATTCAGTTGCAAGTTTTGATTATTGATTGGTTGTCGGGCTACGGCAACCAATCAATAATCTAAGGTTGCAAGTTTGGTCTACACATACTAGAATAGAAGAGAATTGATCTTTATTTCATGTAAACCAGATACAGGCACTTATGAAATGTCCAGACTCTAGGTGCGCGGTTCCAAATAGTAGACCATATGGAGATGAACTGGCAAGAAATTCCATGGAAACTCTTTTACAATAATAGATTACTATCTTGATCAGTACAATGTTGTGGTAAGAGCTGCGAGAATAATGTAATTTAATGTGAATAAAAATAAGAATAGGATAATAAGGATTTGTCTCTGTATAAGATTGCCATGGCAGTTACAAGCTGACCAGTTCCGACAGACCGTACACTACTGACTGGTGAAGACCTCAGCTGAGCATAATGCTGCATGTAATAGCTGAAGCCTCAGGTGGTAGACGGACGATAGATCATTAATAAATTTATCAAAAGTCTTACAATCTTTATGATAAAATAAATAAAATGTTGTTAAGTCAATTTGACGACACGGTTGGCGCAGTGGCTAAGCGATTAGCTTTCTGTGCTTCGTGCCGCGGGTTCGATCCCCACACGGAACAAATATTTGTATGATGCACAGATAGTTGTTTTGATACAGGATAAATCCTAGAGGGAGAAATTGTTTTTTATTTATAATAATATTATTATAACAGTCGAATGGGATTTTCAAAGTGTGGAAAATATGTTATATCTGAAGGATAATATACTTAGTAATCATTCAGCCCAACTCCCACTGCTGGGCGGGTCCACTCCTTGCAATGAGACGAGTTTACGATGAATAATAAATAAGACTTGATTTTTTTGATTTTTTTTTCTCTGTTCTGTAGCTTTTATTATCAATTTGAAACATTTCATTGTATTTTTCACCCCCAACACTAAAGAGGAGTGTTATAAGTTTTAGGTGGTATCTGTGTCTGTGTGTGGCATCGTAGCTCCAAAACGAATAGACCGATTTCAATGCAGTTATTTTAATTGAAAGCTAGTTTAATCGGGAATCATCTTAGCTGTATTTCATGAAAATCTATTTCGTCGTTACAGTTCTTTTTCTAGTTGGAGTCGGGGGCTTTTGACGGTTAGGTTATGTATGCAAAAGGTGTGAGCAACTTTGTAAATAGAACTGCAGGAGCTTTCCAACCTATACCTATAAAAAAATCTTTAAAAAAAATAAGGTATTTAAAAAATGTCTCCGAGATGGATTGTCTTCTAAGTGCGGCGCGATAAATAGAGGCAGATTTAGTGGCATCTGAAGTGTCAGGATTAATTGCAAGGCCACTGAGCGGCGGAAATCGCAAGCCTTTGAGTATACATTCTTTGGAATAGCCTGGGTTTGGATAAGAACGGGATCATAGCATTTTTTGGAAGGGATTTACTTGTAGTACATGCCTACCCAGGATTAGTATCAGATGCATGAGTCTAGTCGTAGTTTTAAGCAAGTATTAATAATAGTCTTGTGTAGAAATCGGGCGTAAGAAGCTCCACGGTAACTGTGTAAGATAGAAGCCATTGTTAAAGGTTCTTCTTCTTCTTCATCGTTCCCTCACTGATGAGGATCGCGACCACATACAACGCGCTTCCAAGCCATGCGGTCTTCCGTTGCGTGGACCGCCTTGTGCATGCTGCCTCCACCAACCCTCCATAATACATCCGACCATCATAACGGCGCTCTGCCCTGAGTGCGTTTCCCGTCCAGCCGGCCCACTATCATAAGTTTTTCCATTGAGTTACAGGTTAGTGAATTTTATATACATAAGTACTAGCTTCTGCCCGAGTCTTCGCCCACGTATATCGTTTCCGGAATAATAAGTATCCTATGGCCTCCTCAGGTTGTATGTCAAACGTTGAAATCATTTCAGTAGTAAAGGCGTCAAGAAAGAACAAACAAACAAACAGACACACTTTCAGATTTATATTAAGTATAACTAGTGGTCCAGTGGTCGTAATTCGACCGTAATTTTAGCTTTCTGCACTCCTTCTCCATAATTTACCTTTGACTACAACAAATCTCACACTCCTCCGTGCGCGCAATATGCTTAAAAGGGGAACAAAGTTTTCTCTTCACGTATTACCACATGTACGTAGTTACGTATCACGTATACGTACGTGAATAGTATGGATTTCTATATCAGTGAACATTTCTGCAAAAAAGACATTTATCTTATTTTGCAGCCGAATAATTAATAATAGATATTATTGGAATCCCGTGTATTTTAATGAGTACTTATTAACATTTTAATCAATTTACATACTAATTCATGTCAAGCCATGTTCTTGCTAAACGTTAAACTTGTTCGAGCCAAAATAATAAATAATTCATGCATAAATAATTGCAGGTCTTCGTTCTTTCATCAGCTTATTCCCTTAAATGGGTCTTCACATCTTGTGTGGCATGATGCCCTGGTGTTTTTCTTGTTATGTCTCTTTATAATAATCCCGACGTACTTGATTCATAAGTGAAATAAAATTGGCACAATTACAAGAAACCGAGGTACCTACTCAGTGGATAAGATAATGAATGAAAAAAACTTTCTATCATGTCGATTTCAGTGTTAATTTTCTTCTAACTTCATTCTAGATCCTGACTATCCAAACCATTTTAATCCTTGACCCAGCAGCCAACTGTCCTCTCATTGTCTCAGGTGATTTGTGGCGACACTTCTTAAGAGTAAGCGAGAGGAAAATACAGATTCTCTATTAGAAAGAAAGAGAAGAGTCAACCAAATAACCCTTAACAGTTAATTATAATGGGCCACTCTAGCTTGTTAGGAGATTTTTTCGATTTATTTTCGCGCCATGGATCGAAATACCGAAAATTCTTCTTCACGCCGAATTTATAATTGACATCTGAGTTAAGAAAAGGGTATTGTTGCAGTTTCTAAATAAATAAATGGATGAGTCTGGAATTTTGGAGAATCTGGGAAACAGCGCATGGATGTTACCTACATATACTAGACAATACAGGATATTTTTTATGTAATGCCCAAAATTTGCAGTGATTCAGTGTTCGTCCCCAAATGCAACTGCAGTACTAAAATTCACTTCAAAACAAACCAAAATAAGATTTTGTATGGCTTGCGCTAGTAAATTATGCGTGTCCCTCATACTAAATCGAATTTTCGTTTTGTTTTATATTGTATCCCAATACTGCGGTGGCATTTAGGAACAGAGACTTGAATCACTCCACAAATTATGCGCACTACATAAAAAATAAAAATAATAATGTAGATATTGAAAATTAAGTAGGTACCTACCTAGGTATCAGTTATCCGAGAGATAAAGTTACATATCAAAATGAGCCAGTTTTAAGTACTTAGGTAGGTACCTACTCAAAATTCCTTCACGTCTGTTCATTGTGATTAGGTAGGTGTATCAGGAGGACCAAGTTGAGGAACCAACGTTTACACCTTGAGCCTCTTCCAAGGATCGCCATAATATCTGTCAAATAATTAATTATAAGTCAAAGTTTTCTATTTCAACTGGGCTTTTGCAGGCACTTTCAAAACGTCGTGATTCTACGTGCACAGTTCCAAGTAGGTTGGTCCTGGAGAAGATACCGGCAAGAAACTCCATGGATACTCTTTTCATAAATTTTCATTTGCCGTCCTGAGGGTTAATTCACGTAATTTTAAGAGGCGCCGATCGTATTGCAGTGACGATCGAACTTGACGCGAGCGTATCTCACTGAAGTTCAGAGGATACCAAATGGCAGAACAGTCGACATCGGCTCAATTGCCATTACGAAAAAAGAATAAGAAGATTACCAAATGTGTTGTTTTGATCAACATTTTATTGCAACTGCGCGGCAACTGCACTTTTTTAGTTACGTGAATTAGCCTACTGGTTGCTGGACACAGTGTCCAATACAGAATTGCATCTGGGAATATATTTCTAGGCTTCGAACCAAGAATTTTAAAGTACGTAGGGATTGTGCCAATGAGGACATTAATAATCTCTATCAAGCTTAAACTGGCATACCATCACTACACATAAAGGTCTGAAGTTTTGCAGACAAGTGGCGTGTGTAGCAAAAACGTCGTTTTTAGGGTTCAGTACCCAAAGGGTAAAACGCGGGACCCTATTACTAAGACTCCGCTGTCTGTCTGTCTGTCCGTCTGTCACCAGGCTATATCTCATGAATCGTGATAGTTAGACAGATGATGTATTTCTGTTGCTGCTATAACAACAAATACTAAAAAACAGAATAAAATAAGTATTTAAGGGGGCTCCCATACAACACACGTGATTTTTTGCAGTTTTTATAGATGTGTACGGAACCCTTCGTGCGCGAGTCCGACTCTCACTTGGCCGATTTTTATCATAATATATTATTGTACATCGGGAGAATATCAAATGAGCACACTCTTGGCATTCCCACTGCGTCTATCTAGATTAACAAAAACGCCCTGCAGTTCGTTGTTTGGTAAGCTACCTACAAGATAGGTACAAAGGTTTAACGAAACTGTAAGCTTAAAAATGCCAAAAGTGTCGATTCTGTAACGCATTTTGACAGTTCTAAACTGGACAACCAAGCAACAGTACCACAAACTTATCTCACGGTCATGGCTTCGCTGCCGTCGCTTTTACCAATGTCATCTCCCTACAAAAAATAAGTTTTTCCATAGAAATCTTACAAACTAACATATTGTATAATTACAATAATACTAATTATATTAGTATTAAGAAACTAAGGCCCAAGTTCACCGACAACTTATCAGACGATTAGAGCAAAATCAGCCGTTTAAACATGAGTTTTTGTATGGGTAATCGGCTGATTTCTAATCACCTGTTATATAGTCGGTGAACATGGGCCTAAGTCTATGTTAAATAGTAAAACAAAGCACTACGTCACTGCGTTCTAGTGACACTTATCTTCGCAAGCGACGGAACAACACGCCTTGCGGCTAAATGTCCTCTTGCATGGCGAGGTGCAGAAAACATGCTGGTACTCGCACCACGAACGCCTTGAAGTGGACATTGCGGCCCGACTCCAGCAGCTGCATTCTCGGCTATACCTACAGATAGTGCCATTTGGCAATGACGCGCCCCATTATTTTTCGAGAGCATTTTCCCAGTTGACTGTGATGCTTTATCGTGATTGGACAATTTAACTTATTGTTCGTATATTGACCATAGATAATTAGTGTGTAAAAATAGACCAACACATTAGCAGAACATTGCACATTAGAAGAAAGGGTAGGGCGCGTCGTCGCGGATGGCACTATATTTACCAATGTCATCTGTTATTCGCCTCTTACGACACCCAAAAGCCCATTCTACCTCGAAAACCAGTATTAACTTCACCACACCTGGCAACGAGTCGTCTTCCTACCATTGATCCTGAGCTCTGACCCCGAAGTCAACAGATCATGCAGATAAAGTGAAGTAAGTTAGTCATTTACTCGTGTTATAAAACAAAGTGTAAAGGTCCATTCACAAAGAGGTATTATGCTGTCTTGGAGTACCTACCTACAATTTATTGTTATGGTACTATAATAGTGGGAGCTGTTCCTTGAAAGTCTTAAATATGATCAATAAAGTTAAGTGATAGTGAATGGATGACATTGGAAGAAATAAAATAAATACCTACCTATAGTCGGAGAAGACAGTAGGAAGCACAAAGAAAATAAACAAAAGATTTACAGAAAGAGAAGAATAAAAAAAAAACATGTAGCTGTATACTGTCGGTATATCGGTAACGAATGGGTTGACAACTCAGCATTTGTGAACGATTTAAATTTATGAACACGGGTCCACCGAATATGATCATGTCATGTGTTTGCAGTGACGCCATCAACAAAATTTTCTTTCTATTTTTCCACGCAGTCATATGCTAATGTAAGTATGATATCCAATCACATCCGGTTTATAATATCTGGTAACTGGAAAGTTAAAAGTATAACATATTATACTTTTATGTGTATTAAAAGTAACGTCGCCACAGCCTGTACGAGTCCTAAGGCTGAAAGTTAAGCTCAGCACTCACCAGCGGAGCGCCTCGCACCAACGTGCGCGCGATACCATGTTATCTACACGATCATCACGCGTTGAACGCTGTGCTGTAACGTAGGCTCTACTAGGAACCCATTCAGTTGTCGTAAACTGTGAATATAACTGAGTTCGCGAGCTAAATCTTAAGATTAGACGTGTTGGATTTTAGGTGCCATGTGTAAGCTGGCTTTTGCGTGACTTTATGGGGGAGACATGTTTAAGGTTGTATTTTACGACGATTTCTTACTTTTGAGGGGGTGAAGTATCAGCCTAAGCCCCACCCACTAGGGGAGCTCCGTTCTCGCAATTACGCAATTGACGTATCAGACTGTGTGACACACGTGTCACAGAATAGCAATATTAATTAGCAACATGCAGTATGACACCAGCAAATACTTGAAAAATATAAATCCATAATATCGTATACCCAGTGTCCTATATTACGCTAGAAAATCTGTTCCTCCGTTTTGTATTTGTAGATTTTATACCTATTTAACTATCTACTTATAAACTATCAGTCATACCTATTGTGTATGAGTTTATGCAATGTACATAATTGTCTCGACCAACATTGGGCATTTTCACACTAAGCCAATAATGCCGTAACGAAACCGATATATCGGCATGACAAACCTGATGACACTGCCAATGTGTGTGTAATGTTAGAAGAATAAGCCAACTCAAATCCATGCCTTGAGATAATGACCTACTCTCACCCACACCTGTAGGAGTCGTCCGTTTCCGTAGTCATACCTACTTAAGTATGTACACAGGGTTGCTTTTTTACCAAAAAAGAAATTGCATATTCATAGATCAAAACCATATTACTAGTTCAGATTCCTCGCTATGTGTATGAAAGAAAAAACATTTAAATCGGACTCGCACACGAAATTACATAAACACACAAAAAATTCAAATAATGATAACAATAACCTAACCGTCTAAAACCCTCGACTCTAACTAGAAAAAGAGGTGTAACTTTTGAACAGCTGAACAGATTTTAAGAACCATCCCGATTAAACTAGCTTTCAATTAAAAAAAACTGCATTGAAATCGGTCCATCCGCTTTGAAGCTTCGATGCCACAGACAGACACACAGATTCACAGATACATAGATACACAGATACATATTATAAACTTATATCACCCCTCTATTTTGTCGGGGGTTAAAAAAGTCCTGCAAGAGGCCAAAGAAAATCCCTATCTCAGCATATCTTGACAGTTAATCCTGACAGATAAAATAAATACCGCAGCGCTGGTTTTCGGATAGGACCGTTATGATGCCACGGACAACCACGATAACCCATAATACATAAATAAAGGTAAAGATTATAATTTAAATTGGTGAATAATTTTTCTAGTGGACTGCAAAGCCCATAAAGAAATAAAATTAAAAGAAGTAAAATTAGGTTGGGCCACCGGCAAATCGGCACCTATAGGGCCGACCGACACATTTTAAAATGTCAGCGTTTAATAAGGAACAAAATTAGACAAAATCTAAGGAAACGTAGATCAGTTCAATACGAAATAATAGTAGTTTATGAAACTGTTGCATAATAGTATTAAAACATCAGTGTGTTTAAAAATCGAGCCGCAGGCGAGATTTTTAATAGTATCAGACGATATATCAAAATGATATAAGTACTATGAATATTGTTCTATAAAAGTAGGTAAATAGAATATACAACATGTCCCAAAATTCAACGGTAAACCAGTAACAGTCTGCTAGTACGTCTGTGGCATACCATCACCTGTCATCCCACTTAGGATTTCAGGAGTGAAAGTGGACCAAAAGTAAAAATCTTTCAAAATTTTAGGGTGAAAAATAATTTTGATTGATTTTTGTGTCAAAGTTACAGGCATTCTGGGATTTTTAACGATTGTGGTGGATAGCAGTGCTACTTAGGTTGCCGGTACAAAAAGAAATTCAGAAATATCTGAAACATTGTGGTCATGGTAATTAAAAATATCTTAAGGGCATTACGCCAGCTTCGCGCGCCTCGCGTTTCACTCATACAGCTATACAGTTAGCACGCATACAGCCGTCTACGCGTCTGTGTTGTTGGAGCGCGTATCATACACCGCATGCACCGCATTGAACCAACATGATACTTTGCCAGCTTTTACTTAGTAGGGAATGTTTTAGTTTTTGCGTAAGTAGGGTTTAAATTAATTTTTAGTTGTAATAAATGAGCAATTAAATTATTATTAGGTTAGAATAAATAAAATAAAAAATGTGTAAAATAAAATTTTAATATTTTTCGTCTCAAGTGCTTTTTTTTACACATGACGCGACGCGACAAAGAATCGCGTGGATTGCCGTCATCGGTCTGATATCACTTATACGTGCGACCTAAGAAAATGTATGGACGGTCGCAAATGTTTACTGACCAAATCGTACGATATGACAATATCGCTCAAAGATCTGTTCGATGTCGAACCGCATACGTCCTAATGACATGCGATATTACTTCAGATGTACATTTTACATACGTGAGCGCGGGTGCGCTCGACTCTGTTTCGACTTACATGCGATTTCTTGTTAGGTATATCGTTGAGCGATTTCAGTTACGCAACTA
The DNA here is from genome assembly GCA_932294325.1 of Allophyes oxyacanthae. NCBI lineage: Eukaryota > Metazoa > Arthropoda > Insecta > Lepidoptera > Noctuidae > Allophyes > Allophyes oxyacanthae. The sequence goes on from OW028628.1 coordinate 11,082,061, forward strand.
GGTTTACAACTAGTTAGATACTTATCTCTGTGTCAGAAATCCTAGTTTGTATCAATAATAATTGCTTTAATATTTAAAATTTTTTATCAAAATACCTTTCTAATCGCGATCCTTTTATCCGGTTATTGTACTCATCATTATGAAGAACTTTTACTATGGGACCAACACTGAAATCGCGAGAAAAGAAATAGCTGTTCTAATTATTGGTATGGAACAGCCATGGAACCGCTGATGTTTTTTTCGCGATTTCCTTGTTGGCCCCATAGTAAAAGTTGTTCATAATGATGAGTACAATAATCCCTTAAAGGGATTATTGTCTTCTTCTACCATAATATTCACAGCGCCATGCAACAGAATTAGCATAGAACACTGTTGCTAGAAAAAGCAATACTGGTAAATGCACGGCTACATAGACATACCAAGCTTAAATACATTTTTAGTATAAGCTGAACTGTCATTGTACGGATAGACTATACAATGGTAGGTCAGCTTATACCGAAAATGTATTTTTTATTTTATTTATTTACATTATTCTACCTACCTACCTACCCTATCTACCTACATACCTATCGTACCTACCTTTTCTACCTACATACCTACCCTACCTACTTACCCTACCTACCTACTCCATGTACCCACGTACCAACATACCTACCTACTTACCATACCTACCAACATACTTACCTACTTACCATACCTACCTACTTACCCTCACTACCTACTTACTATTCCTACTTACCTACCTACCTACCCTATCTACGTACTTACCCTATCTACGTACTTACCTACCCTAAATACCTTTTCTACCTACCTACCTACATACCTACCCTATCTACCTACCCTATGTACTACCTACCTACCTACCTACTTTTTCTTTATTAATTTTTCCCCTAAAGCGCCTTTTGTAAGCCATATCTTAAAAAAAGTTAAATTAAAACATACATAAAGAAGTCTAATTTAATCTTCCTATGTTATTTGAACTCCATTACATTAAAATATATTATGTACTCGCCCAAAGTTTTGTTTATAATAAAAAGTATCAATACGTCCCAGCCGCGCTAAAAACTCGCGAACCCACGATATTATTTTATGCAGCACGCGACGACGGGAGCGACACACGTCCTACCTCTGAAAGGCCTCGGCCGGGAATGAAAGCTGATGCGGTTTCGCGCCGATTATATAGCAGTACTAAATAATTGATAGTAAAATAAACATATAAGTTATTAAAAAAATATTTGAACTATGTTTTAGAACGTAAATGTCTTCATTTAATAGGTCTAAACAAAAACAAAAATACCCCAGATTTCAACCTAAAGTAACACGTTTAATATCTCGAAAAGTGGCTAAAATGACAGTTTTGATTATACTTTTCTTGAATGAAAATTTACAGTAATCGAGTGTTTTTGTTTAACAATCACTAATAAATGGTATTATTTTTCATAAAGTAATATTGTTATAAGTTTGTCGTATATGGTTTTACTAATATCTCGCATCAAAGAAGACCGTCGACCGCTAGTTTAAAAAAAGGCTTGAATAAAAACTGTTCTAATAGGAAAAATATACGAATATATGGAAAAAAATAATTACCATGCAATAGGTTATGAAATTCTCATTAATATGACGTTATTATTATATTTAAAAATTAAACAAGTTATGGTTTTGTTGTCCGTTGAAAATCATCAATTTTGACTGTAGCGTGGTTCTAACGCATGAACGCTCTTAAGGGGTGTAAATTTTTGAAGGATTTCAATTTTTTTATGTAACTTCTTAAAAATTGAGATTTTTTAAATTTTTTTTTTGTTCTCGACTAGTCATGAGCTGGTCAACCCTCTGGTGCCCGCTTATCGTTGAATTTTGGGACATGGTGTATATAAAACTTCATACTCTTTGTTCTCAACACTACAAATTGTCGTACTGATTTTTCTATACTACATCCTATAAAATGAATTCTTGACGGAGATGTCAAGAAATTATTTTAGCATATTGATTTTTATAAACGAAATACTTAGATTTTCTGAATAAAAGGCAAGTTACTTATACTTCCTGATGCTTTTTAATAATTTTTTTAATGATTTTACTGTCATTCTTTCTTTTGGTTTTGAATAAAGTGTAAGCGCAGGAAAGTCAAAAAAAATTGCACAGGTCCGACCTCGATGCGCGCCGAAACGCGACTGATTGATGGCAGAGATGACAGAAATCACGAAATTTGTGGTTTTTATCAAATTGTGACCAATATACGTAATATTATAAAAAAATAACAACCGATTTTCGTTGGTATATTTGCGACCAATATTGTGATGTAAAAATTATTTGAAATAATATCATGTTTTAGAAATAATCTTGTAAACACTTTTTTAAAAGGGGTAACTTTGCGATTTTTTTTTATCGAGCCAACTTCATCCAATCATGTATCGGACAACCGTGCAGAGATTGTCACATCTTCAAGTTTGATATATATTTTTTTCGGGACAAAGAAATAAGAATTTCTATTCAAAAAATTGTAAATACAAATCGGTTTTTGCGGCATTCCTGTAAAATACCCCCTTAAAAGGAGATAATCTGAAGAGAAAACTAGAGTCGGCAGAATTATCGAATGGACAATTGGTTTAAGTTATTTTATTATTATTTGTGTTTGTTTGTAGTTACCTATTATTATGTAGATTTAGGTACTTAAGTAATAATGTTTCTTTTCTAATGATCTTGACATCAATTCCCATTTAACTATCTTGAAATTAAATTAGCATAATTGACGTCCTTGATCTTAGTTACGCTATAATTACTTTAATCAACAATAGCATGCGTGGGCATAACCGATAGCAATTCAAATAGCCACTAATCTCTATCGCTCCACAAAGTTCAGCAGCATGAATGGATACCAAACCAGTTCGCAATCTGTCTCGTTTATCATCCTAACTGTGACACTGTCCTTACTTTCTTATCCTAAGTACATCTGTGGAACGTTTCGCGCTGCACCTCACTTATCAACAAAAAACTAGTTTAGCATACAAATCTACTAAGTGGGCGAATAACACGAACACGATCAGATAGCGAAGGACCAATTACGTACGTGTCACCTCGCGAAGATCGCATCGTGTGTACCAAGCCTAGTGTTGGCTTCGTCTCCAATTATTGTTGTAGCGTTATGAGTCTTGTTATTCAGTAATTGTCGTGTAAAAAGTTTTATGGAGGCTTATACAGTAAAGATGTTAGATTCTGGAGATTTTACTGTCGCTGATTGTGTGTCGTTCAGAGGTTTATGTTTTAACATCTTTTGTGTGTAATGTGATGGACGAGGCAGTGATTAAGCGGAGTAAAAGTGAGTAATTTATTTATTACTAGCGAGTAGCGCCTCGTCCTGGCTTCGCTCATACATTTATTTATATTAAACATTATAGTGACATAACTATAATAGTTGGAGATATAATATTTCGAATCTTTTTGTAGATATTAATGTGTTCTCTAAAACTGTAGTACATTATTTTGTTCTATTATCAATCGTGCGATTTTCAAGAATTTTATAGGATTTTTAAACACCTTGTGTTACCTGCATTATTGGAGTTTTCTCAGGGATTCCTATTTTTAAGAAATTAATACCTATATATCCTATGTTTCTCAATAATATGAGAATTGTACTGGTGAAAGACTTTTTAAAAGTCCTGTAGATTATGAGTTTATTCATTACTAGCTTCCGCCAGCGGCTTCGTCCGCGTGATATATTTATAAATTGTAGCCTATGTTACTCACTGATAATGTAGCATTCTGCTGGTGAAAGAATTTTTAAAATCGGTCCAGTAGTTTTTAGTTTATCCATTACAAACAAACATACAAAAAAACAAATATTTTCTCTTTAAAATATGAGTGTAGATTAATGCAGATGTAGATAAGTAATGTGTCAAAACGGTAAGCTATGACGGTAAGATTTAATGTGTTAGTAATCAAAGAAACAGTTATAACCTTTAACTGTTTATTTTACTTAGCATAATCATTTTATATTTGAGTACAAAATATTTGATGCCATTGCACAAATATATTGCGTCATTATTTACCATTGACGTGTAATTTTTATGTGAGAGCTTACACGACTGAAGACTGGCAGCCTATGGCGGAAGATTACCTTCAGTCGTTGACTTATATCGCCATAGGCGTACCGTTGTTAGGGGTGGCACTGCCCATCTTACAAAACTCATTGCCTACCCTAGAAAATCAACAGTATTGAAGAAATTATTGTTTTCATTAATTATCTTGAGATAACCTTACCGTCAAAAACCCCCGACTTCAAGTAGAAAAAGAGCTGTAACTTTTGAATGGCTGAACAGATTTTCATAAAACTTAGCTAAGATGTTTCCCGACTAAATTAGCTTTCAATAAAAAAAACACTGCATTGTAATCGGTCCATCGGTTTTGGAGCTACGATGCCACAGGAGACACAGATACGTAGATACACACTACAAACTTATAACACCTCTTTTTTGTCGGGGGTTAAAATACGATTTAGCATTACTGTAAACTCCCGTTTACTAAATATTATCAGTGTCGTCTCAGCCGTTTCCGAGAACGCTAATAGTACTTGCATTGTCTGATCAACTGGCCGGCTGCCCCCTAGGAAAGTTTTCGTAGCTAGGGAATTCCCTAGTTACGCCAATATATCGCTTGCTTCGATGATGACCTAAGATAAGGTAGGCACATTTTGGAAGAAAACAATTCTTATTTTGTCAATAGATTTATCTATATATTTTAATGAATAATTTTTAATTACAACTGTTGCAAAATTACAGTCTCCTTTTCACAAAGCTTAATTTTTTTGTAGAAAAATGGCAAATAAACAATTCTTATTGCAATCAAATCACTGGTTACCATAACAATTGTAAGTATATAAAAGAAGATACAGTTTCTATGACTTCAGTACACATCAAACTTAGTTTTTTTAAGTCATTCTTCGACGCACAAAGCTCCATTTGCACGTCGCAGTAAGATAGTGAGAGCCGGGATTTAGGTAAATCTCTAGTGATTTCGCTAACTTAACCTAACCGACCGTTATTTAGATAAATGCCTAGAGATTTTGCAAAAATAGCAAACTTAGCTATCTTACTGTGAGATAAAAACATCAGATATAAGAACGACACAACTAAAAAGTTACAATTTGTACCTGATCGAACAACCAATGGCAGTCGCTCGCTTAGATAATTTTACAACTTATTGCTTTAGCGTAAATATAATGTTTTACTGCAGGAATAATAAACATTCGGGATCTTAAAGTGGCACTCAGTTCGGAAGTGATCGGATTTACGAAGTTTACCGATGCGACTTCTTAGTTGTGTCGTACTGTAGTAAGTAATTTAGACATTATGTACCAAAGCCATTAATATCTATTACCGAATGGTTGTATGCTGCTTAAGTTTAATGAATTCCATGGAAAATTATATTCATTTTATAATTATAATTATATATTTTGTATTTTTAACTACAATATTTATTAACTATATATTACAAACTTTAACTTAGTTAGATTTTTATCAATCGTTTATTTTTGCGTGCGTCCAATTGTTGCTTTCTTTGAAAATATGTTTTTTTTAATATTTTGCCAATTGAAGTTAAAGAGTTAAAAATACCAAAAATGTTGAGCTTCGAAATGATTCATGGTGTTTTTTTTTAATAATCTTTGTTCAATGATATCTTGGTTCCATTGCTGATTACATGTTTAGGTAATTGTGTGTTTATCATTCATTATTTATATCTCTTCATGTAGGGATGTTAGATTTTAAATAATATTACTAATATTGTATTAGGTAGGTAGAGATTTTTAGTTTTTTTCTAATTGCTCAATGGACAAAAATGTTCGACCTGAACTGTTAATAACAGCAGTCGTAAGCATTTTTTTATGATTTTTTTCAATACTCGGCTCTTTTTACGGCTGAAATTGAATTCAAGGTGAATCAATTATGTTTTTATTTTATGAAAGCAGCAATCGAACGCGCGCCCTCTCACAGCACAATTGACAAAACATATTTTCAAAATATGTCTATGTATTAGTTAAACACGTAAATATACCTTACAAAATTTATTTACAAAATAAAGCGATATTAATCATTATACTTTAATTATCCAAGTGGGTAAAGAAATTAATATTTTCGACGAAGCGGTTTGTAGTGGTGACGTCATAAATTATATTGACCAATCACAATCAACAATAAATTTAAATAAAGAAAATACGAATTCAAACTTCTTATTCAATTCAAATCTAAATAAGGAACTGTTAGAACATAACATTGATCAACAACATTCAAATAAAGAAAGTATAAAATCAACAATTCTTTGTTCGAAATATAAATTTGAAAATAGGGAGAAACATTCAACTTTGTCGTAGGGTTTCCAGCTAAGAATAGATACTCCAAGCCGTCGTAATTAGAGGTAAATAATTACTCATAATCAGCGAACATTTCAAATGGATCTTATAGTAAATGTCGCGGCAAAGTGTCACATCTCTAAACTGACTCCATGCTTTAACTTGATGTAAGAGGTACACGTACGTAAAGGTAACGTTATGTTGCACCATTACGTGTCTGTAGTGTAGTTTTAGCAGAGCCAAATTTTTTATTGGTTTATCAATGAAGTTAAATAAATAGTTCAAGTCAAGAGGCTTTCAAGATTCAAGAATTAAAAATTATCAGAAATAGCATACTGAAAGATAAAAAAAAAACCTAAATATTTCATTAAAAATACCGAAATATTTTGCAATGAAAGAAAAGAAATTAATAATCAGGGCGAAAAATGTTATTGTTCATCTTTTTTCGCATTTCCCATTTTTTTACATTTGATATTTTTAGAGTTGTCACGTTTAGTCCTTTCTAAATCGCTTCGAGCAGTTTTGATACTTGCATTATTTTCACCTTAAGTGGACATCACATCTACAATCCGCGGGCAGTCGAAATCAGAGTATTAATTTAAAACTATTGCTATTGCGGTGTTGCTATGTGTTGCTAACGTGAGGGGTTACTACGTTTGACGGGCGGTGTCGCGAGGACAAACATAAACACAAATAAAATTTACTAGGTATACTTTGATAGATGTATTAAGATTTGTCTAAAGTTCTAAATTACTGAAACATCACTAAAAATTGGTCTAGGAAATGATTGGAAATTGTAAGATAGAGATGAAATGAAAAGTGAATACAATTTTTGATAACCCTGCAAATGCGATTGCTCAAAATGAAAGTATATAATATGACAAACTATTTCGAAGTACCGTATTATACTTTTCAGTGTACACACGACAGAATGAAAACCATGAAAATCAAGAAGTGGTGTTGAAATAGTCACGTCGCGACATCGTCCGTCCACACTGAACCTTACATCGTGACTCCTAATGTAAGCTTAACTATTTACAATCAGTATACGAATATCGACCCGAATAGAACTCGAAAGAAAAACAAAATAGGAACGATACAAAACGTCGGCCGGGGGCCCACCATATAAATACACGGTATGTACAGTACTAGGTCGCGATCAGTCCTGAGTCTCGACATCGAGGCCGTTCACCATGCGTTCGATGCTCTTGAGATCGGACGCGGGCGGCGTGGCCGGCGTGGTGGAGCTGGGCGCGTCGGGCGGAGGGTCGGCCGACGCCGCGCGTGCAGGAGGTGAGCCACCTCGCGCACGCGCCGGCGACGACGACAGCGAGCGAGCGCGCGGCGCCACCTGCTCGAACGCAGAGCCCAGCCCCGGCAGCGCGTACGGCGCGAACCGGTGCGCTTTGCTCAGCGTCGCACCATGCGGGCCCGGCGGTGCCGGCGGCGGCGGCAACGAGTACTGTTGCAGCAGGGGATGGAGGTTGAACAGTAGGCCAGGCGGCATCTGATGCGGCGGGAAGAATGGCGGCGGGTACAGCGATGGCGGATACAGGTACGGTAGGAGGGGCGGCTGTACCGGCGGGCCGAGGGACACATCGGGCGCGGGTGAGGGGCGCGAGGGCCCCGCGGGAGGAGAGGGCGCGCGCCCCGCTGAGCACGACGAGTCGGAGTTCGCCTCGTTGCCTTCCTCCGCGCCCGAGTCTCCTCCGCCTCCACTCGAACTAAACCACGCTGCAAAAAAAATGCCTGTTAGAACTAGAAATAAGAATCAATAATCTACTGAAGATTCGATTATTGCTGTAATTCCACTTGCAGATTATCGAATTTAAATTTATGTTTCGTGTCAATCGAATTCACAGTGTTTGTGCGAATTCCAAGTTAACATATTTTCTTATTTATAGTAAGTATTCTTCTATTCAACACATAAACTGCATTATAAACGCGATAGGATTGCTTTATGCTAAGACAGGCAATATAAAATTAGAATAACATCATTATCGACATTATACGAGCAACGCAACGAGTAAATCGAATCAATCAAACTAGACAACCCTGTAAACGCTCTGGCGTCCGGAAATCACCCGTCACCATTCCAGTTACATACATTATGGGCCATTATAACAAATAGCTAGGTATTGTAAGGAAAAACTTGAAATCCTTGGCTATAGCATGTCAGGAAATATAGCTTAGTTCTAAGCAAAGATGTTTCGCACACAAATGTTAATTCACCAATCGCAAATTTCTTCAAACAAAAACTCGATTTGGCTTTCCGGGAATCGAACCCAAGTCCTCTAGGTGGGCCCTCTTGCTAGTTAGCCCAATGAAGCCAAGGCACACATACAACACAACCTCACTTATGAACGGTGAACAGAGTTGTTCTACCTATATATTAGTTCTGGATGTAAGCAGAAAAAGAAATAGGTATATATAAATAAAACACAGCAATAAGTTGTATACTCACAGCTAGTATTGTGCTGCGTGCTCGACGGCGGTGGGGGACTAGATGGGCCCCCTACGTCCAGCGGCCGCTCGTCGTCATCGTCCCGCGTGTCCGACCGCGCCGTCAGCAGCGCCTGCCTGCGGTACACCGACAGACTACTCGTGTTATCATCATATTTGGAATCACATTTATATGGGACACTTAAGAACAATGAGATGGGGTCACATTTGGGACATTGTTCAAATTATTTCGACAGCAACGCCAGCAGTAGGTAGGTACTCGTTACATGCGGACTAGTGCGAATATGGGACATTGGATTAAGTTGATGGGATATGTAAGTATCGGATATTGTTCACATTTGATTCGAACGTGCTACCAGCAGTACTTGTGCCATTATTGCATACTACCTAGTGTGGGACACTGGAGCAAGAAGTTGGGACGTATTTGGAACATATGTTTCATATTTGTCCCGACCGCGTCTTCATAAACGCCTGCTTGTGGTAAACCGACAACCACGAGTTATCATTATATTTGGACCAGAAAAAGCTTAACAATGGCACTTTTTAGGCTTGCATTAGCAGAGATAATTTAACATTGACGATGTAATTAAGACTTTTTTGAGGAATCATAATGCAAATGAATTTATTATCATTTCAATTTACACCTTTTAAGGAGCCTGAAGGTAATGTCGGTCATTCATTGGTAATTCTCTCACACTTTCGTCGTGACTGAACGATATCGTGTTGCTAAACAATGATAGTTTTTTTCTTTGATAGAGCTTATTGCCTTTTATGGCTCTTTGTCACTTCGCGTAGTAATTTATGTAAGTAGATATTTGATCGATTAGGTTAACTGGAAACGTAGGATTCAGAAATCATATAAACTTTTCCTGAAGTATACTTGGGAAACTCTACGAGACAGTCTCGACCTAGTGTGGAAACAAGTAAAGTATTTCCTTTTTCTGTTAAAATTGTTAATGTGTGTGTAAAACATTGTTAGTCCTGGAAATGTAAAACTAAGAACTTACTGACAAATAAATGATTATTATTACTAACTATCAAACATTTAAACAATCAAAAAATTTAACTCCGGTTAGGCAAGACGCCTAACCGTAGTTTAAATTTGAACTATTCACATGACCAAAACTGCAACGAAACACAGGTATGGTTCGTTACAATTTTAAAATGAAATTTTAGATTTAAAATTGTACAGTTATAGGTATAAATGTACAATTTTAAATCTTCAAAATGTCTTCAAGCCTTGGGGTGTGAATCGTTTGACATTTGACGTAATGGGTCGCGTCGACCCCCGGCCGCCGCGAAAGGTTAATCATCTTCTAATGATGGTGAAATTTGAGACACCGTCGCCTCGACGCCATTACACTATGGTGTTTTCACTAATAGTTATGTAAAGGTGGCCGTGTTTTGTGAAAATGGAAAATATCTTTGGAATGTTGTGAATAGTTATTATATCGAATAGAATAGAATAGATCTTTATTTCATGTAAACCAGATACATGCACTTATGAAATGTCGAGACTCTAGGTGCGCGGTTCCAAACAGTAGATCCTATGGAGAAGAACCGGCAAGAAATTCCATGGAAACTCTTTTAGAATAATAGATTACAAATGTTGTGGTAAGAGCTGCGAGAATAATGTAATCTATAGTCGTTGATAATCACATACCGCGTAACTAACATATTTAAAAACTTAGTATGTATTCAAAAAAAAAAAAAACTCAACTAAGATTTTTTTTTATGAAAAATATATGGCCACCATGCATACACACAGGTCTTGAGACATTTGAATGAAATCTGGTGATGAAGTTGCAATCATAAATCAGATGAGGCTATGATACTTGTAAGGATCATTTAAATAAAACTGTATCTCTATCTCTACACTGATTAAGATTATAATATGACGTCATAATAATTCAAACATCATACAACGCCCAAAACAAAAATACAGCCTGTCAAAATGGTAGCATTTTTTAAATTGTAACACAGGGCAACATATCAATTCCCCTTGGCGTTAAATGCGTACAATATTTTAAACTGTACGCAAAAGGATAAAAAGCTTCGACCCAAGCGTTTAGCTCACCCCAAAAAGGACAAAAAGCGATGGCAATTATTTGCCTTCTGTCGCCCGCTGAACAAACAACTCTTTATCATCCGCATTGTTTTACTGATCCCTAAATACGGTCCCATCTTGGTCCCGGTTTCGGGGTTCCGTAGTAAATTCGTTTTATTAACTCGTCTCATTGTCGACTGATAGAATTTAATTTGTGCCACCCCTTGGGTCGTAGGGTTGTTGCATTCTAATTTTTGTTACAGAATATTTAACGTTAGCTATATATTAATTAATACGTGAAGAGAAAACTTTGTACCCCTTTTTAAGCATATTGCGCGCACGGAGGAGTTTGAGATTTGGCATAGTTAAAGTTTATACGGAGATGGAGTGCAGAAAGTTTAAATTACGGTCGAATTTCGACCACAAAGCGACCACTAGTATTATTTATGTTTGAGACTTTTATTATTATCTAAATAACTGCTTAGTACTTAGGTGCATATTTTGCGTAGATAAATAAGAATAGAAAATGAAACTTAGTTTGTTTTTAACGTCCTTATCGACTATAGTATTTCCTTTTATTGCGCTGAGATAATTAGGTAACTAAACTGCTGAAATGAGTTGGTACTTGCACCTAGTTAATAAATTCATCTTATTAGTATGCTTTTATAGAGTAGTCTAGTCAGTAAAGGATGACATTTTTGTAACATAATACCTGAGTATGAGAATACCACATTTAGGTCAGAAATCGTCAAAAAATCGCCTCATACATAGTTTTAAGCTAAGGAAGAATTCGTTGCTCTGTTAGCAAGAGCGGCAGGTGTACTGAACCAAAGGTCGCAGGTTCGAGTCTTACTTGCGGTCGAATATTTCTTTCCAGAAAAACCATAAACTGTTAAAATTTTGTCACCACAAACGTTCAACCCTGACTTAAACTGTTCACATTAGGGTGTTCACGTTACAATGTAAACTTGTGGCACAGGGGTGGCCTGCCTTGTAATTTCGCCAAATTTTTATCCCTTAAAACGTCGCGGTTAGTTTGGGAGCCGCAAGGGGGCGCCACAAGCTATTCTTGCGGAGACAAGGGCAGTATATTAAGTAGGTGTTTTGATTCTTGTATTATTGTTTTGTTTTAGCGTTACTGGAAGAAAGAAGAAGTTACTGTTGTCATTGAGTCGTGTACACCATAATTTTTTAATTACCAGATTTTTTATAAGGATTTGCTCTATTTCACACTTATTTTAATAAGAGACCAATCTGAAAACTTGACAAAATAAAACAGCTGTACCATACAAATATTACTCTACTAAGGGCCATGTTCACCCGACAATCATAGTAATCATAGTAATATTATAAAGAGAGAAATCCTGATTGACTGACTGACTGACTGACTGACTTATCATCAACGCACAGCCGAAACTACTGAAGCTAGAGTCACGAAATTTGGAGAGTAGATCCCTTTTGTACTGTAGGCAAGCAATAAGAAGGGATTTTTGAAAATTCAGCCCCTAAAGGGGGGAAAAAGGGGGTGAAAGTTTGTATGGGAGTCCCTTAATTTTTGAAGTGAGAAAGATGAAAATTGGGATTTAGGCTTTTGGTTACAAATAAAGAAACACGTGATTCTGCGTTTTTGGAAATTCATCCCCTAAAGGGGCAAAATAGGGGTGAAAATTGTTTTTGAAGTGTAAAACGTGAATATTGGGATGGTTTTTGAAGTGAGAAACGTGAAAATTGAGATTTAGGCTTTTGGTTACAAATAAAGAAACATGTTACCGCGTTTTTGGAAATTCATCCCCTAAAGGGGCGAAATAGGGGTAAAAATTGTTTTTGAAGTCAGAAACGTGAAAATTGAGATTTAGGCTTTTGGTTACAAATAAAGAAACATGTTACCGCGTTTTTGGAAATTCGTCCCCTAAAGGGGCGAAATAGGGGTAAAAATTGTTTTTGAAGTTAGAAACGTGAAAATTGAGATTTAGGCTTTTGGTTAGAAATAAAAAAAACACGTTACCGCGTTTTTGGAAATTCATCCCCTAAAGGGGCGAAATAGGGGTGAAAATTGTTTTTGAAGTGAGAGACGTGAAAATTGAGATTTAGGCTTTTGGTTAGAAATAAAGAAACACGTGTCACCGCGTTTTTGAAAATTCATCCCTCAAAGGGGCGATAAAGGAGTGAAAAATGTTTTTGAAGTTAGAAACGTGACTGTATTTAAGCTTTTGGTTAAAATTAAAAACAAAATCGGTTTCGTGTTTTTCGAAATTCAACCTCAAAGCGGATAAAATTGTTATATGAGAGTCCGTATTTTTTGAAGCCGAACGATTTGTAAGAAGTCAGGAATTGATGAAAATTAAAAAGTATCTACCGGCTAATTTGTACCCGAACGAAGTCGGGACGGGCCGCTAGTATAATATAAAATGAAAACAGCCGTTTACCCATATAAAAGTTCTAGGCTGATTTCCATATAAAACTTCATGTTTAAATTAATGATTTTGCACTAATCATATCTTAAGTTGTCGGTGCAAATGGGCCATAGGATGGGAAGATTAAAAAAATCACATCCAATGTAATAGAGTCACTATACAGTCGGATGAAAAAGTTTACAATTTCACGTTCTATTCCCGAATGAGCGTCAAAATATACCATCATTCCATTAACCACACCTTTGAACCTCGAAGTGACCTCAAAAACGTAGCGACCGCGTCTTAATTAGTACGCAGCGACATAAAAGGGCATTCTCACTACGGTGGGTGATATCAAAGGCAACCTTGTATATGCCGAAGGTATGTCGGCTACCCGGCTGATACACAGTGTATGAGCCGTAGGGCTGTACTGTACCTTTATATGCTAATCTTAATTTTTTATTCACATTAAATTACATTATTCTCGCAGCTCTTACTACAACTTTGTACTAATAAATATTGTAATCTATTAATTTAAAAGGGTTTCCATGGAGTTTCTTGCCGGTTCTTCTCCATAGGATCTACTATTTGGAACCGTGCACCTAGAGTCTCGACATTTCATAAGTGCCTGTATCTGGTTTACATGAAATAAAGATCTGTTCTATTCTATTTTTTTTAAATAGCAGTTTAAAAAGAAAAAAAGAAAAATCATTTATTTGCCACAAAAACAAGACACACTAGAATGACAGACACAGGTAATAAGAAGAGGACAGGTGCATAGACAGAGACACTAGTAATAATAACTTTATGGACAGAGAATACATTTTTTAGGATGGCAACAGTGTAAAATTGAGTAGAAAAAAAATAAAAAAATAAAGAATAAAAAATATGTGGGTGTGGTGGTAAGTGTCGTGTACAGACATTTTATACAAGGTAGGCAAAAACAACTTAATGTTTTGTATTGTCCAGTTATATTTGTGATCGGCCACCTCATCCTAAGATGACATACTGACTCAAATATTCTTAAATTAACTGATATTACAGACATATTAACTTTTGTATTACTCAATACTTAATATATTAGGGTTGTCTCTATGAATGCAAGCCACTTAAAGATAGGTATAAAATTTGGCGTCTTCAAATTCATGTGATGTTGGTTGGTGACGGATCCGGATAGATGTGTTCAATGAGCTGTTAACCATATTAAAGCTTGTAAATACTTTGGTACATAAAGTACCTATAAGTGACTTCACTTGGGAGGTTAAGCTAAAATTCGAATTAACCCGTCAAGTGCAAAGTATGTAAGTAGATAGAAAAGATAATGTATTTTATGTGGATGTTGGCGAAATTTCCTTGCATGTTGAATTAATGGAATGAATTGCGATAACTATAACGTCACTTGAAGTATAAATGGATCTCCGATTGAATAATTTAGAGTTAGATTCGAATACAATACGAAAGAAAGTAAATTAATTTATTTTCTGCAAAAAAGACACAAAATAAAAGTATAATAACACATTTTTTTATGAAATTGTGTTTTTATAAACTGGCAATTATTTGCACTAATCAAGAGAAAAAGAAAAGAGCAAACAAATGTAGCCAATAAAACAAAATGGGAATATTTTTCGTGGAAAAGCTGCATTGTTGCATTCTAGAGATTTTATCAAATTAAATTAAAACTTACTTAGGGACTTTGGGCCATTTCCACGGACAAATAACAGATGTTTAGAATTAATCTGCTGATTACTCATACAAAACAAGATGTTTAAATGGCCGATTTTGCTCTTATCGATTATTATGTTGTCGGTAAACTTGAGCCTAAACTAATCTGTCACTTTCTTTTCCTATTGAAACAGAAAGAGACCACAACACCCTTAGTTCCTGTCAAATTGCGCTACAGAATCAACACCAATATAAATTATTTAACGCGGGGCAGCCCTGCCACCGGATGTGCTAGCGATGTGTCCGTGCCGGCTTTTCCGAGCGCGGCGTTTGTCAAAACGCTCACGTTTCCCGCGCTTCCGGCCGCCATTTTGTGAAGATTCGCCCGCAGCGTCCGGCACGGCCAGCGTCCGGCTGGTCTCCGGCAAAACGTTGGGTAAGCGCATTTAGGATCGCTTCCGGACGGACGTGGTCGGTTCATGTTAGTCGGCGGTTTGGAGTTGTATGGGTGACAATTTATTGATTAAAATGGTAAAGATCAGGTAATTATGAAGATTGACTTAGGTACCCATGAAGTGTTTATTTTTGTGTTTCGTCATAACGCCAAAAAGTGCAGAATAGAATAGATTTTTTTATTTTAATATTTAACATTTTTTTTTAACATTTATTTCATGTAAACCAAATACAGACACTTATGAAATGCGGAGACTAGGTGCGTGTGTTAAAGCAATTGTACCTAAACGTTGGTCATATTATTATGTATTTATTAGGTAGGTGCCTATGTGCATTACCTTCAAGCTCCATAAAAATATATATTATTATTCTCTCTACAGCTACTATAAATGTAATTCTGCTATCTAGTTGCTGTGCAATTAACTAACACGTTCATTTAGACAATATCTCCTAACACTATTAACATTTAAAACTATTTTACACCAAAGTAAAATTGTATTAACAAAACGGCGCATCCTAATCCAAACTAACGACGCGCGCCCATAACAGATGGGTATCAACCACTAATTGAGCTCTTGTTCGAATTTCAAATAAGGTAGCGGAACGGCAGCCTATCCCGACTGCCAGCAAATTATACGGCGAAGAAAAAAAAAACTAAAGCTGATTTTATCGCGGAAATCCAATTTTCTCCCTTGCACGCCAAAGACGCAGGAAAAAAGCGCCAAGTCGAGTGACTCCACCGTTTCTAGCGTTACCCACCGTGTTTAAACTCCGAACACGAATGAGGAGGCGCCCGATTGGTTTAATTTGAATTTTCAACGGCTCGGGACTCGGAAACGACGCCCTGTCCTAATTAATTCTGAAGATTCACAGATACCACGCTAATTTAGTTGGCTTTTAACTTTACTTAAATAGTCAGTCGCCAGTTTGCGCCGCCATTAATCTTTTTGAAGCCCACCTACCAAGAGGAGATTTTAAATATTTATTACATATTTTTTCCATTCGTTCGGTTTACAAGGTAATAAATTATGTAATTAAGTATTAAAATATAGAAAAGGGCCCATTAAGTGATAGATTTGATCGTTTATTTTTATTTTCTGTGCTTGTTAAGTAATAAGGTCATTTTATAAAGAACAGAGTGGTCAGATTGGTGGCGCTATCTTTGAAATTGATAATTTTAATACGTGGTCAACTGTAGCTACTATGAGAGACACGGAGTAGTGAGTGAATGGAATGCTAATATGCACTGAAAGAATTTGTGAGGTGCACAATCTAGATAAAAGCTATCTAATATAGATAAAAGTTTCTCGAGAAATTACGGATGTTTTAATTTCATATAATACACATGGTTAAGGATTATACTATATTTTATTTAAAATCCTAAGTAAATATATCCACCATCAGTTCTTCAAAAATTTCATCGAAGTTATATCTGGTGACTTTGTGTTAGTACCACACAGGATCACCCTACCTCTCTAATCTCAATCCCTTTAAGGGGTTATTGTACTCATAATTATGAACAACTTTTACTATGGGAACGAACCTGAAATCGCGAGAAAAATATCAGCTGTTCCATACCGTTTAGTCGAGTAATATTGTATTATTTGTATGGAACAGCTGTTATTTTTTTTCGTGATTTTATTTTTGGTCCCGGAATAAAGTTGTTCTTAATGATGAGTACAATAAAGGGATGAAATTTCTGACATCGAGAATTTCGAGGGACGTTTGTTTTCTGCGGTTTATTTTTGTTAGGGGAGAAAATAAATGTACACCATTCGATGTTTGCTGGCGTCACGTTATCGTTTCTGATTGGCGAGTAACACGGCAATATATTCATATCGTCACCTTAGAGTGAAAAGGTCGGTTCTTTTATATTTTTAAGAAAACCTCGCGGCACTCTCCCTAGTTTTGCAGAAGAAAACATTTAGTAACCTAGAAAACGTATCCAAACTGCACAATTATTGAATAAGCCGTACATCGAGCGCAGTATTTTCTTCCTCCTGTAAAGTTACCTCTTTCGCATAGGTATAATGAGGTTTTCAGTCTAAGGCGACGATATTGTGTCTTAATACTCCGCTTGCTAGTGACTCTGTGGCGAGTTCCCAATTAATTCCAAGGGTATTACATAAGTACTTACTTCTTCTCCCGTTTGCCTGCTCCCGTGTCCCGGAAGCCTTTCGCGAACGGATTGTTGTCGATCTTCAATTGTGTTATCTGTGAACAATCATACTTTTTAGTACTTTTTCTGATTTACATGTTCATCAGAAAGTTCTTGTTATGCAAATGCTTGTAAGTACCAAGTGCGTATACATATAATAGTATTGAGATAATCACTTTAGTATAAGGCAGGAAATATATACAATATAATAGTGTCATCTATATTGCAGTGATAGCCTAGTGGTTGAACGCTTGCCTTCCATGCAGCAGGGTCTGAGTTTGAACCTGCCCCGCAACCATGACTTGTAGAATTTGTAAGCAGATCAGAGTTTGATTATCACTTGCGTTAACGGTGAAGGAAAAAATCGTGAAGAAACCTGCACATCTGAGGGCCTCATAGAGTTCTCATGGTGTGTATAGTCTGCCAACCCGCACTAGGCCAGCCTGGTGAACTAAAACGTAACCCTTCTCATTCTGAGAAGAGGCCCGTGCCCAGCAGTGGGACAGTAATGGGCTGGATTTATTAGTTACTTTATACAATCTATTCGATTCAGAAATTACTATGATAACATGTACCTAATGTGTACTATCTATATCCCGATAATGAATATTTCTATGTAATCTTAGATAACAAACAAAAACCAGAAATGAGAACTAAATTATGCATAAGGTGAAGGACTACGCGATTGCAATAAAACCATTGCATTTACTGCCATTATTAATAAACAAAGAAGGCCGTGAAATTAAAATATCGTTAAAATAATAATCAATTTGCTGTCGCATAATGAGCGATTATTCATATTATTGTAGATAGGTAAGAACACTGTTTTTCTACGTTTCCCACCGAAACCAAGCACGATATTATTGTCGCACGCAATTCACTAGATAGCGCAAAACCTATAAAAGAATTATAATAGTATTGAACACGATTACTTACTAAAAAGAAAACTCTAGGAAAATTTGAATTTTGTTTTGGAGTGATTTTTTGTATTGCGGTTGCATTTGGGAACGGACACTGAATCACTCTGCAAATTTTGCGCACTGCATAAAAATTATCTAAACTAATATTATAAAGAGACAAGATTTGATTTTTTGTATGTTTGTTTGTTTGTAATGAATAAAGTCAAAAACTACTGGACCGATTTTAAAAATTCTTTCACCAGCAGAATGCTACATTATCAGTGAGTAACATAGGCTATAATTTATAAAGATATCACGCGGGCGAAGCCACTGGCGGAAGCTAGTAGTATGACTTGTACATCTTGGTATAGTATGACACAATTTAGAAGTAACATTGATGTACGCTCGAGTAACATTAATACGGAGCTGGAGATGATAGTGGACGAAAAATATATATATATATATGGCAAAGATCTTCTCCACCCCCCCTCTCATCTCCTCCTCTTCTCTTCTTTCTTTTCTTCTTTGATCTTTGCCACTACTTACTTTACATTTTTTTTATTGTTATTTATTATGTCTTTTTAAGTTGACTAACCTTTTCATTCTGGTACGCGGTGACCGCGATGAATTCCGTTTCCTTGAAGACGTAAGTCCTGAAGGTGGAGTAGGGCAGCTTCAGGATGTCGTTGGCCCTCACCAGGTGGAACCTGGGCTGGTACTTGTGCATGGAGTTCAGGATCGTCTGTGTAACACACTTCAAACAGCTTAGGAAAGTGCTCGCTGGGTTCAACGCGTGGGCGCGATTGGTAGCAAGGGGATGATGGAAAAGTCGATGAAATTATATAATTTCAAATGGATCTGATCCATCTCCTTTTTGACACAGCTGCGACGTACAACCCATTTGTTATTTTAGATAAATATTTTTTCTTTTTTTCTTTTACATGTTTTATTCTTTTATTTTTTGTTACTTTATCTTTAAAATTGTTTTTGTGCTGTGTCAAATAAATACTTTTTTCTTTCTTTCTTTCTTTCCTTATAGATGCCGTAACAGTATAGTTAATTCCAATTTAATTAGTGTAAATAATAAAAAATCCCCCGATTCCAACTAGAAAAAGAGCTGTAACTTTTGAACGGCTGATCAGATTATTTCATTACCATTTTGTTACGCGGTAGACCCGCTGATCGGTTTTACGAAGTTTGCCAATGCGACTTCTTAGTTGTGTCGTACTACGAGTATAAGTATTCTTACGGATGTAACCTGTAATTGTGTTTAACCCTGGTACATTATACTGCATCCAAGAAGAGCATTAGCACAAGTAGGTGGTACATATCCTGTTGCATCATCTCAATGATTGGTATTCAGAGTACTAACTATTAATGTTAAACCAGTAATCTATATGTAAAACATGACAGCTGGCTATTTATCGCCATTCACTGTAAACGCGTTAAGCATATAAATAAGTAAATTTTCTAACATTTTCCTATGCTATTCAACGAAGGTGATTTACGCTTGGTTTACATGACAAGCGATTGACGCGCAACGCTATGAGTATCAATAAAACCACAGAGTAGATTGCATATGGAGTTACAATGTAGTATGCGAAACACCTCATATTCCCGTGACAGTCGCCAATAGAAAATAAGCTACATTTTGGAACATTGGCAATGTTTTATGACCGCGGTTTCGCTCCCCACGCATCTTACAACTTTTCAGAATCCTTGTTTCTGGCCGTTTTTGACTTATTAATGTTTCTTTTTAACCGACTTCAAAAAAAAGGAGGAGGTTCTCAATTCGATGTGTTTTTTTGTTTTTATTTTTTTTTTGTTTGTTACCTCATAACTTTCGACTGCGTGAACCGATTTTGATGATTCTTTTTTTATGTTTTCTCGTATGACCACGAATTTTGTTATAGGGAGAAAACATAGCTGCATAGTGCATAGCTTTCCTGTAAAAACATCTCACATCGTGATCCGAACCTCACTTTTACTGTCGGTTGATATTTGACGTATTAACATACAATAACTTAATATCGGAGCTTTGAACATGCTCTAGTCATGTTCACAGCTCCTGTTATTAAGTTACACATTTATTATCTGTCAGTTTGTCGAATATCAACTGACAATACGAGTGAGATTCGAATCGTGAGAGATGTTCTTACAGGATACCTCCCCTGGAGGCTTACCACGAGCTCTTATAGCGGTGCAGAAATTTAACTGCCCAGACATTTCCAGTATAAGCTGACCTTTCATTGTACGAAAAGGCTATACAGTGCGAGGTCAGCTCAAACTGGAAATGTCTGGGCAGTTCAATTCCAGCCCTGCTATAAGAGTTCCTGTACTCTAACTTCAAATGCGATCAGAATGAGGGTTAAGTTTACAGTAGATAAGTTACGGTTTAGCGATATTAGCTTCGTTACGTAAATCCCGCTTTACAGTGAATTTAGCTTTTAAAAATAAATGCAATTTATTACCCCATTTTTACCACTCAATAGTCCTGGTACCTCGTAACTATTACAATAATAACCTATCTTTATAATTCCGCTGACGACTCGCCAACCCCGTGTCATTAAGCGTCATTATCGTCTGCACCTATGAATGATGCATGAACGCATCGCGATCTTTTGCCGTGATCGCGGTTAAGGGAAATCATCCCTAAATTGCAACAATAATTGCATGATGGTTGAAAATTGTAGGAATTGTCTGGCGTTCGTAATTGAATTATTATGACTAAGTACTTGTGGCTTATCGCGTTGCTTATTGCGGGCAAAAGTTTCTTGGAAACGTATTGATATTTAAATGCTAGTTCATACGGGCGTTAACGTTAACAAAGAAAAACTGTAGGCCATTTAAAAAAAATGTACATGTAACGAAACAGAAACGAAACGAACAATTTTAAAAAAAAATTAATTGTAATAATTTATTTAAAATATTTTGACTACTGACACTAAAATAATATGGCGCCATATTAAAAAAAAAGTGTGCTGGGACACATAGTAGAAGTGAGACTTCAACGGACAATATATCGTCTACCACCTCCACGCGGCCGTAACGCTTTTTCGTGACAGAAAAATCCTAATACTAAGTCTATAAGAAGTTTCACTTCAAAAAAACATAAACCGAAACGGAACTTCCACGCTGACCCTGAATTAATAATGGAGTTGAATTTTCAAAGAAGGTTCTACCACTGACTTATTCGAATTCGACGATGCATAAGATAGACAATCCATTGGTACGAGAACATATAAACCTGTATGTACCGGACCAATACAGGGTGACTGGTAAATCGAGGGAATCATTGAAGGAGGGTATGGTACACATCATTATGAACAACTTTTACTATGGGACCAAAGCGGAAATCGCGAAAAAAAAATCAGCTGTTCCATACATTTTGTCGATTAATATTGAATTATTTGTATGGAACAGCTGATTTTATTTTCGCGATTTCAGTTTCGGTCCCATAGTAAAAGTTGTTTATAATGATGAGTAGAACACCCTCCTTCAACGATTCCCTCGATTTACCAGTCACCCTGTATATGCGTGCTACTGGACGGAGGCGGTACCGTCTACTGGCTTACCCCATTGCTTGGCGCGCACCTCAGTCCAGCAATAGTCCAACTGCCAGAGCAATCGATCTGATAAATAAATTTGTTGATAGTTTTCCAGAGGTTGACATATTCATAGATAAAATTAATGTGCTGAAAACGAAAATATTGTTGTTTCTCAATAGTACTTTTAATTTGTAATGTATCTGTATTTATGATGTTTCTATTGATTTGTGTGTTTTCTTTTCTTTCTTTCTTTAGCATAATAAGCGTTTTGGTGTTTTTTTTTTATACTGTAAGCTTATATTGTAGTTAATAAATAAATAAATAAATAATCAATGTCAAATAAGTATTCTAGCTACAGCATATGCATATTCAATTCGACACCGATAATCCGCTCGATTTTGTATCCGCTTACAAAAAACACAAAAAATATACCTTTTTCAACTTCAACCAAACTATAATAGCCAATAGCCATAAAAACATACATTTTCGTCACTTTTCAACTAAGTTTTACGAAATACTTCAACTTCGTGACAGGCGGACACGCCTTCGTTTAATATTAGATAGTTCCCTCACAAGCGTTGTGAACCCGAAGAGACACGTAACAACATTTGGACCCGCCCGCGAATTATGTGTTAAAATATTACTTAACAATTGGATAGGGTTGACAGTAGCGAGAAATTGATTACAAATTGATTTTATTATTACTGTGATAGCAGGTTCTTGCAATTGGAAATAAAAACATGTACCCATAGGGTGGTTCGAAGTGCTTCTTGGCTTAGAATATTGTTGTCGCATTCCGAACATGAGGAAGACAAGCAATACCTTTGTTTGAATTTCGAAATTCGAATGCCGCATTTTTTAAAATTCTTCTATGCTCGTTGTACTTTTTTTAAATTTGATTATTCCCGCTTTTTGGCTGTTACTAATTACACACAACTTTTACGTCGGAATCAAAGTTTTTTATTATCTAATTGTACCTGCCCCGTTCAGGTATCCTAATACCTGCCCCGTTCAGGAATTCTAAGTCATCCTATTGCTTGTCTACAACGTAGGTGTCACGACTAGACAATCTTCGCTTTTCTTATTGTATTGTCAAATTCGTGTGAAATAACAGCGAATTCTGTCTTTCGTTCATTCCATTTCACTTCGTAATTTATTTATTTATTTATGTACACACAAGGAAACATGGTAATAAAAATGTTATAGACATATGAGCAGAATGGAACTACTTATTTTTAATGAAATTTCTTCCAGTAGTCCCGCGACTCGAAATACGGATGATAGACACGTAGACACAGTGTGTAAAAATAGTAGTATTAATAGTGAGTAATTGATTTATTTTTCAATTTACAGTCTATTTAATTCCAACATTTGATCGCGTAAATTAAACGCTTTGTACGTGTCAACCCTGTCACAACGTAATGACAGGTCGCGCGACCCCGGTCACTAAATTACTACTCTATGCACTGTCTCCCCAGCACTGACGGCAGTGACGTCACGAACACTTATGATTTTTGTATGACTTTCCTAAACGTGTGTTATTGTGATACCAGGTTACAAGATATGTTTTATTTTTTCCTGAGTTTTAGAATTTACTCATTGTGTGATTGTTCGTGTTACATAGGCTGCTGTACATTTACTTTAAAGTAAACATTTTAGCAGAGCATACTTCAATACTAACTTACATAAAAAGACCATGAAAGTGCCATTTGCAAACTTCTTGCGTCCTGAAAGTTTCAGATTTTCAGTTGACACTTTAATTCTTGTCATTTGTAACAGCGAATTTTTTTAACTACACAGTAAACTATGGGAAATTAGATCACATGTTAGTATCCGCCTGAGCAATTGACTCTATCTGCGAAAAATTACTGTATCTAGGAACACTGGCGCTTAAATGGCATTTTCCGGCAAGTTTTTCAAATCATGGATAACGTAAAATAATTCTACACTCGGTAAATAGCGCACCAACTTTTTTAATAAAAAGATTTTTTTAATTTTCCGGTATAAAAATTTTTGCAGGACAACCATGTCATCTATATAATGAAATCTGGGAACCCGTAAGAATAAAGAACAGGAGGCTTATTACAAACTCTTATAGCAGGGCTGAAGTTGAACTGCCCAGACACTTCCAGTATGAGCTGACCTCGCACTGTACAGGCTTTTCGTACCATGAAACGTCAGCTTATTCTAGAACATTCTGGGCAGTTCAATTCCTGCCCTGCTGTAAGAGCTCGTGGTAAGCATCCTGTACATATTCTTCTATATTCTTGCTTTCCCTACATACAATAGACCTACCCTATCAACAAGCACTGGCAAAACCAGTTACATAGTTAACTTACCGCGGTACCCAGTAGCCAAACCATATTTTAAACACCACATTTCATATTACGCTCGCATACCATCTAGATATGCAGCCATTGTATCCTAGGCTGTATTGTAAAAATATGTGTTTGTATGCAAAATCTGACGTTGGTATTCAATGCTGGCCCTCTAGCGGCCGGTGCGATGGATATATCAATATTCATGACTATGTATGCTGTTTTATACTAGTTAGCTTATTCTCATGATCTGAACGTGATTTATGTGTACTTGTGGTCATTAAAAATATTTTTATGTTGTTGTATTATTTATTTTTGCCTGTGTGGTCTTTTTGTTAAGGTTTATATCTTTCTACAATGTGTAACTTCATTGACGCAAGACCTCATCACCCCAATTAGAATATCTAGATAAAAGCTTATAACCAAACTTTAAGTTTTATAAAGCTAACTATTTCTTTTTTTAAATTAGTGTTTAGCATTACTTACAGCATTTAAAATCTAGTCTTATTGCCTTAAAATAAGACTTAATTTTCTATGGCTCAATCGACAGCCTGTATGACGAATTTCATAGATAATTAAAAAAAGGAAATTAATTTTAAAAGTTACTAAAATCGATTCTATACTCAATTTCAGGACTTTATTTAGGTTTATTCTGTTACATGTTGTATAATATAACTTTGGCTGTGCCTTTTACTTTGGTTTGACAAAGAACTGGAACATATTTCTTTACGCTATTTTAGATTTATTACTAAAACGGAAGTTTATGATTATAACCGAGATTGAAGAAGAAAATAATCAACTCTAAACGAGAGTATCGCAGTAAGTTGAATGAAGGAAATGTTCCAGGCATTTGCAAAGGGCAGAACATTGTGAGCAAAAGATCTTCATTTGTAATCCAGTTGCTAAAAAGAAGACAGGACAACTAGCACATAAGAGATTAACTATTTCTTTACTCTGTGCTTCTAATCTTACTGTAAGGTGTATATAGTGCCACAAACTTATCCGACCCGGTGACCGAAATTGGAACTAACATCCCCCCAGAACAAAAATGACTTCAAAAAAGCTTCAAAATGTATTTTTTGTATAGAGATGACATTGGTAAAAGCGACGGCAGCGACGCCATGACCGGGTCAGATAAGTTTGTGGCACTGTAACAGAATGATAATAATTTTTTGATCTGACAGTTTTGAGACAGGATTCCCGTATGTAATTTAGTAAATATTTATGAACTAACAAATTTTTTATTGACTAATTGTAGTCCCCTACATGTTCGCGCCGGCCCATTAATTTCAATTGCTTTCATTAGGTTTAAACCAATTGATTATGACAACATCCGCTCATTCTCAGATTTCTGTTTACTGTTATGAAGATTGAAGTGCTTCCTATGTGGTCGCATAAAATGTAATACTCGACAGGGAAAAGAAATATATTGTAAAATTACCTGAAGATATGATTGGTACAGTAGACCTTGGAAATAGTCTAAATAACTCCAGTATAAAAACACTAGATTATACTCAAAGAATACTTGGGGAGCTCGGACCAAAGGACCATAATTTAAATAACTTAGTAAGGCATATCAATAGAAGAAATACCAATCAAAACCAATGGTTTAAAACTTACAAAAGTTCTGCACATATCAGATCGGTAATCAAATGACCTAGAACAATTTAACTCCTGTTCTTTCAACTGTTTTAGTCGTGATGGATATAAAAGCGCTTCACAAGACCAAAGAGAACAAAGAAATCTTTGTCTTAACTAATTATTCCATCAAAATTTACAGCGGCATTAAAATAACTCTTTAAAATATCTATTTTGACGCACTGATCCTCTCATCAGCACTAAACGACGACATAAAGACCATCATATTCTTTTTTCCTCTTAAGCTAACGAACGTCGACTGCAGTCATCCCGAAAACGATAACATTAAAATAAAATTTTAGTTGTTTCTTACGTCGGCTTTAATTACTCGCCTTTTATTCGTTCGACCAATTTCTTTATTTTACGGTTGGACAACAAATTTATATGTAAATCGATGGCGCGGTGGTCCGGCGCCGATGAAGAATCGAAACGTATCGATTAAAAGTAATTGCCCAACTCTATGAAGTGACGACATCTGGTTATCCTTTCGATGTTTGAATTGTTTAATAAGTCTAATGTTTTCCTTTGTTTGCCTTTTTTTAATACCTATTTCTATGAAGTAAGTAGATAACAGTAGATCATCAAAGTATGGAAATTATCGGTCAACATAATTAATTAGATATTTAGCTATCAATGTGCTGTGTTTCAGTAATATTATATTTTATTTTACCCATGCCATAATTAATTGAAAGTGAAAGAATAAGTATTTTCATGTGCTAGATAGAGATGATACCTATTCCGATTTACACTAGCAACTGCAAAAAGGCAGAGGAAAAATCAAGAGCTGTGATTAAAAAAAAACACTTTGGATATTTTTTAAATTCATTCAGTATTATGAATGTCGACATAAAGATAAAACCAGTATCCTCAATTAATGATTAACAAGCGCGAGATGGCGCCACTAGTCAGGGCGATACAATCGCTTCGCCACGCTCACAGATCATAAACAATTATTATTTTGTTGATCGTTCTTTGATGAACTATATCTATGACGCAACTTTCTATAACAATTTTATTAAAAAACCCAAACTACAAACGGGTTTTATGGTTTCTCGAAACCATAAATTCGGCATCTTGTTAAGAATCGTGATAATTTTACGGATTTAGATAATACTCAAGGGAATTCATGAGTTACATTGATGAAATTAGAAATGACTATAATGAAATATTTTGTAACTTTAATGGAATTGAATTTTCTTCGTAATCGAGACTAACAGTTTATTTTTAATGTAAGCATTTTTAACTTTTTGAAGTTGTCCAGTCTCGTAATTACGCTATTCGCCACGAGATGGCGCTACGTGAGCTATACCTAATTGAATTTAGAAACTCAACTTTTACACCAGTTATCTACACAGTTAATTTTTTCTTCATCTTTAACATTTGCTAAATATGAATATGAAAATATAATATGAATATGAATAAATTATTTTTTACCTATATTGTTTTGAAAATTATATACCTACCTGCTTAAGCAAATCTACGAAGTCTAGCTTTGAGGTGTGAATATAGTCTGATTAGGAATACCTATATTCTTGTTTTATGATAAAATAAATTACATTAATATAAACCTATTCCAACCAAATAGAATTAAATATAGAACGCATACATATCGCATTCTAGGCGAGACGCATTGCCGCCCGTCGCCCCCACATTCGCGCCAAATGGCTAATTCGCGCGGCAAGCATACGCGCCATAACTCATATCAACTAACCAATAGCCGAGGGAGCGTGCAAACATGCCACCGTCTCTTTCTAACCTACTAGAAACCCGAGCCTTGTTTGTTTTTCCTTTTACTTCCTTTGAAATCTTATTTTGAATTTTATTCCTGCAGGGGCGTGGATGCGACGATGCATTTACTCTCTCCCACGTACGGAACGTAACTGCCGTCTCGGTCCCGCTTTTTGTAATTTTAATTCGCAGAACGCTATCGAAACGTGATTCGAGTCTATAGAAACTTTTTTATTGTAAATGTTCGGAATTCGATGAGGCAAAGACGGGATTTCGGCAAAGCTTATGCAGTATCGATTGAATTGGAATGATGCATCTTCATGTTTAAGTTAGAAGTGGTATATGATATACCACCGCCATTTTTCAATGCGACCAGAACTGTATCTAATTAAAATATTTCCAAAATTTTATCTATCCAACTATTCCTTTTCTTAGCAATTGATATTAAAGTCAGTTGCAAGAGTTCACTACCCTAAAAAATTTTTGCCATCAAAGTTAAAACCGAAATATTCTGGGCACCTAGATCTATTTTTGTCTGAAGTTCAACTTTTTCTTATATGGAGTTAGTATTTCTACTAGTATCGGCTGGTCTTTAGTCTTTATGAAAATCAGATTTCCATAGTTTTTGAGAATAGGAATTATCAATAGAAATAGTCTGATACATGTAAAGTAACCTTATTGGTTTCGTGATATTTCTAGTAGTGTGCCTTCGTATCAGCTCATATCAGCACAGTAGCATCATCATTATCAGCGTGCAGTATCTTTTTTTTTGGAGTTTAATAATCCAAGAAGAAGAAGCTGCATATCATGAGGTCGCCATCAGTTACGATGGGTTAGTGGTAGGTACATAACTTAGAAATTAAACAGTTCAAAATGAACAAATTATCTTTTTTAAAAAGAGCCATTTGGCACATCTGTATAAAATCAAAGTACTCCGCCTTAAAATTACCAAACACGACGACACCAATATTTCTTAATTCAATTAAAACGCATCTCTCACCTCACACTAACGCGTCAAAGTAGCCACACACTCAACCCGTTAACTGCCAAGGGTAAAACAAACGAAGGATTACCTACAGAGGAGCCGACCACCAATATTTGAGACCAACTGTTGACAAGCAAACCGTCTTAGCATTGAGTCAACAGAAGGGGTTCACTAATGCCCTTTTTACCACAAAAAGCATTGACAAATATTGATCAAATGCGGCAGTCGCTCGCCGCGTTATTGGTTGTGATTTTTAGATTTTAGGTCGTATGAGTTTTTAGTTAGGTTAGTGGAGTAGATGCAGATATTATCGAGATTGAATTAGTCTTTTCTTCTGGAGAAGCGATTTATTTATTTTTACTTCCTTATCCTCATTGCTTTCTGGTTCCTACTATATATAGCTAAAGGTCCGCATTTTTAATTATTTTATGATTCAGAATCCGAATCAGATGAATTATGTTTTCATGTAAAGATTTCAAAGAATACCTACACTGTGTAACTACCTACCATAGAGATAATACATAGTACCTACTATTTCTATGCTACCTACTGAGTGTATTGACAGAATAATAACTATTTAAAAAAATATCATTATGTCAGACAGACGTCAGTTGTACAAAACCTCCACGAAAGAGATGTTACTTATAATTAATCATTCATAAATATAAAATGCTTCGTAGGTACTCAAACTTCAACAATCACCGCATGCACTTGCCAACCATTAGCCGAAACAAGAACGCGGACCCTAGCACCAAGTCTAACCAACCTAACAATATTAGAATCCATTAACGATATCTTATAAACACAAATGATCTATTAACGCAATCTATGGAAGCCTTATGTAGAGGCAGTTACTATTAATAGTCGGGCTTGTGGTTTTCTGAGGGATTTGTAAATTTATTTATACGCCTTGTTTTTCGGGCAAAAATGTGACTAATCTTCCTCTAGTAGAGTTAAAAGGCAATCGAGGGATGCTATTAAGTCTGTGTGTAAGTGGAGAAGAACCAGTCTTGGTGAAGCCACGTCCAGCAATGGACATACCTAATCAACAGATAACTTTCGAATGTCCACGACTTAAACAGTAAAAGTCCCCCAACCCACAATCCCCAACCGAAAAACCATTCTAAACATCATAATTTTGCGCAAAAATTCCACCAAAACCATCGATATCGAATCGTGGAACAATCGCACATGCGCGGGGGCACATCCATTAGCGATTAACGAGCGATCGGCGGGCGGCCACTAAATTAAAATAAATATTTGCCGGCCTCGCCTGCCACAAAGAGACGCCGCTTTCATCTCTGCCGACACAGGTGCCGACCGAGACGTACAGTCAACCACTTACGTACCCGTACTAGCTATTTAGTTCTTGATTAAGCTGAGAGTATAACTAAAATATTGGTAAATAATTATTACTTGTGCAGTAAAAATCGACGGAACAATTTAAGTTATAATTACTGTAGAAACACCAGCAAAAGAGAAGAGAGGTTTTCATTTTTTGTTTAAACGAAGAAAATAATATTGAAAAAATAAATCCCAAACATGCGTAGTTTTTTTTATAGTCTCTACCTATCGATTACCCTGCAGCCACGTATGACTGAAATGCATGATAAGACAGCTCCTTTGAAAAGTCGTAGCGAAATATTTCCAAACATCATAGTGGACAAACAGATAAGTGCTTGCAGTATGATATTAGCACATAGGAGACTGCTGCTTCTCCCCTTGAAATAGACTCTAGTAGACTTTAAGACAACGATGAAAAGAGAGGGAGTTTGCCAGGAACGGGAACGGTACAGCAACTTGTGGTAAAGTCTCATGGATAGAATACCTGTCTCTTCCCACAGGTATCAGACCAAGCAACAATGAGACTTAGGTAGATTCACGTCAAGAACGCTAGTTGATACTTCTTTTGTCGTGTCGACACAATCACAGGGTAATCGCGTATACTGTAGCGGAAAGATTAGCCATTTAGTGCCAATATCGAGGTTGAATTCCCAGGGTGCGCAAGATGAACCCAGAATTCGTCAGTTCTGGAGGTTCTTTCCTTGCACCAACCGATAAGTACTGATGATTTGATAAATGCTTCCATATCTGTTTAGATCAAAAGAACATTGTTCACAGTGTCTTCTTTTCTTTTCACTCTATCTTATCGCAAGTCCGCTGTCAGAAATTTCTTTAGAAATAAGCAGTACCTTTGTACTTTGATATCTTTACTTATTTTCTTTGTCATGTGTACCTATGTGTGTACATAAATAATAAATAGTTGATAATGATAATCGTGCACTGAGGATGATACGGATGAGATACAGTTAAAAAGTGTAAGGCTGATATGTATGTAAGGACCAAACCACTTGAGCTGTAAACCGTACTCAATAAGTGTACCATCGATGCATATCATTAAAGATATGCGCGCGCGCTTACGGCATTACGACGTATCATACACTTACATTATGTAGTGCGATAAATAAACGATTATGTATTGCAATTGTAAACGTGTACCCACAAGCAGATGTTGACTAGTAGTTAACTAATTCTAACTATCTACGGACTAATTATTAATTTGTACCGAGAGCAGTGTAGAAATAGAAGTTATTGATGTAATCAGTGAGCGAGTGGACATGGCACTTCGTATAGAACACTATGTATGACAGACGATTTTGAGATGTTGCTATAACCACCAGTTTAATTTATTGGTAGTAAATGTGCATATTCGGATGTTGTGAATGTGGCAGCTTATAACTGAATCCCTTTGTAAACAAGTGATAAATTGTTTAGAAAATCTCTGAGAAAATCTAGAAAGATTTGCATACGATTTAAATCGAAGTGAGGTATTCCATGAAGCACACCTAAACGAAGCACACCCAGACGAAGCACACCTAAAGTATTCCACTTAGCACACCCATAGGTGGGCTTCAAATAAAAATATTAAATAATTAATTTCCTATTCCACGAAGCACACCTATGAATATCACTCGAATAGTGCGGAGACTAAGAAATAGAAATGTCGATAGGAGAAAATATTAATTATTTAAAAGACTACCTTAAATATCTAACATCTATCAGTTTCATTATAATGTGATACTTGTCATTTTCATAGTGTTCTTTGTATTTTTATTATTAGGTTAAAAGGTAGCTATAAGAAAACTTCAACATAGATCTCTATGGAAAACTATATTTACAATGTTTTTGATTTTTGTCCAAGTTTTTATTGTAATTATGAAACAATCTGTGATTTTTTATGTTAAAGTAGAGTAGTTTTATTATTCACTAAATAGATAGCTATAAGAAAACTTCAACATAGATCTCTATGGAAAACTATATTTACAATGTTTTTGATTTTTGTCCAAGTTTTTATTGTAATTATGAAACAATCTGTGATTTTTTATGTTAAAGTAGAGTATTTTTATTATTCACTAAACATGTAGCTATAAGAAAACTTCAACATAGATCTCTATGGAAAACTATATTTACAATGTTTTTGATATTTGTCCAAGCTTTTATTGTAATTATGAAACAATCTGTGATTTTTTATGTTAAAGTAGAGTATTTTTATTATTCACTAAACATGTAGCTATAAGAAAACTTCAACATAGATCTCTATGGAAAACTATATTTACAATGTTTTTGATATTTGTCCAAGCTTTTATTGCATAATTATGAAACAATCTGTGATTTTATTAAGAACACAAAAAATGAACATAGGAAATGACCTAATAAAATAATAACCTAATAGCCTAATAACCTAATAGAAAAGTTGTTAAAAAATAAAAAAAAAATTGGAAAGATAATTATGAAACAATCTGTGATTTTAAATAGTAAGATTACAAAAATGACAAATATTGTGTCACATTATTATAATGAAACTGAATGATGTTAGAAATTTAAGTTAGTCTTTTCTTCTATCGACATTTTTATTTCTTAGTCCCCGCACTATGCGAGTGATATTCCTAGGTGTGCTTCGTGGAATAGGAAATTAATTATTTAATATTTTTATTTGAAGCCCACCTATGGGTGTGCTAAGTGGAATACTTTAGGTGTGCTTCGTCTGGGTGTGCTTCGTTTGGGTGTGCTTCGTGGAATACCTCATCGAAGTCAGTGCCCCGATTTGCCCGATAAAAAGATGTAGCTGCAAAAAACACTTTGAAAGTGAGTGAAAGTGCTTTCTCTATTTTGAACAAAACAACAACATTTCCAATAACAACAGGAAGCCACAAGTAGTCTAAAACTCAAAATTCAATACTCACTACACAAACATTCAGTCTATGGTCCCATTAAACAGCTTTGTTTTTTCAAAGACACCTGATAGCTCTGGTGACATTAGAAATGATAGCGTGAAGTTTGGACAGGTGTTGAATATCTGACGCATATTGACAGCCGAAAGTTGTTTTAGAACTACTACTTGCCGTCATTTCTTTTCTGGAGGGAGAAAACTGGTCCTTTGATACGCGGACACTTAAAGCTCTATTATTATGAAGACTTTGTTATGGGGTGGTCTAAGAAGCGCTAATTAACAAAATAAGTTGTTCAAGTAATCAATTGAAGTGTATACCTAACTGTGTAAAACTTATTCTGAAAACTGCGCTGGATCTTGGTTGGAATGTTGACTCGATAAGTCAACTCTCGAAAAATGTACTTAACTTTCTACTGCTTGCGTTTAAATCTCAAGTATTTAACTTTTTAAACCTGATGCACCATTGGAACTACCAAATTATATTCAAGTGAAGAAAATTTTACTCTTAATGAAACAACCACCTATTAACAATTATTATATTCATCAAGGAAATAATAATTATTATGATTTATGTCTATTAACAAGCACACTCACTTTGCAAATCTAACGACACACATTAATTTTACTAAAACCAACTAAAACTAAAAACGACTACTTGCCTCCGCGGTGATAACAAAATTAAAACTATCGTGGTACGAAGTATTTAAGGCCAGGTATGCACAGAAGTGTTAACGTTTGACCGGGCCGATGCCGCGATGCACAAACATCTAGTGTGTACTGACAACCCAGAGCATCTAATAAATGGAGTGACTATTTCTACCGATTTTTCTCAACCAAACCCCTTGCAATATCGTTGCTAAAATGAGATACGTGATTTATAAACGCCTGTAATTGGAAGATCGTCAAATTAAGTAATTTTCGCAGCCTGCCTTTAGTGCTTTCACTCCATTAGCTAACTATTCCGTGTCCGAGACTCTTAAGCGGCGAATGTAATTTTGTGTACAGTCGCTTCAATTGGTACTGTGAAGGTACCTATATTCACGCGTTTTACTTTTGAGCATGAGTAGGATGGTTAAGCTATAATGTTAGAATTATATCAATAACATTAGAAATAGATAGAAGTCTCTTCACAACTTCTATACAGGGTGGTGACAAGGTTACAACATTAAATAAAACAAAATATTTGGTATCACGTTTTAAATCCGTACTCAAAAAATCTACAATTTCCACGCATGATATTTTTGCATAATATTTCACTGTAGGTACACTCATTCGTCATGTCATCTTAATCTATTCTATACATGTAAATAAATATTATTTTGGTAAGAAAAGTTAGAGACTGTTCAAATTTCGCCTATAGATGGCGATAAGTGTAAAATTAAGAAAATTATAAATTATTTTCTGTCGCTAATTGATTTTTGTGTACGGTCACAGAACATAATACCAAATACTTCGTTTAATTAAATGTCGTTTCGTCGTAATTACGACGTATAGAAACTCAACAAATATCCTAAAGCCATATTTAATATCAAATCAGAAGATGTAACGATCTTTATAATAACAATCTGATGACACGGGAAGTATAACGCATTAAGTCATTTTATATTACTCACTATCTAGAAATATGTCAGTAAAAGACACAGTAGGTACATCAACATTCATTAAACACAGATATATACACTCGGTATTAAACTATAAAAGCTCTATTTTCAAGTATAAAATCACTACCCAACCATTTTACCAACAGCTCTTAATTCAAACATTTTACAAAACCAGAGAGCTCTACCTATAATAGTGAAGGGATAAACTGCCGTTTTGACAAGAGCTGTCATTTAAAACATGACGGATGTAAAGGAGGTTCTAGTTATGCTGGTGGCGGGATAGTTTGATGTTCAAGTAATGACAGTGCCTGGTCCACATTTTAATGTTAACTGAAAAGGCGTTAATGGAACGGTTTAGATGAGATGGGATGGTAAATATTATCCTTTTTATGGTCTTTTTGTAGGAAGTGCAAATTTTCAAGTGATTTTATGATGCAGGTAGATGTGATGCATTTTTCGTATAATATTCTTTGAAGGAAATAAAGAAAGGAGATATCACTCCGAAACCAATTCTTACTGAGACATTTTTACTTAATTCCGAAAAAAATTATGATTTTTCAAGTGGAAAAAGAACAAGCCGGTTATCACATCACTTTTATAATTTTATTCCGCTGTATTTGTATTTAAATTCCATAAACATGGAAAATGGATAAAATTTACCGAATCAATAATGAAACAAAATACATTTGAAAACGCAAAGAGAAGTCAATAATTCTGTCTGTCTGTGTGTTTGTTGTTCTGTCTTGTGTGTTGTGCGTGTTGTGTCTGTGTTGTGTTTCTGTGTGTGTGTGTTCTGTGTTTTGTTTATTTTATTTTTTGTTGATTGTTTTTGTTAGCCAGTAATTTTAATTTTAAGACGTGTATTAGAGTTTTAAGTTTTCTTTGTTTTGGTTAATGTGGCAATAAACATTTTTTCTTTCTTTCTTTCTTTCTTTCAAAAACAAATTGAAACGGCAATTTCGAAAATAAAACCTAATTCGATTCCCCAAAACAAACGAACCTTCTTTATTTATAACTATAATAAATGAGTTCGGGCTCATAAAATTATATGATCAATGGTAAGGCGCCACCTGCCTTCGCGAGCCCACAACTATGTGGAACGATGCGTACGCGCATTTGTTATAAAAACCTTTATAATTTTCGAAAATAAACCTTACCGTAATTTGATTAAGATTGAAAGTGTAATGTTCACAGTATTTGCCATTTGTACCAAAATTTAATAATTATGAAAATTCGAGTGTTAATCTCACTTCCCAATCTTTAACTATCTTTTTTATTAATCAATTAATTAGTATGTTATAAATCAATTGAGACGTTATTTTAGTAATTGGCGACAGTATCTGGTTATTTGTCGCTGTATAAATTACTGAAATAAAAAAGAAACATGAGGTTAAAATAGTTTTGAGGTTAAGTTGCAATTAATGTTTCGTATTTTAGTTTACCTATCTATGGTTACAATCTTTACTTTTGATGGAATAACTTGCTTAAATAGAAAAAATTGTAAAAATTATCTATACCTATGTATTATTATTGTTACTTAGGGTAAAAGTAAGGCAAATCACACTTTATTAAATAAACACATAAAACTAAAAAAACTAACTAATCTTAATAATCTACGCTAGTATTATAAATCCAAGTGTGTCTGTTTGTTTGTTTGTTCCTACTTGAGACTAAAAACTAGTAACATTATAAATATGAAAATATATGAAGATGTTTGTTACTGAAAAACGACACGGTTGGCGCAATTTAGAAATAGTCTTGAATGAACATTGTTATCAGAAAAACAATTCACGTATTAGAAACGATACTAAACCACATGAAAATAGATTGTAAGTGATATTTTACATAAGAACATGGGTAGCTTATGGCACATGACACGCGTACATCGCCGGAATCCATAGCAAATCCCATGGGCCACTGCGATATCGGAGAGGCGTAGGGTTGGTAGAGATATACTATACGGGATATTTTTTTATGTAGTGCGCATAATTTGTAGAGTGATTCAGTCTCTGTTCCTAAATGCAACCGCAGTATTGGGATATACTTTAAAACAAAACGAAAATTCGACTTAGTATGGGGGACACGCATAATTTACTAGCACAAGCCATACAAAATCAATTTTTTGTTGTTTTGGAGTGAATTTTTGTACTGCGGTTGCATTTGGGTACGGACACTGAATCACTCTCCAAATTTTGCGCACTACATAAAAAAATATTCTGTATAGCAAGAAAATCATAATAAATCGTAATAGAAGAAAAGAATAAGAGACCTTGGCTTAGACAAAATTGGTTGTCCTTAGGTATCGCAATCTATGGAGTACCTATGTATAGTACTCGCAAATCTTTATGAGCCCTGAACTGAGCTCTGAACTCTCTCTCTCTCTCTCTCCCTCTAGCGAGAGAGTTGCTAGAGGGAGAGAGGAAGAGAGTTCGAGGGCTCATAAAGATTTGCGCGTACTATATTACAGGACGTGTAATATGCACATTTCAAGAATAATGGTAGCATAAGGGGCAATATAAGAAACAATAACCTAACCTAACCGTGAAAAACCCCCGACTCCAACTAGAAATAGAGCTGTAACTTTTGAACGGCTGAACAGATTTTCATGAAACATAGCTAAGATGATACCTGATTAAACAAGTTTTCAATTAAAAAAACTGCATTAATATCGGTCCATCCGTTTTGGAGGTACGATGCCGCAGACAGATACACATTACAAACTTATAACACCCCTCTTTTTTCGGGGTTTAAAAAATAACCATTTATGAAAGAAAGAAAGAAAAAGTTTTTATTTCTACGCCCAGTATGACGCACAAAACATAAATAAACTCACACCAAGATCACTTAATACTAAAAATTTTCATTGTCTGCTTTGAGTATCTATACTCAAAGTTGTTCTGCTAAACAAAACATAAATTAAATTAATTAAGTGGCAGCACCGAGTAATACTTTATCATAAACTCCTACGAAACTGGTGTGTAAAAGTATTTCTAAATGTTCTATAATATTGTCATTTCGCAGCTTAGATACCTATATTGCTTAATTTAAGCTTGATTACTTTATCATTTCTCTCCATAGTACCTAGACCATGCTAGGGCCTAGGCTAAAATGCGCGCCGCGACAGAATTTTGTCGTCATGACAAGACGAAATGTTTCTTAAAACCTTGTTCCGTACGAGATAAACCAGTGACAAAATTATGTCGCGGCGCTCATGTTAGCCCGACTGGACAGTAAAAGTAGTCTCCGTAAATGTCTCTATAGCATTGCTCTACAAGAATATTTCGATATTATATTTCTAGAGACAACTCAATCCAAATATCTCATTTGGTAGCCCTAGGAGAGGGGAAGTGAGTAGGCACCACCCTTAATTGATTGGCTCCGTGATTGATCGTATGACTTAACCAATACGAATTTCAACAAAAAAAAAACCTTATACAGCGTGAAATAAAAATAACCATATTTTAAGAAGTTGTTCATCGTTAAGGAGACGTTTGTTCAGTTTCACGAAATGGTTCTAAAAAGGCCGCTTTAAATGAATCATAATATAATTCATATTAGAAATAACAAAATATACACTGAACTGATAACTCTTAATATCATACGCGTAAGGTTCATATTCAGCAATCATCTGTTTGACAGTTACCATGGTGATTCGTATGTGAATTGCTAAATATGGCCTTATTGTCCCCCAGACTCTATGAAAATGATCAACTTTGCCCAAGGAATATAGGTCGAAATCTCAAAATTTAAAATCGGCTTTTCATACAAAGTGACTGTTCACGTAACTGACATTTGGATGAGAAGTTGAATTTTCGTTTTCAGATTTCGACGTATGTTCCTTTGGGAATGTTGATCAGTTTCATGGACCTGAATACCTTCTAAAATATGACTGGTCATTTTTATCCCACCCAGTATATTGTAGCTAATCCTCCAAATAATTTTCTTTTACTGGAAATAAAATAAAATCCAAGTGAAAATCTCGAAGGTCAGCAACACACCCGTGCCTTTTCAGTGGCTAGAAAACTTTCAAGGGTGGATAAACTCGGACAAACGATTTTTGATCTACAACTTTAATAAGGCCCGCCACTTTCATTGTTCAGATAACTGGTATAGTTGTTAATTTGAAATTGGAACAGCTTTTATAAAAAGAATTGATATCAAGATTTAAAAAAAAGCCCTTTTTTGTATTTCTGGCTTGTCGAGTCAAAAATAGCTGGCACAATATAATTTCTTTTATTCTTCCACGTTCAAAATAAAGTACCATAAGACCATTATACACCCAATTATCAAGTTTACGAACACATGTCATTCACAAAAACAAACAAACAACTGTCTAACGACAATATAACTATTTATTACCTAATCTATCCCAAACGCCTGTTAGTTTTGTTGCCAACAAACCCCTAATCAATTCATAATTAACTGTGTTTTTACGCCAATTTTGGAGCTAACCTTTTTTTTGGCCATTTCTTTAACGAGGTCAATTGAACGAATGTAAAATAAACTCTACGTCTATTGTAATTAGGTATTATTTCGTTTGATTGCTAGTAGTATAACAAATATTTGAGTTTGTGAAGAGTGCGCGTCCATATAATTAGGCTGCAGACACCTTGGTGTGATGATTGCTGGCGCCTCCGGCCCGTAGAGTGACCATATTGAATTATTGCATCGGGACGCCACGGTCATAATTTATTTGGTACTATTGACGGATACCTTTTTTATATAGGCCGTGGGTAAATACAAAGCTGTGGATTATGAAGAGAAAAGCTGGTAACTAAACATTATTGCCGTGGCGGATTTACCAGCAGGCTGAGTAGGCTGGAGCCTAAAGCGGCAGATTTTATGGGCGAGAAGTTTAGGGTTTATAAAAATAATTTAGGAAGTGGCACATCGATCCCCTAGTTCACAATCATATTAATTACGGGAAAAATGTGGTGTAATTAGGACGATAGTTCAAAAATTAAAAAGTTTAATTTCATTGACAAAAAAAAAAACAAAATGTGTGTTGGGACACATAGTAGAAGTGAAACTTCAACGGATATATCGTCTACCCTCTCCACGCGGCCGTAACGCTTTTTCGTGACAGAAAAATCCTAATACCCCCGGTCTATAGAAGTTTCACTTCAAAAATTGTAGTTATTAAGATTGTGAACTACGGTATCGAATTGTAGAGGTCGGTAGGGGCGGCAAAATTTGAATAGCCTACTGGCGGCAAATGTGTAAATCCATCACTGCATTATTGACTGAATATATACCAATAACTCGAGATTCGCCACATCATGGTTGTAGTTACGTTAACTATACAGGGTTATTTGTAAAACACCGGCAATGCTTTAAGGGGTGAAACTACTCATCAATATGAACAACTTTTACTATGGGACAAACCATGAAATCGCGAAAAAAAATTCAATCTTTTCATACAAAAGATTAACCTTGCTCCATCAAAATGTATGAAAAGTTTGAATTTAGATTATGTATTATATTTGATTTAGATATTATAATAATATATACCACGGCAAAATCAGCAACCGTGCAACACAGACACGGATTATTATAAAATTAACATTTTAAGTACCTAAGTAATAAATGTACTTTGGGTGATATAACTAATTAAATAAAATAGGTACATAAATCACGCGTCGCTTTTATAAAGAGTTGGAAATACTAATTGTTGTATATTTCTCACGTTTTGACGTCAATCCTTGTATACTGTTTTAAATGTTCAGCTTCAGGCAGTCTTAATATTAAAAATGAAGGTCAAAATGACACCTGCAGGTAATAAAGAAACACGTGTAACAATTATGTAATAATTGTAAGTAACAATAGTCCGCTGACCTCAACTAAAGCACAGATTTGAGTCTGTCATTTATACAAATACGTAACCCAAAGGATGCTGAACCGATAGGCCCGTAGACGCGCGCTAAAATCTAATTATAGCCGAATCGGATGATTTTTAAAAATTTAAATAATGGCGGGGGGGCTTTATAATAAATATATATAATAAATAAAAAATAAAAATGGTGAAATTATAAATTAATTAAAATGTAAATAAATGTTGTAAATGACGTCATGGGCCGCGCGGCCTATACGCGATTGCACGAGTGAATAAGATATCACCGCTAAGCGTCATTCTGTAGGTATGTACTAACAACCTAAAGGTCAAGAAAATATAATATAAAAAAAAAACATACGTAAGTAGTATTTTGAATATTGTTTTTTTTTTCAAATGACCTATATCCTGACACACGTCCTTAAGAAGATAGTACCTAGTGTGTTAAATAAGCGATTTATCTAACACCTAAGTAGGTACACTAGGGAAAGAAAGAAAGAAAAATCATTTATTCGGACTTTGTTTGTTTTTTGAATTATGCTTTCAATAATATAATCGTCGAAAACCACGACTCCAACTAGAAAAACACCTGTAACTTTTGAACGGTTTAACAGATTTTCATGAAACCCAGTTAAGATGATACCCGAATAAACGAGCTTTCAATTTTAAAAAAAGTATTGAAATTGGTCTATTCGTTATGGAGCTACAATGCCACAGACAGAGACACAGTTATACAGATACAAACTACAAACTTAGAACACCCCAGTTTTTTGTCGGGGGTTAAAATAAACGCGCGGTTTCGCGTTTGTTCGTTGAATTATGATTTCAAAAAGTGATTCTGATGATCGCAGCTTCAAAAAGTTGCGTGTGTACTTAGGGTAAACGAAACTATTTCTGTCTATAGTTTATTTCAGCAGCGGTTTAACTAATTGGTGTTCATAAAATTTTATTAGCTTACAACTTTACAAATAAGAAACCAGCAAGGTAAAGATTGTAAGTAGATAAGTAACTGTATTAATTAAAATCGTAAGAATGTGTGAACTATCGGGTAATGGATATGCTACCATATTTGTATGGCAACATTAACATGACATAAAACCGTCCAGTAAGGAAATAGCAGTGTACATTTTTTTTTAAAGAATGTGTAACTTTGAATTTTTAACACGCTTTTATTATTAGCTTCACCTGTAACTAACTATGTAAGAAAATCTTGGAAGTTAAATTTGACCCACTTCCCGGTTTCTGATTGAGCTGAAATTTTGCATACACGTTCAGTTTGGATGACTAAAGCGTGTGCTATAGTTTTTTTTTAAACTATAATATTTTATTAGTTCACAATTTGTCGTGGTAAGCGACTGTTTGACGTATCGTAAATAATATCGTCTGCACTCAATTATATACAGGATGCCGCAGATGTTGTCACAATAAATAAAACCACGTATTTGGAGGTATCTGAAACCGTACTCAAAAAATTGAGATTTTTATGCAAGTTTATTTTGCATCATATTTCATTCTGCTATCATTCGACTAGGTGAACATCGAAGTAGAAATTTGTGTCACATTTATCTGTTCTAAACGTTTAAATATAAATTATTTTGTTTATAATAGGTTGGAGACTTTACAAACTTTGCCTAAAGATCGTGATAAGTGTAAAACTATGAATTTTTTTATGTAGTCCCTGTGGCTAAACTGCAGATTGGATTGTTTTGTGTACGGTCACAGAACGTGATGCCAAAATCCAAATCCAAATCTAAAAATTAATATCTGTGTCACTATGTGTATGTCTGTAGATGTTTAAGTCTTGAATTATACTTGTGTTACAATTACGTGCCGATACCTTGTATTTTCGTGCAAAACAAAAAAAAAACAATAGGTCAAGAAATGGAATACCACGAATTAATCTAATAAATAAAAATGACAGACAAAGTCACGCTTGGTCACTAGTTTCCATATAAAGACCTCACAAGTTGTCATTGAAAACAAAAAGTCCATAATTTATAGCAAGGATGGAGTCCCTACAAACACGGTTAAGGTATGCGATCACTAACATTAATAACAATTGCTGTAGTGAAAATTACCCTTAAATGCTCGTAGCCTAGAGGTGGATGGAAGATTTTGTACGAATTACGATTACATAATGTAATTATTTTAGATTATTATGTTACGGTACAAAGGGTCAATGCTTTGAGTATCAGATACTTAAAGGGTCAATGGGATTTAATACATCAATGAAAAAGGTTTCACACACCTGTCTTTTTATGGGCGTATAGTATAGAAGATTATTTGGCAGATACACTGACTGACCAGCGGGTCTACCGCGTAACTAAAATTGTAATGAACATCGACATCGGTATTAAACTTCAATACGATCGTGAGAGCCTAAACTTTGAGCTAACTTGTAAAAAAATTACCTATCATATAGTTGGGACTCCTATCTTCATGATCGGTAAAAAAAATACAAGTTAGCTCAAAGTTTAGGCTCTCAAGATCGTATTGAAGTTTAATACCGATGTCGATGTTCATTACAATTTTAGTTACGCGGTAGACCCGCTGATGTGCTCGACACTTGACTCCAGTGTGAGCGAAGCCATTCATGCTGCAGGGAACAGGGCAAAATGGCGGAGTATAGTCCAGAAGAAGGTGATCATACATAGAGGTCACGACCCTCATCAGTGAGGAAAACGACTCATGGAGGCCCGGACACTATTTATTACCACGCTTTTATTAGCTTCACCTGTAACTAACTATGTAAGAATATCTTGGAAGTTAAATTTGACCCACTTCCCAGTTTCCGATTGAGCTGAAATTTTGCATACACGTTCAGTTTGGATGACTAAAGCGTGTTCTATAGTTTTTTTAACTATAATATTTTATTTATTTATACTTTATGCACTATGTACAGAGGCGGACTTGGTACCTTAGGCTTTTTCTACTAGTCAACTTAAGGGTGATGCAGAGAAAAAAGGATCGAGTATTCGGCTTGGTATTTTTCTATGAAAAAGTT
Source organism: Allophyes oxyacanthae (assembly GCA_932294325.1). Lineage (NCBI taxonomy): Eukaryota > Metazoa > Arthropoda > Insecta > Lepidoptera > Noctuidae > Allophyes > Allophyes oxyacanthae. The sequence continues at coordinate 11,125,362 of OW028628.1, forward strand.
AGCTTCCAGTCTATTCTGTGAATGTGACTAAATAAAAGTTTATACCTCTTAATAGTAAACGGTGAAAGAAGTTACGTCTTAATTTTAAAAGTAAAAAATGGTTTTAGAAAGCTACTGAGCATTATTCATAAAATAAAAATGTTTCTTAATTTTTTCTTTAAAAAAAGAATAACAGCGTTCCGCGTTTAAATAAAATAGTGGTAAGTATAAAAAAGCAAGGCAGCACTGATTACCGTTCGAAAATTAAAAAACTAACCGTCAAAATATATTATCTAGGAACGCCCAAAGCTATTTAACTAACGGCTAACTATGTCGGGGGCAAAAAATTGATGATCCTCGTCATAACAGCAGCTGTTAATGATTCTATTATTTATGAAGGGTATTTTAGACCCTTTTCGGTCCTTTACACGGTTTCCGTATTTATGTTTCTACGGAAAACAGACAATCGTCACGCATTTGAACATGGAAGGGTTACTTACGCATAGGTATATCTTCATACACCCTTTACTGAGAATATTAATTACAATTAAAAGGTAATTAGAGCATAATTTTTACGACAGACTGTAACTGAAAATTTCTTCAGAGAAAAACCAACTGCTTATGAACTAAAGGACATTAAGATTTGTACCACTAGTTCAATAAGGCGGTCACTTTCATATATTTTTTACGTCTTGAGAGGAAGACATTTTTTTTTATTTGCCTTCTACATCTTATTCTCTATTGTAAAAATATATTTAGCCCTGAGTGTTCCATTGTGGGGTATATTATATTTTGATAAAAATAAAACGCTTGGGTGAAACCGCGGACAACAGCTAGTGTATATTATACGAAATACTACAAAATAGGAACATGGCTTACTACGATCTGTTATAGTAGGGCAGAAATTGAACTGCCCAGGCATTTCCCAGTATAAGCTGATCTTTCACTGTATGAAAAGCCTATACGGTGCAAGGTCAGCTCATACTGGAAATGTCTGGGCAGTTTATTTTTTGCACTCCTATAAGAGTTCGTAGTAAGCGCCCAGATATGTCTTATGAGATGACGTCAAACGTCATATAACGTGGCGACAAGTCACGCAAGCCCAGTCTATTTGCGTCTTAATAGTGTGTAATGACCGGTTTTAAGTTATCTTATCACTAACAAGATTCACAAGTGCTGTGAATAACCAGTTCGGGCCAATTGATTCTTATTGAACCGCTTACCAGCGACTTTTATTGCATTTATTTTTAAGGCTTGAAATGAATAGTTCTGCTTATTCGTACCAGGATGTCTCAATTAAAGGATTTTGTAAGTTGATTGAACAGAAGCTGCAAAAGCGGTGCTAACAAACGTGCAGTGCCTCATGATGACAAGTTATACTCTGACATCATATAAAAGTATTTGGCGTTTCTCCTGTCAAATTTTCGCTATAACCCAAAATAATTCACTTGTTCGGTCGTTCAGCAGGCTAAAATCAGACATGATTTAGAGACGTCCTGGTACGAAGTGAACACGATTCTTATTACGGGCTTATAACGAAATGCATTGAAAAAGAAGCGTTTGCTATTTGACGCTGGTAGGCCCACTAGTATAACTTATCATATTATACCATGTAGAGACAGGTGTCATTTATGTATTAAAGTTTTTCGTTGACTTTCAGATGAACACCTTTTATTTTATTAATATACATTTCACATAACGGTGTTGAATTATTTCTTACTGTCATAATAGATTGCTTTGTGTCGCATATTAAAGTTAGCATACATAATAGTTAATAGTTTGTATAACTTTACAAAAAAACGTACATAATATTATTCTTAATTGTTATTTGTCTCTGGAACCCGAACGTGCGTGTTGCAAGAAATTGACCATTTATCTTAAATGTGATTGGACAATGACTTCATACGTCATCGCCTGTCAGCTATTATACTCAAGCCGTTTTTAAGACATGTTAGTGTATCTTAAATCATTCTCGTATATGGCGCAAGATATTGGAGCTATTCTTAAATCATACTTTTGGAATCGGAATAAATCTAGCAATTTAAGAATTATATTTAAAAAAAAAAATTGTGTTTTCAGTGCTTAAAAACCTTATAAAAATCACAAATTCAGTACCTACGTAGTTAAATACCTTTTCTTAGGTCACACTGAAGTCAGAGTTTGCAAACGTTCGGTGAAAAATTTTGTGCAAAGAAAAAAAGATTTTTTTTCTTTTATTTATAGTTTTTTTTCTTTAAAAAAAATCAAAAAGTCTACTAACCAAATGATCTGAGTGGGGTTCTCTGGGCGCACTAGGGCCCGCGTTGGGCCACAGCAACTTTGACAACATCCGTTGACTTTGGCAATAGATGAGCTCCTACGAAGGAGAAAAAATGTACTTTAGTTGGTTTAGAATAGAGGCTCTTATCGCCTGACTGTTGGATATTCACTCGTTCTCTAAGGGGGTAAGCAGAGTAAGGGTACATGGTTAAATGGTTTCTTTACACATATTTAGATATTTGTTAGTAGATTTCCCATCATTACTTACAAAGGAGACTTTATATTCATGTTCCTGGTAACATTTTTGATGTCCAATTGAGCTATAACACTCAATAACACTGTCGTCTATCACTTGTTTTTGCTAGAATATAGCCATGATAGGTAGGACACCACTCCATCAAGCGAAGCTGTTTTTTCTCTCAAATACAAATGCCAAACCACTAACTAACTAACCTAACCGTCAAAAGCTCCCGACTCCAACTAGCATTATATCTCTTCTTCAACTAGAAAAGAGAAGATGATCTTCAAACGGCTGCGCAGATTTTCTTGAAACAGCTAAGAACATTCTCGAAGCCTTAAGGTCCAGACCATGGTTTACAACACGTTTCTTTATCAAGCAAATTCGCTCCAGCAAATAACCTGGCAATGGACCAAAAGTTAGGACGAACCAATTTTGGAAGTTTTTTCGAAGTCGATTGGCCAAAAAATACTCATGAAGATCTATCTAAGGAGTGTCATCGTGGAGGGTCTCATGGTCACGGTTCTAAGAAGAGCTTCATAGCTTAACAAGCAGGTCGAGTGTTCTCAATGAACGAGATTATTAATAATAACAACACGTTTTTACTGGCAGCGCCCGCGCCGCCGGCGATCGAACTTAATGTTAGTGGCGCAGGTTACAAACTTGTGGTCGTCGTTATTGGATGTTCCCGAATTATTTCAAATTGAGTTCAGTATAGTTAAAATTGGGCAATGAAATGTTATGTTTTATTTAGGTAATTAACAAAAATCATGAGTTCGGGGTTCATTAGTTCGAAGCACAGATTCGGGATAAAAATTTTAAGTATAGGCTAAAGATACTGACTATCTCTTTTATTTGCGTGAGCAATGTGGTTTAAGATCTAGTGAATCTTACAAGAGAGTAGCAGTATTAAGGTTGGATAGCTCATCATTAAAACCTCATCTTGTTACCTCTTTTAAGCCTTGTTTTATCCGAATAAAAATCTGTCATAGTACACCCCATGACTGTGGTGAACATAATAGAGCAAGAACCTGGTTTTTCAAAAGGGTAGTAGTTTTATACAGTAATCGTTCAAAATTACTTACACACAATCACAAAATTGACTCAAGCTATTAAATCTAACAAACCGTCAACAGAATTTCCCCAAACAATAGCAAATAGCGTGCACAAAATTACACAAACACTTTAAACCGTCAAAATTGTAATATTTTCTGAGTAACCCAATGTTGACTACTCCTGGACGTTAAAAAGTATAACGAGATGGTAATAATAGGTTACGTTTAGTTCTCGCCTGCAAAACAAACATTGGACAGAGCAGGTTCGAGACAGAGAGTGCTACATTACTTTAATTATGGAGTAAGGAACTTGGCCGTCATTTTCTGATTTAAGTTACCCATTTTTGTGTACGTTTTTTGAATATTGATCATTTTCGCCGGATATTGCCGGATTGACGATGAAACTGTTTTTAAGAAAATATGTCACTGTTTCCATATTTCGAACGACAATAATTTCGTTGTCAATTAATAATAAATATAGTTTTAATTAAGTAATTTTATTATATATATCTATGCCTAGTTTTTGAGCTTTCAAGAGTTTGATTATGAATAATTCCGTTTTAATTTGAATAATAATTTTATGACATAATTGTACGTAATATTTTGAATACATTTTATTATTTAATATTGAATGAGCGATTCTGATCATCAACCGTTATAAAACCTACAAACACGATCATTACTTCATTTATAGTGGTTTCTGGTTTTAGTTGACGTCTGAAACGCATAGATGAATTTTCAAAATGTGAAGGTTTTGTTTTTTGACGATTTTCGGAAGTTGTTACTCAATCACGTTTCAAATTTGGAAGACAGATAGACCATGTCCTGGATGAACATAAAGGATATTTTTTTCTGGGAACAAAGAAAATAAAGAAGAAAAAAGAAACAAAATACATTTATTCGGACTAAACAATAGACAACACAATGCAAAGAGAAAAATCAAATAAAAAAGGATTGGAAAAAAGAGAAGAAAATAAAAACATGTGCTGTCGGCATGCCAGTACCGAATGCGTTGCCAATTGGCCATGTCCAATTTTTTTTTATATCAAATATCTCAAAACCATTTCGAGGGTTTCTTTAGAAGATCTCACGTCAGTATTCAGATTTCAAAAAAACCTAATATTCATAAAGTTATAAGTGATTTTATGAATAACCTTCATTTGACCTTTCGAGGCCTAGTTTGAGAACGTATAGAAAAACACCTTTGCCTGTGATTTATTAGCAAAATAAAAGTGGCCGAATGACGGATGTAAATGTCACAATGACGTGTGCCGGTTGTTATTGTGAGGAAGTTTGTTTGTTTTGAGAAAAAGATTATTTAATGAAATAGCTTCTGGAAGTTTCGTCAAGGCGGACTCTCGCAATATACCAACTATCAGTAATGCTATGATTATACGAGATGGTGTCTGCTCATCATAACATAGCCGAAATACGCGGTGCAAAAGCTCTAATGTAAGTATTATAGTGTTGTCTTAATCGTTATTTGTTGTCGTGGTCTTAGGTTAACTTGCACTTACCTATCATCTCTGGTTGTATGGAATACTTATCAGTTTTAACGACTGAGTATGTACTTATGGTAACAGAACGACAAAAATAAGGTTGCTGCTGATGACAAACGTGACATGTTGTAATACCAAACACAATGGAAAAGTAATAGTTATCGGATCCCCGAGTGCCTGTGGTTTAATATAATGTATTTATTTTTATTTTAGGTCGTCCAGGGACGCTTATTTAGACTGTGCAGTGAGTTATGTGGAAATAAATAGAAGTACTGGTATTTGCACACTCAGAGCAAAAGTACCTATTACCTGTACACTTAGAGTAACAAGCAAGTCGTATGTTGTCACCTCAAACATTAAAGAAACGGATACCTAATATAATTTTAGACACAATTTGTGTAGATTGTGCAGCTTCAGCAGGTATGTACCCAGGCTTTTGGTCATATATTATTATTAAAACATCATAGGTATTAACTATATTGTTTTTTATATATAAAACAAATATTTCACGTGGAATGCGCCTTTGTGTGCAGTGTGTTTTAAATTTGTAGTTGGTGTGCTTCATAAACAAAATTTTACTACACTGAATGCTAAGCATTAATAATATTTTATTAAAAACCTGTATTTTCCCACTGCAAAGCAAAAACCTCTATTCTTTCCATTTCTCTCTTATCTAGGGCTACTAAAGACCAATCTAACAAGTAAAGCGTTGTATACCTAACAAAAAAATACAAAGTACCAATATTTGTTACAGGTGGCTGAGTGCAAACCCACTTTTTTGGTTGGAGAAACAAGGCAGCGAACCTTCTACAATATCAACACAACGCTTTTGGGTGAAACCAACAGTGACATCAGTTCGCTCAGAGCATGTTTTGTTAGAAGATATCTACAAAAACACCAATAAAATTAAACTTGCTCCTAAAAACCCTGCAGTCTTACAAGATTTTTATTTAGAATGTGAACAAGGGGACTTAATAACTTGAGAACTGGAAAAAAAAACTACATATTAATATTGAAAAAAGTGGCTTTATTAGTTGGTGCTTCCCTCGATAGGACAAATATATTACACATTTTATCAAATGTATTGTTACTTTTTATTTTATATAAAATTATTATTATACTTGAAGTACAGATTTTTTTATTACTTTTTTCCACTACATACTTCAACCATGAATATTGTTGTGGTATTCCCATGTAAGTTTTGGGTTTCTTGTGTATAATGTTCAGCACTTCTTCCCGTATACCAAGTTCTTTGCTTCCACAGTTGTAGCCTCAGTTTCAGAAGTCCACCCGAACAATGAAGGACTTGTTAGGCTCTCATTCAGCTAGGTAGATGGCTCATCAATTGATAATGTCAAACTGCAAGTTGCCATTACAGTTTTTTGAACTTTGTATTTGTTGCTTTACCAACCATTTTTATAATACACTGTTGATACATTCACCTGAGAAAAGATTAAGTAACTTTAATAGAAATCTGCTATCAAAAGTGTTATTCAGGTAAAAGATATACCATATTGCTTACTTTGACAGGCGCTTTGAATTTCCTCCTTTTAGGTTGCTGTACAGTGGGATCTAGCAACAAATCACAAAGGACTGGGTCCTTATCCACTACCATGACATTTCTTAATTTTGCATTTGGTGTAAGCTTTGGCAATATATCCTTCATTTTTATACATTTGTGATAATTTCATATGTCTTCTACCTGAAAAAGTTAAGCTTGTTTAAATTTGTAGTTGGGTATTGAGATATTGAGTATGCAAATCACATAATCCTTTATGTTGTCCTAATAATATAATCTGCTGCTAAAATAAATTTGTTAAGTACTTACATAAAGATGATCTTCACAACAAAGCGTGCACTTGCCTACACGATTACTTCTGTAAGCATTGCGTTATTGGTACAAATAACCTGTCTGAGCTTTTACTTTTGGTATTTGGACATGACGGCACAACCGCAAAAAGCACTTCATCTTGATGAATAACTACTTATTTAAAATTAATACACGAATATCAAACACAAATACAAAAAAAAACTAAAACAACCTAACCTATTTGTTTGTTTTAGTTTGATTGACATAAATTGACATTGACATTTGTTTTTTTTTTAATCCGGCCAATCAGTATGGCTATGGTAGCACAGCTATTATGTCTCAAGCGAATAAAAAGAGCAGTAAAACAAACGAAACTTTAAAAAATCATAAAACGATCTACAAGCCCGAGAAAAATAAAATACGCAAATTAGTTTCTCAAAATGGTCTAGACTACAGAAAAAAAATATAAAAAAAAATAATTTTTTTTTCAAGACATGGCCAATTCAGCATTTGCTTGAAGTTATTCCCCAAGGATGGGAGTGCAACTATGAGCATCAGCTAGTTATACTATAAAGAAATAGAAAGAAAGAAAATACATTTATAACTTTAAAGGAAACTGCGGTCCCTATGGTAGGTACTAGTTTTTTCAGGAACGAAAGTAGAAGAGTTTTTAGCTCTATTCTTTTATAAAGCGCGACAAACACTGGCTACTATTTCTAATTCAAGTTCATGAATCAAAAAGCATCTAAATCAAATCAACTGGTTTGTATGCCAGTGTAGGCGGTTATTATGCGAAGTAACTTATAACGTATTTAGATTTATTGATATTTATCTCGGTCTTGATACAGCTGTCATTATTGCTGTGGACTTGGCTCTCTTAAATTTTTTGTTTCTCATAGAAACTGTTATTAGGAACCATAAATGTTGGAAGGGGAAAGATGATTAGGCACTTGTTACACCACGACAACTTCTTTAAGACAATGCGAAGGAGATACGAAAAGGAAGACCTAGACGAAGTTACAAGTGAGGAGAAAGTAGCAGTTGAGTCGTATGAAGAAGCCAAAGAATAGGCAGAGGATAGAGGGCAGTGGCTATTGCTCCACAGACAAGAGCTAAGCTCTTAAATCAAACTAGAGGAAGATAAACTGTTGAGTGTTTTTCTATAAGTAAGAGTGGGAAAATTTTCTCCCAGTTGGCTCAGAGAGCCTTCTCTGCTTATTCGGTTCAGTGGCGAGACCACAGGGCCTCCAGCCAGGCTAGAATTTAAGCAACAACATGGCTAAGGGTTCCCTATTGTGAGTTTCGGGCCTTGGCTCGGCGTTGCTGCGGGGGACAACAAGAAGGGACTTGGATCCGGTTTGGGAAATAGATGTTCTGTACTTAATAATATCATCTGGTGAAAACAAAATAACAGATTTGCGAGCTATGTAAGTAATTTAAAGTTATTATAGTGATACAAAATATTTTAAATCGTTAGGTTAGGATAAGGATAGATATAAAACTTCTTCTTCATGAGTTGTTAACATCAGTATATAAAAAGACATCGGGAAGGATGTGTCTGACAAACGCGCCTAGAATAATAACGATGGCAGAACAATAAGACCTTTGGAACCCACGGCAGACATTTTGAAAAATAAAATTGGCTGCAAAGACACCCCTTCCTACTGTTTATCGACCAAGTTATCGACAAGCCAGGACTACCTGCATCCTGTAACTCCCTCAATCTAAATAAAAAGAATTAAGAATTAGATGGAGTGGTGTTATTATAAGCAACACGTTACACCATTGCCTGGGGCAATACCGATGAGATCTCGGCAGCTGATTCCAAAATACCAAGATTAACATGTTACTTATATCCGAAAATAATCAAAATTTCCGATCAGTTACGGGATTCTTGGTATAGTATACGTAATAGTATGTAGCTTTGCATTTATTATAATATTTTACGCGGACGTAATTGGTGTTTGCATCCTTTGTAACGATTTTTTGAGGTAGTTGGGAATGCTGAAATTCGCCGACGGATCGGTATATCTGCGGTTGCATTTAGGAACAGAGACTGAATCAATCGCGCACTACATAAAAATATATCCTGTACCTATAGTTCATAAATTTTTGCTAATCCAAAATTTCTGGTAGGTACTACACGACCCGCACTGATCCTCATAACCTACAAAAATAAACATTTGTACAGATCTACACCTTTTATTAGCATCAAAGCCAACTTGAACCATGAACATTTTATAATCACTCATCGCATCTAACTACACGTTCGCCTAGTAAATTATCAAAAACCACAGAACCAGTGAGCGTCTGGTAATTGTGAGTAAACACTGTTTACAACTTAATACTACGACATCAGAATTTAATTTACTGTTAGCTGAGCTGTGTTTATAGGAAATTGCAGGTCTGAGATGATGTAGGCAATAGCACAGACTAGACTTGGCCGACGCAATCAATTTAGGTATTCTTCTTTACTTTAGGGTTCCTCGGAGGGTCAATTGTCAAACAAAAAATGGTTTGCGGCAAGTCTTGTAAAACCCAGGTTTTAAGATAATCTGGTCTCCAGTGGCTTGCACAAATTCCTACTGGGTAGGCAAAACCAACTAGTGTTGAATTGTCAAGTTAAATTGTGTTTTTCATTGGCCACCTCACCCTAAGACTTAAATTAACTGATATTATAGGCATATTAACGTTTGTATTACTATATTTAATTTATTAGGGTACGCAATGTCTTTATGCCTTTATGGAATGCACGCCACTGTTCTCTTTTTGTTATATGACATTAGAAAGTGACGGATATGTAAACCTGGGTTTTACTAGATTTGATTTTATTCGTTTTTTGCAAGGTATGAGTTTAAACGTAATTCTGAGTCACTTGCTCGGGTTCGATTTGGAACTGGTAAATGGCAGACAGCGCGCCTGCTGACCAACTGGACTCTTCCACGATATCAGATTAATACAGTTTCATAGTATGCACGTGCACAGACCTGCCAATTTTTTTTAAAGAAAGTTTCTGAAAGACTGATCTCTAATCCTTCGAAAAAAAAAGTTTATAAACGCTCAACCAAAACCATAAAACGTTTCATAAAAACAAATAACATTACTTATGTCAAAAACTTAATCGACCGACGATCGGCGCAAGACCTCCGCAAGCTGTAATAATTAGCGGGCCGTTGTACGAAATATGAATGGACGCAGCGCGGGCGCAACGAACGCCGCGGGCGTGACCACGACACCTATAACATTGACCACACCAGGTCATCACAAAGTCAACTAAAGAACTCACATTATTCGCAAGTAATGATAGACCTTTTTTAAACCTCTCACGAACTCAGCATGACATCTAGTTGAAGTATCTACGATCCAGTTTGAAGATATTGGCCAATAAAGGCGAACCGTGGACTTATAAGGCAGCCCTCCGCCGCGACGAGACGCCGACAGAGCGAAAGATCAACGCTAATTAAGCGCCATAAAACCGAATATCGTTCTCATACCATCGTTACCTTTCACCAGGGCCGACAACGAATTCTATTGAAAAAAAAAAACACGAACTCTTTTTTGGACTTCACATACACGAGCGCACGATATGAGGTTCGTAATAGATTAATGATATAGCTGGCAAGGTCTGTATTTAAAGGTAAGTTTGCGGGGAGGGTGCGCGCGCGCTGCCACCCGCGCTGCGAGCGGGACGGCGCACGGCGCATGCGCGAGCGGGATGGCGGCGCAGGCGCCGGTGGCGCGCCGCGGGGCGTGCTCGGCCCCACGCGTACACCTCTTATTGAGAAATTCCCGAGATGATGCATAATTCTCGTTTTGGTTTCCTCTCTGTAGTTATTTTACTCCTTGTTAACAATATTACCGATTCGGTGACCGACGCAGACGCATATTTTATCTGTTGGTTTAAAACTTTAACTGGACGTTTGATTTATGGCTCGAGTTTGGTTTTGTGAATGGCGATGGCCAAATTGGTGGGTTTGGACATGTTATTATCTGCTTAGACAGTAAATAGGACTTGCAAGATCCCTTCACTGACAAAAGCCAAGGTAATGTACACGAAAAAGAAAAAGTATCATCTCGCGAAGTCCTCTAAAAACTACATGTACATAATATTAGAATAGGTACCCTAAATGACCTAACACGAATCCTATAAGAATTGAAACAGAAAGTCCAACTGTCCTTCATTCTCAAGCTGCTAAAACACCAATCTCTTATCAGACAGTTATGTTAATACGACATGCTAATTCCCAAAACCAACAAACGGGGAGTAAAAAGAAAAAAAAAAGAAGTTTAAGGGCCTCGGGGTCAAAAAAGGAACAAGACGTGAGACGGCGCCAGGCGCAATTACGCGGCCACTGTAGCCGAAACCCAGGCCCGGAATGCGAACAGTAGATATTCTAGCTAGATGTTTTTTCAGTCTAGATAGTTCGACGAATACTTTGGCTGTCGTTCTGGGAATGGTGTGGAAAAAATATGACAATGTTGTAGAGATAGTTTGTGGATGTAACGTTTTGAATCAGAATTAGATTTTTTTATTGCTAAGGAAAATGTGTTTTGACATAATTACGAAATAACATTTTTTCTTAATAAAGCTACTAATGAAACAGATTTTTTTGGAATTAACTTGCTAATTAGGATGGGAGATAGGAATTGAAAGAAAGGTGTACAAGGATATGGTTTATACACTTTTTCCGAGCAGATAGATAGAAAAAGTTAAGATTTTTTTTTGTACCTATTTGCATATGGCCTTAATCCTTCTCATTCTAACAAGAGGCTCGTGACCAGCAATAGGACAGTAAAGGGCTAAATTATTATAAGTTTGATTGATACGTTATTAAAATGTTTTTTCATAATAAGAATACATTAGTAGAGTTCCTATTGACCTATCCAACTATGCTAAATATTCTTTTGGTAGGAATAGGTCCACGTCTCTAGTGCACCGGATGGGGATCGAACTCACGACCTTCCGCTCGTAAGTCCAATGCCTTAGCCGTTAGGCTATTACCGCTATTATCGGTTTACGGCTTTTCTTTTACTGAACTGGTGAGTTTTATGTCATTCTTTCAAGAAAAGTTAGTATGACGTCCTTTAAATTTTGGGGAAGACAAGGATTCGGAATGAGCGCCTTATACGCAAGCGAACTCGCGGACGGGAGCCATCCGTCGGGATTTGTTTAATCGACTGCATTTTATTTCGTCTTATCTTGTAATTTATACTGATCATTTGATCGAGACGTCAAGTTCGTTGCGTAGTTCATACAGGGTGCCGCAGATGTTATCATATTAACTGGAACCACGTATTTAGTATTACTTTCTGTGACCGTACACAAAAAAACAATCAAATCCAATCAGTAGTTTAATAATTTAACACATAGGTATGACGATCTATATAATATGCAAAGTTTAAAAAGTCTCCGACGTATTCTGACCAAAATTATTTTTATTTACACGTGTAGAACAGATCAAGGTGACATAAATTTCTACTTAGATGTCCCAGATTTTATATGGGCCAGACGATTTATTTTTGCGATTTCGATGTTGGTCCCGTAGAGAAAGTTGTTCAGTGTGATGGTCTGAGCCACACCTTTAAAATAATATGACTACGCATTTCGGATACACTTGGTACATTTTCTGAAATACATATACCTAGACGTAATCAAATAATTTATTCACACTTTACCTTCAACTGTTCTCATTACTACAATAGGTTATTCTGCAATCTTTTTAACCGATTACGAAATTACGATAATCGAGAATGCAAATTGTTCTTAGAATCGATTGTACCGGCCAATCGGCAACTTCCTAACAACTACAGAGTATCGGACGATGCCGGACATTCTAATCCGGTAATTCGAGCGTGGGTAGGCGTGACCGGACGGCCCGTGACGTCAGAGCCGCCGACCAATCAGAACGCAGCGGTAATCTGATTGTCACCCTTGTGTCAATAGAGTAATAGATGTAGTGACTGCCTCTTGTGTGTGTTACTCTTAGGCCTACTTGCTTCAATGCGGGTTATCTTTTAACCTAGAGTTAACCTGACAGAAGGGTTAATTTTTTATGAAAACCAAAGTCAATTTAGAACTTTAATCCTGGTTTAGAGATAAAAAGATTTAACGCCAGTGGGCCTTAAGGGAATAAGATTGTTTCCAAAGATAAATAAATACAGTGTTGTGTGATAGTTTTTTTCTTTTATTATAAAAACGTTGGTACTACGATTTCTCCTGTATCGAGGGTACAGTTTACATACATCCATGTCACATGCACACACACCCCGAACCGGAACAACTATCTGTAGATCATACAAATATTTGTTCCGTGCGGGGATCGAACCCGCAGTAAAATGTATGTCTCTAGAAAAAAATTGGAGATTCACCGAAAATGAAAAAAAATGAATCTATTTAGGAAAGAAGCATCTCATTATTTTTTGAGTAAAATTAGTACACTTCTTTCTATCTATAATTTTTTGACCTTTTGCCGGTTTGCACTGTAAGTACGTATCTTGAGGAATTGCTGGCAACCAGGTTTTTAACCCCAGACAAAAAAGAGTGGTGTATTAAGTTTGTAGTCCATCTGTGGATTTGTGTTTGTGTGTGTGTGTGTGTTGTTTGTTGTCTGTGACATCGTAGCTCCAAAACGGATGGTCCGATTTCAATGCAGTTTTTTTAATTGAAAGCTAGTTTCATCGGGTATCATCTTAGCTATATTTCTTGAAAATCTGTTCAGCCATTCAAAAGTTACAGCTCTTTTTCTTGTCGGAGTCGAGGATTTCTGACGGTTAGGTTATCATTCATTCCCTTCGGTATACTTAGACCTTTTTAATAGCAGAGTCTGCAAGACATGGCAATAAAACAGGTCCTAACTTTACTATACTGACGACCAGCTCTCCATCTAAATGGTCCTACATGGCAAATGACACCACGACAGACACAGACGGAGATGGCGGGATGAGCTGGACTCCTTTAACAAAGAGTTAGTACCTTCAGGTACAGAGAAGTGGAAAGACAGTAGTGAGGGCTTTGCACTACAGGCTAATCATAATAATGGGGGGGGGCTGGATCAAGGACTCGATACAGATGGCGGTACTCCTCGACACGGCACCCGTTGTGAGGAGGTTCCTCTTCATGGAGCTCTAGGTGGTGCCTTGGATCCTGTATCCAATGCAGGTAGGTCCCTATTTATATGTTTTTAAATGTATATTTTCCAAGATTAAAAAATAAATAAAAAATGATTAAAAATGTAAATAATAATAAATCTTATGATCTGGATGTTTTATATTTATATTCCCTAGTACCACATATGCGAATGGCATTAAAAAATCAGCTTCGAAAACACGATTCGTCTATGACCCTACCATATTTCCTCTTATTCAATTTACCGTTAAATCGCGAAAAATGCATTGCAATTTCAACTTTAATCCCTTATCATACAGGTTATAGAACTATTTTGGCAACTGCATTTAAAGTGGTGTAAAAACTAGGGTGACGAACTAGGGTGGTGACACAATGGATGCAACGGATTAGTCGCATCAGGCTTACGCTATTACGTCACGAAAGTAATGGCGGCCGCATTATTAATAATAATATTCGTGTTAGTATTATTAAATTGGATAAAGTGGTATTATATTATAATATAAGGAGCGATTGGTTACTTCTCTTGGGATTTTAGGGTTGAAAGGACTTTTGGGGAGTTGGGTGTTGATGAATAAATTATTCGACGAGTATCTATTTAAGATAGAAAATTGGATTTTGCAGTCGTCTCTTTGAAAATTGTAGGTATAGCAATGTAAAAATAAAAACTAAATTAAATGTAAATATAATAAATCTTTTAAAAATTGACTATTAACTACTCGACTCGAACCTAAAATCCAAGACATAGCGAAAATATTATATAATTAATTAAAGGGTAAAAATTTTTTTTTTGAGCGTTCTAAAATAATGTGGTTGCCTGTTGGAAGACTTAACTTAAATAATGACATTTTTGCCATACTTTTATATTGACCATAAAAAGCACATAAATGATTTCCCGCTTCGCCAAATTCCCGTTTGGTCGAAAAGCAGTCAAGTCAAATCAAAATGACAAAAATAAACCAAAGACTAAAACTTCCAAAAACAGAACATTCAGTGTTATCAACTTTCTCATGAGTCGCGACGGTTTATCAGTCGGCCTCCGTAACCCGTCTATCGGACTAATCTCGTAAAACCCGAGTCGGAAGCGCCTCAATTAACTTTAAAACGTGTTCAAAGTCTGGCAATTAAATAGATAAGGTTCGATTCTGGTGGTCCGTGTCTTACGGCCGTAAAAATACGAACCGCTTACTCTTATGTTGATTCTTTGATATTAACCGTGCGCTGCTGTGTCCGCTCGAAAAGCACTTAGAATTTTGTTAGGAGTAAATACCTGGGCATAAAAAAAAACTGTTTTTTTTTCTGTTAATTTCATCCAAATCAGAGAAACACGTTGGTATCGTAACGTTAACGTAAGTTTTTTGAATAAGTTACACGTTTAATCCACCAAATTTTTTGAAAATATATGCTGTATTTTTATGAGACTAATAAGTAAAATTAACAAAAAAAATTACTAAAAATTTGCTTACGTTAAAGTTACGATACGTTAAAAATATTCGAGCTCGGCCACTACGCAGTCATTTCGAAGTTATTGAGTAGAAAACATAGTAATAAATCTCAACTCCCGATTAAATTATAATACTGTCCGTGGGGAACATGACACAGGCCTGTGAATTTTGGCTAGAAAACAGTCAGAAAGGAAGGTAGAAATAGGACATTAACCCAGAAATTGGTCCTTGTTTTTGAGAGCAAGGAATGTTTTAATCTTTTTCATAGTAGGTACGAAAGGAAAAGATTTTTTTTTTGGACATAGGTCTCAAAATCAAAAAAATCTAACATCAAAATTCTTTATTTGACACAAACAAGTTCAACAAGTTCAATTATGTTTTTTTATATATTCTCATTTAGGAACAGAGACTGAATCACTACAAATTATGCGCATTACATAAAAAAACATCCTGTAAATAAATTCCTGAAGTATGCACCTTCAAATGATAACCCTGAGTATAGTCTTAATTATATTTATTAACGTGTAGTTACAGTCAATTACGAAAACGACCGAGATTTGGCGACTTCTCTGAGGACAAAGGTGTCATCCATGGTTGCCAACTGTAGAACTTTTTTTCTCGTATATATACACCAAAAAATCTCGTACTTTGGCTTTGTAACCTCGTACATTCCCCCTCAAGCATATAAAATGCCAAAATAAGACAAGAAACGAATGTGACCGTCTAATAAAAAAAAAAAACCTAATATTGGACGTCCAGCGTAGACTTTGTTTTCTCAAACAGTTAATGACTACATTCAAGACAGACTGGGCAGTGGACAAGCGTGTCTAAATTTCATTTAGTACACCCATTGTAGGCAAAACAGTGTAAACCCATTAAAAAATGTCGTATATCAAAAATCTCGTACAAAATTGTACGAGGCTCATTGTGTCCTCGTACCTCGTACAGCAGACCACAAATCTCGTATTTTTACGAGGAACCTCGTACGTTTGGCAACCCTGGTGTCATCATAAACACCAAGAGGTCATTCTAAGGAAAAATTTAACAAGTCGAAGCTAATAATCTAAATCGCTTTGCAACGGATGTATGCAAAATAATACCCTACTATTACACACACGAAACGAAATATTATAAGCTAATAAGGAAAAATAGTAAACTTAGGTAGGGGAGACTGGGGCTGGTAGTGACAGGGGTAGGTAGTTACAGCGGCAATGGTGGCTAAACAGAGACCGCTATATTAACGTTAGTAAGACGCAAATGACCACGTCACTATCCGCCAGCACGCCGCGCGAGCCAGTGGCCCTAGCATTTTTGCAAGAGGAGCCCATGCAGGCTGCCGTCAAAACTGCATGTTAGTAACATTTTCATTTTTCAGTAATTTTGGTCTATAATCTGTTTTCCATAAAAGCAGAGATTTGGTTTGTTGATATATTTATGCCCTAATGCTTTATTTTTGCAATAAATGCACGTTTATACAGTTATATTTATTTGTATTTTTACTGCTTAACCTCGAAAGGTTGGTTTTGGCGTTGGGGTTAAACGTGCCATTTGCTCGGGGCAGGTTGTAACATGTCACTAGTTGCCTCGTAACGCATATTTTTTATTGTTATTTTGCATAAGGTATGTTTTGTTGATTCTTACTAAGCTTTTGCTTAAAAAAGAAGTTTATAATTTTCTTCACGGTTAAAGGTTACCTACTTTTTGTTTTTATGAGGTATAGGTCCAAAAAAGATAGGAATTATGCCGTTTTTGTTAAAGTTCAGTACCAAATTTTTGTTTGATGAAGCAAAAGACCGCTTTTCAATACATTTTAAACAAATTAAAATTGTATTTTTATCTAAATTAAGCAGACTCTGTGATTGTTCATAATAAAAGGTCTTTGATTTTGATTATTTCTTGTTGTAACATTTTGCCCCTTGTGATGTAACAACCAGCCCAGGCACGGGGTTAAAAGTTACACACGTTTTTTTTCCAGAATTCATTCGTTTATGTCACTTCTAATAGGCTGGAACCTAAAATTATTTTTGATTTTAAATCCTGAATAGTTCCTTAATCAAACAAACCTATCTCTACATAAAATAATCAAAGAAGCAAAAAGTTGTAACACTTTATAACAAAAAATGTCACAACCAGCCCCAGTCTCCCCTACTAGTAATTCGATTTTAGAGTCTTTTTCTTAAACGTTTTTCCTCTTTAGTATTTCTCCTGTATGGAGGGTACAGTTGACAAAATACCATCTCACATGCGCACGCACCCAGACCCGTAACAACTTTCAGTAGATCATACAAATATTTGTTCCGTGCGGGGAGCGAACCCGCGGCACGTAGCGCAGAAAGCTAATCTGTATGTTTCTCTACTTCTGTCACTGTCATTTGTTTGAGAACGAAAAAGGATAGTGCATCGTTACATCAAGCTGTCACTTTAATGAAAATCTCGCTTTAATATTATAAATATTTATTTTTATTTCACTCCATAGAAGGGGATAGTGTGATGAGCTGTCCTATCTAAAAGATTGGCCCCATATTACCATAGATCAGGAGTAGTGGAAGGATCTCCTAGGCATTTTTCCGGCAACGGGACAAAAAGAAACTATAGAAGTAACGAAATGGTTATCAAGTGAGATAGTGGACAAAGGCAAGCCTATTCAGTATAAAAAAAATCTTAGGATTTTAATTAAATGGCAAGTCGTACAGCTACCTAATATTCAACGTGTGTGTATTCTTTTAGCAACTATCCGAATATTTTTTTAAAAGGAATTATAGACAACGTATTGACAACGATGCGGGCCTCAAGATTCGCGCGAATCGAACATGCGGGCGATTCGATTACTACCAAAGACTAAAAAAATAAAAGTGACGTTTAAATAGGCACAAAGAACAAACGTTAATGACTTGATATCTTTATTGCCTTCGTTTCATAATTTTAATCATAGTTTTTATAGGGCTGTTAACGTGTAACATGATAAAACGATTGTTTTTAATACTAAAACAGTTAATGGCTACGCATTATCTTTATGTAAGAGGGTCCCACACTATTGCTTTCACAAGTTGGCCGAATATGGTCATATACTTAAGTGATACTTTAGGTTACCTACTTGTCTATTAAAGACGCAATATTCTGCCTAATATTTTAATCAGAGTAAGTTTTTATAGTTCACTGCTCGCTTTCCCAAATTCGCACTGACACTTGGCCTTTCTAATCACAACACTAAAGTCTGTTAATAAAATTAAAAACTACCGTATTGTATTATGTCCTGTTACTACTTTATTCATTTAACTGTATCGTATTGATTGAACTGCATTGACAAAGCGAGAGTTGAAATAAAAGCCTT
Organism: Allophyes oxyacanthae; assembly: GCA_932294325.1. Classification (NCBI taxonomy): domain Eukaryota; kingdom Metazoa; phylum Arthropoda; class Insecta; order Lepidoptera; family Noctuidae; genus Allophyes; species Allophyes oxyacanthae. Next base: position 11,144,101 of record OW028628.1, read on the forward strand.
ACGCGCACCGCTAAATGACGACAACTTTTCATTGATTTTATTATAATATTCATTTCAAAGATTAAGTGGGATTCATGTCAGATGCGACAAGACTTTCATGAGTACAACTAGGCCAATCTCGATAGGAACTCAGTTTGAGAACAACATACCTACATACATGCCTAACGATAATGATTAAGTTCCTTTAGAACTATGGCTGGAAGATTTTTTGTTTATTAATGCAGTTGATATTTAGAATGCATCAGTTTGTCAAAGAAATCACTTTAAAAAAGGATCATACTCGCAAACGCAACGTATGAAATCATAATAAAATGATTACTAGTCCTAGATTTTATATATTACCTATGTATAAAAAATGACGCTTGAATCCAAAACTTCAAATGTCTAAAATTCCAGCCAAAATAGTCTTTACATCGTCAAAGTACCAAAATTTAATGCACCCCACTCTAATCAAGAAACCGCAATCAAATCTTACACGACCTGTTACACCTTTCTCAATCCTAATTACGCATCTGCGTCGTACTCATTGGCTATAACTGAATAATGACAAATAAAATCGCTCGTTCATTCGTTCGTTCATTCGTTCGTTCGGCGCGTTTGTAGGCCTCAAAGGAGGCCGATTTGTTTAGTATAAAGACTTCTTTATAGCCGTGTATCGGCCTAATGTGAATTTATTTTCGCAGTTATTATAGCGATTCAATTAATGCACAATGTTCGGTCAGGTTTCGCTCTCTTTATGAACGCCGCGTTTCGAGTTTTGCCAGTTGATTTTAGTTGTCTAGTCAAATTTTTAAAACAAAGAGCTAATAATGTTCGTTTCCCGTTTCAAACGTTGAATTAGCTACACTGAAATATTGTAACGGTTAGAAATAAATAATTTTGCTATTAACAACCGAGTAACTTGGTTCGGATCGAGCTTGCAAAGTAGTTTTTACCCGAGTAGCCTAGTAGTAGGTAGTTTTCGGTAATGTTGCATGTCATGCATTTTAATTAGGTTAACAATTAATATTAAAATATTCACAAAGGTTGTTCATTTATGCAACTGCACAATAACATAATAATATATTAAAAGTTCTAATACAAAAGTAAGCGTTTGCAAATCATAACTCACAAGCTACTAAACCATTTTTATGTAAAAAAAGCATTTTTGAACCGAATATGGAATACCGTCAAACAGCTACCGAAATTCGCGCTTCGATGATCGCACCGTTATAATCTGTACCTTTTTTTAAAAAAAGAACATGCACTTGGATTATCTCTTCATAATTTGGCATTTGTGAGTTGCTAAAATTAAGTTCGTATTTTGAAATAAGACCATAAAATAAAATTATGTAAAAATTGAGTCGGCGTTGACAATTATGAATTGGGACGATGATGGGACTCTTCCAATCTCAAATAGTTCATCCACGTCAAAAACGTCCGACTCTAAATAGAAAAAGAGCTGTAACTTTTGAACGGCTAAACAGATATTCATGAAACATAGCCAAGATGATACCCGAGTAAACTACCTTACAATTAAAAAAACTGCATTGAAATCGGTCCATCCGTTTTGGAGCTACGATGTCACAGACAGATACATAGATCCACAGATACACACTGCAAACATATAACACCTCTCTTTATTGTCGGGGGTTTCCGATTAAACTGCCGTAGTCATTGCATACTCAACTATATTTAAAAAATTACTGAATAATTATTTTCTATTAAAATGCAGTATGAAAATATGATGTAGGTAAGTAGGTACTTACAATACAATTTACAACCTCCATAAAGTAGCACTATAACATTTTATTTACAATCTATTGCGAAATATTGCTTAGAAATACAATGGCACAAGTACGAAACGGAAAAAAACAGTAAACTAAGACAAAGTGTGAACAAAATTAATTTCAATATCACAATTTATTTTTGGATTGTTGAAGAACTATGTTATGTTATAATAGATTTTAAGAAGACATCAACCACTATTAACATAATATTGGATATTCAGTGCTTTTTCGCCTTATATTATATTAAATGTGACCCCGTCCATTGTGAAAGTCCACTTTTCTTATGAAAGGTAGCGCTCATTAGGAAGCGCAATTAGCATTACGTCCAGGACCTCTTGTCTATGGCCTGCTAAAATGCGAACCCTAAGCGGAATACATTGTAAAAGGTTGTTTTTGACAGCTGTCAAACTAATCTAATTACGTGCAAAATATCTCTTGAAGGTATAAAGTCATACAATATTTAAGATACAGCACAAAATTTTTCATTGATCAGGAGGGAGGCGGTCCCGGTCCCCCCCGCTTCCCTTCTGATCAATGGGAGAAACACAGGGAGAAAAATCGGAGAACAGCTGGGTGATAAATAGTTTTCTCCACCTTTTATCTCCTTGATAGAAAAGAAAACAAAAAATCGAGAGGAGAAAACGGTAAAGAGATGGTTGTATCCCGATTTTTCTGTAGACAAACCCGTTTTCTTCACTCTTTGTCTCCTTGATAAAAGACAAAATGAGAGAAAAAACCGTCATCTGTGAAAATTTTAACTGTCTAACTATCACGGTACATGAGATACAGCTTGGTGACAGACGGACAGACAGACGGACGGACAGCGAAGTCTTAGTAATAGGGTCCCGTTTTACACTGTGGGTACGGAACCCTAAAAAACGGTAAATATATGGGTTTTTCTCCGATTTACTCTTTCCATTTTTTGCCGTGCTAGGCTTTTACAGAGAGATGAGAAAGAGAAACCAAGGTAAAGGATTGGTTTTTTTTTTTACAAATAATTTATGTTGAATTTTTTAAGCTAAGGTCATTATCGCACAAGAAAAAGTCTAAAGGCTCTCATTATTTTGCCTCTATATTCATGAATAACGTAGCCTAGTGTGTGGCACTATTTAATTCATCTAAAATTTTCAGAACGTTAAAATAAAATGAGGAAGCAATTAAGTGAAAAGCAATCAATACTCAACTTAGTCAAGTATGTTTGTTAACTCGTGTCCCTCATAGTAATGAGCGATGAGTGAAATCTTTAGTGCTGTTGCCAACAAGCGGACATTTATGTTAATTATATTTGTTAAGTATATGGCTGTAGACGCTGTAGTAAATAATAACCAGATGTAGTACCGTCAGGTAAAGTTCAACTAAAACAAAATAATTCAGAACTCAGACCGACGCGGACGATGAGCATAAGCTACTTTTTTTTTTGAGTAGGTTTGTTACTCCACTACACTTAATGCCATTTTGATTCACACTCAACCCGATTAATACCGCATCCACCAATATTCAAACATCGGCCCTTGTCTAATGGTGGTGGTGGTGGCTGATGACAGAAGTAATGTTGCTTTTAGTGATATCTTAACTAAAATAATTATTTATTTAATTAACAAAGACTGTTGTGCAAAAGCACCATCTTCTTTGTGTCCTCATCCTTACCATATTGTTAACTGCATGCAGTCCTACGCTAAATAATAATAAAAAAAATCACGGCTACTCTATAAGTTAGTTATTTTCCCAAGAACTTCTTCGTAGTAAGGTTCTCCACAAACTCACAACACAATTCCCTACTTAATCTTTGGCGAGATTACAGCACTCACTACTCAACCCGATTAATTCTACCTACCGCATCCACACACTCATACAAACATCGTGTCATATTAGTTGCTGGTGACAAAACCAATTACGATTTTAGCAAAAAGTACCTAATTATATCAAAATAAGTCACTGATTGGACAATAATATTGTCAAACTGTAATTTTTATTTTTTCTACAGGAGCATTTTGATTTATGCTTTATCCGAGTATACTGCGATCGATTAATCTAAACAGGGGGGCCTAAAAAGGCAACATTGAGCAATTCATCTAATGATCTGCTTAGTAACTGTCAAACAGATGATTGCTGAATATCAACCTTATGCGGATGACATTAAGAGTCGTCAATTAAGTAGATATTTTGACATTCGTAATATGAATCATATTATGATTCATCTAAAGCGGCCTTTTTAGCCCCCCTGATGCTGGCTAAATATCATCATTTTTCACGGCTTTTTTCTACATAAGAAATTCCTACCCAATTATGTTCTCCACACATTGAAAGTATTCAAAAGCTCACAACACAATTCCCCACTTAATCTTTCGCGAGATTACAACACTCACCACTCAACCAGATTAATTCTACCTACCGCATCCACACACTCATATATCGTGTCACATTAGTCGTTGGTGACAAAACAAATGACGATTTTAGCGGTATCAGGCCCCTTTCATCTTGCCGCGGTAGCGACGGAGATAGGCTGCTGCCTTTTATTGAGCATAATGGTCCTGATAGGACTGAGGTGGTCAACTGTACTTTAGATTCTGGTTTTGGTAAGTTTGAATTTTAGAACGATGGAGTGGAAGGACTTGTGACTATGGTTGTCTGATTTTTTGAAGAGTAGGTAGTTTTTATAATCTAAAGTTGTGTCATAAAACGAATATTTTTTAGGTGGATGTTAATGGAGGAAATGTGTTATCTGACTACTGATAAGATTACGGTCTATTTGATCTTTAGTTTTTTATGTTTACCCATATATAGATCAGACCTACTATTTGGTACCTTGACTCTTGACATTTCATAAGTGTCTGTATCTGGTTCACATGAAATAAATATACATTATATTCTGTATATATTATATTCTATTCTATTGTATTTTAATATTTTTTTTTCAATATTGTGGCTTATGAAAGCAATAGCCTGCTTTGGCTTAAGGTGGTATCTCTGTATTCATGATTATTTTAAGTCTAGTTCAATACTAGAATTAAAAAATTCTTCTATAAACGACTCTATGGTTTTCCGTGTTCGACATGGCCGACCACCAATAGTCCCGCTGATACGCCGATAACGTGTTTAAATCAGACTTTTTATTGAGCCTTATCAACTGTTGAAGCTCATTCACCCACACAAACACAAGTACTTTTATTTTTTCGACTATCTGTAGGTACATATTTACACCCACACACAGCTACCCACGAAAAACAAATTTGATTTTGCGGATGTCTGCCCCATTCTTCATTTGAATTTAAACTTTGCATCCTTGAGTTACGGGTTTTTGAATATTTATTGGGGTGTAAAACAAAAGTGTGACGGTAGCGCTTAAGGAAATTTTTAGGATGGTTCCCAAAAGTGAACTTTAATTTGTTTGCCGATTGGTATCACTTAATGTAGAGGTGTTTTGGGTTTAGTAGAATCATTTCGTTCGTAATTTAAAACTAGTGACGGGAAGTCTAATTAGATCGAAGTCGACTTTATTTTTCTCAGAAATTCGATAAGTATATTCACAAATGTTTCACTTAAGATTTTGATTAAGATTTTTCCTGATTTTTCATGTTTTATTTTATATGATATATTATGGATTTTGCAATAACAGACTACATTATTGGGAAAAATACTTATGCAGTTTTAACAGCACCACGTTTTTAATAAAAAAAATACATTTTCGGAAACAAAGCTTTAAAATAGCTATTCAATGTTTACAAACTCATTCTGCATTAAAATATCCGTTCTCATAATCAAATTCAAATATCGAAACTCATCGAACATTCAAATTGAAATATCAAAATTCAAAATAAGAATTATGTGATGACGTCAGACCACCAAAGAGCCGCCATCATTGAGATCAATACTTTGATCACTTTATGGCGTATGTAGGTACATGGAATGTCACTTGAGTTTTATACTTTATACTTTTTATCGGTTATCTTAAAGGGATTAAAGAGCTACCGGTCTTAGTCGATATCTTCGGCGTTTAGTAAACTTTTTATGTTGATAGTTACGTATTGATTGGTAATGGATGAGATACACCTGAATTTGATGTCCTTTTTTATTTTTTGGGTGAATTTTTAAGCCAGGTGCAGGCTGAGAAATATTTGGAATTAAGAAAAATTTAAATACCTACGTATTATTCATTCAATTTATAAATACGGTTCGGTCTTATAAAGTGGCCTATATAAAATACTTGTGACCAATTAAAATCATATTATTTGAGTTGCAGACCGACAAAGTGTGAAAGATAATTATATTAAAAATTAATGAGGGATAATTCTTTCACTAAAATAAATCTACACTATCTCCGAGTGATTATATAGATTACACAGGATACTTTTTTATTTAGTGCGCATAATTTGTAGAATGATTCAGTCTCTGTTCCTAAATGCAACCGCAGTATTGGGATACACTTTAAAACAAAACGAAAATTCAACTTAGTATGGGAGACACGCATAATTTACAAGCCATACAAAATCAAATTTTTATTTTATTTTGGAGTGAATTTTAGTACTGCGGTTGCATTTGGGAACGGACACATAATCACTCTGCAAAGTTTGCGCACTACATAAAAAAATATGTATTATTAGTATAAATAAGTATAGATAAGTATTAGTTATTACCTACAGATAGAGGCAAAGACATTTATCATCGCTTGACATAAGACACGACCTCCATTATTAATCCTATCTTATTCAAGTACAAAGTTTTCGAATTTCTCGTCTCCAAGAACAACCCATCCTTCAGGCTACAGTGACAGAACCTATTTTTTCACTTATTCTGAACAACAAATTGTTATAAAAAGGTGACCTACAGATAAGCAAAACGACCTGTCGACCGCCATCAATCTCCCGCCCACGGCACGACGTTTGGGCGCCGCCCTACTCCCGCCCAACGTCACGCTGAGCCCGAGACGTGCATTGATGAGATCATTATAATAGAACGTTGAATTAGGTAATATTTATTGAAACACCATTTGTGTGCACTTCATAAAGACAAAAAGACGCTACCTACTCTAATAAATATATCTATAATATAAGTTAATTATTGAGCTCCAATTCTGAGAAATCTATTATGTTCGCCATTTAATCGGACCTTAATCGAGCGGAGAAGTCACTGTCTGGATGAGGCGGCCAATCATCAACAAACATCATTTAACTTGACAATACAACATCAAGTGTTTTTTTGGCGACCCTGTGAGTAATGTCTGTGCACCCCACTGTCAGACACACTGACCATTTATGATGGGTAGGTAGTGTAGGTACATCTTAGAATACCCCTTGTGTTCCCCATAATATTCTACTCCATACGAACGTAAGGACGGACGTATGGAAAAGATCGCCGAGTAGCGATAACACCGCTAAGATCATGTTTTTTAACCCCCGACAAAAAAGAGGGGTAAAAAACAATAAAAATAAATACATACTCGTCAAAAATGTGAAATAAAATGTTATATCAAAAGGTTCCAATAGAAATAAAGTAAAGAACACAAAATATTCGCGCGCTTTCATATTATGACGCGAGTGGCGCGTCAAAGTATTTCTTTTTGACGTTCGCGTCACCTTCTCACGTAGGGTTGACACGGAAAAGTTAAAAACAGGTGGTAACTAGTCACGAGTTCACGACTGTCACGACTACGTGTAAGTATGTATATTCTGAACATGTTCTATTTTTAACCCCCGACAAAAACGTGGGTGTTATAAGTTCGTAGTGTGTATGTGTTTGTGGTATCGTACCTCCAAAACGGACGGACTGATTTCAAAGCAGTCTTTTTAAATTGAAAGCTAGTTTAATCGGGTATCATTTTAGCTATGTTTCATGAAAATCTGTTCAGCCGTTCAAAAGTTACAGGTCTTTTTCTAGTTGGAGTCGGGGGTTTTTGACGGTTAGGTTATTCAAGCCTTGAGATAGATAAAGAGTCTGCTATTTCATTCATATATCAATCTATGATATTCGCAATATGATTTATCAGATAATGTGCACGCTTTTATTTGTTTGTGATGTCTAATAAATGTATTTCTTCTTTCTATAATATAATCATACTAATATTAGATATAAATGCGAAAGTAATTCTGTCTGTCTGTTTGTTAGCTTTCACGACTAAACGGCTGATCTTGATGAAATCATCATGAGGACGGACATAGGCTTTTTATTGTAAATCGCATCATCCGAAGACCATGCGGACGGAGTCTCTGGAACAGCTAGTATGACATAAACCTACATAGAAAGCTCTAATTTAAAAATTAAGAAAAAAATAAATATGATAGAACTGTAATTAATACCCAACTTGCTTATAATGTCGATTATGTATTTTTTTATTCCTAGAAAAAAACTATAGTATTAATATAGCTGCCAATGTTTTGACTCCAAAAACTATTGAGTAAACTATATGAGAAAGAGTGTACATAAATGCAATTAGCACTGATTTGTAGAACGTGAACCACTTTAGATAACCATGAAGAATAGAAAGAAAGAAAGAAAGAAATATAGTTTATTGGCACATACATGCTAAAAACACAGAAAATAAAAATAAATTAAAATCAGTAGTTGTGCCAAACGGGCCAGCAGCTCAGCATAATAGGTAATTGTTACACTAGACATACAGAGAAAACCATTTTAAGATTAAAACAACTTTTTCCAAATGAAGTTACACTCAAATATATTTTTAAGACGGACAACCCTACCAAATAAGTACATTGAATATCAAATACACTTGCGACTAGAGAATGCGGAAAATGTAAAATTGACGTTTTCACGATTCAAGGGGCAGGTGTGAGGGCTACACGGAATAATAGAAACGTTGAAGAAACAGCCAAACATTCCTCACACGAAGATGGAAGCAATATCGAGAGCTGGCAGGAAAACTAGAGGCGAATTGGCAAAAGAAATATATTTTTCAAAGGAAGATTTTAGGTGATAGTAGATATTTGTGATGAATTCATAGATGAATTATAAGACGTTTTAGATGGTGACGAATATACTGACAAAGCGAAACTTGAAATTTAATGTAATCAGGATAGGATTATTTTGATTGATACAGCTGTGTAACATCGAGAATAAATAAAGTATAATATCATAACCTAACCGACAAAAACTCCCGACTCCAACTAGAAAAAGATCTGTAACTTTTGAACAGCGGAACAGATTTTCATGAAACATAGCTTAAATGGTTCCCGATTAAACTGCATTGAAATCGGTCCATCCGTTTTGGAGCTACGAAGCTACAGACAGACACACAGATTTAGACACATACAAATTTATAACATCCTTTTCTGTCGGGAGTTATCATAACTTTCCTGAACTATGACGGTTCTGTAAAATATGGTGGTTAGTAACCTGTTTTAATAGCTATACTGTCAAATACTGGAGCGGCACAAATTGTTACTATGCATTTAAGCAATGTTCTATGCATCAAATATTTAACATCGTTCCCAAATCAGAATGGTACAAAGTATTAAAAATAACAAAGGAATATCGCATAAAACAGACAGATTAGTGAAGTGTCGACAAATTTTAAAATTTAAACTTGTTACAATTGTTCGGGTGTTACCGATATTTGACATGAAAGCTTTTCAATAGTATTTATGTTACTACTGAATCGCGAGTTCAAATTTCATAAGCCGAATATTTTCAACCTGTCACATATTTTTGACTAGATTTTGTCTTGTGTGCAAATGTGGACTAAGATTTGAATAGATTCTGTTTTAGATTTTCAGTACATTTTCTACAGTTCTGTCGCATGTCACGGTTTTTAAAAAAATAAGCCTTTTGTTCTTAAGTGTTCTTTATACTCTGTATCTTTTCCATTTTTTTAGTGTATAAATAATAAAATTAATAAATAAAAGTTAGCTGAAAAAATTGTGAGAAATAAAGAAAATATAGAGCTGTTGATTGTTACCTCCATACTTAATCTAAGTCGATATTTTAATATAATAAAAATAACAACGTTTGCATAGTCCAGAAAAAAGTTAGTCTTGTTTGTAAAGTATTCTCTGAAAAAACCTTATTAGGTTAAAAATCGAAAAGCAATCACGGTGGCAACTTTCAAGGTCATGCGGCAAAATAAAATGGCCTCATTTTCTTCTTAATGTCACCCTATTTTTCCCTTTCTGACTTAATATTTGCATAACAAATGACAACGCTTACAAATTCAATGTCATTCCATTTTAATTAATGAGATCCATTAAAGAATGACCTTCGTACCCATCGACGTCTTTTCACGTCCGCTGATAACGACATGCATAGACGTGGCTGTGTTACGGTCGTCATATGACGTACCGTGTGTCAAATGCGACAGTTTTACGGTTTTTACATGCAAATCGTGACGGAATGGATGGTCCAAGTCTTCGTGTCATATTTCATGCAGTTACGTGTTGTTTTTTCTGTAGGTCGTGTAAGGTTAGGCTTTAGTAGAAAGTCGGTTGTGAGAAAAAATTAATTGCAACCTTATTATTCAACGAATGAAGCCAATCCAGAAACTGCCGACATGGGTGAAATTACTTGCGTAGTTGCTAATGAGCGAGATTCTCAATAATTTGATTCAAGTAAGCAGGCCCTAGATAACGTAAGCACAAAGATGAAAAAGCTGCTGAAGAGGATACAAAAACTTAAAAAAAAAGTAAAAACTGACTTGTAGAAACTAAAAAGCATAAAATAATTTTCTTTACAAACATAACAGCTTCTGAAGTCAGTGCCACTGCCAAGGTAGTGCCATTGGAGAATTAAAGGCCCCGACTTCAGAATTTTTAATATCGTCTGCAATTGCCGCAGTAATCGAGTAACAAACGCACACAAAAAAAAGACATACATTCGAATTGAGAACCTCCTCCTTTTTTGAAGTCGGTCAATAAGGCATTATTGACTCAAGAGTCAATTCAGGTCAATATTAAAAGAACTCTAGTGTTACATTAGTATAATAATGAAAACAATAACTGTTGCCAACAGTGGCGAAGGGTGACAGTTTTAAAAGGGGAAGCCGTCCCAAAAATGCCCTCTAAAAATTGCTGCAATTAATGCTGCAAGACAAACATCCATACCGTGTCTTGTAATCTATATTAGTCATGTCTGGAATAGCTCGACCTAACTGAATAACACGCCTTTTTTGTCAGTTCGATGAGTAAATAATATATTAGTACGTTGGTCTACGCACTAACCAATTCCTAAAGGGAAGCCGATGGGAATCGGGTTGTATGGACTCTTCGCCACTGGTTGCCAATCATTCAATAATCAAGATCAAGATTAATATAGTACCAAATTCTACTATTCTACGAACCCTTTATAATTCGCACGTTGTTAGTTAGGTCTATTGAAAAATTGTCTAAAAATGTGAGTCATTTGATAGACATTATTGAATCGACCCGATGTAATATGTAATGCCTCTTTATTTCCAGTAACCAACAATAAATAGATAAACTAATTTCAAAAGGCTACCATCACTAAACCTGTTATTTTAAATAGAAAATATGTATTATCAATAAAATATTACGATTCCAAATTGCAATAACATTTCAATGTAGCACGACATTGAGTTCGAGTAAATTTTGATGTAAGGTTTTAAACAGAACCATTATAAATATATAGGGATATAACTCCGAAAGAGGAGTCGGTTACCTTGAGAGATACACAAAACTACACAGATTTCCTTTGACTTTTAAATTTATAGTTAGATGACGAACATTTTCGTTTTTCGCCAATTCCCAAATCGCTTTCAGAGGGAATGTTGCCCTTCTCTATACGTACGCTGTCCGAAACACCGAAACTACTTTCAGATGTTACAAAATTCATAGGATTCCAGAACATTTTGGAATATTCGAGAAGCATGTCTAGTTTCTGTATCATTTCCCTGTCGGATCCCCGCGTGGTCCCCTGTGGTAGCTTTGTTACAATATTTATGTCGTAACTTGAGGCAAAACATATTCTGTAGCTTCGTTCATTTCGTTGGGTATATCTAGATGTTTACCATTCGGTTTGGCTTGAAATCTTTCATAGAATTTAGATTTTTTTTAGATTTAACAGTGGTTTTTTTTTTTTTAAAGGTTTTTTTAAAACGTTGTCACTAGGATTTCTCCTGTATCGAGGGTACAGTTTACAAACATACATGTCACATGCACACACTACCCAGACCTGAAACAACTATCTGTAGATCATACAAATACTTGTTCCGTGCGGGGATCGAACCCGTGGCACGTAGCGTAGAAGGCTAATCGCTTAGCCACTGCGCCAACCGTGTCGTCAAATATCATCATGTCGTATAATTTTCATGTTTAGTTCGTTGTTTGCAATTTTTGGATTTATTACCTCGTTATATTGCGTTTCTACTTTAGGAAACCTTGTTTCTAGCAATTAAGTAATGTAAAATCGTTTCATTGCTCCATATAACAGTTATTTAGAGTCTAACGTGTTCGGAATGAACGAAATGTGTTCCTAATTCCATGTTCAAATAATAATGATACTTAATTGTAACTGGTTAAGTAACGCCATAAACTTATTTCTCAATATTTAATTGGCGCCTATCCTAGAAACGTTTCCGTCATTATTCCACCTCAAAATATCCACTCTACTATATAAACTGTGTACACTTTTACACCTAAATTACACCATCAAGCGTGCTGTTCAAACGGAACACATAAAAAGGAACAACACGTGAAGCCGTTAGTTTGGCACCCCCCTTAATAATAGGTGATTTGGCCTCCCTCTCGCCCACATATAGACACCGACAGGGATATTATGACCAGGATATTTGGGCCTCTACGTGGCGAAAAATCCAGGAGAGTTTGGGGAGTATTGGAGAAGGATTTTCGAGGCGGGGCAGGTCTTTTTACTTTGGTGATTTGGCGTGGATGCGTGCTTCCGAGCCATCTTGGTGGTTTCAGTCTAATGCCACTTGTATTGGACATTTTATTGTCACACGCTGCTACTTTTCCGTGAGTTGTGAAGCTCGAATTTTAGGAAGTATGTTCTCACTGACGTTTTTATAGGCACTAAACGTAAAATAAAAGTGAACTTTGAGTGTTTTCTAAGTTTTGCGGTTTCTTTATACCGTCTTTTATTTACTGCTGAGGTGTGAGCAAAAGAATGTTCAATGAATTTAAAGGGAAAGCTATTGGTATGTAAATTTGTGTGGCAGGTATTTAGGTTTCATTTGAAGTAAAATATTTTTGTTAGGGTTTGAATTCTGAGACAAATAGTTGGTAAATAGGCACGATTTTGGAGTTACAGGCATTCATGCGTGTGTTATTAAACTGTTTTTAATTGTATTGCAGTGAATATTGGGAGGATGGGTCTCTTAAGCAGGTCAGCAATGAACGTTTGAATTGTTTTACATAATTATAATACCGATGTTTTGTTTTATATGTTTTTTATACAGCCTGACAATAATTATTAACTATTGTAGATACCTAAAACTTTAAAATATGATGCCAGTGTTAGTTTGGCACAGTTTTTGGTTTAACCCAACGAATTTTATCTATCAAATTCTTCTACAACTATTCTTACGTCGAAAACTTAAACAATCCCCCTGAAGTTCCGAAATATATCCTTACCGATAACCGCAAAGAATTTAATAGACACATCAAACTGAAAACTTTGGGCTCCGCAATAAAATCTCCTTCATTACGAACTTCGCTCCCAAAATCATTGTGAGCATTTCCGAATAATTTCGTTGTTTTATTTTTTAATGTTTCCGCAGCAATCCGGGGCGTTTGGTCGTTTGCATAAATTTCGTGTGAGTTTATTGGACTTTGTGGTACATAGAAGTGTCGTTTTCTCAATTTTCCCGCCAATTTTTGGGCTACAAAATGGCGGCCGGCGCGTCGACACGCACGGCCCTCACGCGATACGGCAGCATTCCCTTTCAGCTTTGTTGAATTATTTATTTATATGTTTTCAATGGCTGTGATGCCGCCAATAAAAATTGTTACTATCTTTGTCTGATATTGCTGTACAAGACATTGCGATTTCGGATGCGAATGGTGTTACAGTTCTCGCGTGAATGTTGTTGAGGAGAAATATTGTCGGGACAACTTGCGGGGCGGTAATTGTTTCGAGAAAAATGCATGATATTACTTTTTGCCATTGCTTTAATATTATTGATGTGAGTTCTTTGCATTGCTTGATGTTGCGTTACTTCTTATACAAGACATTTTTTTATGTAGTGCGCAAAATTTGAAGAGTTATTCAATGTCTGTTCCCAAATGTAATCACAGTACTTAAAATTTTGTATGGCTTGCACTAGTAAAGTATGCGCGTCCTCAATACTAAGTCGAATTTCCGTTTTGTTTTAAAGTGTATCCTAACACTGCGGTTGCATTTAGAAACAGAGACTGAATCACTCTTCATTTTATGGGCACTATGAAAAAATGTATGCCACTGACAGATTGTCGACCGAATTGTTTAAAAAAAAACATCTCAATTTTATTTGTACAAAAGAAAAAAACATTTTTTTCAACGTGTTACTAATTGAAATGCAACGGTTACAATATTACATTGCCACGAAAACCCTCAGTGACCGACCCCTAGATAACACTTTTTTTTTCTTTAATTAATCTTTTTTTGACTCTTATAATCTCATTTGATGTTACGTGACGACACGGTCGATAATGACATACGCTTACCTATAAGTCTAGTCATTACATTAATTCAACAAAAAATTCGAATCTCCAATATTCTAAACTAACTTACTTATCCACTGTATCACTCCACTTTACTTATTTCCCCTGTCTCCCATCGATTAATTCGGAAATCTTTCCCCTCCGGATCAAAAGTCGGTCAAGTGCGAAACTCAAATATTTGCCATGTTAGTTTGGTCAAAACAGAGGTACTCGTATCATTTGACACTTTTTCCATGTAGCGAGGGCCTTTGTAAATACTGGCCTGCAAATAGATTAGCTGAGGACTACTATTGGTTCTCGATAGTAATGAAAAATAAGAATTATGTTCAATAATATATCGAGCCTTCCTACAATAATTGTAAAAATATTTGACAAAATGCAATAACTATTTTTAGACCTCAAAATTTCTCTATTTTTCCAATATACAGGAACAGAATTAATAGTTTTTTTTTTTTTAATTAAGGATTTTTTTTATTCAGCTTGTCACCCATAATTTCGGGTTCTACATTTTAATACGTTTTGTAGTTTACGTTTTTCTCAGTCAGTGAATATACATCATATCGAAAATGATACTGTGGATTCAGTAGGTACATGATTTTAGACCCCTCAGCGTTAGAATTACGAGTCGGTCTAATATTCTTTTTAACAAAAAAAGTCCGATTTTGCTTGCAATATTTTTAGTTAGTTAAAAAAACTACGAACAATATAGTTTTTTCTTTTTAAATATTCACCCAATATTCTATCGGTGGTCCATCGTATCAGTTTTCGTTAAGATCTCACTCACACCCAGTATTCTACAGAAAAATAAATTTCTTAAACCTTAATTGCATAATTGGGAAGAGGAAAATCATTAGAAAAGTTTGCACAAAACTTTACAAGGAAAAAGCTAGGATAAAGGAAGTTTGAAGGACACAACCTTCGGCAATGAACTACTTTTTAAGTTTTCATAAGCACCGGTTAAGTAATTTTCGTGTGAAACTTGAAAACCTTTCTATTAAACAGGATCATTTTTTATATAGTGCGCAAAATTTGCAAAGTTATTCAGTGTCCGTTCCCAAATGCAACCGCAGTACTAAAATTCACTCCAAAACAAAATAAAATTTGATAGTGTATGGCTTGCATTAGTAAATGCGTGTCTCACATACTAAGTCGAATTTTCATTTTGTTTTAAAGTGTATCCCAATACTACGATTGCATTTAGGAGACTGAATCACTCTACAAATTATGCGCACTATATAAAAAATATCCTGTATTTGTGTTATACGGGGTTATTTTTTAAAGGTTAACTAAACCAGGTGTTATTGTACTCATAATAATGAATAACTTTTACTATGGGATCAAACCTGAAATCGCAAAATAATATCAGCTGTTCCATACATATAATCGAGTACGCACGGCTACGTAATAAATAATAATTCAATACGAAGTAGTACACACTGCCACATATCTAGCTATATCTACATTTTCAGTATAAGCTAACCTCTCATTGTACGGAAACCGTAAACAATGCAAGGTCAGCTTATACTGGAAATGTATAGCTTGATGTACAGCCGTGTAATATTGAATTATTTTTATGGAACAGCAGATTTTTTTTTTGCGATTTCTGTCTTTTTTCCATAATAAAAGTTGTTCATGATACCTAAGTACAATAATTGCAGAAAATTGAGTTAGGTACCATTAAAATATATCCGTATTAGTAGTATTGGAAGTGAGTTCCACAAACTTTCCACTGGTAGTGGTAGTGACGTACCAAAACAATGTATTGGATCCCAACTTGATCCAGCGCAAATATTTGATCCAACCTGATCCGGCGCAAATATTTGCAAAGTATCACGTTTTGTGGGAACTGCACATGCACTTCAACACGTGATATATTTTTACAGTTATGTTTCGATACAGGATTTTTTTTTGTTTCGTGTTTATTTATCTAGCAGATTCCATATAGAATAGAATAGAATAGAAGATTTTTATTTGTCTTTCAAATTACATAGGTAGCAAAGAGATACATCATACAAGAAGATAAAAGACAAAAAGGTCTTGGACTCAGCATAGTAGCTGGCAGCGCGAGGCATGCACAACTGCTGATATTCTGTCCAAGCGTCAGTCATGCGTTGAATAAAACACAATTTTTATAGTAATAAATAGGTATATCTATACATAAAAATGCCGTAATATAATGTAAACAATGAAATGGATGTACCGCAAACTCTATAATTGAATCCCAGAAACCAATGATTGCTTCATTAATAACCATCTGTGGCAATGTGATTTAAACGTACCAAGTGATAAGGGAATATAGGTGGTGGTAAATCGTTCCAGCACTTAGAAGCAGCAATTTTGAAGCGACCATTGGTCTTGACTAAGGAGTGCCTGGAGCGCCTGTATATTGTAAAAATATAAAGTTACTTATGAATTTATGTGAACTAGTGGTGGAAACGGCAACGCGGCAGGCCCAGAAGGAGATGGCGTGATGAGATGGACGTCTATCTAAAGGTTTGGCTCCAAATTGCTATAGACCGGGAAAAGTGGAAGGAGGGAAGGGAGGCCTTTGCCCTGCAGTGAGATACTACGGGCTATTAATAAAAATAATAATAGTGGTCGCCTAGTGGTCGAAATTCGACCGAAATTTTAGCTTTCTGCACTCCTTCTCCATATAAACTTTAACTATCAAATCTCACACTCCTCCGTGCGCGCAATGTGCTTAAAAAGGAGTGCAAAGTTTTCTCTTCACGTATTAATATACAGGGTGTAAGTGACATCGTAACGAAAACTCATATCATGGATTCAGTACGTGATACTGGATCCCTCAGCATTAGAATTTTGCGTCGGTCTCATCAAAATTTTTACAATTTTGTTCGCAGATGTTTTAGTTAGGTATAAAAACTGCGAACAAAATTGTAAAAATTTTGAAGAGACCGACCCAAATTTCTTTTGGTTAGGGGTTCAGTATCATGCACTGAATCCATGGTATCAGTTTTCGTTACGATGTCACTTACACCCTGTATAGATAGGTACCTATCTAAGTGAACAGCACATTAGTAACACTAAGTATGACCGCAACAGACAGCCAAGGCTTGATATAGTAAAAGCTATTACTGCCTCGCCGATTGGCTAGCCAGCCATCAGCGCCGCAACGATCTAGCGTGTAACAGCTATAGGCTTTAAAATAGCTCTAAATGACGGCGACTATCCTGAGGCGGATTCATATAGAGCGTGACTTGTAAGTAAAGAGGTTGTCTGTGTTACCACAACATTAAACTACTCAAGATTGTAATTTATCTCTCACCGTCAAAAACCCCCGACTCCAACTAGAAAAAGACTTTAAAAAAACTTTTGAACGGCTGAACAGATTTTCATGAAACATAGCTAAGATGATATCCGATTAAACTAGTTTTCAATAAAAAAACTGCATGGAAGTTGGTCCATCAGTTTTGGAGCTACACACAACAAACTTTTAACACTCTTTTTTGTCGGTGGTTTAAAAGATTAAGTTAGATGGAGTTTCTTGCCGGCTCCATAGGACCTACTATTTGGAACCGCGCACCTAGAGTCTCGACTTTTCATAAGTGCCTGTATCTGGTTTACACGAAATTAAGATCTATTCTATTTGATATTATAGTAAATAAATTATATCGAAAAGTGCTATAAAAGGCCGTACGACGCCAGATTAATGATCCGTCCGAAAATTTCAGTGAAAATATAACATTGATGTAATATATCTTATTCTTATTACTTATATGTACTCGTATATTGTCCTTGAAAATGGCCCAAGTTTAGCATGCGTTGCGTCGGTGAAAAATAGGAATGTCACTATTAATAACAAACTTAACTTTACATGCTTTAACATCTTACATGTCTTGCATATTCATGTTTTGAACAAATAAAATGATCTTGTATCTATTCGGTGTAAATCGAAAATCGCTCGCCTAACACGATATCGCCTATATATCGAAGCCAAGTGCACCGTCGCTGTATAGTCGAATCGGTAGGGTGTGCCCTACAAATACAACGCTACGTCAGCGGATTGTACCGAACGATTATCGTCTCGCGCGATAAGGCCTCATCCACAGGATAGACAGCTCGATCAGAAACATAATAATGTATTTACAGCAACATACAATTTGCGAAAAAAATAATTACAAAAACAACTTGTAAATAGACTTAATAGCCACTAAGTCATGCGCAGGACTACCGTACATACAAGAACAAAAAAAATATTGTATATTCCTCTTAATTTTTTCAGACAAAGGGAGCTAATCCCAAATGTTTCCTTTTTTACTCATAGACAATGCTAAAATCATAATACTTATCATCATAGTTTAAGGGCTAAGCGGAAAAAGTTGTTTTATGACAAAATTAAAAAATCCGACTTTTTTGCATGAACATAGGTTATAACTGATGACAAATCGATTCATGAACTTAACACACGCCAATTCTAATTCGTTACATAACACCTTTGTCCACTTAACCCTTCAATTATTATCTAATAAAAACATTGTAAACCCGTAAATTACACCAATGCATCGCGTATTACAGTAATGCCAGCTAGTGATGTCAACGTATAGTTTATTTGATTGTTGTGGAATAAAAACCGCGCTATTGTTTTAAACTAGGGCTGTCCACACGTTCTACACGTATAGATGTACGACCGCAGCGCAGTCGCGCCCGGATTACGGCACTAGCCTATCGATTACGTCACCGAAGCCCTAATCCGAACCGAGAACTACGTAGGGTTGCCACTTGCATGATTAATTTTAACACTTTCATTGTACACTAAGTACCTATATTTTGTGTTTTTAGATATCCAGATCTCCCGACTACCGGAAGAAGAATTGATGAGGCAAGCGGTGGAACAGGTTATTATGGTGACACCATTGGAAAAGCCTATGTCAGTGGACTATGGGATCTTAGAAGTCGCTAAGAAAATAGCAAGAAGACGATGCAATCCCTACATTATAACGAGAATAGATTCAATGACGGCAAAACTGATTCTCTAGTGAGACAGTACACCTTGATAACTAATCTTAGAGCTATACAAGGTATGCCATATTAATCGTTGGAAGCCTACATCACATTAAACCTATGACCTCTTACAAGTTACAAAGTTACGAGTAGTGTCCAAGCAATGCCATGCAATATCTGCGACACTGACATGTGATTTAGATGTACTGGAACTTGCTTGGTGATTCAACACCGTGTATAACAACCGTATAGGTCAACGCTTTTGGCATTGACAGCTTTTATTAAGGTGCAGTGCATCTCGGGAAATTACTCCGAACACCTCACCGCGCAGTCCCTTTGATTACCTACTGATTTCAATTAGAGTCAGTCAGTCAGGCATTATACGAAAAAACAAAAAACAACAAAATATTTTTTTTACGAATAAACTAAGGAGCTAAAAGCTAGGGGGTATGGGTTAAGCTCGCCTGTGTACATACCATCTCAATTTGCATTTGATTTTTTATCTCATTTTCATGTACATAAAGAATAAAGAAACTTGTCATGATAAAAGAAATAAAACAATTATTTGCACACTGCTTTTGACAGCCCTGAAGCTAGTTGTAAAACATAAGGGCGTGTGTACACGGTATCGTTTGAAAAACGGCTGTGTTAACACTGCCGCGTATGACCCCAGCTTGGGTCAGATGACAAATGGACAACTAGTAATGCTATACCGTTACTATTTTGTATCTGTTCGTGTCAACAATAAATAGTTTGATTGGTCAGTGTTATTTATTATGACGTTTTTCTAGTTTATATAGGTATAGTTATGTTTCTTTTTAACACGCTTTTATTAGCTTCACCTGTAACTAACTATGTAAAAAAATCTTGGAAGTTAAATTTGACCCACTTCCCGGTTTCCGATTGAGCTGAAATTTTGCATACACGTTTAGTTTGGATGAGAAAAGCGTTTTCTTTAGTTTTTTTTTTAACTATAATATTTATATATATATATGTAGTCTTACAGTGGATTGCGATGGAATAAGTAGAATAAAAGTAAGTATAATTTTCAGTTTAAAAAGGAAATAAAAATGTGCTAATTTGCATTGTACGAGTAAATAATGCGAAATGTAATGTTATGTTCTGTTCCTATCTCTACCTAGTAGTGGCGTGCACGCCATGGGGACTAAAAGACACTGCCTACCCTCATAAATTAAGTTTTAAGTAATAAATTAATATGTCTATAATATCAGTTAATATAAGAATGTTTTTGTCGGTGTGTTGTTAGGGTAGGAAGGCGAATAACAGACAACACTAAGTTGTTTTTGCTTACCCTGTAAGAAATGTTTGTGCATGCCACTATATTACCGTGCTGCTACCTAGTTGACGACACGGTTGGCGCAGTGGCTAAGCAATTAGCTTTCTGCGCTACGTGCCACGGGGTCCATCCCCGCACGGAACAAATATTTGTATGATCTACAGATAGTTGTTTCGGGTCTGGTTGTGTGTGCATGTGATATGTATGTTTGTAAAACTGTACCCTCAATACAGGAGAAATCATAGTAAGGGGTAATGTTTTTTCAAAAAAATAAAAAATATCTAGTATGAATTCACCGACTCCATACTAATTATGTGGTTGGTTTTGATTATTAATTCTAATGGAGTATTCACTTTTACGAAGTAAAGAATCTCCAGGCAAAATCTTAAGGCAAATTTCAATAGCAATTGGCCGAAAGTCTAGCCCCAAAAAAACAAAATTTCACAACAAAAATCCCCAAAAACTGAATTATCCTATTATAACTCAATAACAAAAAAAAAAGTAAACCAATCAACTCGAAATCGGAAAGCTTGGTTTTATCACTGGCCAGTATCAACTTTTATGATTTTTAATCAACTTAAAATTATTTAAAACCGATCCGGCGCCAGTCGTAATCACGTGTACCGAAAGCGGGTTTTGGCAAAGGGTTACAATAAACACTTAATACGTTTTGTGGTACAAAAAGTACCATTGTAGTTGGAACATAGAACGTTCTTTAGATAATAGAGATTTCATTCTGAACAAATAGTTTGATGAAAGGATTGCAGTTTGGACTACTTTGATGTCTTCTTTTAGGGGATTACTTATGCTCTTTTTAATAAAAAAGTTTTTCTTTGTTAAAAAAATAAGTTTTCAAATTGCTATGTATTGTGTACAAAAATGTTAGTATTGTGTTGGTAAAAAATAAAATTGATTTGATATTTATTTATTTATTTCCACTTCATGTACAGAAATGGTACATAAGGTGGACTTAATGCCACGAGGAAAAATCTACTCATCACAAAATAACAGATTTAAAGCCTCATACTAACAGCTCACACGCATAAACACATTGTCAAAAACAAAACACTGTCTCACCAAGGTACCTATTCTCAAAACCGCACCATTCGATAATTAATCCAGTGGAACACTATCGAACCGTTAAGACGATAGCCCCTTCGCAAGATTTTATCGCCCTTAATAGAGAACAATTCGGTGGGGCTGTTCATGTCGCCTCAATGGCTGCCAAAGGACATCACCTTTTGATCAATAACTGTATATAAATTACGGAGCATATGCCCTTTCCTGCTCCAACGAACACGGACCGGTCCTTTGTAACCCTATTTGTATATATTCCCGTTTATATGTTCGTGGAGTTTGCTTGCGCAAGTTACAGAAATAAGTTGAAAAAGAGAATAAGAAGCCGTTCGAGTTTTGTTCGATTGAAATTTTTGTGTTTAAGATTGAGAAGTTGGTTTAGCCATTTCTAAACTGTTTACTAATGTTTACCGCGCGCAAATCGTAATGGAATTGGTCATTTCAGAATATATTTTTCAAGTAGGTAACTTTTGCCTTCATAGCCTTTAGTTTTACTTGAGTTTTATTTCTAATATTAGAGCGTAAATATGGTGTGTAGGTATTTCAGATATTTTTTTGAGGTAAGTTAATTGAAACGCGTGCTTTTAAAATTGTTTTGTTCCAATGGCGTTTAATCCAAAAATATGGGCAGAAAAATACACACATCTTGGGCATTTCTGTTCCTGATATCAAGACTGAAGTTACTTTACTACAATTATCTCTGATTCAGCTGCGTATCAATTTTATACAAAATTTTCAAATCATAAAAAAACATGGATGCCTATCTTTTTGCACAGCACATCTGTTCCAACAATGGGCTACTTGAAACGAATTTGACGCACGAAAGACTTAAGCCATAGACAATTAATACCCACATTGACGTATTAAAGCTACCTCAGTACACTTTTCGCAGTATTAAAGTTACCTCAATACTAACTCAAGATGTTTTCAAAAAAACTTTGAGAATAGACCCCGATTAGTGAGTTTGAAAAGACTTGATACTTGTGTTGTCAGCTATTGTATCGAAATCAAGATGTTTTGATGTTATTAGTAATGCTGAGCTGTTTTTTGTAAAACTGACTTTATTATGAGAGATTTATAAATAGGGAAGTATAGAAGATTAGTCCTGATTCAAAATAATATATCAAAAATGTCCTCATAACTCACTTACTGACATCCAAAAACCATAAAAAAATATGATTTTTTCCCAAAAAATGTCTTACAAGTAAAAGAAAGAATTAAATCCATAAAATTCATAAAAATGTAGCTATATCTACTAAAAATAAAAAAAGCTTATTACAATATTAGACGAACAAAAATAAAAATTACAAAAAAAATCCTTCTCTTTCCTACCCTTTTTCCGTTATTATTATGAACTATTTTCTTTGAAAAAATATTGTGGCAGTGCAAATAAACGTATTGAGTATTGAAATTGAGTGTGGTGATTTCAATATCTAATTGAACTAAGTATGTAGTTAATCAATGGAAAATCCTGGTTCCTTTACATTAATTAGCTCAAATAAAAAAACTACTTATTGTGTCAAAATAAATCATTCTTCGGATCCCTTACCATTGAAGTATTTATTCCTATAATTAATGGTTGCAATACACATTAAAGCACAATGATTGATAAAAAGCATCGCCAATAATATAATTAAATGCTTTTTGCAACTTTAAAGTCCATATGACGTGTTTAAAAGTCGCCACGCCAATCTCAGCCGTTAACAGTGTTATAAAACTGCCGCAGGATAAGGGCTTTGCACACTGGACGCGGCGCGGCGCGATGCGATGACTTCGTGGCATAACGTAGCGGACATGACTGTCTAGCCCAAGCCAGTGTCGGTTTGATAGACCGTGACGTATTTTTGGGACATTAGATTAGCAACGCAGTCTGAATAAATTTTTTTGTATCTCTATCTTACGTTAGGACTTTTCATAGGCAAGTCAATAAGAATTAAGAGTAAAATCAAATAACTGATATTTTTGTAATTTTTATAAAATGATCTAGATTTTATAGCAACACAACGAAATTAATAAAGAAAAAATCTTTACATCAAAATATCAAGGAACGAAAACAATAGTATCTGAGACCCTAGTGTAAGATTCTTTAAATTTCGATTTCATGATCGACCGCGTTCTTCGTGCCGATTGGTCCGCTCCGAATTCTTCACCAATCGGAGCACCGATAGCAATCGATGCGTGAAATCGTGATGGCTAAGGGCCCATCCACACTCGATACTTTTAGCAGCAGAATCGCAGGTTTTCGCGTTCGCGTTATTAACATTTTGTAAGTAAAAGGCAGCAAACAAATGCGAAACCGCGCGATTCTGCTGCAAAAGTGAACGAACGCTAAAAACTTACACTAGTAGGGCCTTTGTCACAAATCGCCACACGCATTAATAAATCGTTAGTACCTACCCAAATCCACTAGCCGCTTACATTGCCGCGCCTGCCTGCGTAAGCCATAAAATTAAGGGCGTTGTAAATAACCACGATTGCCGTCAATATATCCAACTGGCCGCTTGATTCACGACAGAGGTCCAAAGCATTTGTTTTTAATTTTTATTAGCGGCTAGAGATACGATCTGTCAAATGGAGGGTATACTTAATTAGTGAATGAATCGCTAATGGCCTAAGATTTTATAAGGTCATTAAGATGTGTTGAACTTCGCATTTGTCTTGCTAATTTTGATGATATTATTAATGTTTGGTTAATCTGGAAATTTACCATACCTATTATAAATAGGAAAGGGACCGCTCAACATAATTGCGACACAATACTAATCGCCAAACATCGTAGCGAGTTGCAACAGAATGTTATTACAACGCCCATCACAGCAATAGAGGCCTTAGTGTAAGTTTTTTTAACAATTTTGATTTTGCGCATCTGCGTTCTGCGTGCCGATTGGCCGATCCGACCTCTTTACCAATCGGAGCGCCGAACGCGGTCAATGCAAAAATCGAGAATGTGCATAGAAACTTACACTAGGGCCTCTGAACGTAGCTAAGATCGATTTGAACGGCACTGAAACGAATAGCACCAAAGCGACGGCACCGATCAAAATTTTGGTTTGGTGCTCTTCATGGAATTTTCTTTAAGTTTTTTCCGTTTTCCTTTTAACCAGAGTTTGAACATCGGCATCGTCAACAGTCTTATGATTCCTAGGGTCATTTTCACCGACCGAATAACAAATGTTTAAAATTAAATCAGCCGATTACCCATACAAAAATTCATGTTTAAACGGCTGATTTTGCTCTAATCGTCCGCTATGTTGTCGGTGAACTTGGGCCTTGAACCGTTTCTTTGACTAGTACTTTGGTATTATTATAATATCGATGTAAACGAAGTCAGGGAGCTCCACTAGTCTTCCATAGATATTATATGAAAACAAGTTAATCATAGGCGGCAATCTGTATAAAATTACATCAGGACCAATTACTTGACATTACACTTGATAGATAATTGAAAATTATTAAGTTATCAAACGTTATTACGGTATTTATAAATATGGAGATTAACCAGTTATTTGATTAATATAGTTTAGTGATAAATATGGTACGCAAAGACTTCTCAATAATAAATAATTTCGATTTTTACCTAATAAATCTGACGAAAGAACAAAAAAATACATCATATTCATCATGTCATATTTTTTTTTTTACATTGAATTTTTGTTTACTGGCCATAAATACATTTAATAATATTTAAAAACCAAAACATAGCAATAACGTATTTAGTTCCTAAATTGAATTCATAATTTTTTAAACAACTCTTCGAAACTTAAAACTGCCTAATATTTGAAATTAATCGTAACCAACGGTTGTATCGATATTATCTGTATGAAATATCGATGGTCGTCCGAAAATCGGCATGTTCCGTCAGAACAAGGGACAAAAAACTAAAAACAAAACGCATCTATCTTGTCAAACTGTTTTACCATTTTTTTCTACCAAAGGAACGATTTTTGGGAATAAAAAACGATAGAAGTGTCTTATAATTACGGTCTTTGCTTACAAAAGTCGACACGGTTGGCGCAGTGGCTAAGCGATTAGCTTTCTGCGCTACGTGCCGCGGGTTCGATCCCCGCACGGAACAAATATTTGTATGATCTACAGATAGTTGTTTCGGGTCTGGTTGTGTGTGCATGTGACGTGTATGTTTGTAAACTGTACCCTCGATACAGGAGAAATCCTAGTGAAGGGCAATGTTTTTTAAAAAAAAAAAAAAGAAAAAAAAAAAAAAGAAAAAAAGTGGATTTATCATAACATTATTTTAGGTTTTTTCTCAATTTTAAGTTATATAGTTGAAACATTTCCAGGTTTTCGCACTAAAGTAAAAGATTTATTGAATACCTTAGCTGTTTTTATTCCGTAGAGGTGCGGATTATGAGTGGCATCTAATTATATGTATTATAAAATATACACACTACCAACGAAAAATGGAACCTCAAATGCAACACACATTCATAAACGACAGATGAAAAATACAAAAATATACATCACTCGCGTCGAGGTAGTCAGCTGTTGTCAAAATTCTACGCATACCACTCCGCGACCGTCGTTATTTCAATTACCTTCGTCCCTCGTCAAAGACAAAAGGCCTGACAAAAAGAATTCAAGATCCCATCGAGCGAATTAAAAAAAAACAATCGTGTTATCTATGATTGGATCGCGGTGGTGTAAATGGTCAAGTGTAAGTTACTAAAAGATCCCGCCGTTTGAATTACAGTAGCGTTTTTTGAAAGCGGACAGCGAATTTTTTTTCCGTGTGTTGGGTTGTTGGGTGGTTCCTATTTTAAATGAAAATGGGATGTCCCGAAATCTAATTACAGTGATTGACAGTTGGACGGTTCGATTGGTATTTTGGCGCCAAAATTTACGTCAAAATATTGCGAGCTTTTATTATAAATTATTATATTAATTTTTGAACAGTATTCCAAGTAAATGCAGTTTTAGAATATGGCATTCAATTGAAAAGATATGAACTTTTAAATATCAACAAGGAAACGCTCATAACATAACACATAAATTAAAAAAAAACATCTAAAATTAAAACCTGTCACACAAACATAAAACGCCCTATCAACACGCTATAAAAAACCTTAAACATCTGAAGCATACAGATACCGCTCGAACATGGCGATAATCTATTGAACTAAGGCAAGATGAGCACCCAATGTAAATATCCGTAATAACCGTAACCGGTACAAAAGGCCCCCGCGGACACCAACAGGGGTCCTACCCAACCTCGTTTTAATTATAATATCACCCACATTATACTTTTTGTTGGAAAAGCAACAAAAAATAAACAGACTGCTACTTTTCGGATGCGGTATAATGCATAATTCTATTGTTGGTAACAATTTTTGTGTGTAATTGATTGTTCGTTGATCAAAAGGCGCATAATGTGGAAACTATTGTAGGCTTTGGAGTCGTGTAGGTTGGTAAAGGAGCAGAACTTTGGGATTAAGATGTGATGGCGGTTTTGAACTTTGGAGTTCTTTATAATGTTATTTATCAACGAAATTACAAGCAAGATCTGTCTTTTAATATAAGAACTCAGAGCTAAATTTTCAGTTATTTGAAGTTATTAAAATGATCTCGTATCTTGATGTTATTTCGTCGCAGTTATCATTGACAGCTGTTTTTATAAGAAATACTTAATAATCTACTAGTAACAGTTTACACATAACATAACCGCCACGCCCCTGACCTCTAAGGGGTGGGCAAGCGTCAACAGTAATAGCATTAGATTCCCTATGAAAGGAATAATATCCGAAAACAAATATCTAACAGAAAAAAAACTGTTAAACCTATAGTTCCGTTTGGGGATCGAACCCAGGCCGTCAAGGTTCTTACCTGATAACAGTATGAGACTAAATATAATTGGACAAAATATGAAAATATAATAATTAAAATTTCACAGAAAATGTTCTGCTCCTTTCCTTCACAACTTCGAAGCTAAAAAAGAAGTCGGTACTCACGAAACCGTGCTTGTCACTAATGTTGTTCGTCAGTTTGAGTTTGTGGAAGGAGACGACCTTCTGCATCCACTGCTCACCCGTCGAGGGGGAGTCGGGGTGGATGTACATCCTCTTCGGCATCTCAGGGTCCGCCTTCCCAGCCACCATCCACCGACTCCGAAAACAAATGAACAAGGTCAAGAAAACAGAAAAAATAACTTCTAATTGACTCAATAAACCAATTATACCAATCAAAATTCTTCCCATAATTGTAAGAAAGTACTGACCGATTGACATGATTTTTTAATAGTTCATTAGTGGTAGAAAACTTTGTTGCAATATAGAATTAATTGATTGATTATTGGCATTAAGAATTCAATTTGGAATTTGGCGAAATAATGAATTTTATTGAAGCAATCTCGTCCCCGTTTCGAAAGCGTTAGACATGCACTAAGATACTAATGATGATGAAAAACATGCTACAAGTATGACAAACAAGCTATTAAAGGCTATAGAGAACAGTACAAAAATAATGTGAATGAAAGATCTGCGTGCAACGATTATTCATACCCAAAAGTGCAATGTCAAAACAAAATATATGTAAATTGTAACAGAATATGATAATGTGGTCTTAAAACATGGACTTGAATTCCTCAACGATGAATCTTGTCGCAAAATACCACTCGAATATGAAACGGATTTGGGAATCTTTGAAATTTGTGTAAAATGTTCCGATCTCTTAATTTCTGAACGCAGATCTCCAATAACACATACTTAAATTGCAACAATACGCATGCTTCTTGCCTTCTCATTTATGTCAACGAATTACATTAAAATAAGATCAACTATCTTAGCCCCGTCATCTACGATTTTCTTATTTTAATTTAATTCCATCTCTTTATTTATACCTGTTGTGGAATTTGTATCTGCAATCGTCGGCAGCTACGATGTCCATTAGCAAAATGTATTTTGCTTTTTTATCAAGACCAGAAACGCGGAGTTTGTAGGCAGGAAACATACGTCTGCAAGCAATCGAGAGAAAAACATGGGTTGGGACTTGTTCTTTTGCGACAACGATTTGACATCACGTCGATTGTGAGACATGTTGCTGGACTAGTTTCACTTTTTATGTTCATGGACTAAGAAACGCTTGTTTAGCTTGTGATCTTGCGCGGTGTTAATTAGATTTTATTCATTTTATGTCCCTGATAAACTAGTGACCGACAGAGGATTCAAGATGGGCACGCAACTGGATTTTAGGTTAACTTTAGATTACTCGATTCACGTTGTTCTTCGTCTAATCAGTTCACCATGACGAGGTGTTATAAAGCATTTGCGACGAACAAAAAGCCTGTGTTTCCGCCACGAAGGACCAAAAATGGCGAGGTGCGCGTCCATTGTGCGGTTTTGCACGGTCGCGAAATCGTGACCAACGCACGTGATCAAATGCGGTGTAACACGAACTTACACGAATACTTCCAACGATACAAGCGTCCAAGAAAAAGCCGTCTGGATCTCGTTTAGAATCCCATCTCGTAATTGGTAAGTAATTTATGTACGGAAGATTTGTAATAATTAATTACCATATTAACGGCGCTAGGCGGCCGGCCTTTGTCGGCGTCTGTATCGGTTTACGGCTGACTCACAGTCGCATTTTCGACCGGAATGCTCGGGTCGTATTAATTAACGGATATTAAATCGAAGTTTATCGGCCGCATCTCGATGTTGCCAAACCTGCGGCCGTTTGATGCCCGACGTCGATCGGTAAAGCGGAGGAACGAACCTTATCGTGGCTTGTCATCGGGAATCAAACAATGTACGATCAAATACGATGATTATCGATTTCAGATGCAGCTCTGAGGGATGTTCACGACACCCGGAAGACTGGTTGTGTTTTTTGTCCCCAAGATCTCCGAGGGAGATTGTCACCGCGAGTTTAGCTCCAATTTGGGTAATTTGGGAGAACAGTATGAGTCGCGTCGGTATTTCTCACCTCTGGTGTCGGCCTGGCTTTTTACATTACCGCTGCGGCATTTGAGACAAAGATATTTTAATGATATTACCCATTGGATGCGAGTTGAATCCTTAATCGTCCGATCCAGCGGTGTCCAGTTGTCGTGCGATGTCGTTGCCCTTAAATTAAGCGTGTTTCGTACAAATTGTCTGGGCGCAATTAACGAACGCATCGGAATCGTTTCGTGATGGGAACTAGTGCATTGCGTGGGGAGAATCACAAGCTAAATGAAAACAAGCGTGTAACGGAACGCTGTTAAAATGGAATGAGCATCTCCAATCAACGGTGATGTCTATAAAGCGGCCGACAATCTGGCGTCGGTGTGACGCCAAATTCTCGGTCGAGGTACATTGACAAGCAGACATGTGAAGACGAGGATGAAGTTGAAGTCCAGCAGGCAATGAATGTGGGTCTACCTGTTGTGGAACTTATATCTGTAGTCGTCTGCGGCTACGATGTCCAGTAGGAGGATGTATTTGGCCTTCGCGTCCAGTCCTGAGACGCGGAACTTCATTTGTGGAAACATTTGTCTGCAAATTGGAATTTTTGATGTTTGTAACATACTCGGGTAGTTCCAAGGTGCTTGGAACGTTTATTATGAGATTTTGCTGTAAAGAAACACATACAAGTAACTTACAACTAGTTTAATTTAACTGACGTCGCTCGTTACCGTAGCCAGTCGTAACAATTTCTTTTTGCCAAGTTTCGTGTGTGATATGGCTAACCATACATTTTGATAGCTTTTACCTATTCCTTACATGAATGATTTTCTATCAGATTTGGAAGACGTTGCAAGTATGGCGTCTTCTCTGGTCCGACATAAATTCCGCCATACTGAGAGTATGCTTGGAATCTATATCGTCAGAAAAATTGCTACGGCGTATGTACGTACATAGCAAATGACATTTCAGCTGGAAGGTACACTTGTTATCCTTTCAGGCATTTCTCGTGGACATTAGCTAAAGCTGTTCCATTGCCCCATTTGTACTCATAATTAAGTCCTTTCAAAACAGTACCTAAGCAATCACTTAATCGACATTGAACTATAACCATCGATGTCTGAGTCAACGATTAAATCAATTAAGTATTTTCCTATCAAGACGTGCTTGTGCAACTCTTTTGCAACGTTGACATCATCATCAAATGTGCATCCAGGAAGCACAAAGCTTATCGAACAAGGATAATCAGAGGCTGCCTTCTCATTAACCTTTTATTTATAGGCCTTACGTGGTCAACACCGCAATGTTGTACCGACAACCTGATAGATGTCGTGCCTTACAAACATGCGTTTTGAATACAGATTTGCCTAAATGCTCATCGTATCCTTGTCTCTTTCTTACGTTTTTATACAGACAGAGAGGGGAATGTTTTCACCGTTGTATCAGATATCTTTTAGCATCTAATTTTAAACACTGAGTGAATTTTGAAATCTTTGCTTGGTACATCCGCTTACGGTGGTTTTTTTGTTATTTACTTGTAATTGTGGTATTTAAGGCCAATGTTCTGTTATCCGACCTCGAGTAATTTAGATCCTGTATGAGGCGTTTTATCTATCAATAATATTCGACTCCTACGTTAAATAAAGTCCAGCTTTTCTAGGCCCGATCCCTTTGGGGGTTATTTATCATCATTATGAATAAATTTGACTATGAAAACATCCCTAATATCTCGAAAAAAAAACAGCCGTTTCGTACATTTACAATGATTCGAGTAAATATTGAATTATTTGTATTGGACAGGAGGTTGTTTTTCGCGAATTCTGAGTTGGTCCCTTAGTAAAAGTTGTTCATAATGATGAGTACAATAACCCCTTAAAGGGATCGGAACTAGAAAGGTAGGTACTTTCTATGAAATATTTCTCTTCTTCATCTTGGCGTTTTTCTACAAAATAGTTCAGTTTTAATAGCACGCAGGAGTATGAACTGACCATCAAAGTGCCTATAATATCCCTACAAAAAAACCTTATGTTTGTAATATTTTAAACTGCCATTTAACATTTGTTTCCCCTTGTCATAGTATTTATAAGCTAATTAAATTAGACTCGGAATCGATTAATACATAATTAATTCGATTTTTTTCGCCATATTTTATAGTTCTAGTTAGCTTAGCGACGTCTATTAGACAGGCAGGTATAATTTATAGAAACAAGTCTGTTATTAATAGTATTATTTAAGTATTATTATTTATGGTTCTTTTGACATGCTGACAAGAATAATACATGGATAATATCAGCTGGTTATGAACGTGGTCATGCTTTTACAGCAAGGTTAGTCTTAGGATGGGGTACTAGGTAAGGCAATTTTTTTTAAATTATATCCATAGCCATCCATTAGTACTGGAATAGCGCAAAAAATGACGTAGTAGATTTAATTGTGCGTAGGAAGATCGTTTGGTATTCAATTTTTAATCTATACGAGAAGAGAAAACTTTGTACCCCTTTTAAGCTTATTTTGTGCACGGAGGAGTGTGAGATTAAGCATAGTTAAAGTTTATATGAAGAAGTATAAAACTCTGAATGTTTTAATATTCTGCGACAAATTAATCGCTCAGCGATTGTCGCTCGTGAGTGAGCTCTCTTATGCTTGCCCAGTTTGTTGATAAGCAGAATAATACTCTTTCTTTCTAAAAGGGCCATGTCTAACAGTGTTATTTCAAAGGCCTCGTCGAATGCCCAATAAACCCATTCAACATATTTACGAGTCAAAATGCATATATTTAGCAACAACCTCTAAACCGTTAGCAAAATACGTAATAATAAAAGCTGCTAGTGAGTGGTAACTCGATCCAAACGTTCTCGCTTGCGACCACGTAAGTAACTTAATACACTAAGGGCAATTTTCACCGACAAGATAACAGACGATTAAACTGAAATCGGCCGATTACTCATACAAAAATTCATGCTTAAACGGTTGATTTTGCTCTAATCGATTGTTATGTTGTCGGTGAACTTAGGCCTAAGTAGACCGAACTTGTAGTAACTTGATTGATATGTTAGTATAGTACGCGCAAATATTTATGAGCCCTCTGAACTCTCTCTCTCTCCCTCTAGCACCTATAATAGTACGCTTATTCTAAGTGCTAGAGGGAGAGAGAGTTCGGAGCTCAGTTCAGGGCTCATAAAGATTTGTGAGAAAAGAAAGGAAGAAACGGTTTTTTAGCTTAAATTGTAACTTAGGATTTCCTAATCCTTTCAAAATCACGTGTATTATTAACAATGGACAACATGAGTCTGAAATAAATGAAATTGATTGATTGATTAAGGTGACGCAGTGGTCAATAATAAATTATTCTCAAATCGTGGTATAAAAATGCGCGTGAGCTAGTTTGAAGGTCGTTAATCTGTCGTTTGAAATAAAAACTATCGTTAATTTTATAAATATCAAATTAACATATTAAAGTGTGTGTTTATTAGTCTATAAACTAATCTATACAGAAACTTTAGAGGCTTTCGTTTCCCTGTAGAATGAAAATATATTTTTAAGAGCAATTTTTGATTTTTTTTTATTTGCTGTAAAAGTTAGATAACTCTGGATGCAATTACCAAAATAGTGTTCAGATAATAATATATGATTCTAAATGAAGTACCTACATAAATATCATTTCTGCGGGTCTACCGCGTAACTAAAATGGTAATGAACATCGACTCTGGTAATAAACTTCATTACGATCGTATAATCCATAACTACTAATAAATAAAATGGTTGTTTACACTAATCGAATCACTAAAATTTTAGTAACTAAGTAGACGACAACGTTATGCATTTATGCATGTTTAGCGTTAATATTGACTTTTGACTATTGAAATTTCCGAACTGTAATATGACAGATTTTTATTTTTATTTTATTTTATTGTGTAATTACATAAATTAGTTTGACATTTCATCCCTTTGTGTATTATGTACTTATCTCATTTTTATAATTAGCTGACATTAGTATTTATTAATAATTATTACTTCGATATTACTAATTTTTTTTGGACTGACATTTATATTATTTCTTGTGTATGGGTGTAATTTGCCTGAATAAAGATGTTTTTTATTTTTTTTATTTAATTTAATTTAATATTTAGGTTTTTTTTTAAACCGCTCCTTTCTTTATGTCCCAGCATTGATACGTCGAAGCTATCATTCGTCATTACTGAATAAGTCACAACATTGAATGATTCAAAATTATAGCGATTGTCAATCAAACGTCAAACAGAAGCCCCCTTCACACTCGGAAGTTCTTTACTAAGAATTTTATCGTTAAAGATAAATGCATGAAGGCACTATTGATTATTAATTATTATTGATATGTATTCGATTTATTGCGAACGTGAATTTACTATCTACCTATGAGCTGACATTTTTATTATTATAAGAATGCACTCACATCCCAGAAGAACTACTTATGTACTCGGATGAAAGTATGCAATTAAATCCAATTTCATTTATTTGAGAAATATGGGTTACATTTAGGGTTGCTTTTTTTGAGCAAAAATGAGTTTTACTTTTTTAAGGTAATAAAATTAAGTACCTACTTACCTAAAACATTTGAAAATAAAGTATGTATTATTTATTCGAATTGTAATTTTTTCATATGTTTTTTTGTTACTTTTAGCAACATTTAACATATATAATTATTATACATACATACATATTGTGAACACCATAACTCGTATGTTTACATTCTATGTCTAAGTTAAGATTTATTATTATAAATAATTTATTTTTTATTAAGTTTTAGGGACAGATTGATTACACGCAAAAAATCGCAATTATAATTAAATAATTACCTACCTGAAATACCTATTTTTGATTGCGTAAAGACCTTTTTCACTTTTTGTTACGTCTATTGTGAATGTGGAACCTTCATTATCCCGTATGGAATAAAATTATTTTTCTTTCTTTCTTTCTAAAGAAAGTATAATGCTATCAATGAAGGCACTAGTTTGCCTTTTGGCACTTCGCCCCGATGACGTCACACCCTGACTGACTGGGCTGAGCGATGACGCGAAAAGGCATTTCACATTCCAGCGAGGAACCAAATTAAGTCAGCCGAGTGTTTGTCACGTCTAGCTCGTGCTTAGTATATTACACGCATAACCCTAAACCACTGATACATACGTGACATTGACGTGTGACGTGTGACATGTGACGATGACATTACTAGATAAGCCAAATTTTCAGTTTACTGAAATAAGAAAAAAAGAAAAACATTTATGCAGCACGGGCCAGGGGGACCATGACATGATGACATGCAATGAAAGACCACTAGGCACAATGCCCAGTGGTGATCTTGCCATAATCTCCAAACTTGCCAAACGGATTGGTAATTTCATGTTCATAAAAGCGGATGCTGCTCCACATCTCCTTGAAATTGGTATTCTCTTAGTCGCGTTTTATGACACTTTCTGCGAGAGATGGGCTAGCTTATTCTTTGCTGGGAACCACACACCGATAAGTAATTACGACCAAATATACATTTCTGCACTATTTTTTCATACAAAGTGAAATTAAAAATGACAAAAAACGCTCCATTATTTAACGTCAACAACAAGGTCAGTAATAAAAACAAAACGCAAACATAAATTATCATTTCTGACACATGTCAAAATGGCGCCTTTATAAGGTGATTAATTAAAATCCCTCTTTCAATTACAGTGCATGGTAATTGGTGTAGTGAAATTTTCGCTTTTAAAATTGTCAGGGGTGGGGGGTGCATCTGCTCCGCACATTGACGCATTCTTGCGGCTTCGTTCGAGTACCTACGGTGGGTAGCACTAGCGTAACTACGGTTTAACTGGTAGTTTAAGATTATTTTTAGGTTATGTATGGTTGGGGGTTTGAGATGGATTTAATTATTGAATAGTGACAGTTATTTTGGCATGTTTTATTTTATACTGTCCTGGCTACATGTAGGTATGAGATATAACTATAGGTACCTACTTATCTTTTTAATCATAGTAATAGAAAAACTGGTAACGCTCATTTAAATAGTGCATAAACAGTACCTACCTACTTGAAAAATCTACAACATTAGAGATGAGTAAGCCGGCTAAGATAGATGGACTGCAAAAGTACAGCATCGGATAAGTAGTGAGGTTATCACCCATAGCATCGAATACATAATAGAAGGTACTACCCAAGGCCACAAGCTTACCCACTAGCAAGTAAATACTTTAAAATTAGCTTTCGCTTTTAACTTAAAACTATTAATTCGTCTTGAAGCGTTACAGCAAACTTGACGTCACTTAAAATCATTAAATAAACCGAGCAAGTCTTGATTAACCTCACGTAACGTGTCACGGTGCAATCGGTCGGTCACACCAACTTATCTTGACGAAGCGACGCCGCACTATACACACGTATAACTATATCAATGTCGCCTATTGACACCAAATGTGATGTGCTAGTTTTCTTACTAATTTTGAATAGAAAATCTCCCTAACCTTTGTTTTTTTGATTTTTTTTATTAACTTCTTTTGTAAATACCGCATGAAGAAATAGGTGCTCATATCTCTGGGCGAGCAACACGGCCAACAGGTGTTGTCAACATTTTTGGTTAAGTTTTATAATTATGACAAATTAATCAGGTACCGTTTATTAATTTAACTCATTATTTTTAAGTTAGTGTAATGTACTTACGTTAAACAATAGTAAGATAAATGTAGTAACCTTGACCTCAACAATAAAATTTACTTTAATATAACGGTTTTACATTAAAATAAAACCGATATTATGTGCCGAGAGGGAAAACATACAGCATTGTTAATGAAGAAGCTGTGTATACTTAGCCATAAATATGCGGTCTGCACTAAGGATAAAATAGTTTAAACTATGAATACCAGATGGCGGTAGTATCGCAACCAGCGAGGACGCGGGAACCGCCGTCACTTTGAATGTCATAGTCTTCACCAGGAAGAACTTCCTGCAATGCTGTATGTTTTCCCTCTCGGCACATAATATCGGTTTTATTTTAATGTAAAACCGTTATATTGATGTGCCTCCGGAAAACATACAGCATTGTTAATGAAGACGTGTTTGTTATCTGCTGGTGAAATGTATTAAACACAACGCTATGATGATTAAAAAGATGTTAATTTTCAAATAAAGAAGTAGATAGTTAAAGCAACTTATTTATTTATTATTCCTGATTGATACAAAATAAAAATATAAATTCTTTTTACCTATTTTAACCAGTAAAATAATAAGACCCTTATGAAGAGTAATCAAAATTATACAGTATAAATCAGTACGAATTTCACTAGGAATGTATTACCAATGTTTTACTTTAGCAATCAGAATTAAACAATATTATCAGTAATAGTTATAATTTAAGACGGAGTAAATGTATTGAAAAATGAGTTACGATCGCCTTTGGGAAGATTTATTTCACGACAGTAATGATTAAAGAAAGTATTGGAGGATTTCCAATTACCCCTTGATAGAATATCATCTATTGATTGATTATCCAACCATCCTAAGGAAGCTACTGCTGATCTACAGCTTCCTGGAGATGCATGAATGCCACTATCCCTGAGAAGCGTGCGCACCCAGTTCCCGATTACAGTGCGTGAAGCAGCTTTTGTTTTATTGCAGACAGTAATGAAAAGATTGTCCAGATCTTTAACTTCGGATCTCCTTGATCTATTTTTTTCTATTAGGGATCTAACTAGTGTAACTGGGCATATATTTTCATCACTATGTTTAGAAAGCTTCCATGCTGATTGACGATGAAAGTGTGTATCAGTTTTAGATCCGAATTTTGGTATTAAAAATATATTTTCCCCATTATCAAAAAAGCTGTCATTTGAGATTTTAAGTAAAGTTAAATCATGAACCCTGCGTCCCGAAGCTAACAATAATATTGTGGCTGTTCTACGAGCTAGGTCAAAAAGTGTGTCCCTAAGAGGGTTGGATGAGAGCCAATCTAGAACGATTCTTGGATCCCACGAGAATGATGGCCTAACCGCTTTTGGTTTTGCTATTCCTATAGCCTTAAGGGTATGTTTTATAATGAAATTAGAAAATGTTTGTTGTTCTACATGAGGGCCGCAGAAAGTTAAAACAGCTGATTTGTGTACAAGAATCGTGCTATAAGATAAGTTAAGTTTTATAAACAGATATATTAAAAACTTAGCAACGTCAGCAGGTTGAGGAGATTTAGGGTTTATTTGAGAGTTGGAGCACCATGTCACCCATCTTCTAAGAGCTGGTAAGTAAGTTGATAAAGTGGATTGACGCCAGCTATTCTTCAGTAGTTCTTTTTCCTGTGTGGACCAACCCTTTAATTGGGCACCCCACCCCCAATTTTCCAAACTTTCAGGGTCAATGTTTGTATCTGTGGAGGAGGCTGTGATGTTGTGGCATCTATCAAGGTCTCCGCCAGATTCTGAAGTTCGTGTGGGTGATCTAGTGCTCTGGATTTCAGATCTTGAAGCCAGAAAGCTCGAGGCCAATCTGGAGCTACTATTAAGTACGTTCCCGTAGCACTGTTTAAGTGTGCCAGCACTCTGGGCAGTAGACTGGGAGGTGGGAACACCCATGCTAGTTCGTGTTCCCATGGTCTGCTGAAGGCATCTATATAGTTTGCAGACCGATCTCTGCAGTCTATTGATACGTAGTTTTTTACTACAGCTGTCTCTTGTGTCGCGAACAGATCTATCTTTGGTCGACCCCACTTCCGAAAGACTTCCGCAGTCGCTTGAGGTAGAAGATGCCATTCCGCTGGCTGTTTTCCTCGTGATAACCTGTCCGCTATTAAGTTGTATCTCCCTGGTAGATAATATGCTGATAGGGTTATCTTGAACTTGTCCGTTAGGTGTAATAGTTTGAAGGTTAGCGCCAGTAACGCTAGAGATTTTGTTCCTCCCTCCTTCCGAATATACGCAATCAAAGTTCGATTGTCTGATTGGATCAAAACATGTGTCTTTTGTAATGATTTTGCGTTTACTTTGATTGCTGCTATTACTGCATACAGCTCTTTTTTGTTGCTGTGCCACCTTCTTTGGTGGGTTGACCATGCACCTGACAGTAACTTCCCGTCTAACTGGGCACCCCAACCCGAATCCGAAGCATCCGTCGCCAGGAAATGGGTAGCAGGTTTTTTGTGTATCGGCAATGTGTGACAGGTGGCTCCGCGCCACCATGTCATCTCTAGGTACACAGCATGAGATACCGGTTGCCTTTGACGAGGTCGTCTCTTGTCGAACTGCTTCAGGAAGATTTGCATTTTGCGACAGTGTAGTCTGCCCCGGGGTACGACAAAGTTGGCAAAGTTTAACTGCCCCAATAGGCTCTGTAATTCTTGGAGGCTGATGTGACTTTTTAGCAGGGACCGGTCTAAGGTCTCGTTTAGGATGTGTCTCTTCCTTATTGGTAATGACATAGAATTTATTGCCGTTTGCCAACGGATACCAAGATATTCCAAGTCTTGAGTTGGTGTTGAGACTGACTTTTGGTAGTTGATTTGCCAGCCCAGGTGTTCCAAGTGCCTCACGGCTTCCGCAGCCTGAAGACATAACTTGGATTGGTCTTGGTTGATCAAAAGGAAGTCGTCTAGGTAGACTAGCACTCGACATCCCTTTGCACGCAAGGTCTCCGCGACCCAGCATGTTACGGAAGAGAAAAGGTGTGGCGCTGAAGCCAGGCCAAATGGTAGGCATGTCATTTCGTATAATTGATCCTGGTAACTGATCCTTAAGAAAGGCCGGTGAGATTTTGCTGCCGGTACATGAAAATATGCCTGGGAGATGTCCAATTTCGTCATCCAGTCTCCAGGTTGGAGAAAATCTGGTACTGAAGCGTGAGAAATCAGATGAAAACGTTTTGCCTTCACAAACTTGTTCAATTCTCGAAGATCGAAAATTGGGCGCATCGATCCGTCGCTTTTCTTCCGCAGAAACAGCTTGGAGATGAAACTGGGCGTTTTCTTGGAAACTTTTTCCAGTACACCCTGTTTCAAGAGGTCTTGTGTAATCTGAGACATTGCGGCGGAGGGCTTGGTTGCATATTGTCTCATGATTCGTCTTGTTGGCATTATTAGAGGAGGTTTCTTGTATAAGGGTACTCGAAACCCAGTGATTGCTGATATTATGAATTTGTTGGCACCAAGGGCTTGCCACCGGTTTTTGAACATATTTAGGCAACCTCCCCTGAAATGTGTTAGATAGTCACTTTTTCCCATCTTTATTTCGAAATGAAGAGTTCTTAGATTGTTTGTAACCATCACTTTTTCCTTTGTAAGATTTTTTCGATTGTTGTTTTTTGTAGGTGTCTTGAAAATTATTTTTATTGTGTGGAAATGTTTGAGATCTAGATGTAGATGGTGTCGGTTCTTTGTATTTTCTTTTCAGCGGTTCTCTAGTTTTGGGAGCTTGTGGTGGTGCTAGCCAAAAATGAGGCCCTCCGAGGGATTGAATAAGCGACAAAAGTTTGATCTTGTCAAATAAGTATTCCTCACTAGGCGGTATATTGGTAAGAGCCGCTTGAATAGTTTTATCCGGAATTTCGCCTATTAGTCTTTTACGCCTAGTTTCTATACATTCGGCCCTTTTACCACAAATTATTTGTAGAGTTTGTTCAGATAATTTGTAAGACGAAGACGCATTACCGAAAGTTTCGGCAATTTTACTAAACAGGTTATCTGAATTTAATTCTGTTGGGTTATTGTGAGCCCAATCAATAATTCCTTGTAAGCCAGATTGTAATAGCTCTCTTTGGTATAATAAGGCATTGGTAGTTCCAGCCATAATTTCTTCAGTTGAAGCCAAAAAATCTTTTCCTTTGTTCAAACAACACATTTCATCATTAATTTTTAAATTACAAAAGCCTGGGAACGCGAGTATATCTGCCAATGCCTTCTTATAACGGATATGTTGCCACGTTGGAGAGTTAAAATGTTGTAGACTTATTAACTGGCGTAACCGTTTTTCGTCAGCGGGTTTAAGAACTTTTTTCTCATCAAAATCAGTCTTACAAAAGCCTAAGTCTAACGACTTTGGCGTTTCTGTAGAGGGATTGGTAAAAAAATCACTATTGATTTTATCTGGTTGTTCAATCACGTCACAAGTATTCATATTCGTATTTGGTACACACTGTTGGTGCATAATAAAATTTGTTAGAAAACTGACCTGGTTGTATAACGCGTCGATCCGAGGATCGACCGTTACCTGTGAATCCCGTTTTCTTTTCTTGCTTGGAGGCTCCTCGTGTTCCACCTCGCTATCCGATGAGCTGCTAGAATGCGATGAGTCTCCTTTATCTTGCCCCAGGTCCCCCTCGGACGAAACGACGGATCGATTGGCCGCGATAGCCCCATCGACGTCGTTATTAGGCGCGGGATTCATTACGAAATACAACAGGTATCACAAATTCGCGATATAAAATAATAAAAATATGCACAATAATAACTGCACTACTCAAATATCTAACACTCGGTGATATAAATTTTCAAAAAAGTTAATGGATTATAATAATATTCTTAGATTTCGACGACCGCACGCGGCGAAAGTATACAACGCTATGACATTCAAAGTGACGGCGGTTCCCGCGTCCTCGCTGGTTGCGATACTACCGCCATCTGGTATTCATAGTTTAAACTATTTTATCCTTAGTGCAGACCGCATATTTATGGCTAAGTATACACAGCTTCTTCATTAACAATGCTGTATGTTTTCCGGAGGCACATCAATAAATCAATATAATTTACGACATTTACAATGTTGGAATATAATGAGATTTTACGTTTTCCCACGAAAAAAGTTGAGGGAATGTTATTTATATTCTATTATTTTACAGTTTTAATTAATGTTTAAGGTACTCAACGAGATTTATAAAGACGAATAATCCCATTGTAAACGAAATTAATTTTACTAAATAGGTAGGTACTTACTATTCAAAAATTAAAATAATTTTTGAATTGGGTAACATTACACACCAAAATAAAACTTTGTTAAAAAAACTAGCCAAGTTGCATACTTTACAGCTCAAAATTCTCTTTTAAGACAACATGGACAAATTAATAATCATACAATTAGGTATAAAAATTTACGATACACACATATTTATTATGTTTATTTAAAAGATAAACATAACATGAATATTATAACGTAAACGAGTAGAACATGCTGCAAAAACTATTAATGATTCTAATAATATCTTAACAGCTGTTGTTATAACGAAAGAAAATGGCGTCAAATTATTAACATACAAGGTGTAGGGCCAAGTTCTAACACGTAAATATGAAATAATATTTTAAATGTTATTATAACTAGGCTTGTGACCGAATTAAAATTCCAAACTTAATGTTAAGTATATTGTGAATTATAACAATGTGGGTTGACCACGTCGATTTAGAGGACATGGAAAGGTTTTCTGAAGAAAATGACGAAGAGAAATTAAAATAATTATTGGTATTTTAGGATAACGCCATGGAGGTACCTATGTAGGTTAAAGACGAATGCCAAATGTAAATAGTTATTATTTCAATTAACATACGTCTGTCAGAAATGCGTGGCCATATTTAAGGGTGTGGATCAGACCATCAAACTGAACAACTTTCTCTATAGGACCAACATCGTAATCAAATCGTAAAAACTTCAATACCTACTCGACCCATACGTATGGGACAACTGATTACTTGTTGGTCCCATAGAGAAAGTTGTTCAGTTTGATGGTCTGATCCACACTCTTAAAGTAGATTCTTTATCATCTCTAAAATCATTTATACGTGGTTAATTTTCCTTAGAAGAAAGTAAAATTAACGTTTTTGTGGATTTTTTTTTTACAATGTTGACTTGTTGTTTTTGTTTCCTGCAGAAAAATAAATTAAAATTCTAAAAAAATATCGTTATGCATATTCTGTCACTTCTAGCTTCGCTATATCTACGCGACATCATGTGGGGCACATCCTACGTCTAACGTAGTGCCTCGATCGACTATAAAGATAAGCGAAATTCCACTACCGAACACCATCATACTAATTAATAAAAAAATAATTAAGGAATTTATACGCCGAACATACGTTAGTTACACACGTATAGGCAACTGCGCATAAAAAGCATGTTTAAAATTATGTCATAGTTCCACCCTATGGGTGCACAGAAAAAGCCTCCTACGACCGACGCACTCTAAGCAACCAGCTCAGGGTTGCCAGATACAGGCTTAATAATTCCTGGAAATTTCCGGGGTTACCCTAGAAAAATATACTGAATTAACTAAAATTTGACTTAAATCGCAATAATTATTTTTCGAATTATAGTTTTTATGAATTATAATCAAAAATATTAATAGAATTATTATTATCAAGCCCTTTAAATAAAAAATACTCCGAACTAAAAAATGTGAGTCAAATCGATAATTATTCAGTTTTACGGCTAGTAGCATAACCGCAACTAGACCTGATCAAATCAAATTAAATATGGTGTTTTAATAAGAGGTAAGTAATTCCAAATGCACATTTCTTGTTACAAAATTTTGTTGACCAGTCTAATTTCAAAACTTAACTAATTAAATTTACGAAACAACATAAATAATCAGCGCCTTAATTGTTTTAAAGCAAAGGTAAGCGCTCCATAAAGCTAATGGCATTGTATTATGGATATTAAAGACATTTGATGGTCGTGTGATTTAAGACTAAATGTCGGCGTAAGTTTGGATAAAAAACGCTATAAATAATGGTTAACAAAAGCGTTGTCATCCCGTTTCCCTTATCGAAGGGCCTGACG
Organism: Allophyes oxyacanthae; assembly: GCA_932294325.1. Lineage (NCBI taxonomy): Eukaryota > Metazoa > Arthropoda > Insecta > Lepidoptera > Noctuidae > Allophyes > Allophyes oxyacanthae. The sequence continues at coordinate 11,187,490 of OW028628.1, forward strand.
GTAGCTTTGATGGCCAAACGAGAGGTGTAGAGACGACTTGTTAATTTAATTGCAATAGGTAGGTAATATTTAATCAATTATTATTTTAAACACATCCTTATAAAAATGAATCACGTCTTCAAAATCTTTTCATAACTGAAATATGTTGAAATTAATTATAATTTATAATTTTATGTTTTTATAATTATAATTATTTAGAAAAAAAAAAAAAGGATGCATTCAATTTTTTTTTAAAATATCGAAGAACCTACTCAAAAAAAAAATACGTATGCGACGAACATAGTACCTCCTCCTTTTTGGAAGTCGGTAAAAATATTTGGCTAAGAATGGCTAATGAATAACATACTTTTTTTTTGGAATTTACTTAAATTTTATAAACATACCGAAATGTAAAAACTAAATATGAATGATAGACATCGTTAATAAGTCCCAAATATTCTCAATTGTGTATTTTTCTAAATATGTTAATTTAGAAAACCATCAAAATTAAAATATTGTAAATTAACAAAATTACTTGGATAAGACCTATGAATCACAAGGCCCTAAATTATTTTTGGAATTTGCTTAAAATTTATATACAATCTGAAAGGTAAAAACTAAAAGATGATTTTTAGACATCTTTTAAAAGTGTCAAACATTCACATAATTTTAATTTAAAAAAAACACACATTTCGACTCCATGCCTCCAAGATGTAGATAAACGCTTGTAAGTTTTGTATGGCGCGGTGCGGCGCCATGCCGGGGTGGGCCGACACGTTACTAAACATGTATCTAATAATGAGCCTCAACTTGATTCCGTATCTCATTTTTGGGAGTTAAAAATTCCGGTAGTAACTTTGACTTGCTCTATGGTATTATGATTCTTTTTGAATGTTGGTAGCACTGATTGAGCATAGTATAGACTAAGGTGTCATAGTTTTGCATTTTGTGTCTGTCATAATTCAATCGGTCTACAGTGCCACAAACTTATCTGACCCGGTGACCAAACTTGGAACTAACGTCGCTACGGAACAAAAATGATACCCAAATGTCATTTTTGTAGGGAGATGACATTAGTAAAAGCGACGGCAGCGACGCCCTTACCGGGTTAGATAAGTTTGTGGCACTATAGGGATTTTAATGAAATAATCGTGTAGGATGTTGTAGTCGCTCATCATCAAGCTTATAACCCTCTCATTTGCTAAGCGGTATAATAGTTCCTATTCAAGCAATAGATTCTAAAGATCCAAGTCCGGTAAAAATCGAATCGGTTACAAAAGGCCCGGAAAGGACTAGCAGTCCTGTCACCTGTCAAGGTGGCAGGACCGCCAGTCCTTTTCTTGGCTTCTACTAACCATTTAGATTTTTTGATTTAGCCGACTTTTACGACTGTAGGTAGGTAATGTTTGACTTTTGCGACTTGCATTTTTTATTAACTTGCAAAGTTAATTATTAGAAGCTTATTATTTTTTAAACTTAAATCAATGTGTGCTGGGGTTCTTAACCAATGATTAAATTGGTAAACTTAGTTATTAAAAATAAGTCTTCTAACATAGTTTGAGTCAAATTCTGTTACTACCCTTTATTAGTCATAGTTAGTTACTTGAATTAAAGAATATAATCATAATAATATTCCAGAACGTCTCAATCGACTTAAAATAATACTGATCAAATACAATCACTCGAAACCGAACCCCAGTCACTTGGATTTCTTCTTACCTATACTCTAAAATAACTGCAAAGATAAGTAAAGCTTTAATTACGAGAACTTAATTAATATGAGCAGCGGCGACCGCACCGGACGGACTACACAAAAACATTTGCACCTGCAACGATCTGGGATGTTGGGTATTGGTGTTGGGTAAACAGCTTGGCCAAATGTTGGTCGGACGACTTGGGATGTGCAGCAGTTTACCTGAACCCAACGTTGGTGAAACAATTTTATTTGGGTGTAAATTTTTATGTTTATTAAGTATGAAAATGTAAAACAACTTTGGTAGGTATTTAATTCGTGTATTTGAAGGATTTGGCTTTTTATTTAGGTGGTACTTTTGTTAAACTGAAGCTAAAACCAAAGCCGTAGCTTGGGGGTCCAAACCAACCCCCTGAAACCTCGATTGTGACCGAATGATGTCTCCCATGACTCACATTCGCCCATACTTGTGACACTACCTGTGTCAACGGCTACACCAACGTACTTCTAACTAAAAACCATGGAAGAGTAGCGACTCACTGGATTGGCCTTGATGAGCTTGCATCGTGATGTTAAGGTCAATCCTGACACGGTTGTCCAGCGCTTTATCTCCCAAGATAAGTTCCGTCGAGTAGCATTCAACAATAATTTTTCTTTTTTAAGTTTTAGTTAATAAAACAGTTTTTAACAAGTTGTTTCTAATTGCCTTATTTGTTCAAGGGCATCGAACCAACGCCTCGATTCTCAGCGAACTGAAAATCACCACCAGGCTCTCCACAACATGTCTCCGCAGGGTGCTCGAATTCTTCGGGCACATTGCAAGGAAACGTGGTGATAATTTGGAGAAGATGCTCATGACGGGCAAGGTTGAAGGGAAAAGACCCAGGGGGCGGAGCCCAATGCGTTCGACTGACCAGATCCGCTCGACACTCGACTCCAGTGTGAGCGACGCCATTCATGTGCAGGAAACAGGGCAAAATGGCGGAGTATAGTCCAGAAGAAGGTGATCATACATAGAGGTCACGACCCTCATCAGTGAGTAAAACGACTCATGGAGGAGGAGGAGGTTCAAGGTTCTACCTCTCCGAACTAAATTCCTGTCCTTGAGCGTAGCCTTTATCAAACTACTCATATTTGGGGTCATTTCCAGTCGCTGATAACAGTATTTCAAATCATATTCTACTCCATTATCTGAAACCTGATGTTTTATCCCATTACGATCCACATACCTATTCAAGCAGTGTTTTAACATCGACTGTGTCTTTACTAAATCTTTCGCTGGTCAGACCTTGCTTATTTTGTTCTTAATTCTTGTTATTTAATCTTCTAAAAATGTACTGTCCATAATAAACTTAAACATCTGACGACATATTTTTATCAACCGTCAACTCTTTCCATCTTACACACCCGATTGCATTTTTGCCTACCCCGTATTATATCCGACAGTCTACTCAACGAGCAACGAAAAACATGCAATTAAACAAGATCCGATTCAAAACATCAATAAATAATAACGCGTCACCGCTCATTTTTTGTCCCACAAAAAATACACACTAAGACAAAACGCGGTCCTTTGATCCGCGTCCTCGACAAGTGACGATTAGTCGCAGGCGCTACAAAAAGTCGATGTCATGTCGCACTGTCGCGAAGGCGTTTTCAATAGATCGGTGATAACAAATGAGTAATGATACATTTGAAACGCGTCTTATTCGTCCCTTTCAAAAATTTTTGTTTATGGTACCAATAAGTATGTTATGATAATATTTTAGGATAATACATTATTTGTTTCAAAACTAATGATAGTGATAAGTTAAATGATAAGACTTAAAGTGCTGTTTAAATCTACTAAATCTTTGATTTATATTATTGACGAGTTATCTTGAATCCTAAATAAAAAGGAAAATGCTTAACAAGGTTTACAATATATCTACGAAATCTTGCAGTGCATATTAAAAACTCACTAATCGACCAACCAATAAACCAAATACGTGACAAAATTATCAAAAACCATTTTAGCGTTTCGAACTAATTCAAATAATCGACTTACTTTCCAATCGAATCGACTAAACTAAATCACGCACAACACTAACAGAGGAACGTAACAATTATGAGGCAATTAATTAGAAGGAGCAATTAGCCAAAGTCACACATTCTCCGATCTATTTACGTGAGTGGATTACTTAAAAACTTATGGTGAGAACCAAGGAACGACGTGACAGTTTTACGAATTTGAGACATGTATTACGCCTTGATGGGACAACTTGACATTATTAGAGTACTCGCGAGATTTGTGAATTTGTTAAAAAAACAAATAGGATGTCTATGGTAGGTATAGCATTAATGAACGTGGGGACAATGACTCCGTTAAAACGGATTTTGTTTTCGTTTGTGAACCAGGTGGATAGACGTCTAAATTATGTAACGTTTGTAGCACATTCAAGAAACAGTTGTTTGAAATTCGAATGCAAATTCTCACGGAATAATCATGTGAATCTTTGTCACTTACATATTCTAATCATAAACACTTCTAGCTTTACAAAAACATTGATTTATATCTTCTATGGCCGAAAAACTTCACTATTAATATAATTGCGGCTATATTTCACTTTTCAAAATTAGTTGAATTACAAATTACCTACTATGACATAATCAAAAATGCCAAACATTATGAAATAAAATTTCGAACGCGCCAAAAAACTCAAACGTCATAGTTTCACAGAATTAGCGCAAAATAAAGAAATAAAAAATCGCGTCGCGAGCCACAATCGAAAAAAAATAAAAGCTAAGATGGCGGCTTGCTTACGACGAAATGTCGGGAATGTGTCCACGTGGAGCCGAATTCAGGGCCGAATGTAAACGCTCCCGTTCTATATGCTTTATTTTGGATGTCTCCCATTTGTTATACATAATACATGTAGGGACCGTATCGCGGGATCGCGACTGTCAGAGAATTTTCGTCGGCGCCATCCAGCCCGCCGCGAATACAGGCTGATGTTGTTTGGGGTACAACAATAATGGCGTGCGAGAGCAAAATAAAAAGGAAATAAATCGAGAGAAAAAGAAATGTTAAAACAAGTTATTCTTGTATTTACTTGTGTATTTTATAAATTACAGCAATGTAATTTTATAAATGAAAAGTTAAGTAAATAGTGATTGAATAAAAAAACTAAAGTAACGTAGGTAAAAATTTCATTTTAGCACTTCTTATTTCTAAATCATGACGTCATAGTGAGGATGGCTAGGGTATGCCATAGCAAGACTGCGTAAGTACCACTCCAATCAAAAAACAAAACACAACATCAAAATTTTACCAATACAATAAAAACTATATTAACAAAAATTCATCCCAAGTTTTTGTAGTATTTCTACAAGTTTTTCAATCTCAAAACTTCATCCCACATTTGGTACCATCCTCTATGGTCCAGTAGAGGATCGAACTGAGAAAGAACGCGGCGCGACATGAACTTATGAGTTACAAGTCGCCACGACTTTTTGTAGTGCGCCGAACGCGGAAAATTAGCTTTGAGAACAAATACGCGCCTTTAGAGACGGTCGTTTTAAGGGGTATCAAGGAGTATGGTGGTACATATTTTTGGTGCGGTTTGGAAACCAACCACAACTCCTAGACAGTGAAATACTACCAGATTTTAATTGGTTTTTAATGGTATAAATCCGCAACAAACAATGACCATCGCCAAGAACAGCATAATCTTATACTTGAATGAATATGATACAATTTTGTAAAAAGGATTATCAACAGAGCAGCCGATTCGACCGCAGCTCTACAATTGAAAATCTTTTGTGTATATACCATTGAGAATTACGTAGCTTGAATAATTAACTTGATACTTTGAGTCTATAGGTACATACTATACAATTATAAGAATTTAATCTCCAAAACAATTACCTTATTTTTCCTTACTATTTAATAATTTATGTACACACATGAAAAATAACACAGAAATCATTAAATAAGAGAACAAAGTACAAAGGTACTGCTTATTTCACTAAAGAAATGATATCAAATATAAAAAACATGATACGTTATTCCATATACGGCCTATCCACTACGTCACTATTTAAACCATCGCGTCTTCTGTATTCAAAACTGACTAACTACAAACAATAAATTTTAAGCCGAAAACCAAAAAACAATAAATACATTCGATTTTTTTTCTAGAAATCCTTGAGTTTCTGCTAATTTTTAAAATCGGTTCCGTTTCTTACAATTTGTTGCAAAATGAATAATTCCAGGTAAACCTTGGAGATGGGAAACTGTGGGACTGACGTGAATACAAATGGACCAGGTAGTGTTTGGAAAAATACGCAAAAAACGAAAAAAACGTGCTAATGTAGTTCAGTCACGCATCACATGTGGTGATGATGGAAAATTAGCAAGACCAACAGGACTAGCAAGCCAAAAAACTAGAAAACCGGCTCAAAACCATCTCTTTACCGTTTTCCTTCTCTATTTTTCATTTTGTCTTCTGCTGGGGAGACAAAGGGAGGAAAAAACGGAATTGTCCACGGAAAAGTCGGAGACAAAACCATCTCTTTACCGATTTCTTACTTGATTTTTCGTTTTGTCTTCTGTTAAGGAGACAAAGGGCGGACAAAACAGGTGTGTCCACGGAAATGTCGGGGCAAAACCATCACTTTACCGTATTCCCTCTCTATTTTTCGTTTTGTCTTCTGCCGAGGAGACAAAGGGCGGAGAAAACGGAATATTCCACGGAAAAGTCGGGGAAAAAACCATCTCTTTACCGTTTTCTCTCTCGATTTTTCGTTTTGTCTTCTATCAAAGACACAAAGGGTGGAGAAAACAGGTTTGTCCACCCGCCGTGCTATCCCTGCAGGGTGATGAAGCTAATATATTTGCTTACATAATGCTATTATTGGTCGTCCTTATTATTGTTGTCGCGAAAAAAATCCGCTGTTTCATACATTTAGTCGTGTAATTAATATTGAATTATTTGTATGGAACAGCTGATTTTAATTCGCCGTTTCAGGGTTTGTTCTACAGTAAAAATTGTTTATGAGTACTACCACCGCTTAAAGCATTTAATGATTTACAAATAACTGTATAGCTGCAAATGAGCGTATACTTCAAACAACTTACTTACTCGCTAAAACTCACTGTTATTTTAAAAACTTTAACCCGTTTTACTCCAAATAACGTGTTTATAAAGTTATAATTTGGCACTAATCGAAACTTTTTTAACCTGTAAGATATATTGCCTTGTAATATGTACTGTTTTAGTCTGCTTAAGAATTCAGTTTTGTTTCTTTTGACTTCCAAACAAAAGTACTTTAAAGCACCTGTTCTTCAAAAAGCTTAACCTTCAAAAACTTAAGTGGACAATAAAATACAATAAATTGAGTTTTCAACTTCAGAAGTGGCATCGAACACAAAATTGGCACATACAAGTGCTGGCAATCGTTTTTATTCGGGAGCGATCGGGTTTATTCGTAATACGGAGTCAGTTATATGCACGCGATCCCAATGATTTGTGACCATAGAGGTTACAGTAATGACATTAAAGCAGATGTTTCGCTTGTTTTAAGTTTATGACCTACAACGAAGACGAAGCCAGACGAAGTAACAATGGATAATGATGACGCATTCTACTTCGGAAGATACTCAGCGTTTTAAGCTTACCACTAGCTGGTCATTCCCCGATCTCACATACTAATTAGCATACAAATCAAACAATGCTTAAATTTTGAAATCTGGCTAGCAAAGTTTATTTTTACTAGATGTAAAATTCAAGATAGCTCTTTAGACTTACTAAAACTAGTTATTGTTGTTGCTTTTTGATGATTTCCTGCTAAACAACAAGATATCCTAACGGACCTTGTTAGTTTAGCTCGTTGGCTAATAGTTAAGAGAGACTCTTAACAATTTCTGTGAAATTCTCAAAACAACAAAGATCTACTGGAATCGTTGAGGTGTTTTGAATATTACACAGAGTTTATTGATTGATGGCGCTTCTTAGAGCAAAATTTCGCGAAAATTATGTACCTATACGACCTTAATCGTGTCCAAAAATCATGGCCTAGTTTACCAGAATATCCTTAAACTTAACTACAATATGTTATGTTAAAAGGCAGCTAAAATATTTACTCAATTGTTCTCCAATTCCCGGATCAACAGAAAAACTCAATTAAAATTACTAATACAAATCCCTCGTAACACGACAATCGCATCAAAATCAAGCTACCCGTTTCCTAGATACCGACACGCAAATATACATACTAATACATACATAAATTTACTTCTAAATAGGCTGAAAAGACAAATTTTTCTCACAATAAACACTCATATGCATTTCAAATGTGCCACATTTGCATCGAGTTGTCTTTATTTTATTTTTTATATGCTTTTTTATGCTACTTAATATGCACCGAATACAAGGGCGCCTGGTTAAGTTTGTAATTTATTTAATTGTGTTGAAAGTATGAAAAGTTGGGAGCTTATAAGCATTTGAGTGTTAGTTTTTTTTAATAGGCAAGGGTGTGTGGTTTAGCCAATGGCAACATTGTATCCTAATGTTGTAGGGGGAATAGCTTTACTATTTACTGTGTAGATTTGTATCGTTTCAATATGGGACCAAAAGCTGCCCTTTTCACTGATGGATCAGAATGTGAAATAATAGGTGTTTTTCATATTACTAATAATTCAGGCTCATAATCATTATTATAGATTTTTCTCAATTCTGTCGAGCTAAGCTTCCAGTGTCTAGTAGGTACTTAATTCTTTATTATCTATGTCTATCATTTTAGTGTGTCTTGTTTTTTGTGGCAAATAAATAATGTTTCTTTCTTTCCTTAGTATTTCACATGGAACGATTGCCTTTAATTGATATCGAGAATTAAACAAATGAAATCATCTATCTAGCTTCGGAGTTGGCTTCCAATTTAACCAGTATTAATGGAAGTTACTGGTACCCGAGACAAACGAAATACCGGTGTAGGTACTAATTCAAGACTACCATTAATTTTAGATTTTATTTGCATCAACAAAGTGACATCTTCACGGCAGCCGACATCCGGGTCGGCACAATTGTTCTAAAGTAATTCTCATCACGAATACTTAATGTCCCTCAATCGACGCCTCGTCCATCTCACCCGGTTATTTCGGACATCACCCGAATCGCACATTTACGTGGTGAGACTGCATAATGCTGGTTAGTTTCGGCTTCCTGGTTATTAGGAATTGTTATTAGTTCTCGGAGACTAGGAGTCTGGCGGCGCCGTGATTTATTTTAGTAGTTTTAGAGTCGTCGATGTGAATTATTGTTAAATTATGGATTACATTGGAAGTGTTGTTTGATGTGTGTAGTTTATGAGTTGTTCACGTGTTTTTAAGCCCCGACAAATAAGAGTGTATCTGTCTGTGTCATCGTAGCTCAAAAACGGATGGACCGATTTTAATGCAGTTTTTTCTAACTGAAAGCTAGTTTAATCGGGTATCATCTTAGCTATGTTTCATGAAAATCTGTTCAGCCGTTCAAAAGTTATAGCTCTTTTTCTAGTTGGAGTCGGCGGGTTTTGACGGTTAGGTTATTAGAATTATATTTTGTACACCGTAGGCTTCTTTATGATAGCTGATGCGACCGTTTGAGATTTTGGTAATATCTGTAGAGCTAGCGCGACAAAAAAGAGGAGAGAGATTTGGGACAAAACAATCTCTTTACACTTTTCTCCTCTCGATTTTTCGTTTTGTCTTCCATCAAGGAGACAAATGATGGAGAAAACGAGTGTGTTTATTGAGAAATAAAAGATGTAAGTGTCCCTGATCTGCCTTTTGGCAATTACGAAATAGATAATCCAACAACATTCCGTAGATCTGCCCATGCAAATATTATATCAGCGACAGACATAGTCAAATTTCTAAAGAAGATTTACCAGCATCCCAAAATTGCATCATACGCCTGGCTATAAAATTTTAAGGATAATCTGACCTCTCATTGAAGGGAAAGTCTATATAATGCTAGGTTAGCTTATACTGGAAATGTATAGCTTGATATGTTGCCTTTGGTACACTGGAGGTAGGTACAACGTCATCTAGGTACACAACCCTGAGCTATTTGCCCCACTCATCAGTCAGCTCACGTCCGTCACACTCAGTTGCAGCTGAGGTTAGATACCGTACAGACTGATGTTTATTTGAAGCAACCCTGACATTAGAGTAGGCATGGTCTTTAGGTACAGATGTTTATTTGAGGCAGCCCTGAAGATTGAAACGTTTGTTCATGGTTTTTGCCTATGTGGAATGAGTAGGAGACTTAATGAGGTCAAGTTTAATCCGAAATCGCTGATGGCTTTGGTAGTAATCAACCATGTTGTTATTAGAAGGAAGTCTGTCTGTTTCTTAAGTCTTTTTGATTTACCTAAGCTTTACTTCTGTGCCCCTGTGTAGAAGACTTAACAATGAGATCAATAATGAATCTTGCCATCGATAACGCAGAATTTCATCTCTATTACTCAGTCAGTGCGAGTAGGTGTTGTCTTTTATAATGACTAAATACCAGCTGGAGGCACTGGACACGATAGAAAGACTAGGCTTGCAGCCAAAACCAACTAGCCAGGCTGAAGATGACTAGGTATAGCCAGTATATTATAACGATTTAATGATAGGTTAACAACCCTCTACATAACCTTGATTGTTGAACTCGGAGAAGATAAGGTAATAACTTCTCCCATACCCTAGGAATTAGGTTCAAAATTATATGTACTCGCTCCGTATAGGCATGCGTACTATGCGTAGGCCTTCCTTACATTGTAGGTATAAAAAAGCGCCGACATCAAATAAGTGAAACATCTATAATTATAGCAACTAACATAATCTATGATGCAATTTTGAATGAATCTTATAGGTGTTGAGGTAAGTAGGTCTGAGAAGGGTAACGAAAGAGAAGTAGGTACTTTAGGTAAGTAGGTAGTATACATTGTTATTCCTAACCTGAATGACCATGAAATATAATTTAACGGTGCTAAATCAATAAATAAATAAACCCTAAAATGTTGATCCTTGTCATAAAATGCCAAAACAAAACTAAATTCAAACAAGATCTTTGCTTTGTTGATGTTTCTCAGAAACAATAATAAGATAATTTGGTATAATGAATTAATGACCGCACATTATGTGTAGGTGGATAAAGTCTGAAATCTTATTAATAATATGCTAAAATGAAAAGCTGATTAGGTGACTAACACGTCGAGGTCCCCAAAATAGGGTGGAGTTACACGATTGCTGATGCATGCGTCCCGTCTCTGAGGACCAAATCTGCCATGAGATTGGCACTTTCTTCGGCAAGCTAGTCCAGAGGCCCAATTCTCGTAATTAAAAATGTTCAAAATATAGTTCGGATCTCATTCCGATCTACTATCAATGTCATAAATGGTATTCTCCTACCCTCACAAACAATGTCAAACGTGACATTATATTGTAATGAGATCGAAAGTTGAATAAAAGGCAAATCGGTATTCTGCTAACATTTTGAACTGACACAGATAATAAAATTGACACTCTCGTCTATACACAAACGTCAAAAATGAGATTGAAATGAGTTTGTAAGAAGATTGAATCCAAATCATACTGGAATCGGACTGAACTTTAAGAGGAGTAGAATACATGACTTTTTGTCAATTCAAATTATAATCTCAGTTCGGTCAACTTTCAGTCATATTATAAATTAATTACGAGAATTGGGCTTCTGATGTGGACCTAGATTGGAAGTACCTACTTACTCACAGTGGCGTGCACAGACATTTCTTAGAGGGTAGGCAAAAACAACATAATGTTGTATTGTCAAGTTAGGTAAATGATGATTGTGATTGGCCACCTCATCCTAAGACTTACATTAACTGATATTACAGACATATTAATGTTTGTATTAGGGACCATCATGTTATGGGGGGGGGGGGGGGGGTAGACGAAGTGTGACATTATGTGACAAGGGGTGGGAGGGGTCCTAAGTTTCGGACCGTCACATTTCAAAATGATATTAAAAAATAATTTAAATGGAAATAAAACTAATTTCGGAACTGCTGTTTTAATTTAATAATTTCGAGATGTAAAATTTCAAAATATGTGACGTCACACTAGGGAGGGGTCTCACAAATGTGATCAACTGTGGCAAGGACAGGGGAGGGGTCAAAAAAATCACGAAATTAGTGTGACGTATTTTATGGATGACCTACTAATTTTTTTAAGGTAGGCAGTTTCTTTTTTCTCTATAGAGTGCACTCCACTGTCATTTGGCAAACATTGGTGATTGCAGGAATAAACAGCAGTATGTTATTATTAGCACAAATGAAGCAACACGGTTCCAACTTCCTCCCGAAGACAAACCATCTATTCACTAACCATAGACCAAAGTTCACCACAGACTATAAACATCAAGACTGACTCAGTGCTTATCTCCATAAATAAATCATGCAACTTTACGGCACTTTAAGTGGCATTATCTCAACTGATTAGGATACAAAGATTCTTCTTCGCAGATCATGAAAGGACCCATTTATGTGACCTTAGGTCGCCAGATAGTCGAGAAAGAGCTCGATTGATAAATTTATATGAGGTTTCAAAGGTCACAGCGTCAAATCGTAGAGATAGAGGATTTTTTAAAGTTACACAAGGAGAATTGTTTGTTTAAACTTGCTTGGCGGTTTTGATACTTAATGAAGTTTTTTATTAATTAATTTCCTGGCTGTCATTGTTTTTTTTATCTTCACTTTAGCAATGAATAGGCCGCTATACCTCTGAGTGAGTGTCGTAAGCAGCGGTTTCGGTCAGTATTCGTGATCTCAACTTGAGCACGGATTTAAGTCAGATTGTCATTTCATTGAAATACGTCACAAAAACGCTACTTAAATAGACATCAATATCCTCGGATCGTTCTAAAAAATATTTATTGGAATAACCGTTCAAAAACCGGACTCCAACTAGAAAAAGAGCTGTATCTTTTGAACGGCTGAACAGATTTTCATGAAACATAGCTAAGATAAAACCCGATTAAACAAGCTTTCAATTTAAAAAAACTGCATTGAAATCGGTCCATCCATTTTGGAGCTACGATGCCACATACAGATACACACTGCAAACTTATAATAGCACCCCTTTTTTGATAGGGGTTAAAAATAAGATCAAAGTCAGAATATCTAAGGGTTACGGGAGTCAGAAGACACGACGCTCTCCGTCAATTCAACACCGACTTACATTTGATAATGAACACGAAATTTCGAATTTGGAACCAAAGCAAAAAATTGTTTTCTATAAAAAAATAAATTGAAATTATAAAAATAAAAATTGTTTGTTGGTAGAAAACTCAAATTTGGGTTAAGCTCGCCTGTGTCCATCTCGATTGTATTGGTTTTATTATCTCATTTCGTGTACAATAAAGAATTAAAAATTGTTTAGCCTCTTAAAAGATAATGCACTCTTCAACAAAGTTACGCAATTATTACGAACATTTAAGGAGAGGTCTCGACGGAGTCAATTTCCACCCTTCATAGGTACCTACGTAAAGTGCCCAAATTTGGGACACCCTCGGAAAGGAACGACTTAGCCTGAACTCCCTTCTTTTTACACTTTTTTGAGCATTGTCGGGTAATTTGCCGGTATAATTTACACGAGATGAGTATTTAACAATAAGCTTTAACACTGAGTGTTTCTGAAAGAATGTTTCAATTGGTTTTGGTTTCCTACAATCAGCGGGTCTACCGCGTCACTAAAATGATAACGAACATGCGATTACAGTAATCGCAAGTGATATGCTGTTATTCATTCAAGAGTTCCATTGTCTATCTCCGAAGGTCTTCATCAGATCTTCACCAAATTAAAATAGGACCACCCATTCAAACAAAAAAAGAATTTTCTAAACGGTCTGCAATTGGCAGAGGAATCGCGTAATAAACATACAAAAAAAAACATACAGTCGAATTGAGAACCTCCTCCTTTTTTTGAAGTCGGTTTAAATCAACTCAATGTTATATCGTCAAGTTAAATTATGTATGTGATTGGATAATAACGTTTCTATTACCCATTACTTCATTTATTAGGGTCTAGTGTCCTTTTGTTTTTAACCGACTTCAAAAAAATGGAGGGGGTTCTCAATTCGACGCGTATGTTTTTTTTTTTTTAAGGTGCGCCACTCGTGTAATGTTGCAAAATAACAATAAAATCTGCAGCGACAAAATGCGAAACATTGATTTATTCAGTCCCAGATAATTTAAACCTAAGAAGTAAAATAAAATCTTTATGTGCCGACTCCATTAGCACAGAACTTTTATAGATACGCGTAGGTCACTAATTAGCTCTCGTAAAAATAAAGGGGGCTCGTCAATCAATGGTGAGGGTGACTGAGTAATGGCGACAGAGACAAGGACATGAGATGCAATTTAAAAGAATACCTGACATTCCACTGTTTAAGCGGTCGTAATTAAAAGTTTAAGAAAAAAGTGTGATTTATTTATTTCATAATTATTATTATACAGGGTGTCCCGAAAATCAACGTCAAGGGTGATAGGTGATAGATAAGAAAATTAAAAAATCTTTGACGTAGTAACTTTTAAAATTACAGACATTAAAAAATATCGAGAATATGCACACCACCATGCTGACTGTCTAGGTAAGTAACTAGCACTTTTATTATTAGTGAAAAAATCTACATAACGCGTAGCAAGTATCGTCCAATGTGTACTGGCCTGGCGAAGAAATAAATAAAAATAATTTATTTGAATGCAAAATTTTGACACCACATTGTATAAAAAGAAAATAAAAAAAACAACAATAAAAAAATAAAATAAGAAAGTATAATTATAACATAGATTAATTATATAACTCATGTAGGTATTATTATGCCACAATCGTGTGAGCCTCACAGCTGCACCAAAAAGGTTCAGTTCAGCAGCCAGACATCAATGCCCGCCGCTGTTTTTCAACTGAACCCATGAATGAACCAAACTGGCTGTTATATTAACTAGTGCGTTAATAATCCATAATTTAGATTATTCATGATTCTAATTATAACCAATAAGCATTTGTCTCAATAGCAAAGACGGCGCCGCGGCTTAAACAGGTATTTGAGTATAATAAAGTTATCGCAACAAAATAAAATACAGAAGGTTCACTCTCAACAAAGCTCAATAAAAACTTCCACATATTCAGACAAGGACAAACTTTTAATAAAGAAATGTCAGTCGAAATAATTTTGATTAAAAGTTCTAATTAAGTGCTAATTAAGCTTGTGCTTGAATTTTATTTTTATAATAATATATGGTTGGAAAAACGCACACACATTTCTACGACAAACGAATGGACAGATAGAAACATGATTATTTATTTAGATAAGAGAGAAACTCTATTAACCGTGGCCAACCAAAAAATCACTTTGCAATCTGTGCGGCTGGATTTAGTTCGAAACGGTTTTATTTAATGTTCCTTATAAGTACCATAGAGTTTCTATTCGGGTCTTGTTAGAGGTGAGCCTTCTGTAACATTATTATTCTGTGGCGATACTTGCAGATCAAATAAACCATTCAGTCTTAACGATACCAATAAAACTTAATGTTTTTAACTATGGCACCAAAACAGGAGACTCTAGGCAAAAACTGGGAAGAACCATGAATTTTTATATTCATATTAAATGAGGAACAACTTTTTAGATTATTTATTTAGTTTTTACTTTCTGTTATTGCTGAGAAAAATATCTTAGATATTTCGTAACTAACCCTCTTAATACTAATAAACGATCAATAAACTTTATTCAACTCAACTAGCAGCTCCAAGAATATTGCCATCTCTATTAACTGACATAGAAATGAAAAGGACAGGTAGAATTTAATCGGTGTTTAAAAATGTTAAGCTTTCATTAGGTAATACCTATTTAAATAGGATTTTTTTATAGTGGAAATTATGTACCTACGTATTTTTATTGATTATTTTTAAGGGACCTATTTTTGAAATATTTTTACTAAATTAAAGAGTTGTTCCATATTTGGTACAAGAATATTTATGACCAGTAGTGGACGAATTAAGACTGAATTATTAGAGCAAGACAGCCACAATAGTGTTGAATTTGATAGTCTACTTCCCTCAAGTCAGTCCATGCGTTAAGCAATGGGCAAACTTTTGTTCTGAGCCACGGTTTAGATCTATATGACTCAATTAGAATAGAATAGAAATAAATAGAATAGAATAGAAAATATTTATTCGATAAAGGACACATCGTCAGTACAGAAATAAAATAAAATAAAATTTAAACACAGAGATCAGAAAGAAACAAAAATAATAATAAGAAATAATAACAAACAAACACGGATAAATAATATAATAAAGTTGATTTTACTGCACCGACGAGCACGCCCATATCGAAAGGGTTGCCAGCTCAGCATTTGCTGGGTGTGGAACACCCAGCGCTGGTTTTCAGTTGTATATTTTAACCCAATTTTTTTATTTAAGTTTGGTTGATTGAACTACTCACTAGACCAGCGTGCAGCGTGGAGGAGGACTAAGGCGTAACCCTTCTCATTCTGAAAAGAGGCCCGTGCTTAGATGTGGGGATGTGGGACAGTAATGGGTTGGATTTTTTTGAACTACATAGTTCTTAAATATTGAAACATTTCCGTACCTAATATGTGTAGTATAAAACCAAGAATTGTTTATTCGGTTACAAGATCATGTGTCACAAATTTTACGTCCGATGTCATTGAACTTCTCAAGGTTATATGCATTGTAACATTTTCGCAAAGGGAGCGATGATAAATTCATTTAATACAGTAAATATAAGGTGATTGCTCAACAATTTGTATCAGGGAATGCAATAAAAATAACTTTTAGGTTCAGCTGTTATTGTCACGCTCTACTGTTGTTACTTTTTGAATAAATTTGCACAAAATACGATTTTAATATACGACTCTTTGTTTTATGAAGGTTATGTTAGGCAGATCGGTAGCAGTACAATAGGAAACATATTGCTTTATTCTTTTCGTTTTTTTATTAAACTAGTAAGGGCCTGATACATCAGCAGTGACGCGACAAACAATAACTGACCGCTGAATTGCAGAAACATGTTCAGAATTGCATATTCAGACAACTTCCGTTGGCATAGATTCGCGGCTGAAATACTACATTTATTATAAATTAATGTATAAAAATAATAATTATATGCTGGAATAAATAAAATGACATTGCATACCTACAAGTCCTACAACTGAATTAACAGAAATAGAGAGAAAATAAATTGAAACAAAATTGTTTTTTTTTTTTTAAACATTGCCCCTGGCTAGTATTTCTCCTGTATCGAGGGTACAGTTTACAAACATACATGGCACATGCACACACAACCAGACCCGAAACAACTATCTGTAGATCATACAAATATTTGTTCCGTGCGAGGATCGAACCCGCGGCACGTAGCGCAGAAGGCTAATCGCTTAGCCACTGCGCCAACCGTGTCGACATATGGGACTTATAATACTAATATGGGACTTATAACTACACCTCGATCGACCCCTTTGGGGAAAAAAGCGCGATGTTACATAAGTAGCTTAAATTCGTAACTTGCGCAACAAAGTTTGCAAACTTGGAAGCTTCAACTTAAAACGAGTAAGTGATATGTAAGTAAAAAGCGTAATTAAGTGGGTTAAGATTTGATCGTGTATCTCAGTGTTTAGGCATTCGATGGATGTCGCAGGATGTTCCGGCCAGGTTTTGTTAGATTTTTGTCTTTTAGGCATATTTACTTTGTTAGAAAGAATATGAGGAGGAAATGAATTGCTGCTATTCTAGTTAAAATAATACAATGATCGTATTGCATCGCATGATATAATAATTATGCAGATATTAAATATTTAAGTAATGTAGGTCAACTGATTATGACTGTAATTAAACAAAATATTTTAAGTGAATGTTTCATGCAATTATAATTATGTATTAATAATGTTATTTAGCGAATTAATCCTTGAAATCACACGTGGGTAATATCAGAATATAATTTTAAACAAAATCATTTTATAATCAATTATTTTCACCGTCAGTTTCATATTAATACTATATTTTGACTTTTACAATTCATTTTGACGTTTAGAAACGTCAAAATACTGCAAATATAATTTAATACTTAGGGCCATTTTCACCGACAATATAACAGATGTTTAGAATGAAATCGGTTGATTACCTATACAAAAAATCATATTTAAACGGCTGATTTGCCTCTAATCGTCTCTTTATGTTGTCGGTGAACTTAGGCCTTAGTGTGTACTGCTTTATACGTATCGAGGGCCAAGCACGAATGTTTTTGACACATCGTAACGTTAACATTTTAATCATATTTTGAATAAAAAATTGACGTTTAATCCATAATATTTTTTGAAAATACATACATTCGTTATTTTACATTTTCATGGAACAAGTATGTACGTTACGTAAACTTTAAAGAATGCGATAGATTTATTGTATTTTTAACATTTTGTTTAATTGAATCTCGTATTACACTTCGCACTTGAAGTTTATTTAGATTAATGCTAAGAATACGAGATTCAAGTAGGTAAAAAATTGCGATTTGCGAGATATTGGAGTCGAAAAAACACTCGAAGTGCACATTCCATTTCGAGATAATCTCGCAGGAAACGAGAATTGGCTAAATTGGTCCTAAATATCTTCAATTACCAATGATTTGCGACAAATATGATAAGTACAGAGTTAAATATCTATTAATGCAGGATATTTCCGGGCCTGTAATTAAGAGAAGAGGCTCGGTGTCATCGCGTCCCCTCATCGCGGTTTGGGTTCCCTTTCCGCAAGATAGAGGGACCAGGCGTCTTGGAGAAACATCGGACAAGAAAATGACTTCATTTTTAGGTAATTTTTAAAATGCTTTTATTAGCTTCACCTGTAACTACCTAACTATTTAACTATATAAAAAAACCTTGGAAGTTATATTTGACCCACTTCCCGGTTTCCGATTGAGCTGAAATTTTTCATACACGTTTAGTTTGGATGACAAAAGCGTTTTCTTTAGTTTTTTTTAAACTATAATATTTATTATATTATTATTATTTAGCCAGCTTAATAACTGTGTAATTTATTTTATTCTGTCATGTAGACATGAGCTCGCTCACATTGACGATATAAGCTCATGCTTCCTAAGAGGTGATAGGAGTTTAGGTGCTTTTCCACCGACGAAGCCAGGCGAGGATTGGATGGGAGAGAATTGAAATTGAAAAACTAAATAAATTATGTTTAAGGTCCTTGCTATCGAGTCCTGTTTTTTGGTATTAAAAAACGAATAGTATAGACACACATCTTCCAGCATTTATTTGATGACGGGATACGGTGAGCTGTAATGACCTACACAAAACATGAGCTCTGTGTATTCACTTTTATAAAATTTCCAGCTAAACAGTGATCTTTCAACACTTTATTATAACTAAAGGTGTGCCCAGTGGTCGAAATTAGACCGTAATTTTAGCTTTCTGCGCTCCTTCTCCATATAAACTTAAACTATGCCAAATCTCACACTCCTCCGTGCGCGCAATATGCTCTATATTTATATAAAAAATATATAGAGCATATTGCGTATATATAAAAATATAAAGAGCATATTTTATATATAGATAAAGTTTTCTCTTCACGTATTGATAATATAGATTAGTGAATTCATTGTCCTGGGTTGTCCCTCAAAATATTGCTGCCTGCTGACCCTACAGACTCCGGGGGCGGGGAGCAGAAACTTTGCCGTTTCACTTATCTGTGCCATTGGGGAATTTTAATGCGAATAATCACATTAAATGTAATTGATTTTCAGAATCCCGAACCTTAGAAGTATCTGGTATAATCAATTAGAAAGAGACATGACATTTGAGAAGTATCGAGATAGTTTGTGATACCAGCAGGTCTAGTACGGCGGGTGGACACACCCGTTTTCTCCATCTTTTGTCTCCTTGACAGAAGACAAAACGATAAAAGGAAAGAGGAAACGGTAGAGACGTTTTTTCTCCGAGATTTTCTCTTTTTTTTGTATTATAGGCTGAAGTGGACCCTGAATGAGGGGGATGAGTTGAAAAGTAAGTTACCATACCTTATTTTTCAACTCATCCCTCTGCTGGTGTTTAGCACAGAGCCTGGTTTATTGGTATCAGCAAAGAATGGACAGTAGGTAGTGCATTACATAGTGCAAACATTCAAGCTGAGGATGGTGAAGTTGAATATAAGTGTAGTTTGAACTTATTTTGACTGATAAACTCAGTCAAAATTAGTTTTGACAAATGACTTCGGTTAAAATTAGTTTTGACTAAGGACTTCGTTCAAAACTAGTTAGGACTAAAAGATATTTGTTAATTATAGAAATTGAGCCAGCTACTCGCCTGCCTCTGCCGCGACACCGCTCGCTTCGCTCTTGAGTTATGTGGTCATAGTACTTAATTCTAACCTAACCAACTAGTTTAGTCTAGACAAAACTATTTTCTTTTGACTGCAGGCTTTAATTATAAGTAGTTTTGAACGATATTTCAGTCAAAACGAGTGAGTGAGTGAGTGTTTCTCATTGTAAGTGAATTATATTATGTTTATGAGAAATAAATGTCTTAAACCATAAACTACATATTTGACCGACGACGTCATAGATCAGAAATAGTTTTGAGTGTTTGTTGCAGTCAAAATTAGTTTTGACCGGCTATTTTCGACTCTGACATATACACATAGATTAATTTTATGTATAAGTCTCTGTTAGACTTTTTATACATAATATCAACTTCGTTAGGATTACTAAACACTACAAGCAGACAAAATCTAGAAACGAGGAACACAAGGAACCAAGGGGGCCAATTCTCGTTTCCTTCGAGATCATTTTTAAATCGAGTTTGTACTTTGAGCGCTATTTCGACTATAAAATCTCGATAATCGCAATTATCATTTAATAATCATTATATTAGAAACATTAATCAGTTAGCCATTCTTTTAAATGTATACGAAACAATCTTATGTCGGTTAATAATTTGACTAAGTACTAGATTTAGTTTGCTAGTGGCTCCGCAAGCATTTTATGTAGGTCAGTGTCATCATAACCTCGTAATTTAATTGCAAGTGTGCTAAAAGAAATTTATTACAATGTCACCTAAAGTTGATAGGCTAACAAATTCCTATTATCTATGCGTCATAGCTACGATAGGTTAACAATTGCATGCGTGTAAATTGTTACGGCGCCATTAATTAATTCCTTACTTAAAATTACATTAATGCGCAGATAAGCTGCGCATTCTACTTTTAAAACTCGATAAGCATATAGAACATTATAGACACCTTTTAAATTTTTAATAAAAATAATGTTATTACCTACACAGATTTTATTATACCAGCTATCTCAAAATTTATATTTTTTACGGAAATTGTTTATCTGTTAATCCCTTAGAGGCGATAAGATAGAAGAAAACTATAAAAAACAATGTTGCCACACGAAGCGTTTCGTGTAAAAAATAGTTCTCACTTTAGCACTACATAAATGACGGTGTTGCCAGCGCTAATGAATATTGACAGCAATTATTAGTAAGACGGGTTCTCATAACAAACGGTTTTAAATATGAATATTACGCAGAAACACGTTTTCATTACATAACATTAGAGTTTAGTATTTTTTTTGTGAGAGTATCGTTAGAAATCATGAATATTGGTGCTGTACAATTTTACACGCTGTTGCTGCTTCGCAAATATAGCCGATTATTATTTATGAATTGATTCGCTTAAGTTTATCTAGTGTTCCTATCTTGTACACTATTATGTACGATTTATGAGTACCAGTGATATAATACCTAGGCTTAGTATAAAAAGAGTAAAATTGGGGCATTTTAACATTCTTTTGGGCATCATAATAATTTCATTTAAATGGATGAACTTCATGATTAATTTGAAACGTAAACTTAATCAAATTACTGAGTAAATATGGCAGTCTCAGTCGGTTTGTGCGCGAATCAAAGTTTAAACGCAGAAATAAAACCAAGCAAAGACGCACTTCATTCAACCTTTTTCTTTTTAAACATTTGACAACGGCGCCTGAAGGCGTCGCTGTCCCCGCAAACGCGTCGCGGCTACTTACCTATTCCCCTTGTACGAAACTTGCGTTTACGAAGCTAGGTAGCATTTACGATTTTTTGGTGGAAACGCTTTGAAGATTTTTTTAAGCAATGGAGCGTAACCGAATCGATAATTTTTTGATAGATCAGTTGAAAGTTAGGGCAAATTTTCCTGTAAAAAAATATTTACTAAGGAACATTTTTATGCAATTTGATAGACAAATATTTACTTATAGAAAAATACTTATTTTCTAAAGCTAAAAGTATGTAATTTTAGTCTCAAACCACACATGTAGAGTGTTTTCAATAAATTTAACCCGTACAATGTCAAACAGTTATCGTAATTGATTTATTCTGCTCGCGTGTTGTCTGCAAATGGAATTACAGTTGAAAGTACAACATACTATCACTTTAAATGGTTATTATATTGTTGGTTGTCGTCGCTCGTAAATGGTGGTCGAAGTGACAGGTTTTTTGCATTGAATTAGTTTAATAGCATCGCAGTGTGGGGTTAATGTCATATGTATTGATGTAGCGATTGTTATTCGTTAGTTATTCTGTTTTTCTTTTAGAGGTAAGTGCAGGTGTTTATGAATGTTTTGTTTAAAGTCTCAAATGTCAGAGAAAATTGTGTTTCTTCTCAATATTCGTAAGAATTTTTTTTTTTTTTTTTTTTTTTATTATTTTCAGAATTGACCACGTCCATATTAGTTTATTATAAATTCTTAATATGGATTGTCCTATGTTCTAAACTTTTTGTAAACCACTTCAATAATAAAAAAAAATCTTTGACGCCAACTAAACGACTTTTAAAAGTAATTAAACCAGTCTGCCCTACACTTTTACCAAAGAAAACAGCCCAGCTCCAGCTCTAAATACTGGATTCAAAGTAAAAACGATGGTTTACTATATTTGGTCGGCAGTGTTAGGGAATGCTGTAAGAAGCAACTCCGGTGGTCGCGCCGTGAAAGCCTTATGACGTTTCCACACTGACGCGGTGCGGTAACCGCGATCTCAGTAAGTACCTACTGAACATTATGTTGTACATTTGTCTCAACAGATATGCAATTTATATATCGTTTGTCGATTCGTGTTATTTCTTCTTATATTCGATGTCGTTTTATGCTTTTTTTTTGTGATGGACATTCTTCATGGCTTTAATTTTTGATGGCACGAATGGAGCAGTGGCTAAGTGATTAGTTTTCTGTGCTATATGCCGCGGTTTCGATCCCAGCACGGAATAAATAATTGTATGGTCTACAGATATTACCCGTGGAAAGTCAGTAGGTTTTTTTTTGTATGTTTGTAAACTGTACCCAGCACGATACAGGGTAAATACAAGGGTATGGCAACGTATTGAAAAAATACAAATTATTGTTTAGTTGTGACTTTTTGAGTGCTTTTCGCTTTGACTAGAGCTGTTGTTGTGCTACGATAAACTTTAAAAGTTTCACACACTAGACTGACACAAATTTTTTTGGGATTTTATTCTATGATGTCGGGTAGATCGTTATCTTTTTCCATAAGGAAAAAATCTTATTCTTGTTCAATTAATCAGGCTTTACGGATATATTGAGATGTGCTATATTAGTCCGACACATCTCATCAAGATCGTCGCTTGTTTTAGAACAATTTGAATTTTATACTGATGAACTTTTTCAGCCGCGTTGTCGCGTCTTGCCGCGTCAACATGTCGCCGTCCTAACCGATAAAAATACAGGTGTGGCATGTTGTGAAACAATTAATTAGGCATCACTTGTACATCACGTTTAGATATCGCTTCTCGCTAACAATTCGTTGCGTGAATCATATAATTGTACGACAATGTTCCGTGCGATGGGAACGAAAGAAAAACGCAAATGTGAGGTGTTTAGCCACCCGTTGTATTGTAGAAGTCTGTTATAATTGATCTGATATAATTGCTGATAGCAGCGATATAACTCACATCAGCTTTCATCGACTATCGACGAAACTAATTACATCATCTGCCTGGCCTGTATCCCAACTACGTTGGGGTCGGCTCCCAGTTTAACCAGATGCGGCTGAGTAACAGTATTTTATACAGAGCGACTGCCATCTGACCTCCGCCACCCAATTACTGGGAGACACGGATACCCTAAAGTTAGACCGGTTGTCAGACTTTTTTTGGGTTGCTGACTCCCGTAACGACTGTCAAAGGTATTCGTATGACAACCGGGACCAACTGCTTAACGTGCTATCCGAGGCACGGAGGGGTCTCGATGTTCGAAGAAATGGTCATCCATCCAGGGACTGACCGCGGCAACCGCAGCTTAACCTCGCTGATCGATTGATCTGCGCGGTAGCTATGTAGCTACGAGCCATCGAAAACTATTTCCAGTTCCGTGCAATTTAGTTGTGAGAACTGGGTGCTTACTACAAGCTCTTAGAGCAGGGCAGCAATTGAACTGCCCAAACATTCCAATATAAGCTGACCTTTCTTTGTACGAAAAGCCTATACAGTGCGAGGTCAACTCATACTGGAAATGTCTGGGCAGTTCAATCTCTGCCCTGCTATAAGAGTTCGTAGTAAGCGGGTGTTTGCGTTTGTTCTGCTAAACGATGTCATAGTAGGAATTAGCGCATAACCCGGCTGATTATGAGGACGTTGAAGAGTTCAAGTTTAATGTATGTTTAAGTAGGTACACTCGTCAATATTTATTTGTAAATCTTCTGACAAATGTAGTAAACTGGAGACTGTCTCATTACCCGTTAATTTATTTAGAAACTTGCCTAGTGATATTATTATTGAATAAATTAACCCTCATTTATTTCTGTAAGGACCTGCAGTGAACTCAGTAGATACCCTTAACCGAATTTTTCTAGACCTGCACCGTAGATATCGTGAAGCCAATAATATAAGAAAAAAGCATAGACTAAGGATATTTTCGCTAAAAAATTGTGCGCTTTTAGATAGCAGTTCACTCTAATGCGCGCGCACGTGGTTTTCATACATTTTTTGCTGTAGAGTTCACTGCTGGACTAAAAATTAAAGAATTAATTTATTAAAAAATTACATCAATAGACAAGTTTTTTGACTCTTCAAAGACAACAGAATTATTTTTTTCACAGAACGCCTTAGCCTGGCCCAGACAAAAAAAAACACTGTTTCGCCCAAAGCCCTTCAGTTCTTTTAAAACTGTACCACAAACGATTCCCCCATCTTACTCAACTAATTAAACTATATAGAGTTGTGATAAGGCGACATTATCGTGTTGTGTTTACATATCAAGTTACGCGGCGCGCCCCCAAGATGGCGGGGCAGTTGAATTACTTCTGTCTCAGTGGTTGACACAGCTGATTATTAAAAACGTAGATCATGATCATGAATGACAAAACTAGAAGTTTTTAAGTAAGTTATTACATATTTTGGAAGTTTTTTTTTTAATCGTTACCTCTTTCTAGGATATCTCCTGTATCGAGGGTACAGTTTACAAACATACATGGCACATGCACAGACCCGGGACACCTATCTATAGATCGTACAATAGCTCCGTGCGGGGATCGAACCAGCGGCACGTAGCATAGAAAGCTAATCGCTTAGTCACTACGCCAACCGTGTAAGTAATAATTACTTTTGGACTACTTGTAATTCTTTGGCTGAGATCTGTAGAGCGTAGTTTACTTAGCTCAGACTTTACTTAAACTTTGCTAAGCTTATTTCTATGCTTATCTTAAACTTTGAGTTGGAATTTATAGTCATAACACGCTGATATTGTGCTGAGCGTACACTAAGACCGACGAAGTCAATAAACAAAGACTTAAAGTCAATAAACAAAGCTAACTCTAAAGTAAAGTCTAAGTATAATAACTTAACTGTCAAAAACCCCCGACTCCAACTAGAAAAAGAGATATAACTTTAGAACTGCTGAACAAATTTTCATGAAACATAGCTAATATGATTCCCGATTCGAGCTTTCAATTAAAAAAACTGCATTGAAATCGGTCCATTCGTTTTGGAGCTACGATGCCACAGACACTAGACTAGACACTACAAACACCTCTCTTTTTTGTCGAGGGTTAAAAAAGAAAAATATTAAGACTGAGATCTATAGATAACATTTTTCAACGTGTTTATTAACAAAGTACACCATCGCTGAAGTGACAATGATCTTATGGATAAACAGGATTGTTTTTTTACGCACAGAATTTTATTATCCTTTATCCTACTGTGAATTATGATGGTAAAAGTAGGTATATCTTATCCTTAAGCAGTGTGTAGGTTAACCTCAACATGTTGAAGAGGAGAGAATCTGTAAGTATACTATTAGGAACCGTGTATTTTATTTTATATTAAAAAAAACTGTAGTCCCTGTTGATTAAAATAATAATTTATTATACAAATATGATGAAAATTTAAACTGCAAGTGACTCTCTTGTATAGTTGACAGAATGTCGCTTAAAACATCCACAACACACAACAATGTACAAGCCTTTCTCCGGTCGATACAAAAATCAATGTTTGTTTTTTGTTCGTTTTCTATGTGTTCTTATATCATTCATCCGATTACGATAATACTTTGGCGAGTTGTGGTGCACGCGGCCGCGAACGTTTCAGATAAACAAAAGAGGCATTGCCAGGCACAGTAAGAAAAATAGTAGGTATTAA
This sequence comes from Allophyes oxyacanthae, assembly GCA_932294325.1. Taxonomy (NCBI): domain Eukaryota; kingdom Metazoa; phylum Arthropoda; class Insecta; order Lepidoptera; family Noctuidae; genus Allophyes; species Allophyes oxyacanthae. The sequence continues at coordinate 11,213,862 of OW028628.1, forward strand.
GAATTTAAGAAACTGTTTTAAACAGCTGATAAAATTAACACATCCAAATAAAAATACTACCAAACAGACATATCTCCAAACTTAATCTATGACAAGCCCTTTAATATCTACACCAAAGTACATAATCGCGTGACAAAGTCCTCGTTATGTGTGGTAATGTGCTATAATTAACACGGCCATATTTCGTCCCACCACGTAGGTACACATAGTTTAATAAATTGCCACTTCTGTGACAGTTGTTGGTTTTAGATTTTTTTGCTGATCTATGATGACTGTGGTAGATAAAATCTGAAAAGTAGGTACAGTCCACTGCATAAGCGGTTGATTCAGAAAACTTATTTTTTAACTTTTATTTTGTTAGAATTTAAAGCGGTGAATAGCCTAGCGGTTGAACGCTTACCATACATGCAGGAGGATCTGAATTCGAAACCCAACCCCGCATGTCTGACTCTTCAAATATATATTTGGATCGCAAATTGATTATCTCTTGCGGTTTAACAGTGAAGGAAAACAATGTGAGGAAACCTGTACCTAAGAGGGCCTCATAAAGTTCTCGATGATGTGTGTAGTCCACCAACCCGCACGACGCCAGCGTGATGGGACTAAGGGTAGCTTGCAGTCGGGCTGATTGCATGCTAATTGCATTCAAACTGCAATTTGCAATTGGAATGTAGTCCACCTGTAAAGTCTCTTTTAGTGATCTAAAGTGGTTCATGTTCACCATTAAACGTATGTTCAAGCTATAATATACATTCAAAGTGTATGAACACAGATATAACACTATTGCTTTCACATTATGTAAATTCCTAATATAATAGATTATAGATAACTTTATACCTATGTTAGGTACTAAGGTAGAATGTTAATAGCTATTGCCAGCTGTCTGTTCCTGACTATGTTGTCTAGTCTGTCCATTTTCAGACCAGCCGGTCTAGTCGAAGGTAGGGTAGCCATATGAAGCATGGTTTTGTGGGACAGTCCGGTTCAGATCCATACGTTTATGTATTTATCAACAGATTAAACAATGTGCATTTGTATTTATTGATGAGAGAACCAAAACTAAATGATTTGTAAACAATTGAATTTTTTTAAGAAAGAGAACTGTCAAGCAACAAGTAGGTAAGTAAATGTGTAAAAAAAAATTATACAAAGTTAAATGTAGGTACCTATATTTCGGAATCCGGTCATGTTAAAAACAAAGAGACGAATCTGAATTTCAAAGTGAAATAATATCCATAACAAATAATAATCAAAATAAGATTAATACAATTACAAAATACCATGCAAATTCATTGTCAATGCAAAATTACAAGCACATAGCATCTTGTGGTCAGGACTGTCCTATTAAAAGCTAACACCTGGCCACTCTAGTCTCGACTAGGGAGATAATTAGTTGCACTAGACTTTAACATCAAAGACTATCGCAAGTTTTTTAAAACAACTTGTTATGCAACTGTCTCACTCACTCCCGATGCGATAACGTATGTCAGAAAGAGAGATCATTCTAAGGAATTGGTTAGATACGTTTTTTTTCGTGTTTTGGGGTGTATTTTTTTTAACCGAGTTCGAAGTTGAAAGGTACAAAGGTATTCATAGCGTCGCTAAAATGGACGTGGAAGACACACCTCTGAAGAACAGTATGGTAACAGCTGGAGACAACCAAAAACCTAAGCTGGCTGAGCTAATGTGCCTACTATTTTTTTCTTAGAGCTACTGTACTGCCGACTATTATTTTTTTAAACATTGCCCTTCTCTATGATTTCTCCTGTATCGAGGATACAGTTTACAAACATACATGTCACATGCACACACAACCAGACCCGAAACAACTATCTGTAGATTATACAAATATTTGTTCCGTGCGGGGATCGAACCCGCGGCACATACTTGTATTGTCTACGCAGCCTGCATCTCTGAATACACCTGCACGAGCCAGTACGACAAAATGGAATGGGAAGAGAAAATAATCGAAGACAAAACCATCTTTTTACCGTTTATAAGTCTTTCAATTTTTCGCTTTGTCTGAACTGTCAAGGAGACAAAAGGTGGAGAAATCCGGTTTGTCCACCCTCCATACTAGTCCTGTGCAGGGCTAGCATGGCGAAAAAGGGAAGAGAAAAATCGGAGACAAAACGATCTCTTTACCGTTTTCTTTCTAATTTTTTCTTTTTGTCTTCTGTCAAGGAGACAATGGTTGGAGAAAACGGGTTTCTCCACAGAAAAATCGGGGACAAAAACATCTATTTACCGTTTACTCTTTCAATTTTTCGCTTTGTGTTCTGTCAAGAAGACGAGGGGTGGAGAAAAGTTGTTCACAGAAAAATCGGAGACATAACCATCTCTTTACCGATTTACTTCTAGATTTTTCGTTTTGTCTTCTATCTAGGAGACAAAAGACGGAGAAATCGGGTTTGTCCACCCGCCCGGGATAGCCCTACTTACTCTGGAGTAAGTTGAATGATTATCCCGTCACTGTCGGTCGTTGAGACGGTGCGAGTTAGTCGATTGGGAAGATAGATGTTTTGGGTAGTTAGATGTTCCAGATGAGGTTGGTCTTTTGAGATGTTGTCCGTTACACCCCGGTACAGTTACCCCGTTTGGTACAACAATAAATAAATCAAACTAGTACATGATAACAAGTAAATGCTGGCGCCTATTTGCCCTGCAAGGGAACTGTATAATTGCTAATATAAACTACAGTAGATGCCTTCAAATTAATAAATCTTAACTTCGATAAATTGCCGATCAATATTATTTGTATTTCGAACTGTAATTGACATGTCGCCATTTTATTCGATCGTTAGTATGCGTTACACAGTATTAATAATAGATGTGTTTATTATTACCAAATATCTGGTTGTGTTGGTACAAATATATGAATGTAAGCTGTATTTACGAATTTTCTTAAATTTATAGTCAATATTCGGAGTAAAAGTAAATGGTTCTATTCACATCAATTTTTTATTAATAGGAACTTAATTTTAGTAAGTACTTGATTATTTTAGCGACAAATGAAATTATGAATCGCTTAAAATTTGAAGTTATTGAATGGTTATTAATTTTGCTTAATCATTGCATTTTGATAATCCTGCTTAAGACCTAATAAAAGCAGAAAAGAAACTTGACACTAAATCATAAACAATTTGTAAGAATTACATGAAAACTTTCACAAAAAATTATAGTGAAGTAGTGAACAAATTATTAAAATTTAAAATTTTACTCTAAACAATTGCACGTAATATAATAGCGAATTTATTCATTACATTTGGCAGTTAAAAATTACATTTGAATTTAGAAAAACTGTATTCAAATAAAGCCTTGCGTAAATCGATAGAGTTGTTAATGAAATTACAGAAATTTATTGGCTAAGCGAAATAATATGATACGTACTCCATAATTTGTTCCAACTACGCTTTTCAAAGTGGGTCTAGTCTTTAATTTAGCCTTGCGTGGATGACCTAGTACATGTTAGTATCAGCTGTGGTTTTACTTGAAATTAAACATTCATTTGCTTTGATAAAGTTAATATGGAATTTTTTCCTTGCAAATTGTACATAGCTACTAGAGAGGGGAAAAGTTTTTTTTCAAAAAAAGAAATTAATTATAATATTGCGTAACCGTTTATACCCGTCGGTAGTGACGCAATAATGTGCGTGCTGTTTATTTATTTGACATTGTAAATAATTATATTGAAAGTACAAATTGTTATCAGCTGTTTAGAAACACAAAGTTGCTCTGTATTTTCCAGTATTGCAAAGGCCATCCTATTGGTCTTTCTTCCCCTTATTTTACATCATCCGGCTAATAACACAGTCATGGTTTTGCAGGAAGCTAGAATGCCGTAACGTATACGTCGGACGGCAATCGCTAATCATGGTTTAAGAAACTGGAGCTCATGAACTTTGATTTCCATTTTAACCGCTGCTAAAATTCTCCTCTGCTAATTTGTACCATGACATCGTTTAAGAGGGCCAAACCGTTCAGTTTAGGAGTGAAGCAAAACTTGAATGGAATTTAAAGTTCAGGTGACGTCGTGGGCTTGCTTAATCACGTTCAGTTTCGTTGAGAAGACTGGCAATAAGCCGAAACACAGTAAAATTATGAAGAACATAATATTTATATATATATAATATAATACACACTACACAATTATTATTCAGTAGTAAAAAAATTATACCAATCGGACCAAGCCAATTGAATCACCCAAACAAACAGACAAAATTATCGTCTTTAGCATACAGTATAGTTCATACTACGGATAAGACAGCGTAGTTAGTATAATGATAGGCTTTGTAATATTTTTCGAATCCTGCGCGGTGATTAAGTGATTATATACGGACCGTGTTCGGAATGTTTAGATCAATTTATGGATAAATTGTTAGTTTTACAATAATTTATTACTTGTCTATAAAATGGTTTTGTTGGCAGGTTAAGTTTAATTCTGTATCAACCTACGATACTTAATCAATCGGGTTACGGATCTATATGTTACAGTTAACTCTAAAATGTCAGTCATGATAGAAGGAACATCTGACTTTAAAATATCTAAGAATTCTAATTTACTCAATACATAATAGATTTCAGTCGAAAGTTCTTAAAAAAAACCAATAAAAATTATAAAACACGTAGGTACTTTGAAAAACATTATACGACATTCTTTTTCTATATCTCTTTCGAAAAAAAATTAAAAATAATAACAAAAAAAAATGTCACTTACAACAAATAGCCTTTCAACCGTCGTATTATTATTGATCAGTCTTTTCAGTTATCCAAAAAAAGCAACATGTAATTTACACCAATGTAAAAACCACGAAGCAAAAAAGAATACAAGTCATCCAATCAAATATTTGTCTATTACATGTCATTTAATAACATGACAATCGACATGACATTGCACACATGTCAGGCTACTTTGTGTGTCTGTAGTAATTATATGCGCATGAGCACATTTGACCTAAGTAGGACAGCCACTGGTGTTTGGATCCCTGATTAATTTGTGAGATTTTATGACGTAGATATCTATAATTATCTAATAATAATTTATGAGAGGAATTATGATGACGAGACTTATACGTCTAGCTGTGAAAATATAAAGGCAGTGTTTTTAGGAGCAGATTAATGTAAATAAAAAAGTAAAACCACGCTTTTGTCATCAAACTAAACGTGTATGCAAAATTTCAGCTCAATCGGAAACCGGGAAGTGGGTCAAATTTAACTACCAAAGTTTTTACATAGTTAGTTACAGATGAAGCTAGTAAAAGCGTGTTAAAATAGTGAAGCAACTGCTGTAGGTTGTGTAGATTCTGAAATAGCCGTGTGGACTCGGTTAGAAATAGGATTACTTCAACATTTTCCGTAGGCAACTCCGGCGATCGGAGTCGTAGGAGGATGGTGTTCTAATTGATAATTCAATCACCAATCCGCTTGCAGCTTAGTGCAGGTACTTATATCTATTTATGATGCCTTGTACACCGAGGGATTGGCGGTTATCCACAGGATTTGTAAAAGTTATGGATGGTAGCAAAATACTGTGGCAGTAAGAGCAAATATTTTAGCAAAAAATTATTTTCAATATGAACTGAATGAATGTCATAAGAGTTAAAATTTGAACAGCTAGAGTTCATAAAGTTTGAATTAATTTACTCAGAATCCACAAATATACAGAAACTTCATGAATGGAAGTTACATAATTGGTTCTTTACGGTTTATCACGAAAACCGTCAATATTTTATTTTTCGAACACTCTTCTGTAAAAAGTGTTTGAATCAGAATTCTAAAAACGTTTTCATTCTATAAAAAAGAATGGGAAAGCGATAAAAATCGTCCTAGTCTGCGGCCAAAACTTTCTGGTAATTTTTTTTTCTTTCAAAGGTTTCGAGGGAGCCACCTTTAACAAAAATGTCCGTCTCTTTGCACTCAGAATTTGGAGACCTGCGTTTGATGTTTGAAGTGTTACCCTTTCTTACTCTTCTTGTTTTCCTTTTCGAGTTTCGTTCAAGTGAACTTATTTTCCGTACAGTTAATGTTTTTGTCTACTATCTTCCTTGCTCTACATTTTTTTTAACTTGATGATTCTCTCCAACCATTTTGTTTTTATTAACACGCTTTTATTAGCTTCACTTGTAACTACGTAACTATGTAAGAAAATCTTGGAAGTTAAATCTGACTCACTTCCCGGTTTCCGATTGAGCTGAAATTTTGCATACACGTTCAGTTTGGATGACTAAAGCGTGTTCTATAGATTTTTTAAACTATAATATTTTTATTAAAGTTCCCAACTGAGTTTGGGTGGATTATCCCTCTATGTAAATACTTGATAATATAACATGGCCATCAAAACTAAAATTACCTATATTGAATTTAAACATTTTCTGCTGTGACATATTATTACTTGAAACTTAATAATTTTTTAATGTTAATTGATAAAATTGACCTTTCACTATTATAATCGTCGTGAAAAGTATAAAAATTGTAGTATTTTATAAATTACATTTTTTCATTCATAAAATAATTTACATCTAAAAAATATTCTCTCTAAATAATCTTGAATAAATTTCAATGGATCGCACCTATTGATTTATTAATAAATTTAAAACGAAGTGAAATGTAAACATTATTAAGTGACATTAAAATAAACATAAAATAGGTTATTATATCAAGTTTACGAATTACCTATTTGTTTACATTTTTTTGTCGAAGCTACATGTTGCAGTTAATTGAGTAAAGTATTTTTACATTTGTGTTTGTAATTAGTTTTACTCAGTATATTTTGCAATTACATACAAAGGATTTTTATCAATGGCAGGGTGTTAAATGGCTAGTTTAACATCAGAATATTGTTACACTCCGAACTTTATGAGTAAATGAGTAGAAGCTTATTTCTTCATACCTATGTAGTTTATAAAATAAAACAACTTGGGTACTGTGAGAGTACTTAGGTACTAACTAATATTTGAAATAACTATGTTGAATAGTTTTAAAATAATTAGCTAGTAAACTCTACACAGTTTTACAGCTACGAAAGTTGTTTATGACGACCGTTACTAAACAAATAAATATCAAAAAAAATTAAGGCTGAATTATATAAAGTCGCTTTCTGAAACTCGATTTCACCGAAGGGATCGATTGGCCAAAAAAAAGGTAGTTAAAACATAAGTTAAAATTATGATAACAAATGGTTTTTGGAAAATACTTTAAAAACGGTCTGAAAAATATTAGAAAAATAAAATATCGATAACGATTAAGCGCCATGTATGGACCTATATAATATGGAGAAACCCGTTTTTGTTTTAGGTATTTTGAGAAATAGACACCTTTACGGCTGGACTGTACCACATGGAGAGATGGAATCGATCGTTATTGGTATGTACCTAAAAATATCATCCGCAAGTAACTATGATCCCTTTAGGTAGGTACTTGCCTGTTGAAAATAGACCTCTCTTTAGTGAGGCAATAATACCATAAGGCATTGCAAGCGTTGGGTTGCCATAGGCAAAGTATGTAGGTAGTAGAAATGGTGAAATTCGTACGAAAATACATTCAGTATTTTAAGAAAAACCCTGAATTTCAGATATACAGAGATAAAGTGTTTAAATTAACGACAGATTTTGTTAATAAAAAAAAAATTCACACTTTTTTATTTAGTGTTGGGAAACAGAAATTTTCGCGTGTCACGTTTTTGTTCATGTCAAATAAATTTGTCAGTAGTGATGTGCGTGCGTCACATTATTTTATTACATGTTATGTTAGGTACGTACGAAATGGAGAGGTACGAACCTAGTAGGCCATAAAGTTTTTCACGCACCATACATTGTAAATAGTTGGGTAATAATTCTTACTAAACACGGCACTAAATTCACTGTTTAGTTTTTTCTATTTCCTATTTTTTATGATAAGATTTTTTCTTATATTCTGCCAAATATTGGGTTTCCTGGTATTCGTAAATACCTATCTAACTTATGTAAAGATAGGTAAGTTATAATCTCAGTTAGTAACTTCCTGTATAATGGAGTAAAATTATGTTTTACTCTACTGGTGCCCATTGGCAAAGCTAGGAAGGTATCTTTCCGTCAGCGCTCTACAATAATTTCTTAACACAAAAAGTAAATTTTCTTCACTTTAGTACAAACTTTAACACAATCTGTCAAACAAATACAATAATAATCATTAACCGAAATATTAAAATTATTGTTTAATTATGAACGAGCAACAATTTAGTAGGTATATAGGGTACCTACCTAGTTTCGGAAAACTGAAAAAACTTATCAAATAAAGCTAAACTTGTTTACTCCAAAAGTTAATCAGCGCCAGATCAATAATATGACAGATGATGATATGACAGAATGATGCATTATAATTATTATAATATAGTATGGTTATTTGCATACATATTCATATTGAGAATTAAGTAGGCACCTGCCATATGCAAACATTTAAGAATGAAATGTAAAAAAATGATTCACTCTTTTATCTTACCTAACGCTATAAATAAATTGAATCTTATTAGGCGAATTATGAATTAAAATGAATAAATTATCATGCATTTTTTAATTTATAATTTCAAATTATCTAATTTTATTGAAGAATCACTACCTACCAAGTTTAAATTTTCAAATGACATTCCATTTTTGAATTTTTCGCAATTTTGAAACAAAAATGATTCGCTCTCCTTGAAAACACCGAAATTATTTTCATTTTTATTGTTTTTTACTTTAAATCTTTGGAACAATACTTATTCGAGATTTTTCTTCGTCGAAAACTAGGAATAAATTAGGAAATAGGCTAAAACAACCGTTTCGAGCGTCTGAGAGTAATTAATGCGACAACACGTTCCGACGGATGCTAGTTTTTGGCGAAAAAATACGCCTATGCCGAGATCCCCACCCTACGTGATCGCGAAATATAATATGCGGAACTAACACGAAACATCTACAATAAAGTGTAAATGTACAAATAGTTTTTTTCGTAGGTACCAAAGAAGAGTAAAAGTAACCAAATTATTTTAGAACAATTAACATTATAATGAAGCGCCTACGCACACAGCGAGAAAATAGCGCAGTTTCTAAAAGACTAAAAAATCTAATTAGGTAAGTACGTATGAAATTTATTGTAGCCTCTGGTGGCAATTATTTGAGCAATGTGACGTAATAGCGTGACTGGTAAGCCACAATTACTAAAATAACTTACGCTAAACTTCTGTGTATTTCACTCTCATTATTTTGATATTTGATTTCACTCTAGAATGCCTACCTCATTATTTATAACTTGCCTTTTCGTAAAAAGTTAACAAATTCACTGCAAATGGGTGTTCAAAAAGGCCTAACTTGTAATTGTTTTTGTAAACAACTCCATGTGACTGCCGCACTGCACAGTCAGTGAGTTTAGCGATGTAATCTATGGGCCCTGCTCATCTGCTCACTTACCAGTTATCGGTCAGTGCAGGTGCTAACGTTACATTTGGTGGTTCATATCACACACAACACTGGCACGTCCGCGGTCCATAAGACACGATCACAGGCGTCGGTAGCGAGCGACGCTACGTGGCGCGGGGCCGTACTGACCTGCCACTCTTGGTGATCACCATTTCGGTGCCCAGCTTGTGAAACTTCTCCCAGAGGTCCTTGCCTTCAAGCGTGACCTTGGGATCATCGACGACACCGTCGTCGTCTGGCGGCAATGGCGCATACGGCGGTGGCGGCGGCTTGAGCAGCGGACAGGGCGCGGACAGTGCGGCGGCAGCAGCGAGTGCAGCTGGCAGATAAGGCGGCGGCGGCAGTGCGCCCGCCGTCAGCAGCGCCGACACCGAGAAGTCACTCGGTCGCGGCGCCAGCAACGGATGGAACGCGACGGCATCGCGCCGCTCCGCACCCTCGAAGCGCATGCCCGCGCCGCCCGGGGCCCACGGCGCGCGCTCCACGACCGGCGTGCCCGTCGGCTCCAGCGGTCGCGCTCGCGCCCGCTCATGCAACGTCCATAACGCGCCGGCCGGCGCCGGCGGCTCGTGCGACAACGCTCGTCCCGTGGCGACACCCGCTCGCGCGGCAGGCGTCAAACGACTGGCCGCCGGCGGCGCCGCGCTCGACACCCCTCCCGCGCGCGCCGCCCAATCGCGCGTGTTTCCCCGCGCGCCCCCGCGCCGGGCGGGGCTCCGCGGCGCCGCGTTGTTTTTTGGTCGCGGGCGAGGTGTCCGCCGCCGCCACACCTCGCGCGCGCTCCGCTCCGCTAATCTGGTTAATGCGGCGCGCGGGGGACACCGGTACACCGCCAGACATCGCGCCCGCGCCCGCGCCCGCCGCCTCCTTCTAATTGGACACGTTTCCGTTGGTTCATCAATTGAGCTCGTTACGGCGTATCTTTTGTGCGGCGCGCTAGAGAGATGCGACCGACTCGCGGCCGCCGCGACTTGGCGACCGCGGCTTGGTCGCGACACATAAGTTTCACTTGATGCAAAACTTTTGTTTGTCGCTGTCTGTTGCTGCTGCTGTGTCTAGCACACTGAACAACTAATTTAAGTTTGTTTAAACCCGACCACCGAGAGTCTATCTTACTTCTTTCTTGGTATTTTATTTATAACTACTTATACCTAGTTAGGATTCAAATCATCGCGTTAAACATTTTTGTTATATTTTACGTTTTTCTGACCTAAGTATAAAGACTCATGTTACTGTAAGTATTCACCTAAACGGATCTTCTACCCCAAAAACTTTTCATTATTGCGAATAATAAATTACTTATTGCGCAACACTAAAATCGCTCTACGTCGACAAATTGAAAATGAAATTATTTTCTTAGCTAGATATTACTAACAGGTTTCGTGCGAAGATTCCTTTCGTTTGAACACTAATTCGTTTGTTAATTAACACTGTTAAGAGGTTTATTTAAAATAATAATTTAAAGTAGGTATGCAGTTGAAGTATACCTACCTCATTTCTATTGTGGATAATAATGGACGTGGACCGTGTTTGTATTTACACACTAAATAGGTATTATTAGGTAGGTAGGTACTGGTAGGTACCTACTTCAACTTTACGACCGAGTAGTTGTTTTTTTTTTGCTAACTAGATTGATTTTTCTCTCTAAGCGTTTTTCTTCACATCATTGCTATCTCTTTGGTACTATATAATACTATCATAGGTACCAGATATCTTTCTCAGTAATCCTACGAAACCTGAACAAAGCTAACAGTCTAATAATTTAGAAATATTTTATACATTGAAAAGATAAGTTGCGTGGTAGTAAATTATGTATCTAGGTAGGTACATACCTATGTAAGTAGGTAGTTAGGTAATTACCACAGACAGATTGAATAACCTAGTAAGTTAGTAGAACTACGGGTGTTGGGCGTTTCAGACCACGTGCGCTTTGGATCACGCAACACCGACGCGCGACGGTGTGAATCGACTAAGTTCTTTTTTTCAATTGGGCGATTCGGACCTCTATGAAAAGTTTAAAAAATCTAGTGGCATTTGTATTAGGTAATAGGTACCTAATTACCAATATTCAAATAAATATGCAATAGGTATGCCTGGTGAATGCAATAAAATTATCTAATTTTATATATTTATTTTTAAACGAAGCTAAATTTATCTAAAAGAAGAAGCTATATCTGTCGCTTTCAGCTACATACACGATAATTTTTAACCCCCGACAAAAAAGAGGGGTGTTATAAGTTTGTATTGTGTATCTGTCTGTGTGTGTGTCTGTGTCTTTTGTAGTGTGCAGTGTCTATTCCTAAATGCAATCGCATGGTATCGGTATTCAGTTTAAATAAAAAAAAATACACATTTTTATTACAGAGTGGGGTTCTTCAATAAAGGAGTGAAAGGATTTTTACAGTGTCGGCAACGCGCGATTGATGCCCCTGGTGTTGCAAGCGTCCTGGATATTTACGGTAACCACTTACCATCAGGCGGGCCGTAAGCCATCCTATAGGCATTAAAAAATATCGACTTAGTATGGGAGACACCCATAATTTAGGTACTAGAGACGGCAATACAAAATCAAATTTTTATTTTGTTTTGGAGTAAATTTTATTACCTATCACTGTTGCTTTTGGGAACGGACACTGAATCACTGCAAATTATCCGCACTACAAAATCCTCTATAGAAAATTCCATTTCTTCCCATAGCTATCATTAAGCTACTATGAGATTATATTATGAGGATAAGCTGTATTATCCACTTGCATATGCCTCTATACCACACACGATACCACGATACCGGCACCAAGTATCCATGTCAATTCCCTCAGGAGTCGTTTTTAGTTGCTATGTAGGGTTGCCATCCGTCCGGATTTATCCCAGTTTGGGAGGGCGTCCGGCGGCGTCCGGGCGGGGTTCTCAAAAAGTGTCCGGGAGAAACCCGGACGCTCGTCACGTTAGCAATTTCGTTCGATAACTATTTACATAATTATTATTATTATTCACAATTTACTTATTTATTTAGTTAGTTGTAAAAACTGAAAAAAATCGTAATTTTTTTGAAAAACCCTGCCTTTTTTTTCATTTCTGAGGTTTCCAGAATCATGTACAGAATCCATGGTGAGTTTTCGTTACGATTTTACTTAAATTCTGTAGATTCCCGGAGATAGGCTGAGCCGTAATGTATCTAATCCACCACGCAGGACAGTGTGTGTGTCACAAGTGTTCAAAATGGTTCTAAGACACATCTTAAAAATATTAAGTAAGCGACGATGAGTCGACACAGCGATACCTACGCGGCGGATTCAGAAATCAGTTAAGAGTAAGTATGTAGTCACAAAAAGCCTATTAAATGGATATACTTATTACAGTAATAAAAAAAACCTAAAAAAAGTGATGGCTTCGAAAATTTTGTGCTTGTCTTATTTAAATAATAGAAAGAACAACCGTTTATTTATAATACATTTACTGTAGGCATATCCTCCATAGTGTTGGTGGTCCGTGGCAAGACAGAAATTTTGTCAAATGGTCCCCATCAGTAAAAGACCTAGAACATGCCCGTTTCCTCACGATGTTTTCTTTAACCGTTAGAGAAGAGATTAATAAAGCGTAGATACCATTAAGTACAATAAGTCTAATAGCAGTGATAGCCTAGCGGTTGAACGCTTGCCTTCCATGCAGAAGGGTTGAGTTCGAACCCGGCCCGCACTTCTGACTTTTCGTGTTTATGTGCGGATCAGAATTTGATTAGGTACCTATCACTTGGATAAACGGTGAAGGAAAACATCGTGAGGAAACCTGCACACCTGAGAGGACCTCAAAAAGTTCTCAATGGTGTGTGTAGTCCACGAACACTAGGCCGGCGTGGTAGGCTAAGGCCTAACCCTTCTTATACTGAGAAGAGGCCCGTACCCAGCAGTTGGACAGTAGGTAATGGGCTGGATTTACTTTACTTTTTTACCATTACCTAAGTGGTAGGCGAGTAATTTTTTAAAGAAAATACCAGTTTTACAAGTTGCTACGGGGTTCATATAAGTTTTACAACTGCGTGGGATATTGTGCAGGTGTTGCTTGCTCACAGTTTTTGTTGCAGTTAGCATAAATAGCTAATAAGATCACCAATGTTAACTATTTAAGTCGACAGAAATGACGATATTAGCGCTGTTTATAAACGAGTCCGCGTATAGATTCCTGCATCAACGTAATCATTTTGTATCTAGGAAATATTTTTTACTTTTTTTTTATATTTGTTGCGTAAAAACATGGTACAATTAAAGATCTTACAGTTAACATGATCGTGGACTACATGTTTCGCCATGGTCTGGCATACAAATATTTATGATACAACACATTATTGGACATCATTATTGTCCAAGTTCAGTATTTATAGTGAAACAGCAAAAGTATTTTAGTTAAGCTAGTAAAAAAGTAGCTAGCTTCAAAATAATAAAACTTGTTACAGCGCCATCTCTGGATGAGTAGCTATGAACTAAAATATCAACTTATTTTTTGAACTTTTAAAAATGGTTCTTTAAAGTTTATAGTGACAATGGATTTCACTACCTGGCTGAGAAGAATTTGAAGCTAAATATATAACTTTAATATCTTTGATTGTCGTTTTATTGATATCTCTGCAAAGGAAGCCTAAGATTAATAAATACCAGAGTGTACCTACTAGCTAAAAAGTGTGTGTTAAAAAAGAATGCGCAATGCGAAAATCTCGTGCTACTTCACCGACATGTAACTACGACACGCAATAACAATTACTAGTCAGTTAATTATTTATTTTCGACCTACCAAGAACACTTTGCATGCATACAAATTGGTTTTTAATCATTGCGAAGCGATAATTTGTTTTGCTACTTCATTAAGACGGCATCGAGGTCAATTATTTGGAGGTCTATTAAGAAAAATATCTAATTTTGCAATTCTCAATGCCATTTTTTAAAGTATGTATCCAGGTAGGTATTTAAAATGTCAGTGTGGTGTTATGTTAAGAATTGTCACTTTCTTTAATTTTTATATTCTTTGATTCTTCTAGATTTTATGCCCTGTGACCACTCATCAACTAGTTAATTAGCGTTTACAATGGTTGTTAGAGCAAGGCCTAAGTTCACTGAAAACTTAACAGACGATTAGGGCAAAATCAGCCGTTTAAACATGAATTTTTGAATGGATAATCGGCCGATTTCAGTTTAAACATCTGTTATATTTTCGGTGAACTTGGCCCTAAGTAGTCTACACTTACAGTGCGGACAGAATGCTTTCCTTACAACTGCCAAAATATACTGGTTTCTTAAAAATAACCCAAGTTTAATTGCTATTATAAAAGAAACCAGTATATTTATTTGAAATTCTCAACGCATCTCTCGGCGGCCACACTGTAAGTTAACTTGTGGTGGTTGGCCTACGTACTAACGTAGGTACCTACCTACTTACTATGCTGGCTCAGTGATCCAAAGAGGATCTACGCTGGTTCAGCGATCCAAAGATCTTGGCCTCGAGACACCAAAATCTGCTTACTAGGTACAGTTAGCAATAAAAGTAGAATAACATAGAGCGATATTTTAACTTTCTTGTACTTTGTTAATTGCAGTAAAAATTAGGATTTAATTAGGCAATTCTCTATTTTAAAATAATGATATTAGAAAGTCAACTGCTAATCAACTATTGTTGCTGACTGTACTAAAGAAAGAAAGAAAATTGCGTTTATTGGCACAATAAAAATTAAAACATTTGATAGAAAAAATAGTACATTTATGCTAAAAGGGCCTCAGCTCAGCATAATGTCAGTACTCAGATCAATACCTCGCTGATTTTCAGCTGCAACCCACAGGGTGCCATACGCTCGAATGTGTTTAAAACATATGTAAATAAATAATTATTACCTGTAATATGTGTATGTTTGTATGTTAGTAAAAATAATCGTGAACATACCTAGATTTTTATGAGATTAAGGAGATACCAATTCGCTATTTATTGTTTTTCTTTGATCAAAAGCAATTAATCATAGTGATGCAATATCTTCGAATAAAGAATCAAAGAAGCGTTATGGCTATACCAAATCGATTACACCATGAAGATCGCGTGCCCAAAATGTTGATCATTTCCATCAGAGTCGTATAATTGAGTCATTTAGCAGTAAACGTAACTAACAATAAATTTAATTGCGGTCCAATCCAAATAAATTGCTGGTTCACGCTTTTTGTTATAATGAAGTAAGAACAGCTTTAGGTTAATACGCCGTTAATAATATTTTTCGTGAAACTTTATTTTGGGTGGTCTAAAATGTGACATCTATATTAATACGTGAAGGGAAAGCTTTGTACCCCTTTTTAAGCATATTGCCCGCAAGGAGGAGTGTGAGATTTGGCATAGTAATAGTTTATACGGAGAAGGAGTGCAGAAAGCTAAAATTACGGTCTAATTTCGACCATTTGGCGACCTCTAGTATAAATAATTGCAATAAATAAGTAATAATTATAATAAAACAACAAGTATGTATAAAATCAGCTTTATTTATACTAAATAAAATATTAGCATGGATTAAAATGCTTTTATATTTATAATTATATGACATTAAACATAGCCATATGAAAGGTGGACAAAAAGTTTGGGTACTCATCTTGAAAGGTTTGGGGTAGGTCCGATTGGCACTTACCAGGGAAGCATGATCCAAAGTGAGGGTAAACGGGACGACGAAGAATCAGAAGGTCCAAGCCAGCTGTGGTCATTTACGTGTTCATAGACAAGGCATTGATTATAAATAAAAGAAACAGAGCAAACTTTTTAAACTTGCACTCCTGTATGATTTTATAACTCCTGTATATAAAAAATTATGCACTTTGATAGTCGAGAAACTTCTTCAGTTGAAATCCAAATTATAGTAGAGTAAAAATAAAGATATAGTTAAATCTTGAGTGATACATAGATGGGCCCATGCAAGATGTTTAATAAATTATAATAAAGACAACCATGTTTGGCCATTGCGGCGTACAAATATAGAAAAAAAAAAAAGATAATAAAACATTAAAAAATATACAAGAGTAGTAGACCACCGCCATCGGGAACAGGGTCCAAGTTACCGAAGGTCAGGGCTCTAGGGAGAAAAACCTCCTAATAATGCGCGCCTTTGTAAAGGTGTAAGTACTGCTTTCGGAATCAAGCCCTTGATCCAGCAACCCAGCGAAAATCTCTCGAGGTGATGGTCGAGATTCTTGACAATTAAGCCATTAGCCGTTACGACTAGGCACAATGCACAATTTACATGATTAATTTATTATATTATTAGAAAATGAATATTTAAAGTGGAGTTCAGCAAAACCCTTAAATATAATCCTGAGTTCCCGACACTTGAGATCACCGTAACAGAAATATTAAAAAATAAGTCCTATTTCAAATATAAATTTTGATCCCCACGATTTAAGCATCTTCATTCTTCAATGCAAAGACACCTTCCCCTCACCGCAAATCTTGTAACGGAATTATCGGTTCCTCTCCACGATCACTTTGGGCACCCTCCTCGGGTTGAAGCAACCTTGTCACAGTGAAAATGTACCAAAATACTTGGAACAAGGATTAGGAAATTCGGCTGGCAACTTCGACAAAGTTCTAGTTGATCAGGGTTCAGTGGAAGCAGGATTTGTTTGTGTAATTGAATTAAATATCAGGAGGGTTTTATTCTGTTTATATTTTGTAGAATTTCTTACAATCTGACGGTGTTTTTTCTTGACGACCTGAAGAGAACGGTTGGGGTAGACAGGACGTGGGTGGAACTGGGTGTAATTCACAACACATATCGGTGTTTCTGCAGGCAATGTGGCCAAAGTATTTTAATATTCTGTGCAGGCAAACAGAAGACAGGCCATATTGCTGGTCTAGCTTCAACTCTTGGACACATTCATTCAAGAAGCTATCAGTGATTTGCTAATAATCACCTTTCAAGTTATCCAGAGTTTAACCAAAGCAGAACAACAGATCAGGATAGTACTAAGAAATCATACGGAACCACTCCATTAAATCCCGATCTACCACCGATATATTTAAATACATTTGTTACGTTTTAAGTTGGTGTGATCGTGGTACCCGAGTGCTACGTTATTGAATATTTTCTCTCGACACTCCACAAGGAATTGATTTGAATATTTCTTATTATCCCCTCCTTGTAAGGTTTGTGAATGAGTAAATGTTATTGTAATTCTGTGTGCTGTGGTTTTGATGAATTTATTATTTTGTTTGGTTCCCAAAGAATTAGCTACAATATTTCTTACCACGAGAGATGTATGAGGGGACTTAAATATTATTTCATTCTATAGCCAGAAAAATATATCTTACTCGGAAGCGGGCAATTCCCGTAATTTAAAATGTTCAAAATATGATCTCATTCCGATCTAGTATCAATGTCATAAATGTAACAAATTAATTTACACTATGACTGAAAGTTAACTGAAGTGAGATTATGAATTGACAAAAAGTCGGTATTCTACTACTCTTAAAGTTCAGTCCGATGTCAGTATGATTTGAATTCAATCTTCTTACAGACTCATTTCAATCTCATTTTTGACGTTTATGTATGGACGAGAGTATCAATTTTATTATCTGTGTCGGTTCAAAATGTTAGCAGAATACCGATTTGCCTATAATCAACTTTCGACCTCATTACAATATAATTTCACGTTTGACATTGTTTGTTGGGGTAGGAGAATACCATTTGTGACATTTATGACATTGGTAGTAGATCGGAACGAGATCGGAACTATATTTTGAACATTTTTAATTACGAGAATTGGGACTCTGATCACCTAAAGTTAATTCTGTATATGATTTGATTGATCTGTATTTTTAAATTAAACTGTATGTTTTACTTACGGCGATGATATGTTCAAATATATCTAATAATTAAAAAAAAAAGAGCTTGTATATCTTTGTTTATATCTACTCTCCATATTTTTTTATCCACTGCGAGTTTCTCGTTTTACATTTAAATTTCAGAAACTACAGTCATCGCCATATTTTTGGTGGATATTGTTCCATTTTTAGGTACCACTTCATATCTAGCCAGTCGGGAACAAAAAAATGTTTGTATTAGAAACTTCACACACATAATATAAGTAACAAACTTGTTGTTAGCTTTGCCAACTGAGCTGGCGCCAACTCTGCCAGTGTGGCTGTGAACGTCGAACACCGATACTTATTGTTTCGAACTGGTAATATCGTTATATGACTGATTTACACGAGTGCTGTAGCATTACTGTCTGTACAGGAAGGAGAATTGGAGGTAAAATAACGATTGTATATGTGCATCTCATCTGTATTTCTCAAAGGGTATGACAGAGCACAGAATACCTTATAGTACAGGGATAAAGGTTGTTGTACATGCTTCGCTGATGACTGGAGTACCATTACTTAATTGTTTTGCGACTGTAGTACTATTACCTATTTGTTTTGTGACTGTAGTACGTAGTAGGTACTAGACTTGTGCGCCGATGCCGGCTTCGGCGTCATCGGCGTCATCGGCGTGGATGGTCGGACGGATATGGTTGTTTTAGATACAATGCAGACATATACTAGTAAACTAAACACTAGAAATATCTAAATATATGCTTATTGATTTATTTCGACGTATTTGTTTACGGAAATTCAATAAAATACCATTTTTATATGACCATAATTTAAATAGCACGTTTTGCCGATAACTTCATCCGTCACAGTCGTTTGGCGAATAGGTCTGCAATATTTTGTTTTTAATAAGATTTTCACAATCCACGCCGATGACGCCGATGACGCCGCTGCGGGCATCGGCGCACACCTCTAGTAGGTACCACAGAACACAGTAGTAGGTACTATGATTTATTCTGGGACTGTCTGTACTACGTAGTATTATTATTTATTCAGTGACTGTAGTAGGTAGTACTATAATTTATTCTGTGAATGTAGTACGTATTAGATACCTAGGTACTATAATTAACTCTGTGAACGTCGTACGTAGTACCTACCTACTATTACATTTTATTCTGTGACTGTAGAACGTAGCACTATTATTTAATCCGTATCTGTAGCCAGTCCCATGCAGGCACCAAACTAGGAGGTGAGCCCATTGCCATTAACGGGGCAACATTATTCCAAATTGGCTGCTACTGAAAATTAACTAAATACCAGAAAAATCCAAAACACTTTGCCCGACTTAAAATACAAATCCAGGGACCTCACACTCCGCAGCCGCACTTGTGACCACCGGACCAAAGGGTAGGATATCAGCGCCAGCTCCAATAAAAAATACAAAAATCAAGTTTTTATAAATAAGACCCACAAAAATGGCCCAAACGAAGGCTCACGAATAAAGGAACCAAAACGTACAAACCGTGTACTAAAACTTTGTATTTCAATAAAACTGTCAAGATACCAACCACAAATTAATTAGTAACCAGTATTTAATGCAATGAAGAAATAAATTGAATGCACACGTCCTCCATTTAACTTGATATGTCTATTTTTATCGTGATTAAAATCTAGATTCATAGATAATGAGACAAGTGTCTTGTTTCTCATGTTCTTGGAACAGAAAATATATATTTGCTTACCTAGTAGTAGTTTCAATGTTTTCACAAAATCATACTTTTCAAAATATTTTTGCCATCGCCATAAAACTTAAAAGTTTGAATAGAATAGACCTTTACTTCATGTAAACCAGATACAGGCACTCGAGAAATGTCGAGACTCGTTCCAAATAGTAGATCCTGCGGAGGAGGACCAGCTAGAAACTCCATGAAAACTCTTTCTAAATAATAGAATACAATTTTGATTAGTATCTACAATATTCTGGTAAGAGCTGCGAAAATAATGTAGTTTAATGTGAATAAAAAGTAAGAATAGGTTATTAATGATTTGCCTCTGGATAAGATTGTCATGGCAGTTACAGGCTGAAAGCTAACCAGTCCTGACAGACGGCTTCCCTTTGGCGAATATATATATTTATAAAAACAAAACTATTGTATCTTAAATTAAATAAATAAACATTTAACATAAAAAATTGTTGTCTAGATTTTACTCAGGAATTTTGGCAGAATAATGCTATGGAGGGGAGTGTAGATAGGTGCAGATATACCACCACCACCTACCTGCAGTGCTTACTAATTGGAGCTCTGCTGATGCTCTACCGCGTAACAAGCGTGAAGTTGAATTATCATAATAATGACAAGTATCACCGCATAGTTCGTTGATAAAGAACTTGCCAATACTGTAAACAAAGTTATACTTCACGGAAAGACGTATCGGCTAGAAATAAACAAATAATTGCTCTTTATAACCGAATAACTTGGTTCGAATGGAACCTGCAAAGTCGGTTTTTCCGTGTTGCTTCTTTCTAAAGAGCTGAAATTGCAGTAAAAATAGACGAAAAAGTGTCAATCTTCGGTTGGGTAAAAAATATTTACGCGGGCCTAACGGAAAGGTTACCGATAGACGGTAGAAGAAGTGTTGGAAGACCGGCAGCCAGATGGACAGATGACCTGCAAAGAATCACGGGAAAGACCTGGATGCGATTAGCACAGACAAGGGAAACATGGCATGAAAAGGACGAGGCCGATACTCAGCAGTGGGTAGAAACAGACTGTCACTGATGATTATGATGAAAAAAAGAAAGTGATACCTATATCGTTAAAAATAAATGAAAATCAAAACGTAACAAAAGGAGGGTAGACCGTTTTGTCTGTCAATAAATACCCACCCGCAAATACTTTTAGTTTATCCGTGACCATGGCGCTTGTAACAGTGCCGAAATATCGGAAGCTCAAAACAATCTATAAACATGGTACATACCGTTTTGAACTCTAATACTAATGTTAGTGACCATGACAGTTTTAAAACTTATAAATGAAGAAGAAACTGGTGCTAAAGTGATTATCTGTCAATTTCACAACACTGCTTTGTTTTGACAGTTGGAAAGGTAAATATAACACAACTATACCTAGATACCATCACGCATGCTGATAAGATCATAATGTCGATGATTGTCAAGTAATTAAGTTGCTTCATGGTGGTTGCTCTGGAGTTACGAGCTGCGAATAATTGATAAAGCTGCACCCTTTCTAATAGAGCGAGCATTCCAAACTCGTGTTGCGTGGTATTCTGTAAATAACGTTTATTTCGATCCGCTAGTTACATGAAAATTTATAGTCTATTAATATTCCCAAATCTATCATATCGACGATTGATAGGCTATTTGTATTAAGCGACATTTTTTTTTCTTATAACTTTTATTTAAAAAAAAATCCTGTAACATTAAATAAATGTCGCTTGGTATAAATAGCCTATAAATATTTTTCCTGTAACATTAAAAAAATGTCGCTTAGTACAAATAGCCTTTAAATATTTTTCCTGTAACATTGTAAAAATGTCGCTTAGTCCAAATAGACTTTAAATAGTTTTCCTGTAACATTAAAAAAATGTCGCTTGGTACAAATAGCCTTTAAATATTTTTCCTGTAACATTAAAAAAAAATCACTTAATACAAATAGCCTTTCAACCCTCGATACTAAACATTTAAATTAAAGCGAGTTATAATTTTTATTATAGTACTGTTTCACAGCGCGTGGGTGGCCGGAGGACTACAAACTTATGTTATACAGTTATTTTAACTCTTATCGAGTAAGTATAAGGGTGACTTTTGCTTGTTTTATTTGTGATATAAAGTTGGTAATTTCATATAATATTTGGTGTCAGTCCGTTTTGGTACTGGATTCGGTTTTTATTGATAAATAATTCTTATTTTTTATGTAGCCGTCCATTTTGTGGTGTTTACAGTTTAAAAGTGGTTGAAGCCTTATTTGGCAGTATTTTATAATAAGTTATTAAGTTGACCGTGTGTAATTATTATGTTAGTATTTTAGCCTGTACCTACCAGTAGGTACCTACCAGAATATCGCACACAGTGCATAAAAGAAAGGAATATTTACTATTTATATTATTAATAATAATAATCATTTATTACCAAAAGAAACAATACAAGTTATTTATACATTTCTTTATAAATCTAGGTAATTAATATACAATTTAATTTGGATAAGGAAATGTTTGTCCTGTGGCGTCCACACTAGGTCGAGCCTATCTCGTGGAGAATAATAGATAATAATAAATTAATATTATAAAGAGAAAAGACATTTTATATTAGTTTTTATATTTTTGTTTGTAAGTACCTAATGAATAAAGTCAAAGCTACTGGACCGATTATAAAAATTCTTTCACCACTAATTTTCATTATTTGTTTATTTTTTTTATTAATTTGTATCTACATTTGTATGAAACAGTAGACTTTTTGTCGCGATTCCGTGGTTTCGTGGTTTGTCCCTTAGTAAGAGTTGTTCACAATGATGAGTACAAAAATTCCTTAAAGTTGGACCTTGTTTATAAAATAAAAACTTTTTCGAAGTCTAATTGATTCTGCACCTAAATACAAGAAAATTAGGAATACAACCATACTACATAATCACATTTTTATCTTGCGTACTAAGGTATGTACCTACAATCGGCAATTTTTCCGCTTGACTATCCTTAAGAACGTCCAACCCGGCATAATTCCCATACAAACGCCCGTAGGTGATTACGGCGCTATTACAATTTTTCCTCTAGATATTTTGAATACATAGGTATCGTGTGGTCTATATTTTATCTAGGTTTCTATGTAAGGCAAATAATAATTTTTTGAGAAACAAATTCAGTAAAGACATCTGAAAATCTGCTTTTTTGGACAAATTTTATCTAAACTTTGAGCGTTCATAATGTACTCATAAATAGAAAAAATTAAGAAAACATTTGCATACAAACCTAACACATGTAATGGAGATTCTAAATAACAAACATTTTTTCCAAAAACTTGTTAGGTTTTTTCAAAAACACCTATTTCTTGGAACCTGTTTTGTGAAATCTTCGAGCGCCAATTTTCATTAAATGATCGCCTTCTCACTTGCTTTTAGCCAACGGGTGGTATGAAGTACGCGGGAGTAGAGTCGTGTGGGGTAGGTATGAGACGGCCGTTTTAAAAATTGCCTTAGATGAAACAACAAGATTTTCGATCATGCTCGCGTTGACGATAGGCGGACCGGGAAGGGCCCTCTTAAGGCAAAAATCGTTTGCGCGTCCAAACGTATAGGTGCGTATAGTTACTAACTCTAAGCGGGCCGCAGTCGTTCAAAGCATTTTGTTTGCTAAATGTATCACCGCGACCTGCAACGTAGGTATCGTGACTCGTAACTACGTTTCAAGTACCACATTACCACTAATTACAACTATTTCTCCCATAAAGACCTCCACATTACATACTTAACTTACATAAAAACCCTTTTTTAAAGCTCCTTTACCTACGTCTTCAAACGTAGGATCACCTGTATTATAAAGTTGCATACACGCTACGCACATACGAAGCACGCCTCTCTTGGGCCCCCTAGCTTCTAGGTCTTAAGAGGCCCTTCGCAAAGAGGATCAGCAGTGCGTGTCGGAGACCTTTCTGAGCCGCACTTTGTGTCTATGCTTTTATTAGACAGTTCCTTTTGAATTGTTAAGGACTTTTCCTGTTGATGCAATCACTGATAGAATTGCCGTCTTGTGAGTATGGAAGAGTCCCAGTGTTTTTTAGATTAGAAGGATGAACTATCTGCATTTCTACAGTAATAAGAATAAGAATTTGCTTCATGATGACGAAGAGACGTTGTCAGGATGAGGTGAAATCATAGAAATAATAATAAGACATAATAAGTAGGGGTGAAATAGACTTTAGTCAACGTCTGCTGTCATCGAGAAGTAAATTCTCAGTATGTACCATAATATCTAGAAGCATGTTGCATGATTAGTTAATGTGAGGTAGGTTAAGTAGGTATAGTTACTTATAGCACGGTAATATTATCTATAAATATTACCGTGCTTATAGTAGATATCTATTAAAAAAGAGAGCGTCTCGCTATCAATATATATGCTCGCTATAAAAAATTGGCGAGTAATATAGATCTAAACAAAAATATTGTAACAAGGAATAAAAAAAAATAAAAAAGTAGTACCTACTTATTATAAAATAAGATCGTTTCCGAGTTGGTTTATTAATCTATTACTTATGTACAATATATATCAGATATGTGTTGTCATATTAAAGGCGTGGATCGTGGATCAGACCATCAAACTAAGTAACTATCTCTATTAGACCAACATCGCAAACGCGCAAAAATTATCAGCTGTCCCATACAAAACTTCAATACCTAAAAATTGACCCAAACGTATACGTATCGTATATACTCAAAACTAAGTTAATAATAAAACCCTAAAACAGGCAAATAATACCGAACTTTAGGTCTACTTCGCCAGTGTTCAACTCAAATTAATTAATTATTTATCTAATTTATTACTTTTACAAGGTCTGTGTTCCACTAGTTCAAGTTCTATTTTTGATCTTAAGGAACAAGACCGCAACTTGAATTTTAAGAGAAATTTCCAACAATGTAAACAAAGCAATATTTAGTAACTTCATCAATATTTTTAACATACCATGATTAATATGGTCTGCTCAAGCATTATTATTGGATTCACCTTTAAATTAAAATATAAGTCAATCAACAAATCGTATTTTTGAAACGCTTTTATTAGCTTCACCTGTAACTAACTATGTAAGAAAATCTTGGAAGTTAAATTTGACTCACTTCCCGGTTTCCGATTGAGTTGAAATTTTGCATGCATGTTCAGTTTGGATGACAAAAGCGTTTTCTTTAGTTTTTTTTCAAACTATAATATTTATTACTAGCATAAAGTCATAAAGTCTACTGATCTGTCAAGTCAATACAAATTGTGTTTCATACCTATTCTAAAATACGACAACTAAAAATAAATAAATTTTGAAAACTCATAAAATTCAATGTCAAAAAAAATCTATATCCAGATAAATCTAAGAAAATTAAACTTAACTATGTACCTACACTGATTAATTATCCAAAACATAAAAATATAACATATAAAACTATAAATAAAATGAGTACTCGTCAAAGTACCTAGGTATCTACATATTGTATTTTTATTTTATTTTTTAGTTATTTAGGCAGTGTAAATAATATAAATCTTAGTTTTCATAGATTTATTTGGTTTTGTTGACAAATGATTGATTCTAAAATTTACTATCTTTGTTTAAATAGTTGAAAAGTTCAATACAATTAAATTTTAGTAACATAACACATTTTTCACTTTTAGTAGGCTTTAATTTATATCATCTATAATTTATTAATTTATGGGGCGACTCCGTAATCGATCGAGGAGTGAAAAACTATATAATTATCAGCAGTTTAACCTGTAACTATTTTTAATAGCTGGTGATGGAAACTGGTTGTGACATGCTCGTAAATGATGAGTGATTGAAGCGGGGAGGTTAAGTTTTTTTTTATATCTACGATATCAAGCTTTGCATAGATTTGGCTGATAGAATCTATAATATCATCTTCAGATTAGCCAGTAAACGTCTTAGTTTGAAGGTTTCTTATCCTAATGGACGTCGGCGATTTAATAATGAATTATACGTAATAGGGGAATTATCATTACGCATACCCATTGATTTATCATGACGACGAATTGAAAATTTTGGAGGCAGGCATCTCAATTTTTTCAGCAATTACATGCAGTAGAGTCTGTGTATGATCCCGGCCCGCACCTCTAACTTCTCGAATTTATATGCGGATCAGAATTTGATTATCACTTGCGATAACGGTGAAGGAAAACATCGTGAGGAAACCTGCACATCTGAGAGCCTCATAAAGATCTCGATGGTGTGTGTAGTCCACCAACCCGCACCAGGCCAGCGTGGTGGACTAAGGCTTCAACCCTTCTCATTCTGAGTAGAGTCCCGTGCCCAGCAGTAGGACAGTAATGGGCTAGATTTACTTTTAATACTATTTTGTTACTCTACATGGATACTACGTTAATTAAATTGATCAAGTTGATTTTCGGGTTATTATAATTACCTATTATGTATGTTATCTGCATAAATTAATCGAAGATTTCATAATTATGTAGTTGTTTGTAATCATTAAATCTATACAAACTTATGGTTCCATAATGAATTATATCGATTTCTCTGAACACCCTATTAATAAAGACAAGTTTTTGTTTCATATATTTGTATACAATGTAATATATAAATTATTGTTGAATGCGCATCAGTGCAATATTATACGCATGTCAGTTTAATTATTGTCAGCTTGGGGATCAACGCCATCTAGCGGAGAGTGGCACAAAGTTTTGATTGAAAAACGATAGAGGAACTGGTATGTTTGCCAATATATTTTTTTTAGATTTATGAATATAATGATGGATATTTTTGTATGTGATTACGACTAGGCTAGGAAAATGTAGATACCTAGGTACTGGGCTACTAAAATTTATCTTCTTTTCTTTTTTAAAGTCTGGGATAGTATAATAGTCGATTTTCTTACCGAAAATTAAGTGAAGTACTCTCATAATTAATTCAATACATTTCACTAACCTATTAAAACATTATGATGGTCACCACACCAAGCCACACCGCCTATTTCCAAAATTTCCAACCCACATTGGTCCAATACACAACTCTATGTGATTCAAGCAATTTTTTGTATATATTCGAATCTTCCGATCAAAATTCCACAACACTGTCAACTTCATCAGGACATAAAACAAAAAATCTCCTGAGTTTCATTCCTAAAAAGATCCTTCGGCGCGTCCCAAGATGCCAACTTACTTTCAAATTAGACGTTTCAAAGGAAAAAAAAAGTCTATTCTACACAAATATTGCACACGGCGACGGGCGGCATCGCATGTTAAAATAAAAGAATATAAACATACTATTTTTCTGTAGAAGCCGGCATTGTGACGTCTGAGCTGCGCTTGCGACGAAAACGAACAAGCCGAGCGCTTGACGACACCCGACGCGCAGAGATAGAGATATACTTTATCGCAAGAGTAAGGGAGATAGGTATATTATGGGCGTTCCTACATCGATTTTTGTACCCAATTAATGGTCAGTGGGCTTCCACGTAGGCGGGGCGTTTTCGATCCAAGCTAATAGGGATCGAGCTAAAATGATCTATAGATCACAGCGCGGTGCGCCTGCACAGTGTATTGTTATCGTTAATATCGTGGATTATTTATTTTATATCTACGTTTGATGGCTGAATAAATTTTCATGTGCCATTTTTTTTTGGATTTTTTATTCGGTTTTTATCGATTTTTGGAATAGGGAGGTCTTGTCATGTGAGAGAGATTAAGTTTAAATGTAGTCTTTAAATTATAAACTGAGCGGTTTCATTCATAAATAATGGTGTCGATTCTGTTTCGCACTTTAACAGGACAAAACTAAACTAAGAGCATTTGTCAATTTCTGTTTTAATTTAAACTAATTAGATTTGATTTTTTTGTATGTTTGTAAATATTTGTAATGGATAAACACAAAAACTACCGAACCGATTTTAAAAATTCTTTCACCAGCAGAATGCTACTTTATCATTGAGTAACATAGGTAGGCTACAGTGGCGAAGAGTCCATACAACCCGATTCCCATCGGCTTCCCTTTAGGAATTGGTTAGTGCGTAGACCAACGTAATATTACATTATTTGCTTATCCAACCGACAAAAAAGGCTTGTTATTCGGTTAAGTCGACCTCTTCTAGACATGACTATATATAGACTACAAGAGACGGTATGGATTTTTGTCTTGCAGCATTAATTACAGCAATTTTTAGAAGGCATTTTTGGGACGGCTTCCCTTTTTAAAACTGTCACCCTTCGCCACTGGTAGGCTATAATTTATAAACATAATATTACGCAGATCAAGCCGCTGGCGGAAGCTAGTACCTACCTAGAAAAATAAAGTGACAGATGGGTTTACTCTCCAATGAGATATTTTTGGTCAAGTTAGCACTGTCTTAGAAGGTAAACAAGGATTTACTTGGGTATCCATCTTGAACACTGTATTAAGTACATGCTAGCTGTAAGTTTTCTGAACAAAATAAAATAAATTTCTGTATCTTGAAAATAAAAATAATACTTGATTGTACCTAGATGTTATTCAGGAGAAATAAATTACTGTAGAGATCTTACAGGAACAAAATACTCTTAGCCTACTCTAATCCGCTATGCCTGGGCAAGAAAAAAATTATAGGTACCTACTGTTATCAGATTTTTATAACATGTAACACTAGATCTATTACCTACATTATAATTTCTAATTCTACCGGCAAACATTAAATTAATAATCGTTATCACCTTTCAGATACATGTAGATATCTATAGGTAGGTCTGATTTCTCCTACTTCTCTTGTTTGGTAAACAATCTTCACACAACTCATTCAATAAGTAATCATTTATAAAATACAAAAAATCGTTTACCACATGTAGATTTGGTAAAAAGTGACTAATTTATCAAAGACGGTTGAATTTATGTTTATTTTCATATTTTTAAATAACGCTTTTCGTTAAAAAGGCATTTAAAGAAAGCAAGAAAGCAAGTACAAACGTACAAAAATAAAAGCAACCTGGATGAGACCAAAAATGGCCCCCATCTCAGCATTGCTGTGGCATTTAGAAATAGAAAATGTCACAGTGCTGGTATTTTGATGGGACCATTGTAGCAAGTTTTTCATTAGTTGTGCATTTTTGAAAACTGTTTAATAACTAAGACAGGTAAAAAAAAACAAAGTATAATTTCATTCATATCTAACCTCAGTGACTTCAATTAGCATGAATTGACTTCGGGTTCTGCTCTGAAAAAGGGAAATCTTAGAGAAAGATAATTAAATAATAATACAAACAAATTATGCAAATAGATTCACCGTGAAACTTAATAGACATTAAAAAAAACAAGGCCTTTCATCAGATTCCATTACACACTGTATTTAAGCGTAATTCCAAAAAAATAATTCAATTGTCGATGGCAGCCGGCGTTCCGGTCCCTCGATGGCAGATAATTAGGGGTAATTTGACACTTCACTGTGGCAACCCAGCGGAAACGCGCCAACCGCCATTGAAATAGTTAGGCGTTTGGAAATATTTGTGTGAGTCAAGAAATCTGAATTTAATTTGAGAATTTAGGCATATGAGAACATTTGTTCATCGCAGATTAATAGAGTAACGTAAAGGAAACCAAAAGTTAAGCTAAACTTTCTAGTACTTGCTTGCTAGCTTAAAACCTCTCCGCTCGATTAAGGTCTGATTAAATTGAAAACATAATAGATTTCTCGGAATTGGTGTTCAAAAGGTTGATCTTATACCTACATAGGTAGTACCTATACGACTTATGGTAGGTACTTATTTATTTTTCTAACTTGTGTGAACAAGAATGATATCCAATCTTGTCTCTTACCACATCATGGATGACGATGCTGCAAGAGAAAATACAGCAACAGATCAACCTACATGGAGCTTTTCTTTACTCTTCGAATAGTACCTATCAGGTATTTTTTTGAATTTTTTCATGTTATCTTAAAGGTATGAAAGCACAGTCTACATAATAGGTATGATCCTCACTTTAAATAATTTATACTTTATTTAAATATTTTATTTATTATTTATACTTTACTTAATTTCACGAAATTATATTTCTCAATAGGTACACCAAACCAAAATGAATACCTACCGTAAGAAGTTCATAAAAGTTTCCCTCAAAGAAGCCAATAATAACACTACTTTTCAACGAACCGATAATAAATGACATTACTAACCCACAAATCAATCTTATTTACATAAATAAACGTATCATTGTGGCTTGTCAACGACATACGTGAATTTCAAATTAATATCGATTCAAACTTGTTCCCTTTTCCACCCTATTATTAGGTACATTTTTTCCGTTGAAAACCCAGATTTCGAAAATCGAATTTAACATCTGTCGTCACTCAATACGTGTGTATTGTATTTTTTTTTTTCAAATGACAAAAGCGTTCAATAAGGCATTATGTTTGTTTGTCTTTTATGTAGGTGTTTGGTTTATATTTCTTTGATCCTACTTATATGTATAAGTTCTGATATTAAAAGGTTGTCCAGCTGCTTAACACTTGGGTGTTAAGCGCAAAACGTGACCAGCCAAATAGATGAGACAAATTCGTTACTTGATGTAATGGCGGTAAGTTGATAGAGACAGACCAGCCATTTATACATATATTATAATTTTTCTTTATGTCTTCATAAGCAATGATAGCCTAGCAGTTGAACGCTTGCCTTCCATGCAGGAGGGTCTGAGTTCGAACCCGGCCCGCACCACTGACTTTTAGAATTTATGTACGGATCGCAATTTGATTATCACTTGTGTTAACGCGTTAACGGTAAAGGAAAAACATCATGAGAGCCTCATAAAGTTCTCGAGGGTGTGTGTAGTCCGCCAACCCGCACTAGGCCAGCGTGTGGACTACGGCCTAAACCTTCTCATTCTGAGCAGAGGCCCGTGTCCAGCAGTGAGACGGTAATGAGCTGAATTTATTTATGTCTCCATTTTATTCATTTCTGCTTCTGTGTTACTCATTTGGCCATTGACATGAGCATAATTTCACGTCTCATTATATCGATGCATTTGGCACACGTAAAACTTCGAAGATTGATTCAAGTTTCAATCTTTCAATATATATGACGAAATTTGCCTAAAATTCTACTCGTTCCATTAGTTGAATACCGCGTGAAGATACAAGTAATGTAAGCACCGGATTACATGTAGATATTCGGCTTCGGTTTGTCGGGAGTGTTGTGTTACACATTTCAAAGGAGGCGGCGTCGATATATCGAATGTCTTATCGATTCCAACATGGCGGCGATAAAAAACGATTGTGGTTTTCTAACAAAAAGAAAAAAGAATGACGTTGTAGTTGTAATCAAAGTTTTCTAATAAAAATGTACTTAACTACGTAAAGAAAAATTAAGTGTTATAATTATAAGTTCCTACCTTTCTAATCTCGATCTTTTTAAGGGGTCATTGTACTTATCATTATGAACAACTTTTAGTATAGGACCAACACAGGAATCGCGAAAAAAATTCATCAACTGATCCATAGATACAAATAATTCTATACTACCTACTCCACTAAATGTATGGACCAGCTGATTTTTTTTCGCGACTTCAGCGTTGTTCCCTTAGGCTGACATTCAGAGACGATAGAAACGAGTCTAAGCGTGAACTTACGCTTCCATCTGTCAAAATTTGTTCGTAAGTTTGATAGATGGAAGCGTAAGTTCACGCTTAGACTCGTTTCTGTCGTCTCTGAATGTCAGCCTTAGTCTAATGGTGAGTACAATAAACCCTTAAAGGGATCGGGTTTAGAAAGGTAGGACCTTGTATTATATACGGAAGCGAAAAGTATTAAAATAGACTATACCCAATCTAGTAGCGTAATGATCTATAACCTTCCTGAAGAATTGGGATATCAAATGCAAAACGAATTTTTCAAATCCGAATGGCAGTTACAGAGATTAGCGCGTTCAAACAATAATATTATAGTTTAAAAAAAAAACTAAAGAAAACGCTTTTGTCATCAAACTAAACGTGTATGCAAAATTTCAGCTCAATCGGAAACCGGGAAGAGGGTCAAATTTGACTTCCAAGATTTTTTTACATAGTTAGTTACAGGTGAAGCTAATAAAAACTTAAAAAAAAAAAAAACAAACTCTTATAAGTTTTTAAACTGTCATGGTCACTAACATTTGTATTAGAGTTCGAAACGGGGTATTTACCATGTTTATATCTTGTGTTGAGCTCCCTATATTTCGGCACTGTTGCAAGCGCCATGGTCACGGATAAACTAAAAGTATTTGCGGGTGGATGTTTATTGGCAGACAAAACGGTCTACCCTCCTTCTGTTACGTTTTGTGCGCTCACACAACATACATGGTAAATACCCCGTTTCGAACTCTAATACAAACAAACTCTTCATCTTTGTAATATCTATTAGTATAGATTATTGTGCATTACATACCTAAGTACTCCTTTTAGTATTTATCTCACACTACAGACATTATTCGTTCATACTGTCCTACATAAATATATCTACAAGGTATACAAAATTCTTAAAAAATTGTAATCGTGGATATTTTTTTGTTTTTTGTTTTAGTTTTTATTTTGTATTATTGCAGGTGGTGCCTTAATTTTGCAACCAAATAAATTATTTTTATTTCTTTTCTTTCTAACAACTTTATTTTATAAGGGTAGGTACTCCGAGGAGTTTCTTGCCGGTTCTTCTCTAGAGGACCAACTTTTTTGGAACCGTCCACCATAGTCTTTAAAGTTTCAAAAGTAAATAAATTTAAATTAAAAACTTTTCTTATTTTGGGTTAAAAATAAAATACCATAACATAATTTTCAGAATTCACATTACCTAGTTCCAACTAAAATGGAAAGAAAATTTAATTATAAAATGATTGTCTCCTGCCTTTTCTTAATTCAAATTAAATGTAATGTTGCCAGCATAAAAGGTAAATTCCGCCAGATATAGCGTCTAATTGTTTGACATTAAACATGGGTAATTACAAGCCGGTAACATTTATTCCATTAGTTATGCTCTATGGACAATTGATGGTACGCACCGACTTTTTATTAACCTTACTTATCTAGCTGAACTACTATCTTTTTTTTAAAAGGATGTAGTCGATTTATGGTACATAGTTCGTCAATTATTGTTAGTGTCGTTATTGTATTTTTTTAAGTTGGTAGTTCGCAGTTTAATATTCTATGTATCTTGATAGATTAGTCAGTACTATGATAGTAATTTTGTGTTTTTATGGAGCTACGGATAGGCCGTCGAGTAAAAGAGACACTCCGTTTTTAAAATGTAAAAGGCAGGGACTTGAAACGTTGCTCAAAATTTCGGTATTTTCACATTACGTAACGTTATTTTAATAACGTTACAAGCCCCTCTGTTTTAGCATACGCAAAATCCCGTATACTAAAACGGGAGGGCTTATAACGTTATTAAAATAACGTTATGTACCGTAAAAATAACGTTATATTTAGTAACGTTTCAAGTCCCTGGTAAAAAGGAAATCGGCTGTGCAATTTTAAAACATAGCAACTGACATTTCTAAAAAAATCGGTGTTTTTGCATTTTTCAGTTGTTAAGAATCTTAGCAATTGAAATATGCAAAAACACCGATTTTTTTTGAAATGTCAGTTGCTGGGTTTTAAAATTGTACAGCCGAAATGTTATAAAGGTTAACAATATTTAGTGATAAACAACAAAAGTAAACTAAACATGAATTTATAATGTTCTACTAGGCAGCATTTATCCTCTTTTATTGGCTCAAATCCGGAAAAAAAATCTTCATGAAAAATTGTTAAGTAATTTTCGAATAAAGGGCAGACACACTGGCAGACAAAAAATACCTTTTTTTACTTACAAGCTTGAAAATTACGTTGTATTTATTAACAATAGACAAAAAACGGAAAGACTATCGATTCCCACCCCAGAGAATTACTTAAAAAACTGCTTCACATCAACCAAAAAATTCGACTAAAAACCGCAACTGTCAAAAGATATGAAATCGATTAAAATGCGAGTACTCGGTGCATCCTGCCTGCATCGAATGTTTCCGAACGAACAATAGGGAAGGAAGTTGTGACCGCAAGTGGGAATTACGGCTACGTCTCTAATTATACGATTTTACTATAATTTTGCGGCCACAAGGGACTAAGGAGCCACTAGGGTTTAGGGTTGTGTATTAAAAATTTTTAATTCTGGGAATTTTTGAGACGCTATACGGTAGGTGGGTGATTCTCCAAAAATCCTTCATCATTCATCGTGATAAATCATGCCATCCTTCCTTCTTTTGGTTGTAATTATCACATTTATGTTTGAATTGTGATTCTTATATCATAGCAGTAACGTAGTTTGGTTTTTCATAAAACCATTGTGTGATTTAAACTTCTGCATTGTTAACTTTGAGGTGAGGTTAATGATGTACTTGATAGATTTTTGGATAATCACCGAGGTACCTACAAAGTACCTATAAAAGCATTCTATTCTTCAAACATAAACTCCTTAAAAAATCCTGTTTGCCAACCCTGTTACTCTTAAATCACCACTTCCACTGTAACGGTAGGCTACTCCAAATCAAATAACATTAACGTCTACTTAAGTCCTTTGTGTTGCCATTCAAAAAAACCGTTCCTTTCCGTATTTAAAACACCATAAATTATCGGTAAGATTACTAGAGGTGACCACTTTTGGTGGCTAAGAGTAACGGTTGTCGAACGCATGTGAAATGGTATGGCAGGTTATGTTGAATGGTATCGTGAAATAAATTAATGGTTTTTCTGTATCATTACTTTCTTAAATTATACACATTCAAATTTCCCTGGAGGCAGGGTAATGAAACAAACTGTGAGTCAGGTGTTTTGCCATCCTTCTTTTGTAAATTTTTTGGCTTTTGTATTCCATGATCCACGATGGGCAACTGAATTTATTTCGACGACGTCTTAATTGGCTGTAATACACGCATAGGCAACAACTATTAACATTCGTTAAAATAACCCTCCTTTGCGTCGCGCAGTCGGGTAATAAGCTCACTGCCGATCCATCAATAGACGTTGGAATTTGCTAGATTAATAAATTTCATGTTTAGATAGAATTATTTTTAATCCTAACTATGTTTGGTTCAATAGCTCTACTCTCGTACGATGAAATCTTTATTTCCGGCTAGAACAAAGTTAAACTGAAGGTTCAGAACTGATACTATACAAGTTTTCAGAATTGTACTTTCTTACCAAGATAAAGTAAGGTACTCTTAAGAACATAGACGCGCATTTTGAAATGTCCATTTAGATTAATTAACAATCTGATCACATGATTATTAATATTTTCAAAGAATCCACGTCCACAGATTAAAATCAACGATACAAATCTATACGCCAACCTAAAAAAAAATATCTGTCATATCTTCTTTGAAATAAGAATCAAAAATTCGTTAACGTTTTTACCATGTCTGGCGTGGGAGGCAGGGGAGGGGGTGATATGGCAATATGGATTACAGAAGGTTCACAGTTCACTGCACAGTGTGCGGTGCTGTTTCTGACTGGGATTAGATTAAGCTCTCTGTACGTAAAGAAACTAGAGATCATGTCAGAGGACACAAGCACTAAAACGCATTGTGCGATCGCTAATCGGCATGCCAAGCACAGCGCGTTGGCAATTTTTCCTATATTATGGCTGCTATGGGATGCCCATGTTCAGCATCGAACATTTAAGCTGTATAATGATACTTTATGATCAGTCGACAGATAAACGCTTAATTTCACAAGCATTGAGTCGCGCGGTGTCGTTATGTGCAAACATCACAGGAAGCGTCTAAATTGTAGATATCCTTCAGATTACTAAAAGGAGAAAGAAAGAAAGAAAGACGTTTATTAGACACAAAAACAAACATAAAACCAAACAAGTAAAAACGAAAAATAAAAACTTATACCTAAATAATTAAAAATCGAGTTTTTTTTTTAAATTATTTCTGCTACCTGGTTCTATGTGGCATTGCTTGCCTAAAAGGCCTTGGCAAGGTGCTGCAGCGCTGATTTTCAGCTGAAGCCTCAAGTGACCGACATACGATATACAAATAAAATACAGATACACAATATAGGTACCTATAACCTACATGATTGCTCTAGATCACGTTCATGGAACAGATAATACTAGGTGTGTGGAGCTTTATCGGAGTGGGTTTTCTGTGCGTTAGTATTTAGTGGAGCTAGGGAGGGGGGAGTGTTGAGGTTAGTCGATCGACAATTAATATTAAGTTGGAATCTGTGGGATTCCGCGCCGCTGTCCGAATTTTATAGCGGCCGGCGCCACCCAAGCCGTGGGACAAGGTTCGTGGAGAAGCCTTTTGTTTTGATTTATTTAGTAGACTTGATGTTAAACGAAAAATGGAGTTTTGGAACAAGTTTTAAGTATAATAAGAAAGAAGAAAGAAAGAAAACAGTTTTATTCTGGACTCGCCAGGAACAAATGAAATTACAAAAGTACAAATAAAAAATAAAAAAAACAAAAATAATAACAAAAGAAAAACAATAATTTAAGCAACCTGGACGAGACCAAAAATGGCCCCCATCTCAGCATAATGCTGTGGCATTTAGAAATAGAAAATGTCACAGCGTAATGTCAATAAGTGTGCATAATGAATAGTGTAATGGTTCACGACATGATGACATATCCTTGATGGGCCTATCTATTAATGTCCTAACAAAGGGATACCTATTATTTCTCATAGAACTTTTAACTCGCACAGAAAGGGTACCTATAAGTAGTATTACGGTTGGCGCAGTTGCTAAGCGATTGGCTTTCTGTGCTACGTGCCGCGGGTTCGATCCCCGAAAGGATTAAATATTTGTATGACCTACAGATAGTTGTTTCAGATCTGGGTGTGTATGCATGTGACATATGTATGTTTGTAGAATTTACCCACGATAGGAGAAATAAAAGAGTGGGGCAAAGTCTTAAAAAAAATAGGACAATCTTGCGGATATAAAGTTTATAATCGGTTGCAGTCCCTCCCCGCATAACAATTATTTACATAGGTACCGATAGAATATTTTTGTTCCTTTCATGAAGACCACAATACAACATCTATTTAATTATCACAAACTCCCTTGTCGACAGATACTGGCTTTCAATTTTCTTTATCAGGTTCACCAACGTTAATTACAATAAAAGTTTATTATACTATAGTTACATCTATGTTCTTACAGTTAGTCAAACCCCGTATTCTTTGTTTTGTGGTTCTTTCTTACCATGTTGTGTTCACCTTAAAGTAATAACGCAATTAACTTAAGTATACTAATTTAATTTAAAACAGAAGTAAATTTTAAAGCTATTGTTGTTTGGTATTGTTTTATTGATATTATTTATTAACTGACCTCTAGATGCATTCATATTTTACCAGAGTAACAGCGACTCCACAGTTCTGTCCGCTGCGCGGCGCCTAGACCGCAGCGAGCGGCGCGTTCCGACCGCGCTACATTATTTATACGCCAGACTCACAAGTTCACAACACTCCGTACAATCAAATTTTTTATTTAATACTTCTAGGGTGCCGCTCAACTAGATGAAAGTACATAAGGGATCAATCTCAGATGACGAACCCGCTTACACTAAGGATCAATGATGAGAATGACTGAAACTTTGGAACTGTCAAATAATTTGATAATGTTGTGTCAGTTCGAAATTCAAATTTAAGCGTGGTTCCTTCCTGATACCTCCTCCATAAGTACCTACAGAAATGGAGTACGTGTTGTAAGGCATAATGGCAGTTGTATTTCCTGGTGGGTTTGCAGTGTGTCATATTTGGATGATGTCGTTTGTTGTTGTTGTGGAAAGATATTTTATCTGAAGTCCGACAACGATTAATTTCGATGTCTCAGCACAACACACAAGGCCTCTGTATCTACATATTTTAACCGTAAAACGAATTGATCGATGTTTAAAATTGATTTCAATACTGCGCCATTTAACGTTGGACTTATCATTAATGAACATCCATTGAACACTTTGATGAACTTCTTAAAATCGATTGAAACTAGTTTAAAAAGACCTCATACACAGAATGACAGGACACAATTGATATTAAATGACAGCTGTCTTCAATTATGGTAAACTTTACGTTATATTCGTCAGTTTATTTCATAATAAACGCACGATGGACGGCGGTAGGTAGAAATAACTTGAATAAAAATGCAGCTGCAATGAAATACTTCGAATACTAAGGGTACAACAATGATGGATATAGGATTAATTAATCGTTAATCAGAATACACGCCATTATGTTTTACGGAATTACTTTTCGCGTTAGTGATAATGATAATACTTAAAATATCGAAAATGTAATAAAATTTATATTACGATAGCTTGTAAATGTCCCAGTCACATGTTGGTCTGTTATTTATAAAATACAAATAAATTAATACCTACTCCATTTTGTTTTTTGGTCAGGCAGTATCTACGAGTATCTAATTAAAGTCATCTCATGCCGATAAAAAAATTGTAAACATTTTTTTTTAAAGGTTTGTCGTCTGCCTATTCGTGTTCCCGCTGTTGAGATTGGGACTCGGTAAGAAATACAAGGAACTTGAATTTAAATGTTCTTAAATCTATAGCAAAAAATAAGGCACCTATAAAAATAAATAACGCGGTCATGTTGCCATAATATAGCCTCGAAATTAATCTTCGATCGAAAACGCCTTATTTCTAACCGATTTGAAATTAATACGTTATATTCGCTACATCCCACGTCAAGGCATGTTGTAAAACGATAGCTGGAAATAGATATTTGATGCCGTGATCGCCGCCATGTTGTGGGAAAATTAAAAATATATCGGTGCATTGGCGCGTAAATGTGACAGTGGCGGGAAAACTGATACAGGTTTGTTAAGTTGGCACATCGTTTACGTGAACCATAAAGTTATTATTACTAGTGGAATAATAACTTTATGACGTGAACAGGGGCCCAATTCTACAACAATCGAAGTAGTCTTCGAATTCGAGAAAACGTTCGAATTCGTACTTTTCTCGAGTGGTAATTACGTTGAGCTATTCTGGACATGTCGAGTTCGATATTTCTCCGCATTTCTCGAACGCCAGCCGCTCGAACTGCTTCGACTGGTCGGGACCACTCGAGACGTACATTTCGAATTCGAACCATCATAAACGTCAACATCGGTTCTCAGAGATTTTCTTGAATTGTGCCTAAATTTAACTATTTCAAGTCCTTAAGTGCATAAACTTTATTTATAATGAGTGACGAAGTAATTGCGACATTTATGCAAAGCATACTGGAAAGCGGTGGGTTGAGCTCACCATGTTTATGAACTTTTTAATTACGCGGACATATTATTGTACAGTTTGAAATGTTCAGTGAGAAAACTTACGAATATTATTTAAAGTGAATAACACCATTAAAATTTAGTGATATTAATGAATATAATAATTAAGCGTGCAAGGAAAATACACCACAGTCCAAGGAAAGTCCACTAACTAACTAACTAGTACCTAAAGTAACTAGGTACCTATTAAAAATACTTTTGGGCTGCTCCAGAATAAAGTTGTTGTCTAAATAAAGACCTAAAGACCGCACTCTGCACTACTCGACTGAAAATAGCGCAAAACCATGTACCAAACCCGGAATCGGAATAGAGAGCCAACGTCAGGAATCTCTGAACTCTCTGCAGCTATTTTTCAGGAGGAAAACTGAACGGCCAATAGCTATGATTTAACTCGGGGCAGAGCTATAAGAAACATGATAGTAAAAAGAATAAGTAGTGTTCATACATGAACCGTACTAAATCAACTGTTTGTCATAAGTTTACAAATAAATATATATAAAAATAAAATAATAATAATAATAGTTTATTTATAAAAATATATAAATAAATAACTTTTATTTACTTACATAATATATTTTTTTACATTCATCACCTAACAATGATATTCATACACTTTCATAAATTTCAAATAATATTCTCTCTTAATATCTTTTTACAACATGCATCCTTCTGTCGCACCCTTTCATTAATACAAAGTCACACAACCTCAACTCTTCATCAAACAGCTGCAGCCTTCACTCTCCGAGCATTCATTTGCTATGCCACACTCCCTTGCATATTCTGGCTTTGGCATCACTCTCCTCACACAAAACGGCCAATCATTCTTGTACTTCTTTGATGGTGGCTGCCAATAGTTGTCACCCACAGCATCAGCAACAAGGAGAATATTATGTGAAGGACAGGTTGGGGTAAGACAGTAGTGTGCACTCCATAGAGAATGTCTGTAATATCAGTTAATTTATGGATATTAGATATTCATTAGATAACATTTTTTAACTTTAAAATGCAACACAAGTTATTTTTGCCTACCTTGTAAAATATGTCTGTGCATGCCACTGGGGTAAGATATAATAATAATTTATATATTCAAGAGGATATCAAAATGAAGATCATAATTATTGAAATATATAACTTTTAATTATGTTACTTATTGTCTAATACACTTCATGATAAAAATTAGGACTTAGCTGTGTTAATTCTCTCTTTAACTTGACTCTAGGATAAACATAGATATCATAAATCTAGATAAATTCTTATAATACAAACTTTTAAGTGAATTACAACAGAACCAACAAGTGTCAAAGTTATAAGTACCTAACATTGCAATTATAATAATCCACGTCATGTTTACATGTGACAAAATGCAACCATTATTGACAATAATTTATGATAAAGTTATTTCACTTCACTAACACCATAATTTCACTTCATCTTGCTCTTCATATGACACTAATCAATCTGCTTGTACAAAGAAGTAAATAGGTGATAAATTGATTCTCTGTCAGCGGTTTCCAACTATCCAGGGTTATGCTCAGCCTTTGGCCGTATCTCCAAGGAATGACAGGGTTGCGCCATCCAACACTTTGTGCGTAATTCTCTCGTCGCCCGGGCTGCACGCAGCGGGCTAGCACAGTGAGCACACTGTGTAATGAAGAGTCTCACTCTCGCCGCCGTGTCCACCATCGATGAAAGATACCGGGATAGGACCACGTCACACCACCACGATGTGTACAAACTCATAAATAGCGTTTTTTCCCGAATACTATGATGATCACCGTACTCGCGCTTGTTCTGCTTTTGATGTCCGATGATTTAGTTAGATCTTCAATTATTTTGACTCCAGCAAAAGGGGCGAGTCGCCTCTTATAATTTACGAGAACATGTTTGTAAGGTTTGTAGATATTATTTTGATTTTATTTAATTTGATGTTTGTTAGATCAAGATGTCAAACTCAAAAATTGGTGCGTTCGAAAACATCAATGATTAAAAAATCCTCTCTTACATGCGCCAGCTACTACCTATGTAAACATGATAATATATTGTGGTCAACGTTAAATGAAACAAACATGTTTT
Organism: Allophyes oxyacanthae; assembly: GCA_932294325.1. Taxonomy (NCBI): domain Eukaryota; kingdom Metazoa; phylum Arthropoda; class Insecta; order Lepidoptera; family Noctuidae; genus Allophyes; species Allophyes oxyacanthae. The sequence goes on from OW028628.1 coordinate 11,255,196, forward strand.
CTTTTTATGATTTATAATTCTTTCGTTTTATCTATGCTCTTCCAATGTTATTTTTGTATTTTTAAAATCGATGTCAATAAACTTTCGGAACGAACAAAATATCTACATAGTTACATTCCGTTTCAGCAATTATTCTATGGAATGTATTAAATACAAAAAAAAAAATGTTAAGAAATTGAAAAACTTATTATTTCCCGATAGAAATTAATATAAAACGTATAGACTGACATTATAAACATTTATTATACTTACAAACTTTTTAAAATACGAATACGAGGTAAATAATTACAACTGTTTTAAAACAGGATGAAACAGGATGAAACTGTGTGAAACAGAACGCAACGCACGTAGTTTATCTCTTAAATTGGCAACATTTTACAATTACGAGTAGAAATTCATCTCGATTCGTCTCGATTAGTGCTGAGAATACCAAATTCGAATCCACAATGTCAGCTTGCGAGATTTTACAGTCGAAATAGCGCTCGAAGTGGAAACTCGAATTCGAAGACTACTTCGATTGTTGTAGAATTAGGCCCCAGTTGTCGAATTTTGGATTGTGAGTATTTTTTTTTATTTGCTGTTAATTATTTTTATAGTAACTAAATTAAAAATTGTGAGTAGGACCTACCTAAGGTTGGAAAATCCTTGACAGCTGGCTGTATAGTTTATAAGCCGAGGTCTATATAGGTTTATCGTACTCATCATTATGTACAACTTTTAATATGGGATCAACACTAAAATCGCAATAAAAAAAAATCTGCTGTTCCATTCAAATTCAATATTACTCGACTAAAATATGTATGAAACAGAAGATTTTTTTCGTGATTTCTGTGTTGGTCCTATATTAAAAGTTGTTCATAATGATGAGTACGAGAACCCCTTAAAAGGACTTCCACTAATGAAGTAGGACCTTATATTATGAAAAACTAAGTTTTTTTAAGTCTTGAAACAAAACACATTTTTTTCACCAGTAGGTAGGTATTTTTGGTACTTATGGATAATGATTGCCTATGACATGCCTTATAATCTTTAATATCTAATTTTAATAAACAATCTAAACTCCAGTCTATTAAAACTTCTATGTAGCTTGCTTATAATCTAATATTGTAGCCGTTATAAATGTAGATATGGCTTGCATATGGTATACAAAAACTCCGTCATGGATTATCTATGGTACTCCAAATATCCCGAGCCGACCAATAGCAAACTGTCTTTGCATCCACAAATAGCGCTCTAGGTGTTAAATTTAACACCTACCACCACAAACAAATCTAATCCTTCTGCAAACTGCATATGATTCAATATCTTACGCATTGTATCTATCCCTTAAACAATACGTCTTAAAAACACATTCAAATGTAGCCCTTATTCGAACGAAATAAAGTTCACCGCTATTGCTGATTATAGTTTGGCTTTAGGCGTCAATTTTCACACCTCCCCATACAAACGAATTTCAACCTTATCTCATAAAAAATAAAGTATAATTTTATATGAGTAAAAGCGTGTACATGTGCTATTATTTGAATGTGTTCTAGAAAGGTGTCGTGTTTCGCGCCTCCGGCGTGAAGGGTCGACATACGGGTCTGTGATTGGTGGACAGTCCCTGCCACCATTCGCTAGGTGTTGATTACCGAAGATAACATGTCGAACTGATAAAGGCTGTACAAATTCACTTGAGACTTGAGCCTACACCACGCCTGTTGGAACTTCGAAGGAATTTCAAGAGAACAGCCGTGTTCTAATTTCGATATATAATAGATAAATTAAAAAAAAAAACTAAAGAAAACGCTTTTGTCATCCAAACTAAACGCAGCTCAATCGGAAACTGGGAAGTGGGTCAAATTTAACTTCCAAGATTTTTTTACATAGTTAGTTAGTTACAGGTGAAGCTAATTAAATCGTTTTAAAAATAAAAATCCATTTGTATTTTTTTGCATCAAATCATCATGAAAAATCATGGCCATTTCAATAATTTTCTAATAATCCTTTTACTTTACAATACAAGACTTGTCAGCGTGTATCAGAAATGCGTGGTGATATTTAAGGGTGTGGATCAGATCATCAAACTAAACAACTTTCTCTAAAGGACCAATATCGTTAACAAAAAATTATCAGCTATCCCATTCGTTTGTTTGTTGGTAGAGTTCAACTCGACCCAAACGAATGGGACAGCTGATAATTTTTTCGCGATTACGATGTTGGTCCTTTAGAGAAAGTTGTTTAGTTTGATGATCTGATCCACACCCTTAAATATAACCACGCATTTCTGATACACGTTGTAGGTACACACGAGATTTCTTTTGATTTGACTGTGTCACCTAACTATAACTTATCTGTGGCAATGATATCCTCACATCTGTCGCGCCCGTCACGCCTGCCAGCCGAATAAATAGGTTCCGCGTGGCATCGCGCGGCATCGCGTCTTATCGCATCACGCTTCATGTGTTTATGTGTTCCTATATCGTAACGCTCCATTAATACGAGGACGTGGTACCTATGGTTAAGGATGGCATTAACAAAAATACGCAAGACAAGCCTGCTCTTACCTCGGAAGAGGATCAACACCATGGCCGTACCTACCTTTTGGCCTAGGGGGGGCAAATTTGGAATTTGTTTAGGCGTAGGCACATAAATCAGTTAAATGTATGGGAGGCAGCCCTCCCCTGACTTCCTGCTACCACCCCGATGGGTACTCCCATGATCTACAATGATTCTTCTTCTGGCGGCAGCGTTCGCAGAGTATTAAGGGCATTTATTACAATTAGGTATTCCTTCTTTTTGCGTCAGTCCTATATCCTACTGTACTTGTAACAGCTGAATAGATAGGTACAATCCAAATAAAAATAACTCTTCTAAAAAGCTAATACTTAAAATATCTCCTTCTACCAACCCTGCTAATCAAGATGTCGTGATGTATTTGGAGTGTACCGCGTAACGCGAGCGACACGACACGACGACGCGACAGATACGGACGACGATACGTGCGGCTGAGATTAATCGCAGTCGCGACTTCTCAGAATGCTTCAGCTATTTATAATGGTTTTTAGTCGTGATGTTTAGCTTGTAATGTAGGTTGTAATGGTAAATTAATTCGTGTTTAATCCTATTACCAAAGAAAGCTTTGCTAATACTAGAAAGGAAATATCTGTTTCTTCATCTACACAGCGTGTCCCTGGATAATTTGCACAAACAAAAATGGATGAACCTAGATCTTTATTGACAGAAAAATTGAAATAAATACAGAATATTTTTTTATGTAGTGCGCATAATTTGTAGTGATTCAGTCTCTGTTCCTAAATGCAACCGCAGTATTGGGATACACTTTAAAACAAAACTAAAATTCGACTTAGTATGGGGACACGCTTAATTTACTAGCGCAAGCCATACAAAGTCAAATTTTTATTTTGTTTTCGACTGAATTTTATTACTGCGGTTGCATTTGGGAACGGACACTGAATCACTCTGTAGATTATGCGCACTACATATATTAAAAAAATATCCTGTGTATAAAAACAAAACACTCTCCCACTCTGTCTTTCCACTTTTCCCTGTCTGCTGCTATTAGGGGCCAATCCTTTGAATTGAAGTCTAACTCGTTGTCCTGCTACCTCCTTCTGGGCCTGCTGTGATGCTATTTCCTGCTGTTTGGGACCCGCTGTGTGGTTGTTTTTGCTTATAGCCCCTCCGACATGCGACAGATTATAATATGACCAGCTATTTGGGCCATCCATTTGAGCTTGGCAGCTGTGTGGTCTACATCAGCAATTTGAGTTTTGGAACGCAGTATCAAGTTCCTATAAGATTTGTAAGTTTGACATTGCTATGTGAATGCTATTAGGTAAGGAAAACTAACCACCCACCTAAATAATCCCTCAGTCACACTTTTATTTATTTGAAGAGGTAGGGTACTAAGCCCCTTTGTCACTGCGACCTGCGAAGATCTATTATTCAGTCACACTTTTGACATCCCCAGGAAATTTAACGGAGGTAAAAAGACCCTTAATGAAGCCGAAGATCACGTATTCTTCCCATCATTACGAAGATTTTTTTTGAATTGGTCTATAGCCCGTGTGAATGGCCTGTTTTATCAGGTATGCCTGAGAACAGACTGCTAACAGAGATATTGAAGGTCAAACTTACAATATTTTTTTACGTTTTTGCAAATTCATTTTTGATGTGTTATTACTAGTTTATTTACACCCTGCAAAGTAGTCTTCAACTAAAACGTTTACCACACAAAAGTAGTCAGTATTTCCTCTATCAAAACGCCTGAACTTTTACAACTCTAAAACAAAAACAACCCTGAACAAAGACTCATAATTCGCGTGAAAACACACACATACACTCACATACCTACCCACATAAAGCTAAGCCTACAGGCAGGCCACATAACGACACTAAAGTCCACTAAGGCGATTACACTACAGGCACCCGCTGAAATTGATCCCCCGGGGACCCACCCCCCGACCCCCGGGGTGGATGGCTCCTTTGTGATGCCCTTTATCCCCGGACTGGCCAGTGACTTACACACGTCTTGGAATTTAGGATACTGACATTATTTTTGTGGATGGGGGTGCAATTTTCAGGTTTCGATTTTGGTGAACGAAATGAAGACATTTTTCTGTGAAATTCTCTAGCTATAAGATCGTTTTAGTGGTCATTTTTAACGGGATTTAGCGTGAAGATACAATATTATGTCTGGATCTAAAGAAATTTGTGATAGCTCTCCAAAGACATTCGGATAGAAATGATTTTCGTCTTATGAAGCTTTTCTCTATACAACGTATAATACACCCCAATAAAAATAATTCAATAACCAAAAGAAAAAAAGTCTTTTAAAGTTAACTATTCTTTTTAAAGAGTTTATAGTCTAGCATTTACTAACTGCATTTAAAACTCAGTCTTATAAAAATTAAATAAGATTTAATTTTCATTGGCTTTTCGTTGGATGGGCAAATTTCAGTTTGTGGAAAAACTACTTACTATATTAAAAGTTACTGAAATCGATTCAGCAGATAATTATGAACAAACTATATTTTAAGAACAAATTATATTTGGTTTTGCGTTTATACAATACACCGTAGACATATTTTTTATTTATTGCAAGAAAATCGTGTCAACCTCACCATATAGGATGACAGGTAGATTGCGAAGCCCAAAAAAAAAAACCGGTTATAAGAAATATTTTTAGGCAACGATTTCGGATATCGAAGAATAATTCTATTTTCATGTCATAACGTCTAAAAAGAGAAGTGTAGGGCTCTATTCCCTGTGTCCCCAACTTTCCAAGAACACGAGACATCTATTCCTATATCAAAACAGGAATAAATGAACAATCACCAGCCCCCATGGTCATACATTAGACGGTTGACACTTGCAGATATAGACCGATTGTACGTATAAAACTGAACTAAACATTTACCAATATACCACTGCAAACAACGCAAGCAAAAACCACCCTTAAATCCCTGCTACAAAGTCCAAAACATGTGCAGATCTAATTTGTTTTCTTGCAAAATTACCAACTCATCCCTTCAATTTAGACAAGGCAAAACCATCCTTATTGTTTGGTAAAAAAATCCAAAGCATATGCAAATATAATTTGTTTTCTAGCAAAGTTATACTTGTATTTAGGCATTGGAAAATCAGTCTTATTTCTATGTATCAAGGTTGTAATAGACAGCAAATGAGTAAGTAATGCGGAAGGCGCGCGAACGTCAATATTAGGTGGACAGAGTAGGCGAAGTAACGACGTAGTTTGAATAAACCGAAGGGAAGTGGGTACTTTCTTGTGCAAGTAATTTTGTACTATACAACATGTTACTATCGTGTGGATAAAGTAGTGTTTTTCGCTTGTTTGGGGTGTTTGAGGGGCTCGTGGCTAAGTGGTTACTGGGGTTCAATCAACCTGAACCATCGAGCCACAGCGTTTATGAAGCGCATAGACCAATCCGTCTATTGATAGACGATTTAAATTGTGTCTCGAATAGACACTGAATCGTCTAGAACGCACAGATAACCTAACCGTCAAAAACCCCTGACTCCAACTAGAAAAAGAGCTGTAACTTTTGAATGGCTAAACAGATGTTCATGAAACATCTGTAAAATGATTCCCGCTTAAACTAGTTTTCAATTAAAAAAAACTGCGTTGAAATCGGTCCTTCCGTTTTGGAACTACGATGTCACAGACAGACTCACAGATACACATTACAAACTTATAACACCCCTCTTTTATGTCGGGAATTAAAAACGTAGGACTACCCAGGTCCCTTTCATAACCTGTCGGCTTCGCTGGTTCAGTCTTTAGTCTTGTCTAAGAAATAGAAATTGTAAACAATATTTATGCTTAAAAATACAAGAATGGACAAAATAAGAAATGAGTACCTATAACAGAGGAAGTATGAAAGTGGCACCGGTGACAGAAAAGTTGAGAAGTAACCGTTTGTCGTGGTATGAGCTTGTGATAAGGAGGGATAAAAATCATGTAACAAGAAGAGCGTTAAGTATGTATTTAGATGGATGTAAGAGAAGAGGCAGAGCCAAGAAAAGATGGATAAATTATGTGAAATTTGACATGGCATGTAATAACGTAAACTTGGAGATAATGAATTTAAGAAGAAGACATGTTGCGCCGACCCCAAATAAAATGGAATAAGGACAGGAGAATGATATATGTTTATAAATAGAAATTATAAACGTTCAAAGTCATTGGATATCTACGTAAAGATAATTTATAAACAGACTGTAGTTAGCTTAGTGCTGCTGCAATAGAGAAAACTTCTTGCATCTCTTGTTTGGAACATAAAAGCCATAAGTACGTAGCAAGAGTACAAATTACAGTCCACCTTGCTTACGTCATAAGCTGCACTGCTTAAGTACTTATGTCACAAAAATGAGTATAACATAAGTGGGTCACAAGTTTAAATGGATTTAGTTAATAGTCTGCTTAAGTACCTGCTTTTAAAACTTTTACCAATACTTAGAGTAACTTGATACCGTGAAATATTATATAGTATACTAATACTGCGTTTTACCGTGATTCATACTGCGAGGCTATTGGCTTATGACAGAGAAAGAATAAAGAAACATTGACAATAGAAGAGAGATTTGACGAATTGACGGCGCGGCGTGGTTGGCGCCGTGGGTAACCGATTGGCCTTCTGCGCTTCGTGCCGCGGCATCTATCCCCGCACGGACCAAATATTTGTATGGCCTGCAGATAGTTGTATCCGGTTTGTAAAACTACGCATGACATAGGAGAAAGTCCTAGAAAGAGGCAACGATTAATTCAAACAAAAAAAAAAATTAACAAGACAAGACAGAAGACAGTGTTTGCCTTTTGTTGTCTTCCAATGGTTGTCAGGAAAAGACGGTTACAAGGTCTCTAAATTCCTTTGTCCTTAATCCAGCAAATAACTGGTAAGGCTTGCAATCACGGTACAAGCTCGTAATAGGAATCGATTCAATTTGGACAGTTTAACAATGTACAATCGGAAAAAATTCTGGTTGACCATCCTAGGCTAAAATCGCTTGCGCCCGCCGTCCAAATGCTATAAGGGAGGATTCTCTAGTCATTACCAAATGCAGAGTTGCTAACTCTAAGCGGGCCGCAGTCGTTCAAAACATTTTATTTGCGAAAAGTATCACGGTTGAACCGAAAATCGAAAAACCGGTGTTGCGTTTGTTTTTCAAGAAAAAGGAAAATCAGTTTTACTGAATAACAAATTCGGTTATAGTTTGCTCATTATAAACGTTAAAAGTTAGTACGGTGGCCTTTATTCATTCATCCATCCATTTTAATAGAATTCGGATTCTTAATAAGGAGTGCCCCGTTTCTGCAACATAATTATAAAAAAAATTGGGCTTTCCTGCTTTTTGTAAACCGTAAATAGTTAAATTTTACCGGGCTTTGGGTAGCACCTTCGATATAGTGGAATTATATAAAAACAAAAGAATTGTTACAATTTTCATGAAAAAAGCCTCCGAACTCAAAAAGCGGCCATAAAAATATCTGTTTTTATTTTACTACGGTTTAGCGTTCCCTACACCGAACCAATTTAAAAACCCAATTATTTCACTTAAAAACTTACCAGTTGTAAGTTTCAGCGGCCAAACGGCACCCGTTTATAATAGACCGCACAGTCGGTTTAATTTAAAGCCATTGCTGTAATTTAAGACCAACACGTTCATGTACACTCGCGTGCAAAAGCCGCAAGCGCGGAGGAATCTGAAGGAGGAGGAGGGTGGCCCCCCATGCCCCCCCTGCCTCCGTGCGACGTCCTGTCACTGACAAATGGCCCGGAGGAGAGCTCGACCCCAACACCCTCTCTAGGCTCGGGGTAAGGTAAAGGAGTAAATAGATAATTGTTTTGGAAATTATTTATTTCAGGAGTAAACTGAACACTGTTATTATTGGCAATAAACATAATCAATTTATAATTCAGTAGCGACCCGCTTCCTGTTTCGCACGGTACACTTTCTCTATTATTCTAACATTAAATATGAAAGTGTTAAAACATATAAACCTTCCGTGAAAAAATATCCAACTGATGGTGAAAACCACATCAAAATCCGTCGCGTGGTTTAGGAAGACTTAGCGGATACAGACAGACAGACGCGGAGAGTGACTTTATTTTATACTATGTAGAGATAGATAGAGATATAGGTACCTACCTAAAAGTTTCTAGAACATTATTTATTCTCATTTTTTAGCTATTAATTCAAGCATTAATTAGCATTAATTTCATGATTCGCAAAATTGTAAATCTGCTTCTGCCTGGTATGATTTATTACGGCTTTGACCAGGGTCCGACTTTGGGCTCAATCTATTTCCTTTTCACGAGCCTTCAATCTTATATTGTTTTCAATCTTATATTTCATCCTAGTTTATATAGATCTACCTTGGTTAAATGTGTAGCGATAACCTAAAAAGCAAATAAAGATAATGGAGCATGGAGAACTTTAATATTTGTAATATCAAGCATTTCAACGTTAAAAAATCTCCATGAGATGAAAAAAAAAGCTACCAGAACCGTATCTTTATCCAAAATATTTCCCGAACTTCCTTACTCCACCCCGAGTCCCGGCGAGGGGTGCTATAATTTCATAGGACGGGCGTCGCCGCGCTTATCTCGGGCGCGGCTGCAGGCGCCGCGAGCAGCGCCTCTGCCTGCCCCCCCGTGCTATTGTATCGGGAATTTTCGATAAACCACATTCTTAGTACAGTAATAAATCATGGGACGTGTTTGTGGCCTTTGTTTCCTGGATTGGGTGTTGCTTTAGGTTTTTCAGGAGTTTTTGAGGTTAAGTTAATGTTTGGTGAAGTAATTTGGGGATTTTCTTGCGTTTCTGGGGGCTTAGCGTGTATCAAGGTTTAAGTTTCAATTGGAACATTTTTGGTTTTCATTTCAATCATTTGTGTGATATCCATTAGTGTCATACTTATAAACCAATCAGATTTTTGGTATGTAGTTTGGAGTAATGATATAGGAATCAGTCAAACAAGTTGCATAAATCAATCTTTTCAAATACATCTCATCATCAATTCCTTGAAAATCTTGGATAGAACAGTTAGGAATTAAAACGGGGTAATGTCATACACCCACATCTTGCCGAAGATGATACAGTAGCAGGAGACAAGACAGTCATACCAACGAATAGAAACATCATCAACTATAATCAGGGATCTAAGAAAATAGTATAAATAAATACAATAATATCTTATTTGTACGTTGTACGCAAGTGTACGCGTGCGCGCGACGTTGACTAATGTCGCCGAACATTACTAGTCTACTGAAACTGACCTGTAACTATAGTGTGGGTTTTAGTTTACGCTATTTATAGTGAGATTGTATCCATATAGTATAGAACATAGACTTGTATTTACATGAAGTGAGACAATTGGAAATTTTCTGTCGCTTCCCTGAATTTGGAATTGTGTCTGGTAGATGCTAATAAGGTCGCCCCCTACTCCATGGGACTCAATAACAGCATCAGTGAAATGTGGGTGTACAACAGCGACAAGACTTTCCACGATTTTCTTGTCCATCCAAAGGTTGTCTAGAAAAGATTGCTTTATGCGATAAGACCCGCCCTCTGTACATTGATCAATACTTTCTGTTTCCTTTTGTTTTTTTCTCACGATGTGCAGTAAAGCATATTATCTATTCTATTCTTTTCTCTGGCTAACCTGCAGAATACAGGTATGAAGCTGTGTTATGTGAGACAAAGGAGAGATGGTTACTTCACAGTTGATTTTCCACAGCCCGTTGATCCGTTCTATCCATCTATCCATCGAAATAATTAAACTTATGGTTAGGCACTTTACAGACACTGTGTGTGTAATTGATTTAACTGGAGATATTTTCAGACATTCAGTGTTTTAAAATACTTTGATGCTAGGTATACTCGTACTAGAGTCTGGTCATGCTACTCGTAACTCCGCAATAGAATTTTCATGGCAACACTGCAAACCACTGAAATCTTTACAATATTGTCATTATTTTAAAGAAAATTTAGCTTTGCCAGACTGTGTAACGAGGTACGGATTTGATGAGCTAACTCTGCAGTAGAATAATGACAACATTGCAAAGATTTTTATAGTGATTGTTTGCGGTGCCATAATTAGGTATTCTGCAGGGTTAGCTTGGATAGACTCTATTATTGTCAGTTACGGGATATCTTCCATGATAAAATTTGAAATGAGCTCCGAATTTTATTTTACTTTTTTCCCAATTTTTATTTTATTTATATTGATGCTGTTTGAAATATTATTGTCCTATGAACGTCAATTATAACCTTAACTAAGTTACGAACTATGCGATTACGATTTTTATCTACGTCCTTATAATATAAAAATACGAGCTTATAATGTTACTCATGGAGTTGATCATCATTTCATACGAAGCGCTGCATGAAGACAAGACTATCAATATCTTCCTGGCAAGTATTTACGCAGAGCTGGGCCGTCCCATGCTCTGTTAATTCGGTTTCTTTCCAAAATGTTCTATCATCGGCAACTCGGGCTTGTTTCTACCATCCAGGATATTGTTTCGTAAGGGCTCTATTCAACCTGCTTAATTCTCAAACTGTGAGGCGTCTTCATGTAGTTTTGGAACTCTTAAAATGACCTTTGCATTTTTATAACACGGCACATCTCGAAATAACAACCTCGATGATACACTAAGCAAAATCACATCAAATAAACAAAGCTTTTTATCCGAACCAATCCCATAACAGTTACTTATCATAAAACGATACAAATGGCTGATGCTGACCATCACCAAAGCTCATATCATCCAGAAACGCTGATGTGTCCGAAAGATCCGAATATGTCTCTAAATAAAACGGGCAGTCTAGTCGACGCTGTAAAAATACAGGCTGGATAAATAAAAATATAAAATAAGATATGGTATGAAAGTGGCGCGGGGCGCAAGAAACTCGTGATCCTTTTGAATGTGTACTGTGTGGGGCAGAGGTGGCGTGGAATAGGTTGTTCATTTTATTTATATTTTCTTAAGAAACCTTTACAGTTATTGTTTTACGTGCTATTAAGAGTTAAAAATGTTTACATTGCATAAAAAGACGGAAATATTTTATTTTACATTTTCCTTCTCTACTGTTTTCTATTCACTTTCTATTTTGCCTTCCATATCTTGATCATTCTCAGTCTATCTCTACAACCAAAAAGCAATGAAATTCAGCGACAATGTTTCTAGTAAAAACTAGGAATTATCACCAACCGCACATAATAGTTATCTCTCTTTGCACCATTCAATACTTCAAACAAAAATGTCACCTGCAAAAATATATCGCAGACAATCGCAAGAAGTCTCCACTCCTTTATTCCCAGGGAGTGTTTCTTTGGCCGTAACAATCTGAGGCGGCGCCACGGGTCAGCGAAGACCCCCCAGCCCCCCCTGTGAGTGTGTGTGTGTGCATATCATAGATACGTGAGAGGCAGAAAATTCGCCGTTTTGTACGTACAGACGTAGGGTATAGGATAGAGTGTTTGTAGAATGCGTTATAGTGATTCAGGTGAGAATTTTGAGAAGTAGAATCATGGGACTACTTTTCGTCAAGAGGAACTCAGCGTACGTAACTTTTGAGATATTTTCGCTAGAGATGGACTGGTTGTTGAATGGTAGTGACATCATATTTTGAAAGTTGAACTGTTAGGTGATCCACTTCAAGTACAAGTAGATATATTTCGCTTAGAAGGTTTGGGTGGCCTCCGACTTCTTTTTTTCTTTAGATGACAATTCACTCATGCCACAATATATCAAGTGGTTGGAGAATGGAGTCACCTGTAACAGAAATTAAATATAATATAAATATTTATTTCAGTAAGGGCACAATAATTTTCACATACAGAGAGACTAATTTATAAACTAGCAATCAAATCAAATATATTTTTATTCAAGTAAACCAATTCGGCCCTTAATAATTCTGTCATTACATCTAGTTTAATAGTATGTAGGTTCACTGATAGCCATTTTTCTATGGCTACAGAGCCTTTGGTGACTTTTCAGCCAAAGTCACGTGTAGATGGAATTAATTAAAACCGTCGACTGGTAACTATAGTAACACTAACTTGTGTTAGATATGTGTTTATATCTATCGTGCTGCTGCAACACGATTACAAGATCAGTTCTCTTTAACCAGTTGGACCATTTTTTTTGGAAAAAGTTATGTTTGAAATAAAATTTACTGTCAGGAACGTTTGCAAAGAAAGTTTTGGATAATGCAGGTGCTCTACGTATAAGGTAAGAACAAAATTACATACATATTTCACTCGTTTCTTTTTAAGTTTTCTACCTAACTCTTCTCTCGAATCGTTCACTACCTTTATTTTGTAATCAAAATTCCCTTAAAAGGAAAGTCGTATCTGTCCGTACACTACTCTGTGCTAGTACATGGTGCCTTTGTCCGTCGGATCTCGAGGGTGGTCAACTTATTGGGACCGTGTTACCGCGCCTCCGACCTTTGGAGCCGTATCATTCATCCGCCGTGGGTAGGTAGAGATGTAGCTTGATGTTCAACTTTAAATATGTATTGTCCCCAATATTTTATGTATTTTGATTTGTGTGAGAGTATTGTTGGGCAATCTTTCGGTACATTTTACTTTTATTGTATGAGTACCTATTCATTACGTCAGTAGCAGTTTCATTCCTGTACACTGTCTCTCAAAGAATTCACTTGTGATCAGGTTATCTTAGATCTCCAGATCTGGTTATCCGTGATAAAAATCTACATGAGCAGAACTATGTTAAATACGAGTTTTTTTTATAGCAGTGGGTAATGGTAGCTGTTGTGGTGCAGAAGACTATTTAGAAGTGTGATGTTGTGTTTTTAACCCCCGACAAAAAAGAGGGGTGTTATAGTTATAAGTTTGTAGTATGTATCTGTGTAGCTCTCTGTGGCATCGTAGCTCCAAAACGGATGCAGCTATTTCAATGCAGTATTTTTTAATCGAAAGCTAGTTTGCTCTGGTACCATCTGAGCCATGTTTCATGAAAATCTATTCAGTCGTTCAAATGTTGCACTTCTTTTCTAGTTGGAGTCGGGGGTTTTTGACAGTTAGGTTACAGTTTAGTTTAGTTGGGAAGATGATTGTGAAATACTGCTAATCATGCATGCATATTAGCGTAGGCATGTCGATGCCGTAGTGTACCTAATAATTGTTGTACTTTCTGGAAATCCAAGAAACAAATCGAGACAATTTCGTATACGCCTAGGTATCAGATTATCGGCTATTTCTCACACAAATCATATCCCAGACGTTTTGCTATGTTCTCCCTACACAGGTGTTTAAAACTAAATACTTTAGACAAACTTCTCCGGCTTGATATAAAGTTATTTTAAAAAATTGCATCTTTACAACGTTTGAAAAGGCTTCAAAAGACAAGAAGATGGTACTTCCTTAAATAACTTTGTCACTTTGTTTCAGTGACCGCCATCATAATTGTCTTCTTCCGAAAATACTTTGTATCTCTCGTGTTTTACAAACTTTTCGTTTGCGCCCTCTTCATGTCTATTAAAAGCTGTTTTATTTTGTGTTTCATCTTTTAAGACCGGAAGAGCTGTGTTGCTCAAGTCAATATCAAATTCCCTTAGCATACCTGGGTAATTAACGAAAATTATATTCATTATTCTTACAACTATAGGTATCTATAGATTATATTCCAGAGGAGTCATATTGGTGACAACTGGTATCGTGGGCTGTTGCTACAAATAAATCTTGAAAGAGAAAAATGATATAACAAGTCTTAACTTTAAATGTGTCTATCCCAAAAGCATTTTCTTTAAAATACATTTCACTAATTTCAAGCGCTCCAAATTGCCTCCCTTCATTCAACTCTCACTTTTAAAGTAGTTAGTGACCACCATTATAATTGTCTTCTTCCTGAACACTTAGTATTTCTCGCGCCGCGCCGTACTCTCCAACTTTTCGTTGGCGCGCCATTCATAAGTTTATAAACTGTCTGCTCTATTAACTTTATTTCTTTTGTGTCGAAGGAATGTTGGTAGTTTGGCGTTGATTTGTGAACTATAGAATAAATGCTTGATATAAATTTCGGACACCATTATTATTCTGTGTCTGTAACTTGGACCATTGAAAAGTACTTGAAACATCGAGAAATGTAACAGTTTCGGACTCAGAAGTTTCAGTTGTATCCATTACAGTAGTATCGCAAGAAAAAGTGCCTACTGCAAGCAGTGCAAAACTAAAGAACGGTGACTAAGGATAACTAATAACGAATGCTAAATCGGAGCATAAATCTAAATATCCACATAAAATAGATTACCCAGAAAATATTTTTAAAGCAACTGCACAACGTGTTACAACTATAACATTTGTAACACATTTGCCATCATTTAGAGCTATTTGGACCGAATAGTTGGTAATAATTATGTGGCTCATAAACACTAATTCTGTGGAACAAGATATTAATAGGACCGTAGAAGGCGAGATCTGAATAAAAACACAAGTTACTAATTAACAAAGATTATATTATTTAGAAGGAATCGCAACGAACAAAAAATCAAGAATTGTTAAGGTATTCGTATGTAACGTGACAATATCGTCATCTAGGGAAGTGAAGGCAAAACAAAATAAGTAGGTATAATTATTAGACATACCGCCCACGAAGGACATATTGCCGAATGTCCTTTTATAAATATATAAAGTTCGAAACCATCAACACATCTACAATAATTTAGAAAGTCCATACCAAACTACGCATATCAAACAAAAGCAGGGTAACTACTTTTATCAGACCCAAATCCACTTTTACTTAACGTGTTACCGCCTTATCCTCAACTATCCTCAGTTAAGAGGAATTATCTCTTCACCTTCGCAGTTGCCGCCTTGCCCCCTTTGCCCCACCCCAAGCCGCCTGCTACCCTCCCAAGATATCGCCTGCAAGTTCTGTCTTGGAGAATTTTCAGAAAAGTAGCTTTTTGGATTCATTTTTCAGTTGGTTTGTTCAAAACACGGCTGCTGAGATTATATGTCTTATGTAGCAGCTAGATCTTATTGGTTATGGATGGAGAAATATCTAAAAGGATTAGCAATAGAGCATCGAGAAATTTTATAGTACAACCTCTTTATTCAAGAGAACTCTATCGCTGTCTTGTATGCAGTTTGGTGATCACTGATCACTAATTTACCGTTGAAGCGAATCATTTTATTTATTCCTAAGGTTATTGTCTATAAAATCCATTGCTCTAGCAAACTATAAGGCACAATTTTTTGCATTATTAGTACCTACCTAGGTAGTTGTTTCAGAATGGTACTAAATAAACTATACTAGATAGGTACTATTAAAAAAATTGGTAGGTATACAGCATAATTTTGACTATCTTTCAGATTACTGTTAAGTATTGCGTACACTTACCACTTACAGGAAACTACACTAGACTAGGACAAGAAAAAATATAAAATAAAACTAACAGGCAACATAAAGCCTAGTACACACTCGCGAGGCCGGCTTTTAATACAACACGGGCGGGTGTAAAAGCCGGGTGGAAGGGGTATTATTACACCTACGCGGCGTGCGTATCTCGGCTATTTTCCGGATAATTTCCCACAGACTCCAGTGGGCAAGAGACCGTGTTAAAGACAGGGGAATACGGGATACGGCGGCCTCGGATGACGTCATCATACCTACAGATAGTGTACACTTAAGTTTATAGTTTAGATAATTTTTTATGTAGGTTAGGTAATGTTTTATCCTGGTTAAGGGATGGACTATTCAAGTATAATATTTAGAGTACCTACCCACAGATAGTATATAGAATGTTTAAGCTTTTTAGTTGTATCTATGTAGAGAGGCAACTTTAATAGTCATGTTTGTGTGACCTGTGTCTGTAACAGCACGTACGAAGCAACGTGTTTGTGGCTTCGTTTTATAAGAATTATAGTTACTCAGCAACTTATGAAGCAACTTTTTTTGTTTGGAATTTGGATACTGATAAAAGTTGTTGCAGTAGGTATTAAAGACAAGACATTATTTTGGCCTTTTGAAGTTATTTCAAAAATCTAATGTAACAATTTTTCAGTATTATATTATATTTCTGTAAGATTTTCGAACATGATTTTCACTATTCATGTTCATTCGAAAAATACCTTCGTTACAAAACTGTGTACCAAAATTACACTGTTACAGTAAATACAGCACCCCAGTTCACGTTGCAACCAAACACCGAACTAAAGGCAAATCTACACAATTGGGCTTCGCAATTTTTTCAACAACTCGAAGCCGAAAACCGAATTGGAGAAACTAAGTAGTCTCCTTCCAAATGACGAATTAATCTCTCGAAAGTTGGGGCCGGATATTTTTTTGAATGTTTTCTGAAGCAGCCAGTTGGAACAAATTGTTGTGACATTTCGGTAGTAGGTAAAGATACGTCCATTTTATGTACGATTCGAATCCGGATAGATATTGTACACTAATCTGTTTTGTCGTTTGATTTGATAGACGTAAGTAAATGTCAAAGATATTTAATACAGTGGCGGTGAAGTTATAAAGATATTGCCTATTGTAACATGACAAGTGAATTCTTGTTTTTATGTGATAGTAGCAGAGCGTTAAACATACAGTGGATACGCTCGGGAAGCAACACCATGAGAACTGTAGAAAGATGAAAGGCATACCTTTTCCTAGCAGTCGGACAACATAATATTGTAAGTAAAATGAATTATTTTTTATATAAAATACAGTATTACGTATTTGTACTTATACGATCATCTGTGTTTCACAGTCAGTATTTGCAGATAAGTTAATTTGAATTTGAATTTTAAAAGAGTAAAATAAATTAATAAAGGAGGGGAAGAAGGTTGTAAATAGGTATAAGCCAGGGGTCGGCAACCTTTTGAGTCGGAAGAGTCAAAAATTACAATTTACAAAATTCAAAGTTTTAAAATTTTCCACCAACTTTCGTCTGTTTGGCAAATAATGCCAGGACCACCTAGTGATATGCGAATGAAACTAAAGAGCCAAAGCTTCACATCCAAAGAGCCGCATGTGGATCGCGAACCGCAGGTTGCCGACCCCTGGTATAGGCTCTTATTACCAGTCAATTGCTGACATTGGCACAAAATGACATTTTGCAACGTGCAAACTAAAACCTTAATTATAAACAGAAGGAGACGACCATGTGCACCCACCTTTACAATTTAAAGGGATAAAGTTGCAGCAATTATGTTCAATTTGTGCCAAATTTAGGCTAACCGAGTGCTCCATGTAAACTTCCTCTACAATAAATACAACACCAAGCCGATAGCTTCCGTGGTTATAAAATGACCGAGATAAGTATAAAATAGGCTTTAAAAAATTTATGCAAGACTCGAGAATAATGTTTAAAAAAGAATAAGTGTGTGAAGGAACGAGGTATGGTGTTCCTCCATTGAAAAGGGAGGACCCTCCGACCAGGCGAGGTGATATTGCCTGGCGGGCCGAAGCCCGACGGTTGATGTCGGACAGGTGTATATGTGTTAGATACGATAATATTTTTCCTTGCGCGATGCAGGCTTCGTAATCTGATTAGTCGAATTCATAATTTCGCGCCACTGTAGTTAGCTTGCTGCTTTGCTTAGTAGTTATTCTATGTGGCGATAGGTGTCGCTACACCATTATCTATCACCATTATTATCATTATTATTATGGGTAGTCAAAAGGCAAGGTGATGTTCAGTCGGTGCAATACCTATACTCACATAATTTTTATTTTTTTCAAATTATTATTTTTTCTACTTAGTTTTACACTGTTGCCATCCTAAAATTGTATTCTCTGTCTATGCACCTGTCCTCTTCTTAATATCTATGTCTATCATTCTAGTGTGTCTTGTGTTTGTGGCAAATAAATGTATTTTTCTTCTTTCTTTCTTTTATCTTACAATTATTACATAGTAGTGGGCACAGACATTAAACTTCTGTCTGTGGTAGTGGGTACATTATTAGTTAGTAATTACTACATACTCGACTTTCAATCTCACCGCTAGTTAAGATAGGTAGATACAGTACGACACAACTAAGAAGTCACATCGGCAAACTTTGTAAAACCGATCGCTTCCGAACTGAGTGCGACTTCCAAGACCAAGATGATATTATAAGTACTGCAGTAAAATACATAATTGATCGTTATAAAATCGAGCGACCGCCATTGGTTGTTCGATCAGGTACAACAATGTTACGTCTTAGTTGTGTCGTTAGGTTAGGTTACTTATAGAGTGCCTGGGACGGGGACCTTTCTACAGTCTCCCTCCCCGAGAAGTGCCCTAATAGGCGTGGCACCGAGGTGGGCTTCGGCGCGGTCTTTTAAGAGTACCCGAAGCCCACCTGTAGGTGCTGAAGTGGACCACCGTGGTGAGTTTAGCCGGTAGGAGTCCGGCACACCCCTTCGCCATCCCCAGGCGGAGGACAGCCGTATGATGGGTTCTCACCACGTAAAAAATAAATAAAATGAAAAGGTTACTTATAGAGTAGAGTAGAGGTACTTAGAATTAATTTGTTACCACGATGGACATTTACGAAAATGGGTCTGCTTGAAATTCCTTTAAAAAAAGGTTCTGTTAGCTTATCAATACTTTTTTGAGACTTCAATACGCACTATCTAATCTCCTAAACGTTCAAATGGACCGTTAATTTTAATCCTGCATCCGCCATTTGTTTGTTGGTTACCTGAGCAACCATATTGCGATTTTCGTGACGCAAAACGCCTGACAACTTTATCCAACAGCGCGGAAAACTGCAAAATTTTAAAGGTGCCGTCTCATTATGTCGGTATTGGATTGTCGTAATCTGCCAAAAAAAAACAATGCACATGACATTTGGCAGTGAAGCAATTATTCTGATGTTTAAACGGTTTTAAATAGTTTGTTTGTTCGAGTGTAAATTGTCAAAGATTTCTTAAAGGTTTTTACTCGCAATTGAGCTCAGGTAGGTGGCACTTAAAGGGCAGATGATACAATTATCTTCGTAAATAGGTGCTTTCCAAGAGATTAGTAGCGGTCTCACGGGTCTTGGAGTCTGAAGAACCAGTGTAGGTGCTGGATGCATAATTTTTCAAGATCGAATAGCTAATATTCTTGACGACGAGAGAGTGGCCTTTCACAGACCAACTTTCAGTTTAGCGACTTACCCATTATCGATATGATTGTACGATAATAATAACCTAACCGTCTGAAAACCCCGACTCCAACTAGAAAAAGGGTTGTATCTTTTGAACGGCGGAACAGGTTTTCATGAAACATATATTAGTTTATTCGGGAATCATCTTAGCTATAACAAGATTCCCGATTAAACTAATTTTCAATAAAAACACTGTATTGAAATCGGTGTATCCGTTTTGGAGCCACGATGCCACAGACAGATACACAGTTCCACAGATATACACTACAAACATATAACACCCCTCTTTTTTGTTGGGGGTTGAGAAACGATTTCTGTTATTAACTATTTTGATCCGGTATTGTATGAGATTTCATCAATCCAATCCCAAAATGTATGGACTGGACTCATGAATGCGTTTATTTCTAGCGTTTTTTGTATTTTTATTGACTGTATCACTGTGTGTTTTGCATACGTGCCATGGAAGTACGTTACTTTCTTAACATGGTTAGTATGGTTTTGTAAACAGTTACAGTTCTCTCATTTTTGAATTGGGTTAAAAATGAAATACCGCCACACTGCCATCCTACGGTTTACTAGTAAATACTGGCAAATACACTCACATATTTTTTGTTATTGTCCATTATGATCTTGATAATTAGGTCAGTTAGGTAATAGGAACGGTACTACTTCTGGTTATTTTCTTAAATATTATCAAGCTAAAAGCTTGCATACATTATATTTCGCATGGGATGCTACCAAATCAGGCCAAGAATGGAAAATGCAGTGTTTATCAACAAAAAAAAATTTTCAACAGACAGTTAAAATATAACTTTTTATAATAGATCAAAAACACAAAACAATCGGACATGACAAAATGTCGAAACAGCAAGGAGCAGTCCGCAAACACGCGAGAACATTCCTTTTGAAAAAAATTCAAAAAAAGAAGCTCAAAAGAACGGCAGACATTCAAATAAAGAGCATCGCAGCGCGTTGGCGCCAACGTTCCGCCGTTTATTTTTTTTAAGAGACCACGATTCAATTTGCTGAGGATCAACCGCGGAGGTCACAATGTCAGGTTGTACCTCCCGCTAATTAACTAGGGCGCCGGCAGTTTGCTGAAAATAATATTGGAAAATGTTTAAATAGGTAAATATTAATAACATTGCTAACAGCTTTAACAAAATGTATGATATTTTACTATTTATTAACAACATAGTAGGTATCGCCCGACAAAAAAGAGGGGTGTTATAAATTTGTAGTGTGTCTCAGTCTGTGGCATCGTAGCTCCAAAACGGACGGGCCGAATTCAATGCAGTTTTTTTAATTGAAAGGGTATCATCTTAGCTATGTTTCATGAAAATCTGTTCAGCCGTTCAAAAGTTAGGTACAGATCTATTTCTAGTTGGAGTCAGCGGTTTTTGACGGATAGGTTTACCTACCATTAAGAAATGAAAAAAAAAAATAGCGTTACAGACGCTATGTTTTCTCGTGATTTCCTACAACAAATCCAGGGTGTATCGTGAAATTAATTCGTGGCTCTAAATTATCAATCGCTGAAAGTTGAGCTCACATTCGAGTTTTGTTGGTATCCCAAAGTTCTAAAAAGTTACAAAATCCTTTTTTTTTTTAATTCTTTCCCTCACGCCACGCCTCTAGTCCAAATATTCTCTGCTAGGATGGTGCATATTTACTTACTTAATACAATTCCCACCAGAAGTCTAGACTACTTACACAGTCGCCAAGAGCCGCGACAAATGTCGGATCTCCAAAAAAACCTGTAACAGTTCAGCGTATCATAATGTTATCATCAATCTATCGTAATTATATACTTAAAATAGTCGTAAACAGATAATTTGGTGAATACTTTCGGTTTCATCTGATAGTCGCTGACAGGCTATGTATCGTGGAGAGGCGGCGTGTCGCAGCGGGGGCCCATATAGGCTGGACCACCCGACTACTCAGGGCTGTCAAGACCGCGAGCAAAACGGCCTTCGACGGAATAACCCTAGGCGAAAAATATTAACTCTCCATGTCCGTTAATAACCCTAGGTAAGACGTTATCTCTAGGAACAGAGTAGAGTGTAGAGGGAGATCTAAAAAGCTGTAGGTACCTTATACCGAGATTTTGTCGACCTTGACCGTACTTACCGCCAAGCCAAAAATGTATGAAATCAACGTGCGCGCGCATTTGAGTGAACTTCTACCGAAAACAGGCGCACAATTTTTCAGACATTTTTAGCGTTACCGTACTACCGTACTACCGTACTACGGTCAAGGTCGAAAAAATGTCGGTATAGGGTTACTGGGACTGACCTTTTTGTCGAAATTGTCATTTATTGCATTTTTGTATAACCCAGAATTACCTGCATATTTTAGCTTATCTCAAGTTTTGATATCTCAAACCTTCACAAAATGATTATCATTTAATCAACCCAAAATATCATGGTCATTTCATTCGGAGATTGTCCTAGTCTATTCAACATAGATTAGGAAATGTTCAAACAAAAATTCGGCTATGTATGACGTATGTCATCGGGAGTAGCAGCGTCTCCCAGCAGGGGCTCGTGTATGCTGGACCACCCGACTATCCAGGGCTGCCTCTAGGGTGTTCGTCCCGGGAGTCTCGAGTCTCGAAGTCCCGGGAGTCTCGTAACTATTTTCATCGAGACCGAGATCGAGACCGAAACTTACTACTCCCGGGAATTTCGAGACTAGATATCACCATTATAAAACGTTTGTATTGGCGATGGCGCGGGCACCGCGTCGTCTCGCTGGTCGGCCGCCCGCTCACAGGTCAACTCAGTCAGCTGATTGGCTGGAACCAAAATCAGCGTTCACAATAGTCTGACTGTCGACTAATGAACTTCAAACGCACGGAGCCTACAATACGAAAGTGTTTATTCAAAATGAGGGTTTTTAATTGATACACTACTCAAACAACTTGTCTAGGGAACAAGCAAATTATATCAACGACCTATTTGTGAAAACCCTTTAGAAAAAGTACTGGCGAATAATTATAAATGTAGGTTGAAAATGCATAAAATAATTGTACGAATTTTTTAAAATTCTAACAAGAGAAGCAAAAGCTTTTTGAAATAGTGAGGGAAAACTTAACTTGCTCGCAGTCTGAACGTAAAGAGTTGGGAGATTATTGTCAGTTTTCGTTTCTATTTTCTTGTGAAGTACAATTATTGCTGCATTCCAGTAATTTTTTTGACTCTGAGCATGATATCACCTCGTCATTTAATGCGGGAAGAGATGCTCAGGGCTGTGGGTATGTTGGAAGCTGGGCGCAGTCAACGCGAAATTGCGGACGCTCTTAACATGCAACCCAGGAGTAATTTGCCAATTATGGGCACGCTACAGGGCTACAGAAGATATAGCCAAGTGTCAACGAGGAAGATACAGGGGCACTTCCCAGAGACCGTTTTCTGCATAATGCTGCAAGAAGGCAGCCCCAGATTACAGTTCATCAGTTAGTAGGAAGACTCCAGCACCAAGTGTCTGTCAGTAACCGAACTGCCAGAAGATTACATGAAGTCAATCTTCACGCTCGCAGACCGCTACGAGTTCCTGCTCTGCGACGTGGAAATCAAGGGCATCGCTTATTGTGGGGTAACGCAAATTTGCGATGGACCGACAATGAGTGGGCAGATATTCTGTTTTCCGATGACTCTCACTTCGGACTTCGTCCCGTTTCAAGGAGTGTTCGTGTTTGGCGAATTCCTCTGGTCGCAAGACTCGACTCCAGAATCCTCAGGAAGTTTATCTTTACCAAGGCGGAACGATTATGGTGTAGGATGGAATTCGCCTGGGTAGAAGTGCAGATCACGTTTGGATACGAGGCAATTTAAATGGGAGCAATATCGTGACCAGGTCTTGCACCCTCTGGTCATCCCTCCCCTCCATCCTCCCCTACGATAATGCACGTGTACACACCGCATCAAGGCTGGTGATGAATGTGTTCAGCAAGTACAATATCAGGGTAT
This sequence comes from Allophyes oxyacanthae, assembly GCA_932294325.1. Taxonomy (NCBI): domain Eukaryota; kingdom Metazoa; phylum Arthropoda; class Insecta; order Lepidoptera; family Noctuidae; genus Allophyes; species Allophyes oxyacanthae. The sequence goes on from OW028628.1 coordinate 11,278,800, forward strand.
TTAGTGGCTTGCTCAGTCCGCCGATCTCAATCCCACTGAGCATGCGTGGGATTTGCTCGTGAGAAGAGCTTTCAGTGATCTTCCCCAAAAATTGAACACGGAACAAGAACTTTTTTCTCATCTTTCCGCAGTATGGAGCGTTATTCCACAGGTGACAATTGATAACCTCATACTCAGTATCCCATGCCGATGTAGAGCCGTCGCTAATGCCTAGGGAGATCCAACAGATTTAAAAAAAGTTGTTAGGAATGTTTTTTGTTTACCGTAACCAAAAGGTAAAACGGGACCTTATTACTAAGACTCCGCTGTCCGTCCGTCCGTCTGTCTGTCTGTCTGTCCGTCTGTCACCAGGCTGTATCTCATGAACCGTGATAGTTAGACAGTTGAAATTTTCACAGATGATGTATTTCTATTGCCTCTATAACAACAAATACTAAAAAACAGAACAAAATAAATATTTAAGGGGGCTCCCATACAACAAACGTGATTTTTTTGCCGTTTTTATAGATAATGGTACGGTACCCTTCGTGCGCGAGTCCGACTCGCACTTGGCCGGTTTTTTTTTACGTATGCGTATTTTTTTTTTATTACAGGAACTATTTTTTTTCACTTTTGGCAGTATTTAAGTTTTTCTCAATAATTTTTAATTTGGTCTCGAATTTCCCGAGACTCCCGGGACTGGGTTTAAAAATCCGATACTGGTCCCGGGACCAGAAATACCCTCGAGACCGAAATCCCTAGCTGCCTCATTGTTTCTCAATATACAACTAAATCATTTGAAGAATAACCTAACCATCAAAAACCCCCGACTCCAACTAGACAAAGAACTGTAACTTTTGAACGGCTGATCAGATTTTCATGAAACATAGCTAAGATGATACCCGATTAAACTAGCTTTCGATTAAAAAATACTGCATTGAAATCGGTCCATCCGTTTTGGAGCTACGATGCCACAGACAGATACACAGTTACACAGATACAAAGACACACATACATTAAAAATAGCAGTATCCTTACAAACACTTGCCACACCAGCAACCATGGACCAATGAATGAAATTAATGAATGTATGACTGATAAGATGATTATATGCCTAGGCTGGCACCACCACGTGATCTCACTCCTATTTGCCCTAGTCTGAGGCATTTACAACCACCGTACGTTCAAATGGTTATGTCATCCGAGAAGACGCTTCTGCAGCTTTTCTGCAATGATACCTATACTATGACACCGTCGCTTGTTTCGCATCTGGAATCAATACAAAATATTTTCAAACCATAAAATTTCTAACAGCCCTAAAAATGACTAAGTAGCTATCCACCAATTACAAACATTAATTTTATAGATGATCAGATTGTGCATAATTAAAAACTATAGAATCTATACAAGGCATCCGATAAATTTGGTGTTAAATGGTGACGCGGGGTAATAACTCCTGGAACCTGCGTCGAAATCCAGGAAATAATGATAATTCCAGCGACTTGCTTCTTGTAGGCAGATTTTCTGCTAGTACAAAAGCCAGTAGGTCATAGTGTCTCAAGCTAGGAATATTCATAAGATGGCGTTATATATTTTGAGCAAGTGACGCCCCCCACCCCGCTCTTCACCACTAGACTACTATCAGACCACAGCAGTGGTGTGCACAGATATTTCTTAGAGGATAGCCAAAGACAACTTATTGCAGTAATGTCAAGTTAAATGATGTTTATGATTGGCCACCTCACCCGAAGACTTAAAGTAAAATATCGTTTGTATTCATATTTCATTTGTTAGGGTAGGTAGTGTCTTTTTGTCTTTATGGAGTGCATACCACTGTATCCTAGCATTGTGTAAAGTTAGGATAGGAAGACTGTTTATTATAGCATGCTAGGTACCTATTATATACATGGTGCGTGGTAAGAGCGTCGCTGAGTGAACATACCGTAGTAGGTCTGACGTACCCTGGGCAGTCAGCTGTTACGAGCCTTGCTAATTGGCAAAGTCTAAAGTCAAACTTTTTTATTTCAACTGGGCCTTTGCAGGCACAATCAAAACGTCGTGATTCTAGGTGCACAATTCCAAGTGGCCAAATCTTTGCACCACGGTAGAAGCAATTTTCATATGAGAACTTGTGTTTGTTCGATAGACGGAGGATCTCAGCTCAGACACAGCCCACAGCTCTGACATTTCGAATTCATGTGCGGATCAGAACTTGATTATCACTTGCGTGAACGGTGAAGGAAAAAAATCGTGAGGAAACCTGCATACATGAGAGGGATTCATAAAGTTCTCGATGGTGTACCGTTCGCCAAACTGTATCAGGCCAGCGTGGTAGCCTAAGACCTCAGCTTTCTCATTCTGAGAAGACATGCCTGGCAGTGGGACAGTAATATACTGAATTATTATTGTAGATACTCGTGTAACCTCAGCATAAATTTTATTGGGCGTCGCGGGAAACGATTTACCTTCCTCACTTTCTTGAACAAGTGCAAAGAATCTTGTCCTCCCTTTAAGGTAAAAGATGCGACTATAACTCCTGAACATTTGCATAAAACATTCCTGTACTATTTATTGGCCACAACTGCGAGCCCTAATATAGCGCTTAATATATTAGGAACTGCTACTGTATATGGTGTAAAAACAGTTAAATAAAATAACAGCTTCCTGTAACAGTTTTTCATGGGGTGATAGAGTGTAAGTGGTTTAGATTTGAAGCGTTAATAAACTTTGTAAAATAGGTTGCAAAATATGCGAGGTATCGAAGCTTTCGAGGTATTTATACTAGGGCCATAATACTTGGTATGGGCGATATTTCGTGTTAGTCCAAATTTACTATTTGATGAATATGTTGGTCACATACTTCTCCAAAGGTCAGTTTTGAGGGCTAGAGGGTTAATGCTTGATATCGGAGGAGGAAATAACAGCGCGGCTGGCCCAAAAGGAGATGGCGGGATGAGCTGGACACTTATGTAAAGGATTGGTCCCTGATCGCAACGGACCAGGAGAAATAGAAAGAAGGACTGAGGAAAGAATGACTTTGCCTTGCAGTGGGACATCATCACATCACAGACTCATAATAATAATAGATTAAAATGTGAACGGTCGTAATAAACAGTTAAATTTATTTTAAATCTTTAAATTGTCGGTGAATTTGGGCCTTGTGGGCCACCGATTCTGACACTTTCAACGGCCAATGAAGCAACTGTAAATTAGCCGAAATGTTACAGATTTTGTTGGACCTTTTGGCGTACAAAACATCGGCTACCGATTGCATGTCGTCTGCGTTCTGCCTTATTGTTCTTCCAAGCAACCGAATACAAGTGGTATTCGGTCACAGACAACTGAACATCACTTTAGACTCCTTTAACTCACAAGTCCCGACGGAACTTAGAGTCCTGGCTATCCTCGTTCCTGGTACACGCAGCATCGCCACGTGCTCCCACGGGCGGCGTCTTTGTCGGCAGATCAAACGCCACGCGTCGCCGCGCGCGCCGTACACCGACCTGCGCCGGCGCAACATTTAAGATGTTAGGCATGGGCCAGTAGAGATGGTACGGAGGATACAATTATTGGATTATGTTAATGTTACCGTCACTAATTTACGGTTAGAAGAATGCCAAAAAGTTACAATAGGCGCAAAAAGCGCTGGTTAACTAGGACACACAAGATCACGTTAAGTAAATAAAAAATACTCAGATGGCCCTTGACATTATTTTGGGACACCAATAGTTAGAGATTGTTTAATTCACATAATTATGCAACTGCAGTACTAAAATTCACTCCAAAACAAAATAAAAAAAAAGATTTTGTATGGCTTGGTAAATTATGAGTGTCCTCCATACTAAGTCGAATTTTAATTTTGTTTTGAAGTATATCCCAATACTGCGGTTGCATTTAGGAACAGAGACTGAATCACTCTACAAATTATGCGCACTACATTTATAAAGAAAGAAAGAAAGAAAAAGTTTTTATTTCTACGCCCAGTGTGACGCACAAAACATAAAAATATCTAAGCTTAATTAATACTAAAAAAAAATCATTGTTCTGAGGTTTATCCTGTATAATTACATGGGAATCTTCTATGACTTGTACCAGCTCACATCTGCATTTACAGGAACGGAATGCAATGTCATACGGTGTGGGTGAGCTTTTCTAATCGATTGTGAGCCGAGTATGTAGGAGCACGGAGCCTTTGTTTTTATGCTGATCCTCTGAGGAGTATCGGGTGCTTATTTGGGGTAGTTATTCAGGAACGAAGTATATAAAGAAAAAAAGAAAGAAAATCAATTTATTTTTTGCACACAGGACACCGAGCATGCACACATAACAAACATAAAAAATAAAAAAACCAGAAAATTACATAAAATAAAAACAATGAAAAATAAAGCATGGAAGTGTGTGTCCCTCATGTGAAAGAAAATGGGCATCGATCAGCTTATCTTATCTTCTTATCTTATATCTTTCTTTCTTGAAAAAATCTTTGCCCCGCACTGGATTTCTTCTGTGTCGTTGGCTGAACCCCACGATACAGAAGCATTTACAGACATAATTCTCACATGCACACACACCCAGGCGCGGATATAAAATTTATATTTGTTAGTGCGGGAATCTAGCTCGAGGCTAGCTTGCTTTCTGCGCTACGTACAGTTGGCCAAAGAATTGATCTACCATCCTAATGTTGCAATTTCTTTGCATGCCATAAAACTGTAACCTAACCGTTAAAAACCCCCGACTCCAACTAGAAAAGGAGCTGTAACTTTTGAACAGCTGAACTGATTTTCATGAAACATAGATAAGATGATACCCGATTAAACTAGTTTTCAATTAAAGAAACTATATTGTAATCGGTCTATCCATTTTGGAGCCATGCCACAGATAGATACACACTACAAACTTATCACCCTTCTTTTTTGTCGGGGGTTAAAAAGGTCTATATTCTCTTGTCAAAATAATGAAGTTTCACCTTTAGTGATATTTTTATTTGATAGGAAGTTCTGTTAACCACCATAGACCATTTTTTCTAAGGAATTATTTGTGGTAAGCAGAAGACCAGTGGTTAACTTGGTAAGGCCTATGTATAGCAGTGGTCTCCGAGAGGCTGGTTTAATTAATTCATAGTAGGCCACATACAACATTTTTGGGTCCTTCGAGTTTATTGTGAATTTCTGCTGGATTCTCATCAAAGGGGAAGTCACTGCTGACTTGACTGACATGAGTTTGGCTTTTTCTCAACCTTATAAGACATACAGGGTACATTTAGTCAAGTAATATTAAATTATTTATATGGAACAGCAATTTTTTTTTCAGATTTAATATTTGGTCCCATAGTAAAAGTTATTCATAAAGATGAGTACCTACAATACCCTGCTTCAATGATTCCCTCGTTCTACCAGTCTACCTTGTATAATTGATCTCGATCAATCTGAGCTAATCCATAACATTTTTCTCTTTCTTATCGGCACAAACCATCACACGGGAAGATCTCATACCGAAACGGAAAGATTACCCAGTCACCATATTAAATCCATAAAGTTTTGGTATCGGAATATTTTTTAATTTTATCACCTTTACTATCTTCATTAAAACTTTTACTATTCTACCATTTTCTACCAATGGAGATCGCAATTATCTCCTGTAAACTATAAGGATCATGCCACATTTATACACAAATACCGAGAACACATCGCAGCGATACGGTCAATTAGTGCGAGCCCACACATGCGTATCGCAACGCGATCGCTAAATCGCGTCGGTGAAATGCGGCGACCGGCGTACTTGCGCGAATTACGACTGTACGCGTCATGCGAAGATAAAATAAGGTAGTGAAGGGTTTTCTTTGAAATAATTTGTTTTTCGAATTCTTATTTCGAATTTGAAACTATGATTGCCAGTTCCTTTTAAGACCAAAACAAGTTAGATGTCTCTGAAACTTCAATGTCTTTTTTTTCTGGGTTTCTTATTTTGAATTTGATGTTTTGATGTCCAGATTATTTTAAGACCTCGGACAAAACTACAGTGCCACAAACTTATCAAAATTGGAACTAACGTCGCCACGGAACAAAATAGATTTCAAAATGTATTTTTTTTATTGAGATGACATCGGTAAAAGCGACGACAGCGACGCCCTTACCGGGTCAGGTAAGTTTGTGGCACTGTACTCGACTGATTTTAATGGTACAGATTTAAAGTTACGTTCATTCTTCCTTATAAAATATTAGGAGTAGTAGGACAAATAAATTAGTAAAACTTTTCAAAATATACATAGTGTGTGAAATAGAATTTGGATAAAATAATTATTGACTCACCCTTTTGTCCGTTTAAAATCTTTAATCCTAATTTCATCTGACCACACACTATCGACATAAATATTTTACATCTAAACTACACGATGAAACCTGTGGGGCTGTGTACAAAAATGAATTAATACATAAATAAGGTCAGACGAGGTATAAATAAATAAATACAAATGGAGGCTACTGGCGCCACGCTCGCCGGCGCGGACGATCCTCTTATTGCCCAATATGTGGACACAGGTGCTGTGGAGTCGCCAACGAATAAAGTTTTTGGACAATTTTAAATATAACTCATTTTCTTTAAAAAAAATGTGCCAGTTATTTTTTTTAAATATCCTGAAGATTTAACATATTGTCTAAGGAATGTTTTTTAATGATGAAGTATCTAATTATCCATCAATTTGAGAAAATCAATCACTATCGATGATGAAAAACGGCCGTTATAAATAAATAATAAATAAAATTCATTTGTTTCAGGTTATAAGACCCATAGCACACAAAGTACACAATTACATTATTCATATAATTTTTTAAATAAAATTATATATTCAATTAAAATAAGTTAAATTGTTTATACGCATTATGATGAATAAAAATATTGTGATTGTATAATTTCATGTTCAAATTAATAAAATTTGTGTGACCTTGTTTGGGTCAAAACTCTTTACAGATCCCAAAACATTAATCAATTCACAAGTCACAAGTCGTCTCCACGCCCTTCCCAATCCCATAGGCTTATCCGATTTATAAACGCAATATTGTATTTGTATAAAACAATAGCCTTATTATAGGTTCGCGGTCGTGGTAACATTCTGTTTTTATTACTTTTTATTATTTTATTTCGTCGCAGAGCATACGCCAAAAAGTCCTGTACGCGTCCGTTTTGTTATTAATATTTTATGTAACAATGCGTTTCGTTTCACAGAGCGTTTTTGGGTTAAGTATGGGTGTGATAGGGTAAACGTGTTGATGTAATGTTATTTTTTTTAAATTGATTAATTTGGTATGAAATAATTGAATCTTATGTCTATTTATAAACAGTTAGTTGCTTATACATTTATAATTAATTTCAAAAACCGTCTTACGTAGCATAATGGTGCTACTTTACCTCCTGTTACTTTGAGTTCATCGATTATATTATTGATTATATATTATTATATTGACCTGTACCTACCTTATTTAGTTGTTAAAAAAATACTATGACTATGACTATTTTACTTAGGGCAGATTTTTCAATCGCGAGATAATGTTTTATCCAACGAATAAATTTGACACTTGACAGGTTTTGTATAGGAAAGCTGTCAAAAATTCATATTATTATTTATTCCCTGTGATAAAGTTATCTGGCGATTGAAAAATTAGCCCTAAGAGACAAATCCTGTTTTAGAAATAATTTTAACATTTTAAATGCAAATAAATTTTCAACTTAAAGCAAAATACCTTAAGGTAGGTAGTACCTATGTCATGTGAAGTTTAATATTCTTTATCCTTCAGAAGAAGTTGAACTAAAAGTTCATAGCCTTTCATAGCATTGTAGGTGTCAAAGCGAAAATGGGGCCATTTCTGGCCTCGTACAGGTTTTTTTTGTATGTTATCTAAACTAATATTATAATGAGAAAAGATTTGATTTTTCGTATGTTTGGTTGTAATGGATAAATTACTGGACCGATTTTTAAAATTATTTCACTAGCAGAATGCAATATTATCACGGAGTAACATAGGCTACAATTTATAAAAATATCACGCGGGCAAAGCCGCTGGCGGAAGCTAGTTAGATATTGTTTATAAAATATCTCTCTGTAAGTTTATGTAATTTTCGAGTCCGAAATAAATCATTTTCCTTTCTTTATTTCTAATATAATAAAATTGCTGATTAGGTTCATTATTTGTTCAGAAGTACCAAAGGGTATATTGTCCTCATCATCACTTTTGGCAAGAAAGGCCAAGCACAGCAACAGTATGATGACGTCATTATTAAACAATTGGGTGCACAGCAGGTGCATGTTGTAGCCCATCTTTCTGACATACCTTCAAGAACACCCATGGATAACTATAGGGTGGTCTTATAACCGGTAATCATGTACCAAATCATCCCATACATAAACGAACGGTTAAAATATTACATACAATAATTAACACAATCATTGATCATCAAATGCGCACGCGTCATCCGTTTGATGTACCGACCGCTCCTGATTGGTCAGCGATTACCAGCAATCGATTCGTATTGGTCCGATCAAATTTGGAATGATCACTGTGACTAATTGAGAAAATTTGGGTACCATTTGCGCATGGGCAAGTAATGGCTTCGACGTGTTCACTACTTGATTTATTCTGGTTTTGTAATAGCTATAAGATAAAAAATTATAGACTGTTAAAACGAACCAAGCAACAGTTAGGTTATTGGCTCTAAATAAAGTACCTACTACTTATTTAACAAAAAACAGGCACAGGATGTTCACTATTATTATAATATTAATAATTGATATTGACTTCTAGGTATATTATATTGCGGCTCTCCTATTAAATGCCGAGGCTTACTATCTTCAGGTTTTATGTTCTTTATGCTTTACGACTCCTACGGATTTATTTTTTTGTAGTGGGTACGATAAATATTATCGTCAAATTAAAAGGAGCTATTGTGTCGAACAATAATTCTTTGTAATAAAGAAATAAATGATTTAATAAAGCTGTTTGGCCTGCTTAAACCCGTCATCATATTATTATTTCTTCAACGTACACTACTGAACAATGAACATGGTAGTTTTACACCACCATACGCTATGAAAAATCTCTTCTGCATAGCTAAATTCACCATCCAAAATATGTTAAACAAGTCAAACGTAAGTACGTTATTTTAAAAAGGTTCTTACAATTCAAACCGTAAGGTTAATTTGAACTAACTATGTCTTGGAACTGGCCAGTCTCGGCCATTTTTGTATCAATAATAAAACACCCTTGTGTTCTTAAAAATACACCGCTTAACCAACCCTTCATATATAATTCTACAATGCCTTAGGGCGCTAATGTCACGCCTCCGGTACGTACTTATAACAACAAAACTAACAATCAAATACGACATGTAATTAAAAAATAACTTTAAAATCTTGCCTCTAAAGTTTAGTTTTGTTCAGCAAAATTCTAGAGTAGAACGGGGTAATATGGCACACTAGTTTGAAGAATAAGACTTCAGGTGCTAGGCAAAATTCTAGATGCACTTCTATTTCTCCTTTCTACCTTGCGTTAAGGTCTAGAATCGTGTATAAAAAGGGTTGCCGGATGTTTGTCAGAGGTTAGGTGACAATCGCGACGCCATGTTGGTTTAGTGGGGAAGTGGGGGAAACTATGGGGTGACTAATAAGAGGTTTATGGCACTTTAATTGGGTCCGCGATGGAAATTGATACGATAAATACAGAGAAATCGATAAGCTCGTGTTTTATTCATAATAACAAGGACTTTCTCGTTCTGAATTCAGTGGTGTGTGGTTAAGAGGTTTTACGGTGGAAATTTGTGAAGGAAAGTTTTGATTTTGTGAAAGAATTCTTCAATGTATGAGTGGTATTGTAATTCAAATTACTGACTTGTGAATTTAAATTATTTGTACATGTGACTAGGTAGGTAGATTTTCGATAATTCATTCCAATACAAGACGTTGTCCCATGTAGCAGTGGTTTGTAACGAATTCTTCAATAACTTAGGTAACTAATATCTTGTTTTGTGATACAGTTAGAAGATACTAAAGCATCTTTTTTAGACTAGTCAAGTAGATAGTAAATATCGTAAACGATATAAATATTAGAATCCGTAACATTGACGAAAATATGTCTTAGTAATACTCGTAATAAAACAAACCTAGACAGGCAAATTTTGTAGCTTTAAGTAATGTGTTACTCTACATAGGTTCAGTCGCAAGGTTTTCTCAAAAAAATCCAAGAGACAATATCTAACAAAGGTACCATTCAAAAGCATATCAGAAATAACTAGAGCATATATAAACGAAAAATATGGACCAAAATACAGACCAGACAAAGGATTTCATATTGTAGGCTTGAGAATTTCAAGTGCTAATTTCGTGCTCTTCGCCTCAAGTTGGGTTAGCACTTAAGAGCAATCGGGGATGAAGGGCTATATTAGGCTATATTGGGCTGTATGGCCACCTCGTACGAGTGAGCCGTCTCCATGACACCTTTAGATGTCCGGTTTGAAACGTTACTAGTGGAGAATTCGAGTTGAATTATGAATAAATTTTGGTCAAACTATTATTTGGTTGAAGGAACATAGTTTTCAATGTAGACAGTGATTATTCAGTACAAAAAGGTAGTGTCACATTGTTTTTATTCTAATTCATAAGCTGTTATTGTAGAGAAGATACTTTCTGCGCCACTCTACCGACTACCCTCAATATTCTCCTGTTTTACTCAATCTTAACATTGGCAAAATCATCGTAAAGTAGCGATGGATCCATTAAATTAAAATTGGAATTGGCTTAATTTCGGTACTTGGAAATGATAAGAATATTCATAGAAATTCTGTGTTTTCTAGAAGCAAATAAATCAGATAATTGAACATCCAACCAAGGATCTTAAATAAATATTTAAAACTCTATGAACCAAATTGCGGTAATTTCGCGTAAAGTCTTGACTAAAAGAATTGTCATTCATGGGAAGCAGTTTCAATTATTTGGGCTTCTAGAGACATAGATTTTCACTTTGAAGATGTTTAGTCTGCAGTTATCTTGGTGATGTATATCGTACAATTTTAATTAATTTAAACCGAACAATAAGGTTTAATAGACGGCGTCATGTAGAAAGGAAACATTAAAAATTAAAAGGTCTTGATGCAATAAAATAAGTTTAATTTGAATACTTACACAGTGAGTGGTCCTCCTTTGCGGTAAGCCGACAGGAATTAAAACTGAGATGGAATATTGACACACACGTAGTCATAAGACCGATATCATAGATAGAGTATCTATGCTATGATAGGTAATGGAGCGTAGTGTTTTAGGAGTCAAATTAACAAACCGTGTTCGAAACACTACACTGCGCTCCAAAACACAAAACTGACGTAGCTCATAAAGCTGCCGAATGCCTGATGAGCTGTGGGCCAAGGTAACCAATAAGTGGAGCCCTGATATGGCGAGAAGGCATCGTGGCAGACCAGGGAATAGATGGCGGGACGAAGTTGATTAAACCAATAAATGGTTCAGTCACACTGGCTCTAGATAGAAAAGTCCGGAAATCATGAGGGGCCCAGCAGTGGGATGATAAAAGGTAGCAGTAACAGTAATCAAGGTATCGGGGAGTTTGTAGTTTGAGTACGGCTGCCAGTCTGGCTAGATGCTAGTGCATCAATTAGAATCATTTTAGTATTAGTATTTTATTGGAGTTATTTTGATAACGGTACACACTACACGATATATTTTTATTGGAACAATTTCTTCTACCACTGCTACTACTTTTTAGTCCACTACAGTTGAAAACCCGTGTGCAAAAGGCTATGGTTGAAATTGTACACAGCATAAAGAAAACTTAACTTAACAATCTTTCACGTCAAAAACTACAAAATGTTTTTATTTTCACAAAATCCTCACTCCAATCGAGATTTCATCGTAATTTTCTTTAGCAACGGTCAGTACTCAGTGGGGTGGTAAGATGGGGAGGTAGGGGCCGAGTGGCTCGGACACTCGAGGGGAGAGCCGGCATTGGCTTTTGACAGTCCGCATTGCTAAGGAGCAGTCTCGGAATGCTGGCGTTACATTGCCCGCAGTGTGTTGTAGGTACTTTGATCGCTATAAGATCGGTTTGGCTATCAATATGACTAGCTTAGGATTAGCTTTGTTAGGTTGAGAAAAACGACGAGAGTTATGTCTTAAACTATAGTTATATTATCTTCACAATATTATTGGATCTTTTTCAAGACAGCAGATTTAAGGAGCATTTTATTTGTTTCTGACATTCTATGGAGTTTCTTGCCGGTTCTTATCCATAGGAATATATTTGGAACCGTGCACCTAGAGTCTCGACATTTCTTATGTGTCTGTATCTGGTTTACATGAAATAAAGATCTATTTTATTCTATTCAAGTCTGCTTTGATATTTTTAAAAGCTTCATGACTCCAAGAAAATTTAAAAACATTTTATAAATGGTAATACAAATCTTTGGTTACTCGACTAAACGTAGAACATTTCTATCGGGAATTATGTGAAGTTGATTCTAATCGATCAATATTCACTTAGCTGTTAATAACGTACTATAAGTCGTATAGTGTCACTCTTTAGATTACCTTTAGTGTCATTATCATCGCGTGTATCGTTTCTTCCACACTTTACCTTCGTTTCAAGAGCCCACATTATCGTTATAAACGTGTGTGTGTTCTCACGATGTTTCACGATGTCATAGCAAGGTACGTAATGACATGTTGGAGCTTGTTGCCATAATGACATATGTTCTAGGTATCCGTTAGTTGACTCTTATAATACGTGCGGGAATTAACAGCTGGTTTCCTACGTCATTTTTTTTAGAGATTTTCATGACAATGACTGTATTGATTTTAGATTTTGTCTTTATACGTTTTAATAGAAAGTTCGCAATATATTTTTATAAATTGAATAGTATTAGAAATGCGTGGACATATTTAAGGGTGTGGATCAAACCATCAAACTGAACAACTTTCTATGTAGGACCAACATCGTAATCGCGAAAAAATATATAATCAGCTGTCCCATATAAAATTTTAATATGTGGGTACTCGATCCAAAAGTGTGGGACAGCTGATAATTTTTTCGCGATTACTTTATTGGTCCCATAGAGAAAGTTGTTCAGTTTGAAGGTCTGATCCACACCCATAAGTATGACCACGCATTTCTGTTACACATTCTAGAATACCTACCTACTTATTCTATATTTTTACATAGACAAATAATACTGTATCTATTAGCAATGGTCTTATCACACAGATAACTCAAAACAAAAAAGTATTTTCTGTATTAATTATAGATTTACATCTTATTTTATATGAGACACTTATATTATGCAAAATACCTATTACTTTTAACTTCTTTATCCGCAGAGTAATTTACTTTTTCACTCATTTGTATGTTTATTACACTAATATAATTTATTAACACTGGTAACTGGTAAGTCATTACTTACGACACTTATAAGGTAGGTATACCTAATTATTTATTCAACACAACGTCAGTTAAAATGCCGCTAATTCGTAATTTGAATTAACTTTTACAACAGGAAAAGTTATTCTGCAGTCAATTTAAAAATGGAACAATTGAGGAATGTTTTCTCGAATTGTTTTTGAATGCCCGTTTCCATTTATGAACTTTCAATATTCAATTCTTAAACCAGCCAGTACTGAATAAAAGTCACAAAGAGGATGCTTTCAAATACATCAAATACATGGGTGGTCCGTTAAATAGGAAGCGATGGGGTCAATTACTAGTTGACAGCGACAATTAATGGACCAACAGACGCAACTTGTGTGAATGTTACGTACGGAACGTACGTCAAAAATTTAAATGGCATCCATGTTGGAATTTTATAGATGGCTGACTAAATGTTGCTATGAATATTTATTAAAAGGTAAGTTTTTCATGGTTAAAATGGTGCACTAGAATGCTGTTGTGACAAATACTTATATTTCTATCACTTTTGTAAGTTATTTTGTTTCATGATTAGTGTTTTTGGGAATGTAATTTTTATTTGTTGCGTCGACAATATTATTAAGCATAGATTTTAATTTATGGTAATGAATGATACTAGTAATTATTTTTATATTACAGCTTATTATCGTAGATAATGAATATAATCTATTGATAGGTCAAGGTGCTAAAAGCTAAAGTGAGGATTATCCACGCTAATGATATTAAGAATTTAAGACACGTTGTAATTGAGAATAAATTCTCTTTGGTACCTGAACAATTCAAGTGGCATCCATATTGGAATTCTGCAAATGTCTGCCAGTCTGATTATGCGATGCATTGTCCATGTAGTTCAGTTCTTTACATAGGTACCTAATTAGGGATTCTTACATAGGGGTTGAAATTGAGATAGCCAATAGGCTTCCTTATTCGTTTTTCACGTTGTTGTTATTATGTAATTTGTAACCTAAACTTTGGGGAGATGATATTGGGCGACACACAAGACCACATTGGATGGCAAAGGATCAAGACCGCCAGGAGTGGAGGAATTAGGAGGAAGCCTTAGCCTACACCCAAAAATGGGTACCTACTACATGGGCCGCAATGATGATGTTGATTAGTTATGTAAAGAAAAAAGTTTTTTTTTTTGTAGAATTGAATAGATTAATTAAAAGAAAAAAACTACATTTATTATCCAAAACAACACACACACAATACAAGAAATACTCTTTATTGTACACTTGATAAAAGAGGAGCATTATAAATATCTAATAATTACAATTAACATTTTTCAGGAACGTTGAAGTAGGTACGTATAGTCAATTTTATTAAAGTTAATTCATTGTGTATTATGAACCATAACACATGTCGCTCATCGGAGCAACATTGACACAAATGCAAAAAAAATGTTCAATTGACTTAATTATAACAAAACATTCCCATAATCATTATCCGTTTTGAGTGAAAACGCTTTGTACTACAAGAACTGTCCGCTAAAGGGTGAAAAGCCGTTGTAGAAATAAAGCAATTTTGACACGCAGTTGTTTCTTAAAACTTGCATTTTATTGTAAAATTCAGGTATTTGCAGTTGTGTCAGTGTTTCTCCGGATGAGCGATATACGGAGCGAAATAGTTAACAATAACAATATTATAGAAGAAGTACCTTATCCGTATCGTTTTACTTTTTTGTGATCATAGTGACAGAAGTCAATCTTGGTTATTAAAATTTGGGTGGAATGAAAACAGCGTCAAGGAGATTGGATTGATTGGAGATTGGTCACCAGACCCCATTTTTCTTTAATCTTTGCCTATTTCAACAGGCCCAAAACATTAAAAAAAAAGAAATTCGATCACATTTCAATTCCGCGTCTCCTGTTAACCCATATCTTACTCAGGTGTATCTATTACAAACCTATCACTACCAATTTGTAGCTAAACAACATTGAATCATGATACTCCAGAAAAAAACTTAACTTTAGTTCCACCTGTGCCGCAACTTTAAAAAAAAGTTCGAAATGTCAAAAAAGAAGGCCATACTTACTTTTTTGTAAATAAAAAAGTTAAAACCTCAAAAACGTATGGTTATTTTTTCAGCCTTGTCCCAAAGTCAGTGAGCGTGAATGTAATGGTAGTTGAACATAAAGGATCTATGTTTTTAACAGTTGACTAGTTAATCGTATAATCTACAAGATGGCGGGACGTGATTTATAAAAGATGCGCAGGCGCCGCACCGCCGACGTTTTCCAGTCGCCGCGCGCCTTTTGGTGCTCAAAGTTTTTTGAAAGAAGTATTTTAAAGGCAACTCTTTGTTATTTGCTATTAGATAGTAAGTTAATATATAATACTAAACTAAAAGGTTATAAATATAATAATAATTATCTGTCATAGTCTATAAAAATGGTACATATAATTATGTATATTGAAAAGAAAACTAGCAAAGTACTGAAACTCAGTAATTTATTTGTTGTATTTTTTGCAATGTGTTTTTTTAATTTTATTTTGGAAGAGGATAATAGAAGATGACGCATAGTGATCGCAGTAGAAAATCAAGATTTTTTTATGATGGTCCATCCTGAAGTTTGATGAAGAAGTCTGTTTAAGACCAAACTTCTTCATTAAACTTCTTAATGGTGGACTCTTTCTTTTAGCATAATAAGCCTTTCGGTGTTTTCTATACTGTAAGCTTATATTGTAGTTAATAAATAAATGAATAAATAAATATCAGTCCATCATTAATAAGTTTTATGAAGAAGTGCTCATAGAACTGGAAAGAAAAGCAGAAAGAACAAGAGACGGTATAAAATCCAGTGATGATACACAGGAATGAATAACTCAAGAACATAATATAAGTAACATGCATCCCGAATAAAACCTGACCATAACAGCATTAGCAGTTAAGGTCTTGAACTATGCCAATGAGGCGCTGAACAAAAAAATGATTATATTACTTTTTATGTTCTTAATTAGAACCCAATTACGTCGGCCGTAATTAAACTAATTGGCTTTTAGGAACGCTTTGATTCCGATGCATCTAATAAAAATCCGTATTAGGTATTTCGGTGAGTCTACCTTTATAAAATTGAATACTTTTTGGTGATAAGTTTAAAAAGGGTAAAGTTAATTTTGAGTTGATTCGAGATACTAAAAATGTGAAGAAAAAAACACATGAGGACTGCTAGACCATAGATCATAGATTGCTGAGTCTCCTACATTGAGCACTACAGTTCCATAATCACCATTACTTAACATGCCAGTAAAAGTTGGTGATGCAAAAAGAAATCCTCAAGTCTCACTAACAAAACTCAATCTAGTTGCTTAGCTTACCTGTGGAAGAATCAAACAATAATTTTAACATCGATGAAAACAAAAATCAAAACTGTCTATAACGTAGTTTTATCTCAACCAAAGTGTCAGCTAGGTATTATGCTGAGTCCAAGACCTTTTTGTCTTTTACCTTCTTGTATGATGTATCTCCTTGCTACCTATGTAATTTGAAAGACAAATAAAAATCTTCTATTCTATTCTATCTCCATGAATATCCAAGTAAACTTTGAGTAGCGCACACGCCTAAACGAGATCAAAGCACCGAGATAGTCGCGACATCGATTCCACTCGATTTAGAACGAAAAATAAAAAACAACAGCGTTCAAAATTCCAACAGAACTACGTATTAATGTGGAACAAATTCATCAGAAAATGTTTCAAACGAATTTGTCAACGGAATCCTGGCATACCTTAGAAAGGGTTAATAGACATATAGAACTTACCTTTTTAGTCGCTTTCCAAAACTTTGTTTTTGTATCGAAATTTCGATTTTTAATTACTTACAAAGTTGTTAGCGAAAAACAAAAAAGAAGCTCGATTCCATTTAAGCATTTGATTACGTTACGGACCATAAAAACGTATATAACAGGTGATGCTATAAAAAACTAAAACTTAATTTCACAATCGGAAACGAACAAGGAAATACGTCAACCCGAAATCGACTAAAACACTACATAGTTATACTAAACAGTTTATAACTCGTCACGAGGACTAACTTTCTTTACTCGCCATAATCACTTACAAGACAGAGACAAAATATTTTTTAAACTTGTTCGAAAGAGACAGAAAATCTTGAAACCGTCAGAGCTTAAGTAGACGAAGATAGTCTTATTCGTATGATCACTGGAGTGAAGGGTTTCAACGTCGGTATGGGTGGCCACCCCCCACGGTTGGTCGATGACCATAAAAATGGGTATAAAATTGAAACATCAATATAATAAGCAATCAACCGTCTGACCAGACCTAATTATACAGGGCGAGTGTATGTTATAAATTATTTCATGAGTTTAGATACAGATTGTTTCAAAATTGGTAGGATGGTATTTCAACGGTTGTTTCTTGATTTTAACTTTTAAGTGGTCTCACGTCTTTTGTGGGTTATGATAGTAGTTTAAGTTATTTTGTTTATTAGTTGTTGACATTTATTTAACAGAGTGCTTGGCCATAAATGTTTGTTTTAAAAACTGGAATCGTTTTTACATTTACGTTTAGTAATTCTTTTCATCTATCAAGCTGTGATCGGTCGCCGCAATAGTTCTCTTGTATTTAATTTGCGTCTCTTATATAGGTATAAGCACAGAACATAGAATAGAGGTGGTATAAGTTACTTAATATCAGTACTCGTTCATAATTATCTTACTTAATATCAGTACTCGTTCATAATTATCTCATAAATTTTCATTACTGAACATAAGCATCTTTATATACGGATATATGAGATCGAGTTATGTCAGAATAACCATACTTGGGCAAATAGATAGTGACTATTCAATAATATGTGGTCATACACTCATGCATTCCGTAATTTAATATTCTCTGGATTTCGGGCTACAAGCCGCAAAATGGATGATATTTTTTTTTATTGAAGTTTACATAGTAATCATAAAAATACATGACCATTCAAAGTCAAAGTCCAAGTATTTATCACTGTGGGTTTTGGTGATACAGTAGGATTCATAATTATTTTATGGCAACTCAAAAAAAATCGTTTTAATTTTAATCCATTCAAATCACTAAGTATCCCGCAGATTTTTTTTGAATTTTGTTAAAGTATTTATTTTTTGAGACTAATTGTTTACAGATGTGAAAGCACTGCAGAAAAAAAGTAACAAGAATGGGAAAAGCTACAACAACAAGCGTCAAACTGTACAAAAAAAAGAATAAACATCCTTTTTTGTGAACACGCTCTATCTCTCGGTGTTGCCTGTCATAACTGGATAATAAGTATGATTAAATTTCGGCTCCCCGAGGCTGAAGTGCCGTGATATTCTGTTTGTTTTAGACCTTTGGTTTTGCTTTTTTTTGAGGCCAATTTCCGAGTGTTGGTTTTGTGTGGATATGCTTGTTTGGATAAACGATGGTTATTGTTTTATAAGTGATGTGAAAGACTGAGTGTTATGGCCCTACTTCGGAGAAGAGTATGTTCTGCAGTATACTGCGATATAATTATTTGATTGTTTATTAAAGTCTTCTATACACGGTGAGTTTTGTGTAGTTTCGGATTAGTTAACGGATGATTGTATTCATAATAATGAACAATTTTCAAAAGGGAAAAGTATACCAAACAAAAAAAAATTCGGCATTCCATACATGATGGTACGATCAGTTGATTGAGATTATGGGTGAAGAAAAAACAAAATTTAGCGGCGATTAAAATTTTCTTTTGCTTTGATGTATCATGTAGTAATGTAATTCTTTGTTATCATAAACTTTTCTATAATACCTTTGCACACTACCATAATTATAATCATCTTCTCAAATTATCATAGCTTCAATATTAAAATTCCTCACACAAAGCGTATAATTTTTTTTAAATGTGGATAACCAGAATTATTTAGGTATGACATGAATAAAAATGGCATTGCTATTTCGCTTTCCGAAGTGACGTGAGAGTAGACTGCACTGAGCTCAATAATACAGAGTACGCTACTGATGTCTATGGTCGACTGATAAAAGAACTATTCGAAAATTGAATCCAAGCATCCAAGCCATGACCATAGATTTTTTTAAATCTTTCTATAGAACACATCCGGTTGATCCTCATTATTCTGTCGTAAGGAGGTCACAAATTTGGCAGTCGCCACGATCTTTCCCATAATTTACGGGCACCATTGGTGATAATTACGTGGCCTAACTAACAGCACTTGTGCTAGCTGTGGGTGGTACTTATAGTGGCACTGAACTCCGGTGGGTGGGAGACGGGTTCCTTTATCATAGCAGCCTGTCAACGCTCACTGCTGAACATGGGACTCCTATTAATAACTGCTGCTGCTCCTATCATTAAATAGCCATACACATTACAAGAAGAAAGAAGAGAAAAGAAAGAAGAGGCAAGAAACTACATGCATCCATGGAGTTTCTTGCCGGTATCTTCTCCAGGACCAACCCACTTGGAACCGTGCGCCTAGAATCACGACGTTTTGTAAGTGCTCTTGCAAGCCTCCTATTTGAAATAAAAGTCTTTGACTTTGACATCAGTGTCCGCCTTATGGTAAGCGGTTAACGTAACCTATGGAAGGAGTCGTAGAACAAACGTAGTCCAGGATCATGATACGAAGTTAGTAATGTTAGGTTTCCAGTATTTTTTCAATTAGCCTGTATATGGGCATGGTTTTTGTTTAGACCTAATTGGCCTCTTACGACACCATGGGAAGTGATAGAGTGATTCGCAACACAAAATGGTACACTGGTGATAATTATGCACTACAGTCTACACCCAATCATGATCGTAACTAGCAGGTTGTGGGTGGTATAAGTAGGGTACCTACTGTTTTAGATGATAATGAGACATTCCTGATTTATCTATATCTACTAGTGATCGAAATTCGACCGAAATTGAGATGCGAGATGTGAGATTTTTTTTAGAAAGAAAGAAAGAAAAGAACATTTATTCGGCACAGACATACAACAACAACAACAACAACAACATAAGACAACAACAACAACAACAACAACAACAACAACAACATAAGAGACAACATAAGAGACAACATAAGAGAGAGAAGATAAAAAAAAAAAAAAAACACGTCAAAAGTTGTCAAATAAGAAATAAAACTAAATAAAATATTTTTAAATAGGTATATGCTGTCAAGCATGCCATGCCGAAAGGGTAGCCAGCTCAGCATTTGCTGGGTGCGGAGAGCCCAAAGCTGATTTTTAGTTAGCACCCCTGCAGTGACGCACGGACGAAGGCAAAGAAATAGAAACAAAAATGGGGTTTTAATACTATTGACGTTGCCTACGATATTCAGCCCGCCTGACGCTAAGCGGTTACCGTAAGTCCGTAACCAATGGATGCTTGCAACACCAGAGGTATCACTCGCGTGCTGCCAACCCTAATTCTAGCGTCGTGTACACGACTCTTCCCCAAGGAGCAGTGGCGACCTTGCTCACCGCAAAAGAACAGTCTTATTTGGCTACGATATTCTGCAAGGTGGAGGTACTTCCTCAGTCGGGCAGCTCCAATTTTGAGCGGAAAGTTCCGCTATCTCTTTAAAAACTTTCCTTTAAAGTTCCAAAATAAAAATTCGCATAATTATACTATAACGGTCCCTAAAATCCCGCCACAAGATTTGGCGATACCACAATAAGCTATTGATTGCCATCAAATTGCTTGCTCGTGACTTAGCTTTCGAATGGCTAATGTCTCTTTTTACGTAACTTCATAGAGATTTAATGTCCTCGTAATTCGCTGTATGATGGTCATCGTAATTACTCTAAACTACTTTTGAACATCATGTATAATTCGCTGGGCTATTCTTAATGTAGGGAAAGGTGGATTTTGGATCATATTATTTACCGCCGCAAGGTTTAAATGGCTTACTAAATATTTTCCTATGAATTTAGTCATGAAGTCAAGTAGAAAGAAAGAAAGAAAAATATTTTATTGGCACAACAACATAAAAACAAAAATACAGGAAAAACAAAAACAGACATGTGAAATAAAAACACATGACTAAAAGACTAACCCGGATGACGATCGACGACGATCGACTACGGTTGGCAAAGTTGCCAAGCGTGGTCATAATGGCCTTGGTCTCCTACGTGTCCATGTTTAGGAGTATCTAAAGACGGCATGGCTACTGGCTATGAGGTATTTTTTGATAATGGTCTTGCCAGTCCATCTAATAAAGAAAATACTTATATTCTGCAATGTGACCAGGTTCACCACAAGCGTCCAATATACTGCTCTACAT
The DNA here is from genome assembly GCA_932294325.1 of Allophyes oxyacanthae. Lineage (NCBI taxonomy): Eukaryota > Metazoa > Arthropoda > Insecta > Lepidoptera > Noctuidae > Allophyes > Allophyes oxyacanthae. The sequence continues at coordinate 11,300,467 of OW028628.1, forward strand.
CATGATACGTCACCATCTATGACACCTAAAGGAAGACAGAAAGTGGTCTTTATTTTCCCGGAACCATATTGTAAGAAGTCTCCATCAACAGTCACAGCTTATCAAGATATGGTCGACTGCGTGATCTTAAAAATTGAGGGGCGTATTCTTGATTTAAAGTGAATGAATCCACGTTGAAGTGCTGTGTGGTCACAGATAATCGTGTGTAGCCAGCGGCAGCGGCAATATTGCCACATTATCACCTGAGTAACAGAGGTAGCAGTGGAGACGCTGTACAGGTAATATACATAACGTGAATGAATCCGTGTTAAAGTGCTGTGTGATCACAGATAATCGTGTGTAGCCGGCGGCAGCGGCGACATTGCCACATTTATCACCTGTGGATTTCAGACTTCAGTGGAGACGTTGCCAATTATGAAATTATTTTCTTAAAAATCAATCTACATAATAGATAATGCGTTGGAGATTGTCGTGTGCTGGCCTTTCATTTTCAGATCATCACGTTAACTAAATTAATACTAAGAATCGGAAATACAGAAGAAAGTACTTTGATAACATATTAGTTACTAGAACTTGAAAGCTATTTACGCGCTAACAGTACGTACGCCTTTTAAAATACTCCTAAAACAAATTATGAGTCCTTTAATTCTTTAGTTTCCAAGATGATAACAAGAAATATAACATTAGCATCTGATTCTAAACCGTCGACTCCACGCCTCTGTCCTCTAACACGAAACTCAGCTTCGTGATACCAATGCTCATTATCGAGTTGTAGCTCGTTTAAAAAATATAAATAATGATGGCCGCTGCAAATTGACCTGTAATCATAGCTTTACCGTGATTAGAGCTAAATATAGAGATTATGTAGCGCGCTGGGTGGCGAAGGGACAGTCAAACGTGTTTACGGTTAGGTTATGGTGATGTTCATGTCAATAAATCATGGTAAGTAGCTCTGTGTGGTCTTTGGATGGAAATGGAATACACGTTCTCTTCCTGGGTTTTGTAAGCACATAAGTATAGTCACTGCAAAGTTACAACAAGTCGAGGTTTGTGAGAGCATGACCAGGTTTCAACAATTGAGTAAGCGCAGGTGATTTCTTTATGACCAGTTTCGGCGCACACTCACGCATATACATGATATTTTTTTACGTACCTAGTGCGCAAAATCAAGGAACAACATTGATCAGCTGAAAGAAAAAGCGAATATAGAAACATATAAAGATTTAAAAGATTTGGCATTGGATAGGACTGAATGGAAATTGCTACACCGACAAGTGCCTAGCACTTAAATTTTGGATGGATAGTGCGCAAAATTTGCAGAGTGATTCAGTGTCAACCGCAATACTAAAATTCACTCCAAAACAAATTAAAAAAAAAAGATTTTGTATGGCTTGCGCTTGCAAATTATGCGTGTCCCCCATACTAAGCCGAATTTTCATTTTGTTTAAAAGTGTATCCCAATACTGCGGTTGCATTTAGGAACCAGGAAAGAGAAAGGAAAGAGTATCCATGGAGTTTCTTGCCGGTATCTTCTCCAGGACCAACCCACTTGGAACCGTGCGCCTAGAATCACGACGTTTTGAAAGTGCCTGCAAAGGCCCAGTTGAAATAAAAATCTTTGACTTGACTTGACTTGACTTGAACAGAGACTGAATCACTCTGCAAGTTATGCGCACTACATAAAAAAATATCCTGTATAAAGCTATTTCTCGTTATGAGGACTTCAGCTGGCTGTGGACATAAGCATTTGTCAGCATCCGTAGCATGACCTTGTCTCTTGCCATTCTTCCAAGAATAGACAAAGCTCTTTCTATCCATCTCGACATCTAGACTCGCGTTTCTACGTAGACAAAGACCAAATATTAAAAAATTAATACCTAGTAAAAAAATTACCGATCATGAGGTTGGGACTTCCATCTTCATGATCGATAACTTTTTTACAAGATAGTTCAAAGTTTAGTCTCTCACGATCGTATTACCAGAGCCTGATGTTCATTACCATTTTGTTACGTGGTTAATGGTTATAGACCCTCCGTTCTTTCTTTCCAAGCAATGGTTTTTCAGAATTCCAGAATTGGGTGCCAGTAACATATTATCTTGAGTTGAGTCGTGGCAGTAATGTGGCGCAATCGCCGCACAGGGGTGGCGAGTATTGTTCGATCGCCACGCACCATGGCCGGACCATTACTGTACGGTCAGCAAAAATAAGTAGAGATTATGGGTTAGTGATTTTCAATCTTCGGATTGTGATCGGAAGGTGTAATTCGTGGTCGTATACCTACCCAATATCATAGATCAAAAACATTTCCTTTATTTGTCACTGTTAATCACACGAAGATATTAATCTGCAGGTACACTTTTATAATAAAATTTCAAAGATCACCCCAAATAGATGCTACTGGTTTTTTTTAAGTGGTCACCGAAACTCTTATCAAGAAAATACAAAATTATGACAACTGCACACGAGAAAGACAATCAACTGAAATAAATCTAGAAAAAGTTGAAATTAATTTCAACAAAATCAAATATCTGTGGAAAAGTAATTTCTCTGCGCACCGTACGAAACAATCAGCGCTTATTTTCACTCACATTAGTTTAGTGAAGGATAGTATCAATGAATTATGTGCATTCGCGTGATGTCTTCATCCCCTATGGGAGGATACTTCCTCCCACTCCCCTCTCCCCTTCCAACCTCCGCCCTCTACTTAGGTGATTGTATTTTTTATAAAAATGCTTCTTTGCAGCACCATTGCAGGTCTCTTTGATGTAATCATATGTGCATGTGTGCGTGTGTGCTTATAATATGTGTGTGAGGTGATAATTAACACGGGGTAGGTTGTCTGTAGATCCTAAAGGATTTTCTGCCAATCGAGCGGCAAGATTTTTTATCAAAGGGCTGTACAGCTTTGATGGGACGCGACTTTGAAGATGTTGCTACTGCGCAATATTAATTGGGGACTGTGTGGTAATAAATCGTGTGTATGAAGCAAATGAAACAACGTTGTTATCTTGCCACAGACTAAACATATTTTTTTATTTTCTCTATGAACTAATTAGGGGCCGTCCATTAATCACGTTTACGTTTTAGCCTTTTTTAAACCTCACCACGTATCACTAACGGTTAGGGACCGTTAGTGATACGTGGTGAGGTTTAAAACTAACCCCCCCCCCGCCCCCACCCAAAATCACGTGTATTTTTTAGTACCCACAAAGAATCTTAAATTTTTTATAATATTATCTGTAAATACAGGTACATCAAGCCACGTTTGACGAAAAAATTAAATACACGTGATATCTTACTATACCCCCTCTCCTCCCCCTTTCAAGCCTCACGTGATTTATGGACGGCCCCTTACAAGTATACTAAACTTATTTTGATATCTTTAACAATCTTTATATCAGAAAACTATACCGTTTTCTTGCGAAAATAAATCTTTAAATTTACTGTTATCTACTATTATGAATTGTAATATCAAATATAATTGTAATAGGTAACATCGTTTTCTTTTTGCTGACATCTTTGCCCCCTCCACGCGAAACAAATTCTGAAAAAGAATAGTATAGAGACGTTTTTATTTCAAATATACCAAATATTAGGCGTTTTTGAAAAGTTAAAGACTGGGTGCACGATTCCTAAAAAGAAGGTCCAATGGAGAAGAACTGGCAAGAAACTCCACGGATACTTAGTACTTAAGCAATGAAAGAAATTTACAATAAATGCCAATGACAATCGTTTCACTGGTAAATTATAATAGTAGTCCTACAAAATTTGAGATACTTAACCAAGAAATCTATTAACGTTCTAGTTATGAAACTAGAAAACAAGAGCAATTCAATAATTACATATTAAATCACAATTTAAAAATCGAATCATACATCATCACAACAGACAACAACACTCGACAACATTCGTAAATCATGGAGCAAAGGGAACTTGCTATAAATCCAAATATTTATAATGTTACAAACGTTAACCTACGAAAATTCGCGAAAGGGTGGCCGAGACACGTGTCCAAACCTAGAGGGACACCGCACCAAACTATTGCGACCTTCCCTTGCCTTTCGACACCCTTTATAACCGACCAGACAGGGGAAGATACTAACATAGTTGGGGGTCGAAGAATTCTGGTCATGTCCCAAAAGAGATTTTGTTTAATACGTTTAAAATTTATTACTCTGGTTGTTTGTTTGGCGGTCGAAAACAATTTTGGTTATGAAGTGGTTTTTTATGGTCCCCTCATCAATAAAGTTTATGATGTTCGTGGTTGGTTATTGAATTATCACGGCGGTGATAAATTAAGTCTTAATGCGATGCGTGGGAATGACCTTACTAGTAATGTTATTTTTAAGTTAAATAAGTAACTTGAAAAAAATTGGATCGATCTTGTAATAGAGATGATCTTAATTCGTAGTATCTACCATGCCATTTGTCAAGTCAAGATTGTTTTGTAACAATTTACGAGCCAGACGTCGTCACTGGTTATATTTTCTAAGTTTCTAGAACAAAAGCCAATACCTGAGATTGTAACATAAAAAGACCATAATAATCTTCAATAACTCTATATCCCGAAATCTTTTAGAAAGCAAGTTGCCAAAGTTTGTTTAACTAAACTTGACCATTTCAAGTCACAGAAACCCCATTATACAAAGTTAATCTACCAGAACTACCAGCAAAAAATGCAAAGTGAAACTATTGTACTCCCCTAACAAATCTCTAGGGGAGAGGAGACAAATTATTATTTTCCATAATATCATCACACGACCATTACGCGTCGCCAGCGATGCGTGTCCAAAAATTATTAGGACATTTTTGCGTTTTTTCGCACGTCCGTCGCGTTGCGCAGTCGGGGAGATACTGAGCGTTCCGGAAGTTGTAAAGTAGTGATTTGTAACGCACACGCCGCGGCGCCTGACGCCACTTCCGTTTGAACCATAATGACGCTGCAAGCAAGATACTCTGTCCAAATGTCTTGTGGGTCTCATCCCCTTATTCCACACCCTCTATAGTTTTATTGTTGGCATCGAAGCTTTTACTTTTATGCTCTGTTTAGCTAAATTTCTCTTTCCATTTAATTACGGCGGGAGTTGTAATGTGTTTGGCAGATGACATGCCTCTTAATGACGCGAATAAACGTGTTTTTCGACTGTCCGTTACGATGTCTGGGCTATTGAGTGGAAACCGGATTGGACTGAATACGATCCATTTTGTTCTATTGCCTGGATTGTTCCAATAACATGATTGATACGATAAGTCATGTCCATCTATTCTATCTAAAACGAAAAAGAGATAAATATTCCTATTCTCGTTAGAATCAACTTCGAAAATTGTTGTCTTGCAATGTTAAATTTTATACCAGTATCGATCAGAAATGGTTCATATTATAGTAAGACTATGGACTAATTCGTTGATTAGAATTGGCTTAGGGTTGTACAATGAAGGATTTTTGAATGTATCAATGATTACTCACATTTGCTCGAACAATATATTATTATGTATATTATTTTCATTTTTTTTAATCACTACATCAATATACAACTTTGTACATTGTAATGTGTCCAGCTAGCGATGGATTTAGTATCAATACTGTAGGTTGCTCAGTTTACGCAAATTGTTGAAGAAGACGCGGCTACTGCAATTTGTATTCAGGATTACCTAGCCTGTGTGAGGAAGTGGAGGTTTCACTGAGAGCGGTATAGATATTGTATATTATGGAGGAACCTTAGATGAAGTAAATTAAATCCCAACAAAAACATTAAATGTAAAAAAATGCCAAGTCTCTCGATGCAGTCTTTCCATCGTAAAAAGTTTTGAGATCTCATAGAAGCCAAGTCCTATTAAAATTATTTTGTAGTTATAAATCAACATTTAGTAATTGTATCAATAGTTTTCTTTATATTATAATTATAGTGACTTGGCAATGAGCACAAGAAGAAACAAATAAAACGGCATATTTGGAGGAGTTGAAAGTCACACACCGCATGCGTAAACATTAATATCACAAAATTAATTTTCTTTTGGTTTATCCGTGTCGTCCCAACCGAATTTCGGCAACGGCAGTCAGTCTCATCCAAGACTAGTAAACTGCGCAGGATAATCTGATCACAGGTCTCGTCAGTAACATTTGCATATAATTCCAGGCAGCAAGCAGCTTTTAATTTGTGCTCATTGCCAAGTCACTATAATTATAATATAAAGAAAACTATTGATACAATTACTAAATGTTGATTTATAACTACAAAATAATTTGAATAGGACTTGGCTTCTATGAGATCTCAAAACTTTTTACGATGGAAAGACTGCATCGAGAGACTTTTTTTTTTTTTTTTTTTTTTTTTTTTTATCGTGGTAAAATCATCAAATGAGTCCTCCCACCCCGGGCAGGGCGGGAGGGACTGTCAGACTTGTACTGACTAAAATCCACGGTGTTCCTTCAATAGCCCTTTACGTTCCGGGGTCACGGTAATGAGATAAGCCCCGCGACCCCGGCAGGCGCATCGAGAGACTTGGCATTTTTTTTACATTTAATGTTTTTGTTGGGATCTCATTTATTTTTTGTAAGTGTATTTCTTTTTTTTTTTTAGGTGACCTCATAATTTCTTCGACTTCAGCTACTGCTTTGCTTAGAACCCATTCTCTATCTCTATCTCTTTTGTTTCTTTTCTGAGGCTTCGTTACTTCTAAGGTAGACAAGTCTGGGCGATATATACTTCGGAGTCGATTATATTCAGCTATTGCTATCTCCTGAGCTTTGATACTACTAAAATTCACATTTATTAAATGTAAGCCACCCAAACTAGTCACTCTTGAAAGGGCCACGTATGCTTGACCACAGTTTATATTATTCTTTTCTATTCTATGTATTTATTCATCCAATTGTACTTAAACAACGAACAAAGTTAACAATGCAGTCAAAATTCATACACAATGTTCTTGCCAAACCGCAAATATAAGATTGTTTTCTATGGTATATTATTTTTTAATGTTTTTAGTCACTCTTCAAAGGGCCACGTATGCTTGACCACAGTTTATATTATTCTTTTCTATTCTATGTATTTATTCATCTAATTGAATAGTTAAACAACGAACAAAGTTAACAATGCAGTCAAAATCCATACACAATGTTCTTGCCAAACCGCAAATATAAAATTGTTTTCTATGGTATATTATTTTTTAATGTTTTTATAATTATTTTTAATGTTTTTTTAATTTTTCCTTTATATGTGGCTAATGACCTATCTTGGTGCAAAATTTGAAGTTTCTAAGTCTGCTAGAAGTACCTTAGATTTTTGATGATCGGTCAGTGAGTCAGTGAGTCAGTGAGTCAGTGAGTCAGTGAGTCAGTGAGTCAATGAGTCAGTGAGTGACAAAATGGTGTAACTTTGATCGACCGTAACTCCTAAACTATTAATTCAATTGGCATGTAATTTCGAACTTAAGCTTGTTCTAATGCCTAATATTATTCACCGAAAACCTAAACTCGTAGCTTTGTCCACGTCGAAGATATAGGGGGGGCGAAACAGCCGCGAATCGCATCGAGAAAAGATGGTAACGGCCGTGCCCGTTTTGCTCGAGACTTGGCTGGGGCACTGCCGTGCCCCCAGATCAAATCATTTTATTTGCATGAAATGTGGTACAGGTAAAGATGGTGAATACATTAAAGATCTTTACATTTCACCATTGTTGGTGTACAAATTACAAATTAAAAAATTTAAATTACAAAATAAGAAAAAACAACATTTTTGACTTCATCAGATTAAAAAATCTTTTTTGACTTCATCTGAGACTTTTTAACACGCTTTTATTAGCTTCACCTGTAACTAACTAACTAACTAACTATGTAAGAAATTTCACCCACTTCCCGGTTTCCGATTGAGCTGAAATTTTGCATACGCGTTCAGTTTGGATGACTAAAGCGTATTCATTCGTTTTTTTTTAAACTATAATATTTCTTACTTCATCTCAGGGAGCAACAAATATTGCAATCAAGTGAGGTGGTTTGCCTGACTGGTCGAAGCCTTACGATTGGTGTCTTTTGGGCGTCTGTTTAAGATTCCGTAGTTCTGATGCAGGATGCGTGACGTCATCAGCGAGTGACGGAGAGTTGTGTTCCTTCATGACTCGATAGAACTTTGATGTATCTTTATGTTTTCCCTCACTTCTTCGTTAAATCAGTCGCTTCATGGGATTTCTTTGGGTCTTTAGTCCTGGCGAACTTATGATTAAATTCTGGCTAACGAGAAAAAGCGTCTTCTTCCTTTTCAGGACACAAAATTTATACAATATTATATAACCAGAACAGCACTCTGTTCTGGTTATATAATTTTGTATAATTTTTTTAATTTAACTGATATAGCCTACCATCAAAAACTCCCGACTCCAACTAGAAAAAGAGCTGTAACGTTTGAACGGCTGAACAGCTTTTCATGAAACATAGCTAAGATGAGACCCGATTAAACTAGCTTTCAATTTAAAACTTCTGCATTGAAATCGGTCCTTCCGTTTTGGAGCTACGATGCCACAGACAGATACGACTGCAAACTTATAACACCTGTCTTTTTTGTCGGGAGTTAAAATCCCGCTTCAACAGTAACCACACCTCACCATCTTAAGACCAATATATATAGTGTACAATCAAATAGTCTCAATTCCTGAATTAAAACGTTCAATTGTGACCCTAAGATATCACCATCCGTCCGTCCGTCTGTCCGTCCATCCCACAATTTATAGTGGCTACTGTTACTCTTTACGGCGCTTGCGCAGCCGTGTTAAGTGTAAAAAAGGTATGTGAGAACCTCTTTTGAAGTAAGTGCGAAACTAGTTTGAGTTTGGATCAAGTTTATTTTTTTTTATTTTAGTTCATAATAAAGATACCCCTATCTTTATTATGAACTAAAATAAAAAAAAATAAACTTGATCCAAACTCAAACTAGTTTCGCACTTACTTCAAAAGAGGTTCTCACATACTAATTTAAGTGGGTTGTTGATAATAAGTTTAAGTGGGGACCTATTGGGATAAGATAATTAATTTGATGGCTGCTATAAAATGGCTAGTCACACTTAAATCCAACCTACAAAGTATATTAGGTTTGAGATTCAATCTAAATAAAGAAACATTTATTTCTCACAGAGGCATGAGATGAGATATCTTAAAAAAATGATCATAAACAAATAAAAAGTATTAATTTAAGACTATACACGGTAAAGGTTATTTCACGGTTAGTTTGAAAGGGTTTATAAAACCTAAAGACGGTTATTTTACTCATCATTATGAACAAATTTAAGGAACAAACTATGAAACCACAAAAAAATTGCTGTTCCATTAAAATAATTCAATATTATTGGACTAAATGTATGGAATAGCGGATTCGTTTTTGCGATTTCTGAGTTGGCCCCATACTAAAAGTTGTTCATAATTATGATTATAATTTATAATACACTCCTTTCGACTTCACTACATAGTATAAAACAAAGTCCCTTCCCGCTGTCTGTCCCTATGTATGCTTAGATCTTTAAAACTACGCAACGGATTTTGATGCGGTTTTTTTTAATAGATAGAGTGATTCAAGAAGAAGGTTTATATGTATAATACTTTCATATTTAATGTAAGGATAGTAGAGAAACTGCATCCGTGCGATGCCGGGGACGGGTCACTAGTTATATAATTTAATATAACCTTTTCAACTAACCGTGTAGGTATATAATACAAGAATCACGTCTCGTAGGCTTATATTATGTACATCTTATTAACGGGATGTTACAGTTCAAAATCCTCATTGAGACGTGCTCAACCGCTCATTACCACTGCTCGATTCAGCGTCCGTCGCCGGCGCATCTATTTGCACAATTACTGCGAGCCAGATGAAATGTCACCAATTGTGCGTTCCGATTCTATTTTATATAATTGAACCTTTTTTGTATTGATACATTTTAATTTTCTTTTTTTTATATCATTGCTCTGGGAATGTTTACATCTTAAGTTAGATTTACAAGTTTTACAAAATGAATGATTCAATTGGTCCCATAAAAAAAATATTCGGTTATAAAAATATATTGGAAGAATCGCTCTTTTATTATATGGAGCCATAGACTTTGGATATTTTCGTACGTCTATGCATGGAGCATCTCGTTAGCGATCAGTCATACCCTATAGTACAGTGCCACAAACTTATCTGACCCGCAGGGTAATCACGATACACACTCGCAATCGGAATCGATTAAATTTTGACAGTCCAACAAACTGCATTGCGCGGTATGCTTTTAAAACCACTACGCCCTACAATTTGAGCAACGCAATGAACACTGTTGTAGTGTCAAAATTGAGTCGATTCTGATTACGAGCGTGCATCGTGATTAGGTAGCCGGTCATGGCGTCGCTGCCGTCGCTTCTATCAATGTCATCTCCCTACAAAAATTACATTTTGAAGTAATATTTGTTCTCTAGCGACGCTAGTTCCAATTTTGGTCACCGGTCAGATAAGTTTGTAGCACTATAACATGTTGATAGTGTTGATACCTACAGGTGTGATGGTATTTTTTAATGATAAATTTTAGTACTTTTTTATTCGTGCAACGGCACACCTTATTTCGGAGTGATGTTGCCAAAATTGTCACGCTTCGAAGATGGATTCTGTATGACATTTGGCAGTAGTTTGTCATACTTCATGCCTACTGGTTATAACCCTTTAGTCGTCTATAGATACGACCTATAATTATGGTCGATAAGAAACAGCCAAAACTACTTGGACATGGAAACTATTGACACATGAACTTCAAATCAAATTACCTCCAGTATCAAACGAGGTCGCAAACCAGGGTTGCTACAAACAAACAAACGGATAACAAACCCCTCACAAACTGTATTTGTTGACATTGTTAGTGGTCAAATAGCAAAAATGTTCGGCGTAACGAACCGGTAATCCGATTCCGAGTGGTCAGTTCTCTAAAGTTTCGATCTGCAATCAACTCTGCTAACAGATCTATTTCGTGAGCAAACAAGCCGGGGGCAACCCTACGCACACATATGCGTGTTTGCTATTCGTAGTAACATCTAGACATGAGCGTTTTTGGATATTTTTGTAACCGATGCGCATCGATATCAAAGATGCGGCATCTGATATCAGCATCATCGTTATTTTTGGCATCGATGCCTACTATAACAATGTTCGTACCGTCAACTGTGATACCTACGAAGCTAATATTGTTCACAACGCATCCAACCAAGACCAACAATATCTTGGTACTACACAACCTAACCGTCAAAAACCCCCGACTCCAACCAGAAAAAGAGCTGCAACTTTTGAACGGCTAAACAGATTTTTATGAAACATAGCTAAGATGGTACCCGATAAAATAAGCTTTCAATTAAAAGAACTGCATTGAAATCGGTCTATCCGTTTTGGAGCTACGATGCCACAGATAAATACACACTACAAACTTTTTGTAACTTTTTTTTTTGTAATTTTTTGTTTGTTGTTTGTTTCTTTTTGGTTTTTATTTTTTAAAACTAGATGCCACCGGCATCCCTTTTCAACATAATACGGCATCCGATATCATCTGTAAGAGGCATCGATGCCTGGCGTCGTTATTTTAAAAACGCCCATCTCTAGTAACTTATATGACGTCATAGATTGTTAAACTATTGTTTTTTCTTATATTTTTCGAATTGGCAAGCATTTGCTTCCGGGGAAAACTTTTCCAAATAAACGTTTTTTATTGGTTTTTTTATAAGTTCCAAAAGAGCATTAAAGTATTTTTTGATATTTTTTTCAGTTTGCAGTTTCACGCTATTAAATCGCTGTTAATGTGAATTCGTTTTTTTTAAGTTTACAATTATTCATAAAAGCTTTAATAAAAACCGTTCTGCAAAGCATGTGTGCTGCAAACATGTTTTACTTAACTTATTCCCAACTTAACCCTTATTAAGAAACGATTCCAAGCACATCTCTAAAAACGAAAATTTACATACAAAAACAGGCATACAAATAAACCGACATATCCTTCAAAACGTGCAATTAATTCCAACATACAATAATGTCTACCTAAAAACTGACGTAAGCATCCCGAAAATAAATAATCCACTAAAGAATACATTACTATTCATCGGTTTCATCAAAAACATTCTTAATCACACAAAAAACTTTAAAAGGGAGATTGATATATCCGTCTAATTTGACTACGCATTGGGACTTACAATAAATCTGTCATATCATATGGCCCTTTGTACCAACCTAATAAAAACAATCTTTTGGCTGAATGGCGTATTTCCTGTGCATAAAATGGAGCACTAAGATCCTGCCAATTAAAAGGTTCAAGAGATGTGGGTATATAGACCTCGTAAATCAGTTTAGTCGATTTTAATTATGGTAATAAGGATGTCCTTTTCAAAGCTTTTTTTAATTTGTATTATTAAATTCGTATGGACTGCAATCGAGATTATTAATTGAGATTTATTTTAATTGGAATTTCTTGTTTTGTGTGTATGTAATTATCATTATTTTACTGATGGTTCTAAGTGCTGTAAAATAGTTATTAAAGACATAATTGACTTTATTTTGGTTGTCGTAATGTTTATTGAAGTTTGAAATGGGCAGCAAAGTGGGCAGTTAAGGGATGCTGTTTCAATGATTTGAAATGTTGTATGTAATAATGGCAAGGCCGTAGCCAGGGCGGGGTTTTGAAGGTTCGAACCAACCCCGAAAACTCAGACAGTAAAATTATACTTTCAAAATGTATATGTTAACGGAAAAGTATCTAATCCGTAATTGTATACAATTCCTAGGAATGTGTACAATTCCTAAAATAGATAGGAAATGTATGATATATTTTGTAAGATTGTAATAAAGAATTTCAGCCACAGATGAACTCTGTAACAGTAGGTTAAGGTACGGCTGGCGTGGCCCTTGGACCACCTCTAAGCCGCGAATATGAAACTGAAGAAAAGAAAAAGAAAAAAAAAAGAAAAATCATTTATTTGCCACAAAAACAAGACACACTAGAATGATAGACACAGGTAATAAGAAGAGGACAGGTGCATAGACAACAAAACTGAACATTACAGGATTATACAGACTGCCGGTAACATCTGTAACCAGAATTGCATATATTTAAGTCCTGTCGAGTAGCAATTAAAAACAGTTTTTTAAGGTTTAGTTAAATAATAGTTTTTAAAAAGTTGTTCCTAATTGCCTTTCTTGTTCATGGTTCTACCCCACCCCGAACTCAATAAAAAAATAAAAAAGGAAAAATATAAAAAATCAATTACTTACAGACATTAAATGTTTTTTATCCGTCGTAGAGTTATCGTCCTTTATCAAAACTGTAAATTAGGAAAATGCATTAGAATAGATTTAATGTTTTTAGTTAAAGTAATATACGGTTCTACTAGACTATAAAAAATACAACTCATTTAAAATTACCAAAATAGATTATAATGTTAATTATAGTTGTTTATATAAAAAACCATGTTGTTTTCGTAAGAAGTTATTTTTTTTCATTTAATATCTATAATTATGTCATTGAATATAAATTCGCGTAATTATAGTTTAGAGCAATTTAATTGGTTATCCTTATTATTTAATACAGTATGGTATTATTATGATATGTCTTCTTCTTTAATTTAAGAGCTCATGTCGGTAAAGCAATCGCATTATAATGTTAATACTTATAAATACTTTCAAATTATGTTTCTTTTGACGGCACGGTTGGCGCAGTAGCTAAGCGATTGGCTTTCTGTGCTACGTACTGCGGGTTCAATCTACGAAATGAAAAAATTAAATCGTGAAAATAATTCCTGGATACATTTAGTCGAGTAATGTTTAATTAATAGTAGGGAACAGCAGATTTTACATTCGCGATTTCAGTGCTGGTTCCATAATAAAAGTTGTTCATAATGTTGAGTTCAATAACCTCTTAAAAAGATCGGGACTAGAAAGTTAGGACCTTATACAGATGTGACCACGTTACGACATTAAATAATGTATTTAGTATAAGCCAGTGGCGAAGAGTCCATACAACTCGATTCCCATCGGCTTCCCTTTAGAAATTGGTTAATGCATAGACCAACAGACAGTGGGGTAGAGGAGCGCTTTTTGGGTTTTTTCGATGTTAGTGGTAGCCGAAATCTGGATGCTTTGTTGACAGTGTTTTGACAAATTATGCATTTATTGGTGTGTATTTTTTTGGTGGGATATTTTTGGGACGGCTTCCCCTTTGAAAATTTTCACCCTTCGCCACTGGTATCAGGTATTATGTGATACCCACAAGACTAATTAAAGTTTTCTTAATTTTACATAGGACACGATCACTAGGTTAAATTTGAAAAGTCTAGTATAGCATACTTTAGAACCGGCCAAGACCGCGTCTAAATTACATTTACACGAGCTTTCTAACAATAAAAAATATCAAACGGCTTAAAAACACCACATCCGCGGTACTTTTACTTAGAAAACTGTAATATTACCATAAAATGATGGTCATAATTGGCTATGTGGCTAGGGACCCTTGTATAATGGAAGTGTAACACTTAGAAGTACATATCATGGTTGGTAGCAAATATATTAGTTCTGCGCGAGAGAACATGATTACGGGGCGAAAAATTCAGCGCCAAAGCAATAAGGAGTTATGAATGTAGAACTAATGGGTTCCGTATGTTTAGAAAATACTAGCTTTTTCCCGTCGGTTTATTTGTATCAAAATAAAATATAGCCTATGTAACTCGGAGATAGTGTACCTAGCTGTCTGTTACTGATTATTCTGTTAGTATAAATAGAATACGTTCTTACTGTTACAAATATGCAAATAATCCAGAATTAAAGGAAAAGTTAGAATTGGGAAAGAAGCAAGGAACTAAAAATAAAGGTAGGTATTTACAAGAGGAGGAAGCTATTCAGACACTTACGAAGATCAAGAAGGCAGTGATCGTAGTAGCAGAAAGTGGATGCTACTGTATTTTTATAAGGTCAACCAAGAAATGCTGAAATCGTTTTTTTTTTAAATAATTAGTAAAAAGTATAATTTCAGAACTATGCTGTAACAGAACATACTGTCACGTTGTCTATAGAACTTTAAATAAAGCTGGTGAATTCTTAGTATAGGTATGACCTTACCGTCAAAAACCCCCGCGATTAAACTAGCTAAACCAGCTTACAATTAAAAAAACTGCATCGAAATCGGTCCATCTATTTTAGAGATACGATGCCACAGACAGATACGAAGATCCACAGATACATTGAGTTCCCTTCATTGTGGTCGAGCTTGGCGACGCTGACGCATGCGTCATACTCGTGAACGGGTGCCGTCTGTCGGAACTGGTCAGCTTGTAGCTGCCATGGCAATCTTATTCACAGGCAAATCATTATTATCCTAGTCTTATTTTTATTCACATTAAATTACATTATTCTCGCAGCTCTTACCGCAACATTGTACTGATAAAGATTATAATCTATTTTTTTGAAAAGAGTTACCATGGAGTTTCTTGCCGGTTCTTCTCCATAGGGTCTACTATTTGGAACCGTGCACCTAGAGTCTCGACATTTCATAAGTGCCTGTATCTGGTTTACATGAAATAAAGATCTATTCTATTCTACTATACACACTACAAACTTATAAGACTCCTCTTTTTTGTCGGTGTTTAAAAATAATTTTACTGAACTTTCTTTGTGAGTATATATTTCGGTATAAAATGAGAAAAACATAATTGAGGCGATTTGCTTACCAAAAAACAAAGAAATATGTGAGGAACCTAAAATAAGGATTCCCTACCAATGCAATTTAAAACTTGTGTCATTAATGACATTAAATTATCAAATAACATTTTCCCAGCCGTAAATCCGTAATTGACGTTAACAATCAAACGTACTGGCCCCTAATACCAAAAAACAAATAAAATTATTTCTAATAGCGTTATAATGGCCCTATAGATAATGTTAGCACAAATTCATTGATAATTACACTTCTCATCCCAACATATCGGCCGTGACGATAATATTATAATGTTGGTAGTAATGATTACAAAGTCAGTAATTATTACTACCAACATTATAATATTTTTGCATATTTACTTTAATGACGGGGAAGATTGGTTCTCAGGGCTGAAATTGAACGGCCAAGAAACTTCCAGAATAAGCTGACCTTTCATTGTACGAAAAGCCTATACAGTGCGAGGTCAGGTCATACTGAAAATGTCTGGGCAGTTCAATCTCAGTCCTACTTTATGAGATCGTAGTAAGGTTCCAGCACCCGTAGCATGACCATTTCTCTTTCTATTCTCCCAAGAATAGACAAAGCTCTTTCTTTCCATCTTGATATCTAGAGAGAATATTTTGTCTTTTTCTACGTAGAAACGGGAGTCTAGATTCTAGACTCGCGTTTCTACGTAGACAAAGACTAAATATTCTTTCCATAGCAACAGAGAAGTAGTTAGTGACGTATTTATTCTACCAAATCCTACCGAAGAGTAGAAATAATTCTACAATCTGTAATTTTTGACCCCTAACAAAAAGAGGGGTGTTATAAGTTTGTATCTGTGTATCTGTGGATTTATCTATCTGTGGCATCGTAGCTCCAAAACGGATGGACTGATATCAGTGCAGTTTTAAAAAAAATTGAAAGCTATAGTTGATGACGTCATTTGGCCCTATAATTCTGCAATTGGGATAAGACTGATCGTTCGGCGCGTTCGGTGCGTACGGCGCGGTGCATTAGATGCGTACGGCGCTTTCAATGCGGATAGATGCACGACACGATCAGCAAATTCGATTTCTGCGGTGCGTGCGGCCCATTCGTCGCGTGTAGGTGTGCATTCACCATTGAGGTTAGGTGACCAATTATAAACATAATTTAACTTGGCTATAAAACATAGATGTGTTTGCCTACCCTGTAAGAAATGTCTGTGCGCTCCATTGCTCCAAGCTCAATATTATTGTGCGTTTTTTATTCAATTTCTGTTCGTCTTATACTGGGCATTGCAGAATCTAGCTGCTGGAATGAGTTGCCTATAGTGGAAGAGGTTCATGCTAGTGTGTAAGTATATTGCAGGCCTATGATCAGCATTTGCATTATTTGCCAGGGTCATCATAGCCTAAGCTGGGCCCTATCATTCTCAAGCTCGCAAATATTCCATGTATACATCTAAAAATTATCACATCACTCACAAACTACAAGTTTATTGCAACAAACTTTAGACCCTACACGACAATGATTGCGCAAATCTAAATAATCCCATTGTCACAGCATCCCTCACCATAAATTATACGAACGAACTCCCGGCACCCTCTAGCGTCACTTCCTGTTCTAACCGGAAGCAGGCAGCCGCCATTTTGGCGAGCACGCGGCAGGAAGCAGGCGCACGCGCATCGCCGTCGTCACTCCCGATTTGTCTATGACTCTGAGATTTTAGAGAAAATATTTTGTTCGGTTTTTGAAAAATGTTAGTGTCCAGTGACAAGCCATGAGTGGCGAAATTTATAGTTGTCTATTATAACAGTCATCATTGTGATAGTTAGGTTTAATTTATTTATTTATTTCACGGTATTAGGCACATTTTATTTATTTATTTAATGTTTGATTAGTACAATGTTGTCGTAAGAGCTGCGAGAATAATGTATTTTAATAAATTAGGATAGGATAATAATAATGATTTGTCTTTAAATAAGAATGCAATGGCAGTTACAAGCTGACCAGGCCCTACAGACGACACCCGTTCCATTCCGTTCTGTTCATGTAAATTCCATTTAAAGGATAAACTGATTTTTTACAAGAACATCGTGACATTGAGTGAGAAAAGTAGAAACCCTTCAATTTTATGTGGATCACGTAAGCTTAGAACTATCGTATAAGGTCTAAAGACTCTACAAGTAGCGACAAGCCGACGCGACACTCAAAGCCATTATAAATTATCTTGTTTCCCATATTTGACGTATACAACGTGATCAGAAAAAGAAACAGCTTACATTATACAGGGTGTAAGTGACATCGTAACGAAAACTGATTCATTACAGAAGAGAAAGAAAGAAAACATGTTTTAATTTTGACTCGCACAGAAAATAACAGATATTTTTTTAATAAAATAACAAATTGAGCAACCTGTATGAGACCAATAATGGTCCTTATCTCAGCATAATGTTATGACATTTGGAAAATTTTGTGATGCCACGAGCTGTTACGACACAAATAAACTAATAAATATGACTTCTTACATGATTCTGGACACCAAGGTTTCAAAATAGGGCGCCGCGCCGCCGGTGGTTTCAAAATTATTATTTTTAAAAGTACATATTTTCATAAGAGAAATTATTTTATACTGTTTAGTCTGTATTAAAAATGAGGTACCTATATTAAAAAAAATACAGTTAAATAATTATTAATTGTTAATATTTCTTGGTATTAAAACGAGTTTACTTAGTAAACGAGAAATTACTGCCTCATTTTTGTGCAAATGAACGTGCGATGCGCTTTTCTGCGAGATTGTGCGATGAAGCATATTTAAAAAAATAAAAGAAAAATAAAGGAAAGAAATAGAGACTTATTTATTCAATAAAAACATCCTCTTGGCTCTCTCATCATAATTAGAAACCAATCATTCAATGGTGGTGATTTACAGAAATAACTGAATCACCAACCATTCATAGCGAATAACGTGCGGTCATTATGAAGATTGACGTCCGGAGCGATGCAGCAACCCATCAATTCTGACCGGTTAGGGTGCGTATGTATCTAGGGTGCGAGCGGACTGTCCCAGTACTTATAAATGATAGGTGAGGCTCGCTATAAAGTGGATAATAGCTCAAAACTAACTGTACTAACAAAACTAGCTGTAGGTACACAATTTAATATCAGTTTTTGTTTTTTTTTTTCAAATTAAAGCTGCAGTAGATTCAAAGATTATGTACGCATTAAGATTGGGCGGCGCGGCGACGCGATTCGTGTGTGTGTCAGAGTAGCCGAGCCCGCTAGGTCATGTGGTCGAGTTAATGACCTAAGTGCCATTCATAATCATAGAGGAATAAAGAATGTATGCGAACGGAAACATCAATTATTTTAATTAATTTTGAAACCGTATAAAAATAATTGATATTATTTTAAATTTTTTGTTGCATAAAACTGTCTTTGTTGTAACCTATAGATTTACCTTCTAAAATATGTTGCATTATTAAAATAAGACCTTGTATAGTACCATAAACAAGCATAAACAATACAAATAGAAGACAACAATATTAAAAAAAATTGTCTCCATAACAATTTGTGACTTATCTCCGTGCAAACATACGTATCCCTATTTGTAATTATTCATGGCTACCCCAACCAGCAGAGATAACTTATGGTGGTGTATTGGATTACAACACAAATTGAGTTTTTATGCTTAATGTGCTTATGTAACGTATGGAAATCAAATCTATAATATTCTATTACTTACATGTCGAAGTTTGTAGGTAGGTACTAGCAGAGCATAATAAAAAATAATGACATTAATTGTCATGTTTCTCAATGAAAAGAAAAATATGAAATAATCGAAATGCTTTTGTTTACTACGTCGTATAGAAAATATTTAACTATCCTGGAAATATAAAAAAAACGAAAAAAAATGAAAAGAAAAAGGAAGGAAAAATTAATTTATTCCATACCTACGGGATAATGACGGTGTAACATATACATTAAGCGAAAAACAAAAAAAAATAGGCAAAATAATATTACAAAATTAATTTAAAAACCGTGCCGTCGCGTTTGCCCGATTGCCCGTACCGAAAAGGTTACCAATAATACCTACCCGTATCTCTACAAATATTAGTCCTGTATACATATAAGTAGTTATATACGGTGATGCTGAAACTTTCACAATTACACTGCCAATGAAAGCAGTGGAAGTAACTTCAAAGGAAAATCTTATAAGCAGATAAATAAAATGATTTTTTTATCCTCTGGGTACCTACTGAGCATTCGATTGTTTTTAGCAAAACAGAATTTTAACAGAAAAGATTTTAGCCGCGCGTGACTTTTAAAATGGCAAGTGATAACACAAACATTGCATTTATTTTTATTTTATTGTATAAATAATAATTAGTCTGTGTAAATAATAATAATAAAAGAATGGGATAAAAAAAAATACATTGTTTGTAATTGGAAATAGTCTTTTAAAAATCACAAACATTTTGTATTTTTTTAACATTTACATTAATTTAATGTTTACATCTTTTCTTCTCTTTCTGTAATTTATTGTATTGAAGTATTGTTATTTATTCTTTAGTCTTCCTAGTAGAAGTAACAAACTTAAATTAATCGTAGTACATAGATCAGACGCACGCCATCCTGCGCAACTTGTATCAATCAATTGACAGAAATATTATGTAGAGAGGCCTACAATTGGATCAAAGTGGTCCTTACAGGCGATGGGCTCACACCACTCATGCGCATGTCATGTTGACCAATGAATGCTAAGGTATCTATGATACCTAACCGCGGCTTCACGCACTCACGGTCACCATTTGGCTTGACTCCTACCAAATGAGGTCAAATACATGAACACCAATCATTTGGGATTTATTCCAAATGGCTTTCATTTCTCGATCGACGGGCCGCCTTTTTTTCCCGATGATCTACCTATGTAGAAATAGTTTTTTTTGTTGACATTATTACCTAATAAAATAATCTTTTAAAAAACTTCAATACCGATTCAAAAACGAAAACATATAAAATAATTTTCTTAAAAAACTTAACAGCTTCTGAAGTCTGTGCCACTGACAGGCTAAAGTGCATTCAAAACTTAATTAAAGGCTCCGACTTCAGCTGTTCGTCAGTTTTTACTTTTTTTATAAGATTATATTATTTTTCTATTTTGAGCTGCATAAACATGCGATTACAGCAATTGCGAGTGATTTGCTAATATCCATTGAAAAGTTCCATTGTCTATCTCCTCAGATCTTCACCAGATTTATACGGGACCACCTCAGGAGCATACTTTTGAAGTCTATTAACAATCGAATTACACTTTAAATTAATCGTCCTGGGACCTGAACTACTCATGTTTTACAGCGGAATTTGCTAACACCACACCAAAGGAACGGTGTTTCGATAAGTGCTTCTTTCTTTGTGGAACAACTTAAATATATTTCTTCTTTCATTTTTTTCTAATTATGGAAAAAAACCAATCAATCCTATCGTGTGCCTCCGCCATTACGATACCTCTGTATGCCATAAATAATAATAAACCGTTTAATTTACGTAATGTCGCCATAAAGCGCTATTCACCGCCATAAAGACAGGGTTTAGGACACTTTGTTTTTGAACAGAAGACAATAGCGGACAATTACTATTCACTGTTCCATAGGGGACCGGGTAGTCGGACAATATGCCGTTTTAAAATTGGAGTAAAGTGTTTACCCTTGAAACTTTGACCCTAGTTAGGACAGGAGGCAGAAAGTTCAAGGTCTGTTTGACCATTTTGGGTTTAGAGCAACGTCGGTACATTATTTTAGTTTTTTTTACATAAATCTTGGGTTTAAGTACTGTTATGAGATAGGAACGAAGTAACTCGTTTGCTAAAGTTCTAGTTAGACTTGATAACAATCAGAACGGCTGCATATTGGCAACTTGAGAATTGTACATCGCAGCAAATTAAGAAATCAAAAATACACGTTTTTTTTAAAATACATGTACTTATTATTTTTACATTTTCATGAAACAAGTGTGTACGTTTTGTATAAAATTGAACAAAAATACGATAGTTTTATTGTATTTTATAATCAAAATTTGCTTACCATAACAAACATTCGAGCTCTGCCCTCTCTGTAACGTTAAAAGAAAAATTATATTGAACCGCTTTTCCGCCCACAGTTATTAAACATTGTTCTCGATTCCCTAAAATATCTGCTATCACATCTAAAAACAAAACATCCAATTCACGAAATCAATGCTGTCCAAATCTACCCTTGCTCCAAATAAAAAAAAAACACGGAATGCAGCGAAAACGGAAAAAATGGCGTTCCGTACATTGGCGCCAAATTAAACGTGGTTCTGTATGGTATCGCGCTTTGATCTCCGTACCGAGGAGTGTTTGCGCAGGGCTGTCTGTCTGTTTGTCCTGCCGTGTTGAAAAGATCCCGTGAATAGGCGTCGGGACTTCTTTCAATGGCAGATTTATATCGGCGAGGACGCCAACTATAGCGCGGCAATTTGTGGATAGAAGATACTGTGATAAACTAGGATGTGGAGTGATGTATGGGACGTGGGGTTTATGGGAGGTAGGGTGAACGGAAATGTATGTTTGTGAAAGTATGATAGTGAAAGGATGAAGCAATGTGTTCGTATTTCAAGAAATTGCCGATGATGATTGATGCTTCCATGAGAATGGAACAGAAGTTGTAAGTGCCGGTGCAATTAAAATAATACGAATTAATAATTAATAATAAGCTAAGATTGATTTATAGGTACTTGAACCGTAACAAATATGGTAACTAAGGGTCGGTACGTATCTGACGGAAAATGCGTCGAGTGTATACCTATCATCATCGGTTGAGAGGCGCATCATTGGTTGAGTGTGAAATGTTGAATATTTTATCATCTATATGTGTATGTTTGTTTGTTTGTAATGGATAAACTCAAAAACTACTGGACCGATTTTAAAAATTCTTTCACCAGCAGAATGCTACATTATCAGTGAGTAACATAGGCTATAATTTATAAAGATATCACGCGGGCGAAGCCGCTGGCGGAAGCTAGTGACTTATATTTGTTTGTTCTGGCGTTACGTGACCGATAATACGCGACGCATTTTCCGTCGGATAAGTACCGACCCTTATATAGCATCCCGTAGGTACGCTTATAAAACTATTATCGATCATGGAAATGGGAGGCCTAACTTCATGATCGTATTTTTTTTAAAAGGTGGCTTGAAGTTTAGTCTCTCACGATCGTATTGAAGTTTATTACCAGTGTCGATGTTCATTACCATTTTAGTTACGCGTTAGACCCGCTGATGTACCTATTCAACAATTTATTTTCCAACTTGCCCCTGAAGAAAATAGCGAGATCATTCACATTCATCGTATTGTCTTCCATATTTGTTGACTCTTCTTCACCAGGGGCGCATGAAGTCGCGGGTAGAGTGTTTATGAGTTTTCATTATTCAGACACAGGGTTGGAAGTGGCTTAAGGCTGTACTTGAAGTGTAGTGGCTATATTCAAGACTGGTTTCAATTTGACAACCCGAATGTAGCAGGAACCAGCGAAATTGTGAAATGAGAGCCGTTTGTTCGATTCGAATGTTAAAATTTGTATGACCCTCAGAATTTTGGGAGTAGGTACTGTGAATGTACTTATTTTGTGGTTTTGGTGGTAACATAATGTAAACGTTGCTTTGCAATAAACAATAATTATTGAAAGCTTTTTTTCTCTATAGGTTTTAAAATATATAATATAATAATTATGTTATGCATTTAAGCCTCGGACCAAAGAACAACAATTTAATTCTTATTCTTTCGTTTATTATTTTCTATTCCACAAAAGTGCCGTTTACAATTAATTATACTTACTGACTGCCTAAACTTAATCCTTTGTGGAAACCTGGTATGATCGTCAATTTTCAACCAGTTTCTAAGCAATGGAAAACATATAATTTATATCTGATAAAAAAGCTGTTTTAAAAAATCGGTCGATGATTCAATTCCTACCGCTGGGCTATGGCAATGTGATGATATAAATATGAAAAGAGGCCTATAAGAGCCTGCTACCATTCAATATTGAATTGTTTTTCATACTATAATATTAAAACAGTAGGTACAATACAAACAGTATTGTCCTGTGGTGGCAATGAATAATTCAAGAGACCAGACACTCGGGGCGCGTGGGGTGACGTCTAGACCGGTGTTATACCTACGCGCTAGGTATTATACTTGGGTAATCTGTTTGTTTGTGTTGGAAAGAAAGAAAGAAAGAAATACGTTTATTAGACATCACAAAACCACAAATATACAAAAAAATAAGTAAAAATAAAATACAAAACACGTAAAACCAAACAAGTAAACCTAATTTATATAAACGAAAAAGAAAAACTTAACACTTTCAGCGGAGCAACGTTATAATACGTCAAATTTGATAAACGCTAATTTACACAACGTTTAATCACGTCAGCAAAAAATATATCTTGCTTTAAAGAACGTGTATAAACGGCTGCGGCCTATACCAATTCCTTCAAGCTACGTCATCGCGCCGTATCACAAAAAAATTTCGGACTGCTAGCGCCACTCCACGTTAGTTTTTTTGTACACTTTTTATGGTCACTCACACACATACATTCTAATTACGCATACATTCACAACGTCATAATACGTCACTCGGTGCCCCCGCTCCCATACTTTTCGTCCGGTGCGCCGCCGCGCCTTGAGCGGGAAGAAGGCCGTGGTTTTTCAAAATTACGTCTTCGAATTATCGTAAGTATATGATTATTTTGTGTAGATTTTTATCGTAAAGTTATTTATCCTTATTGTTTGCGTCTATATTTGTAAAAAATAATAAGTATAATAATGATTTAATAATGATATTATAGGTTTGTACTGTAATCTCGAGCCACCGCCGCTTCTAGACATAGAAGGCAATCCGGGAAATCCTGAGCCACCACCACTTCTAGATATAGAAGGCAATCCGGGGAATCCTGAGGCATCGCCGCTTCTAAACATAGAAGGCAACCCGGGAAATCCTGAGCCACCACCGTTTCTAGACATAGAAAGCAACCCAGAAAATCCTGAGCCACCACCGCTTCTAGACATAGAAGGCAACCCCGGCAACCCAACAATTCCTGAGCCACCATTGCCTTTAGATGGAGGGGGTCACCGCGTAACTCCTATTCTAGCGTTGACGCTGTTCTTTATTTATGTAGGTACTATACGTGGATTGCATATGACACAACATGGATAAACGTCGACGTGTAGTAACGGTTGTGTCACATTTCATATTATCTTTGCTTGTATGAAAAGCAGAACGTCACTAACCGTCATTTATTTTGTATGAGAAAATAGTGCGCCGGGCAACAAAAATTAGAATACCCAGATGCTCCGCTGAAAGTGTTAATAACTACTAAATTAAAACTCAAGTTGGCTTGTTTAGCAATAGAATAGATTTTTATTTCATGTAAATCAGATACAGGCACTTATGAAATGTCGAGACGCTAGGTGCACGGTTCCAAATAGTAGATCCTATGGAGAAGAACTGGCAAGAAACTCCATGGAAACTCTTATAAAATAATAGATTACAATCTTGATCAGTACAATGTTGTGGTAAGAGCTGCGAGAATAATGTAATTCAATGTGAATAAAATTAAGACTACGATAATAATGATTTGCCTCTGAATAAGATTGCCATGGCAGTTGCAAGCTGACCAGTTCCGACAGACGGCACCCGATCACGAGCATGACGCATGCCAAATAATGCGTTTAAGGAAACAGCTTCCACAAGTGACGTCACATGAGATCCTCTGGCGCACCCTGGACAATCAGCCTCTATACCACCAGTGCTAACTGGCAAATTTTTCTACTAACATGAATGATTGTCATGTCATAACTCGTGTCGACTCGATGGAAGAAGAAAGCCAAATAATTATGGATTTTCTGTCATAGTATTTAATTTTCACATGTGTTTGTCGCGAATGTTTTGCTGTTATCCGTTGAGGAGTTCCCTTCCTGTCCATCCATGATCAGATCTGAACTATTCTTTTATGGGGCTACCTTGAGATCTGCATTAATAAAATACCGTTTAAATCACCTAAATCGGTAAAACGGTTTACGAGAAACAGGTGAACAAAAACAAAAGAAAAAAAATGATGTCGCGTCTTTTAATAGAACCCCTTCCTTTTTTGAACTCGGTTAAAAACTTAGCAAAAAGTTAGCGTCGTTGTGAGTCTTAGTCTAACCAGCGGGTCTACCGCGTAACTAAAATTGTAATGAACATCGACATCGGTATTAAACTTCAATACGATCGTAAAAGCCTAAACTATGAGCTGCGTAGCTGAGTAGACCCGCAGTTGCGACTTATAACTATACTTAGGCCCAAGTTCACCGACAACTTAACTGACGATTACAGCAAAAGCAGCCGTTTAAACATGACTTTTTGTATGTATAATCGGCCGATTTAATTTTAAACATCTGTTAATTTGTCGGAGAAAATGGCCCCTAAGTATTTACATGCAATCAACTAGTAATTCAATTCTCATTGAATAAACAAATCATTAAAGTAAGTTAGTACTGTAAATACTAATTAATTAAAGTTTTTCTAAGCGGCTTGGCATTGGTAATTGTAGTCATTAATTAGTGTTTAATGACTCAAAACGCATTTAAACTAATTAAAATGACTGCCTTTAACACGGTATTAGCATCATTTTTAGTATGGGACCTAGATTTTAGCCCCTACTATTAGTTTTATTAAGTATTAAACATTTATTGTTTTTTTTGTCTGAGTGGAAATGGATTTATTGGCATTGGAAATAAATCAATTTTTATATTTTTTATATTATGTATAGGAGTTGTAAGTATGAATGTTGATGGTTATTAGAGAAGAGGCAGACCAAAGAAATGATGGATGGACTGTGTGAAACATGACATGAATGTGAAGGAAGTAAATCTGGAAATGACGTCTGATACAGATGAATGGAAGAAAAAGACATATTGCGCCGACCACAAATAAAATGGGATAAGGGCAGGACAATAATGATGATGATTATGTATAGGGACAAACGAGCTTGCGGTTCAACTGATGGTAAGTGATCACCGCCGCCCATGAACATCCGCAACACCAGAGGAGTCCCCGATGCGTTGCCGACCTTTTAGGATGGTGTTAGGAAAAAAGGGAGGGAAAGAAGGAGGAAGGGGACTAAGGGAGGAATTGGGCCTCCGGCGCTCCACCCTCACTGAACGAAACGCAACAGTATGCATAATTGCATACTGCTACTTATCGTCGATATTCTGTGGGAGGGTAGTAGGTACTTCCCCGGTCTTGCCGACCTATTTATACTGGCATGCTGGCATGCCAGCAGGACACTATTACCACCAACACTAACTAATACACTGCCAATTATTATTTTTACACAATCACACGCTCTTTTTTAACATACGTGAAGAATTGACTAGGGTCTGCAGCTGCCCTCTACTCGTAAGGGTGATGTTGTATGGGTAGCATATGACATAAATCTTTTACTTCGACTATTCTCGTTTGGCAGGTGACGTGATTATCACGTAGTAGGAGCCATAATGATTTAAAAAGAGCACTACATTTTTCGTCAAGTTATGGACAGATGCAGTTTTTATGTTAGTTAAAAATGTGGTTCAGTTAAGGCAACGTGGTTTCAAGTACACCACTGTTAATTGTGGGGTTATATAGGCTGAACCATGACTTTATATCTCCTTCATACTTTTCCCGGTAAAGCTCACTCAAATGGCCATCGACACCTTTTCTTATATACATACTTTACCATGTTTAACACGCACATACACACAAACAAGCATAGAAAACACTGCCATTCTAATTTAAACTTTATTTCCATGAAATAGGGTGTGTTTTCTATAATATGCTGAGGTTTCCTCGACCCGCCCACTATAATGATTGCAATCCCACAAGTTTTTGCAGCGCCTCGAGTGTGACAATGGTGGTGTTGTATGGTGAAAACTTATGGTGGGGAGAAACTTCCCTTATTTGCATTTTATGTTATTTATAAAGACGTAGTTAGCGTGGATTTTCTTATAAGTGTATAAGCCTTTGAATGTATGCGGTTGCTGGTGTGGGAGTAAAAATATAAGTATGCACGTAGAGTCTTGACGTTTTAAAAGTGACTGATAAGGCCCAATTGAAATAAAAAACTTTGACTTTATACTCGAGATGCCTTGGGTACTGGAGTATCCAAACGTTTTTTGCATCAAAGTGCCCTTTGGTACTCCCAGAACACAAGCGAAGTGAAACTGGATTGAGCTATAAATATTTTCTAACCAAATGATTATTTCTCTATGGCAATATTATGATCTAGTTCTCGAATGACCTAACATTTTCTGGTACGGCAACACCTACAAACATTCCTCAAAAATAAGAAAAAAATCTTTTATTTCTCATTCTGTCTATTGTTATGACTCAATGATATGGCCACTTTACGGGCTATGCTAAGTTGTCGAAAGAAGTAGGTAGTATTGTATTACTCAGTTGTTGAACTCATCGATTTAGGATTATCTACGCTCGGTTGAACACAATCTGTCTAATAAAATAAAATAAATCCAGCCTATCACTGGGCACGGGCCTCTTCTCAGAATGAGAAGGGTTAGTCCTTAGTCCACTACGCTGGCCTAGTGCGGGTTGGCGGATTGCACACACCATCGAGAACTTTATGAGGCCCTCTCAGATGTGCAGATTTCCTCACGATTGTTTTCCTTCACCGTTAACGCAAGTGAGAATCAAGTTTTGATCTGCACATGAATTTGAAATGTCAGAAGTGCGGGCCGGGTTTGAACTCAGACCCTCCTGCATGGAAGGCAAGCGTCCAACCGCTTGGCTATCACTGCTTCTGTCTGACTAATAAATATAATATATGCTAATGCTAAGGGCTTAATTATGGAGATGCGGAAAGTCGCGCGGCGCGCAAAGCCGCGTGTCGCTCTCTCGCTCGCTCTCCATGAACGGAGATACGTGCCTTTCTCCGCGTTGCGCGCATCTTTGCGCTCCGCGCGACTTTCCGCCTCTCCTTATTTGAGCCCGAAAGAGTATTGCAGTGGCGTGCACAGACATTTCTTACAGGGTAATTATTTCAGATTTTTCGCTTTTTTTTATTTTTTTTTTATTTTTTTAAACATTGCCCCTCACTAGGATTTCTCCTGTATCGAGGGTACAGTTTACAAACATACATGTCACACGCACACACAACCAGACCCGAAACAACTATCTGTAGATCATACAAATATTTGTTCCGTGCGGGGATCGAACCCGCGGCACGTAGCGCAGAAAGCTAATCACTTAGCCACTGCACCAACCGTGTCAACACACGTGCCGTGTGTCGTGTCTTTACATATGTACTTCGAAGATTAAGGAGAATGGTATGTTTTTTCACTTCATAATATACATATTATGAAGTGACAACAAAACCTATGTAAAACCTATCTAGTTTGGAAATAGAAAAACAAAACCAATTTTTTTTTATTTGCTATAAATCTGACTCCGTCTCGCCCCGCAGCATGGCCTCGACCAATGCCGGGCGCGAGAGGTCTCCGCCTATCGCCGCCCTGAGGACACGTCGGTGCTCTGCCCAAGCGGGGCAGTCTTGCACCGTATGCTCTACTGTGTCCTCAGGGCGATCCTCGCAGTGGTGACACCCAGGCGTTTCTGCCTTCCTCATCAGACACAGGTACCTCCCGAAACTTCCGTATCCGGTGAGGACCTGCGTCATGCGGTAGGTCAGGACGCCGTGCCGCCGATCCAGCCACTCCTCAAAGAGGGGTCTTACCGCCGCGATTGCGGCGTGCCCGAGAACTAACATGCCTGTAAATAATATAATATGTATATTTGAAACGAAACTGAATTGAAAACTGATGGATAGTAAAATAATGTCTGCTTAATTTGAGACAAAAAAAATAAAAAAAATATATTTCTAATTAATAGCATTAGTAGTTGCTCAAATATGTGACAGACGGACGGACAAACGAAGTCGCACCATAACGATTCCTTATTACCATTTTGTACGGAACCCAATTATTTTTATGTAATTTAAAAACCGAAATGATAGTACCTACTTCACATTAAACTTATTCGCGTGTACAAGTTTCTTGAACCGCTACACACAGCTGTAGCGACGCCATGAACCACCATGGCTACCATATTAACATCCCATGTCGGCTGTAAACCTTCCAGTTATGAAGTTTATTATATCCCGGGCCGCCATTAATTGTAGCTTACTAGCTTAGCATGAATGGAATCTTAAAATATTAAGCACTTATACCGCAACTCGTTTGGTAGGAGATTAGAAAGATATTGCCAATGTAAACGTTGTTTTTGTATCTGTGACCATGGGAATGGAAGATGACCTACGAGAGACAAAAAGATGTATAAAGATGATAGAATAGAATAGAATAGATCTTTATTTCATGTAAACCAGATACAGGCACTTATGAAATGTCGAGACTCTAGGTGCACGGTTCCAAATAGTAGACCCTATGGAGAAGAACCGGCAAGAAACTCCATGGTAACTCTTTTCAAAAAATAGATTATAATCTTTATCAGTACGTAATCTAATGAATGAATGAATGATGATGTATTTTTTTTTTTTTTTTTTTTTATCGTGGTAAAATCATCAAATGAGTCCTCCCACCCCGGGCAGGGCGGGAGGGACTGTCAGACTTGTACTGACTAAAATCCACGGTGTTCCTTCAATAGCCCTTTACGTTCCGGGGTCACGGTAATGAGATAAGTCCCGCGACCCCGGCAGGCTTCGGCCCTCTACAGGGGGGGCCCCGTCATCTTGCTGACGTTCTTTGAGGCGCGCGTGGAACACAACGCGCCGTCGACCCGGGCATGGTCCATGGTGGGACAGCTAGTTGAATGATGTAAAAATTACAGTTGGTTTTCTTAAATTTTTAACCTTAGGCCGAAATGACGATAATATATCTCAACGTTAAATATGGAATCTCCGTTTTGGAATGCTTTATTCAGTTCGTAACGGAACTTGGGGAGACACTTTTCGTTCACCATATCAAAAACAAATATTATAAGGGTTCCGAAAACCCGGAATATACATAAACCCGGAAGGGCTAACTATTCATCATTATGAACTAGGTACCTAGTACACTCAGTAAATTGTAAAAGTAGTAAAAGTAAACCCATAGCCCATAGCCCATAGTAAAAGTACTTTTACTATGGGACCAATATGTACTACTTACTAAAAACGCGAAAAAAAAATCACCTTTCCCTACATTTTGTCAAGTAATATTGAATTATTTGTATGGAGCATCAGATTTTATTTTCGCGATTTCAATATTTGTCCATAGAAAAGTTGCGTAGTAGCTTTCCGACTAACCTTGTATAGGTACCTACGTATCACAAATTACATCCAAAATAAACTTACTTTTTTTTAAAAAAACGTCAATGTTGCCATAACCTCGATCGCAGTACCGCGTATCACGTATCGAGGGTTGATTGCAATCAGGGTAACAACCCTTATTGAATTGCGGGAAATCGGGATATACATTGTATTTGTTGGCATTGCCTGTTTGTTTGGGCTATTATAGCTCCAAGGAGGTGGAAAACTAGAAGTGACAATACTTTTTTTACCACATTGTTATAAATTCGCTTTCTTGTCTGCTTGTTTGTCTGTTCGCTACAAATTTTGTCTGTCTGTTTGTTTGTTTATTTGTCTGTTCGGTAATGTAGTACTTTCTCGATGAGCTAGAGACTTAAAACTTTAAACATAGCTCTGAACTGGATGCAATCATAATAAAAAAATATTATCTAATCAGTAGCTTTTTTTTAATGCCAAGCTTTAATGAGACTGTGCCGGCCACAGAACACAGAAAGAGGTCATTCACAATCACCTCTTTTCTGTGTTCTGTGGTGCCAGCCATGTCGCTCGTATGCACGCGGACAGGTGGGCAAAGATCGTCCGTCACTGGACGTGTGATGGAGGAAATCGCCGACGAGGTCGACCAAGGCGTAGGTGGCGTGATGACCTGGACGTGTGTGCAAGGCAGACATGGCAAGAGGTTGTTCAAAATAGAGGCCTTTGGAAGGAAAAAGGGGAGGCCTTTGCCCAGCAGTGGGACACACAACAGGCTAGGAAAAACATAATATAAAATTGATACGGCAAAATGTAAAAAAAGTGGTTCGTAAATTTAATAACCAGCAAGGACAATACCTTTCTGGCTATCATATTTTCGCACCATCTTGCATTTTTAAGTGGCATTAGCTCCTGTCGGTTTGTTTCTTGATATAAAATTCTAATCCTAGCCGTGTGTATGAAAAACTGTATCGTGGAAGCCACACCCAGCAGTTCTAAGTCAATGTAACGAGTAGCTAAATTATCTTTATCAGATAATTCATCAGCTTTTATTTAGTCGGGGCTGTGTTACGTATAACAATTTGTATGATTTGCTGTTTGTTCGTAATATCACTGTCTGTATCTACATTATTATGCTATGGTATTAGAAAAGTGTGCAAACCAGTGGCCAATTATTGTGGTAGCGACCTGACGAATAGTAGGACGTGAGTAAGAGATTCTTTACAGTCTCCTCGAGAAGTGCCCTAACAGACGTGGCACAAGGTGAGCTTCGACGCGGTCTTCTAAGAGTACCCGAAGCCCACCTGTAGGTGCCAAAGTAGACCACCGTGGTGAGTTTAGCCGGTAGGAGTCCGGCACACCCCTCCGCCCCCGCAGGCGGAGGACAGCCCGTGAGGGCTCTCAAAAAGGTAACTAAAAAAAAAAGGACATGGGTTAGGATCTAGACAGATTGGAAGCACCAATGGGTCTTTATTCAGGAGTCAGGACTTATGCCTTCGTTATTCTTTATAACTGCTCTAACAGTGAAGGTAAATATCGTAAGGAATAAAATAGAATATATCTTTATTTCATGTAAACCAGATACAGGCACTTATGAAATGTCGAGGCTAGGTGCGCGGTGCCAAATAGTAAGTCCTATGGAGAAGAACCGGAAAGAAACTCCATGGAAACTCTTTTAAAATAATAGATTACAATCTTGATTACTAATGTTGAGGTAAGAGCAGCGAGAATAATGTAATTTAATGTGAATAAAATATAAGAATAGGATGATAATTATTAGCCTCTGAATAAGATTGCCATGGCAGTTACAAGCTGACCAGTCCTGACAGACAACACCATAGAGGAAACTGCTACATCCTAAGAATCTGTGGAGGAAGAAGGTGGTGATCCCACTATAACAATACATGATTAGGTTGTACGCCTCATACATACATACACGACCATACATCCTATATCTATCTACCCAATATTTATCATTTCCGACCAAATTGTATGAAATTGAGTTACAGTAACGAACATTGGTAACCATTGGTAATTCGTTTTGTAAATCAGCGCCTATTAAACGAATCCCCCAGGATATCGCCACTTTTACCATTGCCATACCATTTTGTACTTTATCTCTTAATCAATAAGGTGTATAAGAACAGCACGGTGCCTCCATAGATTGGGTTATTGAGTCAATATACTGATTTGTCCTCATTACTGGAAAACATGATTTGTATAGGTATGTATTTTTGGTTTCGAATAAGGGATTGTACGTCTTTCGTTTTAAGTTGTGCTAATCTTATAAGATGTTAACAATATTTTGCTTACTGACAATTTTAATAAGAGAAAGTGTCTCGGTCAGGAAAAGTGACTAGGATTACTCCTGTATCGAGGGTACAGTTTACAAACATACAAATCACATGCACACACACCCAGACCCGAAACAACTATCTGAGTAGGTCATACTAATATTTCTTACGCACGAGAATCAATCCCGTGATATGTAGGTAGCAAAGAAAGTGAAAGATAGAAAAAAAAAATGTTTATCATGTAGCCACTGAGCCAAATGTGCAGTGTAATATAATTGACGACACGGTTGGCGCAGTGGCTAAGCGATTAGCCTTCTGCGCTACGTGCCGCGGGTTCAATCCCCGCACGGAACAAGTATTTGTATGATCTACAGATAGTTGTTTCGGGTCTGGGTGGTGTGTGCATGTGACATGTATGTATGTTTGTAAACTGTACCCTCGAAACAGGAGAAATCCTAGTGAGGGGCAACGTTTTTTAAAAAGAAATAAAAAAAATATGAAATGAATTAGTTTCTACAACTCACAGGAGAATAACCGTAACTTGAAGATACCCCAACAGACAATACGATCCACAAACAATAGAGACGATCCGTTAGTCGCCATATGTTCCCGCAAATGATAACTGCGACCGCAATTTGTGCGCAAGCGCAAGTCTGTGACCGCACGATACGTGCCAATTACTAATAACCTCACAAAAACTTAACCCCAGCATTGGGCTGTTTTTTTTTTAATAATGAGATCGCGTGCTTACGTTTTTTAGGCTTTGTGTAATTTTTGTGAAGTTTTTTGGTAGAAATTGATTATGGTTATGAAGGGTGATTTGGGTATTGGTAGAAAAAGTGGGCCTCGATGAGTAATGGGGTTCTGAAATGTGGATTCGTAGTTCGTACTTCTTTCCTAAGAGAATTCTCGTATGATCTGTGTAAATGATATAGATTAATTAATTTCTTGTTGAAGGTAATGATAGCCGAGCGCTCGCCTTCCATGCAGAATGGCCTGAGATCGATCGCAGCCCGCACCTCTGACTTTTCGAAGTCATGTGCGGATCAGAATTTGATTATCACTTGCGCTTACAATGAAGGAAAACATCGTGAGAAAACCATCATCATGGGCATCTGAGAGAGCCCCATAAAGTTCTCGATGGTGTGTGTAGTCCACCAACCCGGACTAGGCCAGCGCGGTGGCCTAAGGCTAACTCTTCTCATTGTGAGAATAGGTTCGTGCCCAGCAGTGGGACAGTAATGGGTGTGATTTATTATTATTTAGCAAGTGTCATGGCGGATAAAAAGTCGAAAAACATCTTGATACTACGACATCTTCGCCAATCAAACCTAAAACACCAGTTGGCATTCAGAATTCTTTTAACCACCAATTGTTTATATTTAAACCAAGATAACGACAACAGTTGCTATTGTCCGTGCTATAGGAGACAGTTGCAAACAATTATCATGGGGCACAAAGAGCCCCTCGGAAGAGCCCTTAGTTATAGAAATTAATAGGTCGTCAAGCAAAACTGTCTTGTGGCAATTGTGACAAATGTTGCTGTTTAAGACGGTTTGTTATTGATAGCATTAGTATTTATATTTGGAGTAATTATAGGTCGACAATAGAAATTAAAAGTTCGTCAAGTAAAATTGTCTTGTCACAAATGTCGCTTTGATGGTTTTGTTATTGATAGCATTGTTTATATTCTTTGCTATAATTATGGGTAACAATGCGAAAATTTCCTGACGTTTTAAGATTACATAAGATTTAATTCTTTGCTTTTCTGACAGAGGGCCTTACTGACATGTCAGAAAATTTTATGTCATTCGGTATATTACTATTCGTGACTGTCCAATGTACGTTGGCCATACGCCATACGGTATGACTGACAGTTCTTGGCCGGCTTATAGGTACATAGGCTTTGCGAACTTTTGCGTATGTACATTCGGAAAGAAAACAGTTATTACCTATAATTAAACTGACGAATACAATACGTAATGTAGGCATCTAGTAACATCTATAATTACTTAATTACGTTAAGAATAATGATCAATAATACAGAGTTATTGGTATTAACTAAATTTGCTTCCAACGGTTAATATAATCATCATTATAAACAATTTTTATTATGGAACTAAACCTCAAATCGCGAAATAATTCAAAGGGCAGATTATTCAATCGCCAGATATTTTTATCCAAGGGAATAAATTTGAATTCTTAACATTTTTCCCATACAAAATCTGTCAAACGACCAATTTATTCGTTGGATATAACATTATATGGCGATTGAAAAATCAGCACTATATGTATGGAGCATCAGATTATTTGTTCGCGGTTTCAAAGTTGGTCCCATAACGTTGTCTAACAAGTTGTCTACAATGATGAGGTCATTAACCCCTTAAACTTTGAAACCTTATATTACCACGGATTGAAGTACCTACCTAGGTAGCTTGTACGAAGTTCAGGCAGGCAAAGATACGTCGGCCGTACTGTACTTGGGTGTCTTCACTTAGGCAGGTTCTTTTTGTCCCTAAGCTTATGTCACTCTACCTAGGATTTATTGTAGGTACGATTAAAAACTAACAATTACAAAAACACACACAAAAGCAAGAAAACCACAGCCTCTTTATATCATACAATGACGACATATTGCAAACGGGAGCCACACAGATTAATTTCACAAATCACCAACTCACCTTTACAAATCACCAAATGACCACATTTCGAAAATAAACCCTATTGAGTCAAAATAAAGATTTTATTTGATTGAGAGTCCAAAATTTGCATGTAAATGTAATATTGTTCCTCCCAAAATAACAAATCGGC
Organism: Allophyes oxyacanthae; assembly: GCA_932294325.1. Taxonomy (NCBI): domain Eukaryota; kingdom Metazoa; phylum Arthropoda; class Insecta; order Lepidoptera; family Noctuidae; genus Allophyes; species Allophyes oxyacanthae. The sequence continues at coordinate 11,336,573 of OW028628.1, forward strand.
CCAAAACGGTTTAAAAGGTGCATTTTTATGTCAATTATCGGGTCTCATTAGGTCACAATTTGAGAGGATGTGGTTAAGTGGCGATGTTTCGTGATCATTGTATCGTCACTCCGTGTCAAAGTCGGCGGCTTGTTTGAGATGCGCACGCGATGGTGAAGGGTATTTTTTTTTTATCAGTCAGTTCTGATGGTTATGATCTGGAAACATGCTAATACTAATTAACTCGAATTTGATGTCAACCCATAGATTACAGTAGTCTAAAATAATAGACACAGAGATCGATATGTCAATAGGCTTATCCGGTCTATAACCGATTTTTTTTTTCTCAATTAAAAAATTCTATTGAACGGTTTTATCTCGAATGGATGCCAAATATTTAGGTACTTATAAACGATGATTCAACGTAGTGGAGTCGATTTTGTTGCGCACTTTGACTATATTCAATTAACTAAGTGTGTTTGTCTCTTTCTGTTTGAATAGAAAAAGAGAGTGACAGTTACGTTATGTCTCGTTTAGTACTGTCAAAATGCGCAAGAGAATCCACACCACTTTTTTTTTTTTAAATCGGGTAAGGACTATTGCCATCTCTATTTATTGATAGATACATGATAAGGACATGTACTTATTAAGTGCTTAAAAATTACAGGTTTTTATAAATACTTGGGGATTAATTTATATCGTTGTTGGCCCTTTGACTTATTTGGTAGGTAATTATACAACGTGTATTAGTAAAATGCGTGGTCATATTATTTAAGGGTGTGGATCAGATCATCAAACTGAACAACTTTCCTATGGGACCAATATCACATTCGCGAAAAAATTATCAGCTGTCCCATACAAAACCTTAATACCTACTCTATCCAAACGTTGGGACAGCTAATTACTTTTCCAGTCACATTTGATTACATTAAATTGTCATAATCTGTGAACGAATTTTTACCATAAATGTGAGTGACACAGATCCAGAAAACTTCGTACTACGTAGGCTGAGCTACTACCATTTTTTTTCACTCACTCACTCACCATCTTTGAAAAACAAACCAGTAAGTTATTTTACTTGCATCCCTCCTACCTTAACATCTCAATCAACACAATTTAGGATCTTTTAACTTTATTTACTTAGCATGCAAATATTGACAAGCGGTGGGGTGGGGGGCGTTACAAAGGGCACCGCTGTCTTTGATCTTGCCGCTCTCACCTGTGCCTGGAGATTTATAGCTGGCGTCTTCCCGAGTCGTATTGTTTGGAGACAACCGTCCTTATTGAGAGCAAAAACGCAGATGAATGGATTTTAGGGTACTCAATCTGTACGTTCGTATTTTGGCTGTCCATCAAGATGTACGTAGGTAGCGGTAGGGTTGGGTTTGAAGGTTGACAATTGTTTTGCCAGACGTTTATTTGTGTTTCAGCTTGTTAAAATTTATAGCAGACAAATCGGAATGTTCTTTGGTAATTGGTTCGCTAGGATATTTCATGGGGCTTAATAAAGGCATCGTATTTGAGGGTTCATATGAAAGAAAGAAAGAAAGAAAAACATTTCATTACTACACAAATTAAAACACAAAAATAGAAAAATAAACAAATAAAATTACAAAATAAACAAGATAAATGAAAAAAAAATGTATAAGAAAAAAAATGTACTGCTCTGCCTCACCTGGGCCAAACAGGTGTGATGGTTTGTTAAATTAGCTTCTAACTTGAATGAAAAAAAAATTGCAGTGTGATTCAATGTCCGTTCCCAAATGTAAACGCAGTACTAAAATTCACTCCAAAACAAAATAAAAATTATGCGTGTCCCCCATACTAAGTCGAATTTTTGTTTTGTTTTAAAGTGTATCCCAATTAGTACTGCGGTTGCATTTAGGAACAGAAAATTTAATAAAAATTGAAATGACCTATGCGCACTACATAAAAAATTATCCTGTATAACCAGAAATACCCTAACCCGTGTCACTGTTGTCTGTATCTTTCCCTCAAGGGTTAACAGTAGCAACTTCCAAAAATCAAAATGCTTACACAAATAACACTTACCGGATCGAATGGTGACCGAACGACATTCCCCCAAAATACTTTAATCCACAATAGATCCCATTCATACATTCGTTCCCTCGACAATCATTCGGTCAATTTGACAATGACGGCCGGACCCCTGTTTTGAAAATATTTGCTTGCGGACCAAACAATTTCATATAAGTGGCTGTACCCTATCAAAATGATTTATATTGAATAATGCATCCTGTGACAATTATTTTAATGTTACTCAACATTGGATTGATCCTGTTATAGAAATGTCCGATTGTCTTTGTTGGCGTAGATCACCTTCTTTCGTCTGTGGCGTAGATAGTGAGTTTTTAGGAAGGCAGCCTGCCAGCTGATCAGCTTCCTTAAGGTTTGTAAGGAGTATTAGCGTTTGGGGAAACGGCTGTGACGATTTCGATAATATCTTGGAACTTGGAAGTTTTTTTACGAGGTATTAATTTATTTTTCTCCAAATAAAAAGAATGAATACAGTATATTTCATAAATACTATCACTTTTTCTAGGGTGGGAATGAGGGGTTGGCATTGCCTACTCTTGCCCCCCTAACTACGTCCATGGTGAGATTGTCTGATGAAGTGTATTGATTTATAGTGGTCGCCCAGTAGTCGAAATTCGACCGTATCTTTCTGTACTGCTCCATAGGAACTTTAACTATGCCAAATCTCACACTCACTCCGTGCGCGCAATATGCTTAAAAAGGGGTACAAAGTTTTCTCTTCACATATTCATATAATTATAGGTACCTATATCAATATAGATTTCAATTACAATTGTAGAATTACAAATGTATTTATTTATTTATACTTTATGCACTAAATACAGAGGCGGACTTGATACCGTAGGCATTTTCTACCAGACAAACTAAGGGGGATGCAGACAAAAAAGTATGGTAGGTGCACGGACAAGATAATTATACTAAAACAAGTAAATTATGCATAGTTACTTTTATCTATTTATACATAAATTAAACATTACTGCTACTGTTACTGTTATTATTTGCTGTATTGAACAGTAGATTTTTTTTCTCGATTTCTTCTTTGTTCTCTTAATTAGAGTTTCTCATGATGATGAGTACAATAATAACCCCTTAAAGGGATCTGGATTCGAACAGTAGGACCTTAAATTCTTCAGAATATAACATGTAAAACATACTCCGACAATCTCAGTAACGATTTCTGTATCGTACCTAACTCACTCACGGTTTCGTGGTAAGTAGAGTTTCAAGTCCCAACGCATCTTCATGTAATGTCACGTCATCGTCACGACTTGACCCGAGATGACCTGCACAGATATAGCCCTTATTACAACCAAATAAGAGCTATAATTGGGTAAAATTCATTGCTTCGTGACGCACCTTTTGGGAGACAGACGACGAAATCTGAGATTTTGTTGTCGATAAGTTGTGAAGAGAATGGTATTTGTATGAATTTTGGTTTCACTTTTTTACTGTTTCTACGGAAGAAATTAAATGCTGACCCGTGGAAGCCCACTGCTGGACTAAGCATGGAGGAAATTATACCCTTCCTACTTACTTATTATTTTCTTCTTTGTGTCGATGGTACATCGCACAATTTCACCAGGCTAGAACTTTGCCACATCTACAACTTTTTTAGTGGCAGAGCAGTGGTCGCTCTGGAGGCGTTGGGGCACAATGGATAGGACAGTAAATGTAACACCGTTTTAGGGACAATCTACAGTCCGCACGTGAGCTCCGAAAAATCGGGGGCTGAGGAAACGGGCACTTTGCGCTGCGCCCGACCGTCGCTCATACTCCGCACTCTCCCAGTACCAGTGTCTCGGGGTACCATTGATGCTGGGTGGGACTGCGGGGTATGAGCAATAGCTTGCCAATAGTTTGAATATTATGGTACCTTATGCCAAACTGCGGGGTCTACCGCGTAACTAAAATGGTAATGAACATCGACTCTGGTAATAAACTTCAATACGATCGTGAGAGACTTAATTTCCAGCTACCTTGAGTAGGCAATTGAAGGCGTTGTATCTCAGGCAAAGTTAGGTCTTATAGGCAAAGTTGGGGCAAAGTTACGGTTTTTTTTTTAACTGGTCGGTATATTACATGTCTGATCCCGACATTATCTGTCGAACTTCAGACCACCAGGTAATCAGAAAGGTCAGAGGATCCTCTCTGTTCAATGGAGGAACACCATATCCTGGTTCTCTACAGTGCTATTTTGAACCACTGAGAATAACCTTTGAGATGAGCTTAAAAAACCCTTATAAAGTGGAGCAAGTAATCTGTAGATAATAATCTTCGTAGAAATTCGTCTGTAACTGTGTGTATTGTTATCTTTAGCAAGAAATACGCCTGTTTATAAAATAATGTTTGTGCCTTCTTCAGTGCAAAAATACTTGAGATTGGCACAGTACTCTAACCTCCAGTTTATTGCTACCTCAAGTAAGCCTAAAGTTAGCATAATGTTAAACAATTAATATTTGAATAAAAATTACAAAGTTCATTAGTGGTACATGCTACTCGCTCACAGATGGCGCTGGGTGTTGAATATTTTGATGCGAGTTTATTGTAGTGACATCTGTTGTTAAGTAGGAAGAAGCTTTCACAAAGAAAGAAAGAAATAATTTTAAAGAAATATAATATAAATCTATTAATTCTTTATTTTCTCTCCAAAATAGGATCTCATACATACATGAATAACATTTAATTACCTACATAAATAGTCTACTGTGGGAAACTGGTGCTTAAACTAGGTAAAACCTGTATTATATTTTAAATTGTGTGTATTGTACAGGATATTTTTATATTTAGTGCGCAAAATTTGCAGAGTGATTCAGTGTCCGTACCGAAATCCAACCGCAGAACTAAAATTCACTCTAAAAGAAAACAAAAATACTGATTTTGTATGGCTTGCGCTAGTAAGTACATGTATTATATTATGCATGTCTCCTATACTAAGTCAAATTTTCGTTAGTATGTATTAAAGTGTATCCCAATACTGCCGTTGCATTTAGGAACAGAGACTTAATCACTACAAATTATGCGCACTACATAAAAAAATATCCTGTATATCTTCGACAAAAGAACCTCAACAACGTTCAAACTAAGAAATGCAATTAATTATGGTCAAATTAAGACCACAGGGCGACTACAATTACAATTAGGACTAAGGGGTGCAACGTAGTATTGAAGTTTGTATGGAAAAATCAGGAACCAAAGTTAAATCCGAAATGCGGACGAAATCACGATATTATTATGAGTCTATTATTTTTTAGTCAACTAACATACTTTGCTAATGCTTTTGTTAGTAACTAGAGTTCTAGGACTAGGACTGGACTCAATTGTCTGAAAATATTTATTATAGCTTACGCCAGCGGCTTCGCCCGCGTGTTACCTTTATAAATTATAGCCTATGTCACTCAGTGATAATATAGCATTCTGCTGGTGAAAGAATTTTTAGAATCGGTCCAGTACTTTTTGAGTTTATCCATTACAAACAAACAAACTTACAAAAATCAATTCATTTCTCTTTGTAATAATATAATACCTAGATAATATTATTAGTAGTATAGATATAGATTTATTTAATTGCCCTTTCTAAAAAGTATCTATAATAACATTAATGATGCAAACCTATTAGAAATTACATTATGTTAGTATAAGTAACCTATCTACTTACCCTGCGGTCCGAATTGCGCTAAAAGTGATAATATCGCGAATCCGACCAAAGTCACAAGTATTATTATTACTCAATAGCCCTTATATTTTGTGACTATTCAATTTGGTCGGATTCGCGATTTTATCACTTTTATCGCAATTTGGACCGCAGGGAATTACTAAGAAATGCGCATAGTAAATAACTTGAGATAATCTTTAACCTACAATATACGTCATAGTGTTGTACTGTCTACTTAGAAATGAGACCGAATGCTGTAAACATTAGGTTATTATCATGTTATTATTTCCTCTATTTTGACAACAATGTTCATTTTATTTTGTAAATACTTATAATAATTCTATGCTATGTTATGCTAGCGATAAGACCGCTCATCGTACTTTTTTGTTTATTTTTAGAAATTAATGTATTGTAAGTATTGTTCTCCATTTATTATAACGGGTTAGTGTCAAAATTCCCTTTATAGGGGTTTTTGAGACTTTTAGTCTCGTAATCCCTTTGGTCACCATCAAGGGGATTAAGTTCAGCCTGAAGGGGATTTTTATATGCTAATTGCTTATAATTTATTTTAATTAATGTATTTCATTTTAATTTGATTTAGAATTTTTGAAATAATGTTTTATTTTAATGATTACCTAATGATTTTTATTATATTTCCATAAAATAGTTAATTTTCAATTATTATCTAATCGATAGTTATTATTCCGACATACCTAAATAATTAATATCTGTATAGTGGCGAGTCTAGTGTTTTCGGAAAGCCCGCGCGGAACTACACTGTGCGACACGTTTTGTATCAATATTTGATCGCGTCGCGTCGCCGCGTCGCGTCTCTCCGCTGCAGTGTAGTTCCACCCAGTGCGGTTCTTACCTTAATATTTTAAAGACTCTTTAATTTGTTCATAGGTATCAAATAAACAAAATAAACTGAATCCTGTCGTTCATTTGTTTTGTTCAAATGTATGGGAACCATGGGAACCGACACCGTCCGAGTAGTCTCAGCCTTATTTTCCGCGAGGTGTCGCTAGTTTAACTTTAGCTATTATATTCGGTGGTCGCAACGCCTCAAGTAGAACACAAAGGAACTTGACTGACCACTTGAAACACAATAATGTATATAGTACCCGCAAACCACAACAGATGGCGCTGTCAACAGACAATGTTACAACAAGCGCGAATGCGTAAAAAATAAAGGAAAATTGTGGGTCTTTTTCTCTTACACAGAAAGAAAGAAGAAAGAAAGAAAGAAAGATCAGAGGATCTTTCATTTTTCTCAACAATTATTATAACATTCGGAACTTTATCATGTCATTGAAATAATCATGTTGGTAAGCATTGTAGGTTTTTAAAAACAGATTTTCATACTGCAGCGTGGATGCCATACAGAATGAAGAACTTTGTGGTAGTGTTTTAAAAGGTGGGATCCAGCCAGTGGCGGATCTAGTCAGCTGGAGGTCTCAAGTCGACATGAGGCGAGATTTTTTTTTAGAAATAAAAATATACAGATTTCAGTGAGGGTAAATAAAGAGTATACTTAGAAAAAGAGTATAATATTATATATCTTTTTATTTTTAGAGTATAATTATATATTATCTTTTTTTGTGTTAGGACTGCCACTAGTGAACTTTGTGCCAAAAAGTCTGAGGTAGTGTATTTTAGCGTACTTTATTAGTGTTTATTCATTTATTTATTGAATATTAGGTACAGTCACATCATTACACATTATATAGATACGGATAGGTCCATGAGACCATCAGTAAATTTTAAAAAAGCGGCTCATTCATCTTGTTACGTCTCACCTTTAAACAGTCACCCGGTATAGTAGGAGTAGGATAAATAGGGCTATTTTTAGAAAAAACCTATATAATTTGTCCCCTTCACACATCTATATTGTTACCCCACTGCGGCGTAGCTCAAAAAGAGGGTATTGTTTTGTATCTTGTCTTCAACTTTGAACCCTAATATACATTGATAACGAGAAATTCTATTGAACTATTTCACGACCGCAGACATTTCTATGAACTTATGACAAACAATATTTTCTGGGAACCGATTGAATTCTGCTTTATCGGGACCCTGAGGAAAATTATTGTAGGGTTAGGCTTTGTTGATTCAAGTGCCTAATACTTTTAAAATGACTAATTTGAGATAGGTATTTTATTAATACTAGCAACCCGTCCCCGGTTTAGCACGGCGGCAATTTCTCTACTATCCTTACATTAATAATCAAAGTAATAAACATATAAATCATCCGTGAAAAATTATCTCACTGATGGTGAAAACCGCATCAAAATCCGTTGCGTGGTTTCGGAAGAGTTAGCGGATATACAGAGAGACAGACGCAAAAAGCAACATTCTTTTAGGGATTAGAAAACTACAGATTTTTTTTGTGTTTTTGGCCTGCTATGATTTCTCGTGTATCGTGGACCGTGGTACAATTTACGGTGCAAAGAATAAACCTCCATGAGTGAACTCTGAGATAGTCAGGCGCACTCTGCAGGGCTAGTACGGTGGTTCGACAAACCCAGATTTTCCATCCTTTATCTCCTTGAAAGAAGACAAAACGAAAAATCAAGAGATAAAACGGTAAAGAGATGGTTTTGTCTCAGATTTTCTCTCTTCCCTTTTTTGCGTTCTAGGCCTGCTGGGCAGTCAGTCTGGGCACCACCATTGCAGACCGACAAATATTTCCTTTACTGATTACGGCACGAGCGATGCCCATTCCCATAAGAAAAAGAGCTGTAACTTTTGAACGTCTGAACAGATTTTTATGAAACATAGCTACGATGATACACGATAAAACTAGCTTTCAATAAAAAAGAACTGCATTGAATTCGGACCATCCGTTTTGCAGCTACGATGCCGCAGACAAATACACATATACACACTACAAACTCATGACATCACTCTTTTTTGTCGGGGGCTTATAAATGGGAGCGCAAGCGCCGTCGATGCGTAAACACGAGATTCGTAAAATAAATCTACACTAGGGCCTATAATCCCACAGTCAAACCAATCTAGCTTGTAAAACTTCTTGTATTTCTCAATAAATAAATAAAAATAATTTGTCCAGTTAGGCTAAGATGCGCGCCGCGACAGAAATTTGTCGTCATGACAAGACGAGATAATGGCTCTACAAACCTGTTTCCGCACGAGATAATGCGACGACAAAATTATATCGCGGCGCTCATGTTGGCCCGGCTGAACAACAATATGACGAAACCGGACAAAACTTATCAAGTGTGATGACAGAAAAAGGTAAAAGAAAAAGTACGTTTCACCCATATTTCACCTATAATGAAAAGGACAGAAAACTCTGGGCATGCTTGACAGTTAGCAGTAAATACCATCACACCTCCTTACGTAAACGTGCTTGCCAGTTACCTTGAATTTCACCAACCATTGAGTAGGTATTGTATATTAACGGAACTGCGGGCTTTATATTAAAAGGCCATTGAGCATTAGATTTACGAATCTCTATGATAACCGTCCAACAGATGATTGCTACATGAATCCTACGGTCCAGTGATATTATGAAATGTCAATTAAGTGGATATTTTCAACCGACTGCAAAAAGGGAGGAAATTCTCAATTCAACAATTTTTTTTAAAATTTGTTCTGCGATTCTAAAATGATTCATTTTTGTTTTTGAAGTCGGGGTCTTTAATTCTTCAATGCACCTTAGCTTGGCAGTGGCACCGACTTCCGAAGCTGTTAAGTTAAAATTATCAAATAAATTAACTCGCCACTTTCCTAGGTACCCAAATCTAAAAGATGACCAAAGGATAATATCAAGGGGTTGGGTTTGGGCAGCAATGATCACTAATCCCTTTGCGAAGTTAGGAGACTCATCGGTAGGTATCGATTAGTGATCTTCTGCCGTACCTACGGCAGAGGATGGCAAGGACTGACAGTGCCGCAGTTTCAACAAGTGTCCAAGCATTACATGTAATGCACTGAAAACTTTGCTTGATACGTCCGTGCATTATGTACGACTAGTGTTGTTCATTGGTGTCCGTTTTGATCAAATCGATACTAAGTCCCGTGAAGTACCGCACGTCGAAGACATAAAAACCTGTTTAAAAAAATTTGAAACATTCAACTTAAATATAATTAATTAATAATAAATAACAATGATAATGGTTTCTCTCTCTAGAGCCCTGACCACCGGTAGGTTGGACCCTGTTCCCGATGCCGGTGGCCTACTTACTACTCTTTTTTTTTAAATGTTTTTATATGTATTTAATTGTAAAACTATTTAAAAATGTCAAAAAGTATGTAAAGAAATTTAACAAAGGGGACAATAATAATAATTTATTGAGATAAGAACCTCATCCGTTTTCCTCGACCGCATTATATAAAATATAAAAAAACATTAGCGTGAATTGACCATGATTTCTCGAGTGTTTCACCGTTTTTGAACAACACTATTTGTTAGGTAGTGCGTGCTCAGACGTCCGTGCATTACATTTAATGCATTTAAAAAAATATATCTGATAGCTACCTAGGAGTCTATAGACGAAATTTAGCTTACCTAAAATATAATTATTGGACATTTGGTGATCGGCACAGAAATATGCTTGGGACAGTTAAAGTGTATACGTGAAGAGAACACGAATAAAAAATAAATACATACAAGAATTGTACCCCTTTTTAAGCATATTGCGCGCACGGAGGAGTGTCAGATTTGGCATAATTACAGTTTATATGGAGAAGGAGTGCAGAAAGTTAAAATTTATATATAATATCTATTATGTGGTCGAATTTCGACCACTGGGCGACCACTCATTCGAAGAATTGCTTCCCACGCAAAGTAAAAAAAACAATGAATTTGATCAAGATGTTTCACACTTTAGTAAATCGAAGGAAGTTGATGATTATTATAATTTTATGTTTATATTAAACGCCCAACAATTTGAAACTATTCATACAATAATAAAAATTGTTAACATTACAAAGTGATTAGTTAAAAAAAGTGGCAAACGTGTAAGTATCAAAAACACGTGGTCATATTCAACCTCTTCGCTCGTTTAAGGTCCGATTAAATTGATAACATAATAGATTTCCAGGAACTGGTGGTCAAAGAGTTAAGGGTGTGGATCAGACCATCAAACTGAACAACTTTCTCTACGGGACCAACATCGTAATTGAGAAAAAATAATCAGCTGTCCCATATAAAACTTCAATACCTACTCGACCCTAACGTATGGGTCAGTTGATTATTTTTCGCGATTACGATGTTGGTCCCATAAAGAAAGTTGTTCAGTTTGACGGTGTGATCCACACCCTTATATAAGACCACGCATTTCTGTTACACTTTGTAAGAAAATTTTCCGTTCATCCGAATGGTGCAAAATGATTTATAGGTTTTCGAAGATTCAACAACACTTCTATTTACTTGTTTGTGGCCCTCAATAATATCAAGGTTGAAACTAAAATACATGCCTTGTCGAAGTTTGGATATTCAATCTTTCAATTGAGTCAAAGGAAATCCACAGTTGAACTGTTTGGCTTCAATTTTATCTCATGTCACTGTACCACCGGGTGGTTATCTACCTACTTATCACGGGTAACTGAACTCTCAACAGTATTAAATAGGTTGCAGCTAGAAAGCAGCGTCAGTTGGCCAATATTACTGCCTCCTGACATTATGCTGAGCAGCGGCCCCTTCGGCACCACTGGCTATGTAAAAATTTCTTGTTAGAGATAAACTATGATAACATGGCGCGATCCTCCAAATTACTGTTTCAATGTGTGTAGACTGTAGTCACATCCTTACCCAGTAACAAATCCTTGGATTTATTTTTGTTTGACGGCCGTCTCAGTAGACACATGCGTTGTGAGTCTTGGTGGCGCTTTGTAAATACTTTCCAACGTTTTGAATTTTGCGTATGACAATTTTCTTTATTTTATTTTATTTCCTTATTTATTTTTTACTAACTAGGTTCTTTCTTCTTTCTTTCATAAATATCTCTCTTCTGATATTGTTTGGACTGAGGCATCAATCAACGCAACTAAGGTTAAGTCAATATATAACTCTACTGTCGGTCAGTAGGCCTCATATTGCAGGAGCACTACATCGCTAGTAAAAAATGTTACGACTACTCATGATTCAAACAGCTGACATCCGTCCCGCAGCAATTTCTATATTTATCTTTGAAACCTTGAATTATAATCATTATATTGAATTATGATCAGTCGATAACAACAAAAACAAGTTTTTGGCATTCCAAAATCACCGCCGTTTACGCAAACGTGAAACCAGAACTGGCGATATTTTGTCGCAAAATCAAGCATTCATTAGCTTCAGTACTTATCCACTCAACAATAAACGTTTTACGACATATATATACGACCGCTACACACAGTCCCGTAGTGACGGCCGAGGCGCGAACACTAACTGACGAAGTGTCGAGAAACGTTACCCGCAGACATGCATGCACTCGCTGCCTACAGTGTCATGTGTCTCCTTATCACACTTGACGCCCGGAGCATTCCAGATAACTACAATAAAGAAAGAAGAGCGTTATTAGACGAAGAAACGCTATTAGCCGTTGGCGGGAAACTACATCTGAACGAGGAAGAAACTATAGCAAATGATATCCTAATGAGATGGAAGACCAAGGAGCTCAACGATTCCTACGTCGATCCGCAACATTTCAACTTCTCCAAACACTACTTTTCTTACAAGAAGGATATAGAAAACTCCACGGTGTATCAGATAATCAGAAGCATGCCGAAGGGTGCAGTGTTGCATGTGCATAGCTCCTTAATGCTACATGCAGATATCCTAGTGAAGTTGACGTATGAAGACTTTTTGTACGCTTGTTACACGGGTGATGATATAAGATACCATTTCTCGGAGACGACCCCAGATCGCCCTTGTACGACTAAGTGGGCCCTTGTTAGTGATCTCAGGAATTCTTCCGGTGATCCCACTGCCTTTGATGCTCAATTGAAGAGTCATTTCACACTATACAATGATGACGATGAAGACTATAATTTTGTAGACATAAACACAGTTTGGGAGAGATTTAACAGAGTTTATTACGTCATCAAATCCTTGATATCTTACAGACCGCTAAGAGAAAAGTACTGGTATGAAATTTTGAAGCAGTTTTACGATGACAATATTATGTATATTGAGATACGTACAGGCTTGCACGGTTTATACGAATTAGATGGCACAAAACATGAAAAGAAGTATCTAGTGGACCTCTATAAGAATGTCACTAATAAATTCATTGAGAAGCATCCGGATTTCATAGGTGTTAAACTGATTCTAACGAAACATAGAGCCCATAGTATAGATCAGGTGCTGGAGGCTCTTAATCTTACAAGAAAACTGAAACAAGAAATGCCAGACATGATAGCAGGGTTTGACTTAGTCGGCCAAGAAGACTTGGGGAGACCTTTGACGGATTTCCTTCCTATACTATCTGAGGCGAAAGGCGAGATAAACTTTTACTTGCACGCCGGAGAAACTGCTTGGTTGGGCACCTCAGCTGACGAGAATTTAGTTGATGCAATTCTTCTAGGATCAAAGAGGATTGGACATGGTTATGCTCTTACGAAACATCCGAGTCTAATGTCAGCTGTGATCAAGAAGGACATTGCTTTAGAAGTGAATGTGATATCAAATGTGGTTTTATCTTTAGTACATGATGTGAGAAATCATCCGTTAGCTTCGTATTTAGCTATGGGGCTTCCAGTAGTGTTATCTAGTGATGATCCTGGAGCTTGGAGTGCAGAGCCTTTATCCCATGACTTCTTCGTGGCTTTTATGGGAGTTGCAAGTAAGCATGCTGATTTGAGGATGCTGAAACAACTTGCAATCAATTCTATAACGTATAGTGCTTTGGAAGATGAAGGTAAATTGAAACTGTTTAAAGTTTTTAATAATCGGTGGGATAAGTTTATCAAAGATGTGATTTTTAATGAAAAGTCTGATTTGAATGTTTCAAAAGAATTGTTGTTTTAAAGTTTTAATATCTAATGTGTTTGTGGATTTTGCAATATCAAAGACTTTAGGTATGGTATTGTCTTATTTTGACAACACAAAACCCAGTAGCTAAGCGATGGGCTTTCTGAGGTACGTGTCGCGGGTTCGATTCCCGCACGGAACAAATATGTCTATGACCTACAAATACTTGTTCCGGGTCTAGGTATGTCTGTATGTGAGATTGTATGTAAACGTGACCCACAATACAGGAGAAATCCTAGTGTAAGGAAATGTTTAGATATCAAAATAAAACGAAATGAAAGGAATTCCGCCATACTATCGTTGTCATACGGAAATCAATTAATTGTTTACCTTGTAAGTGATAGCATACATTTTGTAAGATAGTTTATTAGATTTTATGTACCTAAATTACTGATTAGTTAATAATGCTTTACAAACGAGATAGGGATTGGGTTTTTGTAAAACCGCTATTATTATTTATAAGCCATTGAAGTACCACCGCTATATGCTCTTTCGGTATATATATTTGACAATATTTTGAGTATTTTACTTTTATTATTTATTTATTCCTTTTTTTTTCTCATACGTATCTGTTTTTTTGTTTAAAATTTTATGTTATCTTTTATTAAAACGCTTTTATTAGCTTCACCTGTAACTATGTAAAAAAATCTTGGAAGTTAAATTTGACCCACTTCCCGGTTTCCGATTGAGCTGAAATTTTGCATACCCGTTTCTTTTGGATGACAAAGGCGTTTTCTTTAGTTTTTTTTTAAACTATACTAATATTATTTTATTTTTTCTTCCCTTTGTTGTCAATAAATGTGCTGAATAAATGTAAGTATTTTCTTTCTTTCTTTTCTTTTATATTACATTCTAGATACTCATTGGTAAATTGAGTTTATAATTAGTTTCTTTCTAGTAGCGTTGTAGACAACGAGGCTTATAGACATTTACCGGTGAATAGGGATGGCCTATTCTTTGCGGGAGGGGTGACCCATTATTTAAAGATATACACTATCAACTAATTTGCGTGCATCCTTTTTTATTTTTATTCTTTATTGTACACAAAATATAGAATATACAAAAAAAATACAGTTTAAGATATACTTATGCACAAAGGCGAGCTTAACTCAGAATGAGTTTTCTTCTAGCAAACATCATCATCATCTGCCTGGCCTGTATCCCAACTACGTTGGGGTCGGCTCCCAGTCTAACCAGTTGCGGCTGAGTAACAGTATTTTATACAGAGCGACTGCCATCTGACCTCCGCTACCCAATTACTGGGAGACACTGATACCCTAAGGTTAGACCGGTTGTCAGACATTTTTTGGGTTGCTGACTCCCGTAACGACTGTCAAAGGTATTCGTATGACAACCGGGACCAACTGCTTAACGTGCTATCCGAGCCCCGAGGCACGGAGGGGTCTCTATGTTCGAAGAAATGGTCACCCATCCAGGGACTGACCGCGGCAACCGCAGCTTAACCTCGCTGATCGACTGCGCGGTAACTATGTAGCTACGAGCCCCTCGACTTATTTTTATATTATATTTATTTTCTTCTAGCAAACCTTTGGGTGAAAGAGAAATGAAGAAGATTATTTGTTCGGTTGCTGCATTCAATTCTTTTCTGAACAGACTTCATTAATTAAACTATATTTTTCCTTTCCAAACACTTATTATTATTACAAGCCTATGCTGTCCCAATACTGGGCAAAGGCCTCCCTTCCTTTCCTCCACTTCTCGCGATCCCGCGCTGTATCGGGCCAGTCTATAAGGAAGGCGTTCAATTCGTCCCGCCATCTCCTTCGTGGTCTGCCGCGACCCCGTCTTACTGTCTCAGGACACCAATTCTGTGCTATGTGGGCCCACAGTTCGACCGGCATACGGCAGACATGTCCTGCCCAGTCCCACTTAAGCTGAGCGGCCTTCTGAGCTACATCAATTATCTGCGTTTTGGAGCGCAGTAAGGTGTTTCGAACTCGATCCGTTAATTTAACACCGAGTATACTGTGCTCCATTGCTCTTTGGCAAACCTTGAGTTTGGACTTCTGGGCATTAGTCAAAGACCAGACTTGCGCTCCAAACACTTAATTTATTTTATTTATTTATATATCTACACACAAGGAAACATGGTAATAAAAATGTTACAGACATAAATGAGCACCTTCAGACAGGCTTGCGTCAATTTCTGTGTGTTTTTGTTGATCTTCATTTTTTATATTTGTATAGCTTTATACAAATTTTGTCTGGCCGGCAAACTAAGTCTACACTATAGAGTCCACTTGTATACACAATTTTAATATTTTTACGTATAAGGCCGTAATAGTTGCCCGTGCAAGTGGTACTTATATTTTCGACAGGTTTCATATTTTATTTGGATATTATAATTTGTATCGACGTGGCGTATGACATCGTAAAGAAAACGGATATGCATTCACACAGACAAAAGATCTTTTGTCTGTGTGCATTCAGTTATGATTCTGGAACCCTCAGTAAAAGGCTGATTTCTCAATAGCCAGATAATTTTATCCGAAAGAACAAATTTGAATTTTTGACAGCTTTCCTCTATACAAAATCTGTCAGGTGTCAAATCTATTCATTGAATAAAACATCATTTTCAATGGTCTAATATTCAGTTGTTTTTTTTTTTTATACTTATCACAGTGTCTTTTCAATCTTGAAGTTGGCAGAATCATCGAATAACGATGCAATTGGAATTGGAAACACACACGACGACACGGTTGGCGCAGTGGTTAAGCGATTAGCTTTCTACGCTACGTGCCGCGGGTTCGATCCCCGCACGGAACAAATATTTGTATGATCTACAGATAGTTGTTTCGGGTCTGGTTGTGTGTGCATGTGACATGTATGTTTGTAAACTGTACCCTCGATACAGGAGAAATCCTAGAGAGGGGCAACGTTTTATTAAAAAAGAAAAAAGAAAGAAAGAAAGAAACATTATCTGGCCATTGAAAAATCATTGAATTATTTGTATGGAACATCTGATTTTTTTAAGCGATTTCACTTTTGTCCCCATAGTAAAAATAGCTCATAATGATGAGTACAATAAACCCTTTAAGGGATCGGGACTAGAAAGGTAGGACCGTATTAAAATGTAATTAGAATTCTTACTTAATTAATTGATATTTTATATTTGAGGTAGAAAATTGCCAATTATGTGGATTATTTTTATAATATATATCACAAATTATTAATTTTATAACACAGTTGGTAAAGTGGCTACGCTATTAACTTTCTGCGAATCAAATATTTGTATCGACGGTTGAAAGGCTATTTGATGTAAGCGTTTTTTTTTTTGTTTTTTTTTGTTAACTTTTTCCGAAAAAAAAAACAAAATTATGTCGCTTATTATATAGCCTTTCAACCGTCAGTATGATCTACAAACAGTTTTTCGGGTTCGTTTGTAATTAGTACCCACGAGACAGAAGAAATTCTTGTTTGGACTATTTATAAAAGAAAATACCTAACACAGGGCAATAGTAAGATCATATATTTACAACTTGACCTATCTTCTATCACTCTGACCTTCCACTTCTTATCTCTTGTATACATAAATACGTAGCACTTTAATCCAGTCCACTGTTATGTATTTCCCCTGTTATCGTTAGTCGGGTAATATTTAATTATTTGTACCTACGGAAATGCTCATTTATTTTTTCCGCTACTTCAGTGTTATTCCTATAGTAAAAGTTATTTAGAACTACATATAAGTAGAATAATCTTTTGGGTTATATTTGTCGCGGGGATATTGTCAAACCAGTGATATTATAATTTTATTTCACTAGTGAAAATATAACTGCACAAAATTTGTCATTCGCCTCCATTTCTTACAATTTCACGGGCTCATTTTAGTGACATTATAATTCCACTGGACCCACGCATACATAGGTACATACGAACGTTAGGATTTTTCTGTCACGAAAAAGCGTTACGGCCG
Organism: Allophyes oxyacanthae; assembly: GCA_932294325.1. Lineage (NCBI taxonomy): Eukaryota > Metazoa > Arthropoda > Insecta > Lepidoptera > Noctuidae > Allophyes > Allophyes oxyacanthae. The sequence continues at coordinate 11,354,183 of OW028628.1, forward strand.
CGTAGACGATATATCCGTTGAAGTTTCACTTCTACTATGTGTCCCAGCACACATTTCTTTTTTTTTTGTACTGGGCTTTACCCCTAGGCCCCGCGCGAGCTCCAAAGAATTTATATATGACCACACATTTCTGATAAGTACACGCTGTATACTCTTTCCAATTTACCTTGTAGAGTGAAACACGGCATAGCCAAACGTAATATTACATAATTCTACGTGATCTATTCAATATCTAAAAGAAACTCACTGCGGTTTTTCCTATCAATGAAATTTACAACATGTCTATTCAATTCTCGAATGCACAAAGAAACTAAGTATTTTGTATTAAAAGAATATTCTGGAATCTTTGAATTGAGGTTATGTTTGTATTGTATAATTTTAAGAACGTGTGAGTTGTTTGAAGTAAATCATTTTGCGAGCTCTTATAGCAGGGCTGAAATTGAATTGCCCAGTAATTTCCAGAATAAGCTGACCTTTAACACTACGAAAAGCTTATACAGTGCGAGGTAATGTCTGGGCATTACAATTTCAGTTCTGCTATAAGAGTTCGTAGTTAGCCCCCTGGGCTATTTTGGAACTACCTATCTAGTAGAACCTAACCGTCAAAAACCCTAGAATCCAACTAGAAAAAGAGCTGTAACCTTTGAGCGGCTGAACAGATTTTCATGAAACATAAGATGTAACATAAGATGATACCCGATTAAACTGGCTTTTAATTAAAAAAACTGCATTGAAATCGGTCCATCCGATCTAGAGCTACAATGCCACAGCCAGATACACGGATACACAGATACATACTTTAAACTTATAGAATAGAATAGAATAGATTTATTTGATTTTAAATGTCGGTGTACCTTTTATAATACACCTCTTTTTTGTCGGGGGTTAAAAATGGGAATGAGTAAAATGTAAATTAGTTATTTATTTATGACAAATAACGCGCAGAGATTGGTCTTATTTGAAGTAAACTGACGTAACGTTACGGTACGGTATTTAAAATGCTTCATGTAAAATGTACAAAGACAGCCGTAGGCATTCTCTACTAGACAACCTCATACAACTTACAAGTGATGTAGAGACAATGAAGGTAGACGCACCAAAAAAGATCCTACCTCCTATTTAGGGTTGCCAACTTTTTTCTGATAATTATCGTATATTCATCTCTAAAGAGCAGAGAAAAAAAGTATTTTACAAAAAGAAAAGAATATTCCAAAAAAAAAAAGTGCTTTTGTCACACTGTAAATATAGGAATTTAGATTAGGTACCTATTGTTTATGTTATAAATGTAGTACAAGTAATATCGAACCAACGCCCTCTGAATCAGCGTTTACTAAAAACATTATATTTTATGTAGGTAGGTAGGTACGACACAACTAAGAAGTCGCATCGGCAAACTTCGTAAAACCGATCACTTCCGAACTGAATGCGTCTTCAAGACCACGAATGTTTATTAGTACTGCAGTAAAACATGATCTTTACGTTGACACAATAAGTTGTAAAATTATCTAAACGAACGATCGATGTTACTTCTTAGTTGTGTCGTACTGTATCCATCTTATAAATAGGTTGATAGCAGGGTTGCCAAACGTACGAGGTTCCTCGTACAAATACGAGATTTGTGGTCTGCTGTACGAGGACACAATGAACCTCGTACAGTATTGTACGAGATTTTTGATATACGACATTTTATGATGGGTTTTCACTGCTTTGCCTACAATGGGTGCATTAAATGAAATTTAAGACGATCACATTGTTTTCATGTCTTATTTTGGCATTTTATCTGCTTGAGGGGAATATACGAGGTTGCAAAGCCAAAGTACAAGATTTTTTGGTGTACATATACGAGGAAAAAAGTTCTACAGTTGGCAACCCTGGTTGATAGTTGATACTTCCGTCTGATAAGATTTCTAAATTTAATAATGTTATTGAACTCAAGTTATTAGCCTATTTTATTTTTTATGTTCTGTTTACTCTTGGTTTGTGAAATGTATTTTAAACTTTTTTTTATATATTTTTATCTTAAGTAGGTACGTCATACTACGTAAGCAGAATTTATAATAATTAATTCTACGATATGCATAGAATTTTTTGTTATTTTTAAGGCAATCCCGTTGTAAATAATATGTATAGTATGATTTTGCACCATATATCAACATGTTAGCACATCCTACACCTCAGACTGCAGACTTACTTACTGAGCTGTTTGTGTATCATCAATGATTCACTGTTAATTTTAATATAAGTATTATACCTAGGTTAAGTTACGATGAGGCTGACATGCCATTATGGAATATGGATAAAAGCCTCGAATAAAATGAAAGATTAAAAAAAAAAAAAAAAAAAAAAAAAAAAATATTAATTTTATATTTTGAGACTGAACTTACAAACTTTTAATTATTATATTTTTGAAACGACATCTTTTTTCACGGGTTCTATTCTATAAAAACACCTCGCGTCGCGATTCGAATCTCACTCTTATTGTCGACTGATATTTGACGAATTGACAGACGATAATAAACGTGTAACTTAATAACAGTGGGCCGAGCACGAATGTTTTGACGTATCGTCAATTCGTAACGTTAATGTAAGCAATTTTTTTTTTTTTTTTTTATCTTTATTTATCAGATAACAAATAGATCCAATGTGTTAGTGACAATCAAGTTATTCTAAATATTATATATAATTTATTGAAAATACGTGCAGTTTTTGTACATTTTTATGAAACAAGTGTGTATGTTGCATAAAATTGAATAAAAATGCGATAGATTCATTGTATTTTAGAATCAAAATTTGTTTACTTTAACGTTACCATACGACAAAACTTTCGTGCTCCGCTCAGGATCTGTGAACATGGCTAGAGCATGATCACAGCTCCGTTGAGTTATCATAATTATGTCAATTCATTAATTAATTATCAATCGACTATGAGTGACATTCGAATTGAGATGCGACATGTTCTTACAGAATACCAATGCTGCATTATTATTATTTTTACCAAAGAACTTTTTAAATATTGTAGTAGGTTCAAGATACAGACTCCAGAATAGAATAGATCTTTATTTCATGTAAACCAGATACAAGCACTCATGAAATGTCGGGACTCTAGGTGCGCGGTTCCAAATGTAGGTCCTATGGAGAAGAACCGGCAAGAAAGTCCATGGTAAATCTTTTCAAATAATAGATTACAATCTTTATCAGTAAGTACAATGTTGTGGTAAGAGCTGCGAGAATAATGTAATTTTATGTGAATAAAAATAAGACTAGGATAATAATGATTTGCCTCTGAATAAGATTGCCATGGCAGTTACAAGTTACAAGCTGACAGACGGCACCCGTTCACGAGCATGACGCATGCGGCAACTCTGACATCGTTACCTAAGTTTGACTCATACGTAAACACACTTTACTTATGTATTCTGTGATATTGCTTAATTAGTAGGTACTAGTAATAATGGAGTCACGTTTACCTGTATAATCAGGTAATTAGTCAATGGCGCAACTTGCTTTTATAGTCTTAAATTAATTGTCGGCACGGCTGGCGCAGTGGCTAAGCGATTGGCTTTCTGTGCTACGTGCCGCGGATTCGATCCCCGCACGGAACAAATATTTGTACAGTCTACAGATAGTTGTTCCGGGTCGGGGTGTGTGTGCATGTGACATGTGTGTTTGTAAACTGTACCCACGATACAGGAGGAATTATAGTGTGGGGTAACGTTTTATAAAAATATTATTTATTTATTTATTTATACACCTGAATATAACAATTTTGTAAGTACGGAGATTACAATATTAAAATGAACTTATTAAAATTAATTATTTAAATTAACTTCCTAAAGTGCGTGGATCCCGCTGATATTGATGCCTCTAAAGCTAGGTGCAATCTCTGGCGAGAAAAATTCGATCCACCTGCATACTTTCTCCCGCCATCGGAAACCATTTCACCTGGACATAAACTACCATGGCCGACTTGGAAATCTCTTAATAGACTACGATCCCAAGTCGGCCGAAGTAAAGACAATCTTCACAGGTGGAATTTCACAGCTGGATTGGACCTGCAGTGCGAGTGTGGTGTCTCACCGCAAACCATGGCCCACCTTCCATCCTGCGCCGCATGCCCTACTACCTGCACGCGTGAGGAGCTTATGGCTGCAACTGATTCAGCTATTCGCGTGGCGGAATACTGGGCCAAGTACATATAATTTGCCATCGACACGCTAAGAAGAATATTAAAATGCAATGGGCGGCCTTATCGCATAAAGCGATTTCTTCCAGGCAACCATTGGATAAATAATTAATAAGAGGAAAAGAAAATAAAGATAAAAGAGTAGAAAGAAAACAAAGAAAGAAAGATGCTGATGATTTCCGATTAAACTAAGTAGCTTTCACCTAAAAACGACTGTATTGAAATCGGTCCATCCGTTTTGGAGCTTCGATGCCAAATTAAGATACACAGATACACATTATAATGTACCTGCAGTCGTATTTTTGCGGAAATAAATTATTTTTCTTTCTTCTTTCTTTCTTTCCTTGTAATTTTTTTACCGATCATTAAGTTGGGACTAAGTCCTATCTCCATAATCGGTAATTTTTTTACAAGGTAGCTCAGAATTTAGTCTCTTACGATCGTATTGAATTTTATTACCAGACCACCAGACAGACCAGAGTCGATGTTCATTACCATTTTAGTTCGGTAGATCCGCTGTATGTAATCGTGTAGACACGTCTGCTTCACCCTAAAGGGATTAGGCGCGAGGGTTATGTTATGACACCATACTGCAGTATGACCAAAACATACCTTCCTAAGTGTCACCTGAACCATAGCGTCGTCGGGTTGCTTACATCCGTAGTATCTGTAAACTGACTCGGACTTGTGAAGTTGTGACTTATTAGAAATCTTAAGCTAATAGGAACAGTCACGATCCGTCGCGGTGATACATTTCGCAAACATTTAACATTGTTTTAAATCTGTAGCATGTTTTAATTGTCATCCGTGAGTCACAAATGGGTTCAGTTGAAAATCAACGCTGGGCATTGATGTCTGGCATACGCTGAACTGAGGGCCAAGCACGAATAGTTTGACGTATAGTAACGTAAACGTAAGCAAATTTTGATTACAAAATACAATGAATCTATCGCATTTTTGTTGAATTTTATGCAACATACACACTTGTTTCATGAAAATGTAAAAATACAGCATGTATTTTCAAAAAATATCATGGATTAAACGAGTATTTTTTATTCAAAATTTGCTTACGTTTACTTTACCAGACGTCAAAATATTCGTGCTTGGCCCACTGAACCCTTTTGGTACAGCCGTGAGCCCCACACGATTGTGGTACCTAGGTAAATAACCTACATACATTTTTTTCTTTGTGATTATTTTAATTTCTGTTTATTATTTTTAGTTTATCTTGTTGTTTGTGTTTTTATTATTTTACTTTTTTATTATTGCTTTTATTATTCTTTCTTTATTTCTCGCGTCCAAACGCAGACTTACTTATATTACAGAGTTACTGATTATTATGTGCATATGAGGTTTATGTGGACAAACTAGGAACGATTAACGTTAGCCAAAGTAACAAAAAGAAAGACAATGATGAATCCTACTATTTAATTAACGGGCAGCGATCTGGGGTTTTACCCTACGGATTTATTTATCATGAGACATAACATCCATCTCATTAGAGCCGCTGTCATCACAGTTGAGTGGTCGGCGTTCATCCGCTAATGAGATAATTATCTCAAGATACGGATGGACACGGACAGATGGCGAAGATCGCGCCCTCTCACGGCTCATAAAGATTACGATAAGCTTACATCTTATCAGCCTATTAAGTATCGTCCTCTGCTGAACATAGGCCTCCTTATAATTACTACAGTTAAGGCCCTCTTATAGTACGGTGAATTGCGACGAATACGAATATACCTTAGATTATTGATTGGTTGTCGCGGCCACTCCACCTAGATACCGCACTACCTAATAAAAATGGCTTCTTGAATGCGTCAACTCATGTATTGACATGTGATTGTCATGTGGTGATTGTCATATTTATGGTTTTTTTATTTATTGTTGAAATAAATTTTGGTTGTATTGTTTTTGCACAGTTTTACTACGCAAACCGGTATTTTAATCTGACCGACTCACTCGAGTACGCCTGTTCTTGCGTAGTATGTTTTGCCGCATTTTATTAGTATCTGCGCCGCGCCGGCGGAATCTAGTTGGAGCGGCTGCGACAACCGATCAATAATATAATCTATTATAAGGAATATACTTTAATTAATTCGGCAAATATCAACTGACAATAAGAGTGAGATTCGATTTCGAATCGAGACTCGAGATGTTCTTACTATGAACTCTTATAGCAGAGCTGAAATTGAACTGCCCAGACATTTCCAGTATGAGCTGACCTCGCACTGTATAGGCTTTTCGTACAATGAATGGTCAGCTTATTCTGGAAATTTCTGGGTAATTCAATTTCAGCCCTGCTATAAGAGCTCGTAGTAAACCCACACAATAACTATGCAGAACTAGATTTTGTCTGCAACGCCTAAATAAAAGTTCTAGCAACTATATTTGTTTCGTATGTTTGTCATACGATATTGTAGTGAGCCATGAGTTACCTTTCAGAACACCTTCAAAGTCACAGATAGCAGACGGACCGGCAGACAGAACCGCAAAAGAAACTGAAATTTTTAACTACATTAGTAGCCATAGCCAATCGATTGAAGGGCAAAGCATCTTCAATATATTCCACCTCAACTGACGCAGTGCCTGCCTGCGCAGATAAATATGATACGCCTGCAAGAATTTTCAAGCAGATAAAGTTACCTACGAGTATGTGCGGTTCCCTTTTCAGGTTAACTATTTAATGATGAGTTCACGACTTTGAGGTTCTGATTACGGTTTACGACAAAGCATTAAACGATGAAGACTTTTGTAGGATCTAGAAGGTATCATTTTATTTTAGGAAGACAACAGCTACTAGTTGTACTTTAGATAAAATTAACATCACTAATAGCTACATATAAATAAATCAGTTAGTTCTATTCATGGGAGAGCAGTTTTGATGCTGAAATAACAGAAATTTCAGAAGGCCAACACATTATTAAAACGCGTGGAAAGCATTCGCGCATAATAGAATCCATGGTACATTAAAAATTGGGGGTTGTTCCCATCGGATCGCGCGATCCGTTGCTTGCGCAACATAGGAGATCGCAACCTTGATATTGACAACGAAATTCTACCGAGTTCTTTTTTAAGCTCAGGTTGGTGGAGATTTCGTAGCTGACCAACCGGTACGCAGAAAGAGTTCGATGCGTAAAATCAAGATAGTTAAAACAAGGGCCTCTGCAAGGGCGTGATTTACTAATCCGTAGGGTTATCACAATACACGCTTGTAATCGGAATACAAATTCCAATTGTCAAGCGTAATTTTTAGGGTTCCGTACCCAAAGGGTAAAACGGGGCCCTATTACTAAGACTCCGCTGTCCGTCCGTCCGTCTGTCTGTCCTTCTGTCACCCGGCTGTTCTTATCTCATGAACCGTGATAATTAGACAATTGAAATATTCACAGATGATGTATTTATGTTGCCGCTATAACAACAAATACTAAAAACAGAATAAAATAAATATTTAAGGGGGCTCGCATACAACAAACATTATTTTTTTGCCGTTTTTATAGATAATGGTACGGAACCCTTCGTGCGCGAATCCGAGTCGCATTTGTTTTAAACATATTGCGCAATGTACCATCTTGAACTGATAAAATTGAATCGATTCCGATTAAGAGCGTGTCGTGATCGTACAGGTCGAGCCAGCCCGTTTACAAGCTGCAATCGACTCATCACTACAGGAAGCATACTACGACCCTTATAGCAGTGCTGAAATTGAACTGCCCAGACATTTCCAGTATGAGCTGACCTCGCACTGTAAAGGCTTTTCGTACGATAAAAGGTCTGCTTATTCTAGAAAATTCTGGGCAGCTCAATTTCAGCCTTGCTATAAGAGCTCGTAGTTAGCACTCAGCTAGGCTTTACCGCTTAATTAATCTGATTTCTTCTTGTCATCGCGTTAGAAAATAGAATAGAAATATGTTTTATTGCACACCAACGTAAATATATTATACATTATTTATTATATATATTATTGTAGTATATATTATATTTTATATCTACTTATTATCTATTCACTTACCTACGTCCGTGTGTCACTGCAGGGGGTGCCAACTGAAAATCAGCGCTGGGTGTCTCACATCCAGCATATGCTGAGTTGGTAACCTTTTCGGTACGGGCATGCTCGACGGCATGTATTCAATTTTTTATTAGAATTAGTGTACCTATTTCTTTTTTATTGTGTTTTGTCTATTGTGAATGTGGCGCCGTCATTATCCCGTACGGAATAAAATTATTTTTCTTTCTTTCTTTCTTTAAATAAAACATACAATAGAAACAGAGTAAAACAATGCACAATAGGCGGTCTTAGCGCGTTATGTATAGTCTGGATCTTCTGTCGCTTACTTATATCGTGGCACATCGCTGCCGGTGTCGGCGCCGTAATCGCAGCGTGAATGTTCACAGTTGTGCACCATTACATCTCTGTCGACCCCCTAATTAGTTGCACGGTGGTATAACCGTCTAACTGCACATCTCAGATAATTCATCATTATTTTTATTTAGAAAGAAAGAAAACAGTTTTATTCTGGATTCGCCAGGAACAAATAAAATTACAAAAGTACAAAAAAAAATTGTTAACAAAAGAAAAACAATAATTAAAGCAACCTGGACGAGACCAAAAATGGCATCTTCCCAAAAAATCTCATCTCAGCATAATGCTGTGACATTTAGCAATAGAAAATGTCACAGCGCTGGGTACGCTGATGGGAGGGACCGTTGTAGTGATGCCACGGGCAACCACGATACAAAATATAAATATAGGTAATACTAATTAAAAAATATAATAATTAATCAATTAATGATACTTCAAATACATAAACTTAAACATAAATAAATAAACACTTACATACACTTACATAAACTTAGTATTAATAAGTGTGCTAGAGAAAAAAAAAAAAAAAACCTGGTTCGTCAGTACTAAGAATCAATAGGTAGATCAAAGAAAAGATGGATGCAAGTGAATCCGGAAATGACTGACAGAGATGAATGGAAGAAAAATATATATTGCGCTGACCACAAATAAACTGGGATAAGGGCAGGAGAATGATGACCTAGTTCGGCAGTGATAATCTAGCGGTTAAACGCTTGCCTTTCATGCAAGGGTTCTGAGTTCGAAACCCGGCCCGCACTTCTGACTTTTCGGATTCATGTGCGGATTAGAATTTGATTATCACTTGCGTTAACGGTGAAGGAAAACATCGTGAGGAAACCTGCACATCTGAAAGGGCCTCATAAAGTTCTCGATGGTGTGTGTAGTCTGCCAACCCGCACCAGGCCAGCGTGGTGGAGTAAGGTCTCACCCGTCTCATTCTGAGAAGAGGCCAGTGCCTATCAGTGGGACAGTAATGGGCTGGATGTATTTATTTTGCCTAGTTCTGGTTTTAACCTTCATGTAATGAAGGATCATCTGAAGTGGATGATTGAAGACATTGCCCAGTAGTGGGACAGTAATGGGATGAATTTATTCATTTATTTAAGGCTTTGCATGCACTTTTAAAACGTCGTGCACAATTCCAAGTGTCCTGTTTTCCCTTTTATATTTGAAACTCAAACAGGCTCCGCCTGCCGTCACACCAAACAAGCAGTAAAACACAGTCATTCGTCTTCGACAAAGGAGGGACAAGATCATTAATAACAAGCAAGTAATTTGTGAAGTGGAAACATTTTCTCATTTTTTTACGGCAGTCGCCATTTTAAATCTTTACTTGTAGAAGCAAACTTTTTGCAAAGAAAAGCGGGACCGTCCCAAAAAAAAAACTGATCAATTCAAAACCAATATTAAAAAAAAACAATTTAATACTTACACCATTTTCTCTCCAGATCTTCACAGTCGATCTAATTAAGCTTAGTTCACACATAGCGCGGTCATGGGCCGTTTGCACTCATAATCGTTAGCTGTTCACACTAATTGGTGTCAGTGGCGACCAAGATTTACGACCAGAGATATAGACCACACAGGTTTTATTTGTTTGTGGTTGTCATTTGTGGGTGGATCTGCTAATAGCTAGTATTAACCTAAAATTAGTATAAATTAAGGAAAACTATCAAGCTAGGTGCATTGAAGAATTAAAGGCCCCAACTTCAGAAGCTGATAAGTTTTTTAAGAAAATTATTTAATACTTTTTAGTTTTTGAAGTCGGTTTTTACTTTTTTTTTAAAGTTTATTTTATTTTTCAATTTTGAGTGGCATAAACAATACATAAACATGAGATTACAGCAATCGCGAGTGATGTGCTGTTATTCATTCAAGAGTTCCATTGTTGTTGCGTCCTTAGTGCGCAGGGTGCGGGCCAGCTCCAATACCGTCCTGGCGATGATCGCTGGCAGATTAGATTGCCTTTACATACGGCGGTGCTGTGGCAGACATGTTGCCTATAATGCCGGTTAGCATGTTGTGTGGCTGCTGTTTTACTCTTCATGTTATTTTTATTGTATTTGTTTTATTTTGTGTTTTTATTATTATTAATTTTTTCTTGTTGATATGGGTTATAGTTATTACCTGAATTAAATGAATTTTAATTTAATTTTAATTGTCTATCTCCGAAGTTCTTCATCAGATCTTCACAAAATTTAATTGAGACCCCTTCGGGAGTATACCCTTTCAAACAGAAAAGAATCATCGAAATCGGTTGGCGTGATATTGAGTTATTCGTCCATTTGTCGCGCACATACTTAATGCAAATTTAAGACTTATATGGTTTTCTCATGGACCTGCCATCGTCAGAACTGGACCAAATTGAAATGGGACCACATGGGAAGCACCAGCTTTCAAATAAAAAAGAATCATCAAATTCGGTTCACCCAGTCGAAAGTTCTAAGGTAAGAAAAAGAAAAAAAGTATTCGGTTGAATTGAGAACCTCCACCTTTTTTGTGAAGTCGGTTAAAAAGTCGAGAAAGAAAACGGTAACGAGATAGTTTTGTCCGTAACTTTTTAACTTTGATCTGCTCGGTAGCTAGCCTTGCAATAGTCATCGGCTTTTCAACGGATTTATCAAATTGCGACTGATATGAAAGAGGTCATAAATAATTGGTGTTATCTAAATACTATAGGATATTGCTTATCGATATTGTAATTCAAATAACTTGATAATGGTTTCCAAATGTATGTTGATTACGATTATTATGAAAGAGTTCATAAATATTTTTTACTATCTAAATACTATAGGATATTGCTTATCGATATTGTAAATCAAATTATTTGATAATTGTTTCAAAATGATTATTACCAAGCCCAATTACATAGATATGTATAAACGGTTATATTTTCCTGGAATTTTATTAATAATTTTGGTTTCGTCATAATTTGTGTCAGTTTACAAAAAATAACGGATTTCTTTTTATTTTATTTTTTTGTTTTATTCCTCATTGAGGGGCTCGTAGCTACATAGCTACCGCGCAGATCAGTCGATCAGCGAGGTTAAGCTGCGGTCGCCGCGGTCAGTCCCTGGATGGATGACCATTTCTTCGAACATCGAGACCCCTCCGTGCCTCGGATAGCACGTTAAGCAGTCGGTCCCGGTTGTCATACGAATACCTTTGACAGCCGTTACGGGAGTCAGCAACCCAAAAAGTCTGACAACCGGTCTAACCTTAGGGTATCAGTGTCTCCCAGTAATTGGGTGGCGGTGGTCAGATGGCAGTCGCTCTGTATAAAATACTATTACTCAGCCGCATCTGGTTAGACTGGGAGCCGACCCCAACGTAGTTGGGATACAGACCAGGCAGATGATGATGTTTTATTCCTCATTCATACAAGCATACCGCGCGCCTGATGGTAAGCGGTTACCGTGACCAATGGACGCTTGCAACACCAAGGACATCACTCGCCTTTTTCGAACCCTTCCGAAATCTGATCAGATAAACTCATATCTCCTTTAAAAGGATTTAGATAAATAAAATTATTTCTTCACAATCATCGGTTGGAAATCGGATGTCATAGATAATGTATGTATGGGGATTAAAATACTTGGTATTAACCTGTATTTAACTAATACTAGTGGTCACCCTATGGTCTAAATTCGACCAATTATTATACATAAATTTTAGCTTTCTGCACTCCTTCTATAAACTTTACCTATGCCAAATCTCACACTCCTCCGTGCGCGCAATATGCTTAAAAAGGGGTACAAAGTTTTCTCTTCACGTATTAATATATACCTATAGATGTATGATGTTCCGGGGCTGGGTGTGTGCATGTGACATGTAGCTATGTCTGTAAACTGTGCCCTTGATACAGGAGAAATCCTAGTGAGGGGCAACGTTTTATATGCAAGAATATGCTTAGTCATTTTACAGGTGTAAAATTATATAAGTTCAGCAAAACAAATCGATGATTAATATCCGCTAATCCCCTCAGAATTCGACTAATGTGGCGCTAGTGAGATTGCAATCTGACATTAATCCAATACTGAAAACATAATACACAAAACCGTTCAGTTATTTGAGCTGACGTCATCGGGCGATCGCACCGGTCACCCCTCAGACCTAGAAGGCAGGTCTGTGGGTCACCCCTTAAAATTGTAAGGTCAAGTCGCACTCCTGTCAACCCACCAATGACTATAGTCATAGGATCCGACAGATATTTTGAGGTCATTCGATTGTTCATTCGCATATCGCAGCTGTGGATCGCCCGAAGCCGTTCAATTATTCCCGATGAGCGAGCGACATTCACACGAGTGACTTTCACACCGCTAAATGAATTACTGAACGTAGCCAATGAGTCACTTGATAGCAACCTGGTAGCTTTATTTTCGACCTTCACGATTGCCAACTTTACGAGAAACGGCTCAATATCAAATTCAGCCTTTTGAAATCCAGCATACCATTGCACATTGACTGCCAGTTGCCACGCGGCAGACAGAATAGAAAATCTATTGTTTGTCTTCACGGGTGACTGACGTGGAGCTCAAAGGGTTCAATATTGGGGCATTTAAAGGAGAGAACTGCACCCATATTGGTCCCTTAGTAAAAGTAGCGTAAAACATTGAGCGAACATCTTAAAAATTTCTGGTTATAAAAAATTGGGATGTTTAAGCGCATCAAATGAAAACTTATTATAAGGTCTTTAGAAAAGTTAATATATTCATTGCTTACCATGATCCAAGGAGGCGACATAAACAAAAAAACCCAATTTAATACAGAAATCATTATATTTGAGTACAACATTGATCCTAATACACAACATGCTATTTTCAACAATCAGACGCAACACAATTTGAGATTCATATTCACCATTGGTCTTTAACAACTGAATCTATGAATTTTGTCCAACGAATTTCAAATTCATGCACTATTTTATCTTTATCGGGGTAAGAACTATGATACAGAGAATTCAAAGCTAATTGTTTTAGAAGCCTCAGGTCTGCATGGCGACTTGCAACTCCAACAAATGCTACATAAAAGTCGTGGGTCAGTGGATCAGCCTCCCAAACTCCTGGGTCATCACTCGACAGGACTACAGGTAGATCCAGAGCCAAAAAAGCTGCTAATGGATGATTCCTTACATCTTCAACTAATTTTAAAACATTATTTGATAAAACATTTACTTCTAGAGCTATTCCTCTTTTCTTAACTTCTTCTATCAACAGAGGATGTTTAATTAGAGCAAATGCGTGGCCTATACGTTTAGTACCTAACACTATGGCGTCAAATAAATTTTCGTCAGAAGTGGTACCACACCAGTTTGTTTCACCAGCGTGCAAGAATAAGTCTAGTTCTTTACTAGCTTCTGCCAATTCAGGTAAAAACTCTTTTAACGGCTCTCCCAAGTCCTCTTGACCGACTAAGTCGAAGCCTGCTAGAAATTCTGGCATCAAACTCTTGATTTCCTTAGCAATTTTAATATATTCGTTAAGAGTTGCTGTATTTACTTGTCTCAATGGAGCATATATCAGTTTTACTCCAAAGAAATCTGGGTAATCGTTTTTGAATTGTTCTGTTACTCTTAGGTAACATTCGGCTGTTGCCACAGGGTCATACACTTTCCCTTCTAAGTCATACAACGCCGGCAATACACTTCTAATTTCAAAGTACATTATATTATCGTCTCTCAATGCCTTTAATGTATCGTAAAAATATTGTTCCCATACCGGTTTATAAGTAAACAGAGGTCCTGCTGTAATAAAATATTGCTGGAATTTCTGCCACACAGTATTCACATCGGTATAAACTTCACTTGGATTATCAATCACAATACTAAAATGTTTTCTTAGATCCGCATCGAATTTCTTAACGTTGCCAGAGGAATATCTTGCATCACTCATTAGTTGCCATTTGATTCTTCCACAAGTAGCATCTGGAATATTTTTCGAAAACAGAAACTTTATAGCATCTTTTTCGAAACAAACGTACAAGTTCTCCCAGTAAGTTAATTTTAGTACATAATCTGGGCTTAGTATCCCTGTGTCGTGAGCATGGAGGATGGCTCCCTTCGGCATCTTCTTTATCAACTGGAACAGCTTCGTTTCTTTCACTGTGTCTTTGTATTCGAAGAAATGTTTGGAAAAGTTAAACTGTTTTGGATGAAGGAAGCCCTTTTCCACCTCTTCGATTTTAAGATCCATGATGATTTCATTAGCCTTCAATTCACTATCACTAAGTTTTATTCCACTTCCAACCATAATTTCGAGTTCATTGTTAAGAAGAGAATTTCTTTCTTCCAACAAATTTTCGATCATATTTGCGGATGTAATTGATATTATATTTGTCAACAGAAATTTTAATATTGCCAATGGCCACATTATCCACGCTCGCGACCGAACGCTGTACTATATACTATCTGGCGCGAGGTTGGTATGACAAAATTGATACCTGAATACTTAGATAAAGTTATAAGTAGGTGAGAGATGACGTAAGAATCAGTTCAGTCAGTACCACTGATGTTTATTCATAAGTTGGTAATACTTGTTACCAAATACTCGACTCTACTGTTTTGCTTGGTAAGAGGAATGTAAATAGGTATAGTTGCGGACCGGACTGTATGTATTATGTCAGCAGAATCTGAAACAACATTAAGTGATGTTTTATATATTATATGTTTTATATATTATAACTACACAAGGTTCTACCTTTCTGGTCCCGATCCCTTTAATTACATTATCTGTGTCGGTTCAAAATGCTAGCAGAATACTGATTTGCCTTCATTCAACTTTCGACCTCATTACAATAATTATAATTTCACGTTTGACGTTGTTTTTTAGGGACTAGGGTAGGAGAATACCATTTGTGACATTTATGATATCGGTAGATCGGAACGAGATCGGAACTATATTTTGATCATTTTGAATTACGATAATTGGGCCTTCGATTAAAAAAACTGCATTGGAATCGGTTCATCCGTTTTGGAGCTACGATGCCACAGAAAACACAGATACACAGACACACACTACAAACATATAACACCTCTCTTTTTGTCGGGAGTTAAGAACGTTATAACGACTGTAATAATTCACAAAAAAACATCAATGAATAAATAAAATAACTGTAAAATCTACCTTTATTTCTGATGTGTCGAATCCGTTGAACACACAATCACAGAACTAATTGGCTACATCGCTAACCGTGCGATAGTAGCAATATTCTTTGCCGAATACCGCCAGTTAGAGCATGTTATTCATAGCTAATATGTTATACACTAAGGTTTATTGTATCTTTTCCTATGAACAGTAGACATTTTAGCAGGAAAAAATATTTAAAGGTAGTATAAATATATATTACATAGGTATACAGGGTGGTGACGACGTAACGACAATAAATAAAACCACGTATTTGGTATCACGATCTGTGACCGTATACAAAATATCTATAAAATCCAATCAATAGTTTAGCCACAGGAACTAATTAAAATTTTCTTAATTTTACACATATCACGATCTGTAAGTGAAATTTGAAAAGTCTCTGACCTGTTCTTACTAAAATAATCTTTATTTACACGCAAAAAACAGATAAAGATGTCATAAGTTTCTACTTTGACGTCCCTTCACCTAGACGAATGAGAGTATAGTGAAATATTATGCAAAAATTATATGCGTGAAAATCGTTGATTTTTTGTGCACGGCTTCAGAACATGATACCAAAAACGTGGTTTCATTTATTGTCGTAATGTCGTCACCACCCTGTATATATACTACGGTAGATACACAGGATTCAGGACACGATTCAGTCTCTGTTCCTAAATGCAACGGCAGTTTTGAATACACGTTAAAACCAAATGAAAATTCGACTTAGTATGGGGGACACGCATGATTTACATAGCGCTAGCTATACAAAATCAATTTTTTATTATTTTTTGGACTGAATTTTAGTACTGAGGTTGCATTTGGGAACGGACACTGAACCACTCTACAAATTTTGCGTACTACATAAAAATAATATCTATATGTATCCTTAGAGCATGTATGATGTAATTTTTTTTGTCTATTTAGTACTAATAACCACATTTCCACCGACAAAATAACAGATGTTTAAAATTAAATCGGCCGATTACCTACTCATACAAAAATTCATGTGTCCTATTGATTGTTGCCGTAAAAGAATAGGTTGCCAATTTTTCGGATTTTACTCGGTTCGATTCCCGGATGTGGCAAGCGTATTTTCAAAAATCTATAAATGCAGTTTTGTTTGTTTTTAAAAATAAAGAAATGTTTCCTTTGAGTAAAATTTGTTGTCTTCAGTATTTAGAGGAGGTACTTTTCCTCCAGGTACGCTTCGAAAATTCCACCCTGTATACGTAAATACGTATTTATTACATACCTACATAAAACAAAAAAACTACTTTCAACTATTTATTATTCGTCCATAAAGTCATTAAAAAGTACACTGCAGGTCATGAACTTAGACTTCATCATCATGTAAACGTCGAGGCAGTCCAGCTCCTCGACCACACAGATATAGTTAGAAGACTTTAAAGAACAAGAACGTTTGAGTTAGTGTTTAGTGATAGTGAATAAGTGAAATGTAGTACAAGTGCTACCTATTAAAGAACACATGAACAAAGTGTCTTCGCCTTAACAGAGACAATAAGAAAAGTGCTATTGGACACAATCTTAGTTTAATTAAATTACATAGTTTAAGTTATAATTAAATTACTTATTAGCCTAAGTACAGGGCTAGGTTGTAGTAAGATTAGGGTGCATCCTAGGATGGACAAGGAAAAAACAAAAAAACAAACTTTTTATGGGATACCTAATGTCTGGAAATACCATAAACCGATTCTAAAAATGATTTCACTATTAGAAAGACGCACTATCCCGGAGTTATTTATGCTATAATATTTTATTTTGATGAAATACTAGCATAACGCTCAGGAGAAATCGCGAGCAACTTCTATTAGTTAATAATACCTATTTCGCATATCACCAGCTTCTTCATTGCCGCCTCGTCTCTCTATTCTGATAAAGTGGAGTCTGAGAACAAGAAATGAGAACATTAATTCCGATGACGAGGTTATCAAACTGTTGCATGATGACACAAAATCGAGTATGCTTAGCCAAAACACATTACCACAGATAAGACATTTTCTGTGATAATTTGATAAATTAGCTATAATAATAAAAACGAATAAATATTATTCAAAGATTTCAGTCCGAGAGTGTGTTATTTATATACATATAACCTAATTACGTAGGGCCGCTGCCGGAGTACCTACTCAAAGAAAACCAATTTGATGAAAGAATGATTTTAATTATTTCAGTAGGTAATTAAATTACAGTTTCTAGCTAAACCTAGTGTCTTGATCAAAGAGCTAAACCTAACTTACAGTATAAAACTAAAGGTAGTTTAACCTACTGACTTCTCCGAAGTGTGGAATCGAAGACCTAGAGTCTCGACATTTCACAAGTGCCTGTATCTGGTTTACATGAAATAAAGATCTATTCTATTCTATTCTATTCTAAGAAGTGGCTGATCTCTTTCTTCATTGCAGTAGACCTACTTATTGCGCGATATTTCCTCTGTAACTTGCTTAATCAGTACAATTGCCTCGTGTCGCGACTTAACTTACAATTAAGATGATTGTCCGGCATTTCACTTACTCAGCACAATTGCCTCGTGTCACAATTTACCCAATTAAGATATTTGACGGATATTTATTGAGAGCATCTTCTCTAGTAGTTTCGATTACGATTACGTAACAACCTGGGTTCGTTACAAATCCAATATTTATAATACATATCAAAATATCCGATATTAGATAAACTTATATCCGATATTGTAAGTAATATATCGGATATATTTAAGGGGATTCTAGCTTATCATTATGCACAACTTGCTTGAACAATTAATATTTGTATGATCTACAGATAGTTGTTTCGGGTCTGGTTGTGTGTGCATGTGACATGTATGTTTGTAAACTGTACCCTCGATACAGGAGAAATCCTGGTGTGGGGCAATGTTTTTAAAAAAAAAGAGAAAGAGAATTTAGATGATAAATATCAATTGATATATTACTATAAAAATCAATTCATATTTATCATGATATTAGGTACCTACCTATATCCACTGACATTTATATCAGCGAAGCTTGGTAACAATATTACACTCACGTGCTGATAAAATTTAAATTGTGTGATTACATGCTAAAAGCATTGCAAGCTTTTGAAATGTGGTGTTGGCGTCGAATGGAGAAAGTGTCCTGGACAGAAAAAGTGACCAACGAAGAGATACTAAGAAGAGTAAATGAGAAAAGACAAATATTGAAACACATAGAAAAAAGACGAGGAAACATGATTGGTCACTTGATTAGGCACGATAAGTTCATTACCAACATTATAGAAGGAAAATAGAGGCAAAAAGAAAAAGAGGAAGACCAAGAAGAAACTACATTGATCAGCTGAAAGAAAAAGCGAATATAGAAACATATAAAGATTTAAAAGATTTGGCATTAGATAGGACCGAATGGAAATTGCTACACCGACAAGTGCTTAGCACTTAAATTTTGGATGGATGGATGCTAAAAAGCAATGAATTTCGTACACACGAATTCGTCAAAAACTAAAAGAGTAAATACTCTTTTAGACAAAGTTTTCTCACACAAAGCTATTTAAAAACATACCGAGACGATTATTATGGCAATAAGAAAAAACAAATCCAAAACTCTGGTATACATTACACCGGCGTCGCGCAAAAGGGGTTCGTTTTCAAAGAGTAGAGAAAAAAATATGCAAAAGAAATGCAAAGGCCGCCATTGCGCCATACTGATTTCGCAGTAAAGGGTTGGATTAAGTGGCACTTTAGAGTACCGCCCTGAACGGGTTGAAAAAAAAAACATGGCCGCCACACGTTGAGACGGGAACTGCGATGTCACTATGGATGTCACATATGCTTTTAATCTTCAGAAGCCCAATTCTCGTAATTAATTTATAATATGACTGAAAGTTGACCGAACTGAGATTATATTATGAATTGACAAAAAGTCATGTATTCTCATAAAGTTATTATTAGTGAGTAATAATAACTTTATGTGTATTCTACTCCTCTTAACAGTTCAGTCCGATTCCAGTATGATTTGGATTCAATCTTCTTACAAACTCATTTCAATCTCATTTTTGACGTTTGTGTATAGACGAGAGTGTCAATTTTATTATCTGTGTCATTTCGAAATGTTAGCAGAATACCGATTTGCCTTATAATCAACTTTCGATCTCATTACAATATAATGTCACGTTTGACGTTGTTTGTTAGGGTAGGAGAATACCATTTGTGACATTTAGGAAATTGGTAGTAGATCGGAATGAGATCCGAACTATATTTTGAACATTTTTAATTACAAGAATTGGGCCTCTGATTGCGGTGGATCGAGTCGTGTTTTAGAAAATGCTTTGTTAAAATAAAGTTTCTTTATAATTTTCTACAATGTTTTGAGAATATCTCAATGGAAATAAGGACGGCTACATATTTTCGGATCACTCAATTATCCGTTTTTTTTTTTTTTTTTTTCTCTTACGTTTTGGTCATTGAGCCTTTATTGTTTTACCGGACTTTATTTATCCGCTACTAGGTTATCACTGCAGTGCTGCATAAATACTATAGCTTAACAGCTATACCAGCCTAGCCAAGCCTTTTTGAACACAATTTGATTACCACTTGCATTAACTACACGGTGAGTAAAAAACATTGTGAGGAAACCTGCAAACCTAAGAGGGCAGGGCTCCATAATGTTCTTGATGTGTGTAGTCCGCCAGTCAGCAAGCATATTTTCTAAATCAATTTAAGGAGAACCGGCGAGACTTTTAATATAAGACCAAACTGAAATCGCAAAAAAAAAACTGCCGTTCCATACAAATAATTCAATATAACTCTACTAAGGGCCATTTTCACCGACAACATAACAGATGTTTAAAATTAAATCGGCCCATACAAAAATTCATGTTTAAACGAAAGATTTTGCTCTAAACGTTTGCTAAGTCGTCAGTGAACTTAATGTATGAAACGGTTGATTTATTTTTTCGCGATTTCATGGTTGGTCCCATAGTACAGTAAAATTTGTTCATAATGATGATAATTGTACGGGTCTATAGAAAGGTAGGAAGGTGTATTCATTAGAGATGTAACCGAGTAACCGGATACATAGTTTTACTCGGTTTTGTTATCACTGAGTCCGGTACTCGGCCGAGTTACTCGGTTCAGGTTTACCGACGATCCTCGCCCGTCAGTAACGTAGTAATTGGTAGTATTTGTCAACAAAATAAATATAGTCTAAAGTCGGAACACCTCAAATTGCATAGAAGTTCTTATTATAATACCCTGGCAATTACTAAATAATATTGTTTAGTGAATATCCGAACAATGAGTGCACATTAAATATGCTTGCTTCATGGAGATAGGTACTATTTCTATGACTTGCTTCAATTACCTAAATTAAAAATGTTGGATGTATGCTATCTTTTGTATTTCTGGTGTACAAACCGTACAAACACAGGCGAACACAGGTTATCGTTGAAAAACAGCGCTGGGGGCGTTGGACCGCGTCAGTCGCGTTCCAATACCTCAGCAATATGCTGAACGATAACCTATTTTTTGCACAAATGCGACGCATAATGATAAAGAATCGTATTCATTTAGTCATTGTTATTTTAATTTTATTTTTTTGGAACGTGTTTTAATTTTATACTTTTTTTTTGTGTCGTAATTCGTGTAAAATGGTTTGTTTTTAAAAAAAAAGAAAAAAAGTATTTATTTGACACAGCACAAAAACAATTTTAAAGATAAAGTAACAAAAAATAAAAGAATAAAACATGTAAAAGAAAAAAATATTTATCTAAAATAACAAATGGGTTGTACGTCGCAGCTGTGTCAAAAAGGCTTCCGCTCAGCTTAAGCTGACGCGCTGCGAGCAGCCCGACAGCGCTGGGTTTCAGCGGGAGCTTTTTATATCTTTCTCTTTTACAATCAAGTTTATCGTATGTATTGTTTGGAAAGCTTACAGACTAATATGATTTATCAAATAGAGTACAATGTGTAAACTAAGTTGCTAATGACAAGCTTCCACATAATAATAAGTACCTATTTCAGTACCTAAACCTAAAGTAAACTTCAGTTACTAAAAAGAAAAAAAAATACAGAGAGAAAAGAACAAAAAACTAAAACAAAATTTCTAACAAAAGTAGGTACTTATCTACTTATAAAAGAAATACATAAAATAATAATTAAATACGATAAATTTCAAAATATTCTATATTCAACATGCGTCGAACTGGTGCTGAATAAATCAATAATAATTAGTAGATATTTATTAATTATTTTACTAATTACTATTGCATTGTATTATACCCTTACAAATCAAACTACACTACTACGAGTACAATAAACACTCGGCGACATACTCGGCACATGAACCGAGTTATTCGGCCGAGTACGAGCAATCCAAAAATTGCCGAGTGTACCGAGTACCGAATAATAAACGAGTATTCGGCCCATTTCAAATATTCATAATTATCATAAATGTAGAAACAGGGAGTACCATGACTCACTCATGGACATAACGAACACGCAGCCAAATGCAATATACAAAGACATTTCGATTAAAATAATGTTGGCCTTGCATTAGACATTATTATCGAACAAAGTACATTTTGATGGATCACATCTCTTAACAAAACATCTACTCAACGAACACTGGTTCTCACATACAATACAATAATAAATGATTACATAATACCTATATTGTTACAATAAGCGCACTGCTATCATATGTCATAGATCACCGCCCAACTCAGTAGCCAGCCGACGCCGAGCCGAGGCGTACGTGCGACACAATATGCGGTTTATAATACTTACTATACTATTTATTTACGCAAAATGTGATGACAATTATAATGCTAAACGAAAACAAATACTTGAACATGAATTGCGGCTCGCTGTCGGCGGAAATACAACACTCAGTGATAAAGAAAATGCAGTCAATAATTGCCTGATGCAACATAAATTCGATGAACTTGACTATGGATTCGATAACCCGGAGCAGTTTAATCTGTCGCATCATTATTTCAATTACAAAGACAGGATACAAACCTCCAAAGTGTATAAGATCATCAAGAGTATGCCCAAAGGAGCCATTCTTCATGTCCACGATTTGGCCATCATTGGACCTGATTATTTGCTGAATATCACCTACATGGACCATCTGTATGTGTGTTTCGGGAAACAGATCCAGTTCTTGTTTTCAAACAACCTCCCAAATACATCGTGTGATACCCACTGGCAACTCATCAGCGATGCTAGACATGCTTCTAAAAATATTTCAGAATTTGATGCAGATATCAGAAAGCACTTCACTCTAGTTGTAGATAACCCTGATGTTGTGTATCCCACTATCAAAGAAACTTGGGGAACCTTTACGAACTATTTCTCCACTGTCAACCGTTTACTGACCTACCGGCCAATTTGGGAGCAGTATTTCTATGACGCCCTCAAATCCTTTAGAGAAGACAATGTCATGTACGTAGAAGTAAGGAGTATATTACCCAATCTTTATGAATTAGATGGAACTGTTTACAACAAACTGATTACAGCAAAAGCTTACAGAAAAGCAATAAACCGATTCGTGAATGATTATCCGGATTTCGTTGGAGCAAAACTGATTTTCGCACCATCAAGAAAAGTTAACACAACTGTATTGGACGAGTACATACGGTTTGCGAGAGAAATAAAGAAAGATATGCCAGATTTCTTCGCGGGATTCGATTTAGTCGGGCAAGAAGATTCAGGGAACCCACTTATAGAATTCGTGCCACAACTACTTGCAGCGAAGGACCTCACTTTCTTCTTCCACGCCGGCGAAACAAATTGGTTTGGAACATTGACTGATGAGAACTTAGTAGACGCTGTGTTATTAGGTGCTAAACGAATTGGTCATGCGTACGCGTTGGCAAAGCACCCGGGCTTAATTCAAGAAGTTATACGTAATGACATCGGTTTAGAAGTGAATGTTATATCAAATTCTGTGCTGTCTCTTGTCAGGGATGTGCGGAATCATCCTCTAAATATTTTCCTAAGTTTAGGCTTGCCAGTTGTGTTGTCAAGTGATGACCCTGGAGTTTGGGAAGCTGATCCTTTGTCTGATGATTTTTACGTCGCGTTTGTAGGTGTCGCCAGTAGACTTTCGGACTTGAGAATGTTGAAGACCTTAGCCATCAACTCTTTAAAGTACAGTGCGTTAGAGCCAGTGAATAAAGATAAAGCTATCCGTGATTTTCATTTTAAGTGGAATCATTTTATTGATCACTTTGATTGTCGTTCATATTAATTAAGACATATAATTAAAGTTTTATACCTTGCTAATTTCTACAGAAAAAACAAGGTCAATTTAATAAATCAAATATATTTAAGTATTTTTCATCACTAGATTCATTTAACATAGTAAATACATAAAAGCTTTTATTTTTCCTTTTTAATTTGTGCCCGAAACTAAAGCTCATGTTAGGTACTTAGGCTATTCCAAGTATCTATTGTATGTGGTTTCTGTTTTGAGATTGCATTTGTGATGGATTTTCTTAAGTTATAGTTCTTCGATAAAAAAAATACCACCCTTTCCTGCCAGATGTATTTCCTAATGCTTTATAAATGTACAAATGTAATTGTTGCAAACTTATCGGTGTCAATAATGATTATCTTCTAATAATAGCAACAATTTTTTCATTTCATGTTCGACAATTTCATTCAGAGACTTTCCTTTGCTTTTCCAGCCCGTGACCTCTCCGAAGCTCTTGAATAATGGACTCCTGTTGAATCTAAAACTAGTCGGGTTTACCTATTGATCCGTCTATGAGTCTACCCGTAACATGCGCGGGAGTAGAGCCATATAGGTACACTTTTAATATTTTTTACATCAAGCCAACTATTTGTTCAGTGTTTCTTGAAATACCAGTATCCAACATTATTAGGGGCCTCATCGAAATTGTTTATCATCACATGAATGTAAATGACTTCATCAATACTTGGATAGGTACTTAATTTTCCTTGTAGTCAGGCGTTTAACAATGAACAATTAAACAACGGATCTACGACATGAGTAATACAATTTATCTTTGACTTATATGCTGTATGACAAAACAATCAACCTATAAACAGTCGTTACAATTAATGATCTTCAGAATAAGAGTGTACATGTTTTCGAAAGACTTTTTGCTCTAAAGGGAAAAGGGGTTTGCATACCTTAGGAGTCACAGTCTACTACATATGTTATAGTGTTAAGTAGTTTATATTGTACAATCCTGTAACTCTGTTTTGTGTACCAATAAATAAATAAATAAATAAAGCTGGTTGAACGAAGTAGGAAGAACCTAGAGGTAGGGTCATACCATCGACAAGAAGATCTCTTATAAGTAGATAGTTAGAATGTTTTTTCTATTGTTCACGTTCTTGACATTTCAAATCGGCACGAGTAGGATAAAACACAATTTAATTTAAA
Organism: Allophyes oxyacanthae; assembly: GCA_932294325.1. Lineage (NCBI taxonomy): Eukaryota > Metazoa > Arthropoda > Insecta > Lepidoptera > Noctuidae > Allophyes > Allophyes oxyacanthae. The sequence continues at coordinate 11,379,263 of OW028628.1, forward strand.
CTAGGTTTAATCTATTTTTAACCGACTTCAAAAAAAAGGAGGAGGTTCTCAATTCGACGCGTATGTTTTTTTTTTTATGTTTGTTACCTCATAACTCTGAACTGCGTGAACCGATTTTGATGATTCTTTTTTATTCGAAAGCTGGTGCTTCCCGAATGGTCCCATTTTAATTTGGTCCAGTTCTGACAATGGTATCCATGAGAAAACCATATAAGTCTTAAATTTGCATTAAGTATGTGCGCGACAGATGGTCGAATAACTCAATATCACGCCAACCGATTTCGATGATTCTTTTTTTGTTTGAAAGGGTATACTCCCGAAGATCTTCGGAGATAGACAATGGAACTCTTGAATGAATAACAGCACATCACTCGCGATTGCGAGCAGTATATATATGACGCCCTCAAATTCATTAGAGAAGACAATGTCATGTACGTAGAAGTGAGAAGTAAATTACGCAGTCTTTACGAATTAGATGGTACTTTTTACGACGAGCTGATAACAGCAAAAGCTTACAGAAAAGCGATAAAAAGATTTGTGAATGATTATCCCGATTTTGTTGGTGCAAAATTGATTTTCGCTCCTGGAGAAAAGTTAACACTACTGAATTGGATTCTTACATTCGGATAGCGAGAGAAATAAAGCAAAATATGCCAGACCTTTTCGCTGGATTTGACCTAGTTGGCCAAGAAGATTTAGGGAAACCACTTAATGAATTCATAACTCAACTACTTGCAGCTAAAGACCTCAATTTCTTCTTCCATGCTGGTGAAACAAATAGATTTGGAACAAAAACTGATGAAAACTTAGTCGACGCTGTGTTATTGGGTGCTAAACGAATTGGACATGCGTTTTCGCTGGCAAAGCACCCGGTTTTAATTCAAGAAGTAATACGTAATGATATTGGTTTAGAAGTGAATGTTATATCAAATTCTGTGCTGTCTCTTGTTAGGGATGTGCGGAATCATCCACTAAATATTTTCCTAAGTTTAGGCTTGCCCGTTGTTTTGTCCAGTGATGACCCTGGGGCTTGGGGAGCCGAGCCACTGACTGATGACTTTTACGTCGCATTTATGGGTGTCGCCAGTAGACTATCAGACCTAAGGATGTTGAAGGCTTGGCTATTAACTCTTTAAAGTACAGTGCGTTAGAACCAATGAACAAAGACAAAGCTATTCGTGATTTTCATTTGAAGTGGAATCGTTTTGTAGATCATTTTGATTGTCATTTATATTAGAACACTGGATTGTGTACCTATTCTAATAAGCTAATCGCAGTCCACTACTGGACTAAGGGCCATTTTCACCGACAAAATAACAGATGTTTAAAATTAAATCGGCCGATTACCCATACAACAATTCACGTTTAAACGGCTGATTTTGCTCTAATCGATTGTTATGTTGTCGGTGAACTTGAGCCTAAATAGGACTTTCTAATCCCCTTTTTCATTGTTTTTTTTTTTTTTTGTATTTACCTACATGAAATATTGATATTTTGTATGAATTTGATTAGTGTCATTCTTTACTTAAATATAAGGTATTTTCATGTGTCGTGTCATAGTCGTGTGTGTAGTCGTAAAGTCAAGCGTGATACAGTATGTTTTTAACAATGGCCAAGGAAAAATCTATTAGGTACAATTCCGTAAAATGAGATGATTCGCAACGGTTCTGGCAATCTTTGGCCACGTTTCAAGTTACAACAGGCGAATAATAATATATTATTTTAGTTGTTAAGAAATATGTCAGGGGTCCTGATACTACAACATATTATGTTTGTTTTTATTTGAGTTTCTTGCCGGTTCTTCTCCATAGGACTTACTTTTGGATCCACTTACCGCGCAGGCGCGCACTATTTGAGTCTCGAACATTTCACAAGTGCTTCGAATCTGGTTTAACATGAAATAAAGATAATAAATACGTTCTACTAGCAACCCGTCCCCAGCTTCACATGGGTACCAATTTCTCTAATAACCTTACATTAAAATATCAAAGTATTATACCTACTTAAAAACCTTCCGTGAAAATTGATCTATCTGTCTGATGGTGAAAACCGCATCAAAATCCGTTGAGTGGTTTAGGAGGAGATATCGGACGGAAAGCGACTTTATTTTATACAATCTAAAGATTAAAAAATAATCAACTGTCCCATATAAAATTTCAATTCCTACTCGACTCGACCCAAACGTATGGGACAGCTGAATATTAATTGTAATTGTATTTGTAGATGTTGGTCCCATTGAGAAAGTTGTTCTGTTTGATGGTCTGATTCACACCCTTAAATTATAATAAGACCACGTTTTTTTCATACACGTTGTAAATTTGTAATACGGACCTGCTAGGTAATCACGATGCACGCTCGTAATCGGATTCGACTCAATTTTGACACTACAACAGTGATCATTGCGTTGCTACAATTGTCGGGCGGAATGATTTTAAAAGCATACCGCGCAATGTAGTTTTTTGGACTGTCAAAATTGAATCGATTCCGATTGCGAGTGTGTATCGTGATTCTGAGCGTCTTGCATGCGTTAGGTTAGGTAGGTACCTGGATATAAGTACCTAAGTCAACTGAGGGTGAGAGGCCACCCTTTCATGCCCATACATGCATGAAGGCACCTACTTCCTTTTTACTTTCAAGAATTTCATATCAAAAAGAGTAGATGGTAGCACTTTCATCTAGAGATGCACTTTAGTTTTTCTCCGAATAAAAATTATGGCAAATGCGGTTCACGCACCAAATTTTGATGCAAAAATAGACTGTATGACATTGTAATAGAGGTAAATTTGCTGTTTGAAGGATAGTTATGTGTATTTGTTGTGGTTTTCGCAACAAACTTGGAGTGACACCCTCAAAAGGAGGGTACTCACGCCTAACGAACTCATTGTCTGTATTCCATCTGTTTTAACTAGCTCCTCGACTATCTGCTATCCTGGTACATAGATGTGTAAATAGTGGAATACTTAGAATATTGACGACACTGTTGGCGCAGTGGCTAAACGGATTTCTGCGCTACGTGCCGCGGGTTCGATCCCCGCACGGAGTAAATATTTGTATGATCTGGAGGGAGATAGTTGTTCCGGGTCTGGGTGTGTGTGCATGTGAGATGTATGTTTGTAAACTGTACCCTCAATAATGGAGAAATGCTAGTGAGGCAAAGTTTAAAAAAACTTGTTATTTTGATATCCGAGGTGAGCAGAATCACAGGTAGGTACAGTTAGCGTCATGATCTAAGTTAGCAGCAATTACACTGAAACAATGATAGTGGTAATAATTATAGTAGGTACCTACTAGGTCTTCTTCTGCTTTTCATGTCGATGGCTACTTTATATTTGGCCGGCCCAAACAACGGCTCTTTGATTGTCCTATATTAGGTCCTCCAAATCTCTGGAGACAGGAGAGTCAGGGCCCGACATCAGGTGCTCTATTGTCTGTATGGCGCCGTAGTCATATTTTGTCATGAAAGGAGCTTCCCCAAGCGGCGCTAATGATTCGAGGTACCTACCGACCTACCTAGATTCCAAATTTCCAAACGTTCAACGCACCCTGTTAACAGCTAGCATTGACAAAGCATTGAAAATAAAGAGAAATGAAAAGCTGCTAGCATTCGGTAACAGAATAGCTATAGCTACCTATTCTGTATGAACGTTTCGATCTCGATTCGAATCTCACTCATCTCGGTTAATATTTAATTGACGAATTGACATAATATGTAGATTATTAAACGTGTAACTTATTGAGTAGGTACCGACTTATACCTACTATGAATATTCTTAGCTTAGATTATTGATTGGTTGTCGCGGCCGCTCCAACTAGATACCACACTACCTAAGAATGGCAATACCTACCTTTGGCTCTTTGAATGCGTCAACTCATGTATTGACATGGTGATTGTCATGTGGTGATTATCATTTATGGTTTGTTTATTTATTGTTGATATTATGAAATTATTTCGGAAATTATACAATCTTTACTGATGGTACATATCCCAGTGTTTTTAAAATTTTGGTTGTATTGTTTTTGCACAGTTTTACTACGCAAACCGGCATGACCGACTCACTCGAGTACCTTACGCCTATTCTTGCGTAGTATGTTTTGCCGCATTTTATTAGTACGCCGGCGGAATCTAGTTGGAGCTGCTGCGACAACCAATCAATAGGTAATCTAAGATTCTTAGGTTAGTTACCTAACATTAAAACAATAATCTAGTAGGTACCTAGGTAAGTAATCCGTGATAATTATTATCTATCTCTATCTATGGATTACCTCCGACCTCAACATAATTTTATTATTGTGGTTAGATTCTAAATAAAAAAATAGCAAAAACTGCTCTTTAAAAACAGATATTTTTATTGTACAGGGAAACGAGACCAATTAATTAAGCCTCAAAATTTTCTGTATAGATAAATCAATTTAAGCACACACTTAATATGAGGTAGTTGGATTTTACAAAATTAACGGTACCTACCTAGTTTTTATTTTTGTAAACGACAATTAAGTGACGTAACACGCAGCCGATTTGGCCTGTGAATATATTTGTACACACAAATGCCTATGAGACCACTCCGTGCTTCGGAGAGAACATCAGTCCCGGTTGTAATAAGGACACCTAATGACAGTCGTTCCCATCGAACATCACTCAATTGCTTAGTCCGTATTGATTGCACTCCCCTATTGTTTTCTATCGATGTTCGTAATTATTAACGATACGGTAGATGGATCTATATACCTACTCAAAGGGTAGATGGGTGGAATGTGCCAGCTGATGTCACACCGTAAGTATTCTACTTCAAAAACCCCCGACAACTACAAAAAGAACTGTAGGTAACTTTTGAACGACTGAACAGATTTTCATGAAACATAGCTAAGATGTGGCTAAGATGATACCCGATTAAACTAGCTTTCGATTAAAAATACTGCATTGAAATCGGTCCATCCATCGAGCTACGATGCCACAGACCTATACACAGATACCTACGCAGATACACACTACAAACACACGCCTTTTTTGTCGGGGGTTATAAACAGAAGGGATCGTACTAACGTGTAGCCGAGCAGAAGAATATCGTAAGAATTTACAGCAGGTCCATCTTTATGAATAGGAACACTGGTGCTAATCCGACGTACCTACTTCTAGCAACAGCGTAGGCAAATTAATGCATAATCTACAATCTCTAGAGCAGTAATGGGCAAACTACGGCCCGTGGGCCAACTTCGGCCCGCCAAAATTTGTAGTCGTGCATAGGTACCTCACGAATAGTTTCGAAAATATGTAGACTGTATTGTGTTTCTATCGACACAAATCATACTAGGTACATGATCAAAAAAAAGCCAAACACCTATGAAAAATATAACATCGTTTATGTATCTATTACTGAGAAAAGTAGGTAGGTACATTACTACAGGCTTTTCTTGGCCCCTGATGGTAAAAGTTCTGTACCATTATCTCTTTCGATTGCTCGTTTGTCTTCTGTCAAGTGCTCTGTCTGAGGAGACAAAGAGTGGAGATAAAGAGTTTGTCCATCTGCCCTGCTGGCTAGCACGGCAGATGGACAAACTCTTTATGTATTATATATATTCTGCAGGTGTAGATATCTACGCTCACTTGTCTACAGGTAGCTATAGACAAGTGAGCCGGCGCGGCCGCATAAATACCATTCGCAGGCCAAAGATGGCCCACGGGCCCTACTTTGCCCATCACTGCCTTAGGTTAGGTAAGACATGAGGCGCCCTTCAGATAGGTACAGATGTTGCAGTATTCAGGTCTTTTGCTCGGTTAGAGGTTCTCGATTACCGCGACTCAGACGCAGACCCTTGAGCGCAGACCGACAGACTATTCTTAAAATTTGTGCCGCCATTATTAATCGGTGTAACAGACGGCCGCTCGATTGGACGTGAATACTCGGCTGTAATTTACAGCCGAGTATTCACGTCCCGAGTGCCGAGTCTCTCAATTGTCACTTTGCATCTAAAAATAGATAGCAACAAAGCTCCCACTTCAATTTCTAGGACTTGACTTGGCTGTTTTGTTATGTTAGTTGCTCCATTTAAAGCTTTACTGCATTGTGTGAGGGTTGAAAATTGATTGGTTGGTGTGGAAATAAGATAGAAATTGGCACTATTTGAAGTCCTCATATTATTATCTTCTAGAAGAGTTTTGTTCTGAAACGTATCTATCTTTCTTGCGGGAGAATGGAGTCACTTGAAATCAGAAGACCTTACCTATAACCTACCCAAAATAAATTAGTATAGTTTTATTTCTGTTTGATATTTTTGCTTAGTAAAATACCTATACTACGTTGGCCTAAGTTAGTTAGGTACCAAAGGTAAACAATCTTGACAATGTATTTTTTTCTCCATATTTTTATGTAAAAATCTGCAAACTTACCAATAAAAAGGAAATGATACGCAAAGTTCATAAAACGTTACCTACCTATCTACGTTTATGTCATTTGTAAGTTTTCAGATATTTTAAATACAAGTATGTTTAAATAAAAAAAAACATGTCGAGATTGTTTAGAATAGAAATAGTCTTTATTACACACCTGTTAAAAGGGGAACAATAAACATAATACTTAATTAAAATAATCATTTTACTATTGTACAATGGGCGGCCGGCTCGCCTACCTGTAGTAAATTACATAAGCTATATAAGATTATCTATTGTCTGGCATGAGAACAAAAACATAGGAAACACTTAATAGGTAAGTACCTACCAACATCAATGTGTTTTATTACCTGTGTTACCGACTTGTGCTTGCACTATGGTTGACCATATTTCTGTAAGTACCTATCGGATTATTTTATTTGGTAGGTACCTGTAGTATGTAGGTAGGTGCTTGAGAATATGAAATAAAAAGATACATTGATAGATAGAATAATTTAATTCATAGTTTTAAATCTAACAATACCTACAAAATAACTCATTATTAAATGAGTTTTTTTTAATAAAAGATGCTTAGAATATTGTCGCGATTGGAGTATCTAAACTTAATGCTGCTACATACAAGGGTAAGGCATATAAGGCTTGTTGCATAAGTTATATGCAACAAGCACTATATTAAAAAAAAACCATTACAACGAAATTATCTATACTTCACGGGTAAAATATGGTGTGAAAATAATTTACAGTGCCACAAACTTATCTGACCCGGTGACCAAAATTGGAACTAACGTCGCTACAGAACAAAACTGACTTCAAAATGTCATTTTTGTAGGGAGATGACATTGCACTGCATTGGTAAAAGCGACGGCAGCGACGCCATGACCAGCAGGGTAATCACGATACACACTCGCAATCGGAATCGATTCAATTTTGGCAGTCCAACAAATTACATTGCGCGGTATGCTTTTAAAATCACTCCGCCCGACAATTGGAGCAGCGCAATGAACACTGTTGTAGTGTCAAAATTGAGTCGATTCCGATTACGAGCGTGCATCGTGATTAGCTAGCGGGTCAGATAAATTTGTGGCACTACAAATAAATCCGTTATAACTGACGGCACGGTTAGAGTAGCGATTGGCTTTCTGCACTGAATTAATCATCAGTGATATATAATTTTTTATGCTATACTGCAGTCCGCAAGTGATTGCAACTTTATCTTCACGAGAATGTCGACTGTAGTGTCGCTTATTGCAAATTAGCCAAGTTGAAACCTAAGCAGGGTTAGGTGGTGAGCAGACGACGGATTTTTTGTCCGGTGGACTGCCGCGTGATTGGTCGCCAGTGAGGACACGAGTTCGAAAGACAATACGAAAGAATGACTGTCTTGAGCGTAGAGTCGGTCCCGAATTTTCCTTGCGGTAAATTTTTATTGTAAAATTTCTTGCCCGCAGCAGTCCGCCGGACAAAAGGTCCTTCGTCTGCGCCGCGCCTTACACGCTAGCACTACGAGTTTCTAGCTTTTCAAAGGGACTGACTTTCCAACGAAATGTTTTTAGAATAGAATAATAGATTATAGTCTAGTCCTCGCCAGCGGGTACAGCGTCTTCTAATCTCTTGATGTATTTCACCCTCAGTTCTGTTACAGTGTCGCCTTTCAACTGATCCTAGAATAAAAACATAATAAAATGAAAATAAAAATCTAAAATGCAATCATAAAATAGTACCTAATCAATATTAAAGTCATTTGAAACAAAAGTAAATCCTCAAAATATTTTTTATTACACTGCCATCTATGATTTTGCAATAGTACTAAAGATGGTTCAAGTTATGACTGACGTTGTGTCTGTTAAGCGCTAGATGGCGTTATTTTAAATTCTTTACTCGTGAAATCGCAAGATGCAACTCAAATTTTCTATTATCAACACTGCTCAATCCGGTCATTGAACCTAAGATCTTATTTTCAGCAGCCAGGCGACCATTAAACTGAAGAGGCAGTCGTTTTTATTAGCTAATTAAAATTACCATTCAAAAATAATTTACATTTTTTTTTTATATAATTTTCTGTGGGACAACACAGGCTAAAAATATAATATAATATAAACTGCAATGTACCTGCACAAACCAGCACTGGACCTCAAGCTGCACCATCTGCAGAGCTCCCCGGATGGCACCAGGTATGAGAGCACAGTATTTGAGTCCATTGCTCGGCATCTCCACCCACTCACTGAGGGGACACTGGTCCCAGACAAGGGAGAACTCGTCTCCAGAACTGCTCCAGCTAGTGACTGTGGGCTGCATGTTGAGGTACAACCTGGAATCGATTGGAGAAGTAGATAGATATTCTTAACTATGGCATTCATTCAACAATGGTAGCATCTATGACAGCATACAATAGTGTTGTGTCGTTGATCAATTAAAGAAACACTTTTTTTTTAATGTATCTCCTTGCTGACATTTCTCCTGTATTGTACAGTTTTACAAACATACATGACACATGCACACACACCCCGACTCAGAACAACTACCTACATGCCATACAAATATTTTTCCATGCGGGGATCGAACCTGTGGCACGCAGAGCAGCCAATCACACAGCCACTTCGCCAACTGTACCATCAAAATTGCAGTATTGCAGCGCCTACAATGATGAAGTACAGCATTTTTTCCCTCACATTTGGATGTCAATATGGAATTCAAAAGTGCAAACTTGATAAGCACTGTTGATATTTTATTCTTGTGCATGTCTTTTTCCATAATGTGGTTGGTAGCCTTGTCTTATTTTCCCTTTTGAATCAAATTTTGATGAGTACATGAGTCACAACCCTATTCATAACGGTCCACGATAAGAGGCCCATTTTGAGCAGTGTATATTTACAAATTTACACAATGATCAACGAGTTGATGAGATGAATAGACAATATTTACTTCCTTTATTGGTAGAAGCCTTACAGTAAAAGTGTAGTAAAGTTTAATGATACCAACCTGAAAGCCTGCTGTATCTTATCGGCTGTTTCTCTCATCTCCAAGCATCTTGTTGACGTAGTTCGAGCTAAAAAATCTTCAATGAGTCTTACACCCATGTTGTAGCCTATTCTCTCCAGTTGCTTGTTCACATCGTCTGCGTTCTCAGTCTCTTTCAACATTTGTGACACCAGAGCGCCGTATGTGAGCGTTAGGAGTTCGGAATTCTACAAAAAATTGTTTCTAACTTTTACACTGCATTGATGCATACGTTGAAGAAAATGATGTGTAATTAGGAATGTTATGAATTAGCTTACCACTTTCTTAGCGTCGAGTCTTGAAGTCTGTCTCGACATGTTGAAGGATTTTAAATTATTTATTTGCTGAATGAGAATAATTTTAATGAAGAAAATTATCAAGAAACTCCCCTTTGCGTTTGCCGTGATTGCCGTCAATGTCAAGTGTCAGTTGTCACTGTCAAAGTACTATTTTTTTAAATAGTTTTATGGCCCGGAAATACAAGATATTTGAGATAATGCCCTTTATCGATCAATTCTCATGCTCTGCAACCGTGATAGATATCTAGTGTAGAAGTATAATTATTTCTATGATCAAGCAAGTGATAAATAAAGTTGGAACAAGAAAACGTTCGTGATGTAGGTACCCAACCCAAAAACCAATTTACCAAGGCACAAATTAAAAATGTCGTGACTGACTTCTGCTCAGGGTTCCCGACTTAGGGGTTTTCCCCCAAATTTGGGGGGTAAATAAGTGTGATGGGATTTTTTTAGGGGTATTTTTAGGGTCTTTTTTACTCTTGATTTTTACTGTGAAGTTTATAATGATTGTGACGCAGCTGGCTGAAAACGTTTTTAAAATGTTTCAATTATTTTATAATATTACAATTTTATTACTTTTACAGAGTATTTTTTTGGGGGATTTTAGGGGTTTTTAACTTTAGTTTTGGGGATAATATTTTTGAGAGTTGGTAACATTGCTTCTGCTTGTGTTTTGTTTTGAATACGTCAAACAATTTTAAAAATGTACATTATTCAGAGCCGTTATACAACGTAAATTCAGTAACTTGCGATGTTTTCAATAAAATCATAGATAAATACTTTAATTAGTTGTTTTAATGAATTATGGAAAGAGATGATGTTGACAAAACATGTGCTTTGGGGACCTTGGACAATATTGATTCACGATGCGCTGTGAATTCCCTTATTCTGGATTATTATAAAAAGTTTGGTAGGAAGAGGGATTTAGAGCAGTATTTCTCGCTATCGACTGCTCAAAGTGATATAAAAGACACGAGTGGTTCGTTTTGGAGTAAAATGAAAAGTGAAAACGATTCTTCGGATTCTGGCGGCAGAAAGAGTGATTCTTCGCATGAAGTTTGTCGAATCTCTATTAGGTGTTCGCTGCCTGAACCCTCCAGTTCACAGGTGATTGAACATACCACTTTAATATTGAACACTTAAGAGCGGTCAACCCGTCATAATTCCCATACAAACGCTCGTAGGTGTTTATGGCGTTATAACAATTTTTCCTCTAGATATTTTGAATACACAGGTAGGTATCTTGTGGCCTATATCTAGGTTTCTATGTAATACAAATAATAATTTTTTGAGAAACAAATTCAGTAAAGACATCTGAAAATCAGCTTTTTTGCACTAATTTTATCTGAACGTTGGCCGTTTTTATTGTACTCATAAATTGAAAAAGTAAAGAAAACATTTGCATAGATAATGTAATGGAGATTCTAAATGACAATATATTTTTCCAAAAACATGTAAGGCTTTTTCAAAAACACATACAGGGGAACAGGTGTGATTATTTAACATCACACCTGTTTCCCTGTATGGTTAGGCAGATATATAAATTATACTGTTAATGCTTACATTTTGTTGTAGTGTTAAGTAATTTTGATTAGTGGTTGATCCTACTGCCATACACTGGACAAACTTTTAAGCTCTCAAGATCTACTGAGTATTTCCTAATAGAAAAAAGAACCCAATACCACTTTTTCCATTTATATTTCCAGGAAGAAGATACTAAAACTAAGACTGAATCCCCCCATACTGAATCTCCACCGATCATCATTGAAGAGGTACCAGCCGATGTAACAAGATACACAGATGAAGAATCTATCAATTTTGATGATAATCACTCACAGAAATGTAAGTTTATATTGTCCTTTAAGTTATTACTGGTTACTTACACAAAAAAAAAACATTTTATACATTGATTTTCCTTTAACCGTTTCTATAATTAATCAGAGTAGAATTTGGACTCACTATAATTATGTTCAGCCAGTTTATGTCTCAAATCTTTTTTAACAGTTAACATCATAAACAATAAATCTTTTAATCATCATAAATCTTAACATTTCAGCCTTAGATGCACTGTTAGACTTATCAGCACATAAGCCACCCTCTCCTACAAGTAGCATCACTTCTCAGCGGAAACTTGAATGGGACTCTCTTGCTGACGTTGGCTATGGCAACGAAAGCGATAGGAAAACATCCGCATCCAGTCTAAGCACTTTAGAAAGACTTGCGTTGAAGCAACAGTACTCTAACAATGACTCGAAACAAGATATTGGAGCTCCGACATCACACTCCACACCTTTAGATGAGAATGATAGCAAGTCCAAAGCAAAGAAAGGTTTAGGAAAGAAAACAACGAAGATTTACAAGAAAGATGTGGATTTTGTTGAAGTAAATGTACCACACACTTCAGATACGAACCAAGCTCCATCTATCAATGTAAATCTTACTAAACACATATCTTTTAATGTTGAAAAAGATGGTGGTATCACAGTTGATAACATCAAGAGAGATGTTAACATAACTCCTGAAAAAGTTTCTGTAGTCACTGATGTAACTCCATATGTGGGGATGGATAAAGAAATTCAAACTTCATTGACTAAAGATAAATCAACCAAAGATAAATCAACAAGTTCAATTCAATCACCCAAGCCTGTTCCACATGACAGTCAGAAAATTCCTGTGATGATCAGTTTGACTACATTACGGAAGAGATTGAGAAGAAAGAAATCCAGAGTGATTAGAAGAAGATTGAGAAATAAAAAGAAGGTTGAAGCAAATGTAGAAATTACACCTCACGAGAAGAGTGGAGAGCAGTTATCAGAAGCAGAAAGTTTTGAATACATGCCTGGACATATGTATAACCAGAATCAGATTAAAGATAATGAACCAAGGCCTGACAATAGCACCGCTGGGAATAAATCAAGTTTAGAATCTAGTGGTCCTCTCACTACAGATTCAAGCAAAGATTCCAAACATTCCCTTACGAAAGATTTAGAAAAATGTATTGATTTACTAAAAGACACTTTAAAACAACGTTATGATGATGGTAATATAAAAAAGAAGTTAATCAAAGATATAGTCCATAAATTAGTCAATTCCAAATATAGAGATGATGATACTACTACAGAGTTTCTCTCTGGACTTAGTTTTAGCAGCAAGAAGATAGGTATACAAGGTGACAATACTACAACAAGTACATCTGATGCTAATACTCCCGACGACCATAAACACAAAAGACCAAAAAAATCCATATTGAGGAGCGACAAATTCAATGCGAACATAGTTGCCTCTACCTCCCAAAGTGCCCCAAATTTATTTTCTACCACTAGTGAAAAAGTCAATACTAACTTAATGAAGACATTGACTTCTAACACGGGGTCGGATGCATCTAGCAGAGGAAAGACATCATCAGAAAATGCATTCCCCAAGACATCTTCCGAAGAATTGTATTTAAAATATCTCGAAGCTGTCAGGCGCGAAGAAGCGTACAAAAGACATTTGAAAGACAAAGAAATATTTTTGAAACAAAAACTGGTAAGTTCTGAAACTGCGTTCAAAGTACCGATACATTCAGAGTCCAAAATTAACAATAGACTGAAGGATTTGATGAAAGATTTGACGAGGAATAATTATGACGACGGATCAGGCGATGCTAGTAAATTAGAAGGGGGTTCCACATCCAATATGGACTTTGAGAGATTCAACGCCGTAAGAAATCAAAAAAGTCACTCCGTATTCACTCTTTCCTCAAGTCATTCGGAAAGCCCGAAACGGCCAAACTTGAAGAAAAAGATGCAGGCGGAGAAAGAGTTAGGTGAAGCCGGTCCAAGTAAAGACCATTATTGTTGCTGTCCGCATCACTATATAAATTCTAAAGTTGGTTACGCTGATAGTTCTGTGCAGGTGAACATAAAATACCAATGTGAAGATTCAGGAAACAACGGAAAGCAAATCCCACAAAAGGAAGCAAAGGTATATCAAAAAATACCCAGTGAGTGTAAAAAATGCAAACCAGAATCCACTAGAAATAAACCAGAATCTCCTAAATGTAAACCGGAATCTCCTAAACATAAGTCGGATTCTCCTAAATATAAACCAGAATCTCCTACAAATACGCCTTGCTGTGTCCCAGACAATGTGACAGGTGATATAAAATATGTATGCCTGTGTAACAGGAAGCCAGTCTCATCAACTGAGATGGGTGACAACTTCACGATTTACAAGTGTTCAAAACTGACAAATCGAGGAGTGCCCGAAGATTGTTCGACATTTTACAATGCAGGTATACAATGTGGATATACTTGTAAATCTGATAAAGATGATAAAATAGAGTTGATACAACCTCCGGGTAAGATGAACACTGCCACTGACAGCACCAGTTCTGACAACACTTCAAATGCCAGAAGGTATTCGAAGTCGTCACAAACTAAGATGCTGATAAAAATGATGTGTCAAGGAGGCAACGATTGTAACTATTCTTCAGGTTCCGAAGTTAAAAATCTCTGTGGTACCTCTACGAAATGTATTTTGGGTAATGTCAATGTGAAAAAAGCAATTACAATAGACGAAGCTACCAGATGTCTTCAGACTGAGATCAGTATCAATCCCAAAATTGCTGATCCAACTTTGTCCGACATAAACATTGTAAACGATTGTGAATGCGCCAAATTAGTAGGGGAACAACGTAGACAGGTTTCTAAAAAAGGTTCTGAAATATCTGAACAAAAGACTTATAGTGACGTGTGTACTAGTAGTGTATCGGAGAAACTAGTAATAACATCTGAAGACAACATATTTAGAGAGGAGAGAAAATCTTCTAAAACCAGTTGCTGTATTGATGATAATAAAAACGCTCTTACCGAACAATCTACAATACCTGTTGGCAATGACTATATGGTTCCTATTCAAGGGACAAATATGACACTCACGGTCAACTTAGGACCGGTGGAAATGAATACAATGAAGAAACAAGTAGACCAGTCAGTCGCCACAGAAAAGGCAGTTATCGTTGACGACGCCACATCTATAAACGAGGGATGCATGAAATCCCCACCATGTTCATGCTCATGCTCCGTTGACCACAACAGCAACAAAAGCTGCTCGAAACAGTCCCCCGAATCGAAGTCTTGTTTGACCAAAAAATATTCGCCAGAAAAACTTCCGAAATGTAACACGTATCCAAAAAACGATCCGGTGAAACAAAAACCTCCGTTTAAACGATCCAATACCTTGGCGATATGTTCATGCGTCCAAACTGATTGTATTAAGATAAAAGATGCCGAAACAAATAACAACCAGAAAATAGAAATTTGCGAAAACCCCCCAAAAACTATAGTTGCAACCTCTGAAAACGCAAGTCAAGTAGAAAAATGTTGTGAAAGTGGTACATTGAGAAGAGATGAAGAAGTAATTAACCCGACAAAAGGATACCATGTTTCCAAAAAAGAACAAATTGTTCAAACGGATAAAATTGATGTGGGCGTCCAAAAAGATGTAACTTTTGAGGAACCAAGAACGTGTAGAGATGAAGAGCCTAAAAAAGTAAAACTTGATACTTCGCCAACTACAACCAAGAGTGTTGGATGCGAGACTGAAACGAACAGTAAACTAGAAATAGGTTACTGCGTGGGTTGCCAAACAGATGTCATTGAAAAAGAGAAAATCCAACAAGATGTTCCCAAGACATATTCTTCGGATTGTGGCACGAAGGATACTCAAGAAAAAGGTCAAAAAGATAGATGCTGCAACAAAGACCCTCGTGCTAAAGACTGCGCTAAAGGCCCTATCATAGATATGATACAAGATATTACTCGACGCTATTCCAAAAAGGAAATAGTAAAAATTAGAAAGAAGAAATGTTTTACTGAGATTATGACTGTTCTCAACTACCTTCTTGAGACTGAAGATAGTACAGACCCAGAGCCAAAGCCCTGTTGCAGTACTAGTACGGATTCGAAATCCAGTTCCAATAAGCTCAAAAGGCATAAAATGTCCGAAGGCGACTGCTGTTCAGATAAACAAGTTGATAAAAGTGTCCAACAATCTTGTCGGAAATCTCGCAAAGATAGCAAAATGGGAACCGAGTCTTCGGATCTTCCTTGCTCCACTGATATGCCTACGACATCCTCGGATTCTGCCGCTTGTAAGGTCCTTAACAAAATAAAAAAGGAATGTGAGAAATATCATCAAAAGAAGTGCAAAGGTGGTAGAAAATGTGAAGTTTCCAGCAGCACTTCGGTCAACTGCGAAAGATGCAAGAAAGTACACCACTGTGCTTGCAAAACCCACAAGTGTAGGAGATCCAAGACATTTGAGAAATTGCAGAAGAAATGCATTGCCTACAACCTCATAGTTCAGACTTCAGAAAGTATGATGAGCGAAGAGACGGTTTGCGAGAAAAATTATCGACCTCTTCAGAATATTATCGTGAAAGTCCCAAAACGTAAGGACTGTGGAAAAAAAGAAGTTATATATAAAACAGAGCATGTACCGCCTAGTAGGAGTCCCTCGTTTTCTAAAAATCATCGGTCGAAAAGTTGTCCCAATGAGAGTGAGAGTACGGATGGGTATGGTAGGAGGACCCAACAAACCACTATTCGGGAGTATTTGGAGAAGAACCGGCCAGATTTCGTGGAGAAGACGTCGCAGAGACAGCATTGTTTGAAGTTTATCAGCGAAAGGAGGTAAGGAATGTTACAATATGTATAATTTTCTGGTTTCGAGTTAGGTGTTGTAGTTTTTTGTGATTGATGCACTTTTACATTAACTTAAGGATTTGCGCGTACTATACTTAACACTCAAGTCACCCAATTACGAAAACAAGGGAAGCGTCATTAAAATTCGCATCAGAATCGACGCCAGCATGATAACTATTTGTTCATTTATCAA
The DNA here is from genome assembly GCA_932294325.1 of Allophyes oxyacanthae. Lineage (NCBI taxonomy): Eukaryota > Metazoa > Arthropoda > Insecta > Lepidoptera > Noctuidae > Allophyes > Allophyes oxyacanthae. The sequence goes on from OW028628.1 coordinate 11,395,826, forward strand.
AAAACTGGGCCTTTACACTGCGTTGTGCTGAACAGACGGCGCAGGCGCAGGTTACCGGCGGGGGTAACATGCTTAATATTTTACCAGCTGACTGTGGCGTATGTTGCACTGTAACAGCCCTTAGCCGCCTCTTATGACAAGTGAATAGAACTCACCAGGTGTTCTCGCTTCAGAACTCAAGACCCATGCTCTCCGCGTTTGAAAATGGTCGTTGTACACCAACCTAGATGTACGGGCAATGTGGCGGCTTCGCCTGTCTATTGTCAAGGTATTAACTTGAATTGTCACTGTAAATTGGAACTTGATTGCCCTACAAATAAATGTAGATAAGCTGAATTTAATGTGCCGCAGATGTTATGTCCACAGTAAATGGAACTACGTTTTTGGTATCACGTTCTGTGACCGTACAAAAAAAAGCAATCAATTCCAATCAGTAGTTTAGCCACGGGAAGAAATTGAAAATTTCATAATTTTACACTTAATCACGATCTCTAGGCAAAGTTTGAAAAGTTTACAACGAATTCTAACCAAAATTACACGTGTAAAACAGATAAAGGTGACATACATTTCTACTTCGATGTCCCTTCACCTAGAAGAATGATTATTATTATTATCAGCCTATGCTGTCCCACTCCTGGGCAAAGGGCTCCCTCCATTTTTAAAACGCTTTTATTAGCTTCACTTGTAACTATATAAAAAAATCTTGGAAGTTAAATTTGACCCACTTCCCGGTTTCCGATTTAGCTGAAATTTTGCATACACGTTTAGTTTGGATGTCAAAAGCGTTTTCTTTAGTTTTTTTTAAAACCTATAATATTATTATCTCCGTTTCTCTCGTTTCCGCGTCTTTTCGATCCAGTCTTCAAGGAACGAAAAGGCGCGGGATTTCATTCATTCTTCAGTCTTCCAGACGAATGATAGCAGAGTGAAATTTATTACAAAAATAAAAACTTGATTTTCTGAGTACGGCTTCAAAGTCAAAGTCAAATATTTTTATTTCAACTGGGCCTTTGCAGGCACTTTCAAAACGTCGTGATTCTAGGCTCACGATTCCAAGTGGGTTGGTCCTGGAGAAGATACCGGCAAGAAACTCCATGGATACTCTTTTCATAAATCAAGCTTAGGTACTACACAACAAATGCGGCTAAATTTTGACCTCAATTTACACAATGTTAACGTAAAATCGTGGGCAATAGCTAGTACTAGCTGTATTACATAATAGTATACCTAGATATTTTTATAGGTGTACCCATGGGCTACAATTGCGATTCCGTCGAACCTTGTCTTCCGTGTGCTCCTTCTAATCCTTGCGAATCGAATCCTCGCAACCCATGTTTCGATCCTTGCAACCCTTGTAACATTCAAACGAGACTTGGTGAGTTCTATAAGCATTATTTATTTATTTAATCATTATAGAAAGAAGGAAAAATAATTAATTTGTGCAAAAATACGACTGCAGGTTAAGGGCCGACAACATAACAGATGGTTAAAATTACAATAAAACGACTGATTTTGCTCTAATTGTCTGTTATGTTGTCGGTGAATTAGAGCCTAAAATTAGCAATCATCCAAACCAAATATTGTACAAGCAATAAGTACAAATATTTTTATTGTTCGTCTAGGAGCCGATTTTTTAATGGTTAGATAGTCCTTGAATATGTAACTTTTGAGATAACAACACCAAAAAACTGTATCAGGCCATTGAGAAATCCGACCAAAAGCGATTCTGAAATTTCGTTTGTATCCAAAGTTGCATACCTACTCTAACTTTTTTCTGGGGGTCTAAAAAGGCCGCTTTAAATGAATCATAATATGATTCATATTACAAATATCAAAATGTCCATTTAATTGATGACTCTTAATATGATAGGCGTAAAGCTCATATTCAGCAATCATGTTTGGGCCGCTATCACTGTATCGCTAATTAGTTTCGCAGCGTCCAGGATTTAAGACATCTTCGTCCTTATTTAAATCCGCAATAGGTTCAAATCGGCGTGCCATACTTTTTGGTTTGAAAGAAAGTAAGAAAAATAATTTATACATATACTACTACTGTTACTGTTAGCCTGTATCATCCCACTGCTGGGCAAAGGCCTCCCCCTTGATTTCCATGCTGTTCTATCCTGTGCCAGTGATGACCAGTCCTTGCTGAATGTGTCCAGTTCGTCCCGCCATCTCTTTCGCGGTCTGCCGCGTCGCCGCTTTGCTGTGTCAGGGCTACACTGCGTGGTTATTTTGGCCCACAGTTCAGACGGCATACGGCAGACGTGGCCTGCCCATTCCCACTTTAGTTTAGCGGCTTTTTGAGCTACGTCAGTGATTTGCGTTTTGCATACATATAACAATTAATTTTTTTATGATACCCTTAACAAAGAAAACTTATAAAATAAAAATGAGTTAGTGTGCCAAAAGGCCGCAGCTCATCATAATGCCAGGAGGCAGTGATACTGGTTTCATGCAAGGATATAGGGAGTTCTCTAAATTTTATCATTGTGATTGTGTGTATCAAATTGCAGAGCAAACGAAGGTTCTACCCACCGCGACCTGTTGTCACTGCTCATGGAGCAGCAACCCGACCTAACGGAACTTAGCTCTGACGAGTTGCGGCACCTGGCGCGGCAGATCGGACTCGACTTGCGACGGAAAAAACGTAAGTATCTACCCCTTTAAAATAAACAATTTCAGCTCTTGATATTCAACGCTATCCCCCTTAAGAGGCCTATTTCATTTCGACCATGATTTTTGGGTTAAATGGCCAACTTTGGCATTCAAACTCAAACTCAAACTTTTTATTGCTTTCATGTGTGTTCTTATTCTGAGAGACTGAGGCTGACATTCAGAGACGACAGAAACGAGTCTAAGCGTGAACTTACGCTTCCATCTGTCAAACTTACGAACAAATTTTGACAGATGGAAGCGTAAGTTCACGCTTAGACTCGTTGCTGTCGTCTCTGAATGTCAGCCTGTAAGACTTCGACACTTTGGCTTATTGAGTGGTGGAGAATAGTTTATAGCGGCCTCGCTTTTCACTTTTTTAACACGCTTTTATTAGCTTCACCTGTAACCAACTAACTATGTAAGAAAATCTTGGAAGTCAAATTTGACCCACTTCCCGGTTTCCGATTGAGCTGAGATTTTGCACGTTCAGTTTGGATGACTAAAGCGCGTTCTATAGTTTTCTTTAAACTATAATATTTTCTTATTATTTTGTTCTCGATTAGTCATGAGCAGGTACTCAGGCCTCTGGTGCCCGCTTATTATTGAATTTTGGGACATGTTATAAGTATCTATATCTAGGGAATATTGCAGCCTCGATATCACTATTTCTGTGTGCCTAATCATTCCATTACGACATGAGTGATCCCCCATGGCTCTTGCCGATTCGACAAAAATGATCTGAATTTAATTTTTATTACAGCTTACTCAAAATTCATTAGTGAACGTGAAATGAAGAAGCACTCTTGGAAGATATACAAAACATTGCCAGAAGTGGTCGAGAAGAAAGAAGAAAAAAAGAAAGAAAATATCAGGAAGACTAATTTGATGATGGCTAATTTATTTAAAAAGGTAAGACTATGGTCTATGATCCATGATCTTACGATATGAATAAATTCGCAAGCAGATTGGGCTTACCTACGTGTCGCGTAGAATCACGTAGATACGTCCTTTAAAAAAAAACACGATTTGATTCGCAATTTTAATAACTAACTAAAATGATTGCTAACAAAATAGTAAAAAAAATTAAAAGACCGACTGAATTCTTACGCTGGTCCAGAATCATTGTATCGAATGTATGGTTTCATTTTTCGTTACGATGTCACTTACACCTCTATGTCACTTACACCACAACACGAGTCGACACTCGGGGAGGCGTATGTAATGTAACATATAGTAAGCGCAAATCTTTATGAGCCCGCTGAACTATCTCCCTCTCTCCCTCTAGCACCTATAATAGTACGCTTATTATAGGTGCTAGAAGGAGAGATAGAGAGATTTCAGAGCTCAGTTCAGGGCTCATAAAGATTTGCGAGTACTATACCTCATAATTTTTTTTTCTTTTGTAGAAATATAACAATGAAAACATGGAAAATTATTTATGTGGTTATAGTAGATTTTGTTTGTTGTATTTCTACAACACTTAAAAGGATCAACATGGCGAACACTGTTTTAAAAAAAATATATAGCATAATGGTTTATGTAGTGCGCATAATTTGAGAGTGATTCAGTCTCTGTTCCTAAATGCAATCGCAATATTGGGATGACACTTTAAAACAAAACGAAAATTCGACTCAGTATGGGGACATGCATAATTTACTAGCGCAAGCCATACAAAATCAAATTTTTATTTTGTTTTGGTGTGAATTTTAGTACTGCGGTTGCATTTGGAAACGGACACTGAATAACACTGCAAATTTTGCGCACTACATAAAAAAAATATCCAGTAAGTATATGAATTCTTTTATTTTCAGAACCTTCAGAAGCAGACGCTGCGTGGCTCAGTAAATCTCTCTAATTATAACAATATTATAAATATTTGACGCTTATCAGTATTATTGTACGTTAAAATTGACGAAATGAAGTGTATAATGTTCCTTAGTTATCAATTGTTGTGGATTGACGTTGAATCCCAGAATTTATGAGGGCTAGTGCCCCATTTTTAATTATTATTAATAAAAATTTCTATTTTACTGTATCATTTTCTTTTAAAAGTACTTTATTGATATTTTTTTAAACTTAAGGGTCTAGAAATATCCCTTTAATTTCAAACTAAATTGAATATGGTTCTAAAAGGAATGGGTAGTGCAACGAGTTGAGATCAACAACCTATCAATCAGCAATCCGGCGCTTTATGCTTTAGGGCTCAAATACGGAGAAGCGGAGAGTCGCGCGGCGCGCTACTCGGAGCTTTACGCGTATCTCCTTTCATGGAGAGCGAGCGAGAGAGCGACGAGACGGTTTGCGCGCCGCGGGACGCTCCGCCTCTCCATTGAGCCCTTCGGACTAGTAGATAAGGCCTGAATTCCTCCTACGATGTCGGTCGCGTAAGTCGGTCACGCGTACGAATACACAATGACGTGTTCTATACAGCATGGCAGTGCGACGCTGATGTCAGCGGCGCTAAGATTGCCTATGCGACATAGGTTGTCTTACGCGACTGACGGTACGTAACCGACAGCAGCGCATACAGTATATCAAACCAATTGTAATTGCTGAGAAATGTAGGTAATGGCAAGAGGTTCAGGTTTTAGTGAGTAGGAGTCTGACACTACTGAGACTGGCTCACAACTACCTACTCACAAGTGAGGCAGCCTGGGTGTCCACATGCGCAGATTCACTCCTGTGGGCACGGTGGGCATGCCCACAAACCCTAATCAACCAAAAATAAACAGGAAAGAAAAAAAAATTGTTTTCCGTTTGTTAAATTTACTTTAAAAACCACAGAATAGCAGTAGTAAGTACCTATTTGTTCATGTGACCTGTATGTCTGTAACTGTCTGTAACCCACTGATACAGTAGAAATCTTCGTGTGTGGCAAACTTTTTTTTAAAAAGAAAAAAGGACGAATAAAACAAAATCATTTCTATCAAACAGGATAACTATAATTGACAGTTTTTTTTTATACCATTATGGTGGCAAACCATAATACGGCCCGCCTGATGCAAACGCTGATGTAAGCGGTTGCTGCCTATGGACACTTGCAACACCAGGGGAATCAATTGCGTGTGACCGACGCTATAAAAATTTGTTCACTCCCTTTTTGAAGAACTCGATGCTATGACCATTTCTTTTAGCTTCCGCCTGTGCACTTTGGTGGAGGTAGTCAGGGGCAGTTCCTTCAAGAAGATAACACCGCCTCTCAGTTGCTTGGTGTCAGTCAGGTATTCTGAAAAATAGTTATATTTTAAAGTAATAGCAGCAGATGGACTAAGTTTAGAGAGATCAGACATTCAAGCAGTGGATTTCAATAGACTGAGTTGATTGCGACAGACCACTGCTAAAGCCAGGATATCCGTTGGGCTTACTGGTAGGTCCAGCAGAACTTTTAAGTCTACCAGTACCTAAGCCTAACAGGCAATCGTGGGCTTTTGACCAAATCCTGCTCAGTATGTTGAACGCCAGTTCGCGCAACAATGTATTCAATGGATCAGTTTGGCACACAAAGTTAATACTATTATATGCCAGTCCAGCTAATGAAATCATTAGCACCTAAAACCAGTTTGCATTACCCATCCTAGTCGTCGATCTCCTGCGCGATCTTAACGCCACGTCATTGTACGAATCACGTGACCGCGTCACCGCGAGATCGTTATGGCGCATCCACACATGCCGCCGGGTTCACTCAGATGACCGATCGGTGACGAAAAAATGGGGTAAAAAACTGCCTTTTGCTCACTTCAGATGTCGCTACTGTCGGTTGTTCCAGAAATTTGACAGATAGCTGTCAACTTTCATACTATTTTTATAAACAATCGAATTGTTATAAGAATAATTAATAAAATGACGCTTTGAGCAGCCGTTGGTTGCAAAAATCCGGGAGTCCATAATATTCCCTAAATAAGCCAAAAGAAGAAAACTATGGGAAAAGGCCCTTCGAAAGAAAAATTCGAAGACTAGTAATAAGTAGAGGTTAAGTGCTATCCATTTTAAACCTGAGGAATATTTGGGGAGAAATTCTTACACTAGTTTTATAAAACAAACATTCATCATCATTTCAATGCTCCCTTTTTATTTTAGGCACCGCTATCAACGTATTACAGTGTATATTTTTATTATTTTATAACTAAACTTCTATACTCGTACAGAAGTCTTCCTTTGGGCGGTACTTGACACCTGAAACAACATGTATGTCGAATTTAATCCAAAATATAGCCAATCCACAAGGAAATATGAAAAAATCATAATTAAATAGCATTCTTACCTTTCTGCAAACTGTTGAATGTGGCGTTAAGACAGCGTTGGGAGATTTGTGCTGGCATTTACATCCCTGAACTTATGCAGTGCCGGAATGTTGACAGTCTCATCTTCAAGCACGTCTTCAACACCAATGAGATTATTTCAATCGTAGGCCTCTTACCACCAACGAAAAAATAGGGCTTTACAAAAAGAACACAATATAACCTCCAAACTTGTTTATATAATTATATCTATTTACCGTGCAATTTATGCTGCTTTTTTAGCAATGCCAGAGGCATTCCTCTTTATTAGCTCGTCTTTTAATTGTATTACACTCCACGTAGAATACATTTTACTAGTATAATATGGTTCTAAGTAGGACACCAAACAACAACAAAAAACAATATGGCGGTTCTCAGGAACAACCGATAGTGGCGCCATCTGCGATGAGCTTTCAGTTTTTAACCTCATTATATATACACGAGTCTGTCAGTCATCTGAGTGAACCCGGCGGCATAAGCCGGCGGCATGTGTGGATGCGCCATTAGGTAAGTATTCTCGTCCACTTATAAAGTCAATGACAATGGCATCAAAAACCAGCCAGCAGTACCTTTAACCAAGTCCTCGATCTCCTGCGCAGTGATCTCAACGCCTGGTTTTGGCACGACGCATGCGACGGGCAGCTCCCCGCATTCTGGGTCGGGCAATCCCGTCACCGCGACGTCTAACACGCCTGGGTGCTGACGGATCACTGTTTCTACTTCTACTGGTGATATCTAAAAACAAAACGAAATACAGATACTGTCATACCATCCCATTGATGATTTCTGAACTTTTCGGACAAGGCCAAGTGTCGATCAGTGCCGAATTGATAAATTTGCCGCCAGTAGGCTATTCAAATTTTGCCACCCCTACCACTTACCTAATTCGATATTCGATCACAATCATTAATTATAATTTTTGTCAATGAAATTGTAACTTTATGGCTTGTGCACTATCGTCCTAATGACATCACCTTTTCCCTTGATTAAGTAAGATTGTGAATTAGGGGCTCGATGTGTCAGTTCCTAGATTATTCTTAGAACCCAGCGATTTAGTGATTGCACAAGGATTAGATTTTAAGTATATTTCTGAGCTAATGGTATGCCTGAATGGCCCTAAATTTGCAGCCCCTAAAATCAGCCGCCCTAGGCTCCCCTACTCAGCCAGCAGCCTGCTGGTAAATCCACCGGTGTCAGACAATTATCACCCCATTGATGATATCCGGACCTTTCAGACTAAGGCCAAGTGTCGACTATTCGTTATATATTAATTATCTAATTCTAACCCGCATCAGGCCAGCAGGGTGGACTAAGGCTAGGCGTGCAATGCGTGCATGAAGGCTAATGTCATCGGTCGGCATCGGGGGTAGTGATCGGTCGGTTATGGATCGCTCGCGCATGGAACGTGTGTCGTCGGATTTGATTAACGTCCATGCGCGCTCATACATAACTTCTATTTATTTATACCAAGGTAATGTCTATGTTTCAGGTGGCCGATAGTTTGGTCGGCCGATGACTTTAGTTTGCATGCAAACCTAGCCTTATTAGACCCTTCTCATTGGGTCATGGGCTGAATAGTTTTATTTATAATGCATTGAATGTAGGTATCTAATGCATGTAATGTAACATTAAACTTTTTGACTGACCTGTTGGTCTAGTGGTTAGTGACCCTGACTGCTATGCCGGAGGTCGTGGGTTCGATTCCCACCCAGGACAAATGTTTGTGTGATGAGCATGATCATTTGTTCTGTGTCTGGGTGTAATTTATCTATAATATGTATGTATCTAGAAATATATAAGTATGTTTATCAGTTGTCTAGTACCCATAACACAAGCTCTGCTTAGCTTGGGACTAGATGGCGTTGTGTGATAGTTGTGGAATATTATTATTATTATATTATATTATTATTATTATTAAATGTGTTATACTGTAATGACTGCGGTGGGGACTTATTTTGTTTGATAAATAATACCAAATGGATACTACGGAACCCTATTTAGGTGATGTGTTTTTTATTTTAAGTTCAGTACCTAAGTAGAATGTTTTTAGTGTCATGCTTTTAAGTTTGATTTTTGTGATTTAATTAATTAATTATAAATATTTAAGTTGAATGTTTCAAATTTTTTTAAACAGTTTTTTATGTCTTCGACGTGCGGGCTCCGTACTTCACGGGACTTTGTATCGATTTGATTAAAACGGACACCAATGAACAACACTAGTCGTACATAATGCACGGACGTATCAAGCAAGGTTTTCAGTGCATTACATGTAATGCATGGACAGTTAAAGTGTTAATATATCTACGCTAGCCAATATTGGTCATCATTACCTCCTGAAATAAAGATGACTATATTGCAAGTGTAATAGAAATTCTGAAATTTGAAAACAATCTCACCAACCTGATGATTTCTATACTTCAACATTAGTTTTATTTTTTCAACAAAGTAAAAGTTCCAATTCTCGTCTCTGTACATCACGTCGCCTGTCTTAAACCACCCGTCCTGTGAGAACACGTCAGCCGTTTCTTGTGGTTTATTGTAGTAGCCCTGAAATATAGATGAATAGGTACGATTTTTATTAGCATTAGGTAGACCCACCTGGTCAGGAATGTCGGGATGTTCCAGCGTAGTACGGCGTTACCTGCAGCGGCACTAGTAGCCATAGCTACGTAGCAAATTATGAAAAGAATTCAGTTAGAACGAACCTTGAAATCACCAGGCAATTTCAACCACAGCTCTCCGCTTTTGTTCGGCTCTTTTATTTCCTCACCGCTTTCTGTATTCATCAGCTAAAACATACATAGGTAAATTACGTAGAATAATGCGCATATAACTCTTGACTGCTACTGAAAATTTCAATTCATTTATTGTTTGTCGCAGGTAAAATACAGATAACTACCTATTATTCTTGTCATACAGGTATTTAGCTTCACCGTAACATACCCTAGAGGTTGTACAATTGATATAAATATCTACCTATTCTAGAAGTAATGCAGCATAGATATTTTGTAAGAACATCTTGCATTTTGATTCGAATCTCTCTTAATTAATGTCGGTTGATATTTGTCGAACTGTCACTTTTATCTTATTAAAAACGAGATTGCTAAAAGAAACTTACTAGTAGAAGTAAGAAACCCACTACATCTGATCGCGTGATTATGAACTCAACGCAGAGAGGTCGCGGGATGAACAATACGTAGTACCTATCTCTAATTAGTCTGCGGATGAACAGCTTATGAATGTAAGGTATTTACGTATAATGAATGCATGTAGTATTATATCTACGCACCTTATATTGTATATGGGCAAGCCGTTGCCCACAAGATCCTAGCGGGGAGCCCGGGCTATGGAAGCCCATGCAACCTATCTCGCTCATACCGTACACATCGGTAACCTCAGTATCTGGTGCCAAAACCTGGAATCCATAAAAACATACTTCATTGCATTTTTCGTAATAACTTCACTGGTGTCACAGGTGCTACGAACCAGGTAGAATAGAATAGAACTTTATTTCATGTAAACCAGATACAGACACTATTTACTTATAAAATGGTTCCAAATAGTAGGTCCTATGAGGTTAAGCAGGATAATAATAAATACGAGTATTAGGTAGGTATTTCGGTACGTCCTATTATTCTGGTTAAGCTCTTGTTCAACCGACCAAGAAATGAAAGAATCCAGCATAATCTACCTACTTTACTTTTACATTTTTCTTGTAATTTATAACTATTATTTGAATAACTAACTATAATTTACCTAAGTAATTCTTTGATACCAATGTCATTCATTAATTTTTACCCGACTACGGAGAGGTTTATATGTTTGACTGGTATGTATGTATGTATGTTGGTGATGTAGGTAATTCAAATTTTTCTATGATGTGATTTTTTTTTGTTACAATAATTGTTAAATTTTAGATTTATTTGAAAAAAGTATTCATGGAGTTTCTTGCCGGTCTCTTTTCCATAGGACCAGACCAAACCACTTTGGAACCATGCACCTAGAGCCATGTGTTCAAAGACATACCTTCAATTCCTTAACAAGATTTGGTTGCACAGCACTTCCTCCGAGGTATATGACTTCAAAGCTTGAGAAATTACATTTTTGTTTATCAGATGCTTTGACTAACGTGGTCATCATTGTAGGACTTATTATCACGAATGTTGGCTGCAAAATAAAGTACATAATCTAGGTATACTAATATTATAAAGAGGTATTTTATTTGTTAGTATGTAGAAGGCAATCTTTGGAACTATTGAACCGATTCTAAAAATTCTTACACTAACATAAAGCTACACTATCAATGAGTGTTAAAGGTAATAAATTAATTTTGATCAAAACAAAACGCTCTTTTGAAACGACGCGTTCAACAGCGGTTCCTTATGGGCTTGCATTATAATTATAAAATGCAAGCAAAGTATTTTTGTATAACTGTGAGGTAGCAAAGAAGCATACGGCCCGCCTGATGGTAAGGGTGATTCTCCAAAACATCAAATAAGTACGTCATTAAAGTCACCTCAAAGTTAACAATGCAGAAGTTTATAATATTTTTATGACAAATCGAACTATATACGTTACTGCCATGACATAAGAATAATCACAATTCAAACATAAATGTGATAATTACAACCAAAGGAAGGAAAGATGGCATGATTTATGACGATGAATGATAAAGGTTTTTGGAGAATCACCCATGATTTACCTTAAACCATGGACGCTGGCAACACCAGCAGCCCTAGCACGGCAACAAGGAGAGAAAATCGGGGACAAAACCATCTCTATACCGTTTTCTCTCTCGATTTTCCGTTTTGTCTTGACAAAGAGTGTAAGAAACGGGTTTGTCCACCTACCGTGCTTGCTCTGCTAGGGCATCACTCACGCGTTGCAGACCCTACTACTAGCGTCGTGCTGTAACAGTATTTCGTAGTTAGTGTTCAGACTTTCATGAAGGCTCACCTCATATTTATTAATCAATTCAATCGCATGTTCAGGCGTGAGCGTCAGTGATGTTTGTATCCTGGTGTACCTGAGGTACGGCGATATGAAGTAGTTGACGAGGGCCGAGAGCCATTGCAGAGGAGCTACCAGGAGCGACGCTCGTGTTGGTGTCGGAAACTTTGTAGAGAATGAACTGAAAAGTAGGGATTATCCTTTCAGATTTAATTACGAATGTTTTTAACGTGACGATACGTCAAAAACATTCCTGGTAGGCCCTTAGCACGGTTGGCGCAGGGGCTTTGTGTGTTACATGTCGCGGGTTCGATGCTTCCTGCTCAACAAATATTTTTATCGCCTATAGTTCTGGGTTTGAACCTGATATCTATAGAGCGTAATACTTAGACTTTGCTTTGGCATTATGTACTTTCCTTATAGACTTTAGACTTTGTTCATTGACTTTGTCGGTCTTAGTGTATCTATGCTCAGCAAAATTTCAACGTGTTACGACTATAAATTCCAAATCAAAGTATAAGTTTAGCAAAGTCTAAGTACGCTTTATAGAACTCAGCCTGAGTATGCATGTGAGATGTGTAATCATACTCACGATACAGTAGAAATCGGGTTTCGGCCTGCCAGGCAATATCACCTCGCCGAGGAACACCATACCTCGTTCATCCATATTGTTATTCAGTAGTTGAAATTTTAATAAAAGTTTGAATACCATATGTAGGGTCCAACGATAGCACAATTCTTATGCGTAAGAGCAGCAGCTTTAGGCAGTCCTGTGGTGCCGCTGGTCGATACCAGAAAACTAAGCGTCTCCGCAGGATCGAAGTCTGCTGGCCTGTAAAAACGAAGACATAAGTTCAATCCGTCAACGGTGTAAAAATGTGACACTTCCATCTAAAACATCTGAGTAGGAGATCTAAACGGTTTATGTATGAATGATCGCGATATTAGCGGTGAGGCGTATTTATTCACCGATGATATTATGCATTTAGAATAGAATAGTTAGATCTTTATGTCGTGTAAACCAAATACAGGTACTTATGAAATGTCGAGATTCTAGGTGCGCCATTCCAAATAGTAGGTCGGAATATGGAGAAGAACGGTCAAGAAACTCCATGGAAATTTTGTTTTGTATGGAAAAAAGATGATTTGTATTGCCCAATTTAAAAAAAAATGGATACGTAATGTGATCGGTGTTGACTAACATATACTTTGTAAAATCTTACTAACAATTAATATTGTAATTTAATTAATAGCTGATTTAATTTTGTATTTATTGAAGTTTATGCTCCTACTTCATATTTCTCATGTATTTTATGTGTGCATTAATTGTTAAATAAATAAATAAGTTTTGTAATTACATGGATTTAAATCTGAAATAAACTAATTAATATTATTTAGGTATTCTTACTTAAAGTCTTGAACCTCGATGTGTTCGCCATATTTCTCCAACATATCGGAAAAGCTGAAGGTATCTGCACTTTTATCAAAACTGATGATGGTAGCGTCCAGTCCTAAGAGGCCTACGGCTTTTTGGACATCTTGCACCTTTTCACTCTGGCAGAATATTATTTTGGGCTTGTCAATGTTGAAAGTAGCTTTCAGTTCATCTGAAAGGAAATACACTAAATTGTATACAAGTCAGAAACTATTTTTAAGTTGTCCATAATAAAAAAAAAAAAGCCTCTTTCTTCCTTAATTTAAAAAAATACATAAAAAAAAAAAAAAATACGCAATAGTTTTGTTGCCATTGTTTTCTGTTTTGTGCTGTTGTAAGCCAGTTTTGGCCAGCTGTTTTATTTATTTCGTCTGCCCATCTTTCTTGGGGCCGACCTTGCCTTCTTTTTCCGTTTGATCCTGTCTACTTAGTTGTTATCTTAGCTCATTTTTCATCCTTTGAGCGTGCTACGTGGCCTGCCCATTTCCGTTTCAGTTTTTGGGAGTGCTTTAATGCATCTATTACCCTTGTTTTCTTTATAATGGCGGTATTTTTGCATTTATTTTTTAGTTTGATGTTCAGTATGCTTCTTTCCAGTGCACGTTGCAAGTTGTTCATAACCCCATTAATGTACAATTACTAAGTTCCAATGTATTGTCTCTGATTGTTGGCGTTTTCATCCCCCGACGAAAGAGAGGGGTATTTATAAGTTTGTATTGTGTATCTGTGTATGTGTGTGACTATCTGTGGTACCGATTTCAGTGCGGATTTTTTTAATTGAAAGATAGTTTAGTTTTTGTTGTGGTTGGGGATGCTGCTCATACCCCGATATCCACAGGCAGAGAGGGGGTGACTATTCTTTACTGATACAGATATCTACAGTACCTACCTATAGGGAAGCAATGCTCAGCAGATAACATGTTCCATTCTGTACTTCTACCATGAGTTTTCCGTGCCGTCTAACGTTCACGTTCACCATGCAATATTTGTATGGGAATTTTTTCAGCGCCTCTGGCGGTATAAATAGTGGACATGTGAACGTGAACGTTAGACAGCATGGAAAACTCATGGTAGAGGTACTGTTCTTTTTAATTGAACGTTGCTACTTACGAACGCCTAAAGTTCTATCAATAGGAGCGATTATGATCCCAAGGAACAGAGCCGCATAAAACGGTATGGCCTGGTCCAAATGGTTAGGAGCCATTAGGATCATGACGTCACCAGTCTTCAGCCCCATGTTCCTGAAGCTTGCAGCACATTGTATGCTTCTCTTCAGCACAGATCCATTAGTCTCGGATTCTCCGGTACCACCATCGATCTAAAATAGGTATGCTAATAAAAATATCTGATAGGTATTCCATGCATTTAGTCGGGTAGGGGCTAATTTTTCAATCACCACTTAATGATTTATCCAACGAACTAGCTTCCGCCAGCGGCTTCGCCCGTGTGATATCTTTATAAATTATAGCCTATGTTACTCATAGATAATGTAGCATTCTGCTGTTGAAAGAATTTTTTAAATCGGTCCAGTAGTTTTTGAGTAAATCCATTGCAAACAAACAAACATACAAAAAATCAAATCTTTTTTAAAACGCTTTTATAGCTTCAACTATGTTAAAAAATCTTGGAAGTTTTTGACCCACTTCACGGTTTCCGATTGAGCTGAAATTTTGCATACCTACACGTTTAGTTTGGATGACAAAAGCGTTTTCTTTAGTTTTTTTTTAAACTATAATTTTATTCTTTATAATACTAATTTAGAAGTTTAGATTAGATAAATTCATAAACTTATTATTACTAGTAATAATAAGTTTATGGATAAATTGGACACTTGACAGATTTTGTGTAGGAAAGCTGTCAAAAATTCAAATTTATTCCCTCGGATAAAGTAATCTGGCGAATGAAAAATCAGCCCTAATACTTATTGAATTATCTGTACGGAATAGCAGGTTTTTTATTGTGATTTCAGCCGTTCAATTTCTACACTGCTGTAAGGGTTTGTAGTAAGCCGCCTACGCACGTTTGTGAGCTTGATTTTGGGGGCCGTTCCTGCTAAATCAATGTAAACGAAAATAATATTTACACTTACAGTTACTTTACCTGCATCACGAAGTCCGGATCATCTTTCAAACCCTGCAAGATTATTTTGCCAAGATGGTACTTATCACTAGCAATACCACTTTCAGCAACTATTCGAGAAGTAAACTCACTCATGTATTTATCAAGAAATTCATTTTTATAAATAAAATCTGCCATTTTAGCGGTAAATTCAAAAATATAATTAATAATGTGCGTATACTTCTTCTAGATATGATCACATAGTAAGTATTAGCGTAGTAGATACAATTTATTATCTTTTTTGAGTAAGTAACAGGAAAGATAAAATTTACAAAATCATTCAAGATAGACGGAAGATTGTGTAAAAAAAACACTGATAGTGGCGTTACTATGTACAGCACATAATCACGATATAGGTAGAATATAATACTAGATAATATGTTGATCACATTGTCTAGACAACCATCACACCTTAAAGTCGTAAATTTTGATTAACCTCTTCAGGTTACGATACGTAAACGTGATACGTAAACATCCGTGCTCGACCTTCGTCGTAGCACGGATGTTTTTACGTATCGTAACGTTCGTTAACGTAAGCAACTTTTGAATAAATAAAAAAAAAGTAAAAACCGACTTCAAAAAACTAAAAAGTACTAACTATAAAATAATTTTCTTAAAAAACTTAACAGCTTCTGAAGTCGGGGCCACTGCCAAGCTAGGAGTAGGTACATTGAAGAATTATAGGCCCCGACTTCAGAAGCTGTTAAGTTTTTTAAGAAAATTCACACACACTTCGAAACAGAACATTTCGAAAGTATACTCTTTCAAACAAAAAAAGAATCATCGAAATCGGTTGGCGTGATATTGAGTTATTCGACCATTTGTCGCGCACATTAAAATCTGCGGCTCTCTGTATAAGAAAACTCCGCTAACTTAACAACTGGTGTAGTTAGGAATAGAATTGCAATGAAAGCAGAAAAGTCAGTATCCTGAGGTAAATTTATTTTTTTAATATTTTTATTTTATTTTATTCCCTGTGCATAGTGAGCGCCATTTCTTTAAGTTTTCTTCTGTCAACCTTGGATGTGCTGGTAGTTGGGAATTCTTTCATGAAAATCACACCCCCTCTTAGTTGCTTGGAGTCTGTCAGCCGTTCTGTAAATAAATTAACAGCTTCTGTGTTCAATTGTATGTAATTTTTCTTCTCATTGCTTATTGTTATACAGGGTTACTGGTAGAACGAGGGAATAATTGAAGAAATAGTTCATAATTATGAGTACAATATCCTCTTACATTGATTCCCTCGTTCTACCAGTCAACCTTGTATGCCTTGTATGGGTAGATTTTTGAGTTGCCATAAAATAATTAAAAGACCTACTGTATCACCAAAACTCACACTAATGCAAATATTTTGACTTTGACTTTGACTTTGAATACTAACCTTTAACGAGATTCTTGATCTCCTGCGCCGTAGGGCTGCATCCAGGTCTTGGCACAACACACGCCACCACAAGGTCCCCGCACTCCTTGTCCGGTATGCCTGTCACGGCCGCATCCAGCACACCGGGGTGCTTCGTTATTACTGCTTCTATTTCTACTGGAGCCACCTGCAATTGAGATTATGTAAAGAATGCTTTTCCATTAAACTGATCAGGTAGTCTATCAGTGGCCGGAGAGCGTGAGGTTACGTTTACGCTTTTCATGTATATACAGGGTGGAGCAGATGTTATCACATCAAATGAAACCTCAAATGGACCTCTTTACAGTCTCCCTCCCCGAGAAGTGCCCTAACAGGCGTAGCACCGGGATGAGCTTCGGTGCGATCTTCTAAGAGTACTCGAAGCCCACCTGTAGGTGCCGGAATGGACCACCGTGGTGAGTTTAGCAGGTAGTAGTCCGGCACACCCCTCCACCCCCCCAGGCAGAGAACAGCCCTATGATGGATTCTCACCAAGGTAATAAAAAAACAAACCCAACGCATGAGCCCGGTTCCACGGCAGCGGCCGGCGAGTGCCAGAAACGATTCCCTGAATACTTTCCACCACCATTAGGCGACGGGGTAAACTATAGATAGTTGATCAGTGCTATCTTCCTCGTTAACGCCGACGCCCAAGCTATTGGAGAAGGTGAAACTATTTTACCTATCTGCCCCGTTGACGGGTCAAGGGCACCAGAGAGAATGGGAGCAGGTCTATAAAACTCACCTGGTGGTTTCTGTACTTCAACAGCAACTTGAGTCTTTCAACAAAGTAGAAGTTCCAGTACTGGTCCCTGTAGAAGATATCACCAGTTTTCAGCCAGCCGTCCTCTGTCAGCGTCTCTGACGTCACCTCAGGGTTATTGTAGTAGCCCTGTCGAGAATTTTACTTTTTAGTATAGCCGTATCCGATCTTTGCCAATATTATAACTGTTTCTTTATCATATCGGGTCCTAGGGTCCGCGTGCGCCAGATGAACTTAGGTGTCGGCACTTCAGGATGCACTTTCCTTAAACTACTCATCAACAAGGGTTTTCTCATAGTCTGCTATGTCCACATATCTACGACGAATAATTTTAAGGAAGAAAACCAGAATCAGTACGCTTTCAGGTGTTCGTAATAAGATGTTATCATGCTGGTGGGGGTTATTCAAAGAAAATCTAGAAAATGTGAAAGTTCGTACTTTAAATACTGACGGGCCTCTTATCCACAATTCTCCTGGCACATTAGCTTCTGTAATGTCTTCTCTGGTTTCGATATTCACCAACTGAAACAGGATTTTAAAATTACAGTCGAAAGATGTACTGGTGTCCCTTTTGTATGTATATTTTAATGAATTACCCCGTTATTCATAAAAACTTGTAGTATTTAAACATAAATTATACCTGTCACTGTCATTTGTATGCTAATAAGTAGAGATGGCAATAGACTTAGGAGCTAGTTTAGTTAAATAACGTTTATTCATCGTTTATGAATAAGGGGATGAGATTCTTAAACCTGTTTTTTTGAGTAAAAACTGTAAGACGATTAATAATTATTTCGCGCTTCTCGCTCTCGAAGCGGTCTCCCTCAGTTCTCCCACTCCTTCATCCCAACACACATTGCTTACAGGAGGACCTTCGAGCATATTATGTACTTACTCTATACTCCAAGCTCCCTAGCGGTCTGCCGCATGATCCTGGTGGCGGGAAGTCATTATGGAGAGCAGATCCACTTACTTCACTCATACCGTATACAGTGTACACTGCTTGCGATTTCGTCAGCTTCTGTGAATCAAACCAACGGTAATTTGCCATGAATCGCACCAGGAAGGACAAAACCTTTGAATCATCAGATGCTTATGGTGTCCTCTACTATCTGAAATAAAAAATCTTTATTCAAGTGGAGAACTAAGCCTACAAAAGACATCGCCGAGATTCAAAGTCAAAGTCAAAGTCAAAGATTTTTATTTCAACTGGGCCTTTGCAGGCACTTTCAAAACGTCGTGATTCTAGGTTTCTTTGTCATGTTTTCTCAAAGGTCATCGATTTTCCGAGTTGCCAGTAGCTTTAAGAAAGTTCAAACTGTCAGCATAATTCCTATCGATCGCCATCGGAAATATATCAGCGGGTCTAAAAAGTTTGGGAACTACTGATCTAGAGAGATGAAAGAAGACCATACGTCGTCCACTCAAGACCATATACTTGCTTTCAATTGATCGATGAGCTCTTGTGTCACAGCGCTGCCCCCTAGCAGGATACACTCGAAGCAGGAGAAATCACACTTATCACTGATCGTCGTCAGGGTCGTCATCAGGTTAGGGCTCGAAGCTGTGTAGGTGGGCTGTAACATGTTTAAATATTAAAAATAGCTTTCACCCTCGACCTAGTTAGCAAGGATTTTCATAATTTGACGCACATATCATATACATACCTTATATTTATTAATAAGCTGGGCAAAATGTTCTACATTGATTGGTGCGGATGTCTGAAGTCGTGTGAACTTCAGGATCGGGGCGAAGAGAAAGTGGAAGCCAGCAGACAGCCACTGCAGGTGCGACATCACTAATACCAGCTTTGTTGGAGTCGGAAACTTGGAGAAGTTCAACCTGGAAATGACAGGGAAATATTTTTACTTTTAGGAAGACAAGAGCGTTTTCTTTTTGTTCAGACCCAACCAATTCCTTCGAGTGAAGTGAAGTTGATCGCTGTCTAGGAGAGACAAAAAATTACCATACATAACAGCATCACATCTGTATTCCCCGAAGAGTTTCGATGGAGTATCTTGCCTGTTCCGGTTTCAGGTGTCCGGTTGAGTTCCCTTCATTATGGTTGAGCTTAGCGATGCTGACTCATGCGTCATGCTCGTGGACGGGTGCCGCTGGTTAGCTTATAATTGCCATGGCAATCTTATTCAGAGGCAAGCCGTTATTATCCCATTCTTATTTTTTATACACAATAAATTACATTATTCTCGCAGCTCTTACCACAACATTGTACTGATCAAGATTGTATAATCTATTATTTTTAAAAGAGTTTCCATGGAGTTTCTTGCCGGTTCTTCTTCATAGGACCTATTATTTGGAACCGCGCACCTACAGTCTCGCCATTTCATAAGTGCCTCTATCTTAACTACATACATGAAGTAAAGATCTATTCTAAGTCAAAAATATCAGATGAAATTATTTACCAAATATAAGGTACTGAAACAGCTAAGTTCTTGTGGGTAAGGAGGGCCACTTTTGGTACCCCTGTGGTTCCACTGGTTGAAGTTAGGTAGGCTCCGGCGCTCTCCGGGTCGAAGTCTGCCGGTCTGCAAATGTGCAAAGATTATAATTATATTGAATAGTTCGTTGGAAATCAGAGTTGATTGGTATTTTATACCTTGTTTCATACCAGGGACTCTACATGGAGAAATAATTTAATTTCTGTACGTTTCGTTTTTTTAATCCCCTACAAAGAAAGGGGTAAGTATTATAAGTTTGTAGTGTGTATTATGTGTATCTGTCTGTGGCATCGTAGCTCCAAAACAGATGACCCGATTTCAATGCAATTTCTTTTTATTGAATGCTAATTTAATCGGTTATGATCTTAGCTGTGTTTCATGAAAATCTGTTCAGCCGTTCAAAAGTTACAGCTCTTTTTCTAGTTAGAGTCGGGGGGTTTTGGCGGTTAGGTTAGGTGATAGCTACCAAAGTCGTTTTATCAATAAATGTAACCAAGAAAGGTTGTAGCTGCCTTTTAAGATAGAAGAAGAGCTATTTTCTTCTACCCTGTAGAAGAAAGTAGCTAGCTAATTCATTGAGGTCCAAAAAGAAGTAACTTACTGAAAATTTTGAACCTCCGCTTCATCTTTGTTCTCAAGGAGTTTCGCCAGGGTTCTATAGGTACCACTCTCATCGAAGGTTACTATTGTGGCTGCTATCTTGGAGAAGTACAATGCCGTCTCAATATCTAGTGTCTTTTCGCTTTGACAGAATATTATCTTTGGTCTGGTTAGTTGGTACACGTCTTTTAGTTCATCTGAAATGTGGTTAATTTTGGTGACCTTATCAACTTTATAAGTAAAACATATCTAAGATACCATATTCCGAGCAATCACCAAAACTCTTTCGGAGCATCTACTCTTACCATGAAACTTATGTAAATCATAAGAAAAATTCAGCCTTTGGGAAAATCTACTCAACCAGACTACTGGTTTAGTAAACAATTATCTTCGACTACCTACTAGGTTCTTGGCACAATGTCTTTCTAGTTAAACTTTCATAGTCTATCGACTGACAGCAAGATAAAAAGAATAAAACATCACGTAAGGCATCTTTTACCGTTCCAAAAAGAAGGACCTGACAAAAAGGTGTTGTTTAAAAACACTTACGTATACTCAAAGTAGCATCGACAGCTGCCACCAGAACCCCAAGATATAGAGCCGCATTATGAGGTACACACAAATCTAAGTGGTTGGGTCCCATCAGCACCATGACGTCACCTTTCTTTAGGCCAATGTTCCGGAAGGCGATAGCGCAGCGGATACTTCTATCCAATGCTGATCCGTTCGATTCTGATTGGTCTGTTGCTGCGTCAATCTGTTACAATTGGAGATAATTGATAACCCGAGATGAGTTGCCGGGTAAATGGAAGGTTCATCAAGCGTTGGATTCGCGAGCACCTAGCACTTAATCCAGTTTAGGCGCCATCTGGTGGCCAACCTCTAATGAAGTTTGGCCACTTGTTTCACGAAGTGAAGAGGATTATTTAAAGAAAACAGGTGGAATGGATGCAGAAGGTGACCAGGTTTGTTCTGAGTTTGGCTGACATTATATTTTCCATAAGTAACATTCACCATCATATTGTTTTTGAAGTCTATGTGGTTTAGGTTGCAGTCTTAACAGCTGATATAGCAGAATAACTAAGAAAGCGATTGCACTATACCAGAACCTACCTTTCTAGTCCTAATCCCTTTAAGGGGTTATTTTACTTATCATTATGAACAACTTTTACTACGGGACCAACCCTGAGTACCTACGCGAAAAAGAAACTGCTGTTCCAAACAAATAATTAAAAATGACTCGACTAAATGTCGTGAATAGCTGAAATTTTTCGCGATTTCAAGTTTTTACATAGTAAGTTATTCATGACTAGAGAGTTAGGACCTTGTATATCCAATAGCGACTGTTTCTGATTAAGGGTCTTCACCCAAGGACTCGTTACTTCCAACTGTCACTGGTCATTCAACAGACAAGATCGGTGTTGTGGCAGAGTCAAGAAGTGGTGACCCCACTTTATCTCCGGATAATGAAAGGTCTACCTGCATTATAAAATCTGGGTCATCTTTCAGGCCCTGCAGTATCAGCTTGCCCAGGTGATGCCGATCTGTGGGGATCCCTGTTTTGGCCACTACTCGGGAGCCTATCTCGTTCATAAACCAATGCACCGAATCGAAAGCAATTTTGTGCATATTGGCTAATAGTTCCTCAGTTCTGAAACAATTGTTAACATTGGGAAAGTAGAGAAATGATGAAAATAGTGACACACAGTAGTAAAAATAGGCGTCGATAACTATTGTAGTTAATTATTTAAATATCTGTGATTAGTACCATTATCTACACCAATGACGATGATTTTCATCGCCATCCTTAGTATGACGTAAGACAAGTAAATAAATAAATAATAAACAAGTAAATGAATATAACACTTACTCAAACAAATCTCGCTATTGAGTACTTCTGGCGCTGCTAGCCACTTCAGTGATAGCGGGAGTTAACAGCTAGATACTTAAAATGCATTTAAATATTTGACGGTTAGGACCCTACTTTTCAATAGTTGGATTTATCCGGTTATTGAAAAATAACCCTCCTGGGGGTCTACCGCGTAGACTCTGGCAATAAATTTCAAATACGATCGTGAAAGACAAAACTTAGAGCTACCTTGTAAAAAAATAACCGATCATGAAGATGGGAGTCCCAACTTTATGATCGGTAATTTTTAAACAGGTAGATCGAAGTTCATGTTCTCACAATCGTATTGAAGTATATCACTAGAGTCGATGTTCATTAACAATTTGTTAGGCGGTGGACGGGTTTGTACAAGGTTTACCTTACAAGGTAAGTCATTGCTCTGATAAGACTATACAAAAACTGATCCAACTTCAAATCAAACGCAAAATATCTGGCCAAACCGGTCTTAAAGATTTGAACAAGCATGTATAATTTAAAAAAAAAATGTTACGTACCTAGTTGAGGGTGCCAAATTTTAATAGAACAGATAGAAGGGTAACACAGAAGAAGTACCTAAAGCTACGAAAAATTGCTTTTCTTCGTTACTAAGCTACTTTGTAACATTATTATCAAAACTAAATTACTGTTCACATCAAACAAGTGAATGAAGTGCTTATGTAGTTATGATTAACAATGATAATTTTTTACAACGCAGATATAAAACTTGGCTTGTTATCGTGTTACGTCATATAGACAAATAATTGGAGTACCATTTAGAGGTCAAACTGAATTGAGGTAGAACTGCACCACTGCAGCGGAGCGTCACTTCGCGGCCAAATATTGTTTATAATTAGACTAAGGTTCTTGAATTAGACTAAGGTTCTTGAATTAGACTTGGGAAGCTCGTAATAAAAACAAGCTAGCTCTTTTCCATTGATGTCGCTCTCGTTCACTCATTCACTAGCTACATAAGCTCACTAGTTCAGTAGCACTCGGTGGTCGACACGTCTCACCAAGCACCGAACGGCCCATTCGGATGCTTTCGAAATACTTCAGATAATCGGACCGATTCAAAACTTCCAAAGAGCTATTGACTATGAGCGAGCCGAGCCGTCTCGTTCGATGCGCGTGAGGCACGGCGTCATAGCTACTTAGCTATAGAAAAGCTAAAGAGTTAAAGTGTGATATATAGCTCTTTAGAGCAAAAAAGCTAATCGCAATTTTTCTTTTCAGTAATCATGTCTATGTCGGTCTGAAATCGTGTCGTGGCGTGCTGTGCCACTACCGCGTTCTATATTCTCATGTCGGTTTCATATGAACAATATTTGGCCGCGTCTGCGTCGCTCCACTGCAGTACAGTTCCACTCAATGGGGTTTGACCTTTATTCGTTAGGTCTCGTTGGTCTAAGTTGGAATGGAATAATTAAACGGAATCTGAAGCCCAATTCTCGTAATAAAAAATGTTCAAAATATACCTAGTTCCGATCTCGTTACGATATAGTATCAATGTCATAAATGTCACAAATGGTATTCTCCTAGCCTAAAAAACAACGTCAAATGTGAAATTCGTAGACAGAGAAACCAAGTGAAATTATATTATTTTAATGCGATGGATTTTTTGTCAATTCATAATAATAATCTCAGTTCGGTCAACTTTCAGTCATAGTGTAAATTAATTGCGAGAATTGGGCTTCTGATCTAAATCTCGAACTAGCGGGAAAATGGCTGTTTTATTATCAAGTCCATCATGATTGGATAATATTTATTATCAAGTCCATCATGATTGGATAATATTTATTATCAAGTCCATCATGATTGGATAATATTTATTTAATTCATCTCTTTAAATATTTTTTTCATTTTATTATATCGATTCCTTGTACATCATGAGCGCCATCTCTTTAATTTTCCTTCTGTTAACTTTCGATGTGCTGGTCGTTGGTAATTCTTTCAAGAAAATCACACCCCCTCTTAGTTGCTTGGAGTCTGTCAGCGATTCTGTGAAAATAATGAGTCTTAGTGTACGGCCTGAGTGCACGCTCTATTCGAGCGTCGGGCGGGGAGGGGCGTGCAGCGTTCATGTTAAACACGTGCTACCCGTAGTGGCCGTCCTGAGTGCCGGCCGAGCGGAGCGTGGGCAGCAGCGGGCTTGTTTGCGTCGAGCGGGGCGTCGCGTGCAAGTTCAAACCAGTTTGTGTTTTGCAGCGGTGATACGTGCGTTCTTGAAGGATGTCGTTTGAAGAAATAATTTCAGAAATACAAAATTAACCTGAAATATGGTTATCTTCGCATTCTTATCTTCATTCACCCTTAATGTTTCAAATAACGTAGAAAACTCTCCAAATTGTTTTCTTTGCTTCACAATGTTACTGGGACCTTGTCTTGACTCATAATTGAATTTTAGCCACAAATTTTCTTCTAAATACATATCAATAATATCGTACGACGCAGACGCCATGATGAAAAATGTGACCGGCTCACACGAACGCTAAGCGTGCACTAAGGCCATTCGGCGAACGCTCTTTCGCCGCATGCACGCAACGCTGAACGCTCCGCTAGACGCTTCTTCACTCAGGCCGTACACTTAGGAACTGTAAAAATGAACTTGTGCTTTTTTTAAATTGTCATTTACCAGGCACAATTTTGAACTCCAGCCTGTTACTGAGAATTTCTCAACGGGAAATCCTAACAACTCTGCCTGAACTGAGAATCAAACTCAGGACCTCACGCTCAGCAGCGGCGTTTGCGACTGGATCATACCAACAACAATAGTAATTATAATAGATACCTATAACGAGATCCTTGATCTCCTGCGCCGTAGGGCTGCATCCAGGTCTTGGCACAACACACGCCACCACAAGGTCCCCGCACTCCTTGTCCGGTATGCCTGTCACGGCCACGTCCAGCACGCCAGGGTGCTTCATTATTACTGCTTCTATTTCTACTGGAGCCACCTGCAATTTAAAGTAAGTTGGTATATATGTCGCTAATGAATAATAACAAGACAACTATGAACCTAACCGTTGTTATTTCGTATGGAACAGCTGTTCTTTTTCTTTTTCGACTTTATAGAATTAATAAGGTCATATAATAAAATTTGTGTAGCAGAATAAACAGAGAACTGCCTTCAATTTTTTCTGGTAATTAAAAATGTGTTTGTAAATTAATGAAAGTGTAGAAACACACCTGGTGATTTCTGTACTTCAACAGCAACTTGAGTCTTTCAACAAAGTAGAAGTTCCAGAACTGGTCCCTGTAGAAGATATCACCAGTTTTCAGCCAGCCGTCGTCTGTCAGCGTCTCTGACGTCACCTCAGGGTTATTATAGTAGCCCTGTCATATAAGAATAAACAATTATACTGGTGTTGATTCTGTTGCGCACTTAACAGAAGTAAATGCGAACTAACTAAACTTAGGGTGCATGTCTCTTTCTGTTTCAATAGAAAATAAAAGTGACAAATGCGTATAATTTATTGCTATCAAAATGGGCAACGGAATCAACACCATTATCTGCAACATATATCCCAGGTTCGATCTCCTCACGGATTTTTCTGGGTTTGGGTGTTGTCCAATGTCCATTTCAAAGGCAAAGTTAAAGTCAAAGTTTTTTATTTCAACTGGGCCTTTGCAGGCACTTTCAAAACGTCGGGATTCTGGGTGCACGGTTCCAGGTGGGTTGGTCCTGAAGAAGATACCAGCAAGAAACTCCATGGATATTCTTTTCAATCAACAAATTCTACAATAGAATGTCTACGGCCACGGAAGCGGCTCCGGCCAAAATTCGACCGAATTTACACAATATTATAAAAACTAGTGGTCGGCCAGTGGTCGAAATTCGACCGTAATTTTAGCTTTCTGCACTCCTCCGTATGGACTTTATCTATGCCAAATCTCACACTCCTCTGTGCGCGCTATAAGCTTAAAACGGGGTACAAAGTTTTCTCATCTTCTATCTTTTAAAAATTAAAATATTTTAGTACGAAAGGATTAAATATGTAAATTAAATTAAATTAATATATAGATAAAAAGAACAGCAAAGATCATAAGTACAATTACTATAAGTCAAACAATACAAGTATGAACATGCTTAACACTCAAGCCACCTAATTATGATAATAAGGGAAGTGTCATTAAAATTAGCTGGTGAAGGCAGGAAGCAGCTGGTCACCATCCCAGCTGCCTTAAAGCAGAAGATAATTAGCTCCATACGTCTCTATCGTCAATTTTAAATTAGTAAATACACACACGAAACAGGAATAAATAAAGTGTAGGAAACTCGAAACGAAACCCGATAAGGAAGGGTTGGCCTTTTCCGGACCCAAAGACCACAGATCCGAGAAAATGAAGTAAAATCATACTTTGAACACTGTTGGTCCTCTTATGCACAATTCTCCTGGCACATTAGCTTCAGTAATATCTTCTCTGGTTTCGATATTCACCAACTGAAACAAAATTTTAAATTATGTTTGTAAGGTTTAAACTGGACTCTATTTTCTAGGCATTAAAATAGTGTTTTCAATAGCGTGCATTTCATAGAGACAAAAAGACACTGCCTACCCTATTTTAAATATATTTGGGTCGGTGTGTGGACTTAACGTGACGTAGCCAATCACAAAGATCCTTTAACTTGACAATACAACAAAAAGTTGTTTTTACCTACCCTATAAAAAAAAGTCTGTGCATGCCACGGAATACTGATACATTTAGATTAATATACATGATTTCTTAAGTAAATCTGCTAAAATTAAATTATTAATAACCACACGACGCTATATTGTGTTCTCCCATTCTTTCATCCTACATATGATTGTTCTGACCGGAGGATCTTCGCGATGCATACATACGTACTCTGTATTCCAAGCTCCCTTGTGGTCTGCCGCAAGACCCTGGCGGAGCGAAGTCGCTGTGGAAGACAATTCCACTTGCTTCACTCATACCGTATAGGACATATACTGCTTGTGATTTCGTCAGCTTCTGTTGACAATTGACAATGTTACCATGAATTGCACCAGGAAGGACAAAGCCTCTTTAACGGTTGGTTATGATGGAAGTCTATGTTGGTCCAAATAATTTACTCTGTCTGAAGAAAAAAAATATTCAAGGGGAGAAATAACCCAGGAAAGAAAAGCTAAGCCATGTTGACATTTCTTCTCATAGAAATGTCAGGCTGTTAAAGTTCTTTTGTAAGGGCTACATCACACAAGCTACTTTCTTCAGCAGAATCGCGCAAGCTATGGCTGTGATATGGCCCTAAGCCAGGTTTCCGCATTCTCATCTAAGCTATGCTCATATCCACTGATCCACAGCCATATCCTTCTCAACGCTGAAAGTCACAATATAGTTTATCATAACTAGTATCAAACTTGCCTTCACTTGATCTGCGAGCTCCTGTGACACAGCGCTGCCCCACAGCAGAATACGCTCGAAGCAGGTAAAGTCACACTTATCACTAGCCGTTGTCAGGGTCGACATCAGGGTGGGGCTGACAGCAGTGTAGGTGGGCTGTAACATTATTATCATCACCATCCTCTTCGAATTTTTATTTGGGGTGAGTGCAATATGTCTTTCTCTTCCATTCATCACTATCAGACGTAATCTCAGGTTCCACTTTCTTCATATTCCTGACATAATATACAATATATTTTTTAATGTAGTGCGGATAATTTGCAGAGTGATTGAGTGTGTTTTCTAAATTCAAACGCAGTATTGTGATGCACTTTAAAACAAAACGAAAATTCGACTTAGTATGGAGGATACACATAATTTACTAGCGCAAGCCATATAAAATCAATTTTTTATTTGGTTTTGGATTCAATTTTAATAATGCAGTTGCATTCGCGATTGGACACAATCCACTCGTTTGTCTTTAATCTGCCTCGTCGCTCAACCATCAATCAAATGAATATCCAAAATATTACCTTATATTTATTAACAAGCTCTGCAAAATGTGCCGGATTGATTGGTGCGGATGTCTGCAGCCGTGTGTACTTCAGGATCGGGGCGAAGAGAAAGTGAAAGCCAGCAGACAGCCACTGCAGGTGCGACATCACTAATACCAGCTTTGTTGGAGTCGGAAACTTGGAGGAGTTCAACCTGGAAATGAAAAAAGAAAATGAAAATACCAGATATTTTTACTGATGGGAAGAATTTAAGAAATCTGTCTTCTTAAGGTTTAAGTTTCCCATTCATAAGATTGTTCGGTTGTTCTTCATGATGTTGGAGTCTATTAATTTGCGTAAGAAAAGGCCGTAGATATCGCCAATCAGTGTCAAGGTACATCAATTCAAGACTTATAAACCAGAAAAATTTACCACCTATTGGATCAAAATATTTACCAGATGTAAGGAACTGAAACAGCTAAGTTCTTGTGCGTAAGGAGGGCCACTTTTGGTACCCCTGTGGTTCCACTGGTTGAAGTCAGGTAGGCTCCAGTGCTCTCCGGGTCGAAGTGTGCCGGTCTACAAATATGCAAAGACACATAATATGAATTCTGCTTATTAATGGGCACAAACCTTTCCAAAACTGTGTCGATTGCATTCAGAGACTATGTGTAGCAAACCAACAGACATCTGACAAGATGAAGGGACGAGCTAGTTAAAATGGGCAGTGAATAGCCTACCCTAGCTCTAAACCTTTCTCTCTTTCGGACTATTAACCTCACATAAAGGTGGAGTTACCCTTCCTTATCAGAATCTGTCTCGTCCACTTCGCTCTATCTTCTGATATTAATAAATAAATAATCCTTGAAACTGGTTCTAAGCCAACATATCTGAAAAACATGGGAGAAGACTTGCCAGCGGGATGATATGGGCTAGCAATTGTTCCTGTTACATAGTACCAATACTAATACAACTTGTTGTGTTGGTATTGGTACACAACAAGTTGTACTGATGCTATGTTGTATTAGCGCGTATGAAGATGCTGTTGCGCGTCCTTTTGACATATTTTAGTCGCCATTAACGATACCGGGAAGAAAGTGTGCGGAAATAGTATGACTTTTTTTGACCTCGGCGGTTCGGACCCCTTTGTTAGTATGACTTTTTTTGCATCTTTGACGTCTAAAAAGGCAGCAACTTACTGAAAATCTTCAACGTCTGTCTCATCTTTGTCCTCAAGAAGTTTCACCAGTGTATTATGATTACTACTTTCATCAAAGGTTACAATTATGGCTTCTACCCTGGACAGGTTTAGTGCTTTCTTAATATCTGCTGTTTTTTCGTTTTGACAGAATATTATCTTTGGTTTCGTATTGTTGAATACATCCTTCAGCTCACCTGAAATGTGGATGATTTAATTTTATGTTGCTATGTTTATTAGTTTTATTTGGAAGGAAGTAATCTTCAACCATTACAAAAAATAAAGAAACTACATTTATTAAACACTAGGTATAACACACACACAATCATAAATAATTATTTAAACGGCAAATAAATCAACACAACAACAGAACACCAAAATATACAAATACACAAAATAGAATAGAATAGAAGAATAAAATAGAATAGAATTTGTCTTTCAAATTACATAGGTAGCAAGGAGGCAATATTCAAATTACAATCGTTTTTCGAAAAGACCATAAAGTTATTATTACTAATAATAACTTTATGGAAAAGACTGACCTAATCTTAGGATAAACTGGTAAGATCACAGACGTGTTACTAAACCTAGAATCGATGTAGTCAAAGTTTCTGACTGTTTCAAATTATACTCACTGATAACCAAAGTAGTATCCACAGCTGCTACAATAATCCCAAGATATAGCGCTGCATTATGAGGTACGCACAAATCTATGTGGTTGGGTCCCATCAGCACCATGATGTCACCTTTCTTTAGTCCAATGTTCCGGAGGGCGATAGCGCAGCGGACACTTCTATCTAAAGCTGATCCGTTAGATTCCGATTGGTCTGTTGCTCCATCGATCTAAAAATTCAAACGTTCGTTATTTAATTTGAAATAGCTTGGGTGGACCTGGATGGGGAAGGCGGAGGACTAGGAGACTTCGCGCATACAGCAGCTTATAACGAATTTATAATCGTTTTTTATGTAATTTATAAGTAACCAAAACAGTAATAATCCACTTAATTACCTTCAAAACAAATATTGTTATTAATGAAACCTGTATTAATGACGAATTAAAATGATAAAATCAATTTTAGACCCGAGCTCTTGACGAGACCCATCTAGTGGCATAATAAGGAACTGGCTATCGGGCACATAGTTATTGAACGGCTCGTTGCGTATTCAGAAACGAAGTGACAATTAACCGAAGTTTATCTTTATTGAATCAATAGCTAAAAGTTTAGCTCGGAACTTCAGAAACCGGGCATAAGTGTTGTAGGCCGTTTTGACTGTCATATTTCCATAACGTTAACATACACAAATTATATTATATTAGTCAAGCTTGGAGGACTCTACTCTAAAAAAATGCAGCTGAATAAGCCAGGAAAGCACTGCAAGATGTGAAATAGCTATGGTTAATCTATGACCCGGTTATTCACTTCAGATGTTCGGTCCATTCTGACGTGACCCCTAAGTTATTTAGCTGGTAGAAGCAGAAGAGACTTACCCGGTTCGCAATCTCCTTTTAAAAATTGGCTCACTACCAATCTCGCTCGCTGACTCTGCAAGCTTTGATTGTGATTCCGTTCTTCACCGGATAATTTTGGGAGGAAATGTTCTAGAAGAGCTTATACTGACCTTATTGGGGATGTCCATGACAAAAGTTACGTACTTACGTGCCTAGTGGTCTCAAAAGATGCACGGATGTGGAAGAAGCGGGTATGTAAGGAGCATATAACACGTGGCGTTTTTTTACGTGTGGAAATGCCTCTTGCTTACCCCTCCCCGCCCTGGGGCAGGCGAAGGGTGATGTCGGACTCCTACCGACTAAAACCACACGCTGTTCCTTCCCCATATCTGTGAAATCGGAGGTACAGGATTCACTCCCATATTTGCCGCATTTCCGGCAATGTAATTATATACCTGCATTATAAAATCCGGGTCATCTTTCAGGCCCTGCAGTATCAGCTTGCCCAGGTGATGCCGATCTGTGGGGATCCCTGTTTTGGCCACTACTCGGGAACCTATATCGTTCATATACCAATGTACCGAATCGAAAGCAATTTTTCTCATGTTGGCCTAAATTTGCTCTGAAACATTTTAAACATCCCAGCTTAAACATAAGCAGGATAATTATTTATGTAGTGCGCATAATTTGTAGAGTGATCCAGTTTCTGTTCCTAAATGCAACCGCAGTATTGAGATACACTTTAAAAATTACGAAAATTCGACTTATATGGTGGACACGCATAATTTACTAGCGCAAGCCAAACAATATCAAATTTTTATTTCGTTTTGGAGTGAATTTTATTACTGTGCTAGCATATGGGAACGGACACAGAATCACCCTGCAAATTTTGCGCACTACATAAAAAAATATCCTGTATGTATTATGAAATTAGTTTTAATTTTTCTGTACATGCATTCTGTTTAAGCTGACATCGCATTATATAGACTTTACGTGCAATGAGGGATTAGTTTAATACTGAAAATGTATAACATGAAAAGTATATATACCTACCTAATTAAAATCTGGATTTTGACACTCTTTAGTAAATAGCAACGTTTCGTACCTTAGATCGATTTGTATGAAGTGATAAAAACTAAATGACCGTGGCCGTCAACGAAATGCAGGTAAGAACTTATAAATGTTATACAACTTGATAATAGTGTTTATAACTCGGATATAACGATTAACGATGTACCTAATAAAGATTGATGAGGAATAAACTGCACATCGAAATATAATTTTATTGCTAGTAATAAAACCATAAATACGGCAGTTACTTAATTATTTTCTTCGAAGTTAAGAATAGTACAGAAAAAAACATTTATTAAATATTCGGTACTGGGGGTCTAAAAAGGCCGCTTTAAATGAATCATAACATGATTCATATTACAAATGTCAAAATATCCACTCTTCTCATAGGTACATAATATACCTACTCATACCCGTAAGGCTCTTAAACATGTAATCAGCCATAGAAATATGAAGTAATCAGCAATCATCTGTTTGACAGTTTCATAACTCAAAGGGATTGCAGATCAGTATTTGATATTAATTTCACCTCGATACTTCCACGACTTCCTGAGAAAAAGGGTCTTACTCTTGACAGACAGATAGGGGTGCCAACTGAAAATCAGCGCTGGGCTCTCCGCGCCCAGCAAATCCTGAGCTGGCTACCCTTTCGGCATGAGCATAGGTACTTGACAACATAATGCAATATTTTATAATGATTATTTTACTTTTATTTTAATTTTGTTCTTTCATGTGTCTGTTTTTAGGGTTCCGTACCCAAAGGGTAAAATGGGACCCTATTACTAAGACTCCGCTGTCCGTCCATTCGTCTGTCTGTCTGTCCGTCTGTCACGAGGCTGTATCTTATGAACCGTGATCGTTAGACAGTTGAAATTTTCACAGATGATGTATTTCTGTTGCCGCTATAACAACAAATACTAAAAATAGAATAAAATAAATATTTAAGGGGGCTCCCATACAACAAACATGATTTTTTTGCCGTTTAATGGTACGGAACCCTTCGTGCGCGAGTCCGACTCGCACTTGGCCGGTTTTTTTTGGTTTTGTTTAAAGGTTTATGTTTTCTTTTATTTTATTTTATTTTTGTCTCGTGTGTTGTCACTGTCCGCGATTAATTGTATTTTCTTTCTTTCTTTCTTTCTTTCTTCTTCTTTCTAAATAGACAGACAAAAAGTCGTCCTACAAGGATTCCTTTTTTCGTTTTGAGGTACGGATCCCTAAAAACATCAAGCACTCTAACAAGTTCTTCTACGCTAGTATGCGATACTCGACGAATCGAGTATCTTGGATATTACAGCGATGTGGCGTTATTCCTGGGGTTTATTTCTTATAAATCTCTTATGTAGGTAATCAACAATCATCTTTTTGTACTAAAATAATAAAAAGTAATTCCGGAAAGCAATAAAAACATTAATTTATTTTGTAATTTAACTTAATAACGTCGTGATTATTTTTTGTTATTCTCAAATAAGCGTGGATTTTTTGTATATACTATATATTTTTGTATATATATTTTTTGTATATATTTTTTTAATATACTTAGTTATAGATAATGTTACTTACTAGTTATCAATCTAATAATAAAAATTAAATGAAAAATGTCGCATTCTCATTTCTTAATAATGATGATTTTTTTTTTGATGACACTGTTGGCCCATTGGCTAAGCGATTAGCCTTCTGCGCTACGTGCCGCGGGTTCGATCCCCGCACGGAAAAAATATATTTGTATGATCTACAGATAGTTGTTTCGGGTCTGGTTGTGTGTGCATGTGACATGTATGTTTGTAGACTGTACCCTCGATACAGGAGAAATCCTAGTGAGGGGCAATGTTTTTTAAAAAGAAGAAGAAGAAGAAGATTATTTCTGATGTTTATACAAGGGTAAAAATGTGCATAATAAATATATCTGTTTTAGATCTCAATGGCCTGGCGCGCGATGATGGCAAGATGCCAGATGGTATGTCGTATTTCCATGGAAGCTGGGTAAGGCCTATGGTGTGGGATGCAACCTGTGTCTACAACCTTGCCGAACACCTGAAAATATCCCAGCCCACAGACGGGCACCTCTGCCATTATCGCTAAATTCCTAAAAAAACTATGACCTTAAGATTTCTTAAATATAACTGTACCTTCTTCCGATAAATAGGTACACCAATTTGACTTTACAAACGAATAGGTAACATATCGGTTACAACACAGTTTGTAAGGAAATTTGAAAAGTACACAGTTAAAAGTGATGTAACTGTAATTACTCGTATTTGAACGCTAATACTATTCGAAAGAGCCAGGCACATCTTTATCTTCTCTGATAGTCAAGCTGTAATTAAAGCCCTTAACTCAGAGGAGATCAACTCTAAACTCATCAAGGAGTGTGTCCAGCTGCTGAACTTACTAGGAACATCGAACTCGGTAGCGATAGGATGGGTACACAGTGGCATCGGTGGTAATGAAACTGCCGATGAGCTAGCAAGAGCTGGAGCGGAAAGCACCACAATGGGCCCTGAACCCATTTGTGGAATTCCTAAGTGCACAACCTCCACCTACCTCAGGTCCTGGGGCTATAAACAGAGTATCAATGTATCAGAGTAGCTATGGGAAAAGTCCTCAGGCCAAGCACACTCCAAAGCGCTTCTCACAGGCTTCAACAGAAAGTTTACGGAACAAGCGCTTTCCATGAACAGGAGCCGAATTAGGATCTTGACAAGAACCCTCACTGGGCACTGCAAACTAAACAAGCATCTACAAAAAATGGGCCTTAGTGACACCACAATTTGCAGATTCTGTCGCGAGAAGGATGAGACGCCCATACATATTCTATGCGAGTGTGACGTAGTACACCACACTAGAAGCCAGCACCTGGGGCGCCAACTAATCTCACCAGATGAGATTAAATCGCTCCACCCCAATTTTATTATTGACTTACGGCTAGAGGGAGTGCTGTAATAATACAAGAGGCGTCACAATAGATCTTCGCAGGTCGCAGTGTCAAAGGGGCTTAGTACCCTACCTCTTCAAACAAATAATAATAAATTCGAAAGAGCTGAAAAATCTAAGAAAACTTGTATACCAGTGGCGAAGAGTCCTTACAACCCGATTCCCATCGGCTTTCCTTTAGGAATTGGTTAGTGCATAGACCAACGTAATATTACCTATAGGTATAATTTACTCATCCAACTGACAAAAAAAGGCTTGTTATTCAGTTAGGTCGAGCTCTTCCAGACATGATATAGATTACAAGAGACGGTATGGATTTTTGTCTTGCAGCAATTTTTAGAAGGCATTTTTGGGACAGCTTCTCCTTTTAAAACTGTCACCCTTTGCCACTGATACTCAACTCATTATAATTGTTTTGTCAGTTACACCAATTGAACCTGCAAGTGACGATATGGTGGTAGGGCCTTAACTGTTATTAAAACTTTGACTAGAAATAACAGTTTTCCGTTTCATTCATGACAATAGTCCGCCCCTTGTAAAAGCTGTTTGTGAAGTTAAAAATAGGGGCGGAGAACATTGAAGGCTTTCCATGGAAATTCATGAAATCTTTATCGTAGATACTAATTCTTTGTAAGTACCTATCATAGAAATAGTACATATGTATTATCTCTATGGTACCTATATATTGGTAACTCGGTTTTGCCCTCATAGAATTAAATCTATCGCATATAAACTATCAAATGTCATCTCTTTGATATATCTTATGTCATTTTTTTCTGCTCACTAGCATATGTCATGGTATGTTACAACATTTTTAATACTAACCTTTATTAGTTTGAGTTAATCACTAATTAACTCAAAATAATAAACGTTTAATTTGTTTTATTTTAATATTGCTTTTTTTAATTTTTTTCTCTTGAGTATAATAATTTTGTAATGTTATTCTGATATGTAATTTTGTAATGTTATTAAGATCTAATTAAACTAACAATAATATTAATATTTGCACACCTTATTAGGTAATGATACAGAGTACTTTATATGTATTTGTAACATCTGTTTATACCTACCTGTATTAAGCAAATAATTTTTTTTTTTTTTTTTTTTTTTTTTTTAAACGTTACCCCTCACTAGGATTTCTCCTGTATCGAGGGTACAGTTTACAAACATACATGTCACATGCACACACAACCAGACCCGAAACAACTATTTGTAGATCATACAAATACTTGTTCCGTGCGGGGATCGAACCCGCGGCACGTAGCGCGTTTGATTTGATTTGATTTCTATTCAAAATGTTGTAACATAATGATGCAATAAAACTTCTTCTTCTTCTCAACTTTACATAGTATAAAATAAAGTCGCTCTCCGCGTCTGTTTGTCTTTCTGTCTGTGTGTATATCCGCTAACTCCTCCTTAACCACGCAACGGACTTTGATGCGGTTTTCACCATCATTTTGGGTATTTCTTCCGGAAGGTTTATATGTATAATACTTTCATATTTAATGTAAGGATAGTAGAGAAATTTCACCCGTGCGAAGCTGGGGGTGGGTCACTAGTCTATAATAATGGTATGATAACAAGGGGAATTTTATGCTCGTCCTCGGAATACAATTGTCAAGCTAAACCAATAATTTACTACTACAAAGACTGTCCATTACGGAACAAATAATTCATAACCACTACATATTTAAACGTGGACGATTCCATCGTTGGTACGGATAGAGGTGATGGCATACTGAGGGCATTTTTGTTCAGTTTTATGCAACAAACACACTTGTTTCATGAAAAAGAAAAAATATTGCATCTCGTATTTCCAAAAAAATATCATAGATCAAACGTGTATTTTTGGTTCTAAATTTGGTTACGTTTAAGTTACGATACGTCAAAACATTCGTGGTCAGCCCACTGGTTACATATGAAAAAGAAAAGTTCTTATACTGGATATTTTTTTATGTAGTGCGGAAAATTTGCAGTGATTCAGTGTCCAGCCCAAAATGCAGCAAACGCAGTACCACAGAACACAGAAAGAGGTGCGCAGTACCTACTAAAATTCACTCCAAAACAAAATAAAATTTGATTTTGTATGGCTTGCGCTTTAATGTGAATTTTCGTTTTGTGTTTAAAGTGTATACCAATACTGCGGTTGCATTTAGTAAAAGAAACTGAAGCACTTTACAAATTAAGCACAGTACATAAATTATAAAATAATAAATCAAAAAACCCGACTGCTTAAAAAGTGAAATTTAAAAAAAAACAGAAAAAAAAAAACACGTCGGTCCTGCGCGCCGTGCACCGCACAACGAGGGTACCCGGGGGACCTCTTTACAGTCTCCCCCGGGACGTGCTTTGGAGGGGGACCTCTTTACAGTCTCCCTCCCCGAGAAGTGCCCTAACAGGCGTGGCACCGAGGTGGGCTTCGGGGCGGTCTTCTAAGAGTACCCGAAGCCCACCTATAGGTGCCGAAGTGGACCACCGTGGTGAGTTTAGCCGGTAGGAGCCCGGGTCACCCCTCAGGCGGAGGACAGACCTATGACAGGTTCTTACCATGCTAATCAAAAAAGAAAAAAAAATGCGGGGTCGCGTTCATAGGTTACGTTAACCGCTTACCATCTGGCGGGTAGAAAGCTTGTTTGCTACCTTAGTTGAATAAAAAAATGTTTAAGTATTTTGAAATTATGTCATTATTATTTTGTATAGAACGGTGACGAAGCATCACCTCACGCATAACAGAAGAAAACCTAACGACGTGGTTATGAAATCATTAAGTTACACTTAAAATGTGATAATCCACGTTAATACTGTCATTAGCACAATTAGAAAATGATATTAATCGAATTAATAATAATTATAAAGGAAAACCGTATTAGGTTCTAGGAAAAATAAATGATGGTTGAATTTGACTATGTTTTATGAAAAGAAAATTATTGCAATTTATTACGCGAAGCAATGATAGCCTAGTGGTCGAACGCTTGCCTTCCATGCAGGAGGGTCTGAGTTCGAACCCGGCCCGCAGCTGTCTTTTCAAATCTATGTGCGGATCATAATTTGGTTATCACTTGCATTAACGGTGAAGAAAAACATCGCGAGGAAACCTGTACACCTGAGAGGGCCTCATGAAGTCCTCGACTGTACGTGTAATCCGCTATCCCGCACTAGGCCAGCGTGGTTCCACTAAGGCCTAACCCTTCTCAATCTGAGAAGAGGCCCGTACCCAGCAGTGGGACAGTAGTGGGCTGGAATTTTTGAATGATTAGGCTTTGAAATCTTATAATAATTAGGTAATTGTTGATCCTGTGTACCTTCCTAGTCAGTATCAGCTATAAGCTAATTCACGTTATTAAAGAAATGCAGTTGCAGTAAAATTTTGATCAAATCAACACATTTGGTATTCTCGTAGCGTCAGTGAGATACGCTCGCGTCAAGTTCGAGCTTCACTGCAATATGATTGGCGTGTCATAAAATTACGTGAATTAGCCCTCTGATTTCCAACAAATTCATGTGCCTGAGCCCTTAGCATCAATTGAAGGAATTGGGCTAAAATGGCCCATGCGCAGTACCTTTACAGCTGAGCTGTACCTATTGTACAAATTTTATCGCAAGGAATTGTTGTTACTCCTGAATATTTTTTAATTTCAAACACACATAAGTTTAATAATTTAGTTATCACCCAGTGTATCATCGGGCACTTTATCTAGTTTACTGTAACTTACACTTATAATGAGGTAAGTGCCTACTAATGGCCTATAATGACTGGACAGAATAGTTCCGACCTCAGAACCGATAGCACATCATGCTGTATGACAAGCGTCACCATTCTACTAAAGTAATTCAACTAGAATAGTTGTTTATCAACGACCAGATTTTCCGGATATTGCATTTTCCATTTGTGAGTCGAGAGTGGTATCTAAGTGATTTTTTTTTAATTCGTGATAACGTAAGTAAGTTCTAAGTTGTGGTATTTATGCGTAAATATTTAAAACGTGAATGTTTATGGTTATATGATCGAACAGTATGGAAATCAAGGGGGGAGGCCTTTGCCCAGCAGTGGGATGATACAGGCTAAGAGTAACAGTAACATATACAAATGAATAGTTTTTATTTAAATTTGGAATAGTGACATTTGCGGAAGAATTGTTGTTGTAAAGAGTATGGCGAAAAAATATAAAAAATTGGATTGAAGACGACTTACTTCACTCAATTATTTTTTTAGCATATTTTTGCTTTATCTTAGTAGTATTGTAACAAATATGCGTTTTTTTATTGATTTATCATGAGTTTTAGTGTCGTCCGGGCATTCTAAAAAGTGACAGTTGCTATTTAAAAAAATATCAGCTTCGCAGAAATCAAATACTTAAAATTAGTTTCATAATTGATCCTTAGTAGTAATAACATCTAATATCAAATAACATAATATCTAACGACATTGGTCATCATAAAAAACTACGTACGGAAAAATTAACTAAGTAATAATCTATAAATAATAACCACTTTTTCAAAACTAAAAAAAGGATACCTTGATAAAAAAAGTCATAGAAAAATTATGTACCTACAAAATATAAGTTAGTATCGAGTTGCAATAAAAAAAACTAAATTAGGAGAGGGTATTTCCACGTCAAAGTCTCCTACCACGCAAAAAAAAATGTTAATGAACATCAGACACTGGTAATAAACTTTAATACGATCGTCAGAGAATAAACTTCAAACTACCTTGTAAAAAAATTACCGATCATGAAGATCAAAGTCCAACTTAATGATCGGTAATTTTTTTCCGAAATAAAAAATACAACAATTCTTTGATTATTGTTTTATTTTACGCAACATACGCATGTTTGTTTCATGAAAATGTAAAAATATTGCATGTATTTTAAAATAATATGGAATAAACATGTATTTTTGATTCAAAACTTGCTTACGTTAACGTTACCTACGATTAGAGTTGAGTTCGATATCATTTCACATAGTATAAATTATCGATATTTTAAAATCACTATGCTCACTTCATACACACTATCACTTTGCTTTGACAACGACAAAGTCATCAATGCCTAAAATCATCACTCGATAATGACCATGACCGAATGAACGTGAACTTCGGCTGTGACATGACACTGACAAGATGACACAGTTAGAGAAAAATCATCGATGATTTTGTCAATGCTCCCGCCATCGATAGCAATCGATGATCGATATTAGTTGTAATAATAATTTATGTATCTAAGTATTTATTTTGTAGTAAGTATAATCTATTATAATATAATATTGATAGTTTCGAGCGTATTACACTCGTGGGTTGCAGCTGAAAACCAGCGTCAGGTGGCCAGTATCACTGCCTCCTGACATTATGCTGAGCTGCGGCCTTTTGGCACAATAACTCATTTTATGTTTTCTTTGTTATTTGTTTTATTATTATTATTATTCTTTAATGTACACATAAACATAAATAAAATACATAAAAGGAAAATACATGTACATAGGCTAGCTTAACTCAAAATTGAGTTTCCTTACAGCAAACCGAGTAAAAAAAAAGTAAATTGAATAGGTTTAGGTATTAGGTTGGGTTTTATTTATTTTTTTATTGTGCTAATAAACTCTTTTTCTTTCTTTCTTTTGATATTTTTTTGTCATTGTCATGTGGTCATTGATATCGAAAAATCATCATTCAGCACATCTCTAGTTACGATACGTCGAAAATATTTGTGCTTGGCTCTCAGCTGTCATCACAGCGATAGCCTGTGCCTAGCATTGACGCAATCAGGAGTTATAAAAATAAATGCAATTAATATAATCATTAATCAATTGTATAGCCTCATTAATGTGTCTGTCTCATAAATTATAAAAAAATGATAATTAAATCTTGGAAGTAATATTTAATTTTCTTAGTTTACGATACTGATAATAAAATATACAGTCAGTCGGAAAGTAAAGCCGAAAGGAGGTGCTTTCGGCTTTACTTTCCGACTGAAAGACTGACTGACTGAGTTAAAATATTGTGGGACCAAATCAGAAATCGCGAAAATAAATAAAAGCTGTTCATTAATCATTTCGGCTTTCGGCCGTTAGGATATTAAATGAAACCACGTATTATCACGTTCTGAAGCTGTTTCAGCTGTTACTTTTTCATAATATTTTTTTCTACTCTCATTCATCTAGGTGACTTGACATCGAAGTAGAAACGTATATCATCTTTATCTATTCTATTACGTGTAAATAAAGAATATTTTGGTAAGAGTACACGAGAGACTTTCAAAATTTCGCCTAAAGACCGTGATAATTATGTCTAAAATAAAAAAAATGTTCCTGTGGCTAAACTACTGATTACATTTGATTGATTTTTTGTGTATGGTCTCAAAACGTAATACCAAATACGTCATTTCATATTTTAATGTCGCAACGTCTTAACCACCCTGTATTTTTTTATCTGGTCATTCATTACTATTTCGTATAAAATATCGTTTTTAAATGGTCTTGATACGTCAGTACCTTAAGAAGTTTGCCTTGGACTGCCATCAATGATGGTTAGCCATCAACTCTTTAGGATATCCTTGTTATTTCATTAAGGTTGAAAGGTTGTTTTCAATAGGGTCGGTTTGCTGTGTACATTTCGTGTTTTAAATTCTCCTCTCGCAGGTCTGCTGGAAGAGATTTCTTTTGTAAAATACGCAGTACCTTTATACGTTGTTCTCCTATTTTAATGTTTGCTGTATCTTTTCACGTGTGTACATAAATGATTAAATAAATAAATAAATAAGGTTCAGAAACTATAGAAACGTTAGATTAATATAATTTAATCAAGCATGTATTGTAAGCATGTATACAGAGTAGACACTACCTATTATTCTTGAATCGGGAATTGAAACTTTATTCGTCAATAATTAAATTAAAAAATTGAAAATAATGCTATACAAAGCGCCACAACACTCCATTGTCAATGTTGACATACATAAGTATTGTATTATCTATGAACTCTACACTTACTACAGATATCTTGGATCGTAGTGCGTTATTGTTATTTAATAATGAACCACTGATAGCATGCTCTGAGTTCAATACGATAAATAATACATTTATAGTGTACTTATATGTGTGTATAATAATAAACACTTTGACTAAGGCAGTGTCTTTGCTAAAAGTATTAGGTAGGCACCAGTGGCGAAGGGTGACAGTTTTAAAAGGGGAAGCCGTCCCAAAAATGCCCTCTAAAAATTGCTGCAAGACAAAAATCCATACCGTCTCTTGTAATCTATATATAGTCATGTCTGGAAGAGCTCGACCTAACTGAATAACAAGCTTTTTTTTTTGTCAGTTGGATGGGTAAATAATATAATATTACGTCGGTCTATGCTGATGCACTAACCAATTCCTAAAGGGAAGCCGATGGGAGTCGGGTTGTATGGACTCTTCGCCACTGGTAGGTACCTACTTTTTAAATTTTCTGAGTACCTATCCTTTTAGGCGAAATTACATCAAGTAGAATATTAGAATTCACATTTACCCTCAAAACTACAACGAAATTTTTACTGCCTATTTTATAGTGGCCACAAGAGCGATACAAAACGAAATATATCTTATTGGTTAATGGTTAATAGTATAATAATCTAAAGGCATTATTAATATCTATTATTGTACTAATAACCAATAACATTTAATTTATAATAGTGCAACGTTAAAATTATACGAATATAAATAAAATACATAAATTAGGTATCTACGTTATGCCAAGTAAATCAAATCGCGCAGGTTTTAAATTTTTCTGTGTATTTTCTACCTCAACCAGTGCAATTGCTCCTCCCGCCGAGTTTCAATTTTGGGTCTTCTAAAATAATAACACAATAAAAAACCCAAAGGACCAAAGGTTGTTCCAAAAATGACTCTACGTGAGATGCTACATTTTAGGAATAATTTTTGAACTTTTTAGTGATCGACCATTTTATCACTAAAATTAGAAATAAAGAGCGAAAATATTTTAAATATCTCTGATCTCGCTCAATAAATTTTAATTTCAGGTAGTAAAAGTACCTTATACCCAAAGGACCAAAAGATATTTCAAAAATGACTCTACGTAAGATGGCAAATGACTCTGTCCATTGGTTCATGGATGATATAACGTCCCGTGTAGTAGCGGAGACAGGGATCCCAACGGACCGATACCACCTTGGGAAGATCATATTGCAAAGCTTCAAAGATGACCCAGATTTTGTGATGCAGGTAACAAAAAATTACAGTCATAACAGATTTTGGTGGTAGTAGTATCTCGTTGGCATGCCCGCATGAATGGGTCGGCACGACCGGAATAGTACTACCCTCCCACAGAATATCGACCATAAGTAGCAGTATGCATACTCTTGCGTTTCGTTTGGTGCCTGTGAAGCGCTAGAAGCCTAATTCCTCCCTTAATCCCCTTCCTTCTCCTTTCCCTCCCCGTTTCCTAACGCTATTCTTAAAAGTCGGCAACGCATCGGTGACTCCTCTGGTATTGCGGATGTTCATGAGCGGCAGTGATCACTTACCATCAGGTGAACCGCAAGCTCGTTTACATCATATGATATAAAAAATAGATCTTAAGGTTGTATTTTACGACGATTTCTTACTTTTGAGGGGGTGAAGTATCAGCCTAAGCCCCACCCACTAGGGGAGCTCCGTTCTCGCAATTACGCAATTGACGTATCAGACTGTGTGACACACGTGTCACAGAATAGCAATATTAATTAGCAACATGCAGTATGACACCAGCAAATACTTGAAAAATATAAATCCACAATATCGTATACCCAGTGTCCTATATTACGCTAGAAAATCTGTTCCTCCGTTTTGTATTTGTAGATTTTATACCTATTTAACTATCTACTTATAAACTATCAGTCATACCTATTGTGTATAAGTTTATGCAAGTGCACATAATTGTCTCGACCAACATTGGGCATT
This sequence comes from Allophyes oxyacanthae, assembly GCA_932294325.1. Classification (NCBI taxonomy): domain Eukaryota; kingdom Metazoa; phylum Arthropoda; class Insecta; order Lepidoptera; family Noctuidae; genus Allophyes; species Allophyes oxyacanthae. Next base: position 11,439,830 of record OW028628.1, read on the forward strand.
TTCACACTAAGCCAATAATGCCGTAACGAAACCGATATATCGGCATGACAAACCTGATGACACTGCCAATGTGTGTGTAATGTTAGAAGAATAAGCCAACTCAAATCCATGCCTTGAGATAATAACCTACTCTCACCCACACCTGTAGGAGTCCGTTTCCGTAGTCATACCTACTTAAGTATGTTCACAGGGTTGCTTTTTTACCAAAAAAGAAATTGCAAATTCATAGATCAAAACCATATTCCTAGTTCAGATTCCTCGCTATGTATGCAGAGGAAGAGCTTTGAAAATTGAAAGAAAGAAAGAAAAAACATTTAAATCGGACTCGCACACGAAATTACATAAACACACAAAAATTCAAATAATGATAACAATAACCTAACCGTCTAAAACCCTCGACTCTAACTAGAAAAAGAGGTGTAACTTTTGAACAGCTGAACAGATTTTAAGAACCATCCCGACTAAACTAGCTTTCAATTAAAAAAAACTGCATTGAAATCGGTCCATCCGCTTTGAAGCTTCGATGCCACAGACAGACACACAGATTCACAGACACATAGATACACAGATACACATTATAAACTTATATCACCCCTCTATTTTGTCGGGGGTTAAAAAAGTCCTGCAAGAGGCCAAAGAAAGTCCCTATCTCAGCATATCCTGACAGTTAATCCTGACAGATAAAATAAATACCGCAGCGCTGGTTTTCGGATAGGACCGTGGTGATGCCACGGACAACCACGATAACTAAAAATAAATATAATTTTTAAAAACGTTTTCTTTCCTTCTTTACATACTATCTATCTATCTCTCTCTAACTTCTAAATTTTATTAACTACGGACATGTATCATTCAAATTCGAAGAATTTACAACAAAAAACCACATAGTAAAAGTTATGAAATTTGGTTCTTGTTCAGAAATAGTACGCATTTCTTTTTTTTGTGGCTAGTTTTCCTAGATTATTATACCATTTTGGAATCTTGGATAGTTGCGTCAATTTTTAAAAAAACTTGCCATGGTAGTGTCTGTACTTTTTTTTTACACCACGATGAGTGAAAGTGGACCAAAAGTAAAAATCTTTCAAAATATTAGGGTGAAAAATAATTTTGATTGATTTTTGTGTCAAATCTACAGGCATTCTGGGATTTTTAACGATTGTGGTGGATAGCAGTGCTACTTAGGTTGCCGGTACAAAAAGAAATTCAGAAATATCTGAAACATTGTGGTCATGGTAATTAAAAATATCTTAAGGGTTATAAATTTTTGAAGGATTTCAAATTTTTTATGTAACATCTTAAAAATTGAAAAAAAAAATTGTTCTCGAGTAATCATGAGTAACATCATCTCGAGTAATCATGGTCAATCCTCTGGTGCCCGCTTATCGTTGAATTTTGGGACATGGTGTATATAAAACTTCATACTCTTTGTTCTCAACACTACAAATTGTCGTACTGATTTTTCTATACTACATCCTATAAAATGAATTCTTGACGGATATGTCAAGAAATTATTTTAGCATATTGATTTTTATAAACGAAATACTTAGATTTTCTGAATAAAAGGCAAGTTACTTATACTTCCTGTTGCTTTTTAATAAATTTTTTAATGATTTTACTGTCATTCTTTCTTTTGGTTTTGAATAAAGTGTAAGCGCAGGAAAGTCAAAAAAAATTGCACAGGTCCGACCTCGATGCGCGCCGAAACGCGACTGATTGATGGCAGAGATGACAGAAATCACGAATTTTGTGGTTTTTATCAAATTGTGACCAATATACGTAATATTATAAAAAAATAACAACCGATTTTGGTTGGTATATTTGCGACCAATATTGTGATGTAAAAATTATTTGAAATAATATAATGTTTTAGAAATAATCTTGTAAACACTTTTTTAAAAGGGGTAACTTTGCGAATTTTTTTTATCGAGCCAACTTCATCCAATCATGTATCGGACAACCGTGCAGAAATTGTCACATCTTCAAGTATGATATATATTTTTTTCAGGACAAAGAAATAAGAATTTCTATTCAAAAAATTGTAAATACAAATCGGTTTTTGCGGCATTCCTGTAAAATACCCCCTTAAGTGGAAATTCAGAATTGAAATACCTTAGAAGTCAAAAAGCAATAATTTATCAGCTCATGGTAATTGCATGACATGAAATATTTCGAGATTGGGGCCTCCATAAAGGCGATCTATTATGAGGCCTAGTGAGGGTAAGGTAACGATGATGACAGATTAACTAGGTATAATTGAACAGCGTGTGTAAACTAAAAAATAATCGCTATGTTCAATGTTATTTGTTAGCTAGATCATAAAACATTTTTACAGATTGACGGAGCGACAGGCGATTCTGAAACAAATGGATCAGCTTTAGAGAGAACAGTACGTTGTGCCACCGCTCTCAGGAACTTAGGTCTTGGCCATGGAGACGTGCTGATCTTAATGGCTCCTAATCACATAGACGTGGCTATACCGTTTTATGCTGCACTGTATCTTGGAATCATTGTGGCTGCAGTTGATAGAACTTTGACAACAAGTATGTATTTTGGATTCACGATTTTGAAGGGAAACAGTAAAGATACCATAATTGAACCTTTATGCATAATATTATGGATTCGTAGATTGTTTAGACACAAATTATTTTTCCATTGTTGAGAATGTTAAATACCCATTTACATGTATGCGCTGTGCATTTGCTCCTACCGCGTCTATTTTAAAAAAGTCTTCCTAAAACCGGAGACAGACATATTTGGGCAAAAAGTTTGGTTAAAGTTAAAGGATCGACCTTCTTTTTATGTAATGCTATCATACGAAATTATCATCCAATATTCTTGGGGTTCAAGTACACACTTCCATTTTCAGATGAAATACAACAGACCTTCTCATTTTCAAACCCAAAGATAATATTCTGCCAAAGTGAGAAAGCGCCCGATGTTCAGCTGGCCTTGAACAACTTGAACTTGGATGCTCAGATTGTGACCTTCGATAAGGGAGACTATCTGTGCAGCTTCAATGACTTCATGGAAAAATTTCGAGATGATACGCCCATTGAAGATTTTAAGTAAGTTCAAGCTAGGAGAAGTAATTCTGGTTTTCTTAGCTTTTAGCTAAGTGTAAGCAATGGGGTATAAACGAGAAGTTTAGCAGGAGCACACCTTAGACTATCGTAGAGTGTACTTATAACAATGGCCAGATTGACTGTCCAAAACGACTTCAAGTGCGAGTTTTCTTCGACTTCGACCGTAGTTACAGCTTTCATGAATTTTTGGTTTGACTTTAATTATAGTCAAAGTCGAGATAATCTTGCACTTGAAGTATAAGGCAGCAAATGTGTGAATGGCTCACACAGCAATAGATCGTACGATGGAACACCATGCTTCTTTATTCGGTAAGACTCCGACATAATCCATTGCCTTTTCCTATCGCCTCATGGCAAGGGATTTCAGGGGTCAACCTTACAACTCTTCTGTGGAAACTTCAAAGACATCATCGTCATCATCATCAGATCTCATAAGGTTTAAAAAGACCGTTTGTGACATTATAGTCAATCACGTTTCCAGGTGTGAAGACTTTGATCCTGAAGACTCAACAGGGTTCTTGTTAGCAACGAGCGGCACAACTGGTCTGCCCAAAGCTGCCGCGGTTACTCATAAGAACTTTGCCATTGTCTCGCCCTACCTATGGTAAATATTTTTGAATTTTGTTTGGGTCTATTTATGCTATTTCAAAAGCCTATAAGGAACCATATTATTTCAAAAGTCAGCGCAAAAGGAACCAATTTTTTCGTGAACTTTTTCTATTAAATAGGTATTTTGGCAAAGTACTAATTAGGTCATGAATTCGAATCGGGTGCACAGTAGTTTATACTTGGTATATAACAACACCACTGCTCCGGCACGTTCTTGAACAAAAAGATAAACACTTGTCACATCCCCCAATCCGTGGGTCTCCATGCTCTGGGTCTCCAAGCTCCGGGTCTGGGTTTACAAGGTAGCTCGAAGTTTAGTCTCTCACGATCGTAATGAAGTTTATTACCAGAGTTCATGTTCATTCGCATTTCAGCTGCGCGGTAGACCCGCCGCACTGATTCTGCGTGGTCCATTACGAAGCAGAACCTCTCTCAGAATGAGTCCTGATTGTGGATACATTATTTATGTTATAACGGTGATAATGACATCAGGGAGATTTCGAATTTGCCGCAGTGCGGTGTGGCGCATATAAATAAAAATAATCAGCACATTATGTGTACATGTACAGTACTTTTTCAACCCTTTACAGGTTTTATAGTTTGTTTTCCTTTTTCTAGGTCCAGGTACACAACTTTCCCGACACCTACGCGCCTCGCGCTGGTTGGCAGTCCTTTACAGTGGTTGACAGCCATCATGAACTTCATTATATCACCAATATTCAAGTACCCCCGTCTACAAACATCGCAAACCATGACGCAGGAGCATGCGTATGATCTTATTAATACATACAAGGTAAAGCTTCTCAGGGTAAAAAAGACTTGCTGTTATTATGTAAAATAACTTTAAAAGATTTGGTAATGCAACTGATTGTATAGGATTTTTTATAGTATAGGGAGCAAACCTGATGGTAAGTGATCACCGCCGCAAAAATTAACATAACCCTTTAAGATTTCTATAGAATGGATAGAAATATTATGGGAGTCAGTTTTTTTGTTATTTTAGTTATCTCAGTAGTATGTACAAAAAATTGGCTATTTTATATATTTTTCATAAGTGTTTGAAAGATGGGCAAATTTTTACCATCAGGAGCCAAGTCTCCTGATGATAAAAGTATGCTTATCTCTGCCAGACAATACTTAAAGCTTTTCAGCTTTCAATGACTGCAGTGTCCTCGATAGTTCTCATTGAAATATGTTGCAGCAAACCTACACAATCTTCAGCCCCACTATGATGACCACGCTGATTAAGCCTGATATCCGTGATCAATGTGACTTCACGTGTCTGGAACTGCTCATGTTGGGGGGCAGTGCGGTACCTCAGGACCTGATCGATGAACTGAAGGTATGTATAATTTTGAAGCCTACAACATGGTGTATTAGTATTTATATCTTATCGGGCATTTTAATATAAGTTAAGGATATATTGACTGCCTCATTGTTCTCACTGCTGCGTATAAGGTCCTATTAGGATCGATATCAGGGCAAACATTTATAGTTTTTTTTTTTTTTTCCATCGCTTCCCTGCCTTTGGAATTGTGTCCCGTTGATAGCAACTCGCCACCTATTTCATGGGATTTAATTATGATTATGACATCGTTGAAATGTGGGTCTAGGACTCTGCCTAACCCTTTGGGGAATGCAGGCGTGATACAGATATATAAATGCGTGGTCATATTAAAGGTGTGAATCACACCATCAAACTGAACAACTTTCTCTATGGGACCAATGTCGTAATCGCGAAAAAATAATCAGCTGTTCGATTTACGTTTGGGTCAAGTAGGTATTGATGCTTTGTATAAGATAGCTGATTATTTTATCGTGATTACGATGTTGAACCCATAGAGAAAGTTGTTCAATTTGTTGGTCTGATCTACGCCTTTAAATATGATCACGCTATTCTAATACACGTTGTTTATGATAATACAATACACAGATCCGAGGAATGTAGGACATTTAGATATGTAATACGAGATTGTAGGCCCTAATTAAGCTCAATGATCATGAACAATGTTGGTAGACTGGAGATAGAGTTACTGTCACATTCAATTACACAAATAAGATCGGGGTAAATAGAAAAATAAAATAAGATCGGGGTAAATAGAAAAATAAAATACGGCATGTTTGTAAAGTGGTCTTCGGAAACTAGTCAATAACACGAGTGATTTTACTAATAATCTTACAGTAATACAACAATTGAATAGTAATTTTTCACTTTTTTCTATTACTACTAACCGCTGAATAGTCTATTGATGACATTTTAACGGGCGCTCGCGCTAAGTATTCGGCGCTTGAATTATTTCAATTTTTTTTCCAGATTGTGACCCCTAACACAGAAGTAATAAATGTGTATGGGATGAGTGAGCTGGGTGGAATCGGTTTCCATGGCGACAACCCTGCGCCAGGGTCATGTGGCAAACCCGTGGGCTGCTTCCAATATCGGGTAAGGAAGTTCTAATACCCTCATTTACTACCACTATGATGATCCATCACATGTGGATAGACCATAATTATATGTGTCGTTAATAGGGGCATCTGTGATTAATAGTCTGGAGAATCCAGTGTTTTATCATAAATTGTGATTTTATTTTATTTCATGCAACCATTATAGACCACATTATGAATAATGATAATAGTCAACCGTTAGTTGCCTCGTTCCAAAGTATTGATTTCCTATACAAAAGAACGGGCAAGAAACTCTATGGTTTTTCTTTTAAATTCAGACTGTCGTTATTCTAAATTGTTCCCGAAAAGGATTTTTCGGACAAAGAACAATTTAAAAAAAATCTCTTTATTTGTATTTCGGAAACATTATGAGTAGTTAGGAAATCTAAGGAAAAAGATCTTCATATAATAATTAATATGAATCTTATTTGTTAATTTTCATACACATTCAAATTATACAGTAAAGTATAATTTACTTCATATCGCTAATATTTTCTTTTCGTTCTAGATAATAAACGTCGAAACACAAGAAGATATTTATGAGCCTAACATGCCAGGCGAACTGTGGATCAAAGGACCCAGTATTTTTAAGGTATGAAAGGATATTAGGACCAAAATATAGCATTAGGTGCCAGGAAGTGATTGGCCATCAGTCATTATTTGTATAGCCTGCAACTAGGCACAGTGCAAGTTAACTTTTTAAACAAGGGACCAGAAAACCTCTTCGTACTTACCTATGTTTTTTTTTTTTACCTTATTTTACGTTATTGTGACCACAAATGAATTAATTCCATCGGTTTTGTATTCATATAATATTCTACGTTAACTGTGTCAAAGCCAATAGATAGGCAGTAAAAAAACGAAATTATTTTTCAATGAAAATGTGCAAATAAAAATTGTTTTGTAAAAAAAAATACGGGACATTCCTCATAATCCTTGCTATAGGCCTTTTTAGGCTTATACTATCGGGAATTAATTACAGTATTAATTACAGGGTACCCTGTTTATTACATTATAACCCTAGTAATCCTTTAGGAATACTACAACAACCCCGAAGCGACGGAAGAGACGTTCGCCGAAGACCGCTGGTTCAAAACTGGAGACACTTTCTACCGGGATGAGAACTGGAACTTCTTCTTTGTGGAAAGGATCAAGTTGCTGCTGAAATATAAGAGTTACCAGGTAATATTGTGGGGAAATAATGCCATCATTAACTTGTAGGTAGCCAGTTTATATCGGGCGGGCCCGATATTTCCGTCTGAGAGATGTTTTTTTTTAATAATTACGCATGTCTTAAAATAGACCATTTTTTAACAGTAAGAACGACGTCCTTAGAGTTTGTCATCATCATTACTTACAGATTTTGTCCGCCCACTGCATAAGCCATTTTATACCATACTTCCCTGTTTATGACCAATCGTGTTTTTCCAACAAGCTTCACGATAAAAATATCTTCGACCAATTTGCCTTGCCTTTATCATTTCAAAGCTTTGCGTATTTATGCCCTAAGTTTCAAAGTTATTCACGTAGACATTTCTTTTCTCTTTTCTCTTGTGCAGATATCGCCAGTGGAAATAGAAGCAGTGATCCGGCAGCATCCTGGAGTTTTAGACGTTGCAGTGACGAGCATTCCTGACCCCGAGTGCGGTGACCTGCCCCTTGCGTGCGTCGTGCCTAGACACGGCGCGGAACCTACTGCGCAGGAGATAAAAGACTGGGTTAAAGGTAATGATCGCTAGAATTTTGGTCCTTTGGTACAATTTTTTAGAACTAAAGGCCCATTTTCTTGATTCACTAATGGCATGCCAAAATATGTCAAAGTGTTGTAGAGGGTTTTTTGTTGGAAAATTCTCAGAAACTGTCCATGTGACGGACTAAAAAACTGCATAACAGACTTCTTCAAAATGTGGGCGTAGACTGTACACTGTACAGCCCTTAAGAGGGCAATACAGGCATGATGCTTTGGTATTACGACTATCCATCCTAATATAACTGACTCACTAGTTCTTGCCCGCGGTTTCACTCGCACGTTTTATTTTTTATCAAATACTTTAAAAAACTCAGGGATAGTGTAGCTTTCTATAAGTGAAAGAATTTTTAGAATCAGCTCAATAATTCCAGAGATTACCCCGACATACAAACAAACAAACCTTTATAATATAGAGTATATCAGCTGAACTCATCCAAAGCACTCAGCCCAGCTTTGTTATTATAACCCGAATATGTTAGCTTACAGCTAACATATTCGGTTAGGGCTCAATTATGGAGAGGCGGAAAGTCTCGCGGAGCGCAAAGGGGCGCGCAACGCGGAGAAAGACGCGTACCTATCTCTGTTCATGGAGAGCTCTCCATAATTGAGCCCTAACCGAATATAAGAGAAGTAAGCTACCGAAATAAAATAAAAATTGTATCTTGTTACAGAATCTCTCTCAGACTCAAAGCAGCTCAGAGGAGGAGTAATATTCGTCGACGCCATACCGATGACCGCGTCCACCAAAGTACATAGAAGACGTTTAAAAGAAATAGCGCTAGAAATGCCTAGAGAATAAAACTTTGTATAACGTAGTACAAACCATAAAGTTATTATTACTAGTAATAATAACTTTATGGTACAAACTTAGCTATAATAGCACAAGATATTATTAGATTATAAGATAGATACTCGTTGATAGAAGGGTGATTCTCCGAAAAAGTAAATCATTATCCTCATCTCGAAGGAACGTAAACGTATGTATATCTCAATTTTTTTGTATGAAAAGATACGAAGTATGAAATAGGTACTTACGAATATGTTATGGCCGAAGTATGTTCTTTCCATAACATAAAAAAATCAAGTGCCACTGTAAATACTACAAAATAAGGAGGTGGGGTGGGGGGTTAATGAGCTGTAGCACTTTGTATTATAGAAGTCAGGTGTAGAGTACCTATTTTTCTAGAGTCAAACCCAAAAGCTGGTTTATGTAACGTATCAAGAAGTATTTTAACACGCAGTTAAGTCTGTTGTTGCGCATTTTGACAGTACTAAACTAGACTTATCGCATCTGTCACTTTCTTTTTCTATTGAAACAGAAAGAGACAAACGAACAGTGCGCAACAGAGTCGACACCATTATCGTATTAAGCTAATTCATTATATTGATATTGATTGTCTGTCAATGATTTATTGCTTTGATTTTTAGATTCCTTTTTCACTATTAATTGCACTGATTATGTAGACTTCTTCAAAAGTAAATATTAAAATAATGTGTTATGTATGTAGAAATCATGCAATATTCCATACACAGACTTACCCAACCACAGTCCACAGAGGTGGACTTATCAAAAGGTCAAGAAGGTGGCTGATTTCCCAGAGAACGTCAACAGAGAACGTCTGTAGGGTAGAGAGACGCTGGAGACACGTAGCGTCGTATATACGGGGATGCAGTAACTACCCCAAGTGTCAGGGGCGACTCTTTCACACAATATCGGCGGATTACGATATAGCGCCTGACGGTTTAGTCGCCGCAGTTTCACCCCCTTGTGTGGACTGTATATGTATAGTGTTAGGCTCTTCGGCCTAACGCGGCGTGTCATAGGATTTCTGCCTAGGTTTTTTCCCAATTGCCTAGGCTCCTCACTGAGTTCACTTCTCGGAAGGGCAGAGTAAGAACCAAGTCGGGTTATTTGGGATGAAGGGGTATAAGAAATGAGTCAAATGTTTATGCACAAAAACACGCCTCTATTTGCACTAAACAGTATTTACAAATGTACATAGCAACTTTGAATTTCACAATTTATCACTTTAAATTACTCGAACGTTAAGGGTTATTTATTATTAAGTTACACAATGCACGTTAGCGTTATGGTATAATAGGAAATATACTTCAAACCATCTAAGACACAATAAAACTCTTTATAACTGCCCTAAATTACTTCCTAATTAATATACCGGGCGCGGACGGACAGAGTCCTTACTAGGACACGCGAAGATACTAGAAGACTGCAGAAGACTGAAAGTTCTGGAGTGCTGCAGGTCATTATATACACCGCGCCGGGAGGGGTGCGGGCGCAGAGGTCCCAATCGACGGCGGGAAGCGCCTGACCAAATATGGCGCTTTACTGAACCCCCACCGTCGCTTGCCTGCCCCCCCGCACACCGGAACACGAGGCTAACGACGTATATCCTGCCAACACTCCAGACAATGGCACAGGTGCAACCAATCAAAAACGTTGCACAATATATAATCTCTATTCGTGTCCGTCTACGCCCACCTGCAAACAATGATGTTTCTGATACCACGCACACATACATACAAAACCAGAAAAATCCTGATTACAGCTTATTTACTATTACATTGTGGGTGTGTCTTGTATTGTGACGTCATTACATAATAGAACACTACTCCTAAGTGGCGTAGGGTTGTCGCGCTTCCCAACATTCCACCCCCTGTAAAAGGGTTCCACCGCTTACACACCGGGATGTATAGGAAGCACGACAACTTTTACCACAGGCCGTCTCAGGACTCCCGTTGTCGTCCTTACGTCGACTACGCGGACGATGTTGTCGGCTCCGTGGTAGACCTTCTCGATGATGCCCTTCGTCCACTGGTTCCTTGGTAGGAGTTCGTTCACGACGATCACGACGTCGCCCGTCTTCACGTTCGCTTCGTTCGCAGCCCATTTCTGTCGCTGTTGTAGTGTAGGCAGGTACTCGCGTTGCCACCGGCGCCAGAACATGTCCGCCAGAGCGTTCACCCTGCGCCACTGACTGCGTCCGTCTGCATCGCACGCCCGTGGGTCGACGTACGGCGTATCTCCAGACGCAGTACCCAACAGAAGATGGTTCGGTGTGATGACCACCGGCTGCTCGACGTCACTTGACACGTAGAATAGCGGTCGACTGTTGACCACCAACTCTGCTTCTGTGAGGAGGGTGTAAAGGACCTCCTCACGGGGCGCCCTCTCGTTCAGCGTAGCGTGCAGCGCTGTCTTGATGGAGCGCACCAGCCGCTCCCAGCAACCTCCCATGTGCGGTGCGGCCGGTGGGTTGAAGTGCCAGTCGATTCCTTTCGCGACGGCATCTTCGCTCAAGACCCGATGATCCATGGCCTTGAGCGCGGCGCGTAACTCGTTGTTCGCGCCCACGAAGTTCGTACCCTTATCCGAGTACATGTGCGCAGGTTGTCCCCGGCGCGCGATAAGGCGTCGCAACGCCAATATCGCTGATTCCGTGCTCAGCGATGCAGCCAGCTCGAGGTGGACGGCGCGTGTGGCTAGGCACGTGAACAGTGCCCCCCACCTTTTCTCTCGGCGCCTCCCGATGACCACCTCCATGGGTCCGAAGTAGTCCACTCCCACGTGGACGAACGCGCGCCTAGAGCTCGTCAGGCGTGCGGTAGGCAGGTCCCCCATTTTCGGATGCGATGGCTGCGCTCGACGGATGCGGCAGACTTGACATGCTGCCGCCGCTTTCGCTACGGCTGGGCGCAGGTGCAGCACCCAGTAGCGCTCTCGTATGTTGTTCACCACGGTCTCCCTGTTGGCATGCAGGGCCGCGGTGTGGTACTTCGTGATGAGTTTCATGACGAGCGGGTGACGCCCGTCCAAGATGACAGGATGGCGCGCGTCGAACGGCATCTCTTCGCAGGCCGCAAGCCGGCCTCGGACGCGCAGCAACCCATCAGACGTCAACATCGGGTCGATGGCGCGCAGTCTGCTTCCTTTGGGTAGTGATAGCCCGCCGCCGATAGAGTGCAGCTCCGGTGCGAAGCTGTCGGCCTGCATCATCCTCAGCAGGTGCAGCTCTGCGTTGCGCAGATCTTCGGCGGTGACGTGCGCGCTGACGCGGCGTCGCCGGCAGAGCCCGGCGAAGATGAGCACTCGCGCCATGACGCGCAGAGTGAGCGTCCATGTTGAATGCCGCTCGTGGTGCAGCAGTGGAGCGCTCGGCGTGGTGCTCGCCGCAGTTGTCGTGTGGACCCGTTGTACTCGCTCGCAGACGGCGTCCGGCGTCTCTTCGACTGCCGACGCCCCGACCGCCCGACACACCGGCCACTGGTTCTCTGGAAATTGCAGAAACAAAGGGCCAGAGATCCATTCGCTACTATTTTGCGGCCAGTTCAGGCGGGTCGCTGTGTCCGCCGGGTTCTCCCCCGAGGGGACCCAGCGCCAGTTGCCCCTATCTGTTAGACGATCTATCTCAGATAATCTATGGGACACAAATTTTTGAAACTCATAAGCTTCAGAATTAATCCAATGTAAAACTGTTTTACTGTCGGTCCAATAGAATTTACGTTGAATGGGCAACCCTAATTCTTTTTGTATGGTGTCACCCAAACGGCTGGCCAACACGGCGGCCTGTAATTCTAACCTAGGTATGGACACGACCTTTTGAGGGGCCACCCTCGCTTTGCCCATCAACATGGCCACCTCCCTGCCGCCGGCAGCGTTTATACCTACTAGGTATGCTACGGCAGCGTATGCCAACTCACTAGCGTCACCAAACACATGCAACTCTAAATTGTCGCGTGTGACGCCATACCAGCGAGGTACCTTCACCTCGTGTAACTTGGGCAAGTTACTGAGCCACTCAAACCATACCTTTGCATCCTTGTGTTTGAGTGACTCGTCCCACTGGATGCCAGACTTCCATACATGCTGCATAAGTACCCGTGACTGTATGACACACGGGTACAAGAAACCTAGTGGGTCGAAAATTGACATAATAAAACTTAAAAATTGCCTTTTAGTGGGCACACACTTACCCTTTATTATGTCAGCTGGGAGTCGTTTAAACGACAAATCAAACGCTAAAGTATCGCTACCTGGGGCCCATATTAACCCTAAAGTGCGCTCCGTGGCCCCGTCATCCTTGTCGAGAACGACGCGCTCCGGCATTGTTAGCTGCAGCCGTTCCCTAAGGGCCCCGGAGTTAGTGACCCACCCCCGTATAATAAATCCGCCCGAGGCGTGGATCTTCGTGACGTCATCAATTAATTCGGCAGCTTCCGTATCAGTGTCGACAGAATCGAGATAATCGTCGACGTAGTGCCTACTCTTGACGCCCTGCCTTGCTCTAGGGTTAGATTGCGTATACTCATCTGCATTTTTATTTAGGACGTATATGGCCGTAGTCGGGGAGGATGCTGCACCGAAGATCATGGACGACATTACATAGACGTCCGGGGTGCGAGTCCTGTCGGAGTCGCCCCTCCACAGGAACCTCTGCACACCTTGATCCTGAGGCCTTATCTTGATCCGTAGGAACATGTCCGCTATGTCCCCGGTGAACGCCACTCGTCCCACACGGAACTTCAGCAGAACTCCCAATAGTGGGTTCAGCAAGTCCGGACCGGTAAGTAAGTTATCATTCAAACTCTTACCTTTAAACGATGCCGCTGCATCGAACACCAACCGAAGCTTCCCTGGCTTGTTGGGGTTCACTACCCCGAAGTGAGGTAGGTACCATACTGCCCCATCAGCCGGCTCATCCTGCAATACCTTGTGGGCATAGCCCTCTTCGATGAGCCTATTTACTTGCTTCGTATAGGCCTCTGCATAGGGTGGATCCCGTTTCATTTTCCGCTCGATCCCATCCAACCTCTGCAGAGCCTGATGATAGTTGTTAGGGAGGTCAATGACCTCATGTTTCCATAACAACCCTACTTCCCACTTATGACCCCCCTCGATACGCCGACTAGTGGTATCGAGGATGGACAGTGCGCGTTTCACCTCTGGGTGTTCGCGCGGCTGCTGTGATATACCTATAGCCTCAAGCTCGAACTGCGACTTTACCAACCCGTGCAAGTCCGGCAGGGAGATCGCCATGCTGTTAACACTACCTATTTGTTTATCAGAAAACCTACTTTGTGGACCATGAATGACCCACCCTAGACTAGTGTTAGAGGCAACTGGCTTACCGGATCGTCCTCGGCGAATCTCCCGGCTCACAAGCAGCTCCCAGTTGTCCTGGCCCAGCAGGAGTAGCGGCCTCGCACCCTTCATCTCTGCGCATCCCAGGTCCCGCAGGTGCACGTTGTCCCGGACGACCGATGCGCCGACAGTCTGTGGAGGCAGATTTAAATTATTAATTGTGTGGCATTTTAACGTGTGGGCCACACCACTGGGCCCCGTTACCGTTACCGATACCACTCTTGAAGTCGGGTCGGACACTTCATGCCCGCGCGCTGTACGTAGCACGAGGGGCTCCTGGGGGCCCTTCATCTTGTGGGCCACCTTGTTATCTATGAGGGACACCGTCGCCCCATCATCCAATAACGCGTAACACTTGACGTCAGCCACTTTGTCCGCACTGATCGTCACTGGTAACACTTTGAGCAATGCCGATGACCGCTCATAACCGATGTTGGTCACGCGTTCCGCGTTGCTACTTTTTCCTGTTTTTTCCGCGTGTAGCAACGCATGATGCGCGTAGTTGCACTTGTCGCAACGCGGCGCCTTGCAGAACTTCTTAGCGTGTCTGCTACGAATGCATTTGAAACATAATGCATTATTTTTTACAAGTTCCCATCGCTTGTCCACTTTTTCACTCAAAAACTTGTCGCACTTGATAATCGGATGTTTTCCTTGACATATTATACACTTGTCATCCTTATCAACCTTATCAATGTTATCACTTTTCTTCGTGAGCTTACTTTCTTGATGCACGTGTACACGCTGAGTCGTCGCCGGTCGCGTAGTCGGAACGGCCTTGATGTTACGTGACTGCTGCGTCGTCGGAGGTACGTACTTCGAACTTCGCGCACTTCTCGTATTAACCGCTGATACCACAGGAGTTGACGTATCTAATTGTACGTGATACGCCGCCACACGCGCTTGATGCGTTAGGAACTCTGATAACATTTGCAAGTTCGGTGACACTCGGAGGTCAATGCCCCGCGTTTGGTCTAGACGCATCGCGTACTCGCCGTATTGCGCCCGCTGCGTGGGTGTAAGCTTCTGTAGTAATTCATTTACGAGTTGTGGATTATTCACGTAACCCTCTGCGTGTATATTCTTCAGTAGTGATACACAATTACGAACGGTCGTAGAGAATTTACGAAACTCGCGACCGCTCTCACTGACTTTAGGTAATTCTCTTATCTTCTTTAGCGCACATTGTAATACGAGTGTGGGGTGACCATATTCTTCTTCTAACGCGAATATGATCTCGGCAGGGTCGGTGGATGTACGCAATAAATCCTCCACGGCGACCTTGGCTTCGCCCTGAAGTGAAGTCTTCAATCTCGCGATGTTTTCATGGGGGTGGAACTTGTATAATTTTGTGGTATCCATGTACATATTCCTATAGGATATCCACTCTGCGGGATCTCCGTTGAACTGTGGCAACTCGTACGCCTGCCTCGGAATCGGTCGCTGTCGTGACATTCCCCGTATCGCGTCCGCCAGCTGGTGAACATTACACTCAGCTTGCCCTCGTGGTGATGCGCGTACCTTCCCTAGGGGGGCGCCTCCTCCTTGGTGTCTTGACTCAGCGACTGAAGGAGCCTCCCTCACGCATTCACCCGACGGACAAATGTTACACCCTGTTGCTGGAGCACGTGGCGCGAACGAAGTACCCATACACATGCCAGACACGTTCATACCGACTATATGTGACGCACTAGTTTCACGGTTTTCATTCAACACTCTACTTACGGTTTTCCCGCATTTCTCGTTCGCATGGTCTCCCTTCCATTCGGAGGGGGCCTCTGTAACCATAGGAGTTGTATCAACCCACTCCTCAACACGACGTGCAGTCGTCGTGCCGGCGTCTGAGTGTTCCGAGTCTTCTGTATCTTCTGTTGCCGCGATCTCGGCTAGGTCAACTTCCAATTTCTTCTTTACCAGGCTCTGTTCCAATCGCACCAGCTCCTTTTTAGCTGCATACTCAGCTCTTTTGCGTAGGAATTCAGCGCTCCTGCGACTGTTTCCTGTCGACGCTCTGCTGGGTGCGACAACCTGTTGCCGTCCTATATCCTCCGACGCAGTCCTCGCTGCCACTGGCGTACTTGTTTTCGTGTGGTCGATTAATCGACCACCCGCCAGCGGAATGACCGGCGCCGGCGTAGACGACACTGTTGGCACTATCGATGGTGATCCCGGCATCCTTGCCGACTGTAATCCTGAGTCGGTAAGTGTGACGTCCGCCGCCACTTGTTCAGCCATTTTCCTGGCTCGGTTTCGAGTAATAATGCTGCTATTTTGACTCATTTCGCCCGCTTAGTTCCTATTCACACCTAGTGAATCAGATCCGGCTCGAAGGACCAGAATGTAGGGTAGAGAGACGCTGGAGACACGTAGCGTCGTATATACGGGGATGCAGTAACTACCCCAAGTGTCAGGGGCGACTCTTTCACACAATATCGGCGGATTACGATATAGCGCCTGACGGTTTAGTCGCCGCAGTTTCACCCCCTTGTGTGGACTGTATATGTATAGTGTTAGGCTCTTCGGCCTAACGCGGCGTGTCATAGGATTTCTGCCTAGGTTTTTTCCCAATTGCCTAGGCTCCTCACTGAGTTCACTTCTCGGAAGGGCAGAGTAAGAACCAAGTCGGGTTATTTGGGATGAAGGGGTATAAGAAATGAGTCAAATGTTTATGCACAAAAACACGCCTCTATTTGCACTAAACAGTATTTACAAATGTACATAGCAACTTTGAATTTCACAATTTATCACTTTAAATTACTCGAACGTTAAGGGTTATTTATTATTAAGTTACACAATGCACGTTAGCGTTATGGTATAATAGGAAATATACTTCAAACCATCTAAGACACAATAAAACTCTTTATAACTGCCCTAAATTACTTCCTAATTAATATACCGGGCGCGGACGGACAGAGTCCTTACTAGGACACGCGAAGATACTAGAAGACTGCAGAAGACTGAAAGTTCTGGAGTGCTGCAGGTCATTATATACACCGCGCCGGGAGGGGTGCGGGCGCAGAGGTCCCAATCGACGGCGGGAAGCGCCTGACCAAATATGGCGCTTTACTGAACCCCCACCGTCGCTTGCCTGCCCCCCCCGCACACCGGAACACGAGGCTAACGACGTATATCCTGCCAACACTCCAGACAATGGCACAGGTGCAACCAATCAAAAACGTTGCACAATATATAATCTCTATTCGTGTCCGTCTACGCCCACCTGCAAACAATGATGTTTCTGATACCACGCACACATACATACAAAACCAGAAAAATCCTGATTACAGCTTATTTACTATTACATTGTGGGTGTGTCTTGTATTGTGACGTCATTACATAATAGAACACTACTCCTAAGTGGCGTAGGGTTGTCGCGCTTCCCAACAACGTCTAATAAACAATATTATTAGAAATAAGACATAATTTGACCAAATGAATGTTATTAATTACGAAACTGATAAATGTATTATTGTGTAAAAAAAATTTTTTTTGAAAAACCTACAATTGTAAATATTGCAGTGCCCTAACAGGGTTCATGTTCTGGAAACAACATAGTATAAAACACCAATGTATACCACATGAAGCAATAAACGTTCTGATTTCTGATTTCTGATTTCAAGGTTATAAAATAAAAATCTTAGTTCAGTACTTAGTTTTATTATATGATTCTTATTATAAGCCCTACATGGGAGAGTCCTTTGTCCCGAATTGTAGTTATATTCTACAACTAGCGACCCGTCCTCGGCTACGCCCAAGTGCAATTTCTCTATTATCTCTTACATGAAATATGAAAGTATTATACATATAAACCTTCCTCTTGAATCACTCTATCTATTAAAAAAAACCGCATCAAAATCCGTTGCGTAGTTTTAAAGATAGGGGGAATGACAGACAGCGGGAAGCGACTTTGTTTTATACTATAAGTGATTATATTTATACAGGGTGGCGCAAATTTTAGGGCATTAAGGGCGATTACACTTTCTGTTATAGTTAAAGAGTCATAATACCCCAAAATTTTGAGACATTCTGTATTTTTTTTTTTTTATACCACTAAGATGACAAACAAGCAGGCGGCCCGCCTGATGGTAAGAGGTTACCGTAACCTATGGACCCTTATAACACCAGGGGCATAAAGCCTATCCTACATCCTAGCTGACCCACTCAAGACAAAGTTTATAAGTATCAAGTTTATGTGTTAGAGTAGGTATGTATACCAAGAAGTATTTATACAGGCATTTAGAATAATTATATTACGCTACATGTATATAATGTCAGACTGTCAAAGTGACAGAAGTGTATTTATTATTTTTAGTGAATATTTTGATTTTTTTATTTTAAATCCGTAACTATATTTTCACATTTTAACCGATATACGGTCCACGACACAGGTGAGTACTAGATACTATCATCATCTGTTAGAATTAATGTAAAATAATATCGTGGAAGTAAAAAGAAGATGTTCGATCGACTCCACGCTGTCCACGAATAAACTAGGCTTTATTTTCGGTGGTCAGTAGCCTACAGCCCTACAGCCAACACAAAATCATTCACACACTTCTAAAAATCTATTGGTCCATACAAATAATTCCATATTACCTACTCAACTAACTTAGATTATTGATTGGTCTCCGCGTTGGAGCGGCACCGGAGACCAATCAATAAATTTAAGTCCACTACATTGTATGGAACAACCTTAGATTATTAATTGGTCTCCGCTGCCGTTGGTCTCCGCTACCGCTCCAACTAGATACCTCCAGTGATACTAGTAAAATGCGGCGAAAAATACTACGCCAAAGTAGGCGTACTAGAGTCAGTCGGAGGAGGTTGATGTGTCGCTTGCTCTTTTAAACTTCACTAGATTTCACTCATAATTTGAAGTTAAATGCCGGTTTGCGTAGTAAAACTGCAAAAACAATGCTACAAAATATAAAAATTATCTCTATGTGTAATTGTACGCCTACATAATACTTTATAGCAAATAGTTACGTGGAAAACAGTTTTAGCTCATATAAAAGCTCTATCATTTAGATCTTTTAATTTAATCATTTAGGTCTATCATTTAGGTATTTAGATATTAGTTTTATCATTTAGGTCTTTTAATTTAATTTAATGACGTGACTCATAATATTTACTTAAGTTGGAAAGGTCAAAAGGATTACGGAAACCAAAATAAGATGTAGTTTCACGAAAAGGATCCAACCAACATTGAGCTGAGATATTTAATTTTTAAGTTTCGTACCTAATTATTCATGAATTATATTATTAATTGTTGCTAGACTTTGCTAGAAGGTGGGTTGGATCGTTTTCGTTTTTTAACTGAGTACAATAACTAGTCATCCAAAAAAATGAGTATATTGATATAATGGAACACTCCAGAATTGAAGAATTAAAGGTTTAGAACCGACTTCAGAAGCTGTTAAGTTTTTTGTGAAAATTATTGTATAGGTAGATACTTTTTAGTTTTATGAAGTCGATGCTTACTTTTTTAAAATTTTATTTTATTATTCTATTTTGAGTGGCATCAAAAATACTTAAATATGCGACTACAGCATTCGCAAGTGATTTTCTGTTATCCATTGAAGAGTTCCATCGTCTAAGAAGTCTTTGAGATCGTCACCAAATTTAAAAGGGACCACCTCGAGAGTAAACCCTTTGAAACAAAAAAAAAGAATTTTCAAAATCGGTCGAAGAAATCGGTAAACATACATAAAAAACTTACATGATACAGTCGAACATAGAACCTCCTCGTTTTTTGTAGTCGGTTAAAAATGCGTGATTTATTTATATGCTTGTATTTCATTGCATTGTATTGCAATAGGTTTTAATACTAAGTAGGTAATGTAAATACCTACCTAGGTTTGCATGACTGGTTGCAAGACTAGTCAAACCACATTCTTTTATAAACTAGTGTATCGGTCATTTTTAGATGTCCCTGTAACATTTATTAAAACTATTGGTCGCCCAATGGTCGAAATTTGACAGCAATTTTAGCTTTTTGCACTCGTTCTCCACATAAACTATGCCAAATCTCACACTCCTCCGTGCGCGCAATATGCTTAAAAAGGGGTACAAAGTTTTCTCTTCACGTATTAATATATAAGATTGCATTTTTTTAAATTATCCGATTCGGCTATTCCTAATTAGTTTTAAGCGCGCGCCTACGGGCCCCCATCGGTTAGATATAGCAAAACTTCCAAAAAAGGAGGACTGCATGTTTTTTTTTTTTGTTTTTAGTGTACCTGTTATATACTACATAGGTAGTATACACATAGGTGTTCAGCGATATTTTCGAAACAAATAACAAATAATGTTAACCGATTTTACTGATTCTTTTTTGTATTCTTCTGTGGTGGTCCCATTTTAATTTTGTGAAGATTTGATGAAGATTCTTGGAGATAAGCAATATAACTCTTCAATGGATAATAGAAAATCACACCCGATTGCTGTCATCATGATAATGTATTATTTAAGCAACTCAAAGTAGAAAAATAAATAATAAACTTTCAATAAAGTAAAAACCGAATTCATAAAACGTACTATAAAAAAAATTCATAAAAAAACTTATCAGCTTCTGTGTCGGGGCCCTGGTCGGGGCCTTTAATTCTTCAATGCACCTTAGTTTGGCTGCTTAGGTTTTTATGAAAATTATTTTAGACTTTTTAGTTTTTTGAAGTCTGTTTTTATGATGTCATATTTATAGGACTAAAATATAATTAACTAGCGACCTGCCCCCGGCTTCGCAGGGGTGCAATTTCCCTACTATCCTTACATTAATATCAAAGTATCTATACTTATAATAAAATCGTAACGAGGCGAAAACTGTACATTGAATATTTTTTAAAAAAAGTAATTGATACGTGTACTATAATCGACACTGATGCCAAAAATATAATTTTTATAATTTATGTCTGTTTGTCCGTTTGTCTGTTTGTCTGTTTGTCTGTTTGTCTGTATCTATGTCCGAGCTTCACGGCAAAACCGCTGAACAGAATTTCATGAAAATTTATATGAATGTTCGTTATAAGGCTGGTCAACATATAGGCTACAAATTATTACGCTTTTGCCAAAGGGGGGTAAGCAATAGATCATCATGTCTGTGTACAATTATAAGTCACGGTAGAACTAGGCGACTCCTTTTGAAATATTTTATTGTTGTAGTTCATAGGTCCGGTCAACATTATTTTATGTTATAGAAATCATTACGCTATTTCTGTTGGGAGCTGAGCAAAATAATTGTTCGTAATGTCTCCGTAAATTTAAACTCCTTAATAGAACCAGTAAAGGCGGGTTCCAGTGACACACAGTACCTAGGGTAATGGTATTACATACTAACTAAAATTAACAACCTACTAGAAGTTCGCTCATTGGCATCTTACTTTTAGAAAATTACCTAGGTACGTATTTCACTCACTGTCCTGTTCCATAAATACAAAGCGTGATGAAATTAGTTTTCTCAGGTTGTTCCTAAACCATTAGAGATAAGTTTTTGAAACGGATTACGAGCTTTTTCTATTCAGTTCTAATCATTTAATTTTTAATTTCGACTTTTTGAAACAAGATGGCGTTAGTAGTAATTTTAAAGTGAGTTTGTAGTATTTAAAAATGAAAAAAAGGTGACTTTTTGTTTGATATTGCATCCAAACAGACACCTGAAGGCAGGGTTTTAACAATTTATTACATTTATATGTAATTTAAGTCAAAAGGTTTTCTAAACCAGTCTTATTAGTAGTAGTGGGTAGTCTTAATGACGACGGCTACTTTGCTGTTTTAATTGGTCGCGGTTCATGACTAAAATAACTTGGAAAGTGGTCAAGATTGAGCAATGGTTATACCTCAGCCGTGACAGAATGTTAACATAAAAACGATTTTTTGAAAATCAACAAATAATCCACGCATGCAAAAGTAGTAGGTAATCGTCGCCATCGGTCACGGTTACACCATGTCGGTCTATCCCCGACTGCTTCAAAGCGACCTCGCCCAATATAGTTTATCCTACGGCTAGCACAGCACCTCTATAAATTCATAGCGACGCCGACATTGCAGTCCAGCAACAGAAATCCACTGTTAGGCGCTTAATTACCAATGCAGTGTTCAAAAAGACGGCACAGCACCTTTCCTTAAAAAAACAAAGGCAAAGGTTCCTTAGCCAAGGACCGTTAAACCGACTCCGGGCCCAAGTCCCTCTATATCGTCAAAACAGCGACAGGATATAGATGTGGCGTTGTCCCACAAACAATGTCATCTACTTCCCTGCTCATTGTGTTTCTACTCTTGAATAACAATAAAATGCCGTATATGTTTTAAAACCAAAGTGTTCCTTCATTATTATCTTTATAAGCGGTAAATATCCGAGGACCTACTAAAATACCGTGAAAGCTGTAGTCTTAGCGGTGCACCGTACAATTAATTAGCGTTAAAGATCTGTAAATAAAGCATAATTATTAGAGTTCTCTTGCGGTGATTTCGAGTGGTAGATGTCTAATGTTATGGTTAAACTAGGGCCCAAAGATAGGTTATGCTTCACATACAGTTTGTGCTTGATGAAGTGATGCAAACTAGAGACAGAAACACGATCGGCACGGCGCGGCGTGGCATCCAGGCGAATCTGCCTATGTCTCTTGGTGATAAATCATTCGCTGATGAGTTTCTCTTACTAAAATAAGTACAAGACAGTAGGTAGGTGCTGGGTTAAATGTACGAACAAATAATTTTACAGCACATAATACGAACAAAGTTTCAGGTTTCAAAAGACTTTTGCCTTTTTGATCGACTAACTATTACAATTATCATTTATCATGTATTCTTTTTTAACTGTCGTGAATGCGAGCTATCGTGGTCTTTGAGGTCCGGACGGATTCCAAGGAGAGTAAAGAACTCCCATCTAAGCAACGCGTGTTTTTACTTCGCATAGGAAAATTCTATGTTATTATTTTGGATAATAAGTAAAAAATACAGCATTTAATTACATCGATCTCATGTTTTTTGTAAGTTTTTGACAATATGAATGATGAAGGATAACTCCACTTTTTCATGGAGGTCAAGTTAAATGTTGTGAAACTTTCGCGACTCTTACAATGTGGAGTCACTTAACTTAGATTAATCGAAATATTGTCACGTGGGCAAAGCCGCGGGTACAGCTAGTTATACATAAAATATAAACCTTCCGTGAAAAATTATCTAATTGACAGTGAAAACCGCATCAAAATCCGTTGCTTGCTTTAGGAGGAGTTAGCGGATATACAGACAAACAAGACGCGGAAAGCGACTTTATTTTATACTATCTAGACTAGAGATAGAGACTATGTAGAAAAGAGATGTAGGTAGGTTATTGTAGTTAAATGTGATCTTTAACCCAGCTCTTTACTATGGCTTGAAGCAGTGCAATTTTCGCAATTAATTGTTGCAACAACTATTTTACTACGTACATAAAATTCCGTAAGTAATTACTCCATACATATGGCTTCAACCTACCAATACTTATTGATAGATGATGATTTATCTAGTGTTTTAGGTGTCAACAAGTGTGGCATTAGAAACATGGGATATTTCATCAAACTAGTGGTCGCCCGGTGGTCGAAATTCGACCGTAATTTATCTTTCTGCAGTCCTTCTCCATATAAACTTTAACTATGCCAAATGTTACACTCCTCCGTGTGCGCAATATGCTTATAAAGGTACAAAGTTTTCTCTTCACGTATTAATATACAGGGTGTAAGTGACATCGTAACGAAAACTCATACCATGGATTCAGTACATGATAGTGGAGCACTCAGCGTTAGAATTTTGCGTCGGTCTCATCAAAATTTTGTTTGCAGATTTTTTAGTTAGGTATACTGCGAACAAAATCGTAAAAAATTTGAAGAGACTGACTCAAATTTCTTTTGGTTAGAGGTCCAGTATCATGTACTGAATCCATGGTATCAGTTTTCGTTACGATGTCACTTACACCCTGTATAGATTACGTAATCAAATGTCTCAAGGTGCAGTAGCAGTTTGTTGTCTCTTCTCTAGCATTTTACATTGAACTAGCGGTGCTCCGCGGTTTCAGCCACCGTTTAATTTAGCGTTCGTCCACACTCGATACTTTTAGCAGCAGAAACGCGCGATTTCGCGTTCTTTATTCAATTTTTGTAAACAAAAGGCAGCCGATGAACGCGAAATCACGCGATTCTGCTGCTAAAAGTATCAAGTGTCGACGGGCCCTTAAACTGTCGGCCCCCGACCCACCACGCCGTATCTCCCCCGCGTATACTTCGTTTCCACTAAGCGTTCCTTCCGATTTTTTTTTTCTTTTTGCTCAGCACCTTAGGCTCGTAGGCTCGTAGCATAGTAGTTAGGCTATCAAATGCAAAAATATTTTTTCAAATCTGATCAGCAGTTCCAGATCCTAGCGCGTTCAAACAAAAAACAAACAAACTCTTCAGCTTTATTATATTAGTATAGATAATAGTATCTATAGATTGAAAGATAGATTGATTAAGACACTGATTAGACGATAGACTTTTCTGGCTAACTACCGATGCTGCAGTGCACATGAATATTTACGATAATAACCTAACCGTTAAAACTCCCGAATCCAACTAGAAAAAAAGCTGTAAACTTTTAAACGCCACGACACGGTTAGCGCAGTGGCTAAGCGATTAGCTTTCTGCGCTACGTGCCGCGGGTTCGATCCCCGCACGTTACAAAATGTTAGTATGATCTACAGATAGTTGTTTGTTTCGGGTCTCGTTGTGTGTGCATGTGACATACAGTATGTTTGTAAACTATACAGGAGAAATCATAGAGAGGACTGAGGAGAAACGTTTTTTAGAAAAAAATACGTGTTTTTAATATCACCAAGATATCAATGGTAAACCCACCAGCTCACCCATTAAAATTCCATACTTTCGTGAAAATGTAGATATGTATTATGTTATGTATCTATTATAGGTTGGGAAAATTCTATTCTTAGATGATTTTTTTTTTTTTTTTATTAGGACACTACAAATTACAATTTTTAAACCATGAATTAAGTTATTACCTTCTTGAACTTTGTCAAGAACTTGCTTTAAATGCTAATGTCCACGCTTATTATACTGTTGTGCGCGGCTATAACGTGCGTACGCGCCGGTTTGTAAGGTGATCGCTTTATTTACAATCATACGTTCCGACCACACTGGACCACACTGACGTATTGTGTATATAATTTATTTTGTGGCAGTTTACCAATAGATTAGATAAATTAATATAGGTTGCGTGTTTTTGTGATACCTAATTCGTGATAATATATTATTTACGTCATTGATTTATTTAAATATATTTAATTTAAATGTTATATTGTTGGTAAGTGGATAAATAATTTAATAAATAAATATAGTTTATTAATCACGGTTAATATCTAGTTGATTTCAGTTTGATGTGAATTATTGTGATTACCAACCTAGGTACTATTATTAATAATAATTAATTTCCGTAGTAGAATTGCGCATCATAGAATAATATTATGATCGTGACATGGTGCTCAGTGACTCATCTAATTAATTAAATAGACTTCTATATATTATTTTATTTGCCATTTAAATGTTGAAAAATTTACATAACACGTGCATATGTTATACAAAAGCGTTAATATTCCTGTATCTATCACAAAGACTTACCTACATTAATTAACGAGGTATTTATGTCACACTACTGTCAGAGTGAAATAAAAAAACCGGCCAAGTGCGAGTCGGACTCGCGCACGAAGGGTTCCGTACCATTATCTACTACTATCCATCCATCCATTATCTAATACTTTTTTCTTTCTTTCTTTCTTTCTTTATCTATAAAAACGGCAAAAAAATCACGTTTGTTGTATGGATATTTTATTCAGTTTTTTAGTATTCGTTGTTATAGCGGCAACAGAAATACATTATCAGCTGTGAATTTTTTTTCAACAATTTCAAATGTCTAACTATCACGGTTCATGAGATACAGCCTGGTGACAGACGGACGGACGGACAGCGTAATCTTAGTAATGGCCGTTTTACCCGTTGGGTACGGAACCCTAAAAATAATTTATTCTAAAGCGATGTTCTCACGAGCGATTTAAATTATACTGTCTTTAAACTTTACTGTCTTTTTAAACCCCGACAGAAAATAAGGGTGTTTTAAGTTTGTAGTGTGTATCTGTGTATCTGTCTGTGGCATCGTAACTCCAAAACGGATGAACCGATGTCATTGCAGTATTTTTTATTGAAAGCTAGTTTAATCGGGTATCATCATAGCAATGTTTCATGCAAATCTGTTTAGCCGTTCAAAAGTTACAGATCTTTTAGTTGGAGTCGGGGGTTCTTGACGGTTAGGTTATTCTTTATTACTTATTTAAAAAACGAATAGTTGACTGACCGTCTTCTTTGATGGAACGGTGGAAAAGCGATCGGCTTTCTACGCCACATGTCGCGGGTTCGATCCCGCATCGAACAAATATTTGTTGTTTTGTTCGGGACTGGGTGTGTGTGCATGTGAGAGGTATTTATTTTATTTCGCAGTGGAAGCCCGGCTTTACACTTGGGCCTCAACATAAAACTTAACCAACGTCTGCTAAATAATAAAATCACTATCACTACATACAGTATAAAACAAAGTCGCTTCCCGCTGTGTCCTTATGTATGCTTAGATCTTTAAAACTACGCAACGGATTTCGATGCGGTTTTTTTTAATAGATAGAGTGATTCAAGAGGAAGGTTTATATGTATAATACTTTCATATTTAATGTAAGGATAGTAGAGAAACTGCATCCGTGCGAAGCAGGGGACGAGTCGCTAGTGATATATAAAATGTTTTCTTGTGCTAGTGTGAATGAAGCCTAACAAGTTGGTCATTGCGTTAACTGATTCTTTATTTACAGAGCCAGTGCAAAGTGATTGTCAAGAAAAACCAGTAGTTTTTAGTACGTCAGTCGTCAGCTGATCGTGTTTAACAACAGTCAACACACACTTGCCAAAATGAGTAGCATAGACCGATATGTCGGGATCAAATACAAGTTGAAGTCGTCGGAGAATTTTGATGATTACTTAAAGTTTATTGGTAAGTAGGTGTTTACCTATTTTATATAGAATAGAATATTTGTATTATTATTAGAGTTAGAACGGGAATTTAGCATGTTTATACTTTGCTTCGAGCTTCCAATATGGATATGGTAAATATCCTGTTCTTAACTCTATTAATAATGTTAGTCACATCATGACAGTTTAAAAAAGAATATCTTTATGTTTTTCGTTTTCTTTTTCTTTCTGTATTTCTTGGATAGGTTATTTAATCTAGACTATAATGTATAATAATTTGATGAGAAATGTTAAAATCCAGTTGTTCATAAAAGATAAAGTCCCATAAACATCTGTTAAATTAAATATAAGGTCCTACGGCAGTCCCTTTCAAGGGCGTTATAGTAGGTAAACTCATCATTTTAGTCAAATTTTTAATATGGTAACAACCAGGAGATCGCGAAAAAAATCTGCGGTTCCATATCCACATTTAGTCGAATAAAATTGAATCATTTGTATTTGAATGGTACAGTTGATTATTTTTTCGGGATTTCAGGATTGGTCCCATTGTAAAATTTGTTCATAATGATGAGTACTTTAACCCCTTATAAGGACCTCCGCGAACAAAATAGGACCTTATACAGGATATTTTTTTATGCGCATATTATGTGCGCATAATTTGTAGAGTTATTAAGTCTCTGTTCCTAAATGCAACCGAAGTATTGGGATACAATTTAAAAAAAAACAAAATTTCGTCTCATTATGCGGGATACGCATAGTTTTCTAGCTCAAGCCATACAAAATAAATTTTTTATTTTGTTATGGAGTGAATTTTTGTACTGCGATTGCCTTTTTGAATGGACACTGAATCACTCTGGAAATTTTACGCACTACATAAAAAAATATCCTGTATAGTCGTGGAATAATTGTCATTGTTATCATAAAATGTTATTTAGTTTTTAACTATAATAATCTCCTTTATTCATTATACTATATACATATTTTTTACATTTTTTAAATACATAGGTATTATAAAATGTACTAAAATACACGATAATAAAAAAAAAAAAAAAAAGTTTATTTCAGACCTTACAGTCCATAGTGTTAGTACAAGGAAAACTTATAGTCTAATGTTAGTGTAGGTACAGTTTATATTTATATAATAAGTATTATAGTTTAAAAAAAAACTAAATAAAACGCCTTTGTCATCCAAACTAAACGTGTATGCAAAATTTCAGCTCAATCGGAAACCGGGAAGTGGGTCAAATTTAACTTCCAAGATTTTTATACATACCTAGTTAGTTAGGTACAGGTGAAGCTAAAAAAAGCGTTTTAAAAATAACTCAAATTCTTATATATTATTATGGTGCCAGTGAGAATTATTGTACGCACAAAAACTTTAAAAAACGACTTATTCAGAATGCTACTAATAAGATTTAAATAATTTGTAAGTATAATTTGTTAGTAGTTGGAGTTTGGACTGTGTTTCAAAACATTAATGAGTATAATGACGTAAAGATACGATTCTTATTACAAACAAGTTTCAACCCATAAATTACCTACCTATGTAATAAAAAATTATAATCAGTTTATAAAAATCCATTAATCATTTTACAAAAAATCCTGTCTTTTTTACGCAACACGCTCATAATCATAATTCTTTATTTGTGAAACATAGGTAAAGCATAGGTACATACTGTACCGTACTGTAGGTGTACATAGGTAGGCTCGAGTGTGTATTACTTACCATGAAATAATGCTCTAATGATTCTTGTTTATCTGCCATTTATTATCAACTTATCACGTCCCTATTCAGCAATATTATGATTAATCAAAACTTGCGAAACCCTCCGATTTCAATGCTGTTTTTTTTATTGAAAGCTAGTTTAATCGGGTTTCATTTTAGCTATGTTTCATGAAAATCTGTTCAGCCGTGCTAAAGTTACAGCTCTTTTTCTAGATGGAGTCGGGGTTATTGACGGTTAGGTTATTTTTTATTACAAAAATCTATCATCATATTTAGGCTATGTAATCGTTTCTTTATTTATATAACGAAGGATTTTAATTAATTAATTACTTAATTTATAATAAGCACACCAACAATATAACTACTAAAATTCAATTCAAAATAAAAACTAAAAGGTAATTCTAGCAGTCATACAAATAACAGGTGTGCATGACATTGACCAAGAGAACAATAATAGAGACATAAAAAAAAACAATAAGTACATAGTTACATAAACTTATATTTTTTAACAACTATAAGTTCCAAATCACAACATTTATACAAACTAAGTTGTACTCCATGCGCACTGCTCGCATCGTTTAATTAGGGAGCGTCTGAATGAAACGAAACGCATAGAGAAAATGTCGATGATGGGGTAATGTTATAAAATCATAAATCATAAGTCAATTTATTGGTAATTTCCATTACACGTCAAAACCGCTGATCATTCATACCATTCAAAATAGTGGCTAGTTAGCTAATATAAGATAATATAGATACATTATAATCACGACATAACATGCTATAATAATAATTTATTTTTCATCCCACCATCTCGGAAAGAGTATTTTTAATCTTCAATATCTGAGTGGAAAAGCCGTTTTTATTCTCTAGAGGATAAAGTAAATTTTCATCCCACCATCTCGGAAAGAGTATTTTTAATCTTCAATATCTGAGTGGAAAAGCCGTTTTTATTCTCTAGAGGATAAAGTAAATTGAATTTAGAACATCGTGTGCACTAAGTTTGTGAATTAAACGTTTTTTTTTTGCATTTAGTCATTTCCTCGCTGAGGTGGAATGAAAAGTTACGTGTTGCACTCGAGTGCAAAGATTTTTCACCTCGTGCTCTTTTGATTCCCTCGCTAACGCTCAGGATTCTAATTTTGAATCACTCGCTGCGCTCGTGATTCAATTTTAGAATCCTTCGCTTGCTCGGTCATCAAAATTGAACACGCGGTTAAAAAGCAACTTTGCACTCTTGTATAACAAATAACTATTTCAGTCAGTTCGCTGAACTCGTATATACTCTTATGTGTAGTAATAGTGCCACAAACTTATCTGACCGGCTAGCTAATCACGATGCACGCTCGTAATCGGAATCGACTCAATTTTGACACTACAATAGTGTTCATTGCGCTGCTCCAATTGTCGGGCGGAGTGGTTTTAAAAGCATACCGCGCAATGTAGTTTGTTGGACTGTCAAAATTGAATCGATTCCGATTGCGAGTGTGTATCGTGATTACCCTGCTGGTCATAGCGTCGCTGCCGTCACTTTTACCAATGTCATCTCCCTACAAAAATGACCTTTTGAAGTCAGTTTTGTTCTGTAGCGACGTTAGTCCCAATTTTGGTCACCGGGTCAGATAAGTTTGTGGCACTATACTAACGATGACAGGCTCAAGAAAATCGTGCTGTGTTATATACCTATCTACAGACAGACGGACAAACAAACTGGCGCAGACGAAATTATCGAAGGAAGGAGCGAACGGAAACTGATTTAATAAAGTATTACTTACTTACTTATACTTGCTTGCGCTATTTTTATGATGCCACATTTGCGATTTTATGAATCGCAGGATATCAAATTAGAATACAAATGACTAATATTTGAGGCCCTGTTAAGATATTTTAAGTTATGCTTTTATTACCTTGTTAAACTAGATTTCAAAGCATATTTAGTAGGTATTAATAATTATTGACCAAAGTTATTGACGCAACACCTGTGACTGATGAAATTTTAAGCAAACACGTGACGTTATTAGGTCTGTTTTAAAATTAACGCAGTTTAAAAATCAAATATTTGCCCGTTTTGTCTTAAAATTTTAGTTGATTATGCCGCGGGAAAACCAGAGATATTAAATTTTAAAATTACCTACTGCCATTTTAAATAAAACCTTGACATTTTTTCTCATTTAAGAATAGCTTTTGTAATTTGTATAAACTATTAAATCGGTATGGGATGCCCTACATACAGGGTGGAAATAATGAGCAGGATATGTTAGAAAACTAGGTATATTGAAGATATCAAATTTTGCTCAAAGGAAACATTCTTTTTTGTTGTTTTTCCTCCATTCGTCCCGCTCGTTTCTTCAACCCTATATGTGTATCGTGAAACTAGTAACTATAGGCTTGTAATGTATTGTAAACATCCCACACACATTGTAACTTTACCTTAACAAGGGTCTCACAAGAGAAGCTCCTTACTCAAATTAATAACGAGAGCCAAAAACACATTCATTTCAATTCAATTCTTTATTGCATTGTGTGTTTTACAAGATCTTATTAATAATAATTATAAGTTCACATGGACCCCGTCGGGCACAACAATTTAATATAATTTAATTTGAGTACCTAGTAGAATTGAATAAAATAACAGGTATAAATCATTATAATAAGTAGCAAATAATTAATTCTATGTCTTAATTAAAAATAAAATGTCTTTAGTCATCATCAAAATTAATGTCTTCTACATATAAAAACACTTAAAATAAAAATCATGAAGGCTTCATCAAAAGACCTAATAGGTACCTACTTACAGTCTGTCAAGAAAGTCATGAAAAGGATTTTGAAGGAACTAAGGCTTACATTCAGAGACGACAAAAACGAGTCTAAGCGTGAACTTACGCTTCCATATGTCAATTTTACAAACAAATTTTGACAGATGGAAGCGTAAGTTCACGCTTAGACTCGTTTCTGTCGTCTCTGAATGTAAGCCTAAAACTCTTCTTCGCTCGCAACCCTAAATAAGTACCGTAGGTGTCAGTTTGGGTACAACGATGTGTTTATTTTACTATTCTGTGTAGATTTTTTGTGATAAAAAAATGTTTTCGGCATTAATATATTAAAAATAAACAAGAGAATATACAAGTGGCGCCCTCAATCCTTTTTATGACTTTCTTGACAGACTATAATATACACCACATAACAGCCACTTCCTCAAACTAATGTATTTCTATGTACTTTCCAGGAGTTGGCATCATAGCTCGCAAAGCAGCCTGCGCAGTCAGTCCAACAGCCGTGCTGACGAGTGATGGAGAGGAGTACACCTTCACCATGACTACCACCTTCAGGACTATGACCTTCACCTTCAGGTTCAACGTGGAGTTCGACGAGGAGAGGCCTGATGGCGCTATGGTAAAGATTTTATTCTTTTACTTTTCCTACCGCCAGATACTTAAACGTAAGTTGACGTCGCTCTTAAAGATGAACTGTGAGGAGACTGACCTTGTTAGGGCTCAATTATAGAGAGGCGGAAAGTCACGCGTAGCGCAAAGCGGCGCGCAACGCGGAGAAAGGCGCCTATCTTCAGTCCTGGAGAGCGAGCGAGAGAGTGACACGCGGCTCTTTGCGCGCCTTTCCGCATCTCGATAATTGTACCATTAGTCTTTTTAAAAAAAACACACACACAATTTCCCAACACTTAGTATAATAACAATAAAACCCTTTTTACAAATGAACCCTACATTGACTTCCCTACTTTTCTCTTTTGAAGTAGGTACACGAAATTCAGATTCTAATTTCATAAGGAATTAATAAAATTAATTACAATAATTTGCACTTTTGTACACTATGGAAAAATACGCGTTAAAGTAAAGTGTTGATTGCTATTTCTATTTATTTTATTTGCATAGTGACAAAGGTTATATGTCCGCGCCGAACACGTCGAACGAGCCGAACGAAACAAGTTTTAGAATTCTTTATATGAAATACTATCAAATCTCGTTCACCAATCCGCGCCAAATCAGGCGAATAGTAGGACAATTTCGGAAGATCCCAAAATCCCAGATGAATTCGGACAACTTCATCAGATTCGGTGCGGACAAAGCGGACGAAGCGGCCTGTGTGCCCGGATTCTGCTAGTTGCGTGCCACGAAACGCTCTTTTTATGGGCGCGGCGTGGTAGACTCTTTCACCACGGATAGATGTGCGTTCCCCCATAATAGTCAATTCAATTCAATTTTAGAATAATTGTATTGAAATTCTGTCGTTATAGTTCACCTTGAAGTAACATTCACTGGCAGAATGAGACTTACTTAATGTCTGCTTAAAATTGAGAAGCGTTCGAGCATTTGGCATTAGCCAAGAAGTACAGATAACAAGCCCAATTATCACATGCAGCACTGCACTCTCTAGAACTAAATCGTATAGGCCAGGAACTTTTAAATTAACCAATATTTTTCAGTCACAACTAGTTTACCTAGACTGATTTTCGTAGTCAAAATTAGTTTTGACTGGTTATCAGTTTTGACTGTAATTTAACAATATAATAATAATACAAAGAAGATAGTTCTTATAACAATGGCAATTATATTGCAGCTTTATTTTGAATATTTTATGATGTGGGAAGAAAGAGAAATTGAATAATACAATAGTTAACAACTACCAACAAAATAATGCTACAAAAATCCGGGGAAATTATTTTTTACTTTTTTTATTCATGTTTTTGTTGAAGTTTCAGTGTAGCTTAGTGAGGAAATAACTTATCTTGTAGGTATTGAAGACTTTCTTCTGTTGATAATTTTCTTTATTAATAAAAATAACTGTTTTCATTTCCAGTTAAAATCCCTTATGGTAGTCGATGGGAACAAATTGATACAAACACAAATAGAAGGAAATGGAAGAAAATCGACGCACGTGCGGACATTCACACCAGAATTGTTAACAGTGGTGAGTTCAGGGGTTATAATTAACTAGAGGCATATAATTAACCCAAGTTCTTGCATGTAGTAGAACAAAGGCCGTTTAGGGTATAATCAGTGTAATTATCGGTTAACAATAGATACCCTAGCTAAATGGAACTGTAAAGTTCGAATGCTTTGAAATGTTTTTCTTGCGCAAAAATTCAGGAGAATCTTCCTGACGTGGTCCAGGGGAGATTAAGGCTGATGCAGAAATACCACAGATATTTTGAAAATAGGCGGGGCGAGGACTTGTGTCAAAGTTTCAAGGCCCACAGTTTTGCTGATGGCCCGGTCGTGTCGGTGGTGTCGGTCGTCACCATCATGTTATGGTATTTTATTTATGGTATATGTTATATTGTTTCAGATAACGACAGCTGATGGTTGGGCGGGGAAATGTATTAGAATTTACGAAGTAGTTAAAAATTAGGTGTGATGCACTTAGAAGCATATACTAGTGAATACTTATTTTTGTAATGTGGTCGATCATACATGGTCAGATTCAAATTATAAGGGTGTGTACACATCTAAGAACGTGCTCATATTTTGTACGCAAACGACCGCGGGCGATTTGCGCACTACATAGGTACCTAATTAATTTAAATGATTATGCATTTGCATAGTAAAGAGCGTGAAGTGAGCACGAGCGTCGAGCAGCGCTTTCGTAGTATGTGTATCACCCTAATGTTCTGACAAGTTTTTTATTAT
The DNA here is from genome assembly GCA_932294325.1 of Allophyes oxyacanthae. Lineage (NCBI taxonomy): Eukaryota > Metazoa > Arthropoda > Insecta > Lepidoptera > Noctuidae > Allophyes > Allophyes oxyacanthae. The sequence continues at coordinate 11,474,273 of OW028628.1, forward strand.
TATGTAAAAAAACAAATACGCTTTAATGTAATTCAATGAACGACCATTGTAGGTACACTGTAATTAATTCACAATATAGGTACATGTTGTTATGTTACCAATCACTATTAATGTGTTATAAATAAATTAATATTTATGATCTACGTTGCTGTTTCTATTTTTTATTTATCAGAACAATTTTCAAGGCTCAAAGCAATTTGCAAGGCTTGTGGAAGTGCCGAAATCGATTACGATTACGAGCGTGTATCGAAATTACCCTGCTGTGGGCCGAGCACGAATGTGTTGACTTATATCGTAACGTTAACGTAAGCAAATTTAGAATAAAAAATACACGTTTAATCCATGATATTTTTTGAAAATACATGCATTATTTTTACATTTTCATGAAACAAGTGTGTATGTTGCGTAAAATTGAACAAAAATAAGATAGATTCATTGTATTTTATCATCAAAATTTGCTTACGTTAACGTTACCATACTTCTAAACATTCGTACCTACTTGCCCCTCTGTTCCCTAATAAGTGTAACAATCGGAATCGCTTCAGTACAAAAATGTTCATTACACTTTATATTTTAATAAGATAACCGTCGAAAACCCCCGACTCCAACTAGAAAAAGAGCTGTAACTTTTGAACGGCTGAACAGAGTTTCTTGAAACATAGTTAAGAATACTCTCGATTAAGACACATTTCAAACAAAAAAAACTTAATCAAAATCGGTTTATCCGTTTAGGAGCTATCATGATGCCATAGACAGATACACACTACACACTTATAACGGGTTAAAAATACTTCCGTTCAGCTACTGGAACAACGCAATGAAAGTTGTGTTAACTGTAAAAAACATACGCGTCGAATTGAGCACCTCCTCCTTTTTTTTGAAGTCGGTTAAAAAATATCGCAAAGCACGCAGCGCCCTTCAAAAATGTTATTTTATTTCGCCTCTTTTTCCCCTCCTATAATAATAATAATAAATATAACATGTCTAATCAGTCTGTCCCTAGCCCTACGTTCCACAATAATTTCTAGATATTTCTTTAGGTTTAAAATTGTGACTCACCTATCTATTTGTATCAGGTTAGGTAGGTACTTATTACTCCGTTATCAGATTCGATAAAAACACAGAATTTCACACTAATACAAAGTGCGTAGGTAAGTACGTATAGTGCGAAGTCTGTTAATATGGTTGATAACATCCGAGGCGGGAAATCTATTATTTTTCAGGTTTTTGTATTTTTACCTACGTTTATAGATAACATAGGATAAGATAAGAAATAATAGGTTGTATGTTTGCGACAATAACACATTTTAAATAAATTCAAATTATTGTTTGCCTATAAAATAACATTGATAAATGCGTGAATCAATATTATTTTGTAATGGCGCGTCATAACAAAAAAAAATAGCTTAAATTTGATTGAAAAAAATATCATCAAATTACTACACTTTTCTGTATTAATCATAAATAATCACTATTGAACTTTAATATTTTAGATAAGGCCGCGAACTTGAAAGTTATTTATTGCCACTTTTGGGGCTAAGAACAGATATTGGTTCCATAATGCGTCCCCTGGGTGACTAGTATTTTATTAAATAAAATTACGACAAATGAGTTAACGATATAAAGACGTTAATTCACCGAGTTCAGATGTATGAAAACTATCCTACATTTTAAGATATACTTATAAATTACGTCTCTTGAGTAACTAATGAAAAAAGTAAAGTAAAAGTTTTTTCTGTTTTGAACGACCCTACACACAACGCCACCATCAGCGAGATATTTTAGTGAGCATGACAGACTCGTAGTACCAGACAACAGGTAGTCAGACAACAAGTCAAATCTTGCAACTGAATTTTGAAGCATTTCTTCCCAACGGATATTGCTGAAATTTTGCATACGCCTTTAGTTCTGATGACAATGCAATACTTAATATTGTAATATTCTCAAAATTGCCGCCGCCACAAGGTGGCGGATGGTTTTCTCAATCCTGTTAATTATGGGTACCAAATGAAAGAGCTCGAAGAGTAGGAAACGATAAAATGAATGATATAATTTTAAATCGGCCGCCGCTCCGAGATCGTGGATTACATTTTCTTTTCAACTCCCTTGATCTCCTCAACGGTTAACAGCACAGACAAGAATTAATATTGTATACACATTAAATTATGATAGCCTGTTCTTAAGTCTGGCATAACTTGGAAACAACATGTCCAGCGAAAACTAAAAAATAAATTAATAGTAAAACACATTTAAAAAAAGCTTTTATTTAAATGCTCTAAAAAGAAGAATATTTAAATTAAATCAAACCAATCAATTTATTACGTTATACAATTTATATGATACAAAAGCTTGTCGCGAGATTTACCTCTGTAACGGTAAAGTAAAAGTAAAAACAATAACCACGGGTAACAACTTGGTTAAAATTTAATGAAATATTAGTTATTAATAATCAGACATGACTGCAATTTTTAAAAATCGTTGAATATTATCTTAATTTATACTCTGCACAACAACAAATAAAATAGACTATTAAACAGATATAGTATCAAAAATCTCCAATAGTCTATTGAATCACCGCAATTGTCTCCTGAAAGTGACCCAAGAGACATTGCACGGAAAAAAATTGTTACTATAGAATTATCTAACAAATCACGTATATTATTAGACTATATTTCTATTGCATTTATTCTATACTGCAACATACATTTAAAGTTCAATTAGTTACGAAAGTATGAAGTCACCCAGTAGACTAACAATTAACCCACCGTGCCTATGTCAGAGCCACGGACAAAATGGCCAAATGATGTGAAGATCACAGAACTCCCGGACTCGATCACGTGATACTCAGAACGTTATGTTATTGGGTAAACCAGTCGTAGTGCTATCTCGCTTAAACTAAGTGGTACATTATACTATTAGCAGTATTAGGTGAGTATGGGGACATCACTTTTGCTATACATCCAAGGACACATAAATAGAAGGCAATTTGTCAAAATTCAACTAAATTCCCAATATGTTTCTACAAGATTTGTTTATGGAGCTTTCTTTTATTATCTAACCCAAGCATAAAATAATAAGACGGCCATACGATTTTTTTAAACCAGAGTAGGTACGATATTCAAAGACTAGTGTCTCTTGGGACAGTCAATATTTGTATGGGAGATCGAAATTGTCGTTTGGGTCACCAACTAAAAAAATAGTAAATGCAATAAATAATAGTTTATTTATGTCTTATTTATCTAATTTATTGTTAGCGTTGTTACAAGTAATCGGTTTACTCCAGTTTAGATGTACAAAATTATGAAGTACCTATTAGGGACAATCCCGTCCACGGGACAACCAAAAACAAAAAAAAGTTGATTCACCCAAATAGTACCTATTTGTGGAATGTTACTCACATTCCTTTCATCACTCATTACATTTTACATACAGTCGTAAAAAATACTACTTTACAACCATTATTTGAATTTAGAAGACATTTAAAGCATAATTATATTAAAATTAGGTACCTACCTAATTCTCAAAAAATTCTCATAAATGTGGGAAATAGTTTATAACAAGCTGAAGCATCTACCTTAATTTCGGAGTTCGGAACAGCATAAAATTTAGCTTTCACGAATGTCTCCTAAATAATAAAATTATATTATGATTTCTAGCTAGCCTAGTTACTTGTGCTAGTGTGAATCAAGCCTAAAAAGTTGGCCATTACGTCAGAGCCAGTGCAGAGTCATTGTCAAGAAAAACCTATAGTTTTAGTGCGTCAGTCGTCAGCTGAACAGTCAACACACGCTTACCAAAATGGGTAGCCTCACAGATGTTATAGACCGATATCTCGGAATCATATACAAGTTGAGGTCATCGGAGAATCTTGATGCATATTTGAAGTTCATTGGTAAGTAGGTGTTTACTAATTGCTTATTAATTAGAATAGAATATAATTTATTTTTCTTTCTTTTTTATTGGATAGGTTAGTTAACTTTTTATCAAGAAAATTTAAGCTTTTCCAAAAAACTTGCAAGTTTAAAAATAAATTATAATTAAATATGCATCATGCAAATCAATAAACATTCTCATAACAACATTTGGACTGTTGCTTATGTGATTGAAACCCAGTGCTTTTTAGAGGTTACCTATAGCAAAGTTTTTTATTTGTGTTGATCGTTAAATTAGTGTTTGGAGATGAAAAGGAGAGGAAGTTGCAGATACTTGCATCCACAAAAGTGATCGATTTGGCAAGCCCAGTGTTATGGTATTGGGAGGTATTAGCCAAACTGGAAGAACTGAGCTTGTAATTCACAACCAGGGTACAGGAACAGCTCAATACTTCGAGGAGGTCATAAGACTCCATGTGGTGCCATTTTCATAGCAAGCGATTGCAAGCTGTTGCAACATGTTGCACGGCCATGCACGCACATAAACTGCTAGAGCCACAAGCACTAGCCCTGCGGTCCGAATTGCGATTTTAGTGCTCACGGTGCTAACGTCTATAATCGCTGGTCCGAAACGAAAGTGCGCTCACGGCACTATTAGCGTGATACCTATACAATACTATACATATGACTTATGTATGAGGCTTGTATATAAGTGTTGCCGAGGCCAGCGAACGAAGAGTCTGAGACACAAATTAATTAGTGCACAATGAAAGACTGCTCATAAACGTCCTAAAATCGAGGTAGGAACAAATCTTTATAGAAACAATGTGGCATAATAGAGGATAAATATTTTTTCTATCATATTATGATAGAAAAAATATTTATCCTCTAGGCTTGAAGAATTTATTCGGAAAAGAGGGGGTAACACTAGATATTGATTCATTTTTTTTTTTTCAATTATTTACATTTTTAGTCCAAATGTACCTACGTTTTGTTGAAATTGCACTTACTTATCTTAAAAATATTGTAAAATTTAAACCTTTTTCATTAAAAAAAATCACTGCAATGAATTTTAAAATCCATAAACCCTGGAACCCCATAATTTGTCCAGTAATAATAACTTTATGATTTGTCCAGAATATGAAAAATAGGCCTTACTAAAGTAGAGTCATTTTAATTTACTTTATCTATGTTAATAGGTAACATTTGACGTCTGTCAGTTTTATCTTCATAGTGAGGTGACCTGCTCATAACATTGATTAAAGTGAATGAATCGATACGGATTTGAAACATATGTGAATTTTAAAAATCATCAGGCGAATCCCTTTCCCATTATTATTTTTTCTTCCGTAAATTTAAGGACCAAAATAAGACAAGTACATAATTTAACAAAAAAAATGCGTTATTTTTTGTATTTTTATAGTTAGTTAAAAGAATAATAAATATAATTACGTTTTATTATAATCACAACGTGGTTATTAATTTATAGTGATATTTCTTCACAACTAATCATTGCATTCGATTATATTTATCAGCTTTCGATTTTTAGAGTAACATCCCTAGTGTTAAAAAAGAAAAAGGGTTAACTGACGCAACATTGTAACGACGTTCAGTTCTTGAGATCAGAAATTGTTTATTATGTTTAGAATGGTTTATTAGTGAAAGCAAATCGTAAAATTACTCGTATCGGTCATTATTACAATAAATACGTAATAGTAATTAAAAAAAGTTAAGCAATTGTGCAGTTCTAACAAAACGAAAATAGTTATTTGTTATACAAGAGTGCAAAGTTGCTTTTTAACCGCGTGTTCAATTTTGATGACCGAGCAAGCGAAGGATTCTAAAATTGAATCACGAGCGCAGCGAGTGATTCAAAATTAGAATCCTGAGCGTTAGCGAGGGAATCAAAAGAGCACGAGGTGAAAAATCTTTGCACTCGAGTGCAACACGTAACTTTTCATTCCACCTCAGCGAGGAAATGACTAAATGCAAAAAAAAAACGTTTAATTCACAAACTTAGTGCACACGATGTTCTAAATTCAATTTACTTTATCCTCTAGAGAATAAAAACGGCTTTTCCACTCAGATATTGAAGATTAAAAATACTCTTTCCGAGATGGTGGGATGAAAATTTACTTTATCCTCTAGAGAATAAAAACGGCTTTTCCACTCAGATATTGAAGATTAAAAATACTCTTTCCGAGATGGTGGGATGAAAAATATATTATTTTATGCCCGCCGTTACAAGGTTATTTTGATGAAATGTCAAATGTTACCTATTACAATGACCCTACTTTAATTACTTTATGTACGTTACGTTTGTGTAGTAATTGATTATGGCAACACTGTCGACATGTCAACTGTCAACCATAGATAATAAGTCAACATCTCGTCAACATTGTCTCCCGTGCATAAAAATCATTATTTTAAAATTATAATCGAAGAAATATAGTGTTCGTTTGTGATAAAAGTGTTCATCTCGAGGCTAGTGAACTGTGACATCGTTATCTCGAGCAAGTGCTAAGCTAAAAATAGACTAAGAACTAAAATATAAAGTGACTGCTCCGACAACAAAGTGATAATAAACCAAATAAACAGTTACAATTAATACCGAACTTGAGCAATTTCGGAAGATATAAGGCTAGACCGGTGGATAAAGGTGTAATTAATACTTATAAGCAACTAAACCAAACAAATAAAAGTGTACAAAGGACATTGCTACGAATGACCCTGTCATTAACAAAGATGAACAATATACAGTATACAGCTACTAAAATTACAAGTGTATTTTATTAGTACCTATCTACATAATAAGTCTTTTTTTTTTTTCATAATCATGAATAATAAATCTATACCCATTTCGGAAAAGAAAACCGTCTACAACTCTTGTATACTTCCATGTTTCACCTACGGCTGCCAGACCTGGCCACTAACACAGAAAATTGAGCACAAATTGCAAAAAAATTGCACAAAATTGGAAAAAAGTATGTTGGGACTAAGGTTGAAAGACAAATGGAAGGCTACAACAATTAGAAGCATCACCAAAGTAGCAGCTGTAAAGTAAAAACGCAAACCTTGAAATGGAAATGGACTGGTCACATGATGAGATCAACAACAGGAAAGTGGACCAAAAAAGTAACAGAATGGTACCCGCTGGACGGAAAAAGACGTAGAGGAAGGCAGAGAGAAAGATGGGAAGACGATCTGCCCAAAGGTTGGAGAAGGACAGCAATGGACAGGCAAAAGTGGAGGGAACTTGAGGAGGCCTATGTCGCAACACAGCCTGACCTGGTAACTGATATTAATGTTAAATTACATACATAATATAGGAAAAAAATAGAAATAAGTATTGTTAGTATAGTATAGTTTATGTTTTATTATACATAGGTATATCAAGTTGTGCAAAGATCAGAGTAAATAAAGGCTATTTTATTTATTATTTATTTTGACCTTTATTCAATTTTTAACATACTTCTTGACATTGCAAAATAATTTTAAAATTAAATAAAAAATAATAATAATAAAAACATTTAAAAATATAAAAGAGTAGTAGGCCACCGGCATCGGGAACAGGGTCCAAGCTACCGGTGGTCACGGCTCTAGAGAGAGAAATCTCTTATTTATTTTATTATTATTAGTCTCATTTTATGCGGACAGTATTTGAATCATTTTTCATCATCAAGTTATCATCTCAATAATGTCTATAGTGCCACAAACTTATCTCACCCAGTCATGGCGTCGCTGCCGTCGCTTTTACCAATGTTATCTCCCTACAAAAATGACATTTTGAAGTCATCTTTGTACCATAAGGACGTTAGTTCCAATTTTGGTCACCGGGTTAGATAAGTTTGTGGCACTATTATATTAGAAATGACAGTATCATAAAGCGAAAATAAGTCATATTATCATCCATATTGTTTTTGTTTGCCAATACCGTAGTGCAGTTCCAGTCCATAGTACAATATCAAGCGTAAGAAACAAAATCCGAATCAAACTAAAGAAAAAAGCTACTGTTTTTTTTAATATCAAAATTTATTAATAATCATTGAAAGTACCTATTTGTTTTTAAAATTTTACTATTGAAAGCTTAAAACTGTTAGCAATAAGACATCTATGAAATAAATAACATTCGCCTATTCAAGCTAATTTATTTCTATGTACTTCCAGGAGTTGGCATCATAGCTCGCAAAACAGCCGCGGTATTCGATCCAAAAGCCGTGCTGACGCGTGATGGACAGGAGTACACCTACACCATGAGTACCCCCTTCAAGACTATAGCCTTTACCTTCAGGATCAACGTGGAGTTCGACGAGGAGAGGCCTGATGGTGCTATGGTAAAGACTTTACTTTTTCTACCGCCGAATAAGCAAATGCAATTTAAAGTTGCTCTTAAAAATAAACTAAGAGCCTGACCACGTTTGTCTTAAAAATAATCACAATTTCCCAACATTTAGTTCATTTTACTATCAGTAAAACCCTTTTTACAAATGACAGCCATCACCACCCCACCCTACCACCACCCTACCACCTACAGCTACCCTAACAAAACAATACAACCTAACAATAGTAAGAGATCATAAGCTATAAGGCAAAGTGGCATACGACCACGGCTATCCTCTGAATATCACTATGAATATGTATTAATATTTTCTTGTTTCATACCTTTTCAGTAGTCGGGTTTTAGTTTTTGAACTTAATTTATCTTTAATTTTCTCTCTTGTGTTGTCAATGTGTCTTTATTGAATAAATGTTAATGTCCTTAGTCAAAACTAGTTTACCTAGACTGATATTCGCAGTCAAAATTAGTTTTGACCGGTTATGAGTTGTGTGTGTGACTGAGTAACATTATAATTAATATCTAGTGAATAATATAAGGAATAGACAATTAACAAAGCAATATCATTTATATTGCAGCTTTCCTGATCTAGTATTTAGAATATTTTAAGATGTGGGAAGGATGAGAAATCTCGTAAAACTTTTGTTCTAATTATCAACTACCAAAAATGCTACAAAAATTGTGCGAAACTATCTTATCTTATACTATTACTAGCTGACCCGGCGAAGTTTGAACCTACCTACCCTACCTACCCTACCTACCTACCTACCCTACCTACCTACATACCTACCCTACCTATCTATCTACTATACCTACCCTACTATCTACCATACCTACCCTATCGTACCCTATTTTCTCCTTACAATTATAACAAACATAACAAAAAAAGAATTAGCGAAATTGGTCCAGCCATTCACGCGTGATGGCACGACCAATGGAAATAGGGATTTATTTTTATTCATGTTTTTGTTAATGCTTCACTGTACCTTGGATAAGAAATAATCGATCTTGTATGTAAGACCTTCTTTTGTTGATAATTTTCTTTATTAATCAACAAGAACTGTTTTAATTTCCAGGTAAAATCCCTAATAAAAGTCGATGGGAATAAATTGATACACACACAAATAGATAAAAATGGAATAAAATCGACGCACGAGCGAGCTTTCACACCAGACTCGTTAATAGTGGTGAGTTCAGGGCTTATAATAACCTAGAGGCGTATAATTAACCCAAGTGGTTAGTGGTAGAAGAAAGGCGGTTTAAGGTATAATCAGTGTAATTATGGTTTAAAGGTACCCTGACTTAGTAGAACTGTAAATTTAGATCAATCTGCAAGGTCAAGCAATTTTTTTCCAGTAGAAAAAAGAAATGTGTTCTGGGACACATAGTAGAAGTGAAATTTCAACGGACAATTATTATATCGTTTACGCCCTCTACGCGGCCGTAACGCTTTTTCGTGACAGAAAAATCCTAATACCCCCGTCTATATAGAAGTTTCACTTCAAAAAGACGGGAGATATTATCCGCAAGCTGAGAATCTCTCTGAGGTAGTCCAGGGGAGATTAAGGCTGAGGCAGAAATATCAAGAGATTTTGAAAGTAGGCTGAAAATAAATGTGCCTGCAAAATAAAGGCACCACACGCCATAATAAAAAATAAATCAAAAACAAAAACAAAACAAAAATTAAAACAATCATAACATAGATATTATTATAGAGGAGCTCAAAGCTAAATAGCTACCGCGCAGATCAGTCGATCAGCGAGGTTAAGCTGCGGTTGCCGCGGTCAGTCCCTGGATGGGTGACCATTTCTTCGAACATTGAGACCCCTCCGTGCCTCGAATAGCACGTTAAGCAGTTGGTCCTGGTTGTCATACGAATACCTATGACAGTCGTTACGGGAGTCAGCAACCCAAAAAAAGTCTGACAACTGGTCTAACCTTAGGGTATCAGTGTCTCCCAGTAATTGGATGGTGGAGGTCAGATGGCAGTCGCTCTGTATAAAATACTGTTACTCAACCGCATCTGGTTAGACTGGGAGCCGACACCAACGTAGTTGGAATACAGGCCAGGCAGATGATAAACATAGATATTATTATAAAGTATCTAGATAAGTCATTATGCCTCACGGCCGCACAAAAAAGGTTCAGTTCATCAATTCCCGCCGCTGATTTTCAACGGAATACGATTACTACAGCCAGATCAATACACGACCTGGAAAAGGCGGTGGTGACATAAAAAATAAATAAATAAGTAGGTACCAATACCAACATATTTTACATTACATATAAATAATTAAATATGCCTAAAAATAAATATACCTATATAAATTAAAATTAGTAATGTCTTATATACATAAGTATAAGTACTTATCTTCCTCTCTCCTATATTTTGCTGTGCCCAACAGGGTCCATGATTGTTACCTACCATATTTTATTTTTTTCACCTTATGTATATTGTGGAATGCAAATAAAGAATATGAATATTTATTAGTGTAAAGTTGTGAAACAAAGAAAAGTCTTCTGGTTAAGGACCCTAGTTTAAAATTTATCTTGTAGATGTAGACCCATTTAATTATTACAAGCAAATACAAGTAGGTATACTAAATATGGTATTTTATTTAAGATATTATGTTGTATTGTTTCAGGTAACAACAGCTGATGGTTGGGACGGGACATGTATTAGAACTTACGAAGATCTTATTATAGAATAGGTGTGATGCTCTTAGATTAATGATTGGTTGTCGCGGCCGTTCCAACTGGATACCGCACCACCTAAGAAAAATGGCTCCGTCAACTCATGTATTGACATGTGATTGTCATATTACTATGACTACTGACAGATTGATTATTTCAATATCCCCTTTTATTATATATATTTTATCCTACTACACAATTCCATGGGTTCTGTCAGCCACCTTAGGTTTCAGCTGAAAATCAGCGCTGTAGTGTTACTGCAGCATATGCTGAGCTGAGGCCTTTTGGTCACGCAATACCACACCGAGCCTAATTTAATGTCATAGCTTACATTTATGTGCGCAAGTGAGCCTGCTGCAATGTGCAATTATTGCTGTGTCACTCCCGGCTATTCTATTTCTGTACTGTATATGGTGTGATTTAAGCATGTATTGTGTTAACCAATAAACCTTATTTCTTTCATATTAATGTTGTATTATTTACAGTGCCGGATTAAGCCAGCGCGGGGCCTGTAGCAAATTCTATCAAAGGGCCCTTAGGCTGTTTTAGGTTAGATACTTATCGAGTTTATGGCATTGAATAAAACAAAACTGTTATAAACAAACTTTTCTTGATTTAATTTGGAAACCACTTTTCTCAAGAATGGTTCATATCGAAAGTACTATTAGGGAATTCCCCGTTTTGTTTAGCAGTATTGCCAACTTGCGTGTAGTGCGGTGCGAAACATGATTTTTGGTATGACCAGCAGATAGAAAAATAAATTTATAGTTGATATTCTGATGATTCTGATTTATGACTTCTTAGTAATTTTGACTAAATCTAATATACAACCTGTAACAGAATAAACGCAAGACCTGAAAGTTGTTTGTTCAGAATCGGCTTCTGAATCGATTTCCATCATAATTTATATATGTTAATTTTTCCCTAAAAAATCTTTTATTTATCTTAAATTAGAACCACCGCGTCGTAACAAGTTAATAAAATCTTTGCTTTAAGAAAATTTAAGCCTTATTCCAAAGTAATAAAGCCTTCTTGAATGCACGAGCGAATTTGTAGTTCGTTCATAGATATCCATACACACACGTAAATAATATCAATGCATTTTACATTTGAGGTAGTGTGCATTAAATAAAATAGTTAATTTAAGGAAATTTAACCCTTATTACCAACCAATAAGGCTTATTTAAATGCACGACAGAATTTGTAGTTCGCATTTCACAAAGTTTTGTTGAGAAATGACAAAATGTTTTTTGCAATAGTAAGAATAATGTGAAAGAGCGAGATGCATTCTTCTTCTTCTTCTTCTTTCGATATGGCAATTGAGCCGATGTCGATTTACCAGCTACCCCTTTGACGTTTGACATGTTTGACATGTTTCAGTGGTTGTGTTTCGTTGTTGTTGTCACATTTTATTGTTTACGCGCGCGATGGCTTTCCGTTATACCAATATCCAGTACACGGAGATGACGAGGACACTGGCTCGTTGTGACGATAATGTCGAGTTAGCTTGTCGAGTGATGAATGAACGATATGGCACCAGAGTGAGCGCCAGGACGATGCTAAGTGCAACTCAGCGTCTGAGGGACTCCGGGACGTTTCGTCCTAACACGGCCTTGGATAGAGGGACAAATGTGCGCAGTACTCGTTTGCAAGCAAACATTCTCGATTATTTCGACGAGCATCCAGAGAGTAGCACGAGAGAGGCAGCGCCATTGTTCGACTGCAGTCACATGTACGTGTGGCGAACATTACATGCTGATGGAGAACACCCGTTCCACCTACGACGTTGTCAGGAGCTAACGCCGAGCGACTACTTGCCACGTCTAGAGTTTTGTAGATGGGTGTTGGAGAACTGGCAACAAAATATTATTTGGACCGACGAGAGTACATTCACTCGTGTTGGGATGTACAACCAACATAATCAACATTTGTGGAGGCACGAGAATCCACATGCATGCCGTGTGGATTCATTCCAGCACAGATTCTCTGTAAACGTGTGGGCGGGCGTCATCGGTACACACGTACTCGGCCCCGTTTTTCTACCGAGGTTGACTGGAGATACCTACCTACAGTTCTTGCAGGAGACATTGCTGGTGTTATTAGACGACGTCCCTCTCGTACTTTTACGACAAGTCTTTTACCAACACGATGGTGCTCCCGCGCATTTCACGTGGACCGTTCGACGGCATCTTGATGCGGAATATGGCACGCGTTGGATTGGTCGTGGGGGACCTGTACAGTGGCCTCCCAGATCGGCTGACCTAACGCCGTTAGACTTTTATTTGTGGGGTCGAATAAAATCCCTTGTGTATGTAAACGAGGCAACAAGTGTCGATGACCTCAAACAAAAAATCGAACACGCATTTGTGATAGTGAAAAATGACACTGAGGTTCTTAGCAAACTAAAATTAAATTTAAGAAAGCGTGCTACAAAGTGCATCGAACAAGGCGGTGGTCATTTTGAAAGTTTAATGAAAATGGGACGAAGAAGTAGTGTAAATTAGTGTAAATTAGTGTAAATTCTGTAAGTACCTATTAATACGATTTTATTTTAATTACTGTAAATATTATGATTCAAATCTTTTAAACACGCCGACTTTGAATATTTTTTACACGTAATAAACGGTAAACACGACTTATCAGGGTTTAGAGGGTAATGTCGCGAAAGTTACGCGTCTGAGATAAAAAAGTTCTGCGTTCCCCGGTGTCCGATGATAGTACCTACCTACACGTGTCGGCGCGGCGGCCAGCGGCGGCCCGGCGGGGGGCGCGCGGTTGGCGGCGCGGGCGCCGCCGCCCGGGTGCTCCGCCCTACTTTACTGATACATCACAGTCGGGCAAAATGTCGCTTGGTTTAAAAATACATCCCGTTACTAAGCCTAATATCTTAGATTCGTATTGCTAATGTAGATTATTTAATACAATCGTAAAATTAAATTAAATTATTCAAAACCGCCAGTCCAAAGCCTGTGAAAGTGTGATGGAAAGATGGAATCATAATTTTCGGTCATTGAACTGACGTACCTAGTGACTACACTTGCAGTGCTTAGCCAGCTGATGGCGGGCGAACTGGTGTGCGCTCGCTGCTATAAACATTGCTATGAGTGTGTGCGTAGAGAGTAGTATGCTCAAACGTTTTACGTTTAGTCAGGACAACTATTTTATATTATGTGATTTGGTTTGGTTTAACTAAATTAAATTACAGATGTTATTTTAGTTTTATAATTTAATATTCTAATTGGCGTGTCTGAGGTCTTGCGTTTATTCCGTTACATGTTGTATAAATACCTAATACTTTTTTATGGTCAGAAAACGTTGGTGCGCGGGGCCCCCAAATGCGCGGGGCCCGCAGCATTTGCTACTCTTGCTTCGTGGCTAATCCGGCACTGATTATTTATCGTTGAAATCATGATATTATTACAGAAATTATACAATCCTTACTGATGGTTCATATCCCATTGTCTTTTTAATTTTGGTTGTAGTTTTTGCACAGTTTTACCACGCAAACCGGCATTTTAATCTGACCGAGTCAATCGAGTACGCCTATTATTGCGTAGTATTTTTTGGGTAGAATATTTGTTTATTAGCCGCATTTTATTAGTACGCCGCATGGTGTGCTGAAAATCAGCTTTCATAGACTTAGGGATTTCAATTTGCAAGTGCCGAATTTTTCGACGGATATCACTTCTATTAGTTATTACTATATACAAAAATGACACCAGAGTTAATTCTACAGAAAAACGAAAGAATTATAATTTTTTTACGAAAACTTTGTATGGAGCTAGTATGAAAAATCTAATTATCTCTTAAACGGCCAAGAAAACCGTAATATCCTTACAGATGGTTAAAGTACTAATTAGGGTGGATGTACCGGTCCCAAACCAATTAAGAATAGTTTTTCACTTAAAAATGTTGTAAGTTAAAATAGTTTCAACGTTTACTACTGCTTTATTTTTTATATTATTCGTTATCTAATTAAAAGTTATAATTCAAAAGAAGAATACTTAATTCCTTTTGGTTTATTTATTATTTCACATAGAATTCCAAAAACTGGAATGTACCCTTATTTGACCAGCAGGCCCCAGTTGTTGACAGGATTTGTACCAGAGGTTGACCAATTTTGGAAACAAGGTGAAATAAAAAATATGTATTAAAAGAAGCTTGTTTCTGTTTAAACGACTTTATCAATAATTAAGGCATTCTTAGGGCTAATTAAAATCAGCAAATTATCATTAACTGACTTCAAAAACGGAGGAGGTTCTATGTTCGACTGTATGTATTTTTTATGAAAATTCACCGATTATCCGTCAATTGCCGACCGATTTTAAAAATTCTTTTTTTGTTTCAAGGGTTTACCTACTCTCGAGGTGATCGCATTTTAATTTGGAGAAGATCTGATTAAGATTTTCGGAGATAGACTATAGAACTCTTCAATTGATAACAGCAAACCACTCGCGATTGCTGTGATCGCATATCTATGTATTGTATAAGTCATTCAAAATAAAAAAAATGAAGTAAACTTTTAAAAAAAAGCCGACTTCAAAAACCTAAAAAGTATAAAATAATTTTCTTAAGAAAGTCCGAGCTTCTAATTCTTCAATGCGCCTTAGCTTGGCAGTGGCACCGACTTCAAAGCAGTTAAGTTTATTAAGAAAATTATTATATATCTACGTTTTAGATTTTTGAAGTCTGTTTTAACTTTTTTTTAAAGTTTATTTTACTATGCTTAATCTAAAACAAGTAAAAAACAACTTATTTTTAAATGATTTGGTCAATCATATGAGCTTTTTTTTTGTATGCAGTACCAATGTTAAACCACTGGTCAACAAAGGGAAACAACACGGTTTTCACCTTAAAATCGTGAGCTGAGTCACTAAACATGCCAATTGTATAAGAAAATAATTAGAAAAAGATAAAAAATAAAGTAAAACAAAGAGCCAGTCGTTGACCAACTGGTCAACCATAGGAAAATCTAGACAAATCGTGTCCCTTTGCTGACCAGTTAAAAATATCGCGAAATATAGTGGCTAAACTTCAAATTATATTAAAATCTCCAAAATAAACTTATAATCTTTTCGAAAATCAATCATTACAACGGAGTTTATCCAAAAATAATGCAAATAAAAAATAAAGCATTCTGGCCGGTCGAAACACGTTGCTTATTACAATGGCGGCCGAACGGCAAGTGACATTATCGAGCGGAAGTAAAACGAAATTGTAGGCTATGTTTTTTGATTCTTTCTAGTGGCCATGTGATTTGTTGATTTGTCTTAGTTGCCACAACATATAGCCAACATAAAATGAAACATATAGTGGCAGGGAATCCTTAATATTTACACTTAATGCTGCAATTGGTCAACAACCGGTGCCTGGTCAACTATAGGGTCATCCACCCTATTTATGATTTTTTGTCATACTCCACATAACGGTTATCGATGCAGATTTTTTTTTAAATCATCTAAATATTTTTATTTATTTTTACATATGAAACGGTTCCTTTTAGTGTTTAAGTTGAGGAACACAGACTTTTAACAACACTTAACATAAAATAGCATCACCCCTATATCCCCGAAGGAGTAGGCAGAGGTTTATAGTATACCCACACTTATCAACTAGGTATGTTTTAGCTAGATATTTATCAACACAAAATGAGTTTCAAAAATTTGCATACGACCAAAATACTAAATAACAAAACCACTTCTAATGAGTCTGAAAACAAGTGATTAAGTAATTACAATGACTAGAGATCGCCAAGTGGTCGATATTCGACCGCAATCTCGGCTCTTGGCTGTTGAGCCGTAACGACAATCGGCACTACGACTGCCGAGTCTACATCCGACATGTCGACAATCTCGTGAGGCAAGTCAAGATATTTAATTTGTTGATCTTTCTCCGCTTTCACGGGATTCTGATCACTATTATATTATCATACGTATTTCCCAAGACTTAAATCTTAATAGGTACTGTACGCCTTTTGCTTTACCTATATTCATGCGTCCTTCCTTCACTACACATCATCATCAGCCTGTAGTAGTCCACTGCTGGACATAGGCCTCTCCAATCGCACGCCATCTGGCTCGATCCTCGGCTACTCTCATCCAGTTGTTACCAGCCACACTGCGAAGATCGTCGCCCCACCTAGCTTGAGCGCATCCTACCATTCCTACCCTACGTTTGCCGATTCGCAGGCTGACATTCAGAGACGATTGAAACGAGTCTAAGGCTTACATTCAGAGACGACAGAAACGAGTCTAAGCGTGAACTTACGCTTCCATCTGTCAAAATTTGTTCGTAAGTTTGACATATGGAAGCGTAAGTTCACGCTTAGACTCGTTTCTGTCGTCTCTGAATGTAAGCCTAAGCGTGAACTTATGCTTCCATCTCTCAAACTTACGAACAAATTTTGACAGATGGAAGCGTTAGTTCATGCTTAGACTCGTTTCTGTCGTCTCTGAATGTCAGCCGCAGTCTCTTGCACCCAAGTACACGCCTACAGCAGTCATCGGTTCTACAGCTAATATGACCGCCCCATTGCCACTTCAGCTTGCTAGTTCTGTGGGCTATGTCGATTATTCTGGTTTACATAGGTAGGTACACGCCGGTTACCTATTTCTTTTAATATTGATGTTGATAACAGAAAATAATCAACCTACGGATAATAATACCTATATTAAAGTGCAAGATAGTGCAATTTAATCACACAAAAATATCGTACAAAATAAATTAAATTGATAATGTTTTTGATTATCGCAGTGCCAATGATTAATTTTGTAATGATGTAGGTACTTAGTGATAACGAGTACATACATGTACCTACCTATAATCTGCTAGGGACACAGCAACAATTATGGTTCTTCCACGTTATCCGTGAACAGAGTGATGGCGCTGTTGGCTAAGAAAAAGCATTTTTGACAAGACTTCAACCGACTTCAACTGTCAAATCGTATGAATTTGTTGTAGTTCCATTTTCTGCCACTTCACAGATAAGTTGGTAGTACTGGGGGCCACTTTAGATGAATCACAATATGATTCATATTACAAATGTCAAAATATCTACTTAATTTACAACTCTTAATGTCATCCGCATAAGGTTCATATTCAGTAATCATCTGTTTGACAGTTACTATGCAGATCAGGGGGCCTAAAAAGGCCACATTGAGCAATTCATCTAATGATCTGCATAGTAACTGTCAAACAGGTGATTACTAAATATAAACCTTATGCCGATGACATTAAGAGTTGTCAATTAAGTGACATTTGTAATATCAATCATATTGTGATTCATCTAAAGCGGCCTTTTTAGCCCCCCAGTAGAGGAATTGCTCAATGTGGCCTTTTTAGGCACCATGTACTGTGGATACATGGTGAATACTTTGTCATATTGTATAGGTAATACCCATGTAATACCAATGAAATGTCATTGGGTAATACAGAAAAAAAACACACTAGTTAGTTAGTTCTGTTTTTCTTAATTTGGCAATCAGAGATTGTCTTCGGGATCTCAGATATGGTAGAATTATTACTTATTATCTTATTTTACTACAAAAATGATCATAGTAACTATTTAGATCCACATTCGTTTTTAACCCTAAGTTAATTTGTAATTCAAGTCAAGGATAACTCGTAAGGGAAGCCTATAATCAAATTTTCCCGCTAAACTCGTAAATTTTAAGCAAGGCATTAAAATTGCAATAATTACAGTCACAGCTAAAAAGTATCCTGTATAGAACAGCTATTATATCTACTGGGTGAAAAAACACTGACCAGCCATATTTTAGGAGGTGATCAGCTCCATAAAACTGAACAACTTTCCTCAAGAAGCTCCCACACTACCTACAGTTATAGGGCGCAAGCAATTTTCATCGTAAATCGTTAAGGCTCTGAGCAACCGGCGGACTTTCTTAACTGCGGACTTTTGCTGCAAAAATAGTTTGGAATTCTCTGCAACAACCAACAACATACACAGCGGACAAAAAGTCCGCCGGTCAATACACCGCTAGTGCCTGGCGATGACGGCGGACGACAGCGGACAAAATGTCCGCCATTTGCGCCGCGTCTAAGTGATACGATTTTAATCACAGACCAATGTATGATCAATGTTGACCTCTTTTTATTTTTCCCTCTATTTTCCCGTCTATAATGTTTGTATTAAGTGTCTAATCAGTCTGTCCCTACGTCCCATAATAATTTCTAGATATTTCTTTAGGTTTTAAAGTAAATTGTGACACACCTATCTATTTGTATCAGGTTATTACTCCGTTATCAGATTCGATAAAAAGAATACAAAGTGCATCGGCGCCCGCGCCCCTGCTGCGCTCCGATAATTTTTGTACTTTGATCGGTAGATAGGATTAGCCCATAACGTATTTTTTTTTTTGCCAAACTGTCTTATAAATAATAAAAACATTCTTATGATTATTTTTATTAAAAAATTAAAAAAATTGTTGGTTAATGTTGTTTCGAGTTAAGTTCGCCTATGTACCTACATGTATTTTTACTTTTTATGTATTATATTTGTGTTTATGTGTACAATAAATAGGTAATAGGAATAGAAGTTCTTCTCCATAGGATCTGGATATTTGGAACCGTGCACCTAGAGTCTCGACATTTCATAAGTGCCTGTATCTGGTTTACATGAAATAAAGATCTATTCTATTCTACTCTAGAACAACAAATTAAACAGAAAATCATTTTGAAAGGTATAATGTAGGTATTTAGAAGAAGTTTACATGCGTGATGCGCAATTACATTTTACGTAGGTACCTTTTGTTTAATAAAGTTACAGACAAAAGATTGTTTACCCTAATGACAGCTTCGAAAAAATTGACTTTAGTTACCTACTCGTTCACTGTTGATAGTATCTATCTAGCCTTTCTTTAAATCGATATCGTTACAACTGCTTCAAGGATGACTGCTTCGTTGGTCTAATGGCCGCATGAGCGGTCCTGGGTTCAATCCCCGGATCGGACAAAATGTTTGTTTTTCTGGTAAGAAATTCTCGGTTAAAACACGAGAGTTTGGAAATGTCAAGTACATGGCTTGCCCCCTATTACATGGGACTTCATCATCAGTGGAATGTGAACAGCCGAGAATCTCTGCCTTCAAATTTTCTTAAAATTTTTCAGAAATCACAACATTTAAAAACCCCTAAATCCAGACCATTACTGTCCCACTGCTGGGCACGGGTCTCTTCTCAGAATGAGAAGGGTTAGGCCTTAGTCCACCACGCTGGCTTAGTGCGGGTTGGCGGACTACACACAACGTCAAGATTTTTATGAGGCCCCCTCAGATATGCAGGTTTCCTCATGATGTTTTTCCTTCACCGTTATCGCAAGTCATAATCAAATTCTAATCCGCTCATGAATCCGAAAAGTCAGAGGTGCGGGCCGGGTTCGAACTTACACCCTCCTGCATGAAAGACAAGCGTTTAACCGCTAGGCTATCACTGCTTCAGTTATGAACTCTTAGTAAGTAGAAATAAATGTCATCGACGGTTATCTACAGATATACTTACTATACAAGAAGATAAATAAAAATATGACTTAATGTGTATTTCTTTGAGTGATATCATAAATTTATAGCAACATGATGATAACAGGTATAAATGAAATAAATATATCTAATATTTTGTGAAGATATTGGTGTGAAACCTTATATTGAGTTTCAGCCAGAACTTCATAAATAAAGTTTAAAATAGGCAAATTTTGGGAAAAGTAAGTAGGTAATATACACAATTTTTTTTTGTAAGTACCTTTATGCAGAAGTAGAGATGTAAAAATTGTTGTAATTTATTTTTTAATACGGAATTCTATTTTTTTTTGCGCTCTGACGTAACTAGGTCATTAAAGATTTTTCAAATGACATTATTTTGAGATTATTACTGACTAAATAATCAATAAAACCACCTGAAATGTTACCGCCTGTTCTAATACTTGCAACACCCTAACAGGGTCATGTACCAGGTTAGTTTATAACAACTTATGTGTACATTGTGCAATAAATAAATAAATAAAATAATTATGTTATTGTAATAATCTTAAAATAATGTCATTTGAAAAATATTTACATTTGACAGACACACATACACACTACAAACTTATAAAAGCTCTCTTTTTTGTCAAGGGTTGAAAAAAATCTTACAGACGATAAAAGAACAAAGTCCAAACACATTAACACATCCAAGAATAATATTTGCATCCATCAAAAGAAGCTCTTGACAAGATGTTATAAAACTTATCTGTTTTATGAACATTATCTACATCGAGGGATTATTGCCTCTCGACCACATACGTCGGTAGATTACTGCTACGCTATATAACAAACGCCTGGCCCTCTATTGCCTCTTAAGTTGCGTACCTTGGAGTAATCAAAGAAGTAAGATGGCTTTCTTAGGCAAGGAGTACAAGTTTGAGAAGCAGGAGAACTTTGAGGATTTCGTTAATGCTTTGGGTAAGTACAAAGATAATGTACATAACTTTAGCGTGGCACCAGTGAAAATACCCTTTCCTGCAGGCATAGCATAACCATCATAACAACGGGTTTTGTCTACGAAAGAATTGATAAAATGACAGATTGTGGAAATCTTTATATTCTTCGGTAGGTTTTGGTAGAATAACTACATCACCCCGTTGCTATGGAAAGAATATTTTGTCCACGTTGTTTACCCACGAAGAACTGAGAACCGTGAGTCTAGGATGTCAAGATCAGTCAAGATGGATCATAGAAGAGCTTTGGGTATTCTTGGAAGAATAGAAATAGAAATGGTCATGCTGCGGATACTGGGAGTGTTGTAGAAGCCTGTTTCGAAAATGTACCTAATAAAATCCTAAGTAGCCTCCAAACTTTTGAACACCTTCCTGTTAGAATTAGACGTCTGTCGTAAATACAGCATAGATAATTATGAAGCTTCTCCGCGTGTGGATATTGGAATATTCCTAGCAAAGTAATCTCATCATCATTGGAACCCGACTTGCTTGATTTGTTTGTCGAGTCGAGAGATCTCTGCAATACACTGATTTCATCCATAATGTCTATGTTGAAGGAACGCCAGGAGATCGTTCGCCGCGAGTTGTTCAGAACACATTGAAAATTTGAAATAGTGGAGCAAGATCTTATTCTTAATCAATTCTCATGTCGTCTCGAAACCAAACTAAAAAAAAGGTATAATATAGAAGTTGTGCATGAATAATATGCATCAATAATTCAGCAATAGACACAACTTCGAGGAAGAATCTTCGATAGATCCAGCTTAGATCCCGATAGATGGCGCAAGGCAGCGTTTGGCGAACTTTGCATTTTCTTCTGGTAACAAACATCTTCGTCCAATACCGGTATTCCGGTACTAGAACATTTGACAGCCTATAGTTTGGCGTTATATAGCGCTCAAAAGGGTTAATAAATTAGAGCTAAATCCAATATTCATTTCACTTGGTCAAAATTCTGGTGCATATTATTCAAAAATTGTCTTGCTTAATAAAATGTTCTGTTGATAAACAGATTATCTGCATAAAGTTCACAATATCTTAGCTTTGTATTATGCTGATCCAAATATGACATATTACTTAGTTGTACTTATCAGAAAAACACTGAACTTGGCCTGGCGTGCAATGTCTTTAAATTATGTAATATTATTGATAAAATTTGATCAAGATCCCGATATCTTAACGTAATATCCTTGCATTTATAAAAAGGATTAAATTGTGTCGATCCATATAATCCTAATCATAATTACAAAAATAATAATTAAGGATTCCTCTCATTATTCTACACAAATTTGGCAATGGATCCAAGTCTGAATAGAGAAAATGAAACAGCTGTTCCATACAAAAGTGGATATAACTAACTGGGTCAAAAGGTATGGAGTAGTCGATTTTTTTAAATATGTTTACGTAATTGGTCCCTTAAAACTTGTGTAGATTGATGACGGGCAGAGAACGTACTTATAATATTTTTTGGTAATAAAAAAATTGTCGGTGTACATAGTTAAAGTTTACACGGAGAAGGAGTGCATAAAGCTAAAATTACGGTCGAATTTCGACCACTGGGCGACCACTAGTTAACTTTTACTGTGACTTCTAACCATCCCTTCCTTTCTCCTCAGGTTTAACCCCAGAGCAAGTACAGGGCTACCTCAATTACCGTCCCACACAGAAGTTCGTGCAGGATGGTGACTCCTATACTTTTATCACCGTCACTCCGCAAACCAAGAAAGAACTCACCTTCAAATCTGGGGTCACTTTCGATGAGAAGGTTGCTGACAGTAACGTAAGTACTTTTACACTTATTAGCGATCGGGATTATAAGTACCCTTAGTATGACGCGGGAATTACCGCGAAATTCGATTTGAATTGCTTGAACGTTTGCAGTTTGTCTGCTTATGACCGATCAGGGCAACTTGCAGGTTATTCACGTTGCACGCTCGTAATCGATTACATTTTGACAGTTCAAGAATGTTCATTGCGTTGTTCCAATTGTCAAGCGGAGTGACTTTTAAAGCATACCGCGCAATGCACATTGTTTAACTGTTCAAATTGAATCGATTAAGAGCGTGTATCGTGATTCCTCTACAGGCCCAAACTTTTGGAACGAAGCAGAATCTGACATAAGTATTTAAAAAAAAATGTTGTGCCAGAAGACGTAAACCTTTTTACGTATCAAGAAATGAACACTGGTTCACCCTACGATGGTGCTTTTGACAGTGTTGAAATATCGTTTGCTCAATTCACCTACAAACCATGGAAGATATTCTGTAAATAATACCTACTTATTAGCAATCAAGAAATGAATCCGAAAAGGCAACACAACAAGAAACGTACAAAAATTTGTATAATATACTTCAACCGTAGCATTTTAAAAATACTTTCTCTACTTCCAGTGCAAGACCACGATCACAGTGGATGGCAACACAGTGACGCAGGTGCAGCAGTACTGTAGTGGTGATACATTCACCTTTACGAGGCAGTTCAGCGGCAATGAGTTGGTTGTAGTAAGTAACCGGACTTTATGATGTCTCCTTCCTACATTCCGATTGTATAAGACATAGGTTACATCAATTAGTAATCGTATGCGGTTGTTTGAGATTGATTCCCACTGACCTCCGTACTAGTATTTCAACTGTTTAATATAGTTGTGTGGACATACATCTTTTTTTTTTGGTTAGCATAGTGAGAACACTTCATAGGCTATCCTCCGCCTATGGGGGCGAAGGGGTGTGCCGGACCCCTACCGGTCAAACTACGGTGGTCCACTTTCAGCCAAAAGATCAGTCAGTCCGGTCCGGTCGGTCGGTCAGTTCGGTGGACTTCGGGCAAACTTAAAGTTTCTTAAATTTGAAAAAAATGATTTTGTATGGCTTGCTTAAAATTCATCTTAGTATGGGGACACGCATAAATTACTAGCGCAATAGTAATTTATGCGTGTCCCCATACTAAGATGAATTTTCGTTTTGTTTTAAAGCGTATCCCAATACTGCGGTTGCATTTAGGAACAGATACTGAATCACTACAAATTATGTGGACTACATAAAAAATATCCTGTATAACGTTTTTTACCCGACTACGGAGAGGGTTATATGTTATACTTTATCAGTTTATAATTTTAAATGTAGGTACCCCGTACAGACAGGAAATAAATGCTGACCTTGATACAATCTGATATTTACTTCCTAAGGAAGCCATAGAGAGATGTCACGTCTTACCTTGTTTTGTCTTGTCTTGTCTTGTATTGTCACAGCACGGTAATCAATGTTGTTTCCTTTTTTTCAGACCATCACCACCAGCAAATGGAGTGGCGTAGCTCGCAGATATTATAAGGCTTAATTTATTTATATCTAGATACTATTTATTATTTATACTTTTTGGATTTAATAATATTTAAATTTAACTGTTGCTTTTATTTATTTATGAAGTACCTCTACCTATCCCTCTATGATAATTTAGACACTGCTACAAAATTTCTATTTTATTCAGAAACTGCTTTAAAAATTTAAAGCGTGAATCCTATTAATTCTACCTTTACCTTTTTACCTTTTTTTTACTATTTCAAGCCATAGAGGTATTATAGATACATAATACATAATAATAAATAAACATGAGCTTTTATATCTATTTAGTCTAATAACATACCTAGTTTTTTTACTAAAACTATGTAGATACTCAAGTTTTCCTATAGTTATAGACTTAGGATTTCGCTAACTCAGAGCGTTACATATAGACTTAAAGGCATCTTAAAGTACCTTTGTTTTTTTTTTATTACCAGCCAGCATAAGCTCAAGTTTTTCCTGCGTCGTAATTAAGGGGTATTATTAATAATATGAACTCTGTAGAATTGGTTTGGAAAGGTTTGGAATATTACACAATCTTCGTCATAGCACACTCGAATACTTTTAGCATTGGCGACTAGCGATTCAGTCGCTTTTCGGAAGCTTGCAGCGACTGATCGCTATGTCGCAGTAAGATAGATAAAGACGTACTATAATTATAACCTAGTGATACCTAGTGATATAATCATATCACTAGGGTACTAAAACACGAGGGTTTTAATACCTCACCGCACCCTAGTGCGCGCTACAGTAGACAATGTGCAGCTGCTATACAAAATGAATTGAAATCTTCTTGGTGGATCAGAAGTTTACTTCAATAGAAAATAGGTTATTTTATAGCATTATTTTGCTAAGAAAACTGTAGGTATCATATTAAAACTTTTTAATTTTATTAGAGTTGCACGTATGTAATATTCTTGGTTGCACGTGCATAAAGTCTGTCATTATGGTACCCTACCATTTTGGAATAAAATTCATATTCAGAACTCTACGATATGAAAATTGGATAAAAATATTTATAATGATGATCGCCGTGTGCGATAAGGCCGCCCATTGTACAATTTACCTTTGTTCGTGCAAGTTTTATAATATTATGTGTAATATTTGTTTTACTGGTGTACAATAAAGAATATATACCTAAATAAATATTTTTTGTAAGTTTTTGACAATATGAATGATGAAGGATAACTCACTTTTTTATGGAGGTCAAGTTGAATGTTGTTAAACTTTCGCGACTTACAATGTTGAGTCATTAATCGAAATATTGTCACGTGGGCAAAGTCGCGGGTACAGCTAGTATATAAATAAATAAATATAAAAGAATACGTGGCTTTCGGTTTCGTTAATCTTTTTACACCCGATATTATACATCAAACGATGTTAAGAGATCATCCTGATCCATCCGGCACGAGAAAAATATGTTCCGTATGCTTACAGCCTTTATTGATACTTTGAAGCGTGAACATAAATCGCAGCGCGGGGTCCTCGGAAGCGCGGGGCCCGTAGCTTTTGCTACTTGGTCAATCCGGCACTGGATTCACCTCTCCGCCAGATACAGCGAGTCGCCAAATCGCGATGGAGCATCGATGCAGTCGCTAAAACGCGAGATTTTGCTACCGCGATCGGACGCAGCGAGTTTCTAAAATGCGATGCAGCATCGATGCTATCGCTAAATCGCTGGTCGCCGATTGTAAAAGTATCGACTGTGCTCGTGATTACACCTTCGATTTATTTGAATGTCATGTGCAGGTGCAATTATCGGATTTGACTCTGATACGATGATTAATTAATCATCGTTATCATTATCGTTGGAGGGATTTTCGGCAGGCACGGATACAGAGGGGGGGGAATGGGTGCAACTGCCCCCCCTGACTCCAACCAAACACATTACTATGACCATCTTAAAAAAATCGTCTTCTTTATTATATCTTACCAACTATGCTTTTTGTATGGAGAATTAGAGGTTAGCCTTACTATCGCTAGGGGTGCTTGTTTTTACTCCATACAAAAAACAAGTAAGAACGTTATCCGGTTTCCGTAATTAGTCAATTACAAGTTTTACATGAATAACAAATAACAATTTATCAATTTTTTTTGTAATAAAAAGGTAATATCACACCAAGATGTTTCGCTACATTTGATTTTGGACCCTTTCTAGTGTAAGCTGACGCAAAAAGTCATGGATAAAATGGAATAGAAAGAAAGAAAATACATTTATTAACATTAACATCACAAAAACCAACACACACTACAATAAAATAAAATATCTATAAAAACTACGCACACAGAAGGAATACGACATAACAACAAAAGAAGTACAACAACATTATTCGACGCTTTCAGGCTACCCTGATAGTGCGATGCGCGGCAGGCTCTGTGTCACAGTATATATATATACTATATATTTAAACTGTGTCTGTGTGGTAATGCGTGTCTAATAGGCCTCAGCTCAGCATGTAACTGCAGTGCTGTTTTTCAGCTGAAGTGTACATTTATATGGTGGAATTAACATGACGCATTCTATGCTAGGTAACCTTTGGTTCAACCGAGTCATTAATACTTACTTACCAAGTAAATTCAGGCTCAGGCGATTAATTTTTATCATATCTACGAGATAATAGCGTATATAAGCCTGGGCGTAGTCGAGTGGTTTTTCAGTTTATCACTTACGGACCCAATAATATACCCACTATGTCTTACCTCGGCAAAACCTACAACTTCGTGAAGCAGGAGAACTTCGAAGGATTCCTGAAGTCTGTTGGTATGTAGATATATACATTATTCTCTACTACATTCAAAGTGTTTTTTCGGTGATCAGTGTACTTAGGTAGGTATATGTTGTAGACGAATCGGTGAATCTGAATCGGTAACAATACAAAACGCCTAGCCGCTAAAACGGGTCGAGGAGTCCTAATCTAGTAACTGCGAACAACTTAGATCAAACGCTCGCCGGTCGCTACCGCGGTACCGCTCGCTTCGCTAGCTCGGCTTGCGCGCGTTTGGTCGCACTTCTAACGTAACCAAACCGAGCTGTGGGCCGAGCACGAATGTTTTGACGTATAGTAACGTAAACGTAACCAAATTTAGAACCTGCATGTTGCATAAAATTGAACAAAAATGCGATAGATTCATCGTATTTTATAATCAAAATTTGTTTACGTTTACGTTACTATACCTACGTCAAAACATTCGTGCTCGGCCCACTGGTTCGGGGTGGCTTAATCTAGTAACTGCGACCAACTTTGATCAAGCGTTCGCCGGACGCAGCTGTAGCTGATTTACAGAACTGAAATGTTTTATGAAGCGAATAGTCGTTTAGTATTATGTTTCGACAGTCATAAGGAGCTTTTATAAATCTTCTACGAATGGCAATGTAATAGTATCGTGAATACTGATTACTTTAATAATAAAATTGTGTGTTGGGGCATCATACTGATATGTATGTACGTTTTAGTGACGTGGAGGAACGAGGTATGGTGCTAGATACGATTATCTTTTTCCTTGCGCGATGCAGGCTTCGCTATCTGATTGGTCGAATTTATATTTTCGCGCCACTACTGATGTCAGCTTGCTGTCTTGCTAGTAGTTATTCTATGTGACGATAGATGTCGCTACAGTGACTTTCTTTTTCCATTGATCGGCCTTTCAAGTATTACGTAAGCACTACAGGGGGGGGGGGGTATTTTCCTGGCTTATTTTTGATGACATGGCGGATGGGGGGGTCGGATGGTGATGGCGGATGGGGGGGTCGGATGGTGATGGCGGATGGGGGGGTCGGCGGGTGTGATTACGTCAGCAGTTTTTTTTTTTTCGGATTTTCTACAAAATTTTGTCGATTTTGGTTTGAACACATATGGCAAGGCAACCCTAATTGTATATGCTTGAAAATGATACCTTAGAATATCATAGAAATAGTACTATATATACTATCTCCATGTAGAATATAGACTAGTCTATACTCTAAGAATGAAACCCATTTTCAGGGATTCCCGAAACTAATGGATACGTTTACTCGCTTAGAACCGAGTAGGGGAATTACCGCGAGCTTTACTTGTCTGTTCCGCCAATCCAGAATACATTGAAAAATGCATGTAGCAATGTTAACGTAAGAGTGGGAGAGGGGGGGGGGTAAGAGCTTTGCTTACTTTTGCTGACGATTGGGAGGGGGGGTAATCATTGCAAAAAATCTGCTTACGTTATACTTGAACGGCCCCTGAAACAGAAAGAGATATGGAGTATATCTCTTTTTTACATATATTGTTTAATTTAGTCCTATCAAAATGCACAACAGAATCGACACCATTATTGATTAGCTAGATCACCAAAAAGGTGTTCGAATTGCATCGAACAGCAGCTTACTCTATAGAAGAGATCAAATGCAAAACATAGAGAACCAGTCTTGCCGAATTAGCTGAATATACCCCATGTTAACAATATCTTTAGTTTCATAACCGATTATCATTATCTCCAGATGTCCCCGAAGACAAGATCCAGGGCCTCCTTAAAGCCAATCCAAGCCAGAGACTGGAGAAAAATGGAGACACCTACACTCTCTACACCGCTGGCTTCGGAGCCCCTAAGGAGAGCACCTTCAAGTCAGGCGTAGAGTTCGAAGACACCATTGGCTCTGACAACACCCCAGTAAGTATCTACCGATAAAATCCTTAATTTGGTTTTTTTTTTTTTTTTTTTGACTTTGCCCCTCACTAGGATTTCTCCTGTATCGAGGGTACAGTTTACAAACATACATGTCACATGCACACACAACCAGACCGACAGACAGATTATACATAAGCTGTGAATAGAAAGAAGTTTTATACATTGCATCGCACGGAAAGGCAAGAATAAGGAACGAAACCATAAGAAGGGCTACAAAAATAATAAATTAATATAGTTTAAAAAAAAACTATAGAACACGCTTTAGTCATCCAAACTGAACGTGTATGCAAAATTTCAGCTCAATCGGAAACCGGGAAGTGGGTCAAATTTAACATCCAAGATTTTCTTACATAGTTAGTTAGTTACTGGTAAAGCTAATAAAAGCGTGTTAAAAAGATGTTTATGTTAAAGTTAAACAGCCATACACCGATTCCCGGTTTCTGAAAGCCTAATCAAATCTCATAATTATTAGCTGTTGTGATAGGTTGACCAACGTCAACAATGAATTAAACAGCCAATCCAGTGCCTTGACACGAAATTTGGCGTCTGGCTAAGTTTGATCAGCCTTTGAGAAACTGGGTGCTAGAGTACACTACAGTCTGTGGTATCCAAAAGAAGGAGAGATAAAAAGGGGAAGACAGTTGAAAATATGGGAGGACGATATTACTGCAATAGCCCTCAAAACGTGGAGTAGACTAGCCTAAAATAGAGAGGAATGGAGAAGGTTAGGGGAAGCCTTTGCTAAAGGGAAAATAGACAACAAAACAAAACCAAAGTCAAAACTGTAGTTTAACCGCTTTAAGAAAGCATTGAAGGCGCACATTCGGGACAAGACGTCTAATAAATTGTCTTACGTTTATGCGAAGCTGTCTCAAGGTTAAACTTCCTTTTATCACAGCAAAACTGCTTAGAATATTAAAATCAGGAGTTAATCCAAATTATCATCAATGATAAAAAAAAGAAAAAGAAAAATTGTTTATTTACGGAAAACAGCAAATTAGAAATAATTCTGTACTTCCGCCAAGTTTAACAGTTTGTTGGCAGATGCAACAAATATCTGGATATTGATAAAGACTCCAATGAATTCAGATTGTCACCAAAGCGTTCAAGACGTAACTTTTTTGTTTTATTTCTAAACGTCCTCTTTGAATTTTTTTAGGGTTGCAAGCAAGGAATTCTTCCATTCCTTTATTATTCTTTTGTTTATATATGGAATTGCTATTGTTCTTTATGACAATGTATTAACAAAATGGTTTTTTCTTTAGATTAAGAGCACATTCACAGTCGACGGCAACACAGTGACGCAGGTTCTGTCGAACGGCAAGGGTAGTTCCACCTTCAAGCGGGAGTACAATGGAGATGACCTCGTCGTGGTGAGTCCAAATTTTATTATAAACTTCACCAATCCTTTGCCTTTTATTTAACCTAGACTCATCATGAAGGCACCTTATCGTATTTATATTTTGCGGTAAACGTCTACATGTTTATCCAGAATAGCTGTTCCCCATAGAAAGAAAAAATTGGTATTTATTTATTGACAACGCAAGGGCGAGAAGATTAAAGAAAAAAAATAACAAATCACAAAACAGACCTAAACATATATAATATATATATAATAGGTTTACTGTTATGCATGCCCATGCTGAAAGGGTAGCCAGTTCAGCATTTGCTGGGCGCGGAGAGGCCAACTGTTTCACATATATAAAAATTATACCTAAGAATATATTAAGGTCCTACCTTTTTAGTCCCGATCCCTTAAAAGGGGTTATAGTACTCATCGGAACAACTTTGACTATGGGACCAAATCAAAAATCGCATAAAAAAATCTGCTGTTCCATAAATTTTGTAATTTTAAAATATATAAATGGAACAGCATTTTATTCACGATTTTAGCGTTGGTCCCATGATCAAGTTGTTCATAATGATGAGTACAATAACCCCATAAAGGGACCGGGACTAGAAAGGTAGGACCTTTTATACCCCATCATACTTGTAAAGGCTACACGAAAACCAAAAGAAAAGTGATATATCTCTTAATTACCTACTTATTTTCTTTTCTTTTTTCAGACGATCACAAACGACAAATGGGATGGCGTTGCGAAAACATACTACAAAGCTTAAGTTATTTTTTATTATTGTTTTAATTTATTAATAAAAGATTTAAAATATATACAAATATTTTTTCTCCACATGCGCCCTATAAATTATATTTTTAAGAACTCTCCTTCTTAATGTTTCAACAAAATTGCTTTTAGGTAGGTCTCAATGCCACATATTTTTTTAACTAATCAAACCAACCAACCAATTCCACTGTAATATAATATTATTATAATTATTGTGTGTGTTTTATTTACCAATATAAAATTTTACTTCTGTGTTGTTATTTTCTTGTGGTTTTTGTGTTGTCCTATGTGGAATAAATTATTTTTCTTTCTTTCTTCCTAAATAAACTTGAAGTGTCTGTTTGTAATGTCAAACTAACAGATTTTTACTACATGCATAATATAAATGAAAGTATATTGTTTAATTATTTAGATTTATATTTGTATTTATCTGTTTCTGTGTCGTATTAATATCCCAGCAAGTTTCACAATACAATCAAGAAAGGTTTTTATTATTTATGTTTTAACTTTATCTCAGTTGGCAATTTTACTTTAACTATCACCACACGTTATTCCATCACCTTTGACATCGGCAGAATTGTCGACATCGGCATCACTTTCCATAATGAAAAATAGAATAGTATAGGTACCTATATGCCAAGTAACTCAAAAGCAAGATAACGTCATAAATACTACATAATACGCAGTGCAAAGTTATTTCGGCATAGAAGCATCGAAATATCTAAATGGTGTATTAAATTATATATTTTTGGGTTGATATGAATCTTAGAGCTAAGTAAGTTTTGTATTCCTCGGATTCTACGTCATAACTAAACTAATATTATAAAGCGAAAAGATTTGATTTTTTGTATGTTTGTTTGTAATGGATAAACTCAAAAACTACTGGACCTATTTTAAAAATTCTTTTACCAGCAGAATGCTTTATTATCCCTGAGTAACATAGGCTATAATTTATAAATACATCACGCGGGAGAAGCCGCTGGCGGAAGCTAGTTGTTTTATAAACTTTCCAATTTTCCAAAAAATTCCAGAACTATTAGACAGACATTATTTGACTACTTAAGTCTGCAAAGAAGTGGATCCGTCAGTAATCAACTGAAAAAGGGCCTGTCAGATTAATTTTTACGCTACCTATAGTTTGAATAAACACTTTTCGTTTTTCTTTATGCTATTTAAATCAATGTCGAACTTATTTCAAAATAGATTTATCCAGCATATCTCGGTAAAAATAATGAGAAACCAGAAATTTGAAACTAACTTATAGCGCCACAAGTCCATGATTATCGTCTTGTGGAGCTATATTAGTTAAAAGGAACGAATTAGATAGTTTTATAGAGAGTAGAGCTTTTAAAATATTTGAACAGATGTTCGACATTTTGTTACCTAACGAAAGCTGGACGGTTGTATAAATTGTTATGGTGATTTAAGACTTAGGGTCGGTACATATCTGACGGAAAATGCGTCGAGCGTATCATCATCGGCTGAGTGTGAAAGGTTGAATGTTTTATCATATATTTGTCTGTTCTAGCTTTACGCGACCGATAGGTAATACGCGATGCATTTTCCGTCAGATATGTACCGACCCTTAGACTTACCAAAAATTTCGCAAAAAGAATTGAGAATATGGAACTGGTGTTATGCTGCTTTGTTTTGTTTCTTTTATCATACAATGATCATTATTATTATTACAAGTCTAGTATCCCACTGCAGGGCAAAGGTCTCCGTTCCCTCCTTCCACTTTTCCCGGTCTATAGCAATTTGGGGCCAATCCTTTAGATAGAAATCCAGCTCATCACGCTGTAGCGACATCTATCGCCACGTAGTATAACTACTTAGCAAGGCAGCAAGCTAACTACAGTGGCGCGTAAATATGAATTGGACCAATCAAATTATGAAACCTGCATTCTGCAACCTGCCATGAAGGAGAATATCGTATCTAACACATATATAATTGTCCGGAATCAGCCGTCGGGCTTAACTCGCCAGGCAATATCAACTCGCCTGGTGGGAGGATCCTCCCTTCTCAATGGAGGAACACCATACCTCGTTCCTCCACAGTGTTGACCCCTGACAATGAACATCTACGCAACCTTCGTCGTCATCATCGCCTTTATTTCCCTCAGGCACCCACCAGCACCTCTTCGAGCAGCATTCAAGCAAGTTTCTTCCTGCCAGCCAGCATCCTTGGCCCCAACGGGTTACCAGTTTACCACACGCTTGTAGCGACCGCGCAAGCCTGGTCCCACCCATCGGCTTCATCAGCAACCTTGGCACAGCACACTGCACTTTAACCGGTTAACTGGCAGAGCCCTTCTATCCTGGTTGACACAGCAGCCAGTCACCACGCTTCACTGCGCTATTTCGAGTCACTGAGGACTTCGCAGCATCACAGCACTCAGTTCCGGCTCACTGGAACCAGCACTGGCCTCGGCAAGCAATCTCATGAAAGACTCATCAATATCGACCTCCGGTCTGGGGGGGGAGTGATGTAGCGACATCTATCGCCACATAGGATAACTACTTAGCAAGGCAGCAACCATTGAAATAATAAGTAGGGCTCCCCTTAGATAATTATTAAGTCTATGGCAGCAACCTAACTACAGTGGCGCGTAAATATGAATTCGACCAATCAAATTACGAGAATTTTATCGCGCAATGAAAGATAATATCGTATCTAACACATATATTGTACAACTGTCCGAAATCAGCCGTCTGGCTTCGGCCCGCCTGGCAATGTCACCTCGCCTGGTCGGAGGATCCTCCTTTTTCAATGGAGGAACGCAACACCTCCTCCTCAACGCCATCTCCTTCTGGGCCTGCCGCGTTGCCGTTTCTTGCTATTTGGGACAATGATCATAACACTTAAAAAGTGTCGATGATATGTTATTTTGTTTTTAAACAGTCCTTCGCAAAACATTTATTGTACTCTTTGAAATATTTATAATGCGAGGTGCGTAAAAATTTTGATTAAAAACTATTTATGAATTATTATATAATTATATTCACAGCAAAGTGGCATGTACAGTAATAAAACCCTTCCTATACTTGTAAAATTCATAATTATAATAATAAAATGTGAATGAATAATTAACTATTCACGTCCGATTATTTTGTCATAGTCAGTTTTCAATAAAAACGAAAACAAATAAAATACATTTTTTATTCCAAAGAAAATTACAATTTGCCGAGTGATTCAGTATCCCTTCCCAAATGCAACCGCAATACTAAAATTCACTCCAAAACAAAATAAAAATTTGATTTTGTATGTTTTGCGATAGTAAATTATGCGTGTCCCGTACTAAGTCGGATTTTCGTATTTTTTTAAAGTGTATCCCAATACTGTGGTTGCATTTAGAAACAGAGACTGAATCACTCTACAAATTATGTGCTCTACATAAAAAAATATCTATACATATAAAAAGACTTGTCCTGACTGATCAACGGCCAGCCTTACCGCTGCGGCTAGGAACTTGAAATTTTGACAGAAGATACCTTTTATATTATAAGGTAGGCAATGTAGGCATCCACTAAAGAAGCATTTTTAGAAATTCTACCCCTAAGGGATAAAATAGGAATTGAAAGTTTGTATGAAAAATCTTAATTTTCGAAGTTAGATCTATGAAAATTATTATTGGCTTTTTGGTTAAAAATAAAGAAGTATGTATTTCAGTGTTTTAGTAAAATCCTAAATTACATCTCTATCTTCTGTACCTACCTATCTGTACATAGTATAAAATAAAGTAGCTTTCCGCGTCTGTCTGTCTGTTTGTCTCTCTGTCTGTCTGTATATGCGCAAACTCCTAAACCACGCAACGGATTTTGATCCTGTTTTCACCATCAGTTAGATAACTTTTCACGGATGGTTTATATGTATAATACTTTGATATTTAATGTAAGGATAGTAGAGAAATTGCACCCGGGCGTAGCCTGGGACGGGTCACCAGTAAAACTTATAAAATCATAATCCTAGAATGTTATTATGATGTCTTATAATAATCCAATCTTATTTCTAGAACTATTTATTTTGTCCTCGCGTCGATATATTTATTATTTGAAGCCATCTTACATTCGTTAGCTTTTCTCTATAGAACCGTGTAATCTGTTTGTCTGTGGATTCAGTTTGTCTGGTCTCTGATCAAGTAGAGGTAATAATAAAGATACTATTTAATATATAAAGTATAAATTTTGGCTTTTGTATACGTTTAGTCTAATAACATCGGTTTTAAGTTAATTTTTTACCAAAATTATTGTCTCAAATTGTCTGATGAAATCATAAGACTCAGGCTGACATTCAGTGACGACAGAAACGAGTCTAAGCGTGAACTTACGCTTCCATCTGGCAAACTTACAAACAAATTTTGACAGATGGAAGCGTAAGTTCACGCTTAGACTCGTTTCTGTCAATTCTGTCGTCTCTGAATGTCAGCCTTAGGATTAGCGTAAGTGGGTTCTTCATCTAAGGCTTTCGCTTACGCTATAATAAAAAAAAAAATATTTATTTTTTATTTTATTGCCCGCCAGCACAGTTCGTCATTTTCCTGCGTTGTAAATAACGTATTATCAACATTGTAGAATTAGTTAGAAGATTACACAATCTATGCTTAGTCATTCTGACTCGTAATAGGTATAATGATTTCGCCTTCGATTTGTATGTCATGTGCCCGTGCAATTATCGGATAAGCCTTTGATACGATCATTCATTAATCATCAGCATCTTTGGGGACGTTTTTGGAGATCCAATCTTGGATATGGATGAATTTAAAAAAAATTGTACCGTAGCGAAATACATATAAAATATCTTTCATACTTTCTCTATCACTCAAAGGTTTGCTGGTAGATAACTCAAATTTGGGTTAAGCTCGCCTGTGTACATACCATCTCAATTGTATTTGTTTTATCTCTTTTCGTGTACAATAAAGAATTAAGAATTAAACAAAAAGGAGAAATAGTCACCAAAAAATAAAGTAACAAAATGTAATCTCTATAGATTCAAAACCTACCTACCTAGGTACCTACCTGTAGCCGTGGTCGTATGCCACTTTGCCCTAACGCTTATGATCGCTTACTATGGCTGTTAGGCTTACATTCAGAGACGACAGAAACGAGTCTAAGCGTGAACTTACGCTTCCATCTGTCAAAATTTGTTCGAAAAATTTACATATGGAAGCGTAAGTTCACGCTTAGACTCGTTTCTGTCGTCTCTGAATGTAAGCCTTAGAGACTGTAGATATTGTTTTGTTAGGGTAGTTGTAAGTGGCATACGACCACGGCTATCCTCTGAACATCACTATGAATATGTATCTATTAATATTTTCTTGTTTCATAGGTACCTTTTCAGTAGTCAGGTTTTAGTTTATGAACTTAATTTATTTTTTCAGAGCCGCGAGCATCTGCTTACAATATATATATTTTTGAAATGTGCTAATTAAGCCCTTTCATTTGAACCAATAATCAAAAAAATAAAATTTGTTCTTTACTTTATGTGCGCCATATTAAATTTCATGTAATATCACATAGCCTATAAACAGCGGACAATTAAGACGCTTTCAATAATACCTCATTTGTCGAATTATGATAAGTAGGTAGTTCAGAAGTTATGAGGGAACAATTGAACATACATACTTAAGTACCGGTCAAACATATAACCCTCTCCGTAGTCGGGTAAAAATACGATGAATCAATCTCATTTTTTTTCAATTTTATGCAACAAACGCACTTGTTCCATGAAAATATAATAGATAATATTGCATGTACGTTACTACTAATAAACTACTACTACTATACGCCAAAACATTCGTGCTCGGCCCACTGATATTTTAAATTTTGACTGATTTACTATACAAAATCTGTCAAATATTCTGACTCAATTGAAATAGCAAACTCGGCTGCTGTGCTGAAGACAATGAGTAGGTATCAGAGCTGTTTCGTTCCATTTGGACAACTTAGCTGTTCTAGTGTATCTGACGTATAAATATTTGAATAAAATACTACTACTACCACACTACTAACATAAATAACCTAACAATCAATAACCCCCGACCCCAACTAGAAAAAGAGCTGTAACTTTTGACCGGAAGAACAGATTTTCATGAAACATAGCTAAGATTATACCCAATTAAACTAGCTTCCAATTAAAAATACTGCATTGAAATCGGTTCACCCTATTTGGAGCTTCGATGCCACAGACAGATACATAGACTTAAAACACTCCTCTTTTTTGTCGAGGGTTAAAAACACAAGAAAAGCAAAGTGTAAATCAATGCACCATATCGGTCTTAACTAACCTCTGGATGGACAAAAAGTCATGGATAAAATTTAATGGAATGGGGTAGTCTGAGGTGAACGCATTCATCCTCCTCCATGAGTCGTTTTCCTCATTGGTGAGGGTCGTGACCTCTATATGTAGCACCTTCTTCTGGACTATACTCCGCCATTTTGACCTGTTCCCTGCAGCATGGATGGCGTCGCTCATACTGGATGGAGTAGAGAGTCAAGCGGATCTAGTCAGTCTAACACATTGGGCTCCGTCTCCTGGGTCTTTTCCCTTCCACCTTGCCTGTCATGAGCATTTTCTCCAAGTTATCACTACGTTCCCTTGCAATGTGCCCGAAGATTTCGAATACCCTGCGGAGACATGTTGTGGAGAGCCTGGTGGTAATTTCTAGTTCGTCGAGAATCGAGGCGTTGGTTTGATGCGTCGTCCACGGGATTTGTAGCATCTTCCTCCAGCACCACATCTCAAATGCGTCAATGCGAGTGCGGTCTGCCTTCTTCTCCTTTTATTTTAATAACGCTTCCCTTGTTTTGAAAACTGGGTGGCTTGAGTGATAAGTATGCAACTACTTGTACTGTTTAAATTGTAGTAGTACTTAATATGATCTTTGCTGTTCTTTTTTATTTTTTATTGTAATATTGTGTAAATTCTGGTCGAATTTTAGCTAGGGCCGCTCCTGCGGCTCCATATGTTATTGTTAACTTGACTTATGAAAAGAGTATCCATGGAGTTTCATGCCGGTATCTTCTCCAGGACCAACCCACTTGGAACCGTGCACCTAGAATCACGACGTTTTGAAAGTGCCTGCAAAAGCCCAGTTGAAATAAAAACCTTTGACTTTGACTTTAAGGTCCAGGTCTCTACTGCGTAGAGGAATATGGGGAACACCAGGCCAGTCACAAGCCTACGTTTCACCTTTTGAGAGATGCTCTTTGTCGCCCAAATGCGGTCGAGCTGTGTCATAGCGTTTTTAGCCATTCCAATCCGCATACGCACATCTGCTTCA
This sequence comes from Allophyes oxyacanthae, assembly GCA_932294325.1. Lineage (NCBI taxonomy): Eukaryota > Metazoa > Arthropoda > Insecta > Lepidoptera > Noctuidae > Allophyes > Allophyes oxyacanthae. The sequence goes on from OW028628.1 coordinate 11,513,056, forward strand.
CATGGACCATTGTTAGAAATCATGGCGCCCAGGTTACGCATTTATAAGGTGGAATTAACATGACACATTCTATGCCAGTTAACTTTTGGTTCAACTGATTAGATTTATAATTAGGTACTTTAATGTCGGAGATATAAATCAATGCTCAGGCGATGATTATTTATCATATCTGTTAGATTACCGTATATAAATAAGCCTATGCTTGGTCGAGTGATTATTCAGTCGGTCACTTACGGAGTAAATAATATAATTATAGCCAATATGTCTTTCCTCGGCAAAACCTACAAATGCGTCAAGCACGAGAACCTCGACGGCTTCCTGAAGTCTGTTGCCAGTATGTATACAATATTTTCTACTATAAAAAAGTGTTTTTTCGGTGATCAGTGTGCTTTGGTAAATGTCGCAGAGAAAACTGTGGGCACTAACCGTTTTATAGAACTGAACGGCTAACCGTTTTGTATTGCGGCGGCTTCGATATTAAAACGCTTTTATTAGCTTCACCTGTAACTAACTAAGTAAAAAAATCTTGGAAGTTAAATTTGACCCACTTCCCGGTTTCCGATTGAGCTGAAATTTTGTATACACGTTGAGTTTGGATGACTAAACTAAAGCGTGTTCTATAGTTTTTTTAAACTATAATATTTTATGGGTGCTTTTATAAAATCTTCTACGAAGGCAATGAGATAGTATCCTGAATACTGATAAAATTGTATGTTGGGGCATCATAATTAGGTATATCATATATGTATAATCAATACATTTGTTTGTTTGATAATGTATTGTTATTATTAGTTCGTCTTATAATTTTTATTTTTTTTATTGTAATTTTTTTTTAGATAGGGCTCTATTATAGAGTGTCGGAAATTCAAGCGGCGCGCAAAGCGGCGTCTCGCTCTCTCGCTCGCTCCCCATAAACGGAGATACGCACCTTTCTCACAGCCTTAATTATTATTTTCGTTATTACAAAAAACCTGTGCAAAAAACTGTCAATAAAATTGGTAAAAATTCTCATGCTTTCATATACAAGCTTCTACCTTTCTAGTCGCGACCCTGTTAAGGGGTTATTGTACTCATCATTATGAACAACTTTTACTACGGGAACAACCCTAAAATCGTTTGGTTTAGTCCTGTCAAAGTGCACCACAGGATCGTCACAAGTATTGATTAGATCAGCAAAAAGGTGTTCGAATTGTATCCAACGGCAGCTTACTCTATGAAAGAAGTTAAATGCAAACCATAGAGAACCAGTCTTGTCCAATTAGCTGAATCTACCCCATGTAAACAATATCTTTAGTTTCATAACCGATTTTAATTTATCCAGAGGTCCCCGAAGACAAGATCCAGGACGTTCTTAAAGCCAATCCAACTCATAAACTGGAGAAAAATGGAGACTCCTACACTATCCACATCGCTGGCTTAGGAGCCCCTAAGGCGGTCACCTTCAAGTCAGGCGTTGAGTTCGAAGACACAATTGGCTCTGACAACACCCCAGTAAGTATACAACTTCTCAATTATGGACAGTATACGTCATAAATTGTGTATAAGTAAGTATAAGTTTTATACATTGCATAGCTGGGAAATGTTAAAAGTAAGAAACGAAACCATAAGAAGAGCAGCTACAAGAATAGAAGATATTTCTGTTAAAATTAAAAAGCTGAAGTGATGGACCGGCCATATACAGAGAGGCAGAGATAAATGGAGTAAAACCACTAAAGATACCAGACTGTGTATCCAAAAGAAAGAAAGATAAAAGGAGGACCACAGTTGAAGAAATGAAAGGACGAGATTACTGCAATAGCTGCCAAAACGTGGATTAGATCAGCCCAAAATAGAGAGGAATGGAGAAGTTCGGAGGAGACCAAAGGTCTCCTCCGAACGGCAAATGGCAAATAGACACAACAGAAAAGAACCAAAGTCAAAACTGTAGTGAGAAAAACTACCGCTCTAAGAAAGCACTGAAGGCATACACTTGGGACAAGACGCCTAATAGACTGTCTTACGTATATGCGAAGCTGCCTCAAGTGTGCGGCATGTGGTAAAATTTCCTTTTATCACAGGTCACAGCAAACCTGATCAAAATTGTAACATTAACAGGAGGCAACCCAACCTGACAGCAATGATAATTTGTTTAGGGTTGCAAGCGAGAACGAATTTTTGTTCCTTCAAAATTATTTTGTACAAGTATGGTATTGCTATAATTCTTTATGACAATGAACTAACAAAATGTTTGTATCTCTAGATTAAGACTACATACACGGTCGAGGGCAACACAGTGACGCAGGTTGTGAAGAATGCTGACGGTACCGCCACCTTCAAGCGGGAGTACAATGGAGATGAATTCATTGAGGTGAGTCCAAATTTTATTACTATCTTCACCAATCCTTTGCCTTTTATGTATCCTAGACTCACCATGATGGCAACTTATCATTTTTAATTTTTTGCGGTAAACTTCGACAGGTTTATTCAAAATAGATGTTCCCCACGGTTAAACGTATCTAAATAAAAATTATAAAAATATACAAGGTCCTAACTTTCTAATCCCGACCCCTATAATGGGTTATCATATCATTATGAATAACTTTGACTATGGGACCAACAATAAACTGACGAAAAAGAAATACGCTGATCCATAAATTTGGTAGAGTAAAATTTGTAATTTTTAATTATTTAAATGGAACAGCAATTTTTTTCGCGATTTTATCGTTGGTCCTATAGTCAAAGTTGTTCATAATGATGAATACAATAACCCTTTAAAGGGACCGGGACTAGAATGATCGGGCCTTGGGCGTCATACTTGAAAAGGCTAACAAAAACCAAAAGAAAAGTGATCTATTTCTTAGTTACTTACCTATTTTCTTTTCTTTTTTCAGACGATCACATGCGACAAATGGGATGGCGTTGCGAAAACATACTACAAAGCTTAATTTCTTTTTTTATTACTACTTGTTTTAATTTATTTATGTAATAAAAGACTGAAATTATAATCAAATATCTTTTCTCTACAAACGCCCTGTAAATTCTACTGCTATTCCGAACTCTTCTTCATCATTATTATAACAAAATTGCTTGTATATAGGTCTCTAAGGGCCATGGCATATTCGATACTTTTAGCATCGGCGACTACCGATTTTGCGATTGCATCGATGGTGCATCGCGTTTTGGCGACTCGCTACATCTGGCGGAGAGGTGAAGCGAGGGGGAGAGTGGGCGGGTTGGTAGCATGCCAAAGCCTCTTTTAGCATCGGCGACTACCGACTTTGCGAATGCATCGATGCTGCATCGCGTTTTGGCGACTCGCTGCATCTGGCGGAGAGGTGAAGCAAGGGGGAGAGTGGACGGGATGGGATGCCAAAGCCTCAATAAATTGCTGCAACTGGAATCTGAATGTGTGCAGAGGGTAGCGATCAGTCGCTGTATCGAGCTTTCGAAAAGCGACATCAAACTTTTTAATGCTTTCACGTGTACGAATCAGATGTTACATTTTATAAGTAGATAGGTTCCAACATGAAACCCTGTAAGGGTACAGCAACTTATAACTATACCTATGTAAAGTAATAATAATAAGTAGTAATAGTATGTAGTAGTGTAGTGTGTATGTATAGTTACTAGTGGTCGCCTGGTGGTCGAAATTCAACCACATATATAAATATATTTTAAGTTTCTGCACTCCTCCATATATATTTTAACTATGCCAAATCTCACACTCCCTAATTAGCGAAGTCCAAACTCCAAAGACCTAGTGGAAGTCCTACGACTATGGCGAAGTCCTACGTCTATGGTACAAATAATGATTTATGTATGCATATATTATGTGTGTTTGTCAAACGCATGGTAGTGTGTGTAATGATTTGTTATTAACTTTCTTTATTTCTAATGCATTTTAAATAAAAATATTAGCTTTCAGCACTCCTTCTCCATATAAACTTTAACTGTGCCAAATTGCATGCTCCTCCGTCCCGCGCAATATGCTGAAAAAGGGGTACAAAGTTTTCTCTTCACGTATTAATATATACCTACATAATAATATTATGTTAAATGATATCTAATAATTATACTATTAGTAGGATTATAATTAATATCTATAACTACCTAGTGGTATTTTTTAGGATTATTCTATATTATTATCTTTATCTAGTGGTAATTAAATTAAATTGAATTGCAAGTATATTAAGTAGTATTGAATATGTATTTAATTTAATGTTAGGTAGGTATCGTGAAATTTTAATTAGCATAGGTTATATGTATACTAAATATGCATAGAGTAAATATGTATTAATTTTCATGGTATTTTAATCACTAGACGTCGCCGTTGATAAAAACGTCCAATTTGTCCCTAATACCTAAAGGCCACATATTTTTTAGTAATGACTCACAAAGTTAAGCTATCTTACAGTTATATTTTTTTCTTTCATTTTATCATATCTGGAAGATTAGCGTTATGATATAAAGACGGGGCTTGGTATAATGTTTGTCAGTCGGTTACTAACAAAGCCAATAGCCAATATGTCTTTCATCGGAAAAAACTACACTTTTGTGAAACAGGACAACTTCGACGGGTTCCTGAAATCTGTCGGTATGTTATTTTCTACCTTCGTAGTGCTTTTTGGGTTTAGTAGACTACACGTCCATGGAAACACCTAGATCTTGAGACTGGCCTATCGTAGCAAGTAGTTTTAATAGTATGCGAGGCCAGCTTATACTGGTTTTGTTTCCTGTGATGTGCTGTCTATTGTAACTGTTACTCTTTGAGGCTATTTCCCGAATCGAATAGTCTTCGTCCACTTTGATCTAGGAGTGTTTTGTTCGGGATAATACCTACCTATTCAGTAGGTAGTAGATACCTCTTTTTAGTTCTTTTTTTTTAATTTTTTAATTTTTGACAATCGTAATCGTTAATGTAGCCAGTGTATCCAATTTTTTTTGTTAAATTTTGTTTTAGTAGCCTGCCATTTGTAATTTATTTATGTAGATAGTTATCGGCGTTTTGTAGCGTGGAACTAAATTATTTTTCTTTCTTTTTTTCTATAAAAACGCGCATAAATATTATTGGATTAATTGTAATCGTGTCCCGAATTTTAAGTACCTAAGAATTGTCTCTATACTAACTGCTTTTTAAAACGCTTAAATTATTAGCTTCACTTGTACCTAACTAACTATGTAAAAAAATCTTGGAAGTTAAAGCCACCCACTTCCCGGTTTCCGATTGAGCTAAAATTTTACATACACGTTTAGTTTGGATGACAAAAGCGTTTTCATTAGTTTTTTTTTAAACTGTAATATTTTTATTATTATAAATGATATTTCTTGTGAAAATTTTTAAAATGTAGAGGAGGGAGGTAGGTAGGTCTATCTGGCCTAGTCGGATAAATGACTGAGTTTTGATGATTTCAAAACTAATTCACTCGTGATCACTCGTGATAATTGTGTATTTTATTGAATTTGCGTAAACAAATATGATGAAATAAACCAATAAGCATAATATATATTTAGACATTTCTAGTGTTTAGTTAGTCTAGTACAATCAACAAATTAATTTTGATTTTTACATTTCCAAAACCAGTGAAACCATTTCCAGTCAACAGTGGTAATGAGGCTGACTGTCCAGGGTGCCTCAGACTCAGACAGAATCTCAGATTTCGTCACTCGTCTCTTCTTGCTCCGCAGCGTAAAATTAATAACCAATGGCTACGTTCAGTAATTCATTTTTCCGTGTGAAAGTCACTCGTGCGAATGTCGCTCGCTCATCGGGAATAATTGAACGGCTTCGGGCGATCCACAGCTGTGTTGAGCGAGTGACCAATCGAACGATCTCAAAATATCTGTTGGATCCTATGACTATAGTCATTGGTGGTCGGTTGACAGCAGTGCGACTTTTACCCTACTATTTTATGGGGTGACCAGTGCGATTGCCCGAAGAGGCGTGACGTCCGCTCAAATAAAAAAATTATAGAAAGAAAGAAAGAAAAAGTATTTATTTGACACAGCATAAAAACGATTTTCAAGATAATATAACAGAAAAATAAAAACATGTAAACAAAAAAAAAACAAAAATATTTATCTTAAATAAAAAATGGATTGTACGTCGCAGCTGTGTCAAAAAGGCTTCCGCTCAGCTTTAGCTGTCGCGCTGCGAGCAGCCCGACAGCGCTGGTCAGCGGGAGCCACCAATAACCACCATTCATATTAACCATTTTATCTATCCAGGTTTACCTGATGACAAGATCCAGGCGCTGGCCAAGTCCACTCCAACCCAGAAACTGGTTCAGAATGGCGACTCTTACACCTTCTTCACCGTTGGCATTGAGGGTCCTAAGGAGGTCACTTTCAAGTCTGGGGTAGAGTTTGATGACGTCGTTCCCGTTGATAACACTCCTGTAAGTATATTAGAACACCTCAAAAAAAAAAAAAAAAAAAAATTTACTAAGGGTAAGAAAAAAGTTGCATACCGTCGAATAAGTACTGAAGCACATGTCAGTGGGCCGAGCACGAATATTTTGACGTGTAACGTGGCACAGAAAACTCATGGTAGAGGTACTGTAGGCCATATAAATAATTGTTCTGTGGGAAAAGGACCCGACACAGTGCAGAAAGTCAAAGGCTTTTCAATGTTTCAACCTTTACACATTACACTTGGTACTTGTATTCTTCTAGAAAGTTGTTTTATTAACCAAATGATGTATTATCTCCAGATCAAGACTACGTTCACAGTCGACGGCAACACAGTGACCCAGGTCGTGAAGGCTGCTTCGGGTACAGCTACCTTCAAGAGGGAGTACAGCGGAGATGACCTGGTTGTGGTACGTTACTTAATTTTTCATCATTAAACTAGTTTACTCATGTTTAATTAGGGCCATGTTCACGGACAATATAACAGATGTTTAAGATTACAAAAATTGATGTTTAAACGACTGATTTTGCCCTAATCATCTGTTATGTTGTCGGTGAACTTGGGCCTTAGTTATAAAAGCGCAAACAGACTGTTCTACGTGTAATAGCCGATCGATTCGACAGCCCATTTGTAGGGGCGCTCGTCAATCGCACAAAATCGCTGTTTGTGATTAAATACTAACCTAGGTTATGTATATTGTTACTAACAAAATGGATTTAATTGTCTGTGAAATAAAGAATATTATTATCATTATCATATGCGACGTGACGTCACAAATACAAGTTTGTTTCTAAATTGTAACGGAATAATCAAAAGTATTCTAATTATGAAACACGATACTTTTCTAATCGGAATTAGTTTTAATAATATCGTGTGGAATGCAAAACAGTTTTCTATTTAGCACGAAAAGGGCGGCGGAAAAACCACAGCGTATTAACCGCGTAACTAAAATGGTAATGAACATCGACTCTGGTAATAAACTTCAATACGATCGTGAGAGACTTACATAACTTTGAGCTACGTTTAAAAAAATACCGATCATGAAGATGGGACTCCCTACAGGCAAAATACAAGGCAGCTCGAAGCTTACTCACGCTCGTATTGTAGTTTATTACCAGAGTTCATGTTTATTACCATTTTCGTCACGCGGAAGATCCGTTGATATGGATTCAATTGCCTACAGCTCAACGTTATCATTAAATTATCGTACCTGAAATATTATTGTTTATTTTATTATCATTATTCAACTCAGTACATAATCCTCTGTTTTATTATGTAACAATTCATAAGGTGACTATGTAACAACATTCAATTAAATAATGGGTCTTTAGTATTTTTATGGGTACAAAAATTTTATTGTTAAAGGGTGATACATAACTTATTTTTTATAAAGTTGCCCCTCAAAAGGATTGCTCTTGTATTGAGGGTACAGTTTACAAACATACATCTCACATGCACACACACCCAGACCCGAAACAACTACATTATTATCTGTAGATCATACAAATATTTGTTCCGTACGGGGATGGAACCCGCGGCACGTAGCGCAGAAATCTAATCGTGTGTAATGTAGTTTATTGTCGTCAAATTATAATTATTATATTTATAATTATATGTCGTCTTGTTATAAGGGTGTACGTATAGTATATAAGTACATAGATGTATTATTAATTTTTATATTATCTTTTATTTTCAGACGATCACAAGCGACACTTGGGATGGTGTTGCCAAGAGATTCTACAAGGCTTAAGTAAAATTTTAGTTATCTTATTAATTTATTTTTATAATAAAAAACTAAAATTAAATCTCAATGTTTTTTTTCACCTCTATACCTATAATCCTGTAAAATAGCACTGCTAAAACCTTAAACTAAGCCTTCACAAATATTGGCACACCTAAATAACCTAACCGTCTAAAACCTCCGACTCCAACTAGAAAAAGAGCTGTAACTTTTGAACGACTGAACAGATTTTCATGAAACATAGCTAAGATGATACCCGATTAAACTAGTTTTAAATTAAAAAACCGCATTGAAATCGGTTCATCCGTTTTGGAGCTACAATGCCACAGACAGACACACAGATACACACTACAAACTTGTAACACCCCTCTTTTTAGTCGGGGGTTAAATACATGTCTAATTATTATCACGTATTTTCAAAATACGTGCTGTGTTTTACATTTCATGAAACAAGTGTGCATGTTGTATAAAATTGAACAAAAATGCGATAGACAAATTGATAGATAATAAAATATATCTACTTACGCCGCCTCGCCTTATACGCGCCACGCCACGTGACGTGAATAACGTACGGTGTAGAGTAGAATCAGGGAGCCCTACTTATTATTTCTATGAGTAGAATAGATCTTTATTTCATGTAAACCAGATACAGGCACTTAAGAAATGTCGATACTCTAGGTGCACGGTTCCAAATAGTAGATCCTATGGAGAAGAACCGGCAAGAAACTCAGTGGAAACTCTTTTATAAAAACAGATTACAATCTCAATAAGATTGCCATGGCAGTTACAAGCTGACCAGTTCCGACAGACGGCACCCGTTCACGAGCATGACGCATGCGGCAGCATCGCCAAGCTCGACCACAATGAAGGGAACTCAACGACTTTACTTTACTTTTCAAGGTCGTAGCCAGGAATTTAGTTCGGGGAGTGTTGAACCCTGAACAAGAAAGGCACATTAAGAATAACTTTTTAATTACAATGGATGTCAGGTAATAGGTCTCTATGATCAGGCGCGGATCCATCCTTGTAGGCACAGTGGGCATGCCCATAACCCTAATCGTTAATCGATAGGCTGATATGCCTTAGAGTAAAATGTATAGGTACTTTTAATGAAATCCATAATCTGATAGGCTTTTAAGCTGTAAAAATTTCATCAAAATCGGTTCAGTATTTTGGAGTCTAATAGACGTAAAATTGTGATGTGCAAACAAAGACACATTTACTTTTGTAATTTTCGTGAGCAAACAGAGTAACATTTTACAGGTTTATTAAATTTACTACCGTACCTAGCAGTGGCGAAGCGTCTGTATAACACGATGCCCATCGGCTTCCCTTTACGTGGCCATTACCAGTAGGTATCAATACCATATTATATTGTATTCATAAATATGTCAAGGCAGGTAAGTTGCTTCATGAGTTCAAGCCACAGATAAATTAATACTGCACAGCATGTGGCACGCCTGGTCAAGCTGTTTTTTGGACGGGTTCCCTTATAAAAATATTCACCCTTCGCTACCTAGTATGCTTCGTCTTCGTGGACCTAGGTATACCTACACTGTACAAGGACTTGGCCGGGGCGTCATACATTTTGTAAATATCTCCTTTGTAGGAATGCAATGTATCAATCGTGAGCGAGTCCGTTATAGTCCGACTTGCAGTTGGTTCATTTTTGAGTCACCTGTGACTATCCTACTATTACCTACGCAATAGAAGTCAAAATCGGTTGAACAACGTTGTAAAAAGTAACAATTACGAGACCAATCTGACCCGATTGAGATATCAAAAATTAGCAGACTTGGGGCCCTGCTCTGTTGGCATGATAAAATATGTGTTTATTGATAAATTATGTGTTATTCCATGATTAGAACTTTTCAAGTAAATGATTAGGTAGATACCTACATAAATATTGAAATAAAATAAAATAAATCTTTTCTGAAAACTTCCGAAGTTTTCGGGAATATTTCCGGTAAGTAAACTTCCGGAAAACTTCCAAAGTTTCGGAAACTTTCCGCAGTTTTCAACTCTAGGTGCCACTGACAAGCTGGGATTCCATTGAAGAAAAAGGAAAATCGGACCACCTCAACCTACCTACCCTTTCAAATTCAAAATCGGTCCGCGATTGCTGGAGAAATCGGTGAACATACTTATAAAAAATACATACAGTCGTCCATAGAAACTCCTCCTTATTAGAAGTTGGTTATCTCTAACATTAGTTGCTATGGGGTTTTTATGATAGCTTATCATATCGGTGCCCTTTTACTTTTAATCTTTGAACTGAATTTCTTATCAATATAGTAGCCACACCTGCCGACATTTATTATGTTAGCTTCGATTAGACTTAAACTTATCTTCAAGCGACTAAAATATTTTCTTTTCTTTGATATTTCTAAAGATTTCGATATCGAGTGGGTTGATTTGACCTATTAAACATTAGGTATGTAGGTAGGTAGGTTTATTAGGTTATAGGTACCTATCTACTTAGCAGGGCGCCACATAGATAACAGCTAAGTTTGCTTTGGGCGTAGGCATCAAAAATTGGCGTGTATACAAGCAATATAAATAATTATCAATATAATAATCTACCTAATAGCAGGCCCAACCTTTCAAAATTTTCATAATTCAGAACAGAAGTCTTCTTTGCCTTTTTCTTTAATGAACATTTAAGCTTATTTTTATCTGGTTTCGGTTTGGTTTATTTTTATATGCCTAACCCATCGAGGGATTAGGTATATACCTATACACACAGAAAAGAAAACCTCTTTCTGTGTTCTGTGGGTACAGACAAGCTTGATGCAAAGTTTGGGACGGGAGTTTTTCCCACTCTACAAATATAATTTTGCTTGTATGCTTTGCATTTAGGTATTCAATCCGCTTGAAAGAACGTTGTTGATCAGTCTTGAACTTACAAGCCAGCGTGGGTACCTAGTCTAAAAGATTTGTATATTTTTGAGTAAAAGAAGGCTTTAAATACCTACCTAACAAGTATTGTATTGTTTCGGAAAACTGGATAGGGCTTCCATGGAGGAGAGAAGACATCCCCTCTCTCCTCCGTGATAGGGCCACTGATGGATTTTTCTACTTCATCGAGCATCTCGTCTGTGGGCTGTTAGGTTACACACTCATTTAAGCGGCGCGATCAATGCAGCCTCTTTGTTGAATGATCATTGATCTAGACATGTAATTTCCGAGCCGGCCCGGTGTATAGCACCCCTTACGTGTGCACTAGAAGCTATAGGTACAGAGTGGCACAAACTTATCTGACCGGTCATGGCGTCGCTGGCGTCGCATAATTTACCATTATTTACCCATGTCATCTCCCTACAAAAATTACGGTTTGAAGTCATTGTTCCGTACCGACGACAGTTCCAGTTTTGGTCACCGGGTCAGATGAATTTGTGGCACTATAAGTATGTTACATGTTACTAATCAACGTGACAACTTTACAATTAAGGCTGCTGGATTCAAGTTATAAGGCGGTAATTGAGGATCTACCTAGTTATTTTTAAAGGTGAATTTTCTTCCCAACCCATTGTTAGATTTTTTTATTTTTTTTTTACTTTTTTATTACTTTTTTTTTATTATTATCTACAAATTAGCGTGAGTGATAAAGAATTGCAAAGTGATCATGACTTTGATATTTCAGCTAAGATGATAGCCATGTAAGTAAGTACCTACTTACGAAAATATTATGGGTGGGTAACCTAATAGTATTGTGATAAGATAAATTATTAGTACTTAGTTAGGTACCTCCTACCTACGAAGGTATGCGTATCTATAGCCTATAGATATGGCATACCTTCGTAGGTACCTACTTAAATACCTAGGTACGTGAAATTTAATCATAGTTAAAAAAATAAGGAATTTATTTCTACAAAACAAAGTAAATCTGGAAATGACGTCTGATAGAGATGAATGGAAGAACAAGACATATTGCGCCGACCACAAATAAAATGGGATAAGGGCAGGATACAACGAGAAAACGTTGAGTTAAGTACCTATATTTTTAGGGTTCCGTACCCAAAGGGTAAAACGGGACCCTATTACTAAGACTCCGCTGTCCGTCCGTCTGTCTCACTGTACGTCTGTCACCAGGCAGTATCTCATGAACCGTGATAGTTACAGTTGAAATTTTCACAGATGATGTTTTCTGTTGCCGCTATAACAACAAATACTAAAAAACAGAATAAAATAAATATTTAAGGGGGCACCCATACAACAAACGTGATTTTATTGCCGTTTTTATAGATAAATAAATCTGAAGAGATTGTTTGTTTTTTAAAACGCTTTTATTAGCTTCACCTGTAACTAACTATGTAAAAATCTTGGAAGTTAAATTTGACCGACTTCCCGGTTTCCGATTGAGCTGAAACTTTGCATACACGTTTAGTTTGGATGACAAAAGCGTTTTCTTTAGTTTTTTTTAAACAATAATATTATTTGTTTGAAGGCGCTAATCTCTGTTACTACCGGTCGAATTTGAAATATTATTTTATTCAATTGATAGACCCATTCTTGAGGATGGTTATAGGCTATTTAATGTTAACATCACGCTATGACCCTAAGGACCCGAGCAAAAAGAAAAATAACTTAATCGGCGGGGCACAGCTAGTTATAATAAATTAGGTACCTTGTTTCGTAGGTATATCGACTGAAATCCATAAGCATACCCTTTACCCTGGAGCAGGTGAGGGGTTGTTATACAGAGGTCACCATTAGGTACCTATAATATATACCTATATAGATAATATTGTAGAAGACACGTAGAAGATAGAATAATTCCCTAGAGTAAATATTCAACTGCCTCATAGCTCTGGTCGTAAGCGCGGCTGCCAAACGTGAGGTCTGGGTTCGATTCTGAATTCGGACAGTTTTATTTTTTTCTGTTAGGGAATTCTCGGCAACCCGGAAATTGGATTCGGTGGGTAAAACCGCACTGCATCGGAGAAACACGTCCAAATATTATGTACCTAAGTACCTATATGGAATCGTGCAGTGCAGTTGCGCTCAGGGCAGTATTACCTACGTTAATGGCGGCACTTCACATGGTGTATTTATATAAATATATTCGCGTTACATGGCTAATGCAAAAGATTTTTTATGTAAAATACACAAATGTGATTTTGTTTTATCTAAATAACGCGAATATTGGGGGTAGGTAGGTACCCCAAGTAAAGTGCCAACATTACAGTGTCGTGTAACGTTCTGGTATATTAAGCCCACTTAGCCACAGCGCCAATTTAGCCGAAGCTATAGTTTCAGGTCAACAATCTAAAAAAAATCATGAAATAAAAATATCAAATAATTTTTACAACTTTATTTTACTAGCAATTTCAATCAGGTGTAACCAAATGAAGATCACAGAACACACACATAGGAAGTTCCAAATTCAAATCAGTTCTTGCAGTAAATCCACAACATTTACATAGTAAATAATCATCGCTTGTAATAGGAGTGAAACTCAGCATACAAAACATGTTCAAATGTCCCTTGTTACATGAAAATCCCTGTATTCTATCATCACAACACTGGCACACATATTCACAATTGTTTTCCAAAGCATTCAACACATTCATGTCAAATTCTATTTCTGTCTTATATTTTTTTGTGTAATATTCTAAATAATTTTTACTTCCGTAAAGGGTTTCCATTTCAAAATCGCTTAGATTTCCATCATTCTGACATTTGTTACATAAAGTTTTCAGTACCGATTGTGCATGTAAATACAATATTTTTTCTTTTACCGTTTCTACTGAGTGTTCCGGCAAGCACACACTGGAACAGTTCCGTAACAACTTTTTTAAGTTACCGAAGAAAATAGTTATTACCAAATAAATTTTGAGCAAATACGCATCATTGGATCCGCTAGTAAATAGTGCAGAATAGTCTATTTTAGGAATAATTTTTAGTTTTGTTAATTGAAATCTTAATAATTCAATACAATCCCAGTGATAAGTTAACTTTTTTGTTGGATTGTTTAAAAGTGTTGGAATTATTGATTCCATAATGGAATCTGTGCTTATGAAAATTATTTCCATTTTGTATGCTTCTTTTCTGCAGAGCACCCTTCTGTCTACCATTGCTAACGCACACAGTACATTATTCATTGAGAACCTGAGACTGTATAGTTCGTAAGTTGTATACGGATCTTTTATGTCAACGGGAGCAAGATTAACATTTAAATTACCATCTAAATAAGTGATATTTATTCTATATATTTTCACATTTACGGTTGCTAAATAAATCTCATGTTTAGTACTAGTAATGTCTGTAATTCGGTAATCATTAACATTGTTTATATACTGTGCCAAAACATTACCATTTTCGCCCAAAACTTGTATCAACAAATGTCTATGCTTGCTACATATAAACACAATATGATTATCAATTACAGTGTAATTAAAACTTTTAGGAGACATCCTGTCTTTATGGGGCCAGAGTTTATAAGGCTGTATAACTTTTATCGTTTCATTTTCCACTTGCAAGTCAAAGGCATTTATTATTCCTAAATCATTAGCACATATTACGTAAAATTGATTTTCAGATTTTGGAATCCATTTCACCGTAGTTATTTCTATCATATCAGTGTGTATGTACCCTTGTACTTTAACAATGGTCATGTTGTTGTATATCTGCCAAAAGAAAATTGTTCCATTTTTCTGTGCTGTGACGAAGTAGCAAGAATTGTCCGGATTTAAATTTGGCGCCCAACATATTGCACTTGTTTCTACAATAAGGACGGACTCTTTCAGTTCTTCAAAGAACCTTGGCATCTTATTGTACTGTAGGGCCTTTTGGATGTACGGACACAAGTTCATAATGCCTTTCCATTGCGACTTTTGTTGACAAAAAAGTTCAACGCCTCCAATGTTATTTAAAACTGCAAGCACGGGTTCGCTGTTCCTGAAATTTTGTGGAGACCACTTAGTCATGCTCACAGCAGTCATTTCTTGTGTCAAAGACGCATTATGTGGCCAAAACGATGGATTTACCAGCATTTCGGTAAAGTCAATATTCCGCATTTCTGACTTCAAAAATGTACTATTACACAACTCTGTGGCAGGACTTTCTTTCGGACTAGGTACAGAAGATTCTATAAAGGGTATATTCTTGTCCAAATATTCTAAATTGTAGGAATATTCGAGGAAATGCACGCGTTTACTGGTTCGCACAGTTATAACTGAATTACGCCATGACAAATAGCCTGCTTCATTTTTGATGATAGGTACGGATCGCCTTGTTAGTTCGTAAAACGTGTGCACTCCCATTTTTTTATATAAATCTAAGAAAACACGATCACAGTGGCTACGTTCAGTAATTCAGTTTTCGGTGCGAAAGTCACTCGGGCGAATGTCGCTCGCTCATCGGGAATAATTGAACGATCCACAACTGCGTTACGCGAGTGACCAATCCGGACCAATCGAACGACCTCAAATTATCTGCTGTATCCTATGACTACAGTCATTGGTCGGTTGTTAGCAGTGCGACCGAGTGCGACTTTCACCCTCCTATTTCACGGAGTGACCAGAGCGATCGTCCGACGACGCTCGCTCAAATAACTGAACGGTTTAGTGTGATCGCCCGCGTCGTCGAGCGTCGTCCGGCGTAATAACTGAACACACCCATTGTTTTTCAAAATACGCCGAATAATTCGCATGTGATTATCTTGACACTGACAGTTCACATCTGTCAATTTTTTTTTAACTCTTTGAACGTATTCGTAATATTTGTCAAATTCTCACAACCACCTCCCCAATTTAATTTTTCAGGTTCCTCATCCATTTCCGACTAGGTACTTATTTAATAACACAGGTAATCAGTTGATTGATGATAATGTACGTACAGTAACATGTACAGGCAGTACAGGTACAGTATTTAGATTACACGCATACAAAGGAAATTTTAAATTTGATAATAGTTTTACTCTAACCTTTAAAAATGTAGTTCTTCTGTAGCGACGATAGTTCAAATATTTACTATGTTACCAACACTGAAATCGCAAAAAAAATATCAGCTGTTTCATTCATAATTATAATCGTTAAAATTGAATTAATTATAATTATGGAACAGTAGATTTCTTTTTCGCGATTTCAGTTTTTCTGCCATAGTAAAAGTTATTCATAATGATGAGTACAATAACCCCCTTCCAGTTAGAACAGGTTTTTTGCTACATATTGTATAAAATATAATGTTCATTGGTGATGAGAGATTTCATGATTTTTTATCATAATAAAAAAATATTTTATGATTAAAATTAAATATTGTATACCAGCTGTTTTTACCACGGTTTCACCCTCGCGTTTAATTTTTATCACAATAAAATAAAGCCTATATCACAATATCAGTGATATTTATTATATCACTTAGGGATAACTATAAAAAATTGTACATAGACTTTAGGATTTCGATTTAGGACAAATATTGAACTCATCAGTCATCTACACTAGAATATAAGAATTTAGTTTTTATCATCTGTGATGTAAAACATGACTAAAGACATATTAGTAAGTAAATTTTTACCTCTACTCTAGTTGTCAGGTACTATAAAAAAATAAAAAGTCATAACAAAAACAGAAACACGTTGGATCGATCGTATCGTGGTGAAAATAATATTTTAATTTAATGCTGTTAAAACTTAATATTATTAGACAAATATGGGGAAAGGACGCTATAATGCCAAGGCGCGGCAAGTTGTCAAGACAAATATAGATAATTCGAAAACTAACGAAGTAAGTAATCAAGTAATTATGTTTTTTTTTTCGAATCACAAGAAATTAACGTGGGTGGCATATCGCTAGGAGTTTGGGTCCTCCTTTATTTGTGTAGGGCTGTTCAGTTTCATAATCAATTGTAAATTAACATAGATACCTACATAAACTTTAACCTTACTGTTTTAGTAAAAGTTACTATACAGAATGTAAATACTTGGCAAAGGATAGATCACATGCTCTTCAGCTGCGGGTGTTGGTAAATGGTAATTATCCCATGAGAATCAGTATCATCACCCGTGTGCTAAATGTGGTGATTATACCATACAGAACGGTTGTTAACAGGAGAAGGGCAATCCTTCAGTATGGAACAACATTAATATAAATAATTAAAATATACATGGACACACACAACACACACACATACACACACATGTAGAAACACATGGACTAAAGGTCTAGTACAAAATTCACAAAAAAAGTATCCTGTGTGTGTCATTACAATACCTAATTCAGGTCGCAACAATATATAACCATATAAACTGCACCTCACTGTCACATTGGCGTGTAGTTGCTTGCTCGCCCAAATGAAGACTGCCATGCGATTAGTCTACTTTTTCGTGTTTTAGTCTACATTCGGTCTTAAGATAGTATAGTAAATAATTATTTTCACTATCAACAGAACTGTGCTAATTGTTTGCTGTATAAAATCTATCAATAGCACAGAACGCCAACTAGAGTTAATTATTTAATTTCCAATTTAGCTGAAGGCTGTTGAGCTGGAATATTATAGAGAGATCTCAATTAAATTTATTGTTTGACCCACATAACTTCTCTATGTGCATGTGAATCTATAGACTAAGGGCAAATTTAAATTGTCAGATAATGTTTTATCCGTGGAATTTGTATAGGAAAACTGTCAAAAATTCAAATTTATTCCCTCAAATATACATATCAGGCGATAATTAAATCTTGTGCATCGCTGTCTACATTTCGTGTTTTAAATTCTCCTCTCACAGGTCTGCTGGAAGAGATTTCTTTTGTGATATAAGCAGTATCTTTGTACTTTGTTCTGCTATTTTAATGTTTGCTGTGTCTTTTCATGTGTGTACATAAATGATTAAATAAAAAAATAAAAAATAAATTTTTAAACAATATGTATAATTATCATTTATTAAGAACATATTTCTTTTTAGATCCAACTAGAGTTTGCTTCTAATGAATATGGCTCCAGTGATGTCAGCAATCTTCTGGCTCTCCCCTCCAAGAAGCGGGACACAAAGGTTGTCAAGGAAAAAAAAGAAAAAACCAGGTTCCTATCTAAAGCACATAGGAAAAGATTAGAAAAGATTGTCGACAAGAAAAAGAAGAAAGAAAATGTAAGTTTTCTGTATTTTTTGGAACAAGAATTTTATTATTAGAAAATATATTTTTATTTAATAAGCTTTGATGACCTGGCAATCCAACCCAGGGCTTTGCGGTCAACACTTAGACACACTTGCAACAAATAGAACAATCAATGAATAAATAATTCTCCATTATTCCAGAGGGCATCTCTATTAGAATCTCTGTCGCAAGTGCAAGCTACACCAGAAGAGTTCAGAAAACTGACTGGCATATCAGCTTTTCAAACTATTGGTCTGCGGAAACTGAATGAACTGAACCTGGAGCTAACAACCCAAGAAGTGGCCGACGATGTTGACAGTAAGAAGTATAGTAGCATTGCCGGTATGTATAAGTTCAATGTGTGGTACCGAGTACATCTCTATGTACTGGCCATCTTCGTCGTAGATCACAACTGAAAATATTCTTATTAGATTTCCAATTCCCATATACTTAATCTATCTACACATTCTACACTAATATTATAATGAGAAAATATTTGTATCTTTGTATTTCTGTTTGTTATGAATAAACTCAAAACTATGGGATCAGTTTTAAAAATTCTTTCACCAGTGTAATTCCATATTAACACAGAAACATTAGGCTACATTTTATTTTCCAAAATTTAGGGATCCCTATGAAAATTCAAATAAAAAAAGATGTAAAAAAATTAACTCTAAAATTATAATAATATAATTAAATGTCCACCCGTGCGAAGCTGCTATTTATTATAAAAATAAACAAAAGTGGCCCACCAAGGCACAAATATCAGTTTCAGTTCATCTAGAAAAAGCATTAGACTGTTTTGAAATCCTGCTGGAAGCAAATATGTTGTTTATTTCCATACATTTCCTAGCTAAAATGGGCCTTATTTGTCTATTTTTAACACGCTTTTATTAGCTTCACCTGTAACTAACTAACTATGTAAGAAAATATTGGAAGTTAAATTTGACCCACTTCCCGGTTTCAGATAGAACTGAAATTATGCATACACATTCAGTTTGGATGACTAAAGCGTATTCTATAGTTTTTTTTAAAAAATAATATTTTATTTTATATGAAATAGAGTACAAATGTTATGCATAAACTAATAAGACATTCTTTAATATAAATTATTTTCAGGGGCCAAAAAGCGTTTGCGACTACTTAAACTAGACAATGCAGAGAAATTAAAAAAGAAGAAATATGATCCAAATGTAGTTGGTCTTGAGGAATCATCTGAGGATAGTTCCTCTGCATCTGAGGATGATGATGATGATGATGAACCTGAAATAGTAAATGGAGACAACATTAATGAAAATGATGAACAAAAAACTGATGATAAAGTTGAAATGACTGTAGTAGCTAACAAAACTGAAGTTGCAGAGCCAAATGTTTTAAATATCAATGAAAATATACCTGAAGATACCAGTAAATCAATTAAAAATAAGAAAGACAAAGATGCCAACAAAACAGAAAAAGAAATTAAAATCGAAAAGAAGCCATTGTTAGAACACCCTACAGTTCATGTGGAAGTGAAAAGAGACCCTAAAATCCAGGTAGCCAGGTTGAAATTGCCGATACTGGGTGAAGAGCAGAGGATTATGGAGCTGATCAATGAAAATGAGTTTCTTATTGTTGCTGGCGAAACAGGTAAAAAACTACATTTAATTTTATCTAGAATTTATAAACTTTAAAAGAAGTAAAAAAAAAAGAAAACTTAACAGCTTCTGAAGTTGGTGCTACTGCCCTGAATTCAGAAGCTGTTAAGTTTTTTAAGAAAATAATTTTATAATTTTTAGTTTTTTGAAATCGGTTTTTGTACTCAATCATGCATAAACAGCTGGGCAGATTTGAATGAAATTCAGTACACAAATAGACCATTTGTCTCGTATTAAACACAGCATACTTTTTATCTGGGTACATGAGTTAGTTCGTCTAGGATGCGAGAGAAACCCCGGGCAATATCTAGTACTCCATATTTATCTTCGTTCCCAGGAAGCGGTAAAACCACCCAAATTCCTCAGTTCCTCTATGAAGCTGGATACGCTGAGCATAAGATGATAGCTGTGACTGAACCGAGACGAGTCGCCACTGTTGCTATGTCCGTCCGAGTCGGCCACGAGCTCGGCCTGACCAAGGAAGTGTCGTATCTGATGCGGTTTGAAGGCAACGCCACTAAGGATACTAAAATCAAGTTTATGACTGACGGTAAGTACTTATAACACAACTATATGATAACCGTCAATGATCCGAGACGAGTCGCCAATATCGCTGTGTTCGTGCGAGTCGGCCACGGGCCACGAGTTCGGTCTAACCTAGGAAGTTTCTTATCTTAATCTACCAAATTGGTAATTATCTTGAATTTGAAAGAAAAAAAAAACTTTAATTGCCATCATAAAAAAATACATATACAGGGTGACTGGTTGAAAGAGTGAAATATTGAAGGAGGGTATTGTACTCATCATTATGAACAATTTTTACTATGGGAACCCTGAAACCGCAAAATAAAATTGCTGTTCCATACTTAATTATATACATAGTTTTCTACTAGACTAAATGTATGGACCAGCTAAATATTTCACTCTGTGCAACTAGAGTTTCAACAAATCATTAGTGACTGAATCTGATCTACATGAAATAAAGATTTATTCCATCCATTCCATTATTCATTTAGTCAATCAATATGAGAAGCACATCATTATTAATTTCTAAATCCAAATGTTCCAAAAAAACATGTGTTCCTTTTTATGTATTGCAGGTGTACTCCTTAAAGAAATCCAATCCGACTTCCTCCTAAGCAAGTACTCAGTGGTCATAATTGATGAGGCTCACGAGAGGAGTGTGTACACGGACATACTGTTAGGTCTGCTGTCGAGGATTGTTCCACTGCGGAGGAGGCGAGGGTCCCCGCTGAGGCTGATCATCATGTCTGCCACCCTCAGGGTCGAGGACTTTACCGAAAATACCAGGCTGTTTAAGCAGCCACCGCCAGTTATCAAGGTAACACTTAATAATTTAACCACCGAAAAAAAAGAGGGATGTTATAAGTTTGTAATGTGTATCTCACCACCTCCCAGTACCATTGTCCCGGTGTACCACTGCTGCACTGGTACTGGGAGAATGCGGGGTATGAGCGATGGTCAGGCGCAGCGCACAGTTCCCGCTTTGTTTTATGTTTTTTATTATTATGATAATTAATTTACTAACATAGTTATGTTTTCTTTTTTCTAAAATTTAGAAACGAAAGAAAGAAAGAAAAATATTTTATTTCTGTAGCAAAAATTTTAATTTATATATTGTATTTATATTATCTGAAATAAACAAATTTAATTTTTTCTACAGATAGAATCCAGGCAGTTCCCCGTGACCACTCACTTCAATAAACATACTTACAGTGACTATCTAAAGGAAGCTTATAAGAAAGCTGTTAAAATACACACGAGGTTGCCCGAAGGGGGGATACTCATCTTTGTTACGGGACAACAAGAGGTAGTATTATACTAAGCCGCGATTTTATTCTTTCAAGTAAAGGATCCAATAAACAAGGTTATATAAAAAAATCTACTGTGGGCCAATATTTTATTATTTTTGGAGTTGCATCTGATCGCGCGATCCGATGGGAAGTTTCTCCGATATCGGCGATATCAGATGCAACAAGCAACGGATCGCGCGATCCGATGGGAACAACCCTTCCATACAAATAATTAAATATTATCAAACAAATTTATGGAACAGCTGATCTTTTTTCGTGATTTTATTTAAATTCCATAGTAAAAGTTGTTCATAATGTTGAGTCCTATAATCCACTTTTGGGTTTATACACATTATCCGACTAAACTTGTATACAGGCTGTTTTTTTTTTATGAATAATTGTTAATCTGTTCTCTATAGAATCCAGTGTAATCCCAAGTTTTTTTTATTCACACCCTAAGCTAATTTATTTAATAATTAATTCATGAAGTTAAGGTAATTTTTTTTTGTCTTTATCCTTTAAACGCTTTCCATTATTTCAGATTAATTACCTCGTCCGAAAACTGAAAGCAGCATTTCCATACCGCAAAGACGTGGACTATACCAAGCTGATAACGAAGACTAAGGCTGTTAGTGACACAGATGCTGCACTAGACTCCGAACCTGAGGACATTGAGTCTGATGATGACGAGGTAAGCGGCTTAGTGTGAAGGTTTTATGTCAACTAGTGGTCGCCCTGTGGTCGAAATTCGACCGTAATTTTAGCTTTCTGCACTCCTTCTCCATATAAACTTTGACTATGCCAAATCTCATACTCCTCCGTGCACGCAATATGGTTAAAAAGGGGTTCAAAGTTTTTTCTTCACGTATTAAATATATAGATAGATAATCAACCTTCATAAAGGCTGGCTGTTTATTCAAAGCGCGTCAGCATTCGATTAGATTTAGTTTTTTTTCTTAATCTGTAAAAAGAACAGACAGAATTCGTACGTAAATTCGTTTTTAGGGTTCCGTACCCAAAGGGTAAAACGGGACCCTATTACTAAGACTCCGCTGTTCGTCCGTCCGTCCGTCTGTCACTCTTTATGCATAGCCCGTCAATAGAACATCCGACTTTAGTGCTGCTGAGCTCACCGATCAGCCGGTTCATGTACAGGTGAAGAGACGAGGCCAGTCCACCCTGCCTCACCCCGCATTCCAACCTGTACACATCCGAGTGCATCCCTGCCCATCTGAAAGTATTGTCCTGATGAGTGTACCAATATTCAAACAGTGATATAATTTTGTTGTTGTTTGTTGTTCTGTCTTTGTTACATAATTTATTAACAGTAGTACTATTTTTGTACATTTTTTGTAATCTATCCTATCCCTTGATTATAGGTAGAGAGAGAAATGAAACGCGCCCGCAAAGCGCGCAGGAAAGCCAAACAGAAGGCTAGAACGTTGCCTAAGATTAACTTGGATGATTATGACATGCCTGAGGATGATGGGCAAGCAGACCTCGTGGATGCCGACGAGGATAGTGACGGCCATCTTAGTGATTCAGGTCAGTTTTATTATGCCAAATAAGCCAAATGTACGTAATAAATATAAATATAATTTAAATTTGTCAAATATCAATAACACATGATCTATTATAAAAGTACATATATTTCAGCAAGAAGAGTTTATAACCACTTACCTGTAGACATAAAAAAACTGGATGGAAAATTATATAAGAGAGTTTAAAAAAAATGGTTAATTAAAAATGTATTTTATAATATACAAGAATTTTTTACCAAAAAGTGATTGTAATCAAATGTAAATTATTTTTAGGCTAATCCATACTTGTAGTGTTAGCTTTTCTCTAAATACTATTGCAACACCCGACTGGGTAGGCTGTTGATACCTATATTTATAAAAACATCTTTGTACACAGTTTCTGCAATAAATGTCTTTGTCTTTTGTCTTTATCTTTGTACAGTACGACACAACTTATATGGGTTATCGATATACAATCGGGAATATTTCCGGTCGACCACCTTTAAGCCGGGCTTCCACTGAGAAAGGGTAACGAGCAAATAATAGCTGGATAGAACTGGCCGCAAATAGCTAAAATAGGTTTTACCTACAATTAAGAAAGAGTTTTGACAATTGCCTTCTAATGCGAGAAATCAAAAAAGAGTTCGTTATTAAGTATTATTACTCGTTCAGTACTCTCCGCTGGATTCTTTGTTGGTGGAAGCACTTTTATGAAGTTAACCGTTGCGAGTCAAACGGAGTCTGTACGGAGCCCGCTCCGCTGCCAGTGGAAGCCCGGCTTTAGACTCGAACCCGATCCCAACCAAATTGGGAAAAAGTTGGGCAGATGATAGTCTTCATAGCGTACCATTTCTTTATTATTTTATCTCCAGATGCCGAAGATGACACTCTAGCCCCCGCCATAAAATCCTGCCGTCAGCCCCTCTGGGTTTTGCCCCTGTACTCGATGCTAAACTCGGCTAAGCAAGCTCGAGTGTTCTCGTCCGTGCCAGCGGGGGCCAGGCTCTGCGTGGTCAGTACTGATGTCGCTGAGACTTCTCTCACCATACCCGCTGTGAGATACGTCGTCGATACGGGAAAGAAGAAGATGCGGTGAGTGTATATTATAGTGTACTCTGTGAGTGTATTGCATTTAAGTGTATTGTATTGTAAATAATCGCCAACCTCTGTGTTACCGAGAATGCGGTGAGTTACCGCCCCCTAATTATAATATGAATACCGCCTAACGCATAATTAAAATGGTAATGAACATCGACTCTGGTCATAAACTTCAATACGATCGTGAAAGAATAAACTTCGAGCTACTTTACCAAAAAATTACCAATTATGAAGTTGGGACTCCAATCTTCATGATTTTTTTTGATTTTACAAGGTAGATCAAAGTTTAGGCTCTCACTATCATAATGAAGATTATACTCGTGGAAAATTTTCATTAGCAACTTATTTTACATATTGTACTGTATTTAATAAATTTTATTAGTCTGTAAGCTTTCCAAAGAATAAATAAATAAAATAAATAAATTACCAGAGTCGATGTTTAATACTGTTTTAGTTATGCGGACAGACGCAGAAAGCGACTTTATTTTATACTATGTAGAGAAAAATAAATGTATAAATTGAAATTGATATATACATCTGGTCTGCTGGAAGAGATTTCTTTAGAAATAAGCAGTACCTTTGTACTTTATGCTCCTACTTCATATTTCTCATGTATTTTATGTGTGCATTAATTGTTAAATAAATAAAAATCAATTCTTAGGTCGATGAACTATCCCAGCTCCTATAACTTAAACGTCAAAGCATGAATTTGTTTGTACCAGCGTTTACGACCACGTGACGGGCGCGAGCGCATGGCGCATAGTGTGGACGTCGCAGGCCAGCGCCTCGCAGCGCGCCGGCCGCGCGGGCCGCGTCAGCTCCGGCCACGCCTACCGCCTGTACAGCAGCGCCGTGTTCACGCACGACTGTGTGGGGCAGCACCCGCCCGAGCTGTGCAGGCGCCCGGTCGACGACCTCGTGCTCACTATGAAGTGTATGGGCATCGATAAGGTAAGGATATCATATTGTATGGCGTGTATCAGCATAACTGTGTGGACCAGTCGCCCGAACTGTGCAGGAGACCGGTCGACGATCTGGTGCTGACTATGAAGTGTATGGGCATCGATATGTTTCCGCGCCTTGAATACGAAAGAAAAAAAAAACTATAATATAATTATAATACATGGAGTATTATAATTATATTAATGCTTCCTCTCTCCTACATTGCTGTGCCCGACAGGGTCCATAATGATCGAAATAATTGTTTTTTTACCACCTAAGAAAATTACATTGTGGAACGCAATAAATATTGAGTATTGAAAATCTAACAGCCACAGCGACCACAAACAATGCACCCCTTTCTCGCTTATAGATTTTTTATAAGAGGATATGGAATAGCATGTTTATTAGGGATAGCAACTGTCGCAATGACTATACGTATTCAGGGGCCGTTCAAAATTGTCTGAATGTGTTTTTTAAGAAATTGATAAACATGCCAGATTTCACGAAGAAGGAATCAGCTGTTCCATAACTACATTTATTTAAGTAATGTTGAATTATTTATATGGTTTACCATAAATACGTGGGTTATTCAAATAATTATTTTATATAATTTGATTCCAGGTAGTAAACTTCCCGTTCCCTACGGCTCCAGATAGAATGCAGCTGCGTTTAGCTGAGAAGAGGCTCGAAGCCCTCGGTATACTTGAGAAGCCTCCGATGAGGAACAACAGAAAAGATGAGGAGGAGGTTAGTATTTTATTAGTACGACCGGCTGCATATCAAGCTATAAATTTTCAGTATAAGCTGACTTCTTATTGTACTGAGAGTCCATACATTGCGAGGTCAGCTTATAGTGGAAATGTATAGCATGATAATATCGTCAGTGAGAGCCAAAACTACTAAAGCGCCAATTCGTTGCCAAACTAACTTAAACTTTAAAATGTGCCCCTGTAAAGTTTAAGTTAGTTTGGCAACGAATTGGCGCTTTAGTAGTTTTGGCTTTCCACTGACGATATGTATCAAGCAATAAAAACCGGCCAAGTGCGAGTCGGACTCGCGCACGAAGGGTTCCGTACCATTATCTATAAAAACGGAAAAACTAACATATACTCTAAAACTAAATAAAAATTTGATTTTGTATGGCTGGCGCTATTAAATTATGCGTATTATATTATACTAAGTCGAATTTTCGTTTTGTTTTAAAGTGTATCCCAATACTGCGGTTGCATTTAGGAACAGAGACTGAATCACTCTACAAATTATGTGCACTGTATAAAAAAATATATATTTATGATTAGAGGACAGATGACAGATGATAGTACGCCACAGACGTAAACGACCGTAATAGACAGAGTTCGTAATAATGTAACGAGGTTTATTTTTATATTTTATTTTTGCCCGGACACTCGGTGTTGCCACTTAATTAATTTAATTACGTTTTGTTTAGCAGAAAAATGATATTATCACTACATAGTATAAAACAAAGTCGCGTCCCGCTGTCTGACTGTCCCTATGTATGCTTAGATCTTTAAAACTACGCAACGGATTTTGATGCGGTTTTTTTTAATACATAGAGTGATTCAAGAGGAAGGTTTATATGTATAATACTTTCATATTGAATGTAAGGATAATAGAGAATTTGCACCCGGGCGTAGCCGGGGACGGGTCGCTAGTTTAGTAATAAGTGGTCTTTGTGTAAGGTTATAAAAACGTTCGGCTGTGCAATTTTAAAACCTAGCAACTGACATTTCTGTGTTTTTGCATTTTTCACTTGCTAAGTATCTTAACAACTGAAAAATGCAAAAACACCGATTTAAAAAAAAAATCAGTTGCTTGGTTTTAAAATTGCACAGCCGAGGTCCGTGCGTCATACTGGGCGTAAAAATGAAATCTTTTTCTTTCTTATTAGCTTTAACTTTTCTTTCACAGATCCTAAAAGTAACACCTCTAGGTAAGGCGGTATCAGCATTTCCGTTACTCCCTCGTTATGGCAAGATGCTGGCGTTAAGTCATCAACAGAACCTACTGCCATACACCATCGCACTCGTCTCCGCTCTCACTGTACCAGAGGTGTGTATCTTAAGGCTCAATATAGTTGACTACTATTAAAAATTGGTAAATTTTGCATGTTCTCTTAAAGTAGGCAGATAAAGAACATTGTAGTTGACAAAATAATTAAAATCGGTGAACAAATGACGGGGTTATAAGCTTATACCTACCTTTTTAAAAATATTTTATTTCGTTTTATTTCTTATTTGTCAACTTTAGAAGTGTTTTTTTTTTTTTTTCTTCTCTCTCTTATGTTGTCAATATGTCTGTGCCGAATAAATGTTATTTTCTTTCTTTCTTTAGAAATTTTTACATGAGACACTATCCATCCTTTTCCCGCAAAATGGAATATGTATGAAACTGTCACAATTTACTATGACATTACTAGTTTATGACGTCACGATTCAGTAGTGCCATCTCTGTCTATTAAAAAAATTTACTTAACTTAGGCATTTTTACAAATATTATTTTTACACTATTTCTTAAGATTTTCGGAAAATCTTCATTTTTGCAGATAAAAATATTACAGTTCATATTATCATGCGCCCCACGTTTTTCATTTTAAATCTTAGAAATATTTTCATAAGAGAAATTATTTTATACTTTTCAATTCACACAGATAGTTGTTCCGGGTCTGGTGGTGTGTGCATGTGACATGTATGTTTGTAAACTGTACCCTCGATACAGGAGAAATCCTAGCGAGGGGCAAAGATAAAAAAAAAATCGTTTTAAAAACTAATCTAGTACTACTATGTTTAATACTAATATGTTTACTTACTAAAAAACAAAAATCTGGTAAAGACCCCCCAAAACCTTGTGCTGCAAGTTGCGACCGCTCCTTCTTACCTCTCTCTTGGCAGGTGATGTCCGGCAAGCCAGACAGTTGGCCCGCGACTGGCAACGTCCTGCTGCTGGGCGACCCGGGCGTGCTGCTGCGAGCTGTCGGGGCGGCAGAGTTCGCGTACGTGAAGGGAGAAGAAGAACTGTTCTGCGCTAAATATGGACTGAGGGAGAAGGTAAGAGAGAAGAATCATATAGAAGAACTACTTAACAAGGCAGCAAGCTAACTACAGTGGCGAGTAAATATCGACACTAGAAAAGCATACTGGCTAAAGTGCCAATATGTAACATTACAGGATTATATTTTAAAGATTTTTTCCAAGAATAG
Organism: Allophyes oxyacanthae; assembly: GCA_932294325.1. Taxonomy (NCBI): domain Eukaryota; kingdom Metazoa; phylum Arthropoda; class Insecta; order Lepidoptera; family Noctuidae; genus Allophyes; species Allophyes oxyacanthae. The sequence continues at coordinate 11,541,504 of OW028628.1, forward strand.
ATAAATTTCTATCCACCCAACTCCACATCTAAAGGTTCTTTAAATATGTAAATAAATAATACCGCTAAACGTTAGGCGATGCGATTACAAAATTAGTGCGTTAAGTCGTGTACACCTATGTCTAATGTCCATTAATGGGAAAGTTAACGGCGTTAAACCTAAAGCTGGATCATGGCGACTACAAGAAGTCTACCTGCGGATGGAACCAATTTGCGGCCAAGGAGAAGAACCAAGATGAATAAATAGCTGTAGAACTTAAAAAACCTTAAACATTACTGTCCCACTGCTGGGCGCGGGCCTCTTCTTAAAAGGGTTAGGTTACGGTCCACGATGTTGGCTTGGTGCGGGTTGGCGGACTACACACACCATCGAGAACAGGTCTCGTGACAATATGAGGCCCTCCAAGATGCATAGGTTTCCTCACGATGTTTTCCTTCAAGTGATATAATGCGGGCTGGTTTCGAACTCAGACCCTCCTGCCTGGAAGGCAAGCGTTCAACCGCTAGGCTATCACTGCCTCAAATCCCAGCATTACTAATAAAGTTATATTGTCATGAACCATAATTTTTTTGCCGTGTAAGCTTGAAATAATTTTAGACCCGTTGATTAGTAACTGTGTATTTATTTAAATTTACAGCAAATTTAACGTAAATAACATTTTTTTTAAATATTTATTATTTATTTATCAAAGATGTCATTTCCAATAGGCGATCAAAGAAATCCGCAAACTCCGTAAGCAACTGACATCTGAGATCAACCTTAGTGTGGCAGGAGTGAACGTGGTTGTAGACCCTCAAATGAAGCCGCCTGATGATAACCAGGCTCGTCTGTTGCGCCAGCTGGTGCTCAGTGGACTAGGAGACCAGGTTGGCAAGAAGATTGCGCTGGGAGAGTTGAAGCAAGGTCAGTAGCAAGTGTAGTGATAGTATTTTTTTTAAACGTCGCCCCTTTCTTTTTCTTCCCGACCAAAAAGAGGGGTGTTATAAGTTTGTAATGTGTATCTGTGTGTCTGTGTATCTATGTCTCTATCTGTGGCATCGTAACTCCAAAATGGATGGACCGATTTCAATGCAGTGTTTTTTAATTTAAAGCTACTTTAATCGGGAATCATCTTAGCTATGTTTCATGAAATTCTGTTCAGCGGTTCAAATATTTACAGCTCCTTTTCTAGTTCGTGTCGGGGGTTTGACGGTTAGGTTATATTTGGGTCGGCGCAATATGTCTTCTTACATTCATCTCTATTAGACGTCATCTCCAAGTTTACGGTTTTATATGCCATGTTAAATTTCACACAATCCATCCATTTTTTCTTGGGTCTGCCTCTTCTCTTACATCCATCTACATACATACTTAACGCTCTTCTTGTTACATGATTTTCATCCCTCCTTATCGCATGCCCATACCACGACAAACGGTTAATTCTCAACTTTTCTGTCACCGGTGCCACTTTCATACTTCCTCTGATATACTCATTTCTTATTCTGTCCATTCTTGTCAGACCACACAAACGTTTAAATAAAAGCAAAAAAAAAAAACTTGTAAAAAATATTGGTGCGTTTAAAAACACAAATCTTTTCATACTCAAACAACGGGTCTACCTCGTAACTAAAATGGTAATGAACATCAATTCTGCGGGTCTACCGCGTAACTAAAATTGTAATGAACATCGACATCGGTATTAAACTTCAATACGATCGTGAGAGCCTAAACTTTGAGCTAACTTGTAAAAAAATTACCTATCATATAGTTGGGACTCCTATCTTCATGATCGGTAAAAAAAATACAAGTTAGCTCAAAGTTTAGGCTCTCACGATCGTATTGAAGTTTAATACCGATGTCGATGTTCATTACAATTTTAGTTACGCGGTAGACCGCTGGTATTAAACTTCAATACGATTGTTAGAGGTGGGGCTTCAAGCTACCTTGTAAATTTTTACCGATGATGATTTTCGGAATCGTACTCGCGAAAAAATAATCAGCTCTTCGTTTGGTAGATATTTAAGTTTTGTATGGGACAGCTGATTATTTTTTCGCGATTACGATGTTAGTCCCATAGAGAAAGTTTTCCCGTTTGATCATCTGATCCACACCCTTAAATTTGATTACGCATTTCGGATCCACGATGTATATTTATGTTCATTTTTTCGATGACAGGCGAAGATAAACGCAAATTTAAATACGCTTACCATTGCGGCGAGCTTGAAGAACCAGTGCACCTCCACTCAGAGTCCATTCTCCGGAAGACCATTCCAGAGTGGGTGGTGTTCCAGGAGCTGTACGAGACCGGAGCTGATGATCGCAAGAAGATGGTGATGAGAAACGTAACCGCTATAGAGCCGGAGTGGCTCCCTCTACTGGTGCCGCAATTATGTAACTTAGGTGAGATTTTGAAATACATAGCGTAACGCTAGTGCAGGGTTGCCAACTTAGGGGTTTTCCCCCAAATTCGGGATTTTTTTACTCATGACTTTTATTGTAATGCAGCTGGCTGTAAACGTTTTGAAAATGTTTCAATTATTTTATGTTATTACAATTTATTTATAATTTTTACAGAGTTTTTTTTTTTTGCCGGATTTTAGGGGTTTTTATCTTTAGCTTTGGGGATAAATATTTTTGAGAGTTGGTAACACTGCGCTAGTGGCGTGGACTCTATAAAGGCAAAAAAACACGGCCTACTCTAATAAATTAAGTATTATGTAATACAAACGTTAATATGTCTGTGTGTTTGTTTTACAAACCTACAACAGGCACTAGTTTAACCGGGATAGTTCTTAGCTATATTGCATGAAATCTGTTCAGCTGTTCAAAAGTTACAGTACTCGAAAATCTTTATGAGCCCTGAACTGAGCTCTGAACTCTCTATCTCTCTCCCTCTAGCACCCATAATTAGCGTACTATTTATTATAGGAAGAAGAAGAGAGGGAGAGAGTTCAGAAGGCTCATAAAGATTTGCGCGTACTATACAGCTCTTATTCTAGTTGGAGTCGGGCGTTTTTTGACGGTTAGGTTATTTTTCACAGTTTTTGCAGTAATTTTTTAAAATTTTTTTTAGTTAATTTTTAATGGTATACACAGGTGATCCTCTGGACGATCCTCCTCCGCGATACGATGACAAGTCAGGGCGGGTCAAGTGTCACTTTAAAGGTACCTTCGGGAAAGCGGGCTGGGAGCTACCCACCGTAGAAGTCGAGTATCCAGACAAGATTGATAGATACAGGTGATTATTATTCTCTTACATAACATAACACACATGCGTCACGAGGCATGAGGCATGCGTCATGAGGCTGACACATGCGTCATGCTCGTGAACGGGTGTCGTCTGTCGGAACTGGTCAGCTCGTAACTGCCATGGCAATCTTATTCAGAGGCAATTCATTATTATCCTAGTCTTATTTGTATTCGCATTGAATTGCATTATTCTCGCAGTTCTTACCACAACATTGTACTGATAAAGATTGTCAAGATCTATTATTTATTTGAAAAGAGTTACCATGGAGTTTCTTGCCGGTTCTTCTCCATAGGGTCTACTATTTGGAACCGTGCACCTAGAGTCTCGACATTTCATAAGTGCCTGTATCTGGTTTACATGAAATAAAGATCTATTCTATTCTAACATACAATCCTTACATAACATTATGACGGCACGGGTGGCGCAGTGGCCAAGCGATTGGCTTTCTGCGCTACGTGCCGCGGGTTGATCCCGCTAATGAGGCATTTTGGGAGTTGGGCATTAATAGAATTTGCCATTATGAGAATTTGCCGTTTAAACGACGCCCTCTGAACATGTGCACCAATGTTAATAGTTAGCTTGAATAAATAATAATGTGCATTAATTAAATTCCTTTATAGTCTATAAATTCCTTATTTCTTAATTTGATAACTGCTGCTCATGAATAACAAAAAGAAAAATGATCCGACAGAAAAAAAATGTACCAATGTTTACGTAAGCATAGGGGGTTAAGAGTTTTGCTTACTTTTGCTGACAAGGGAAGAGAGGTCATTAAAAATGACTAAAATTCTGATTACTCAATCCTTGAATGGCCACGCTTAAATTTTTATTTTTTTTATTTTTTAAACATTGCCCCCTTGCTAGGATTTCTCCTGTATCGAGGGTACAGTTTACAAACATACATGTCACATGCACACACAACCAGACCCGATACAACTATCTGTAGATCATACAAATATTTGTTCCGTGCGGGGATCGAACCCGCGGCACGTAGCGCAGAAAGCTAATATTAGCTTTCTGCTTTTAATCTTAGCTAAGCTAAGCTTAGCCACTGAGCCAACCGTGTCGTCACCTTCTTCAAAATCTTGATTTTAAGTCTACTTTTTTCCCACAGATGGTTCGCCCGTTTCCTCCTAGAGGGCGCAGTGTTCCCGAAACTGAAGAAGTACACGAGTTCCCTAATGTCGCCTCCATCCACCATGGTGAAGAGTTGGGCCAAGCTCCAGCCCAGGACCGAGGTGCTTCTGAAGACGCTGATAGCCAAGCGAGCAGGAACCAAAGATGCTCTGAAAAAGATTTGGGAAGAACAGAGCAATTGTAAGTATTCAGTGGCGAAGAGTCCATACAACCCGATTCCCATCGGCTTCCCTTTAGGAATTGGTTAGTGCGTAGACCAACGTAATTTTACTCATCCAACTGACAAAAAAAGGCTTGTTATTCAGTTAGATCGAGCTCTTAGTTAGATTGATTTTTGTCTTGCAGCATTAATTGCAGCAATTTTTAGAGGGCATTTTTGGGACGGCTTCCGCTTTTAAAATTGTCACCCTTCACCACTGGTATTCAGTAATACTTGAATTAAATTGCCAATAGGGTATTTGACAGCAATTTTTTTATCTGCTTAAATGAAGCTTATCCGATAAACTTAAGGAATAGTGTAATCATAAATTAAGTATTTGTAAAAATGCCTAAGTTAGTTAATTTTCTTAATAGACAGAGATGGCGCTACTGAATTGTGACGTCATAAATTAGTAATGTCTATGGAAATGGAATATGTATGAAACTGTCACAATTTACTATGACATTACTAATTTATGACGTCACAATTCAGTAGCGCCATCTCTGTCTAGCGCTACTGAATTGTGACGTCATAAATTAGTAATGTCATAGTAAATTGTGACAGTTTCATACATATTCCATTTTGCGGGAAAAGGATGGATAGTGTCTCAGAAATTTAAAAATTTTAATTAAAAAGCCGCGGGGCACAGTTAGTATTTTATGAGTATGTTTTTTTGTTTCAGTTCTCCTCGACGAATACCTAAAATGGGTGCCTGAGTCAGCTCACAACGAAGTCGGTTTATACTGGCCACCTCTATAGAAATGAGTTGTGAATTTATACCTGTAAATATTGTAAATAAAAGTTATTTGAATTCATAAATCAATTTATTGGTAATTTCCATTACATGTCAAAACAAAAAAATAAAATAAATCGTCAAAATAAATAAAGTTCAAATTCTAATTCTAATTCTTTATTGCGAACTAAGTGTACAGCATTATGTATTGTATATACAGCATTATGTATTGTACATAGTATTAATAAAGCAGCTTTTCCTCTCTCCTACCAAACCATGCTGTGCCCGACAGGGGTCCATAATTGATCCTTAGATTAAGCCTACCTATGGAATGCAATAAAGATTTGATTTGACTTGATTTGATTTGAAACCATTCATATTTAATACAATTCAAAATAGTGACTAATTAGCTAATATAAGATATTACAAATACATTATAACTATGATAATATAATATTTGAGTTCACTTCAGTGGGCCGAGCATGAATGTTTTGACGTATAGTAACGTAAACGTAAGCAAATTTTGATTATAAAATACGATGAATCTATCGCATTTTTCTTCAATTTTATGCAACAAACGCACTTGTTTCATGAAAAATGTAAAAATATTGCATGTATTTCCAAAAAAATATCACGGATTAAACGTGTATTTTTGGTTCTAAATTTGGTTACGTTTACGTTACTATACCTACGTCAAAACATTCGTGGTCGGCCCACAGTTGAAAACGTTAATTATTGTAACTATAATGATCATTGCTCCTTTTTTATCTCATATGTAAAATAATGAGTAACTATATCTATTCTATTCCATTCATTGAAATTATTCTAGTATTTTCACATCTACTACAAAATTCAATCGATGTAATGGTTTCATAGACGACACGGTTGGCGCAGTGGCTAAGCGATCAGCTTTCTGCGCTACGTGCCGCGAGTTCAATCCTCGCACGTAGCAAATATTTGTATGATCTGCAGATAGTTGTTTCGGGTCTGGGTGTGTGTGCATGTGACATGTATGTTTGTAAACTGTACCCTCGATACAGGAGAAATCCTAGTGAGGGGCAATTTTTTTTTTTTTTTTTTTTTTATTTGTCTTTCAAGCGAGCTTGCGGGTCACCTGTATAGCTATTCTGTAAGAACATATCGCATCTCGATTCGAATCTCACTCGAACTGTCGGATATTTGACGAATTAAATACCCTTAAGGGGTTATTGTAGCTACTCATCATTATGAACAACTTTTACTAAGGAACCGATCCTGAAATAACGAAACAAAAACCTGCTGTACTATAAAAATAATTCAATATTACTCTAGATACTAAATATATAGAACATCTAATCTTTAGGCATGTCCTGCCCAGTCCCATTTAAGCTGAGCGGCTTTTTGAGCTACATCAACTATCTGCTTTTTTTTTCTGGTGCCCTGAGACAGTAAGACGGGGTCGCGGCAGACCACGAAGGAGATGGCGGGACGAATTGGACGCCTTCCTTAAAGACTGGCCCGATACAGCGCGGGATGAGAGAGAGAGAGAGAAGTGGAGGAAAGGGAGGGAGGCCTTTGCCCAGTATTGGGACAGCATAGGCTTGTAATAATAATACCTTTTCAGCAGGGACGGATACCGATATTTTAGAAATATCGATATTCGGCTGTAAAATACCGATATTTTACAAATATATCGGTATATTCAAGTATCGGTAAAATATCTATACAAAATATCGCTTTTTTAAGTACCGGTATTAAGTTATCGATATTTATATCGATACTCAATACCGATTTTAATATCGGTATTGATACAAATATAGACAAATTAAAGTATCGATATTTATGTACTGAAATTAAATATCGGTACAGATATCGATAAAAAAATACCAGTATATCGGTATTATATCGATATTTTTATATCGGTATAAATAAATATCGGTAATCCGGTCCCTGCTTTTCAGTAGTCGGATTTTAGTTTTTTGTTTACTCATGTTTTACAAAATAAAATAATATCTTTATCTTTATGACATGGGAATTGCTTCTGCTGTAGTGGAAAGATGATCCAGTCAGCAATGGTGGTATCGAAGCTGACTGCCCAGGGTGCGCGTGCGCCAGACGATCTCATGTTAGTCATTCGTGGAGGACCTAACTTGGTTTCCACTTCAAAAGGTGATAAAATATAATTGAACCGTATTGTGAAAAAAACTATCCTATTAACTTGCCTAGTTAGTTTAATAGGCAAGATAATTTAAATATTGAAATAAAAGTAACTTGTTTGGTAATAAAATTGTGAATGTGCATTTTAAGATCGTAAAATATTTATGTGCCTTTATAAGCAGGTAATTGAATTTGTGGTTATTTACCACTTACCATAACAAATCAAATATTATAAATATTCATACCATTTTCAGGCACTGCAGTCAGACTAGCTGCCTCCTTCCTAAGTGGTGATTTCTTATGGAGAAAGAACGGGCAAAAAACTTCATTGTTACTCTTTTTAGCCGACTTCCAAAAAGCAGGAGGTGCTCAACTCGACTGTATGTTTTTTTAACCGACTTCCAAAAAAGGAGGGAGTTCTCAATTCGATTGAATGTTTCTTTTTTTTTTGTATATTTGTTCAGCGATATCTTCGCCAATATTGTTAACCGATTTTAATGATTTTTTTTTTGTTTGAAAGAATATGCTCCTGAGGTGGTCCTATTTAAATTTGGTTAAGATCTGATGAAGATCTTCGGATATAGACAATAGAACTCTTCAATGGCTTAGCAAATCACTCACATTAAATTATACGTTGATCCTAATCAAAATGTTATTATCGGATAACGTATATCAATGAATCGTGTTTAACTAAAAGGATATACCTAACCTAGCCGTTAAAAACCCCCGACTCCCAACTAGAAAAAGAGCTGTAACTTTTAAACGGCTGAACAGATTTTCATTAAACATAGCTAAGATGATTTCCGAGTAAACTAGCTTTCAATTAAAAAACTGCATGGAAATCTTTCCATCCGTTTTGGAGCTACGATGCCACAGACAGATACAAGATACACACTACAAACTTATGGGTAACACCCCTCTTTATTGTTTAGGGTTAAAAATGGAGGCCTGTCAATGTTATTTTAAAAGTATAATATCACTTATTTATTCTATTTATAATTAATTAAAACGGTGACATATCTACCAATTACATTAATTATTATTATATGAGGGCTGTACTCACGGCTATACTCAAAAATACAGAGCCTTATTCTGCAAGCCCCGCATATCTGACTGGTCCATTCACTGGAAATATAACCACCTAAAAATAAGCGGAATATTTAAAAAAAAACTCGAATTAAAAATAATATGCTGGTATTTAGTGGTGTCGATTCTGTTCAGCATTTTAACAGTATTAAACTAGACTAAACGCATCTGTCTTTTTTTTAAAACGCTTTTATTAGCTTCACTTGTAACTAACTAACTAGGTATGTAAAAATATCTTGGAAGTTAAAGGATGATGCCAGGATTTGTATGAACTCTGGTCCCACCCTCCAATAGCTACGTGTCATACATCGTTGGATAGGTATTTTTGAGCTGAACAAAAGTTACTATAGCGCCAAGTTTCAAATCGTAGTCCGTTCAGAGTTATGCATAATTAAACAATCATGTCAGTTTAACAATGGTTAAACATAATTCCTTTCCCTAATACAATACAGTTTTTGAATTAATACTAGTATTATATACCTATCTACAGTTTTCATCAGAGTCGTAAGGACGAGTGAGGTGTGAGGCGAGAAGGACCGTTTCCTCAGGTGCTGATTCCTCAGAGCTCGTGCGCGGACTATACCTTACCATTGTGTTTTATTTCTAAAAAACCCTCCTTACGACTCTGATGATAACGGTAGATGGGTATCTAATACTAGTAGGTATTAATTCAAAAACTGTATTATATTAGGGGAAAGCATTATGCTTGACTATTGTAAAACTGACATGTTTAATAATGCATAACTCTAAACGGACTAAGATTTGAATCTTGGCGCCATAGTAACTTTTATTCAACCACAAAATACCTATCCAACGATGTATGACACGTCGCTATTGGAGGGTGGGACCAAAATTGGCATCATCCTTTGACCCACTTCCCGGTTTCCGATGGAGCTGAAATTTTGCATACACGTTTAGTTTGGGTGACAAAAGCGTTTTCTTTAGTTTTTTTTAAACTATAATATTATTATTTCTATTAAAACAGAAAGAGACAAAGTCCTTTAGAATCGACATTAATCAGTTTAAATTTTTTCGTTTATACTTTCTATGTTTAGGTACCTACTTGTTTGATATTTTCTTTTTTTTTGTGTGGTTTTGTGCTGTCTCATAAAGATTTTCTTTCTTTCAAGAAGGAAAAATCAATTTTCCCGCCTGTTGCATACAACCTAGTACATACAAGAACATCCTTGCGCACTCAGCGAATTACATCAATAAAGTACAGAGGCCCCCACACTCCTCCACCAAATTATTATGTCAGTCAGTTCAGTACCGATTCATTCGCGGAAAGGACCGCACGCGCGTTCGTGATGTGAATATTATCATAAAAATAAATAAAACAGATTATTATTAACTGTAAAATGTTTAATTTGTGCTTTTTTATTACGTTTCTGTTTGGGTATACAAATGGATTTGCGTTGCCGTTCGAGGGATTGTTTAAACTAGATATAATTCATTATAATGATTTTCATGCAAGGTAAGACAATTTTTTGTTTTATATTATTATTAATTTGCTGTGTCAAGGTACGTATCTACTAAAAATTCAAAGACTTAAGACGTTCACCTGGTAGATAATGGTCGAGCCCCTCAGAGAGGAAGTCTGAGGGCTGTCCCAATAGTGGGAACATGGATAGGTTGATGATTGAGTATCAGGGGGGTGGGAGGGGAGCTTTACTCTGCATAATTTTGATAGTTTAATTGCTTGGATCATTAGTTAATTATGTAGTATCTATTATAGAACGAATTCTGGTTTATATAAAGTTGACTCTACGTAGGCGGAATCAATTACTTACATAATTGTTTTCTAAATTAACTGGTAGGCATAGATATTATTTTATGTGCGGATCAGAATTTTATTATCACTTGCGTTAACGGTGAAGGAAAACATCGTGAGAAACCTGCGCATCTGAGAGGGATTCATATACCTAGATCTCGATGCTGTGTAATTCGCTAACTCGCAGTAGGCCAGCGTGGTGGACTAATGCCTAACCCTTCTCGTTCTAAGAGGCCCGTACCCACCAGTGGGACAGTAATGGGCTAATTTATTAATAGATATTTTATTGAAATTTTCTACCAAGCAGCCTTTGGGGGAAGCCCCAAATTCATTACTGACTTGACGGGCTGATAATGATTGTTAGTTTTTTAGAATAATAATAAACATTGAGCGCTTGCTTTAAATGCAGGAGGGCTTGAATTCGAACACAGCCTGCACAGCTGACTTAGAATTTATGTGCTGGTCAGAATTCGGTCTTGTGTTAACGGTGAAGAAAAACATCATGAGGTAACGTGGACACCTGAGAAAGCTCTATAAAATTCTCGATGGTACCCATAGACTTATTAGCCTGGTGGATGGTACCTCTTTCGCCGATCCTCACCAGACAGCCTAAGACTAGGGTTGCCAGCCATATAGAGTTGAGTCCGATATCATATTGTCACATGTATAAATCATCGATATTTTAAAATCATTTCGTCATGTAGTGACAACGACAAAATCATCAATGCCTAAAAACATCACTCGATATTGGCCATGACTGAATGAACGTGAACTTTGGTTTCGGCTGTGACATGACAATGACAAGATGACAACATGCAATTCGAAGATGTGCAACATCTTTTGATGGAGTATGTCCGAAACGCGAGTTGTCGTAGATTAATTTTTGAAAATATCTCATTTAGTATAGTATTATGTAATAGTAGTACCTATATTAGCATTCCCTTCATCAGATAAAGCTAGATATTTATATAAATTAATTGAAGAAGGTTTAAAAACATAATTGTAAGTTGTTATATTGTTATGATTTGTTTTATACAGGGTGACATGGTCGCTTTGCGACAAAAACCTTTACTAACTAAAGAGAAAAAAAAAGGTTCACTAGTATCAAGAATTGCGGTCACCAAAACATTTGAAGAAAAGGTATTTTAAAAATACTATCACTATCGCTGGCGCATGCTGTAAGAGCGAAAGCGAAATCTAATTATAAAACCGTCAAAATAGAGGTTCTGTTGTTCCCTGTTTCCTCCTCCCAAAAGTGGACCGATTTTTATGTTTTTTCACCCACTGTATTGGAAAACATTATTCTATGTCTGTACTGTACGTTTTGCTTTTTTGATACACACTGTCAAACTTTGCATATTGAATCTGTTCTGATGATGGCGTTGAAACAAGGCTATTTTATAAAATGCAGATTTCGACCATTGGGCGACCACTAGTTCTACAGAACTAGTGGTCGCCCAATGGTCGAAATTCGGCCGTAATTTTAACTTTCTGCACTCCTTCTCCATATTATAAACTTTACCTATGCCAAATCTCACACTCCACCGTGCGCGCGACAAAGTTTTCTCTTCACGTATTAATTATAAATAGATTTTGGGAGTCACACCTCCTGTAAACGTACATGCTAGTGACCGAAATCTGTATCAAATTAAAAAAAAAAACAATGCGTTAGTAACGAAATTCTGGGAGAAAATCAGGGAAAACGTTTGTATGGACAAAACGCGCCGCCCGCGTTTCCTCTTAACATAATTATGTAGTAAAAACTGATATAAAAATATTAAATTACTCTTTTTTGTAAGTCAATATTTTTTCATTTACCTTCTCTGAAACCAGATAATACCTTATTACTCCTTGAAAAAACTTGACAACCCTAAGACTCATTCTGAGAAGAGGCCCGTGCCTAGCAGTGGGACAGTGCATTATTATTATAAGATTATTCATGCTGTCGATTCTTTTGCACCAAGTAAGTAGGTATAGACAGTTTGATCACATCTCGACGTTGATAAATATTTATCATACATTCTTATCTCTGAAGGAAACATGCAGTTGCGAATAATCTATATAATATTATGTGGCCTGTTACATTTTGACTGAAAGACTTCGACAACTGTTGAGCTGTCAAATACTGAGCATACTTGATGACATAATGCAATATTTTATTGACTATTTTATTTTTTATTTTGTTCTCTTATGAGTCAATTTTTTGTTTTTTTGTTAATTTGTATAAGTTAACTTTTATTTTATTTTTCACTGTCCGTGCTAAATAAATATATTTTCTTTCTTTCTTTCTTCTAACTTTAACTTGTTGAGTGGTGAAGAATAGATTATAGATATAGGTATCTACCTATATAGCCACATTTTGGCGATCGATGTTCACTTTTTGAAGACAAAATTCAGCCAATGAACGCGAAGAACACGCGTTTCTGCTGCAAAAAGTAGTAAGTAGTGATCACCGCTGAGTGTTATTTTAAATACGGGCCATAATAAGATCCATATTACCCGCCAAAGTGATATACACAAATTAGAAATATCAGCCTCCTGAGACAAGACAAGGTAATAATAATGTTAACCATTAGAATCAGAATGATCTACTCGTATGTTTACAAATAAAGCATTCTGATTCTGATTCTAATGGTTATCTGGTAATTTTTTTTTGTGATTTATACTAAAATTAATTTACGGTGGAACTGACATGAACTGCGTTCAAAAGTTCCTTAGCCACTGGTACGACGTCTAGTACTGTAGTGCCAATAATTTTCGAGTACCGAACGTCGGACCGGGGAATCTTGTTTTGAACTACTTATTTTATCTACTTCTCATGAATGTAATACAAATCTTTTGCTATCATCATGAAGGAAATATAGTCTACTTTATTTACATATTTTTATAACTGTTACAAATAGCATATTTAAATCACGAAAAATAAAATTGCCGGGAAATCAGTAAAAAATATTTACTTTTTTAAGTTTAACATTTTTTTAAAGTATATCCATGTAAGTTTGGAGCACATGTTTTTATTTAAGTTTTTTCTCTATACGCTAACGTAATCAATGGTATTTTTTATTTTGAAATTGCTTTAATACTTTTCATTTGGCAAACGTTTTTATCGGGGAAGATCCACGGCATTTTAGTAGCGCTGGTAATCGGTTGCGCTGCGACGTAAGTCCCACATGACAGCTCGCGAGCGCCGTCGTACCAGTGGTTAGAATAAAGATTTTAAAAAAAAGACAAGATATTGTTTCAAGAGACTGTTTTGTTGCTGGTATGGTATGGCAAATGTTTGGTAGGTATGGATGCTGCTATTTGTACTGTATGTGTGTCGTCTTTGCTGCAGAAATAAAATATTTTTCTTTCTTTCTTTCTTTCTATATTTATCTTTGATCGCCAGGGAATAGAAACGACAACAAAATGTATCTGTTTAACATTTAGTATTTACAGAACATAATTATGATCGTTCGCCACAAGTTAACTACTTATTCGGTAGGTAGTAAGTAACTAGGTAGGTACAGTACGACACTACTAAGAAGTCGCATCGGCAAACTTCGGAAAACCAATTAGTTCTGAACTGCGCGCGTCTTCAAGACCACCAATGTTTATTAGTACTGCAGTACAACATGATCTTTACGCTGATGCAATAAGTTTTACAATTATTTAAACGAGCGACTGCTATTGGTTCTTCGATCAGGTACATCGATGTTACTTTTTAATTGTGTCGTAGGTACTGTATTGAGTAAGTAATTCAGTACACTATTATATATGTATAGGCTTCATTGTCGAGTAAACCTTACTTAAATCACGCCCTATTTCTAAAAGGCCGGAAAATATCTCTTGCTGGCATTGAGCGACAACCAATGAAAATTAATTGTCGAAAAGAATAGCGAATTAAAGAAGGGAGAAGGAATTCAGCCATAGCTCGAAGCTGCTAATCACAAACTTCAGGAAAATCGATAAAAATAATACAATATTCATGATGTAGAACGTCTATAGTAGGGGTGGCCAACCGGTCGATCGCGATCGACTGGTCGTTCGCGATCGACTGGTCGATCGCGGCTATTAGTCCAGTCGATCGTGGCAAAGCAAAAACCATAATAAGTTTAATATAGATACATATAATTATTCATTTTAAAATTCAAGAAGTAATACAGTATATAAATATAGTTAATTGTTAGATCACACAGCATTTCGTCAGTAAACAGTAGATCTTGGGTCTAATTTTGTTGGCCACCCCTGGTCTATAGATTTTACTCTCCGAATTGGTTTTTTGCATAAATTCTCACATATTAAATTAGATTTTTTGTTTTTTCATCAAAGTAAGTAGTAGGTAGAACAGTTATTAAATGCACGTGCTGTGGTCTTCTATAATTTAAGGTGGACGATTAATTTCAACTAAGTAATGTATAATTTTGTAATACCTATGCCATGACGTGTTTAAATACGTAGCTTTTGTATACAATAAATAAATAAAAATAACACCATTGTATGCAAGTGTATACAACATGAATAAATAAATAAATAAATAAATAAAAAACAAGTCATTGATATTGTAAACTACATAAAAAAGTTACAACAAATAACATATGTTCTTTTTATGGACAAATATTGACATCAATTAAAGGTGTCCTTTGAAAATATCATATTTGCTACCAGCACAGCGCAGACTTTGACTGACATTTTCTTGAAGGTCCTATTTTACGTGTTTTTTTTCTCATATTTAAAGTGCAACAATTGTGACATTGTTTCTATAATTTTTTGATTTTTATTTACTTGGTTGTTATAATTTCATTCATTATTTTAGTTTAGTACCACAATATCACAATTGAGGGGATTCCAAATTTTAAAACAATGTAGTACCTACTTTTATTATCATATTTAGGAAAAAAAAAACATCATTATCTATCTTTTTTTTTTGTTTTTTTTTTATAATATATTGCCCCTCTCTAGGATTTCTCCTGTGTCGAGGGTACAGTTTACAAACATACATGTCACATGCACACACAACCAGACCCGAAACAACTATCTGTAGATCATACAAATATTTGTTCCGTGCGGGGATCGAACCCGCGGCACGTAGCGCAGAAAGCTAATCGCTTAGCCACTGCGCCAACCGTGTCGTCAGATTATCTATGTAGATAAACTTGACGATATAACCTATTCATATTGTCCAAATTAGGAAGTGTGATCATTTTATAAAATATTAAAGTCATTCGGGTTCTCCTAAAAAAATAACTCTGCAAAAGTGACAGTGTTGCACCGGAGGTGCGACATGTCTAATAAAACAATTTATAAAAAAGAACTTCCCATACAAACTTACCGATCAGCTTGACAAGTTTGTATGGGAAGTTATCATGGTGTTACCTTTACAACGATGTATAGCGGAAGATCCACAGATTATTATGATGTATTTATGCCTTTCTCTTCCCAATCTGTCAACGCAAGTTAACGATTGGTGCCGGCAGTTGCAGTCAGTTTGTCCTTGATACGATTGTCAGCTGTTCCGTATAATGTCAAGTCGTGACGAAATAGACCGGTATTTTTGCGACAATCGCTTAGAACTGGTTATACATCTGGTTATTAAAACAAATCCACTGAGTTGATATTATTTGTCTCGCGACAAAACGTCACAACCAGGGAGGAATCGATGATTTCATAAAAAACAGACCTCGTGACAAATTTAGTATGAAGTGTTTCCAAAAATTGTCGTCCAAAAATTCGTCCAAAAATTAAATCGTCTTTCTCGTTCGGTACAATATGCGGCTCGAGACAAATTGATAACAAAAGAATATAGTTTACAAAAACTAATCCATTTGATTCTCGCGTGCGAGACGAATCGACACAAAAACTGATGGTCATTAAATTTCAGAATGCTACTAATGCATGCTAAGAATAATTAATGTTATAATCAAATATTCTTAAATAAATCATTATAAAAAAAATCTTAACTTAATAAAACAAATAAATATGTTTATGTTTAGAAATAAAAATAAAATTTCCCTTAGGTGTAACAATATGCCTATATAAATAAATAAATCCAGCCCATTACTGTCTCACTGCTGGGCTCAGGCCTCTTCTCAGAATGAGAAAGGTTAGGCCTTAGTCCACCATGCTAGTGCGGGTTGGCGGACTACACACACCATCGAGAACTTATGAGGCCTTCTCAAATGTGCAGGTTTCCTCACGATGTTTTCCTTCACCGTTAACGCAAGCGATAATTAAGTAGCGATACGCACATAAATTCGAAAATTTTGAGTTTTATAATTTTTTACTGCAGTATTAATAAACATTCGTGGTCTTGAAGACGCACTTAGTTCGGAAATGATCGGTTTTACGAAGTTTGCCGATGCGACTTTTTAGTTGTGTCGTACTGTACTACAATTGTATTATTATATAGATAGTAAGCAGTACTTATACGTCCTTCCATTGTGAAATACAGACACAATAGCGTCACTCACGATTACACAGTGGTACAATCACGAATAACCAAAACATTAAGCCTACGGTGAATTAGAATTACAGACATTTTACTAGTTGTAACAAGATAGGGTGGCATGCTTTGATTATGGCTGGTGACCAAGATAAAGAATAAAGGTGTAAACAGACTGGGTTTATGTTAGAGATGGGCTGAGTGATAATTTTTCGATATCAATGACAAAAAAATATCGATGACGGGAAAAATGACAAAATCATCAATGATTTTTCTTTAACTGTCACCGTATTTACGCAATGCATGTTGTTATCTTGTCATTGTCATGACTCATGTCACAGCCGAAGTCTACGATCATTCAGTCATGGTCATTATCGAGTGATAATTTTCGGTATTGTTGATTTTGTCGTTGTCACTGCATGACTTACTTAATGATTTTAATATAGGTTTCGATTATATTTTATACATGTGACATGATATCGGACTCAACTCTAATGCCGATGCCGCCACTCTGCCAATGTCAACGTGATATTATTATGGAAACACCTGTGTTAATAAAAGATAAAAAAATAAATTTACACAACAATGACAATGACAACAACAATGACACACAATACAACAACAACAACACTCTACAATGACAAATGTAAATGTGTTTTACAATGACTTTAGTTCATGTAACTTGACTTTAGTTGAAAAACTTTCAAACATCATTAACGTGGTCACACACTCACACCACGTTAATGATGTTTGAAAGTTTTTCTTTTTCTATTTATATACCTGTGCACGCCACTGTGTAGAGATAAAACAAGAGAAAAAACAACATAGTGTTGTATTATCAAGTTAAATGATGTTTGTGATTGTGTGATTGTGATTGTAATTGTGTTTTTGTGATTGTGTGATTGTTTGTGATTGTGTTAAACGATGTTTGTGATTGTGCCATCTCACCCTAAGACTTAAATTAACTGATATGACGGACATATTAACGTCTGTGTTACTTTATATATAATTTATTAGGGTAGGCATTTTTTCATTATGGAGTGCACGCCACTGTCTCTACATACTTACTACTTACGAGAAGAGGTACCGCGGGAATACTTATAACGAGTAAGCATTTTAGTCATGTCATTGTAGTGACTCTTAGTACTAAAGACATTACCGAGAAAATCGATAAAAACCTAACATTGAACGGTCGTGTGCTCGAGGTTAAAATATCCAGTTTAAATAAAACTGAAGTGCAATAGAAAATAGGTACTTATAAAATTTGCAGACTTCAGTAATAGGTACATACATTATCATTATGACTAACTTTTCATCAAAAATGATATTCCATAGGTACAAAGAATTCAAAATTAATTTCTCGACTAAACGTATGAAACAACTGTTAATTTTTTCGAGATTTCCGGGCTGGTCCCATAGTAAAAGTTGTTCATAACGATGAGTACAATAATCCCTTATCAGGATAGACAGGTAGGACCATATATCAGTCAGTTATTTGACGACACGGTTGGCGCATTGGCAAAGCAATTAGCTTTTTGCGCTACGTGCCGCGGGTTCGATCCCCGCACGGAGCAATTATTTGTATGATCTACAGATAGTTGTTTCGGGTCTGGTTGTATGTGCATGTGACATGAATGTTTCTAAACTGTACCCTCGATACGGGAGTAATCCTAGTGAGGGGCAATGTTTTTTAAAAAAGAAAGAAAGAAAAAGACTACAATAACCCCTTAAAGGGATTGGGAAAAGAGAAAACTCAAAAAAGCGGAAGTTCGTTTCATATACGCGTTCAATGTACAGTGAACAAACCTAAATCGATATTATAAACTAAACGGTCAAGTATTGTCGCGTGTATGGCTAACGTAATGGCACCAGAACATGACATAGAAATGCCCAGGCCACGTATTACTAAGCCGTTCTCGTCCTTGGGATATATCTTCGAGTTCGACTTCTGATTGGTGGGGACACTGGGTACTTCCCAATGAATCTGTACCTTATTCATGTCACAGTGTGATACGAGGGATTTTTTTCCCATCAAGACACTGATATGCAACTGCACTACACTGCTATGGCAATAAAAGTTTACCATAAAAGTAGGTGTACCTTCTGGCTGGGCCTCACCAGATGATAATTCATAATGACATAATCCCGACCACGTGTAATGCCTTCATTACAGTCTTTTTCGGCGGCCAGAGCCACCGCCGCCGCCCGCCGGCGTCGTTTCACTTGTCTCTATATGCATCTGCCAATAATCCAATATGTTGTGGTCCAATTTGTGGCGCACCTAGAGTCTCGAAATTTCATAAGTGCCTGTATTTGTTTCACATGAAATAAAGATCTATTCTATTCTGAATTATACCCAAAAACAGTCAATAAGATACCAAAAACTAGTCATAAAATAAAATAAATAAATCCAGCCCATTACTGCTGGGCACAGGCCTCATCTCAGAATGAGAAGGGTTAGGTCTGATTCCACCACGGTGGCCTGCTGGTGCGGGTTGGCGAACTACACACCATCGAGGTCTTTATGAGGCGCTCTCAGATGTGCAGGTTTCCTCACGATGTTTTCCTTCACCGTTAACGCAAGTGATAACCAAATTCTGATCCGCACCATAAATTCGAAAAGTCCGGCCGCGTTCGAACTAAGGCCCTCCTGCATGGAAGGCAAGTGTTCAACCCCTAGGCTTTCACTGCTTTTATTTTTAGGCATAAATGATTCGATATGTGTCTCCTTCTTCCAGATTCGAAGAAACCTCAGTGGACACGCCAACCTGCAGATACAACAACAACTCCTGCATCGGGGGCTTCCCTCGGCTCTACCAGGAGATCCACACCCTCTTGGAACAGAAGCCCGACTCCATAGTCCTGAACGCTGGCGACAGTTTCCAGGGCACGTACTGGTACACGTTGCTCAAGTGGAATGTGACGCAGGAATTCATGAATTTGATACCGCATGATGCTCATGTAAGTTGGGTTTGGATTTGTAATTTTTAACCCCCGACAAAAAAGAGGAGTGATATAAGTTTATAGTGTGCATCTGTGTATCTGTCTGTGGCACCGTAGCTCCAAACTGGATGGACCGATTTCAATGCAATGTTTTTAACTGAAAGCTAGTTTAATCGGGAATCATCTTAGCTATGTTTCATGAAAATCTGTTTAGCCGTTAAAAAGTTACAGCTCTTTTTCTAGTTGAAGTCGGGGGTTTTTGACGGTTATGTTATTGTTGGATTTCTTCATCGTTGCATCGACGCAGCAGACAATTTATTTATATTTTTATTATACCTTTTTTTTTCTAAATTTTGTCCCACTGTAGGGTAAAGGCCTTTATTTATTTATTTAATGATTTGCCTACAATTGTTACACACCTTCATGATAAAGTTACATGCACAATTTTCAGCTGTGTTAATTTTTTTTCACTACTTATAAAACTTTATCTATGTTTTTCATTGGTTAATAATATATCATTTTATTTTTATCCAAATATAATGCATAATTAGAATATATCAAACATAATGTATCGAACCTGGAAAAAATATTAAATAGTTGACATCAAATACAGGGCTCCACGAGACAGGCTCGACCTAGTGTGGAGGCCACAGGACAAACATTTCCTTAACCAAATTAAATTGTTAATTAAGTACCTAGATTTATAAGGAAATGTAATAACTTGTATTGTTTATTTTGGTAATAAAAAAAAAAAAAAAAAAAAAAAAAAATTAAAGGTACAATATCAATCGGCAAACACAGCATTCATCCAGCCTTCCGGTAAAATGGAAAGAAAGATGAAGTGGGAAAATGGCAAGAAGGGATCTTACCATTTTCCCGATCCATTGTGATCCAGGGCCAATAGTTTACGTAAGAGTCCAGTTCATATCGCCATCCCCTTTTGGGCCTCACATATTAGGTACCTATACTAGTTCTTAATTAATATTCTACACTGTAGTTCAGTTTGATATGATATTGTCTACTATGTCCTGAATAGAATAGATCGTTATTTCATGTAAACCAGATACAGGCATTTCTGAAATGTCGGGACTCTAGGTGCACGGGTCCAAATAGTAGGTCCTATAGAGAAGAACCGGCAAAATTATAAATTTGAATTTCGTAAATCGGTAAATCGCAGAAAAAATTGATCCGTGCGGAAATCGAATTCGAGACACGTGGGTCAGGAGTATTGGTTATTTCAATGAAATAATGATAGTATTGTTTAATTAACTAAATTGCACATTTACACGGCAAGAACAAAAACTAGCTACACGAGGCTTCGTACATGGATAGTGTTGCCATCAAGTAATAAAAAATTTAATACGTAACTAATGTAGCCAGTTAAATTTTCTACTTTATTTCAACAAGGAGTGCTGTTATCGGTTTTAAAATAGATGTAGGTAGATATTATAATTACACAATTGGCTTTAGTTTAATCGTTAATTAGTACACAATCTTTGTGGTTCAAGGCTGTTAGTATCATTTTTTTATTATTATGCACAGTTAAATTGATGTCGTACTCGTTAGACCATAATGTAATTAAGAAATCAACTGTTTATTATTATAGTTAAAGAAAAATTATAGATTAACATCTTTATTTATATAAAAGTATTGTATATAACCGATATAACCAGAGATTTCCGTACATTTAGTCGAATAATATTGAATTATTTGTATGGAAGAAAGAAGAAAAAGAAAGAAAGAAAAAGTATTTATTTGACACGGCACAAAAAAAAAAGTATTTATTTGACACGGCACAAAAAAAAAAAGTATTTATTTGACACGGCACAATAAGGATTTTAAAGACACCTTAACAGAAAACAAAAAAATATAATATTTAAAATGGATTGTACGCGACAGCTGTGTCAAAAAGGCAGCAAACTTTATGGAAAAGCTGTTTTTATTTTCGCGGTTTCTGGGTTGGTCCCATAGTAAAAGTTGTTCATAATGATATGTACAATACCCCCCTTCAATGATTCCCTCGTTCTACCAGTCACCCTGTATTTTTTAACTCCCGCGGACAAAGTCACAGGGAACAGCTAGTTGAATTAGATTAGCAACGGGTTACTAACCTTTGAATGTACTTTAAAGACTTACGTCTAATGGTCTGTCTGCCCTCAGCAACTCTTACGAAATAAGGTCAACGGTAAGACCCGTAGGCCGTACGGTCATTGACTTATTTCAAACTTTAATAAGTCATGCTCCTATTCTCCGAAGAGGTAGGGTAGGCAGATGTGGGCATTCTAATGTAATATTTTTGCCGTCGTTTATTTATAACTAGTACGGAGGGTAGTTGACTAATTTCTTTGTTATAAAACTACCCAATAAATTACAAATACCATATTTGATTGCAGAATTGTTATTTTTAACACACTCGTACAACTGCAAAATTGTACAGCAAAAGGTTAAGACAAAAAAAAAAATAGTCTAAGAAACTGCCATTTACTGGGTCGAATACCGTTGCATAATCACGGGCTTCTACTGAAAATTTCCTTACAGGAAAACCAAATTAGTAGCTATTTTTTTTTTTAAACATTGCTTCACTCTAGGATTTTTCCTGTATCGTGGGTACAGTTTAAAAACATACATGCTACATGCAAACACACCTAGATCGGGAACAACTATCTGTAGGCCATACAAATATTTGCTCTATGCGGGAATCGAACCCGTGGTACGTACCGCAGAAAGCCAGTCGCTTAGCTACTGCGGCAACTATGCCGCCAGTAGTCATAATATTTAAGTATATGAATTTATTATCTGTGAATATGGAAAGCGTCATCCCAATTGATGGCCCATCCTAAATGAAGATATCTAAGTACAATCATCTTACTAAAACGTTGAGCACCTTTGGACTTGACAATGGAGTAATACGCCGCTTCAGAACACAGAAAAAAAAACGTAACAGATACTTCACTCCCTTGAGCGAAGTACGCTATTTTGAGTTTAATTGCAGTGTCGCTAAAGTTCATATTGCTCTACTACTTAGCGGCGAGTCGGCTAAATCTAACGTAGGGTGCGCTCATCAACCACGTTATACCTCGCGCCCTTTCTCGAACGGGTGGTACTCTGTCGTTTGCAGGCTCAGGCATGCACTTAGGTAGCGGTAATCATTTAACACGCGGCCTTGGGCAAGTGACGGAACCCTGACGTAATGCAGAAGACTACTGCCTCAACCGTGCTATCAATTGGAAACATAATATCATATTTATTGATTTATTATGTTACTAACAATATTTTACAACTCTACAATAATGTTTAGTATTTGTTGAAAAAAATATCTAGTCGTAAACAGCTAAAAATGTAGATAACAAAAATAGTATGTATGTAATGTTACATTTTTGTTAATAAATTGTATGGTTGTTGTCGTGTGTTAAAATTAATTGCACTTACCTACCTGTCACGACTGTCATAAGTATTCGTATGATAACCGGGACGGACTGTTTAATGCTCTTCGAAGCCCACCCATCGAAGGATTGACCCGGTAAGCGGCAGCATAACCTCGTAAAACGACCGATGTTCACGGTAGCCATTTTTTTAGTTTTGAGCCTCTTTTCCTATACAAATATTGAAATATTTGTATGGTAGTCCAGTGCGCCTTGACGAGTTCTCCGAGGCACAGGGGGAAAATAATTATTTATTTAATAATTTAAGTACACACATGAAAAGACACAGAAAACATTAAATAGGAGAATAAAGTACGAAGGTACTGCTTATTACACAAAAGAAATCTCATCCAGCCGACCTGCAAGAGGAGAATTTAAAACACGAAATGTAGAGAGCGATGTACAAGAATAGATCAAAACTAAAAATAAACTAACTAAAAAATTATGTAAACAGTAGTCAGTTTTATCCGTATATAACCTTGTAGATCGATCGATTTTGGCGTGTTCATTTACATAACAGAAGTCTGAACAAAATATTTGTTTGGCCTATCAACATCTATAGATGTTCCGGGTATTTCTTACAGACAACCTTTGGATAGACAGCACAGCATGTAAAAAATAACGAAGGTAGCTCGATATAGCACCCATTAGGTCCCATGTAATAGCGAGCGAGCTTATTACAATGTAGAGACATGTAGCGCTACTAGAATTACTAGGTACTTACTAACAACATGGCAATCGTTTCAGCTTTCAAGAACACATCTTGTACTGTTAAGTGAAAACATGCGATTAAGACGTTGAGCTCAATAATGAGAACCGCATCACAATCACAATCCCGTGACGTAAGCGTTGCAATTTTGGAGTCTAATTAATTAGAGTTGAATCCGATAGTCACATAAAAATCATCGATATTTTGAAAATTATTTCGTCATGCAGTGACCACGAGAAAATCATCAATACCTAAAATCATTACTGGATTTCTGCTAGCCTCTCTCCACCATAATTTATTTAACTATAGAAGATAAAAATCATTTTAAACTGAGGCTAGAATGGTATAGAATTAATTTCAACTATGAAATTAAAGCTGCAGTAGAATCAAGCGGCGCGGCGATGCGATGCGTGTATGTGTCCGAGTAGCCGAGCCCGCCAGATTATGAGGTCGAGTTTCATGACCTTAGTGCCATTCATAATCGTAGAGAAATAAAAAAATTATGCAAACGGAAACATCAATTATTTTCATTAATTTTGAAAACGTATAATTTTTTTTTGGTATTATTTTAATTTTATTTTTGCTATAAGAGTCTGTGTAGCCTATAGATTTACCTCCTAAAATATTTTTCATTAATATAATAAGATCATTATTTTTAATCTTCCACAGGCGATTGGCAACCATGAGTTCGACGATGGCCCTGAAGGTTTAGCGCCATATATATCAGCGCTGAAGGCACCAGTGCTGGCAGCTAACCTGGACACCAACCTGGAGCCAGTGCTGCAAGGACTGTATAAGCCTCATCATATCGTGACTAGGAGAGGCAGGAAGATTGGACTTATTGGACTGATTACTCCTGATACTGCGGTAAGTCCCACCATTTTAGTACTTTAGAGAATGCCCAGTCTATCTCACTTGGATAATACAGGATATTTTTTTATGTAGTACGCAAAATTTGCAGAGTGATTCAGTGTCCGTTCCCAAATGCGACCGCAGTACTAAAATTCACTCCAAAACAAAATAAAAATTTGATTTTGTATGGCTTGCGCTACTAAATTATGCGTGTCTCCCATACTAAGTCGAATTTTCGTTTCAAAGTGTATCCCAATACTGCGGTCGTATTTAGTAACAGGAGACTGAATCACTGTACAAATTATGCGTACTGCAAAAAAAAATCCTGTATAAGGCCCTACCTTTCTAGTCCCGATCCCTTTAAGGGGTTATTGTATTCATCATTATGAACAACTTTTACGATGGGACAAAACAATAAATCGCGAAAAAATAAATCAGTTGTTCCATACATAGAATTATTTGTAGTATGAAACAGCTGTTTTTATCGCGATTTCGGGGTTGGCCTCTTAGTAAAATTGTTCATAATGATGAGTACAAGAACCCCTTAAAGGGATTGGTAGTAGAAAGGTAAGACTTTGTTTATCAGATTGTAATGTACAAACATTTCTATGAGTACTTATGTAACATTATCCATAGCGATTGTTTTACTAGGTTCAAGTCACGTTATTCGTTCATAGATAGTAGATATTATCTTGTTACTTGAGAATTGAGATGTCTCAACATTAAATCTGTCACGAGTCACGACTCAAGACGAACTGACTATACGCTACACGTGTATACAGGATGTTTTTTTTATGTAGTGCGCATAATTTTTATAGAGTGATTCAGTCTCTGTTCCTAAATGCAACCGCAGTATTGGGATACACTTTAATACAAAACGAAAATTCGGCTTAGTATACGACACGCATAATTTACTAGCGCAAGCCATACAAAATCAAATTTATATTTGTTTTAGAATTAATTTTAGTACGATTCCCGGATCGAACAAAGAATTATCGAGCTTTTCTGTATGAGAATTATTCTCCATAGCAGTTAGGAGTTTGGGTTTGGTGCTTAGAATGGGCATAACACCTGTCTACGGGACTTAATAACAGCATCGAATATTGGGTATAGTAGGTACTTATGCTACGTTACGTTATAAAAAGAAATATAATACTTTATAATATATACTTTATAATATATAATAATTGCTTTTTATATAACACGTTTTGCTATGGAAGAGCGGACTCTCCTAATACAGGCACTATCTGCTTAAAAGGAGGATCCAATCAAAACATTTTGTTTAATACCTGTACTTGTTTTACCAATAAATTATTTTTATATTTTATATTTTAATAAATTATTCTGTAGGTACATTAACCGACGCACTGAAGGCTTTGCAGGCTGAGTAAATAATTGATGTTGATACAAATAATTTAACTTGCGCTATGAGTTATGACACATGCGCTAACGCAGCATTTATTCAGGTTTTTTTTTATATAAACCAAAAAGGTGACACACCATCATACGGCCCGCCTGATGGTAAGCAGTTAACATAACCTATGGACGCTTGTAACACAAAGGGCATCACTCACGCGTTTCCGACCCTACTCTTAGCGCCGTTTTGGGATAGGGAGGTCCTCGTGCCAACACGACGTTTCCCCTAGGAGCACTGGCGACCTTGCTCACCATTAGGAACACAACACTGCAAAACAGCAGTGTTATTTGGCTACGATATTCTGCAAGGTGGAGGTACTAGTCGGTCAACCTCTCCGCTCGATTAAGGTCCGATTAAATTGATAACATAATAGATTTCCAGGAACTGGTGGTCAAAGAGTGAATAGATATTGAACGGTGTGCAAACGTTAATGAGTTATACGAGTATAATTAGATACCATTTGCGCATGCGTCGAAGCAAAACGCAAATGCAGAATGGAAAGGCAAGCGTTGTTATTTACAATCAACATATTAGATACGTTACTTATGGAGTATTCGTGTGACGTCACGTGACGATGGCGTGAACTATGAACGTTTCGACGAGTCACGAGTTGGTAATTTTCGCTTTACGTAGCGTTATCATGTATCTTACATAATTTTTAAGGCCACCATAATAATATAATTTGCATCAACGCACAAACGTCCTCTGCTGAATATAGGCTTCCTTACAACTACACAATAAACGGTCGTGAGAGAACATCGTCATAATCACCACGTGCGTCTGGTGATCGCAGTTTAAGGCGGCACAAACGCGTTACAACGCTGATATTATCGCTGCGATATCTGTTTTTAGTATATTTTGTATTGGGACGCATGCGATATTACACACAGCTGCGATAATGGGTTCTAATACAAAATGTACTAAATTAAATATCGCAATAACGCTGCAATATTTTCGAGCGATAATGACGATAGCCGCGTTATAACGAGGATATTATCGCAATGCGTTATAATGCCGATGTTATCGCAATGCGTTATAATGCCGATATTATCGGAAAGCGTTATAATGCCGATATTATCGCAATGCGGTATTGCGATATCTGTTTTGAGTACATTTTGTATTAGAACGCATGCGATCTTACACACTGTTGCGATAATCCGTCCTAATAAAAAAAGTACTAAAACATATCGCAATAACGCATGCGATATTATAGACCCATATAACGTGGCTGGTTTACCTACGTCAGTTCAGTAAAACCCTATACACACTTATTATAAACAGTATTATATTATATAATAATACAAGAGGCGTCACAATAGATCTTCGCAGGTCGCAGTGACAAAGGGGCAGTACCCTACCTCTTCAAATAAATAATAATAATAATAATTATATTATTTTGTTTGCAGAAACTGTCATCGCCCGGTAAAGTGAAGTTCACTGATCCTAAAAAAGCTGCAAAGAGAGAAGCTGAAGCATTGCATGAACAAGGAGTAGACATCATCATACTGCTGTCGCATTGTGGACTTGAAGTTGACAAGTAAGTACTTTTCATAAATAAAAGAAGAGAGAACATGAACAATGGTGAAGAAAAACATCATTATAATGAGGATACCGGGATGGCCTAGAAATAAAGATTCGAGGACTTGTGATAATTATCCACCAATCCGCACTGCGCCTCTGTGGAGGATTCCGGCTCAGCCTCTCTCTCAGAACACGGAAAAAGTCGGTGTTTAGTTGGCAATTTTTGGTTTCAAGTAAAGTCGAGGTCAAGAAAAACTCGCACTTAGAACATAGGACATAAAATAATTTCTCGGTACTTACCAGTACCTTATGTAACTATCATAAACTCGTAACTTTACAAAGTAGGAAACGATTTTATCAGCCATTCCATCTAAGAATTCATTGTTCTGTCCACGAGACAACGCAGGATGTACTTACTCAATTAATATAAGTACCGGACCATTATTCTGAGATAGACAGACAAACAGATGATTAAATTGATCATTGTATCTTTATTTAGTACTTACAGCCACTTGTGATGCAATTATATCTAATCTCTTAAACATTGTTCGTTGTTTCTATGGGACAAGCCCAAGTTTAGTTTGCGAGGACCACGGAGAGGCCTGTTGTGTCCCACTGTTGGGCACGGAATTCTCCGAACGAGGTTTAAAGCTTTAGGTATAGTATGAGCGCTTAACTGAGATGGTTGGTGCGGGAGTTTTTGAAGAAGTTGCGCGGTGCGGGAGGGGTGTGACGCGAGATGTCAGTCACAGGCCCACGATACGCACCATAAAGCTTAGCTTAGCCAATAGTAGGCGTGTGTCACACCCCCGCACCGCGAAACTACCTCAAATTCAGGCATCAATCGTCTGAGTTAAGGGCTCGATCATACTATAGTCTACCATGCTGGCCTGGTGTGGGTTGGCGGACTACACACTTTCACGATGTTTTCCTTCACCGTTAACACGACTCAGGACAAGATAGGGTAGGGTGTTCGGTTAATTAAAGAGAGGTAGGGCATAGCGGAATTTTCCGCTCAAAATCGGAGCTACCCAACTGGGGAAGTACCTCCACCTTGCAGACTATCGTAGCCAAATAACACTGATATTTTGCAGTGTTGAGTTCGTAACGGTGAGCAAGGTCGCTAGTGGTCCTTAGGGAAGCGTCGTGTACTGCCAACACGATGCTAGTATAAGATCGGTAACGCGCGAGTGATGCCCCTGGTGTTGCAAGCGTCAATAGGTTTCGGTAACTGTTTGCCATCAGGCGAGCCGTAGATATGCTTGTTTGCCAGGTGTAAAAAAACTGAAGACTACACATATTTTATTCTAATCTTTCACAAACAAAATGTAAATTAGAAACTTCTACAAAAGGTATATTGTTTTCTACAACGAAATATTAGCTACTATTTTAAAATATGTGTTATTAGCGCATGTAGGTTGCGAATGCCGTCAGTCCGTCACGGTATATTGCCGGCCAACGCGTGCTTGGCTATTGCGTTGTCTGTCTTATGAACTGAACTTAAATTAAAAATACTCTTGGCCCTAACACTAACAACTTAAAGGCAACTTATAGTTAGACAACTACTGTTCAAAATATTTATAACAAAAAGTAAAAACCGACTTTATTTTTCTATTTTGAGTGATCTTGATATTTTTGCCACTTACTGTACCTTACCTATTCTGTGTTTGCAGAGAGATAGCACGTGACTTCGGTGAGCATATAGACATCATAGTTGGAGGTCATACCCATTCGCTCCTGTGGAACGGAGTAGCCCCTAGCGGGGAGGAGGTCGCTGGACCTTATCCTGTCTTCATCGAGAATACTGCTGAGAAGAAGCATCAGGTAAATAGAAAAAAAGAAAAATCATTTATTTGCCACAAAAAACAAGACACACTGGAATGATAGACTGTATACGTAATAAGAAGAGGATCTCTGTCTATACACCAGGTATAGACAGAGAAGACATTTTTCTTAAGATGGCAATTACAGTGTTTAATTAAGTAGAAAAAAAAAATGTGGGTATACTGCGCCCACTGAGAATCACCTTGCCTTTTGACTATGAAAAAAAAAATTTAGAACCGCACAGGAAATTAAAAAAAATATTTGATGAAAAATCCTGAACGAGGCCAAAAATGGCCCCTATCTCAGCATATGCTACAACAGATAAAATAAATGCTGCAGCGCTGGTTTTCGGATAGAAATTTCGGAAGAAATTAATGGTGTATACAATAGCTAACTCTAATGTTAAACGTTTTGGACATTATTTTAGTAAATGCTATTCTTCTAAGGTGATATAATTAAATTCCAGGTGCTCATAGTGCAGGCGTCAGCGTTCACCAAGTACATGGGCAATCTGACGGTGTACTTCGACTTCCGCGGCGACTACTGCAGTTGGGAAGGCAACCCGCTGTTCTTGGACCGCTCCATCCCTGAAGGTATGGTCCTATCCTAGGTTTATATCGGCAAAGTGATAGTAACTGCAGCCTCGATTTAGGCCGCGGGTTTTGAGACCAGTACCTCTACCATGAGTTTTCCGTGCCGTCTAACGTTCACGTTCACATGCAATATTTGTATAGTGACTTTAGTTCACTATTTATACCGCTAGAGGCGCTGAAAAAATTCCCATACTAATATTGCATGTGAACGTGAACGTTAGACGGCACGGAAAACTCATGGTAGAGGTACAGAACCCCAATTCTCGTAATTAATTTACACTATGACTGAAATTTGACCGAACTGAGATTATAATTTTTGAATTGATAAAAAATCGGTATTCTAGTCCTTTTATTTTAAAGTTCAGTCAAGTTTTAGTATGATTTCAATTCAGTGTTCTTACAAACTGATTTCAATCCTTACGGGTTCTTCATCTGAGTTTCAATCTCATTTTTAACGTTTACGTATGGACGAGAATAGCAATGTTATTATCATTTTGTGAAGTTAAATAACTTCAATCAACTTTTGACCGCATTACAATAAAATTTCACGTTTGAGATTGCTTGTCAGTGTAGGACATAAAATAAATATGATTAAATACATAAATACAGTTATATCTATGTATTTTAGTTCTATATATAATTAATGTCAAGTTCGCAGCCCCGTTTAAGGTTATCAATAAATTTAAAACTTAATAATATAAGGTTGATCTGTTAATAGATAACCTATATTCATAATTGTAGATAAGAAATATTTTGTAAGTCGAAGCAGTTTCGCACAATTTATTTAAAAAAACAATATATACCTACATATTTTTTTTTGCAACTCTTCTCGCTTCTCTGCTAAAAGAGATGTCCAGGGAAATAAGCAGAGATTTAATTGTATTTATTCTTCATTCTTCGTTTACATAAACTGTTAAATAAATATATGGATTTAAGATTTGCCAAATTGCTAAATCAGGACACAAAATGTCTAAACAAATATTCAAGACGTCATGAAAGAATTATAGTATTGGTACGATTTTTTTAATTTCTTATCACAATTAGTTTTTACAGTCACCACACAAAAGCAAATAAAACCCGTTACTGTCCCACTGCTGGGCACGGGCCTCTTCTCAGAATGAGAAGGATTAGGCCTTAGTCCACCACGCTGGTTTACTGCAGGTAGACGGACTACACACAGCATCGAGGACTTTATGAGGCCCTCTCAGATGCGCAGGTTTCCTCACGATGTTTTCCTTCACCGTCAACGCTACTGATAGTCCAATTTCGATCCGCTCATAAATTGTGAGAGACACACACAGACGCAGAGGTGGGACCGGTTTCGAACTCAGACCCTCCTGCATGGAAGACAAGTGTTCAACCGCTAGGCTATCGCTGCTATCGAAATGATATAAAATATTTAATCTTGGAATCTTTCAGACCCCACTATCAAGGCGAAGTTAGCTCCATATGCGAAGAGAGTGCATGATGCGGAAAAGGTCCCTGTGGGGTCTACAGAGAGTACGATGCGTTTTGAGGACTGCGTGTACGGAGAGTGCCCTATTGGGGATTTGCTGGTTGATGCACTGCTCGAATTTGTAAGTAAAAATTAACGTAAAAATAGTGTAAAAATTCCAAGTTTTTATTAGTAATAAGAAAAACTAATAAAAACTTGAATTTTTAAACACTGAGGGCACTACGGTGAACTGAAGCCCAAATAAAAAATTGAATAAAAAAAAAAGAGACTGAGGGCCGAACATTAATGTTTTTCACGTTAACGTAAGCTTTTGATTTTTTATTCAAAAGGTTACGTTAATGTTTCGATACAATAACGCATTTTTGTTTAATTTTACGCAACATACACACTTGTTACATGAAAAGGAAAAAATACGGCATGTATTTTCAAAAAATATCATGGACTTAAAGTGTGATTTTTATTCAAAAAATTTTTACGTTAATGTTACGATACGCCAAAACAATTCGTGCTTGGCCCTCTGTCTAAATTGTACCTGCCCTTGTACACCAATGAATAGAGACGACAAGAAGCTATCGTTTATTACAAAGAAAAAAAATAGGTCGACAAGCTTGTTGGTGACACTCCCATGGTGTGCGGGCGACGGGGGACTAAAGACTGCGGGGGGTGGCAAGAAGTGTGCGGGTCGTGCGCCATCTGTTGTTCCCCGTCCCCCGTCACCACGTGGACCATGGGAGTGTCATGAACGGACTGATAATACTCTTCAGCTAAGCTGAACATCGCGTTGTATTGCGATTTACTGAGAAGTTTTTTTTATTTCAGGCTAAAAAGACAGTTTCATCGAGCAATCATTACCTGTCATTTATTCAACGCGGTAACATCAAATCTTCTATTATGCAAGGAAGTGAGTATACCTATACTCATTGCTTCGTCTCCTTGTATTTCCATTGCAGTACTTTCTTTAAAGTAGTGGACAGGATGTTCGGGTAGCCTTACCTATAGCCGTAAAGCCACAAAATTGAAAAATGCCCTATAATTTTTTTCCTCTCGCTTGAGGAAATTAAAACGCCACGAAGTGACACTACACTACACGGCAAATGTTCAAAGACCTTGAAATGCAAATGAAGTAGCGAAGACAATTGGGCTTATGCAGTGGCGTGCACTCCGTAAAGACAAAAAGACACTGCCTACCTTAAAAAATAAAGTATTAAATAATATTATTATAAATATGAATTGTGCGTGATATCAGTTAATTTAAGACTTAGAGTGAGGTGGCCAATCATAAAAAATCATTTAACTTGACAATACAACAAGTAAGCTGTAAGAAAATGCGTATTGTAACAAATGTCTGTGCACGCCACTGGGCTTATGTGTCCTTTACTATTGCAGCTTAATATATTTTATCTTATTTAACATAATTTCCCCTCATTTCCAGTAATAACGGAAGGCTCAATATTCGAGCTCTTACCATTCAATGATCGTGTGGAGATCTTCGAGCTGAAAGGCAAATACGTGCGTGAAGCGCTGGAGAGAAGTGTCATCGATTCGTGGGCGCACACCCCTTTCAAAGGACCCTGGCTGCTGCAGGTTGCTGGTGAGTTTACATCTACATTCGTTTATTTACGAACTTAACAAAACAGAACTGCCTCATTTGTACAGAGGCAGCAAGCGCGTGGAGTACCCCTCATTATAGTTTCCCCCCCAGAAATGTCCCCTAATAAGAAAAGAAATAAAAGAAAGAAAAGAAAGAAAAATCATTTATTTGCCCCAAAAACAAGACACACTAGAATGACAGACACAGGTAATAAGAAGAGGACAGGTGCATACACAGAGAAGACATTATTTTAGGATAGGGATTATTTTATTTTAATAGACGTGCTACCGAGGTGGGCTTCGGCGTGGTCCTTAAGATATCCCGATGACTCTGAATCACTAGGTGACAAAAGCGGTCCACGGTGGAGAGTTTAATCGGTAGGAGCCCGGTAGACCTCTCCGCCCCCACAGGCAGAGGATAGCACAAGATGATCAAATAAGCTAATAAAAAAAAATTGTTAGTTAGATGGTCCCAGCTTCCTATAAGCAAGCGGATATCTATAGTTCAGTGGGGAAATAGAGGAATACGTTACAATGGAAAAGTTGTTTTTTTTTTTCCGTAATGTAGGAGCAAACCAGCTTACGGTCCACCTGATGGTAAGTGATCACCGCCGCCCATGACCGTCTGCGACACCAGAGGAGTCACTGATGCGTTGATGATCTTTTATTAAAGTGTAGGCTCTTTTATTGAATATCCTCATGTTGTATGTTTTCGGTAAAACCGGTGATGGTCGTTGAATCCACAGTTTTGTGGTGCGTGGCAAAACTGAGGCGTGAGTCGCTTTTCATGCATTTTTTTTTTAATATCCTGCTCTCTATACTATTGTGTTATCTTTATTCCAGGTCTCCAAGTGACATACAATGAAACCTTACCCGAGGGTCAACGGATCACCTCAGTGTATGTCGGTGACAAGGGCTCTACCACACCGCTGGACGACAGCGAGGTGTACATGGTGACAGCACCAGCATATCTCGCTGATGGGGGCGACGGGTTCTCTGTAAGTATTCCAAGCTATTTACTTGTTTGTCAGTGACAAGCATTCCACCACGCCCCTGGACGACAGCGAGGTGTACATGGTGACAGCGAGGTGTACATGGAGATAGCGCTGGCTTATCGCCGATGGGGGCGATGGATTCTCTGTAAGTATTCAGTCTGTCAGCTCCGTGTATGTCGGAGACAAGGTTTGCAATACACCCCTAGACTTCAGCGAGGTGTACCTTTATGGAGACAGCACCGGTGTATTTTGCTGATGGGGGCGACAGGTTCTCTGTAAGTATTCAGATTATCACCTAAGTAATTCTACACATGCCCACGAAAATCTGCAATCGAGTGAGAACTGATGCGTTGCCAACATAATACTCGTTAGAATTCCTGCTCACTGTTATACTTAGTTAGCAAACATGCATATAACCCGCCTGATACCTGCAGGCTATGAACGTTTGCAACACCAGGGACATCACTCGCGCGTTGCTGACTCTGTAAAAACGTTTGCACTCCCTTTTTGAAGAACCCCATGCTATAGTCTCTTAGGTAAACCTCGGTGGGGGCAAACTCCACATAGAACAAAACCACATGTACACATAGAGATAAACTACGATAACATGGCGCGCCCCTCCAAAATTCAAAACGTTTGAAAGTATTTACAAAGCACCACCAAGACTCACAACTAATGCGTGCGTACTGAGACGGCCGTCAAAAAAAAAAAAATCCAAGGATTTGTTGCTCGGTAAGCAGATGTTACTAGAAACATTGAAACAGTTATTTGGAGGGGCGCGCCATGTTATCGTAGTTTATCTCTATATAGTTATTATGGCGAGTGAAATAGGTATGACTGTACTGCCACACCAGTCGAGACCTTAACATGGAACCTTGTTACCACAAAACAAAATTAAATTAATTCCTATTTCCAGATGTTTAAAGATGGCAAGAAGAATATGAAAGACATCGGTCGCGACCAGAAGATTTTGGAAGCTTACATCAAAGACCACTCGCCTTTGAACATCAAAACTGACGGAAGAATCGTTATAAACAGCTGACTGAACTAATTACACAAAATTAGTAAATTACACGGAGTATGAACAAATGGAGTGATAGTTAGAAAACCGCGCGATCAACATTTGAACAAATTTTCAACAAACGGAAAGATCGATCCAATGGTAGTCGAGAGTCTTTTCCTGGGAAAGTTTTTATCGATATTCCATTTGCTTTTTACTCTGTAGTACATCAAGACCCCTGCACATAATGTGCCATGCTCTAGGCCAATGAGGTTTTCACCACAACCTCATTTCCGAAAATGACGACATTTATTTGTTAAGTGCCTATCATGGACCACAAAAATAGTTATTGCCGACCAACGGTCATCATGTCCCATTATGTACAAGAGCCTCTATAAACACTTGATTTTAAACTTAGTTACATTAAGACAAGTATGATTTTTTAAACATTGTGATATGCTCTTTTTGAACCTTTCGTGAAGTTGCTGTAAAACAGTCCCTTCATATCGACGTCTTTTCTATTTCACACATAACTATTCTCCATTCCATCATAAAATTCAAGAGGCTTCTAACTCAGAAAGACTTGCTAAAACTTTGGCTACTTTAACGTGTCTAGCGGTAACTTGCAAAAATCTATTGATAAAATCTATCTTTGATGTAGACAATTGAAATAAAGATACGTACCACGAATCTGACATGACGTGGCATTTTGTGATAATTAATTAAGAAGCGTCGCATTACGCATCTGTATGTGTCTAGCATTAGCTATCTGATTGATAAACGAATGTGTTAGACAATTATTTAGAGCGACCGCGTTACGTGCAACATAGCGTTGCATATATAAAGTCAAAGATTTTTATTTCAACTGGGCCTTTGTTGGCTCTTTCAAAAAGTAATAGATGCACGGTTCCAAGTGTGTTGGTCCATGGAGAAAATACCGACAAGAAATTTCATGGTTTGTTACTCTTTTAAAATTTACAATAAGATCATAGATAAAAGCAGGTTCAATTCTTTCTTCAGTTACAGACGCCACGCCGCTCGCACCCCTTTCGTAAAAATGCGGCCTTGACGCCTTCTTGCATTGTAAATTATTTTAATTTTAATCTTGTGTTTTTTTTCTCTCTACAATGTAAGTATTCTAGCTTTTAAGCTAAACCTTTTTATTGCTATTTTTTGTCTACGGACATTAAAACTACATCTAATCTATTAGATTTTATTTGTAAACAATTTAATTTAATTAAATAAAATTATATTTCTACATCTTGTCTTTTCTAAATCTCTTTTCATCCTTGTACTTTCGGTGCCATTTTTTAGTCAAATGCAGTGCTGTTGTTAAAATAAAATAATTTATATTGTTTTTTTTATCTATAATAATTTTATTATTTCTTAATAAATTATTTAAAAATTATATCGTTATTTCATTAAATACCAAATAGATATAAAAGTTGTATAAAATATTTGTATGTCATTCACCTTCCATTTGTTTCCTGGTCAGTGGCAGTGGGATTTGACAAAATATGGATTCCAATATTATATTTCCAATGCACAAACTGGCATTATTAGTCAGTAGCAGTTATACTAACAGTAGGGTGTCCAAATACAGCGAAATATTTTAGATAGGTACTCATTATCTTCGACACGGCAAAAGTATTAAAATATAGTAATCAGAATTTGAATCAGAATTATTTTATTCTTATTTTTATTGTTTTTTTTATTTTAATTGTTTTAAGGGGATGGTAAGAGGTAATGGAACAATAATTTATTATTAGTGTTGTAATCATAGTATCAATTACAAGCCAAAGTGATCTTAATAACGGTAACAGTTACGTTATATCTATAGTTATGTAATATGTAAAAATGAATGTTTGTTTGTTTGTATAATATGGTGGAGGATTCCTATACAATTATTCCTATGATTACGATGGAACTTTGGCGAGATGTCGTGCGCGCGCACAGAAAAATTACAGATAAAAAAAGAAAACATCTGCTATTAGTATTCGTTCGTATACCATTCACCCGAATACGATGAAACTCTGGTGAGTTGTTGTGCGCGCACACGGGAAGTTTTCTAATAAAAAAAAAGAAATAAAACATGTAATACGTCTACAACGCAGATGGTAATGCAGCGGCTGATGTGGTTTTGGATGGGTAACCGAGAACCGTTAAGCCTCATGGTGCAGTTAAAAGCATCGGTGCACTCAGAAGAAAGGGAGGTTTATAATTTTTTTTTTTATTACCTTTAAGAAACTTTGGCCACGCTACAATTTCTCCTGTATCGTGGGTACAGTTAACAGACATACATCTCACATGCACACACCCAGACCCGGAACAACTATCTGTAGTCCGTTCAAATATTTGTTCCGTGCAGAGATCGAATCCGTGACATCTAGCGCTGAAAGCCATCGTGTCGGTCTTAAAAGAAAAAAAAAACTTGCAATGAAGTTGTTTAAACTTGGAACAATATTCGTCTACTAGAACCGCATTTGGCTTCCGAATGCGTTTCCTTCGGTTTGTGACCGAACATAATAATAATTAGTGGATTACCGCTCTCTGTCGAACGTCGCCAGCACGCAGGCACACAGGTGAGATAGCACTCATTCCGCAACATTTTCGCACGTAATTTTTATATTTCGTAATTTGAAGATTATTCAATAATTACCTATGTAATAATAAAATTATTAATATCAGATATTAATAATTTTATTTTGTTGTTTTTTTAGTTCTTTATTTAATTTATTCCCTTGAAATCATAGAAATATTATAGGTATACTCGTATATTACTATCTCCATGCTTGAAACATTAGCATGAAGTTGGACCTATTTTGATATTTTTGAGCGAGTGTAAATTAGAAGTTTTTTTTTTTTTTTTTTTTATATTTTAACAGAAATCTGACAAACCACAGACACAGATATTAGTTTCTAGATCGTGTATACAAAATTTTATTCACTATAATTGGTTTTTATTTAAAAAAAAACGACCAAACTTCATTTGTATGAAGCGAGTGCGCTAGCGAGATACTTCTCTCAAGCCGTTTACTAAATCTGCATTGCCCATTTCTCGTTGAAAACGCGGCTTTAGAAAACCATGGCAGTAACAGTTATTTCTTCCCATTGTTTTATACGTACATTCTTAGCTAGGTACCACTCCGTCGTTTTACATAAAGACACAATGAAGCAAATTCAGGAGAATTCCTTTTGGCATCGTTTAGATTTCTTTTGCCATCGTTTAGATCAAGAAAACGATCCCACATTTGTTTTTAGTTTTGCATTTTTGGAGGTCTACTGTTGTTTGATGATTTAGATCTTTTGTATTGTTATCTACAAAAAAGAAAGAAAGGAAAAGGGTTTATTAGCACAACAAAAAATAAATAAAACCAATAATAATAATAACAAATAATACTTAATAACTTTATTTATTTGTACACATAAAAAACTAAATTATAAAATATACAGTCTCGCAAATTAAGTTGTACAACAATGATAAATTACAATGTCGAACCTCTGACTCCTAAACTAGGCAAGAAGCCACAACAAATAGATACAATAAAATGAATTGTTAAAATACTCATAAGCCGGCTTCCACTGGCAGCGGAGCGAGCTCCGTACGGACTTCGTGTGACTCGCAAAGAGTCTAGCGGAGAGGACAGAAGGAGTAGAAAATATAGTTAATAACGAACTCGTTCTTCATTTCTCTTTTGCAATGGAAGGTACGAGCCAATAATGCTCATACAGCGAATTGCATTTATGCATTCGTAAACCATTAACTTTAGTCGTAACATCCATTTTTTATTTAAGATAAATATTTTTGTTTTTTTTTGTTGTACATGTTTTATTCTTTTATTTTTGTTATATTATACTACTTTTTACTATAATACTTTTTCTTTCTTTCTTTCTAACAAAACTTCCATCACGCGCTAATGTGTTAGTAACCTTTAATGAAGTGCGACTCATACTATCAAACATACGCGTAGGCAGAAACTATTGATAAACTATTAAAACAGTGTCTGTGGTGTGAATTATTTACTTACTACCCTATAAACGGAGTATCATCAACGGCGAAAACCCAAACAGAAGGCAATTGTCAAAACTCTTGTCGGAACTGGTCAGCTCGTAACTGCCATGGCAATCTTATTCAGAGGCAAATTATTTATTATTATCCTAGTCTTATTTGTATTCGTATTGAATTACATTATTCTCGCAGCTCTTACCACAACATTGTACTGATAAAGATTGTCAAGATCTATTATTTATTTGAAAAGAGTTACCAGGGACTTTCTTGCCGGTTCTTCTCCATAGGATCTACTATTTGGAACCGAGCACCTAGAGTCTCGACATTTCATAAGTGCCTGTATCTGGTTTACATGAAATAAAGATCTATTCTATTCTATTCTTTCTTAATGGAAGGTAAAACCTTTTTTAGCTATTTGGGGTCCGTTCCGTCCAGCTATTACTTGATCCCTTTCGAAGTGGAACCCCGGCTTTACACACTAGGCCCTGTAATGTTAAGTGATGTAGATGTAGAAGTCATGTAAGTAATTATATTATGCCTCATGTGATAAAAAATACTTCGCACTTAATTACGGGTATAATTGCGGTGTGCAGCACCGTAGACTTTAGCAACCAGATTCAGGTTTCTCACCGTTTTATAAAAAAAAAAGAACTATTTTATCATTTAAAATAAAAACTCCATACATAAGAGTTGTCTTCTAATTGCAAGTTTCGATAAAAGCGAGTAGACTTCCTATAGGTATATTGCTCGAAACAACGCGACGCTGTTAGTTTGAATTTATATTTTTGGATTTTGTTTTATTCAATTTGTTTTAAAGATGAAAAGGTTTTGTCTCTGTATTTACTGAAATTAATCCACTTTTTCCATTGTTTTGTGCTCAGTTAATGGCCGGTTCTATTTTAGTTTTTAAAAGCTTTGAATATTTCGTAGAATTTATTTTCATTATTACCACCCTCTCATTGCTCTGACCTTGTTACCTACTCTTCATTTTTCGTCATGTCTATTTTACAGTAAAATGCGATCCCTCAGGAAATCAGGATGGCGTCCAGTCGCTATTGCTTTAAACATAAAGTGCACCGAATTGGCACCTTCGCACCAAATTGGCAGATTCATCTTCGCTATTCTATTATTTAAAGTATATGGATGTATATATAACATGTCCAGTAAATAGCACGACATACTGCAAATGTCTACCTTTTATCTGATTTTACAGTATCTCGTACAGAAAAATTCAATTTCTAGTATTTTTTTACATCTGATTATTCGTGAATAGATACTCTACTCATTCATAAGTCTTTTTTTTTATCAAAAAGAAGAATGTGTTAAAAGAATAAATCATTCTTAAAAAATAATTCTCTTATCGATTTTCTTATTCTTCAGTGGTGAAAAAAAATGTACTTATGTGACTGTTTAGTACTCAACAAACTTAAATAATTGTTGTTTTGATGGGAACTTCGAAAAGATACAATACAAAAATAATGTGCATTTTTTTTACACTTATTATGAAAAAACTTCTTCCTCTTAAGTCTATTGGTTGCCAGCGTACAGACAGACACGTGAAATTATGTTCTATATTATTCACAATTATTCGTCAATTACCAGAATTTACTTCACTCACCCAGTATTTAGCCAACACACGCTAATAAAGGTTCAACACGAAACCCGCATCATCTTTATTATACGAAAAAAAACAAAAATTACATCACGTGCCATCAAAAACGGTGGCCATAACCGTAAAACAGAATCTTTTTTCCCTTTAAAAAAACGCCGGTTTCATTTTTTCATTCGAACGCGGAGACCGACAATATTTATGCAAAAATACAAAAAAACAAAACTCCATCAGGTAAATGGGGGGTGCTGTAGTTGTAATGAGAGTGACGCATCCATATTTGACACCATCGCCATTGTATTTTCCGAGAAAATGGCTGTGTGGAATGAGAAATAGGCCTCGTTGCTGAGCCGGAATTTTTAGGACAGAAATGAAAGGTAGGTCATCGTGCTCGTAACATGTTGTGTCAACCCTTGATTAAACTGTTATAGTACGAGACAACTAAGGCCCTAGTTCACCGACAAAATAACACACGATTAGAGCAAAAAAAAAATTGTATGAATTGACCGATTTCATGTTAATCATCTGTTATATCCAATGACTACAGAATCCTCGTTACCTATATCCTTCATCTAACTAAATACAGACTTGAATAATTCTCAAGGTCCACCGTGGCCGCTTGTGATTAGAAAGGTACTGTTCCGAACTGCGCGCGTCTTCAAGACCACGGATGTTGAATAATACTGCAGTAAAACATAATCTTTAAATTCAGTAGAAAATAAAAAAGTATTAAAGTGTTTGTTACAAGTTCTTAATTCTTTATTGTACACGAAATGAGATAAAACAAATACAATTGATATGGTATGTACACAGGCGAGCTTAACCTAAATTTGAGTTTTCTACCAGCAAACCTTTGAGTGATAGAGAAAGTATGATGGTAAATGAGGGTACAGTCAAGTGCACAATTGTATATACCTATTACAAACTAAAATTTATCACTTAAGTAAGTAGTAGTAAGTTACAATTTACTTGCGAGATAGTTAGTAGATATAATAGTTTCAATGAGTAAAATAAATTGTTGTGAGACTTTAAGGTTGTCTGAAGAGAATGTCCTGTACCAAATCTGTGTAACGATCATGAAGGTTCTGTCCTACTCACGGACGGGTCCCGAGGAAAATGGCAATGATGAAAAAGATTACAAAAATATAATTATTCGTCCCTTTCCTGAAATTTTTGCTATTCATTACCTAGCACTTTTTCATCGCCCTCCTCTAATTAAGTAGAATTGTTACCCCTATTTCATGCTGAAGCGCTTGCCAGTATATTTTCTTAGGAATTTTCATTTTCAACATAGTCCGTAGTGTACTCGAAAAATCCACATTCCCTTCTAAAATTTAATTATATGCCGTAATAAAATACAGTTTTCTCTCAGACCATAGAAATAAAAATACATGCAGAGAATACAATTCTCATCAAATATGCTCAAAATGTACCTACATATTAAGATTTCCAACCACTTTAAAAAAAAGGTACCTACTATGTAATGGTATGGTATGTACCTAATGTCATTTTGTTATGCTGAATAAATATTTTACTTTCTTTCTTTCTTTTTCCTTCTTTCTTCTTTCTTTCTTTCTTTTTTCTTTCTTTCTTTTTCTTTCTTTCTTTATTCTTTCTATCTCCAATCCCTACATCTATGGGAATAAGATGCAATGTTATCTTTTAACACGTGTAGTATACCCATATATTGTTGGAAAAATATATACCTACCTAGTGGCTAAATCTTCTATATTTTACACAGCCAGCAAGCAATGAGGAAACACGCAACACTAAACAAATTCTCATTTGTCATTCATATTGGTCGTGTGAAACTAGGCTGTATAGGAATATTTGCTTAAGTTCCTTTGCCTACCGTTTGGATAAATACTAAAAACAATCAATGTCAAATAAAGTTTGAACTTTTTAGAAAAAATAAAAATGAAATACGTACAAAAAAATAATTGTCTACTGTTTTTTTGGGCACCCGAAATGGAAAAGCTTATCATTATCCATCAATGACTTCGATAGCCTGATTGAGTTTATTGATGTTTAAGATTAGATCAAAACACAAAATTAAAAAATAAGTTTTTTCTGGTTTCTTCTTTGAAGACATAAAAATTGTAGATAGGTGGGATAATGATAGGTTTTGTATTGTTATACAAAGTGTCCATTCTCGTATCTATTATTTCTATGATCCAAGGTTTTGAATGGCCAGTTATTATTTTTTATTCGAGTTATGAGTACGAGTTGATGGCGACAATTCTCTTTATTGCTGTG
Source organism: Allophyes oxyacanthae (assembly GCA_932294325.1). Taxonomy (NCBI): domain Eukaryota; kingdom Metazoa; phylum Arthropoda; class Insecta; order Lepidoptera; family Noctuidae; genus Allophyes; species Allophyes oxyacanthae. The sequence goes on from OW028628.1 coordinate 11,584,412, forward strand.
TTGTATGAATTTTGTATGAAGTGTGAACATTGCATTCACGTTTTTTTTAAAGAAGTAGGTAGATATTGTACTGTTGAAGGGGTTTTTGGAAAACTTAAAAGTGTTTTTTTATGATTTTTGTTATTAATGCTTATAGAGACAAATTATTTGAAAAATTCATATATTATGTAATATTTTACGCCACTAAGGCCAAATATGACTGCTCTTTTTATATCTACTTTTGTACATCTTGCATGCAAAATTCATGTAAACTCATGTTTCCACAAATAAAGAATCTTATCTTATCTTATCTTATCTAATAATTTTTTTAAGTTGGATGTAGTAGCAATAATATTTATTTGCTAAGCGTTATACATTAGATACTAACAATTTGTTCTTGTGTTCTTGCGTCGCATATTGCTTGCATTGTTCTCGTATAATTTTTGCCAGTGTTGTTGGAGAGTGTATAGGTTTTTTTTAATAGTATCCATTGAGTTTCTTACCGGACTCTTCTCTATAGTACTAACCCTCACTTTCGGAACTGTGCACGTAGACTCTCGAGGTTTTAAAAGCTGGCAAAGTCGCAGTTGGAAAGAAAACCTGACTTTCCTAAAAAAAGCTACATTACCATTCGTTTGTACCTGTAGATGAACAGGGTATTAACTCCAAAAAGCATATTTTCCAGGAGAGCCATTTTAAAGATTTTACATCATAATTATTTTTTCCATTGCTTTAATTATTTGGTCAAACTCACCTATGTTTTTTTTAAACTTACTATTTTAGCATCAAATTCATTTCATGACTTCATAAAAAAAATAATTAATGAAAAATTTAAGGCGGAATTCTTCATTAGAACAATCAATTTTTGAGTTATTACCCTGTTCATCTTTACATACGAATTTATTTCCTTACCTTGATATAAAATTTAGAAGACGTTAAATAATTCCTGAGCCTCTCGAATAAAACGTTAAACGCCCATCTACTTCAGTGTAATGGCGTAATAAATTAAAAAAAAAACCGTAATGTGTTTAGTTAATTAGGTTAACGTTACACGCACATAAATATCTTTTCATCCCACCATCTCGGAAAGAGTATTTTTAATCTTCAATATCTGAGTGGAAAAGCCGTTTTTATTCTCTAGAGGATAAAGTAAATTTTCATCCCACCATCTCGGAAAGAGTATTTTTAATCTTCAATATCTGAGTGGAAAAGCCGTTTTTATTCTCTAGAGGATAAAGTAAATTGAATTTAGAACATCGTGTGCACTAAGTTTGTGAATTAAACGTTTTTTTTTGCATTTAGTCATTTCCTCGCTGAGGTGGAATGAAAAGTTACGTGTTGCACTCGAGTGCAAAGATTTTTCACCTCGTGCTCTTTTGATTCCCTCGCTAACGCTCAGGATTCTAATTTTGAATCACTCGCTGCGCTCGTGATTCAATTTTAGAATCCTTCGCTTGCTCGGTCATCAAAATTGAACACGCGGTTAAAAAGCAACTTTGCACTCTTGTATAACAAATAACTATTAATGCATAGATACCGTTTTTCTGAATAAATATTTTATAGGATACCTAAATGCTTCCGACCAACGTACTCTGGGCAATCAGCCCGGTTGCCGACTGGCAAATCATTTTACGGAATAATATTTTCAGCGTGAAAGAGCTGACAGAGATGACACGTCGGAAAAACAAGGATGGATATTACTACAAAAAAAAAATCAGTAGGTTGTAGCAAGATGATCGGGAAACCTAAAAGATTTGGGATATCTATGGTGTCAGAGAATTATGATTTTTTAAAAATATATTTTTTATTAATATGTTAAAGACATTTAAAAGAAAAAAAGCCTCTATATAATGTAAATTAATATATATATTATATATATATATTTATATATATATATTTATATATATAATGTAATTGTGTCTAATAGATTTGCCTCTCTATTGGAAAATCATTGACATTACACATCTATGAAGCCTATAGGTATAGATTGATATGTTTTCTAGAAAATTAAAAACGTGCTCGTAAAGCCAGGAAAAAAATTCCATCCAAATTACTAAATCATTTCTCGACAAAAGCAAAAGTATAATGAATTATAGTTCATGTTGAGAATTAGTTAAGGACACAAAACGCTGGTATTAATTGTAATAGCATAGTCACATAATATTTTGTCTGTTATAGACATTCTACTCTCAGGCGCTGTTTGTTTTTATTTACGGGATAATCTCTAGGACTAATGAGTCAATTCTAAAACGTCTTTCACTAATAGAAAACTATACTATCCCTAAGCGATATAGGCTTTACTTTATTTTGCGCTCTTTGATTTCGATGCGCGTTTTCCCTTCCAAAAATAGGAATCGAATCACCGAACGATATTGCTCTTTTTCCATTTTTGTAAAACCGATCGACACGTTGGCTTCCATAAGTTGTCAAATTAAAACAAATGAAGGGATTGGAATGAAAATTTGAAAAAAGAATTTAAAAAGAATGTGCTACACTGTGGTAAAACTCTTTTGAAACTACAGCGCCCTCTGGCGATGAGGCTAGGTACTTATTGAATGCACCTCGTATGTAATATGTAAAAATGAATGTTTGTTTGTTTGTATAATATGGTGGAGGATTCCTATACAATTATTCCTATGATTACGATGGAACTTTGGCGAGATGTCGTGCGCGCGCACAGAAAAATTACAGATAAAAAAAAGAAAACATCTGCTATTAGTATTCGTTCGTATACCATTCACCCGAATACGATGAAACTCTGGTGAGTTGTTGTGCGCGCACACGGGAAGTTTTCTAATAAAAAAAAAGAAATAAAACATGTAATACGTCTACAACGCAGATGGTAATGCAGCGGCTGATGTGGTTTTGGATGGGTAACCGAGAACCGTTAAGCCTCATGGTGCAGTTAAAAGCATCGGTGCACTCAGAAGAAAGGGAGGTTTTTGGAAAACTTAAAAGTGTTTTTTTATGATTTTTGTTATTAATGCTTATAGAGACAAATTATTTGAAAAATTCATATATTATGTAATATTTTACGCCACTAAGGCCAAATATGACTGCTCTTTTTATATCTACTTTTGTACATCTTGCATGCAAAATTCATGTAAACTCATGTTTCCACAAATAAAGAATCTTATCTTATCTTATCTTATCTAATAATTTTTTTAAGTTGGATGTAGTAGCAATAATATTTATTTGCTAAGCGTTATACATTAGATACTAACAATTTGTTCTTGTGTTCTTGCGTCGCATATTGCTTGCATTGTTCTCGTATAATTTTTGCCAGTGTTGTTGGAGAGTGTATAGGTTTTTTTTAATAGTATCCATTGAGTTTCTTACCGGACTCTTCTCTATAGTACTAACCCTCACTTTCGGAACTGTGCACGTAGACTCTCGAGGTTTTAAAAGCTGGCAAAGTCGCAGTTGGAAAGAAAACCTGACTTTCCTAAAAAAAGCTACATTACCATTCGTTTGTACCTGTAGATGAACAGGGTATTAACTCCAAAAAGCATATTTTCCAGGAGAGCCATTTTAAAGATTTTACATCATAATTATTTTTTCCATTGCTTTAATTATTTGGTCAAACTCACCTATGTTTTTTTTAAACTTACTATTTTAGCATCAAATTCATTTCATGACTTCATAAAAAAAATAATTAATGAAAAATTTAAGGCGGAATTCTTCATTAGAACAATCAATTTTTGAGTTATTACCCTGTTCATCTTTACATACGAATTTATTTCCTTACCTTGATATAAAATTTAGAAGACGTTAAATAATTCCTGAGCCTCTCGAATAAAACGTTAAACGCCCATCTACTTCAGTGTAATGGCGTAATAAATTAAAAAAAAAACCGTAATGTGTTTAGTTAATTAGGTTAACGTTACACGCACATAAATATCTTTTCATCCCACCATCTCGGAAAGAGTATTTTTAATCTTCAATATCTGAGTGGAAAAGCCGTTTTTATTCTCTAGAGGATAAAGTAAATTTTCATCCCACCATCTCGGAAAGAGTATTTTTAATCTTCAATATCTGAGTGGAAAAGCCGTTTTTATTCTCTAGAGGATAAAGTAAATTGAATTTAGAACATCGTGTGCACTAAGTTTGTGAATTAAACGTTTTTTTTTGCATTTAGTCATTTCCTCGCTGAGGTGGAATGAAAAGTTACGTGTTGCACTCGAGTGCAAAGATTTTTCACCTCGTGCTCTTTTGATTCCCTCGCTAACGCTCAGGATTCTAATTTTGAATCACTCGCTGCGCTCGTGATTCAATTTTAGAATCCTTCGCTTGCTCGGTCATCAAAATTGAACACGCGGTTAAAAAGCAACTTTGCACTCTTGTATAACAAATAACTATTAATGCATAGATATCGTTTTTCTGAATAAATATTTTATAGGATACCTAAATGCTTCCGACCAACGTACTCTGGGCAATCAGCCCGGTTGCCGACTGGCAAATCATTTTACGGAATAATATTTTCAGCGTGAAAGAGCTGACAGAGATGACACGTCGGAAAAACAAGGATGGATATTACTACAAAAAAAAAATCAGTAGGTTGTAGCAAGATGATCGGGAAACCTAAAAGATTTGGGATATCTATGGTGTCAGAGAATTATGATTTTTTAAAAATATATTTTTTATTAATATGTTAAAGACATTTAAAAGAAAAAAAGCCTCTATATAATGTAAATTAATATATATATTATATATATATATATATATATTTATATATATATATTTATATATATAATGTAATTGTGTCTAATAGATTTGCCTCTCTATTGGAAAATCATTGACATTACACATCTATGAAGCCTATAGGTATAGATTGATATGTTTTCTAGAAAATTAAAAACGTGCTCGTAAAGCCAGGAAAAAAATTCCATCCAAATTACTAAATCATTTCTCGACAAAAGCAAAAGTATAATTAATTATAGTTCATGTTGAGAATTAGTTAAGGACACAAAACGCTGGTATTAATTGTAATAGCATAGTCACATAATATTTTGTCTGTTATAGACATTCTACTCTCAGGCGCTGTTTGTTTTTATTTACGGGATAATCTCTAGGACTAATGAGTCAATTCTAAAACGTCTTTCACTAATAGAAAACTATACTATCCCTAAGCGATATAGGCTTTACTTTATTTTGATAAAAACAAAATGCGCGCGTGATACCGTGGGCAAAAGCTGAGAAACGACTTTGACAAGCACCAAACTCCTGCCTCCCTCGAAAATAAATTCAATTTCAATCCAATATCTTTTAATTCTATAAATATCCGCTAATAGCCTCAAAATCCAACTAATGTGGCGCTAGTGAGACTGCAATCTGACATTGATACTGGGTGAAATAAAAATGACAAGCCATTATGAGGTAATCAGGTCCATGTAACTGAACATCTTTTCCTAAGGAACATAGGTCGAAATCTGAAACCGAAAATTCTACTTCTAATAAAAACGTCAGTCGCGTGACCAGTCCCTTTGTCTATAAAATCGATTTTCGATTTTGATATTTCGACCTATGTTCCGTGGGGAAAGTTGTTCAGTTTCATGGACTTGATTAGGTACCTCTTACAATATGGCTAGTCATTTTTATTTCACGCTGTATAATACCATAATACTAATTGATTGGAGTTTATTTTCGAGAGTAAGATGGCTGATTCGCTACAGATGCTATTATTTGTCCACTTGGTTATTTCTAAATGCATTGTGAACCTCAAGATTCAGGAACAAGGTCGATTTCACTTCCAAACGTGATAAGAGCAGGTACGTGACCATAGACATACATAAATATTGGACTTGACCCTATCTATACGTGCGTCATCACAATAAAATAAATGGGCTTTGCGCAAGTCAATTATTATTATGTAATTTATCTTGCGCAAGGTCAAAGGTATCTAGTAAAAAAACAGCCCATTATTCAGAGCCTTATGTTAGTATGACGACACGGTTAGTACAGTGGCTAAGCGATTAGCTTTCTGCGCTACGTGCCGCAGGTTCGATCCCACACGGAACAAATATTTGTATGATCTACAAATAGTTGTTTCGGGTCTGGTTGTGCGTGCATGTGACATGTATGTTTGTAAACTGTACCCTCGATACAAGAGAAATCCTAGTGAGGGGGCAATGTATTTTAAAAGAAAAAAAAAAGTATTTTACACGTGCGGTCAACGTGCTTATAACGCCCTTCGATGACGCTCTGAGGACGGTGTTGAGAAAACCCTAGTGGAGGTGTCCCTTACCGCATAATACATCAAAAACCATGCTTTCTCGAATAAGCGTCGATTAGCGTCGATTAGCGTCGATCTTCCAGGGGTGTGACTCCACCTGACGTCATTTCTATCTACTTATTATCGGATTGACCTTTTTTTTAACTTAACGGTTTTATTTGATATCCTCATCTTTATTGAACAATATGCCATACAAACGAGAGGGATCAGTGTGTCAATCATGAATGTTTTGACGTAAGTAACCAGAACCATAAATACTACACGTTTAATCTATGATATTTGTTTTGAAAATACATGCAATATTTTAACATTTTCATGAAACAAGTGTGTATGTTGCATAAAATTGAACAAAAATGCGATAGATTCATCGTATTTTACAATCAAAATTTGCTTATGTTTACGTTACTATACGTCAAAACATTCGTGCGCGGCCCTCTGGGCCCCCAGTCTACAAATTTCTCTTATCTCAATCGTGTCAGAATGGTCTCGTAATCGTTGGTTTTTGTAGTGTCGTTCAACCTATTTTGACTTTTTTTTTTGTTTTTTTGTTTTTTTTTTGTTTTTGTACAAATTTTGGAAAGAGCTAACAATACGAAACTTTAGCCAATAATATTATTTATAATTATTACAATCACTTTTTGCCAAAATATTCATGCATATTATAAAATACATTATGAATGGATTATTTTACTTAGAAATAAAGATTTTACAAAGCGATCTGTTTATGTATTCTTAAAAACAGACAGAAAAGGTTTTTGTTAACTAAAATAGTGCATTGTCCTTGTCGTGTTACGGTTCATTGGCGTATCTTTTTAATTTTCCAATAATAAGCCTTGCAAAACCAAGGTTAGCTATTCACAAATCACAGGTAAAATAGAGAACGTACCTACCTACTCCTAAACTTAGAAATATCAGTTTTTTATGCACCGGAACGTTTCATACAAGTTTGTAACTTTTTACTTATATTTTTACAGATATATTTTTTTGGCTTATACCTACCTACCCTTTTTTCTTTTATAATTATTTCCCCACCCCTCTCATATAATTTCACATGTATTTTACAGTAATTTACAAATACCTATACATCACACATACACGCACACCAAGATCCAACCAACTGTGTACTATTTCCTAACTTTCTAGTACCGGTCCCTTTAAGGGGTTGTTGTACTTTTCCTATGGAGAAGAACGGAAAACAAAATTCAATGCTTGCAATTTTTAACCGACTTCAAAAAAAGGAGGAGGTATGAGTTAATTATAGAACTTCCTCTCCTTTTTTGAAGACAACTCTAGTCTAACTCATAAAGTTATTTTTACTAGTGGTAAAGTAATAATAACTTTATGGTCTAACTATTAAGTGCCTAAAAATTAATAAAAAAATATTTCAACCGTCGAAATATATTTTTGATATACATATGAGTTATGTGGATCAGATTCTAGAAATCTCACATACACATGGGATGATCCAACACACAAAACAATTAGGTAAATGAAATTAATTACAGATAATTTTGACGAATTTGTGGGTTGGATCATTTTTGTACAACACGGTCCAATTGGCTAAAATGATGTGTTAGAATAATCAATAGCCAGTTTGAAGAATTCAATAAATTAAAAATATAATTCTTAATCCTTTCCAGATTTCCGTGTTTTGCCTGCAAGTAAATGTTATTTTTATTTGCCGATGTCTTACAGAATAGGAACCTTTATCAATCAACAAAATTGTTCGTCAAATGTTACTACAGTGCCACAAACTTATCTGACCCGGTGACCAAAATTGGAGCTAACGTCACTACAGAACAAAAATGACATAAAAACGCTTCAAAATGTCATTTTTGTAGGGAGATGACATTGGTAAAAGCGACGGCAGCGACGCCATTACCGGGTTAGATAAGTTTGTGGCACTGTATGAGGTGTTATAGTGCCCAAATGTGTGTGTTGGCGCCATTCACCAATACAGCCACAGTTCGTGTATGACCCACACATTCTAAATGCATGTTACGTTCACTCATGTAAGTACGTAACCAGAAAGAGAAATCGCAACACTAAATAAAAATAAAAATCTATACACGGCTACATATTGAGCTATACATTTCCAGTATAAGTTGACCTCGCGTTGTATAGGCTTTCCGTACAATAAGAGGTTCTTATACGCACACTCGAAAAAATATATAAATCGCCAGATAAAAATAAAGAGAGAGAATAAGGAATTTATCCATTTTTTTGCGCATAACACTTATTCTTTTTCTAAATTAATAGTAGCCTTAGTTACTCCTTATAGCATCAGCTAACTGCCAGTGAGAGTTCCGTCAAAATCAGTACAGCCGTTTCGGAGATTAGCCGGAACAAAGACACAAAGATAGACAAAATTTTAATTTTTTGTTTTTTGTTTTTGATAAGTATACCGTTGATACTTTCATATGCATTTAGTAATAGGCTGTTATTTTGACATTACAAACAGACACTTTAATTTAATTTATTTGTATAGATTATTTCGATAATACAACGTCAAAATACTGTAATTGTCATAGACAGCATTTCGCTTTCGCTCTAAATCCATTGTAATGACTGTTTGGACTTAGTTCCCTTTGCATGTCAGAAAAAAAGGGAAAAATAAGAAAAAAAAAATCTATATCTATTTTATCGATATTTTATCACATATTCTGTCTGAGATATCAATCAGTTGTTTTTAAACGTTCCACTGCCTCTTGTTAGCATTGTTCAGTAAATAAAGTAAAAAATAATAATGGAGACCGTAAGGCAGTAATTGAGCTGGTCTAAAAATAAATAATTAGGTGCAAAATTTGTATAATACAAATCTTGGACTTTCACTAGAAATGCCAACCGTCATTATAATACGAAAGTGCCCCGAAGACCGGTACTAGCAACATTTGATTTTATGTGAAAGAAAGAAAGAAGGAAAGCCAGAAAATGCGTAAATAAAAACAAAATAAACAAACCTATAAAACAAAGACAACAGGTAAAATAAAACAAAGATGGAAGACATTTAATATTATTTAAGATCCAACCTACTATTCATTATGAACAACTTTTACTATTGGACCAACCCTGAAACCGCGATAAAAAAAAACTGCTTTTCCATACAAATAATTTAATATTACTCGACGTATAGAGCAGCAGATATTCTTTTCATGATGTCAGGGTTCGTCCTATTGTAAAAGATGTTCGTAATGATGAGTACAATAAAGGGATCGCCTTATGCTGCGCTGTGGCCTTTTGGCACAATAACTCTTATATTTTATATGTTTTCTTTTTTATTGGTTTTATTTATTTTTTGTTGTGCTAATAAAGTATTTTTCTTTCTTTCTTTCTTTCCTTACAGAGATCGGGACTAGAAGGTCTGGATTTTGTATATCTACCCATGTTTAATAACAAGAATGAGTTTCTATTAACAATCTCGATTTTACGTAGACCGCGTTTTTAATTAGCCCCCGACAAAAAAGAGGGGTGTTATAAGTTTAACGTGTCTGTCTGTGTATCTGTGTATCTGTATGTGGTATCGTAGCTCCCAAACGGATGAACCGATTTTCGTTTAGTATTTTTTGTGTCATAGATAATTTTATCCCGAGTGTTCTTAGCCATGTTTCATGAAAATCTGTTTAACCGTTCAAAAGTTACAGCTCTTTTTCTAGTTGGAGTCGGGGGTTTTTGACGGTTAGGTTATGCGTGACGATTAGTCCGCTTCGGCGCTTCAGGATATCATTCAATACTATTGCAATTCCTTCGCTATTTCCTTAATATGTTTTCCTTTTGTGTGTCAGCACGGACCCTGGTATGGTAATTGCTGATCGAAAGGTCTGCAACCTTCATATCGAAATAACTAATTCAACCGAGTGTGGCTAATTATGGAAAAATTGTCATGGTCAAAATTCATAGTACCTCAAATATAATAAAATAGATTTATCATAAATTAAGTAAAATTATGTTAAAATCAAAACTTAAGGATTTTTTCTAAATGACGAGGAGACGATACACTTATCAGGTTGATGTTAAAAAGATAAAAAAGAAAAACTATAAGGTATTTGAAATTTAAAGAAACTATAGTCAATGTCTGTTATCATCGAAAAGTTGTTTAATTGAATTGAAAAGTATGTTTTATTTGTTTTAAAGCATGTTGCATGATTATTGAGTCAGGTTTCCCAAGTTAGGGGTTTTCCCCCCAAATTTAGGGGTAAATAAGTGTGATGGGATTTTTTTAGGGGTTTGATTTGTTTAGGGGTATTTTTAGGGTTTTTTTTACTCTTGACTTTTACTGTGAAGTTTATAATGATTGTTACGCAGCTGGCTGTAAACGTTTTGAAAATGTTTCAATTATTTTATATTATTACAATTTATTTATTAATTCTACAGAGTTTTTTTTGTTTGGGGGATTTTAGGGGTTTTTAACTTTAGTTTTGGGGATAAATATTTTTGAGAGTGTTACATTGAGTAAGTAAGGTAGATTAAGCATAGTTAAGTTACTTAGTATCTATAAAAAAAGGGCCTGTCTCGCCATCAAACTTAAAAGTTTGCGGAGTATAAAAACATAAAAGATTGAATCTTATAAGTATATATATAAGTATAAATATACTATATAAGTATATTTAAAAAAAAATTGGTCAGAGGCCCTAGTTTCTATTACCAACCTCGTTTTTACGCAGCGATCCCGTTCGACACTCCGATTGGTGAAGAGTTCCCAGCGGACTATTAAATCAAGATTGTCATAACCTAAATATCAAAAACCCCCGACTCTAACTAAAAAAGACCTGTAACTTTTGAACGGCTGAACAGATTTTCATAAAAACTGTCCTCCTCCTCTCATTAAGTTAAAGTTGTCGAAGTCTTTTAGTTGCTCAGAATAAGAACGCCTTTGGCCATAATCACGTTCGAAATATAATAGACAAACAAACATATTTACGAACTCACAAATATCCAAACCATATTTATAATATTAGTAGGATAGCCTCTCGTCAGCGGATGGCGGTCATATTGGTATGAAACGAGGAAGCAAGCTTGTTCCATTTTTTCCACTCTTTAAGTGTCCTGTCGACCTTTTACCTAATTAGATCCATAGAATTTATAGTAATTAATAGTTTGCTCCATCAATTTCCTCTGCAGTTTTCCTACTGTCAACCTTCCAAAAAGCAATTGGACCACAACTAGGAGAGTAATCAGATTTGACACGACAAAGACAAAATAGTGCAATAACAAAGCATTATAAACGTAGGGCTATTATTAGCTATTTGTGTCCATGGCTATTTGTGATAATTCTACCAATAATTGCTGTCAAACAAGCGCCAAAGATTCGTGTCAATTTTTTTTTATTCCACTAATGTCGCAGGCAGTCATACGGCCCGCCTGATGGTAAGCGGTTACCGTAACTTATGGACGCTTGCAACACCCGCAGGGTAATCACGATGTACACTCGAAATCGGAATCGATTCAATTTTGACAGTTCAACAATGTACATTGCGCAGTAGGTATGCTTTAAAAATTACACTGAACGACAATTGGAGCAACGCAATGAACACTGTTGTAGTGTCAAAATTAAGTCGATTCCGATTACGAGCGTGCATCGTGATTAGCTAGCAGGACCTAATACACGAAGCCCTAATTCTGCTATTTCAATCGACTCTCAGTCATGTCAGAATGGTCTCATAATTTGTGATTAAACGAACTTACCTGTAAGTGAAGTTCTATCATAATTATACGAAGGGCCTCGTCCGAAGAGATTAGCAATTTACACTTGTAGTACCACATATAATGTCGCCACTCATGCACTTAGTTTATAGAATAACTCTTTTTTTTTTTTTTTTTGCGGGTAGATAATTATCCTCTATTCTGTTCACCGGCAATACTTCATTAAGTTTAGAGCTATAATGCAATTCAACTGATATTTTACGTATAGGGGACGTACTGAAAAGTAATGGGTAGGGTGGGTTGCTAATCTCTTCGGACGAGGCCCTTCGTATAATTATGATAGAACTTCACTTACAGGTAAGTTCGTTTAATCACAAATTATACTTCGTGCCTCGTCCTCAAGATTAGCAATTTACACTTGTAGATCTTGAGAAATTATCGTAAAATATCAGATGAAAGAACAGTTGTACTTGAACTTATTCTTTAATCATCTCTGTAATTACAAGAAAAAATAATTCTTATTTATTTAAGAGTGAATTATGCTAGAAGCATATACATGTCTACTATTATAAAATCTTGCAAAAGATTTTGAATTATCTGACCATCCGGCAGTTTTTCTAATAATATCTAAATTTACACCTAAACTGTGGGCTTTTGATGTACTAGCATGTCTGGTACTATGCGCAGAAAATATTGAAACATCAATCCCACTTGATGCTAATGTATTTTTTGATCCACCTGCTTTAAGTTTGCGAAGATACCGCATTATGAGGTTTTTTCTGGCTAATAAACAGTAACTCATGTTTTACGCAAACATGATGAGGTCTTTGTAAAATTAAGGTACAAACAAAGTACTTTCACGGGGAAAATTTCTGGTTTGTTTTCAAAATATGGGAGAACAAGCCTAGGTTGTAGGGAACCAAGCCGAGATGTTTTAATAAGATCAGGGATTTTTATTGAAATTTCGTTAGGAAGAATATCAATATTTTAATTAAGATTTTTGAATATGTTTGTCCCCTATGCGCCGTTACTAAGGCGAGTAGTGTGATTAACATTTTGCGAATTTTTTCTAATGATAGGTTCTCATTTGGAACCCAATTGGCTAGAGTATCTAACACTATTAAAGTATCCCATGTAGAATCGTACTTGGGTAACGAGGGCCATAAATGAAATACTTCTATAAGAAAAAGTTTAACGATATCATCTTCGCTAATCTGACGTCTGAGAATAAGAGCCAGAGAAGAACGGTAAGTATTTACAGTACCGTACTGCGCAGTAGACTAAATATTTTATTTAAAAGATCTACGATGTTTGATACCGATATATTATAAATATCAAAACTTCTTCTTTGGCAGAAATAAATACCATTTCTTCAAACATGAATCATATTGCTTGAAGGAATTTTCAGAGAGCGATGCCAGCATGACGTCTATGGCATAGGGTGACATGCCCTTTGCTTCTTCAATAGAAATGCCCGGATAATATACCGGCCACCAGGGTAGTCCGCCGATGTATTTGGCGGCTGCCTGGTTGGGTCGGCCATAAAGGTACTATAAGTATACCTCTAGCTTTATCTGACATGATTTTTCTTAAGGTTTTAAGAATAATTGAAGAAGGTGGAAAACCATAGCAAAAATAACCACACCAATTTACAGAAAAGGCATTTATGGCATAGGCATCTGGACCTTTATGCCATGATATATATCTTTGGCATTTGTTATTGCCCTATTTGCAAAAAGGTCTATATTAGGGGTGCCTAAAGTGTTTATTACTTTTTGAAAGGCGTAAACAGAAAGTTCCCACTCGTATGTCAGGATGGTTTTTCCCTGACTCAGTATCTGCAACATGATTGTCAGCTGAACGAATATATCATGTAAATACAAATAAATTACGTTCCTCACACCATTGCTATAACTTCTTAGTAATATTTGTGAGGTAAGGGGATTGTACCCATGCGGTTTATGTATGATATTGCTGTGGTATTATCAATACGCAACAAATTAGTCCAATGAAAGCTGCAAGGAGTTCTAGATAATTTATATGCTTGAGTTTTTCATTTTTACTCCAAATACCCCTCGCTGTCTCGTCTGCACAGGCAACACCCCCCCCAGTAGTTGAGGCATCCTAAAATATCTCAACACAATATTCGTCGAATTTAATTTTGTTGACAGAATGGTCAATGGCTTTTATCCACCATTCGAAATCTGAATGTAATGAACTTGATATGGACATATATTTTTGATAATCATCATCAGATTTAAGATTTGGGAATTTGCATCGTTAAAATTGTTTGGTGTATAATATAACCAACCGTATTCTACAGCGGGACAGGCAGACGACAGTTGTCCCACTAGGCGTGCAAATTCGTGGATTTTACATCGGGTAAGTAAGTTAAATTTTATTAATTCGTTTTTAATTATTATTCCTTTTTCAGGTGGTAAGCTGATCTGCAGATTTATAGAATCTATATATCGAAGATACTTGCAGGTATTACTAGGTATTATTTTACTTTCTGTATTAATAATAAAACCTAAAGTTGTTATAAGTTTGACTGTGGTGTCAATATTACGATTACATTCGTAATATTTATGGCTATTAAAAAATAATAATATTAAACAAAGGTCATCCAATAAATGGTAGACATGAAACCACATGAGCGTAGTAATCTAACTACTGGTTTCATAATTTTTGTATAGATATACGGCGCTGTATTAACTCCAAATGGTAAGACGTTAAATTCATGTAGATCAGGAATGGCCATCTGGTCGATCGTGATCGACCGGCCGATCGCGGCTATTAGTCCAGGCGACCGTGACACGGCAAAAACCATTTAATATTCATTTTCATTTAAAATTTCAAGAAGTATGTAATTGGTAGATCGCACAGGATTTCGTCAGTAAACAGTAGATCTTGGGTCTAATCAGGTTGACCACCCTTGCTATATAGGTATGTTACGGTTACCCTGATATAGATTATAATTAATCTTCCATATGAACCGCAGAAACTTTCTTGAATTTAATTAGAAAGTATGCATCCTTTAGATCAATAGAGCTCATAAAACCTACTCTAGAAATTAACTTTATAGTGGTACGTAAGTCCTCTAGTTTAAAATGTTTTGATTCAATGAATTTTTTAAGATTTTTCAAATTCAAATAAACCTAGTTTTACCATTGCTAGTTATGAATTGCCCTTCACAGGGCTTTCATTGTGAAATAGCATCTATTGTTAACAATTTGTTAATAGCTTGATCGAATTGAACTATTTCTACCTCAGTATACTTTTTACAAGTAGGTATAGTATAATTTTGGATAGGTGGACATGAGAATGGAATCTCATATCCGGTTATCCAGTAAAGTATGGTTCTATCGGATGTAATCCGTAACCATTGCTTGTAAAAATATGATAGTTTACCAGCGTAGCGTACCGGATCTAGCGGCGGCTGCTGAAGTGCGTCTGCTGCGACGCTCTCGACGAGTGCGAGCGCTGAAGCTTTGTCGGCGCAGGCTCTCTGGTCCTCGATGTCCCCGATGGCGACGCTTGCGGCGGCCCGCGACTCGGGGGCGGACCTTTCCAGTTTTTTGCAGGGGCAGGTTTTGTTTGTTCGGCACAGGTTTTGATTGAGGTGTCGATTTTAATTCTGCTCCTGACTTATAAATTAAACTAATTTAAATTCATTTCTTTCAGGTAAAACCCATATTACATATAGGTAAAATTATGAATTGCTTTTAATGTTTCTGGTAATTCTTCACTAATCAAAAATTTTTCAATTTTTGTTCGCTGTCATTGATTTTTTAGTTCCTTCTTTAGAACTGTTAGAAAAAAATTACGCCTAGTTATCGAATCGTTATATTGTGTATCACACAATAATTAATTTATTTAATTAATGTTTTTCATACAAATATGTACAAAGACGGTCTTACTGCCTAAGGCAATAGTCTACCTGTATCCATTAAGATCTTTAACATTGAGGGATCTTTATCATCTTTCGATAACATCACGGCTGCATGGTGATTGCCTCACTGACTGAGGATATTGCAGACGCAGTCTGTTTTTGTTTATCAAAAATCGCTTTATCCCTCTTGATCACAATCTCGGTTACAGCGGCTTTAATCTCGGGATTCAAAACAGGCGCGTCAATCAGACAACAGTTGCCAGGAGGTAAGTACTTGTCAACAAGTTCTTTACGTAACTCCTTATTTAAACCAGAAGTAACTATGTAAATGTGCATAACGGATTGCTAAATCCTTTTGTATATTTTTTCCACAGGAATTATATACTGAGGGATCCACTCCCAAAATCTACAATGTTACCTCGTCTAACTCGGCGACTGATGTTTCAGCCGTGGACACCGATGGCAATGCCAACGGTATAGCGGGCGGCACCAGCGACTGCATCACTGTCGGAAGTGTTACCGGCTCGCAATCAGTTTCCGACACTTGGCCGCCAGGTGGCGCAGCCGTGTCTGGTTCGCTTGTAAAATCTTCGACAATGTCGGATTCTATTGGCTCACTTGGAATTCAGTATACCAATATTTACATACCTACTAGTACCTATGATATGTATTGCGTAATAGATATCGAAGGTAGGTATAGATTCATATTCGTGATATGAATTAAGTGATTACTTTAACCAGTGTACTTATAATCAATGTATTTGTGCATAAAAATGCATACAATTATTAAAACAACTACCCACTCTGCAAGCAATAGCGGGAGCAGCACTAAAGTAGGTCAAGTAATCATGCATTAAGATAATTTTATTGTAATGCGTTAACAACGGGTAAGGTACACCTCGAAGCGTTGTACCGTGAACCCGAGTTTATTTCCAAGACAAGTCACACCTCAAATCGTTGTGACGTTAGTCTCAATTGTTTACAGGTAAGTAACAACTCGATTCGTTGAAACGTGAACCTTTATAAAAATAACAATACCTTGTGGGTCCTGTGACCTTGTAGAAACATCCGAACTTGACGATGACTTGCATCGTTCCCGCGCCAATTTCTTCTAACTTCTTCAGTTTCTTCTTTAGGCGGTCGATGGAGTCACTATCAGAACGCTTCCTTTTCAGCATGATAATAACTAACGCTTTTTAACGAAAAATCTAAAATAACGTTAAAATGCGTGCTGACTGGCGGAGCACTAAAATGTGAATGAAGTATTGCCGGTGAACAGAATAGAGGATAATTATCTACCCGCAAAAAAAAAAAAAAAAAAGAGTTATTCTATAAACTAAGTGCATGAGTGGCGACATTATATGTGGTACTACAAGTGTAAATTGCTAATCTTGAGGACGAGGCACGAAGTATAATTGTTGGATAATACAATGTCCTTCAACCGATAATGACTTCTATTGCGTAGGTAATAGTAGTCAAAATTTATAGAACGACACTTAATAACTGGCAAATAATCAATTTTTACTTCTATTACTTACGCAATAGAAGTCAAAATCGATTGAACGATATTGTACAAATCAACAATTACGAGACCATTCTGACACGATTGAAATAGCAGAATTAGAAATATAATGTAAATTAATTGGAAATATTTATGTCATAATTTTATTATATTCTAAATTGTAACATACGTATCGTGTAATTATGTAAGTATATAATTATTTTTGTAATATGAGTTTTTAACCTGAAATAAATGAATTTAATTTATAAATGTGTTAGTTTGTGAAGATGTTTGGATGTTTGTTACTAAATCACGCATAAACGGCTAAACGGATTTCGATGAAATTCGGCACACAGATAGACCATGTCCTGGATTAATAAATAATATATAAAAAAAAAACCGGGTACATGTAGTAGTCGAAGTATTCCTCTTTGAGCACCAATCGGTGCTCAATGTGGAACATTTTTTTATTAAATTTTATCCCTCATTACTTACCCACGGTGCAGTAGTTTCTGGTGATGGAGTTAATATTAAAAACATATCGATATTGTTTTTATTTTATTATATCAGTTAATTGTTTGAATATTATTAATTTTTGTTCCACTTTGAGTACTAAGCTAATATAACGAGTGGTGCTCAAAGAGGATCACTTGAGGTGCTCAAAGAGGAATACTTCCCGTAGTCCCCCGAGGATGCAAGTGAAGCCGCGGGCAAAAACCAGTAAATGAATAAATTTTGCTGGTCTATAAGTTGACAGGGTACACCGTTCACATTAGTTCACTTAAAACTTCAAGGAGGAAACTATCATCATCTACCAACCATCTGGCCAGCAATAGTTATTGTAAAACCTTCATGACCGTTCATCGAAGCAGTTATTGCGAAGCCCAGGTTCACAGTGGTGATAAGATGATGATCAAAGAATGACGTACCTATCTATTCCATATTGATTTGCTTATCAATCTTGCGACGCGTGTAGGTAATAAAATTCAAGGAAGTCTTGGATCTATAGATCGATAGATTGGCTGTCAACTAGTAGTTATATAGGGCTTATATTTTATGAACTACGACTATATCAAGCATGTACTTTTTTGTACTCGTGCCAAGTGTATATTTAGTGTTCTGCGTAACATTCATTGCCACTTTTACGTCGAGCGTTCATTTTGAGCGTCACCTATTTTTTAGCTATTTCCTATGTGCCGTAGACACGACAAAAAATAATGACCAAGAAGTTTGCGAGGGAGTAAAACAGGCGTTTAAGAAAATGCAAGCGTTACTTTTATTTTAATCATAATATATTATTTAAAGGGAACTTCTAATAACATTTTACTTTATGTAAAAATGTCTAAAAATATCTATAAAATGTACATGCAATAAACGAAGGCTTAACATTTTTAATATAACAGGCACTCAATGATTTTTCAATGGGCTTTTAATCGCTATAAATACAAACTTTATGCATATAATAGCGAAACTTCAAATTTCTCGATTTTGAACCTTATTTCTATGACAGAAAGGTCGTTAAATCTGCGCGTGATCAGCATTTACCTATGAAGACAATATTGAGTAGCGCACATAATGTAGATTGCTCGTACAGTCACATTCAAACTTTCAATAGTGATTGTCGTGTGACATTTAGTCATAAAAAATAACAAAAACATTTTTTTACAATGTTATGTTAAAGAAAAAATAGAAAAGAATATTATATTTTAAAAATTTAAAATTGTGGAATTTGTTTCAAATTTATTTCGTGGTTTTTTTTTTAAATTATGATTCCGTGGTGTAATTATTTGTTATGTGTGTGTATGTTGGCGGTCAGTGCAAATGTCATGCGCAGCAATGATTTGTATCAATTGGATATAGTACATTACAATGATTTTCACGATAGGTGAGATATATATTTTTTTTTTTTTTAAATTCCTATGGTTTTTTTTTTTTTAATTAATACATTAAAAAAATATTAAAGAATAGTAGGCCACCGGCATCGGGAACAGGGTCCAAGCTACCGGTGGTCAGGGCTCTAGAGAGTGCAACTTCCTAACAATGCGCGCAGTGTCAAGGAGTACCGCTTTCTGAATCAGGCCCTTGATCCACCTAGCGAGAGCCTCTCGAAGTGTTGGTCGAAACTCTTGGCAATTAAGCCATTACGACTATCTTTATTATTTCTTTATTACAATAATTATTAAATGCAAAGGCAACTTTGTCTCTCTGTTACCTTTTCACAACTAAACGACTGAACCGATCTTGATGTAATTTGAGAAGGAAATAACACTATTTCCTTGTCAAATTACATTTAAGAAAAAACCTGCGAAGATGAGGATTGGACACAAGTTTAGCACACGAACTCCACGCGGCTGGAGTCGCGGTTTCAACTAGTTTGCTATAAAAATAACATAAATCCAGCCCATTAATGTCCCATGGCTGGGCACGGGCCTCTTCTCAGAATGTGAAAGGTTAGACCTTAGTCCACCACGCTGGCCTATTGCCGGTTGGCAGACTACACACACCTTTGAAAACTTTATGAGGCCCTCTCAGATGCGCAGGTTTCCTCAAGATGTTTTCCTTCACCGTTAACGCAAGTGATAATCGAATTGCGATCCGCATATAAATTCGAAAAGTCACAGGTGAAAGTCAAAGTCACAGTCTGAGTTCGAAACCAGCCCGGTTTCGAACTCAGACTCTCCTGCATGAAAGGCAAGCGTTCAGTGGTTCAACCACTAGGCTATCTAAAATTTGTTTACTTTTACTAGCTTTTATGTAACTAGCACAATTTGTATGTCGCTTCCAATTGCTATAAAAATTATGCATTGTAAGTTAGAAAAAATATTAATTAAATACTTATATCTACTTTTTGCAATGTTGACGTTATGACGATAGCTAAAAAGGCAGTAACTGGATCTATGTAATGGATATTTTGCGTTTGTAAATGCCCAGCAAAATACTGTTTTATAAAAAAAATACTTTAATACATGTAACAACTTTATAGGTAACTATAGGTATAGATTTTATTGAAGGTAAAGATTTAAAAAATCAGATTCAATAATTAATAGAAAATCCTTGAATTGGATGAATAAGTCAGCTATAATCATATTATAAGATTTTCCTCGTGGTGTGAACAGTTTTGTCCGTAGGATTTCCCACAATTCTAAATCAATTCTAAATTAACTGGTGATGTTATATAATAACTTAAATAACTGTTAGCTTTAGAAATATTTCATATCATTTTCTTATTCGTATTGGAATTTGGAATACATTTGTTTAAGCATTTAAATTGAGGTAAATAAAATCATTAATACCAAAATAGAGTAAACTGTCATACGCAGCTATAGATAACCCGATAAAATTCCTATCGTGTCTGTAATGAATGTAAAGATGAATGTATTGCGTGGGACTTGCTCACGCGCATTCGAGGAAACCCGTCTAGTATCCGACTCTACCGAATACGATCTTCACACGCCGAGGTCGGGACACAAACTGACTTCGTTATTCTTTTCCTGTTACTAAACGTCTATACAAAATATTTCGCTACATTTTTGTGTATGTTTTAATATGAATTGAGTTCCCGTCAAAATATGACACTGCCTGAATAGTTGAAATCGGCTTAGTTGTTACAATAGAAGAAAAAATACTTGAAATGACTATCCTACCTACCTTTATCTATGTGATAGATGTTTGTTATGATATGATTACTTTTTGTTTTATTTTTTATTATTTCATTTAATGTTTCAGTTTTGCAACAAAATATTTTTATCTTTCGTTCTGTATGTCAAAATAATCTATTATCAAAAGAGACAATGGTGTTTGTCTGATTTTTGTATTTACGCAAAAACTAAAAATTCTCATGGAACTCGTGAGATTCTTCATTGTTCGTGATTGACGAGATATTCATAAAAAGTTCAATCTTCAAACTATTATATTCAAGGTTAGGGTGAATACCTACTCGAACGAATGTTCGTTCAACTTTGGACTGTTAAAATAATTCGTGAAATAATTTCTAGAATCGGTTTAGTAGTTCCAGCAATCCCTTACATACAAATAAATAAATTTTACCCCTTTTTAAAGTTCGTATAATATCTAAATACCTAGATTAATACTTATATAAAACAGTTCGTAAAGTCTACTATTTCTAAATTATCTCAGTGTTTAAATAATAATAGTTCCATAAACAGGTACATAATACAACATAACAGGTCAATAAACCCAAATAAATCTTCGATAGGTATTTAAAATATTTATAACCTGTTTATTTATAATTGGACGCAGTTAAACGAAAAGTATCCAACCCACATTCAGCTAGTTTTGAGATATTTCATTCTATAATTTATTTAAAAAACAAAGTTAGTTACATCATTTATAACTCAAGAACGGCTGGACCGATTTTGATGATCTTTGATTTGTTGGATGTGTCTCCACCCCGAATAGTGGAATAACTATTAAAATATCGGAAAAATTCACGATTTTTTTTTATGAAGTTTCATTTTCAAAAACAATAACCAAATGAAAATCAAACCGCACGCGATGCAGCCAATATTATCGACCTCAATGAATGGGAGTTGGAACGTTGATTAGGATTATTAATTGCTTATGAAGTATTACTATCAAATCAATTTTAAGTGGTACGAAGTTCACCAGGTCATCTGGTATCATAGCTTTATTTTCTTCTTCTTTAACTTTACATAGTATAAAATAAAATCGCTTTCCGCGTCTGTCTGTATACCCGCTAACTCCTACTAAACCACGCAACGGATTTTGATGTGGTTTTCACCATCATTTTAAGCATTTCTTCCGGAATGTTAAGATGCATAATACTTTAATATTTAATGTAAAGATCGTAGAGAAATTGCACAAGTGCGAAGCCGGGGACAGGTCCCTAGTAAAGTATAAAACTAAACGTACCTAACTATAGATAGATACATTTTAAAGTTAAAAATATCGGATGTTTGCCCTTCAATTCCAATAAAACCAACAAAACACCACTGCATCAATGACGAATTACGATGGTTACTTTAAAATTAAATATTTCAAAATTGGCTCAGTGTGGGTTGGATCCTTTTAGTCCTGCGTCCAATTTCTTATTTTCGTTTTTGGATTTAAAAATACAAGGAAAATGTTGCAGCTGTATTTTTATTAAATTGCAGACAGCCTCGTAAAGTTTTGGCCAAATAAACTATAACGTCTGGTCATAAGTATGATAATGAAATGTTGAATATTGATTAACGGATCGTAAATTTTATCTTATACATTTTAAACTGTGTTGTATTTTGAAATGATGCATTGCTCAACAAATTTATTTTTATTCGAAAATAACTAATTTCTTTGAACTTAGGAGACATAAAAATTTTGCATACACAAAATGTTTTTTTTTTAAATATCTAAACTGGACACGAAGCTAGACTTTAAGTAGGTAAGCAGGCAAATTATAGCTGATTTAAAAAACTAATTGTGAAAAGTACCTATATCTTCTTAGCCCCGCCAAAAAAGCGGGGTGTTATAAGTTTGTAGTGCGTATCTGTATCTGTCTGTGGCATCGTAGATCCAAAACAGATGGACCGTTTCAATGCAGTTTTTTTTATTGAAAGCAAGTTTAATCGGGTATCATCTTAGCTATGTTTCATAAAAATCTGTTAAGCCGTTCAAAAGTTACAGCTCTTTTTCTAGTTGGACTGTGCTTTGTTTAGTCAACAATTTAAATTGTAAGCGGCGAATCTTCAGACCAATCATTAATTAACTATTATGAAAGTATTTATGATGCAATAGTTATATTGACGTATGAAGTAGATAATGACTCAAAATGTGTCTTTAAGTGGTACAAGAAATTAAATGAATGATTTTAAACAACTAAATAAATGATAAAATAATTAACTTAATCGTTTCTAACAAGTTAAATAAGAAAACAATCCGTTTCAAGTGAACCCACAATTAGATTGGTATTTAAGTATCTACTTACTTACATAATTTTCTAAAGCCTATGTGCACCGACAGTATAACAAACGTTTAAGTTATATCCCTAGTAAGATAGTAATGAAATGGTTTCTTACAACTATCATTATTATATGATTATATCACTAGAGTTATTATTATATTACGTCTTTACCTATCTTACTGCGACAGATACCAATGTAGGTACCTATCTATGTTGTGACTGTGTTCCCGTGTTATTTGTTTGTTATTTCTTTACTAATGTGCGTGCGAGTTTTTTTTTCTGTCTTAATTTGGTTTATTGTTAGTTAGTTTTACTATTATTGATAATTTTATTTGTTGTTATTTTTTTATATTATTTTTTTCGGTGTCTATTATAATGATATGATGATGATATTATAATGTGATGTCTAATAAACGTTTCTATCTTTCTTTCTATGATTGACACTAAATTATTGCTCAGTTGATCCGCTAGACGATGATGTAAGAAGGAACCATATAATTATTTGGTAACATTGGTCAATTATCCTCATTAAAGCGGAAGACATTAATTATGATAAATTATTTTGTTTCAAGGGGATGACTAATTATCTGATACTGCCGGTATAATTAATTACATGTAATAAAAATTGACTAACTAACGTGGTTCTGATTACTTAACTTATTAGACAATAATTTTGGTAGCTATGGCATAAACTAAACTTAACTATTTACACAGCCTAATTATTTAAAATATAATATAAAAATACAAATATAAAACTGAGCACCTAGGCGTCAAATCGCTGTCAATTGGTAACGTGCCCAAAAGACTGGCAGCATTGCCACGTCGAATGGCAATGCTTATTCATTGACCAAAGAGTAGGTCAGCCTTCAGGTCACGCGTAGCGTCGACCAACCGTTTTGCAATATCTCTAAAAAGGAGACGTGTATTCAGACCCCATGACCCAAGAGTTTTTTCATGGGAAAGTAAATTTATTTGAATAAGAAGAAAAGCCCTAACGTTTCTTCTTAAAAATTTGAATGCACCGCATGGAATGAATTTTAGAATTTACAAACTAAAATTTGTTTCAAAACTATCGCTCCGGCTGTCGGCTTGAACGAAAACATTTATATTCTTGAGATGCTATCATTAAATCGCGTGAATGGCGAGAATCATAATTTCAAAGCTGTCTTATACCGAATAATCTTCTTCTATCAAGTAGCTATAAGCATAGAAATCACAGTAAAGATAAGCCAGTCAGCAAAAATGGTATCGATGCTGAATGCCCAGGGTGCGCCAGACGAACTCAGTAGGCTAATTCACGTAAATAAAGAAGTGCAGTTGTCACGCAGTTCCAGTAATATTTTGATCAAAACAACACATTTGGTATTGGCTCTTTTTTGTCGGCGGTTAAAAAATAATGCTTACTTAATTCAGAGTACAGTTGGCAACCCTAAACATACTATATGATAGTCACATGATGATAGTAACGAATCCAAATACTCGTTCATCTGTCTACACCAAAGGCCCCGTCAGTTTGTATTTCACGTGTCACCAATACAGAACGGATACGCCATGACAACACACATGCGACCTTCGCGACTATTGTGATTCTCATCATTGTTAAGGAATTAGTTTCGCATTTCTCGGGATATTTTGTACCGTTGATTTGAATTGACGAGACTAAAAATGGAATCTTTTGAAATTACATCATGCGATCATCAGCGGTTTTCCCGAACACATACGACATGCGGACTTTCAAGATAAGAGCCCACACCATCCTAAAAGGTCGGCAACGCATCGGTGACTCCTCTGGTGTTGCGGATGTTCATGGGCGACGGTGATCACTTACCATCAGGTGATCCGCAAGCTCTTTTGTCCCCTATATAACAAAAAAATTAATAAAACAATATCGGTATATATTGAAAACAAAATTAAGTCCAAAAAAATCTCAAATACTTATTTATACTTTTTTACTCTCAATTTTAGTTCGACTCGACTGTGTAATATGTCTATCTTTAATATAAATCTAAAACCGATACAGTTATTTGCCTTAGTCCACCACACTGGCCTAGTGCGGGTTGGCGGACTACACACACCATCGAGGACTTAATGAGGCTCTCTCAGGTGTGCAGGTTTCCTCACGATGTTTTCCTTCACCATTAATGCAGGCGATAATCAAATTTCAATCCGCACATAAATTCGAAAAGTCAGACGTGCGGGCCGGGTTCTAACACAGACCCTCCTGCATGGAAGGCAAGCGTTCAACTGCTAGGTTATCACTGCCACTGCAACAAATATTGTTTATAAATTGTTCCAGATTCGAAGAAACTTCAGTAGCCTACCCAATTTGTATGTCCAACGACACATCCTGCCTGGGTGGCTTCGCGCGGCTCTACCAGGAGATCAATGTTCTCCTTCGGGAGAAACCAGGGGCTTTACTCCTGAACGCCGGAGACACGTACCAGGGGACCTACTGGTATACCCTGCTGAAGTGGAATGTGACGCAGAGGTTTATCAATATGCTGCCCAATGATGCTCATGTAAGTAGGAGCAGATTTTTTTAATACTACTAGTTTGGGAAAATACTGCAATAATTACTATACTATCTCGACATTCCCTTGGTTGCTAGCATTGACCTACTACTACTAGCACTACCACTGCTACTAGTACCATTAATACTACTACTACTACTAGTACCACTACTACTATCAGAAGAGTTTCTTGTAACTATTATTATTAATTTATTATAGACATTAAAATTTAATTGATAATTGTAATATTATTAAGTGATATTGATATATTTTTATGTAGTGCGCATAATTTGTAGTGATTTAGTCTCTGTTCCTAAATGCAACCGCAGTATTGGGATACACTTTAAAATAAAACGAAAATTCGACTTAGTATGGGGGGACACAATTCATTTACTAGCGCAAGCCATACAAAATTAAATTTTTATTTTGTTTTGGAATGAATTTTAGTACTGCTGTTGCATTTGGGAACGGACACTGAATCACTCTGCAAATTTTGCGCACTACATAAAAAATAATCCTGTATATCTACTCATTTTATTTAGGTATTAATCTTATGAAGTACCTAAATAAGAAGGAGAAAGTTAAAATTTCAATAATCATGCCAAGAAAGCTGATCTTTGTTTTTTCTACTTTTAATTACTATTAGCCACGTTTTTGAGATAAAATTGCATTGTTAATAACCCATGTATTTAACGATTGAAAGATAAAATAGCTATTTGAATGAGAAATCATTGTAATATTTGCGGTAACATTAGAAAGTTAAGATGACGTATGGAAAATTGGGATGAGTTTATTTTTATTATTATTAAACCCCGTCATACATATAATGTTTTCTATTTTTGCATAAAAATATGTGGGTATTATTAACAATATATTTTTATTCATTAAAGTAGTAACTATTTGGAGGTGTTTTTTTTTAAATACCTACAATTTTATTTGCCAACTAAACTTATCTATGTACACTGCTTTATCTAAAACATAAATTAAAATTTATACAAGTATAAAACTGAGCACTTAGGCTTCAAAGTACGACAATAATATAAAACATTTTGGAATCGTGTCCAGAAGACGGTTTTTTTTTTTTCTGGGGAATTGTACTTTATAAGTGCATTAGTACTGAGTATCTTTTGACACCGCGAAGTACATGGCATTCGGTTCGCTTCCAATTATATGTAACTGATGGCTTCGTCGTACACCTCCTGTTATGTATTGTGGGAATACAGACATAATAATTATTTCTTTAAATACACGTGCTCTAAGAATCGAATAACAATTTGGTATGTTTAAAAGATTTTTTTTATGGGTTTGTTAATTTTAAACATAATTATATCTTCCAAGCAGTAATTATTTTTTAGGAAAATAACCAATTTTTGCTTTTGCTGAAGTCACAGAGTAGTCCAACCAAGACGTTTGTTGCCACTAAACACCAAAAGACGTTTATACTATCAAGCAATGAACATCAGGCGTTTTATTACTGTACTTTAGATTTTATAGACATCGAAATCTTTAGACTACTCTGTGACGTCATGAGTAGTAAAAATTGATAATCTATTAAAAATTAACAACTTAATTGCTTAACATGGTGTTACCTAATATACAAAAATGAACGTTTGTTTGTTTGTTCATCTTCTATGCGTTCTTATACCATTCATCATTATATCATTTATTCACTCTTCACAATTGGTTGACTTAAAATTAAGTACATAATATTGCCTGAGACTAGATTCAACCTATGTGAAAGACTGGTGCCTGATCTTATACCATTCATCCGATTACGATGACATTTTAGTGAGTGCTCTTGCGCACGCTCGGTAAAGTTTCTGATATAAAAGAGGCATTGCCAGGCAGGCAGGGCACCGCCAGTCTATAAATAAATAAATAAATCTTTGTAGGCTTTGGGCAACCACGAGTTCGACGACGGTGTGCCAGGGTTAGCGCCGTACCTCAAGGCACTCCGAGCTCCAGTGCTTGCCGCCAACCTGGGCTGCGACGAGGACTCGGAACTCTACGGCCTGTACCAGCCTCACGTGGTTCTTGAGAAGAGAGGCAGAAAGGTCGGGATCATTGGTCTTATTACCAAGAGGACTGAGGTGAGCTTCAGAAATAGTTGATTTTGTTAGCGAACGTTTGACGCAGTGGCTAAGCAATTGGTTTTCTGCACTTCGTGTCGCGGGTTCGATTCCCAGACGTAATAAATATTTGTATAGCCTACCAATGGTTGTTCTGGGTTTGGGAATGTCCATGTGTGACGCATGTAATTAATTTCTAGACATTTTTTTTTAAAAATCTCGTAACTCTTTCTTCCCTCACTAGGATTTCTCCTGCATCGAGGGTACAGTTTACAAACATACATGTCACATGCACACACAACCAGACCCGAAACAACTATCTGTAGATTATACAAATATTTGTTCCGTGCCCGATCAAACCCGCGGCACGTAGCGCAGAAAGCTAATCGCTTAGCCACTGCGCCAACCGTGTCGTCAAATGTATGGAATAGCAGATTTTCTTTTTCGCGATTTAGTTGTTGGTCCTTTAGTAAAACTTGTTCATAATGATAAGTACAATAATTATAAATCCTTAAAGGGATCGGGACTAAAGACGTACCTATGTTTATTCACTGATATTTTATTTTTTTGACTGAGATCTTGTGTAGGATGAGAATGACGATTAATGTGTGGATCACGGCCATTTTTACTAAATAACATATATATTTTATTTCAGCTACTATCAAACGCAGATGGCGTTAAATTTCTGGAACCAATCCCGGTAGTCCAAAAAGAAGCTCAGCTGCTGACAGATCAAGGAGTGGACATCATTATAGTTCTATCTCATTGTGGACTTGACGTTGATATGTAAGTACATTTATTATAACTTGTGGTCGCCCAGTGGTCGAAATTCGACCATAATTTAAGCTTTCTGCACTCCTTCTCCATACAAACTTTAACTATGCGAAATATTACATTCCTCCGTGCGCGCAATATGCTTAAAAAGGGGTAGGTATCTAGCAGTGGCGAAGAGTCCACACAACCCGATTCCCATCGGCTTCCCTTTAGGAATTGGTTAATGCATAGACCAACGTAATATTATATTATTTACTCATCCAACTGACAAAAAAAGGCATGTTATTCAATTATGTCGAGTTCTTCCAGACATGACTATAAATAGATTACAAGAGACGGTATGGATTTTTGTCTTGCAGCGTTAATTGGTGAGTGTTATTTTTTTTGGAGGGCCTTTTTGGGACGGCTTCCCCTTTGTAAATTTTCATCCTTCGCCACTGGTACATACAAAGTTTCCTCTTCACGTATTAATATATAGATTATAGCGGTTGCCTGCATTTCAACCCGGATCCTATGGGAACTTCTTCATGTACCCGGATAACAAGTATCCTACGTGTTAATTTAAGACATGGTCTATATGTATGGTCAGCTTATTCAGAGGCAAATAATTACTATCCAGTTATTTTTTATTCACTTTCAATTACATTATTCTCGCAGCTCTTACCACAACATTGTACTAATCAAGATTGTAATTTATTATTTAAAAAATCTTTCCATGTAGTTTCTTGCCGGTTCTTCTCCATAGGACCTACTATTTGGAACCGCGTACTTAGAGTTTCGACATTTCCTAAGTGGCTGTATCTGGTTTACATGAAATGAAGATCTAATCTATTCTAACGTTTCGAGGTATCTTAATTACTCGAAATTAATTATTAATTGCCAAAAATAAAGGTATGTACCACCTTCAGAACGTTCATTGGACGTTCCGTTGACCGTTCCGAGCCTTTAACTTGACCCGCATTAATTGTGCTAGGTATAGTTAAAACAAACTAAGTTTACTTCAATACTAACCGCAGAGATAGAATAAAATAAATAGCACGTCATTCAGATATTTAGTTCTAAACAATTACGAAATTAGTTTTCAGTTTGAATTAATAAGTTTCAACCGAAATTATTTGCTGTCTCTACAAATTGCAAGAAACAAAGCCTTGCAAACCATTAATTGAATTTGTTATTAATCTGTTATCAAACTAATTCCACTGACACGATGTAATAATTTAATACCCATCTACGTAAAATGAAATCCTTTGATTTGTATCTAGTTACCAAATAATGGATGTAAGTGACATTGTAACGAAAATTGATACCATGGATTCAGTACAAATGGGTCTGGATCCCTAAAAGTAAGAATTTTGGGTGGGTTTCGCAGTTTTCTTGATTAATATTAAAATCAGTATAGAATAGGATCTTTATTTCATGTAAACTAAATAGAGGCACTTATGAAATGTCGAGACTCTAGATGCGCAGTTCGGAATAGTAGGTCCTATGGAGAAGAACCGGCAAGAAACTCCCTGGAAACAGCTTTAAAATAATAGATTACAACTTAGGATTACAATCTTGATTAGTACAATGTTGTGGTAAGAGCTGCGAGAATAATGTAATTCAATGTGAATAAAAAAATAAGAATAGGATAATAATGATTTGCCACTCGCCAGGAACAAATGAAACTACAAAATATACTTCTTCTATTATTCTTCTCCATAGGATCTACTATTTGGAACCGTGCACCTAGAGTCTCGACATTTCATAAGTGCCTGTATCTGGTTTACATGAAATAAAGATCTATTCTATTCTAAAAGTACAAAAATAATAACAAAAGAAAAACAATATTTAAAGCAACCTGGACGAGACCAAAAATGGCCCCCATCTCAGCATAATGCTGTGGCATTTAGAAATAGAAAATGTCACAGCGCTGGTATTCTGATGGGACCGTTGCAGAATTTAGAATTAACTGAATTTGGAATTTAGGTAACATGTTTATTTATCTTGGTTACCCAGATAGCGGTAGCCTTATTCTTAGAAGTAACCAGAATTCTTCGATACCTGTACCCTTTATTGCAATTTTCGGTCCCTGCTTAATTATGGTTAGCTTAGCGATGCTTATGCGCGTGTCTTGCTCTACCACGTAAATAAAGCGTAAATGTAGTCTCCATAAATCATTCTTTTTCGAATTTACTTTCTAACCCAGATCACTCTAAAATATAGATATTAGATACCACTTTTAATATACGAATCGGATGTCAACTCAAACCATTATTTTCACGATTTTCCCGATTTTCTTCGGAGATATTTTATAAGTTTATTGGACTATCCCGTCTTATGCACTCTTTTATAGAATGACAACTTTATTAGAAAATATAGTGGATGGTCGCTACCTTTGCATTTAAATCGTCCCATAAGTCGATAAAAATACACTGTCGGGCATAATCTTGATTTAAAACTTATTTCCAAGGTTTTAATAGAGTTTGGTTGGTGATACTGTGATTTATGAGTTACAAATTACCACTCTTTTTGAACAATAGGCTGATTGACAGATTAACAACTATGATTTTGTAACAATTGCGAAAATTGATTACGACAGCAAGAGATTTAACGGCATAGATGTGTTTAAACAAATCAATACCTAGGTTTAACAGCTGAAGTTAGGAACATGATAATTTGGACCATTAATTATATTTTGGGTCGTAAAATAAGGAAGGATTCTCTAAGCTATTCGTAAACATAGTTTCTTGGATTTACGTCAATCATAAGAGCATAATATCTTTTTATTTATTTTGTACTACTAAAGTGGCAAACAATCATACGGCCCGCTTGATGGAAACCGGTTACCCTAACCTATGGACGCTTGGAACATCAGAGGCATCACTCACATTGCCAACCTTACCAATAGCGTCATTGTTCAATTCCTAAAATAAGGTCGACCTACAAAATGACTGGCGCATGCTTGCCATCTGTCGGGACAGGTGAGCTCAAGCTGCTATAGCACTTTCCTCAAAAGGCCATTCCAGACGCAGCCCTACATTGTTCTCTCATAGTGCCTTACTCGCCTTAGTATTACTCGGTGCTGCCACTTAATTAATTTAATTTGTTTTGTTTAGCAGAACAACTTTGAGTATAGATACTCAAAGCAGAACAATGGCAATTTTTAGTATTAAGTGATCTTGGTGTAGGTTTATTTAAGTTTTGTGCGTCATACTGGGCGTGAAAAAAAACCTTTTTCTTTCTTTCTTTCTTTTCTTTCCTTACCAAAATTTATCAGGACTTTTTAAATAGACCGTGACCCCTGGTTTGTTTCGGTGATTCTTCTCAGAGGTAGTCATAGGGAATGCCGGCACCATTTAGTATACAGGGTGATTTTCACTGAAAGTGCTTTAAGAGGTGGAAGTACCTACTCAACAATATGAACAACTTTTACTATGGAACCAACATTGAAATCGCGAAAAAAATATTAAATTGTTCATACATTTTGATCGTGCGAGGTTGATCTTTTGTAAGAAATAAGAAATATTTATTTGCATAGAATACAGGTGTTACCAGATATAACATTGGTGGTTTATGTACAATACTATATTCTGCCTGTTTAAGGTATGCAAATTAAGGCAATTTATTTATTCAAATTAGTATTATAGATATGAAAAGTTAGTTTTTTTCGAGATGTCAGCGGTGGTCCCATGCTAAAAGTTGTTATAATTGATGAGTAGGTACTTACCACCCCTTTAGCACTTTCGGTAAATTACAAATTACCCTGTATAAAAAAGACCTGTAAAAGTGACTGTAAAATAAATAAAAAATACATAAGAGGTCGTATTTTTTAACACGCTTTTATTAGCTTCACCTGTAACCAATTAACTATGTAAGAAAATCTTGGAAGTTAAATTTGACCCACCCGGTTTCCGACTGACCTGAAATTTTGCATACACGTTCAGTTTGGATGACTAAAGCGTGTTCTATAGTTTTTTTAACTATAATCTTTTATTATTTTTGTTGCATTTACATGTAACATTATGAAACAGACTATAACAGTAAGCATCTAAGTTTTTCTCATACTGGTTCAGTAAGGAAGCGAAGAAAATACGGATAAAAATAAGCAAGTTGTTAATGTTTGACTTAATGTAGCTTAAAGCCATTTAGTTGCAAAAGTATTGTTGTGAATCGCACCATTAAGTTGGTGGAAAAGAGTGAGAAAACCAGGATTGCTTTAAATGTTACTGTGTGTATTTTTAGGTTAAACTACGTAAATAAAACATGTAACATAATAAACGCAAGTCCTGAAATTAGTTGGTTCTTAATGGACTATTGAAATGAATTTTCAGTAATTTTTAAAGTAGGTTTTATTTGAAGAATTATGAATTTCTCCAAATTGTTGACACTCTCTGTGTCTTGTAGACTCACTCTGTGTCTTATAGGCTCTCTCTTTGTCTTGTAGACTCTCTCTGTATCTTGTAGATTCTCTCTGTGTCTTGTAGACTCTCTCTGTATCTTGTAGACTCTCTCACTATCTTGTAGGCTGTCTTTCTGTCTTATAGGCTTCTGCTTTGTCTTGTAGGCTTTCTCTGTGTCTTGTAGACTCTCTCAGTATCTTGTTGGCTGTCTTTCTGTCTTATAGGCTTTCGCTTTGTCTTGTAGACTTTCTCTGTGTCTTGTAGACTCTATCTCTGTCTTGTAGGCTCTCACATGTGATAACTCAAGCCTGGTAAAGAGATGTTCGCAAGGTTTGTAACGGGGCTGATTGCAGGACGGATGCAGTTCAAACTGTTGAACGCAAGCTTGTCAATGGTGGAAAGGAATCAGATGTTCCGTCCGTAGTCCCGAGGTCCAAGTCTCCCAACATTTTCGAATTACCGAACCCTTCATTAACACTGATGATGAGTCTTTAATTCATAAAATATTTTACAGAAAGATGGCAAAAGAAGTAGGCGAGAACATAGACATTATCGTCGGAGGACATACACACAGTCTGCTATGGAACGGAGAGGCACCCAGCAAGGAGCCAGTCGCCGGGCCCTACCCGGTATTGGTTGACAGTGAAGCGAACCCTGATCACAAGGTTAGTATGTTTTTTTCTATTAGGGTGTGTGTACATGTGATATTTATGTCAGTTAACTGTCCACAAGGCACAGAAAAAAACAATAGTGTGAGCGTTTGAAAACATGCTCCTTCTAGACTATCATATCATTCTGTTCTGTTGCATATATAGGTTGTTTCAAAAGTCTATACGTCAAACCGGAAACGGGTGATAGGACAGGTGATGACAGCTACCAGAAACAAATCTGAGTCATATACTTTTCAAATTATATGTAGACATTGACATAGTTGTATTTTAATTTTAGATTGTAATTTACAGAAGTATTATTCAGGGTTATGTCGCAAAAAATAATAATGAAGAAAAGTAAAGATTTGTAATCAAAGTCGACTTCTTGAATAGAATAGAATAGATCTTTATATCATGTAAACCAGATACAGGCACTTATGAAATGTCGAGACTAGGTGCACGGTTCCAAATAGAAGATACTATGGAGAAAAACCGGCAAGAAACTCAATGGTAACTCTTTTCAAATAATAGATTACAATCTTTATCAGTACAATGTTGTGGTAAGAGCTGCGAGAATAATGTAATTTAATGTGAATAAAAATAAGACTAGGATAGTAATGATTTGCCTCTAAATAAGATTGCCATGGCAGTTACAAGTATTTGAAAGATCACCACAGAGTATTAATTTTCTGGTTTTTTTTTTCTGATTACTTTTACCACCTGTTCTATCAGTATCGTTTCCGGCTTGATGTATTTATTAATTTCATTTATTTAAAATGCTTCATGTACAATGTACAAAGGCGGTCTTAATGCCGTAGGCATTCTCTACCAGACAACCTTAGGGTGATGCAGAGACAAAGAAGGTAGATGAACCAAAAAAAAAAAACTTAAATGAGAGGTATAACTATTATACTTAAAAACAACTATATAAACTTACATAAACATTACCAACATAATTTTATATAAATAAATATGCAATATGCTGAATAAACTAATTACACATATATAAATAATAAATATATACAATTCGGAAAAATCAGAGTCGAGATGAATCTGCCGCCGTCTTGTCACGAAAGTATTTACGTACTTTAAATTTAAATGAGTGCTTACTGTTAGCCATCCTGATTTCAAGAGGGAGTGCATTCCATAGTAGAATAGATTGAACGAAGAAGGTAGAATGAATAAAGTCAGAGCGATGAGAGGGACATTGAAGGAGACGATTGTTTGAAGAACGAAGAACGAAGTAGACTTTGCATGGTCATTCTGCTAACTAAATATAATTATTTCATTGTCCAATTATATATTACACATACACGTGGGAAACAAAGGATTTATCTCTGAATACGAAAGTTAATGCCCTGAATTATATTCGACCATAACCGCTGAAGTGTTACATCAATTTGTGAAACTAAAGTCAATAATTGAAACTAATTCGACTCGTGTCGTGGTAAGTCACGTTGGTGATATAAAGTCTATCAACCAATATAAAATACATGATAATCATATGCGTTGGAATAAATCGTTCGTTCGTAGGATTTCGATTTAAACTACTATAGGTACTCATTACTCAATTTATTGTAACAATAGAAAAAAGTGGCCCACCAAGGGACGAATATGGTTTGAACCAAGTAGTTTAGTTCATCTTGATTGATCGTTATGGTACATAAAATCGTTATACAGCGTGTTGTACCTACCTTTTGGCCTTTACCGCAGTCGGGTAATAAATGAAGTGTCCTTTGATTCGTCTTAAAGGTACGAGTGACACTGACTATAATTATGAATTTTGTAAAAAACCAACATGGCAAATTTTAGCGAAGAAGTGAAGTTGTAAAAAGTTTTTTTTCGTTATATTTTTATTTTTGGTTTCAAAATCGATTTTTAAATTTAAAATTACCTATCATATTATATAAGAAATGCGTGGTCATATTTAAGGGTGTGGATCAGACCATCAAACAGAACAACTTTCTCTATGGGACCAACATCGTAATCGTGAAAAAATTATCAGCAGTCCAAAAGTAAAAATCGACTTCGAAAAAAAAAAAAAAAAAAAACAATAATATTTTTTTATAAAAAAATTATACATCTGTGAACACGTCGAAACGAGCATAAAGTCTACATTCTCATTTAAGCCAATATTTGTTGTGCGACTACACATTTATCGGAGACAAACAACAAGCGCGTCATGTGACAAAGTCGCGCGCTGTTGTGCAACGTTGCCAAACATTGAGCGTCACGTGTTGCGTCTCAATTGTTGCCTAGTGACAATAAGGCTTTATTGTAATGCAATACTTAAAATCGAACACCTGGGGATCTATTCTGTAACGATAATAAACGTGTAACTTTATAAAAGGAGTTAAGGAGGTTATTACGTTATCGTGTTATAAAATATATATGTATTATTCGAATAGAAATTCGAGATGGTCTTACAAGCGGCTTACTACGAACTCTTTCTTATAGCAGCGCAAAAATTGAACTGCCCTCGATGAGCTGTGCCCTTGATGTTGTAGGAGCTGACCTTGCACAGTGCACTGTATAGGCTTTTCGTACAATGAAAGGTCAGCTTATATTGGAAATGTCTGGGCAGTTCAATTTCTGCCTGATATAAGACCTCGTAGTAAGCGGGAGAATAGCTATGTTTCAGTAAATTGATAGAGATAAACTACGATAACATGGCGCGCCTCTCCAATATTCAAAACGTTTGAAAGTATTTACAAAGCGCCACCAAGACTTACAAGCACAACGCATGTGTGCGTACTGAGACGGCCGTCAAACAAAAATAAATCCAAGGATTTGTTGCTCGGTAAGGAGATGTGATCATGTGACTAGAAATATTGAAACAGTAGGTAATTTGGGGAAGCGCGCCATGTTATCATAGTTTATCTCTACACGGTCAATACACATCTTTAGATTATTGGAGGCTCAAGCAAAGGAGACTATCGATAGACCGACAGATTTCTTTTCTATCTAGAAAAATAAAAATAAATAAAATGAGCCGGTCTTTCATATTAAAAAAAATCTTGGTAATTTGTGATTTTAATTCTATAGAAACGTGTAGGAGGACTGGAGTTCATGAGGTCATGAATAAAAAATTCTAGCTTTATTTTTATAATCTTTTGTAATAAAATCTGTCTGGATAGATAATATGATTTCAGGTTGTCAGTCTCTGATTTTACTAATGATATCAAGGGCATTCATCAAATGAACACGAGAAAGATTCTTGAATATTATGACGTATTAACATTGATTGACACGAAAAAGATTGCAGGACGAACTTGATAAAACAAATAATGAATGGTTCACTCTGGCTCTAGACTGAAAAGCCTGGAAATCATGGGGGAAGGCCTTTGCCCAGCAGTGGGATGATAACATTGATGTGCACTGGAAAATCCTCCAGTACACCGACAACATAAATAGCTGATCATTATGCAAAATTTTATAAGTTTCTTTATAAATACTTACAAAATATGTCATTACTGGAAATAATTATTACACAGCGTGAAATAAAAATGACCAGCCATATTGTAGGTGGTAATCAGTACCTCTACCATGAGTTTTCCGTGCCGTCTAACGTTCACGTTCACATGCAATATTTGTATGGGAATTTTTTCAGCGCCTCTAGCGGTATAAATAGTGAACTAAAGTCACTATACAAATATTGAATGTGAACGTGAACGTTAGACGGCACGGAAAACTTATAATAGAGGTACAGGTCCATGAAACTAAATAACTTTCCCCAAGGAACATAGGGCGAAATATGAAAATTGAAAATAGACTTTACATACAAAGTGAATGGTCACATGACTCACGTTTATTTGTATGAGTTAAATTTTTCTCTTTTCTTTATTAGTTTATTGTATGAATTTTGACATATTGTATGTCGTCGGCTCTTGAGCATAGTTCTTATCTATTCAATATGTTTTTCCAAGTTTCCAGACACCAAAAAATAAAATACTTTGAATACCACTTTGATTTTCCCTGGCAGTTTTAAATAGGAACCTTATGAGGAACTCTAATAAGGTTCAATCCCAAAGGCGTTCTCTTCTTCCCCTCAGTGAAGCGCCTCAGAGTCAGCAGAAAACCTCAATTTAGTTAGAGGTCAATAAAGAATTAAATTGGATACCGTGATACCTATAAAGATGGGTGCAAAAGGCTCACTCCGTGCCAGCAACTAACCTTTAGGCTCATTCACGTAACTAAAGAAGTGCAGTTGTTGCGCAATTGCAGTAAATTTTTGAACAAAACAACACTTTTGGTTCTCTTAGTTTCAGTAAGATAGAAAGAAGAAAGAAAAACGATTTATTTTTTACACGAATCACGACACACATAAAAAGTAAAAAAAAAAATTAAACAAATAAAAAAAAGAAGTAAAAAATGAAGACAAAAAATAAAAAGTAAAAAATTAAAAACACGATCCAAAAAGAAAATAAAAGTAACAATTTTTTATAATAAAAGTCTGTGGACTCATTGAGTAGGGATTCTTGTATTCATTCGTCCACGCTTTGAACTCATCATGCGTCGCATTTGTGCAAAAAAATAGCACAATATATACTGTGAAAATAGGTCATCGTTCAGCATATTGCTGAGGTATTGGAAGGAACGCGACTGGCTACGAGCGTGCGAGATACGCTCGCATCAAGTTCGAGCGTCACTGCAATATGATCGGCGCGTCATAAAGTTACGTGAATTAGCTCTTTTAATGCAACGTTTTCTGCCCGGTCCTAAGTATCGCCACTACAATTTTGATCCTCTATAATAATATAGCGTCAAGACCTGATACTGTAAGAACACTCGCATCTCGATTCGAATCTCACTCATAATGTCGGTTGAAGAACAAACATAGGTACAAATATCTTCACAATATTTTCACATTAATAGGGAAACAGCAATTGAACGCTTGCCTTCCATGCAGGAGGGTCGGAGTTCGAACATGGACCGCACCTCTGTCTTTTAGAATTGATGCGCGGATCAGAATTTGATTATTACGTTGACGGTGAAAGAAAACGTCGTGAGGAAACCTGCACTCGAAAGTGTGTGTAGCAGTGGCGAAGGGTGTCAGTTTTAAAAGGGGAAGCCGTCCCAAAAATGTCCTCTAAAAACTGCTGCAATTAATGCTCCAAGACAAAAATCCATACCGTCTTATATTAGTCATGTCTGGAAGAGCTCGACCTAACTGAATAACAAGCCATATTACGTTGGTCTATGCACTAACCAATTCCTAAAGGGAAGCCGATGGGAATCGGGTTGTATGGACTCTTCGCCACTGGTGTGTAGTCCGCCAACCCGCACTAGGCCAGCGTTGTTGAAGGCCTAATCCTTCTCACTGAGAGGAGAGGCTCGTGCCCAGCAGTGGGAAATTAATGGGTTGGATTTATTCATATTTGAAACGTTATTTAATGATTCCAATGAGTTTTGGGGATCGATATGTGCTTTTTGTTTTTAGTATAATAGGGCGCTTTTTTATATTGCTTTTACTATTTGTTAAAAGCGGATCTTCTAAACCTTTTTGTGGTGTCGTAAGTCCGCTCAATCATGAAAACCACTTTTAAGGTCATACACCTTGGCTTCTAAATGTCTGCGTTAATAAGAGGTAGGTAATTATTCTTGTTCATGTATGTAGTAGGTTATATGGTTGACTGATTAGGTAATTTGGTGTATAATGACATAGTGCCTAATTATGATATCACGGCGGTATTCTCCGAAGAGGTAGGCAGAGGTGTATGTAATACTGTATACCTACACCCACATTTCGCCATTATTATGCCATTATTAAGTCCCATGTAATAGAGGGCCTATTGCCATCTACCGGGCACAATTGCAATCTCTAGGATGGTACTGACAAATTACTGACCTGAGAATCGAAGTTATGACCTCACGCTCAGCAGTCGTACTTGCGACCACTAGACCATTACACCTACGCCAGGTATAACATTTAAGGTAAAGTCTGATAATCTTTAACCCCAGAATCTTTGGTCACGTCCTTCATTAGCTTCTTTTTTTTTTTTCGAGTCAGAGAGATTGAGAATGCATGAGAACAATACAAGAACTTATCATGCTGCAGTAAAGAGGTTAGCTATAAGCGGGCAAGCTCGTTGGTGACACTCCCGTGATGTGCGCGGGCGACGGGGGACGAAAGACAGCGAGGGGAGCGTCAGTGCCGTGTGTCATTTGTTATTACCTGTCCCCCGTCACCCGCGGACCATGGAAGGGACATGAACGAGCTTGCCGGCTTATAGTTAACACTTCACAACAGCATGATGATGACATTATTGGTTAGTCATCAAGGTTCATCATAAGAGAGCCGACTGCCCGGCATTCACCAAACATACTTTGGTATCGTAATAGAAATTAATCAAAAGTAGCAAAGAATATCATAATAAACCACTGAATTACGAATATAATGCAAACTAATTAGCTCAAGCTAATTATCAGCTACAATTAATTAATTAAAATGGTTAGTTACGGTATAATCACATCAACGGAGCCATTTTAGAGGCAATAGCTGTTAATTTATTAGTAGTTTAGAGATATTTAGTGAATAATTATTGTTCGTCTGTGTGGTTATCGACAAATATAATTATAGGATATTAGCTATGCTCGCGACTCCATCCATGTGGACTAAGAATGGTGCGACTAACAAATATTTGTATGATCTACAGATAGTTGTTTCGGGTCTGGTTGTGTGTGCATGTGACATGTATGTTTGTAAACTGTACCCTCGATACAGGAGAAATCCTAGTGAGGGGCAATGTAAAAAAAAAAAAAAAAAAAAAAAAAAAAGACTTTTGAAAAATAAAAATAAGAAAATAACCAATAAATCCAGCTCATTACTGTCCCACTATTGGGCACGGACCTCTTCTCATAATGACAAGGGTTAGGTTTTAGTCCTCCACGTTGGCCTGGTGCGGGTTGGCTACACACACCATCGAGGACTTTATACGGCCCTCTCAGCTCTGCAGGTTTCCTCACGATGTTTTCCTTCACCGTAAACGCAAATGACAATCAAATAACGATCACATAAATTCGGAATTCACTCATAACTCAGACCCTCTTGCACGGAAGGCATGTTCCACCGCTAGGCTATCACTGCCTATTGTTAATAATGCTAAAATAATAATAGCCTACCTTTCCACATGATGCACATAATTAGTCATAAGAAGGTAACAGATACTGATAGACAGACATACTTTCGCATTTATAATTATGTGTGATTTTCTCGCGTTGTAGGCACATTTAAATTAAAATACGAATTATCTCCATAATAGCTGTTATATTGAAGCCCACTCTAGCTTACGCACGGCTACTTATCAAGCTTAAAATTTCCAGTATAAGCTGACCTCGCATTGTATAGGCTTTCCGTACAATGAGAACTCAGCTTATACTGAAAATGTATAGCTTGATGAGTAGCCGTGCGTACAAACTGACCGCGCATTTCTCATGCGTCAGCAGAAAAAGTATAAAAGTTGCTCTCCGTTCTATGCAGGTATTGGTGGTAACAGCGTCAGCCTTCAGCAAGTACGTGGGCAACATGACAGCGTTCTTCGACAAGCAAGGGGAGCTGCAAGATTTTGAAGGATCACCTGTCTTCCTGAACAGGTCCATCCCTGAAGGTAAACGTTTAAAAAGATAATTATGTTTAGCTATATTCCTCTACGCGTTACTTTAGGGTCGATTTTGGCGCGTCGGGCGCAATGGTCAGGCGTCCCAGGCAACATTAGATAAATTTTATTATGTGGAGGCCTCGAGCGCGTACCTAGTATAAACGCCGCAACTATGCGCGGCCGGTTTGACGGTGGGTTTGGCTGATTCCCGTTTAGGTCCAATTCTGAGAAATCTATTATGTTCGCCATCCGATCGGACCTTAATCAAGCGGAGGTAATATTAATGGATATGATGGATGAGCTTGATCGTTACTGTTTATTTATTTATTGTGAGTATAGTATTTATTTATCAATTTGTTATTTTTATTAGGTGTATCTTTACCCTTAGGTATTTATGTATGTGTTATCGTGGTTGTCCGTGGTATCACAACGGTTCTATCCGAAGCGAGCGTTGTGACATTTATTTTATCTGTCGCAGCATGTCCTGAGAAAGGGGCCATTTGTGGCCTCGTGCAAGATTTTTTATTTTGTTTTTGTTATTATTATTATTGTGATGTTTTCTTTCTGTATGTAATTTTCTGTGCGTGTCCGAAATAAATCTTTTTGTTTCTTTCTTGCTATGTTTCGTGAAAATCTGTTCAGCCGTTCAAAAGTTACAGCTATTTTTTAGTTGAAGTCGGGGGCTTTTAACGGTTAGGGTATTTCTATGGAAAATTGTTTATAGCTACTTCTTTATATCCGCAGATCCAGAAATAAAGGCTCTTCTTCAACCTTACACGGACAAGCTTCACAAATTAGTCAGTGAGGTGGTGGGATACACAGATGGTGAGCTGGATATGGATATCTGTGCGTCTCAGGAGTGCAGCCTGGGCAATATCATCGCGGACGCGTTTTTGAGTACTGTGAGTATTATGTCCATTCCATCATAAGTTGTTGGACTATAGGCCAACCGTTTAACTCAGACGGTTGATGTCTGAAGTTGAGGTAGTTGCGCGATGCGGGGGGAGGTGTGACACACGCCTACTATTGGCTAAGCTAAGCTTTATGGTGCGTATCATGAGCCCGTGACTGACATCCTCCACCCGCTGTGCCAGCCCTGTAGGGTTGGGATGGCTTGCCCTTTGAAGCACGGAAGGTTCTCGATGTATAATTAAGTTATTATGTTTGTTGAAATTTGAGGGGATTTGCGGATATTTATTGAACATAAAGAACTACATTAGAATTGGATTGATATTTAATTTGTTTCTAGAGGAATCTGGTCTAAAGAAGTAATTAAATTGCATATTCTTCTGTCAAAATATTATAAACTATAATTTTACTTGAGTACTTTCTATTGTTTCAGACGAATACTTTACACCCATCCAAGCTGCCCGGCGTTTCGTTCCTCCTAAGATGTATGATTCGCAGTTCCATACTCAAAGGAGGTGTGTGAGTAGGAATTAATGTATTTTTACCATATTATACAGGAAAAAAAATATGTAGTGCGCAAAATTTGCAGAGTGAATCAGTGTCTGTTCCCAAATGTAACTGCAGTACTAAAATTCACTCCAAAACAAAATAGATTTTGTATGGCTTGCGCTAGTAAATTATGCGTGTCCCCCATACTATGTCGAATTTTCGTTTCGTTTTGGAGTGAATTTTTTATGGACACTGTCAAAAAAACAAAAATTTTGGTTAAAGCCTGACAACATTATACTTGGGACCTTCACCATATTGCAGATTTTACAAAATATAATTTTAATAATAACAAAAGAAACAATAATGCTGCTCAGAGGCCTTAAAACGGCCTCTCAGCACACTGAGAGGCCGTCCTTGGCCTCTCATTTTGCTACAGCGTCTGCATCAATGTTGGTTTTCAATAATACCTTTTACTTTTTTAGATATAACAAAAGGTGCGATCATCAATATGTCTCC
This sequence comes from Allophyes oxyacanthae, assembly GCA_932294325.1. NCBI lineage: Eukaryota > Metazoa > Arthropoda > Insecta > Lepidoptera > Noctuidae > Allophyes > Allophyes oxyacanthae. The sequence continues at coordinate 11,627,473 of OW028628.1, forward strand.
GTTCACAAATAGAATGGTGACGTTTGTCCTCTCTGGAAGGTATATTGTAGAGGCTCTACAGAAGTCGATGATCAACCCTTGGAAGGTGAAGCCTTTTTCTAGTGGCTATACACCACATTTTGCTGGTGAGATTTGTTTTTTTTTAACATAGTATAGTAAGTTTTGTAGATAGCCAATGCATTGGATTGGCGATGAAGTTTTTTTTTTTTAATTCAATTTTTTTATTGATGCTTCAGTTCACCGTTGTGACTATGCCAGCCTAGTAAGGTCACTCTTATACCTACAATAAATGACAAAACTTAACATTATACTTAAATTAATCATGACTACGACAAACTACTATAATAAACTATATTTTAATTAAATAAAAGGACAAAGAAGATCTAATTAGAATTAATCTGTATGTAACAAATTAATGATGAAGAAGTTGTGAGTTTGGACCGAAAGATGCAGATATTATTGTCGAAATCTCTTATTTTAACCTGGAAACCCTTAAAAGGCTTCTGCCGTAAAATCGAAAACAGATAGAGCATATGTGACGTGACGCCAGATTATTGATATTTTAAAGTGCCATATAAAAGAATTAAAGAAGAAAAAAATCCACGAAAACAGACACTTAATGAGCTGACCAGTCCCGATAACCTAATAAGGTAATTCTGGTTATGTATTCTATATTATTTATAATTTTAGGTATCAAAGTTAAGCTTAACACGACGGCAGCTGACGTGGTTGAGATATTGTTGAAAGTAGGTGAAGACTACAAACCATTCGACATGGATCAAGACTACCAGGTCACCACACTGGACTTCTTAACCAGGGGAGGGAATGGGTTTAAGGTAAGTTTTTAATTTATGTCAGAATATCAAATATAATATCAAAAATAAGCAAAGCAAAGACCCCCATCCCCCTTTGGTGCTTACGTAATAATCAAATCAAATCAAAATAATTTATTTGTTATAAACATAGGTAAAAGTTACAAACTTGGTGGAAAATTAAAAGTTTTTATGTACCACTATGTTTCACCTTGCAGGGCATACAAATATTTGGTAGTAATTAAAGAATCTATATAATTTTACAATATAATATTAAATATAAACAACAACACCATTAACCAGAAATTTTATCATCGAAATATTCCTTTATAGAGTAGTATGCTTTTTTAAGTAAAAAATCCGAAAGCAGTTTCTTAAATTTATTTAAATTATCTTGTGCTTTGATGTTTTTGGGTAGCTTATTAAATATTTTTTGCCATACCCAGGAAACTCTTTGAATATAGAGCTGACAATTGAATGGCCCCTAACAGTTATTGTTTATTCCCAGATGTTCAAAGAACACGCCCGCAATTTGACTCTCCTAGCCAAAGATGCTGACGTCATTGAAAACTACATCAGGAAAACGACGCCAATCACACCCTATTTAGACAACAGACTCACTATAGTTAGTTGATAAATAAGTAGGTATTAAGAAAAAATAAAATAATTTGATAGTACTTACATTGATTTATTTTTGTTATACGGCACCAATTATACTCATTGTTGTCTCGTTCTCGATGATGATTGTAGAATACAATAATACAATGTAGTAACGATTTCTTCAGTCACTGACGTCACATAATTTTGAAGAATTAAGTAAAAATGGAACGCATCCTTACGTGTGCTGCCCTCCATCACTGCAACTAACTTCATTTCGGTTTTTATGTCAAGTAACGGCGTCACTTATTTTCATCTATTTTTTGTTCTTTGTGTGAAAAATAGTGAAAACTAACATAAAAACGGGAAAAAGTAAGCCAGGACAGGAAATAAAAAGATCACATATAATAAAAAACTCGAGAAACGTATATAAATAACTGATTCAGATTCGAGTGATCAAAGTAAGAATTTTGCCGCGTAGTGTGATTTTTTCCTGTTGTTCCCTGCTTATAGCATTGAGATAAACAAAGTGATATAGTAACATGGTGTAAGGCCCTGTTTTATTACGCATATTTATATATACGCTACCTGTGTACGCTACATTGAAAAGATCGTGTATGACATAGACAAAAGTATAACATGTCGGACATACCATGCGGCTTTGCACGTGAATGCAATCAAAAGTGAATATTTTGAGCTTCAATACGACTTGCCTGGCCTGTGGGGAGTTCTGCGGGAACGCACGTGGTCTAAAACGGCTTTGTTGTGATGTGAAAGGTGTTCTGAAGGGACACCCGTGGTTGAGTGTTTATTATAACCAAACAATTTGCCTGACCTGTGGGGCGTTCTGCGGGAACGCACGTGGTCTACAACGGCTATTTTGTGAGCAAAAACAACTTGTGGGGTGTTCTTAGGGGACACACGTGGTTGACTTTTTTATTATAAATTTATAACCTTAAAGAGAAGTTCTGTGGGAGCTTACATGGTTACATATTACATATCTATTATTTGCAATGTTGTTGCTTTGCAGCATGTATAATGCTTTTTCAGATACTGTGGTAACTCCAGTAACCTATTCATAAAAATAGTGAAAACATCCCTCCGGAGTGGGTAAAAAATGTTCAACAATATGTTGAGATTAAAAATACAGAGTTGTCAAATAAAATGATTTATGGAGAAAATATGCCTCAGCAAGAGACTAGATGATGATTTACTTACTGGAAATATTAGGTGTGGCTCCTCAGCCAGAGAATGTAATGGAAAACCTGCATAAATAATAACTCAAAAGGTGAAATATTATAATTATTAAAAAAGTGCCTAGCAAGATAGGAGAAGGACTCTGTTCCCAAGATGACACTCTGACCCAGGTTCGAAAAGGAAAACTCACCGTTTTATAACATTTTTCAAACAAATGGACCTACACCTAAATTAAAAACCCAGAAGTTAACGCGGCAGTAAATTAAACTTCAACAACTATTATTAAATGGCAATAGCAGATTGCTACAGCATTGTCATGCCTGGTCTGGGGTCTACATATATGTGTCTGAAGGACATCCTAAGCCAAAGGATGAATATAATTAAAATACATTATTTTATAGGTTATTGGGTGTATTCACTATATCTAGACACAAGAGAATGTAAATCTCTCCTACTATATGACATCAATAAAGATATAAAATAGTTTTTTGGTGTAAAGTCAAAACATAACACTTAGGAGAAAACATGACTGAAAAAATTAAGACTGAAAAATCGGTGCACAAATCTGGTCAAGAACTGAAGATCGCTGAAACCAAAAACTTCACCCCTAGACAATATATTGGTGTCTAGATGAATTCCTGCTAGAAATAAAGCTTAAAACTGGGGGGCCCCTCCCCACAGTGAAGAGGGGGGGGGGGGGGTGTCAATCAGCACTAGCAGCCAGCAGTGGACAGGAAGAGGAAGGACAAGCTTCAAGAAAACTCACAGGTGGGCAGACTCCAATGTAATTTTTTGTGATTGGAAACTAATCACCACAAACCCTTTTATTTATTTTTATTGGGTTGTAGGGTTATACAGTCCCTTCTCATACTTAACCACACCAGAGTTACACTCGGCAGAGTGAAAAATTCTGAATGTTTACAAATGTAAGATCTAAAATTAATAAAAAATTTAGTGTTTTTTCTTAAAAAGCTATCGAAATTTGTGTAACCCTTCTGGGTTAACTAGGTACAGTTATCCAAGATAATAACTATATATTATAGGTAACCATGTTACCTATTTTTTCTTGATAAAAAGCCCTATGGGAAACTCATTTTAAATTGAAAGAAGTTACTATGTGACTTTATAACAGAACATTTCAAGTTGAAAGACTACCAAACAATATTTATTGAATAATCACTTACACAAAAATTACCCAGTGACATTCGATTTAAAAGATAATTATTACATAATCAGAGGATGTAATAATTACAATAATAATTAATACAAGGATAGTAAAAAATATCTAAGACTCGTTTTTCCAAGGGAAATACCTACTACCAATTTAATAATTGACCTTTGGCTTATATATGGCTCCACTAACATAATTGTTATTCAAAAAATTATGAAACCCTGAGCGTTATATAATTTATATATTTGGAGGATTTTCTTTGCATTTTTAATAGAAGATAGTTAAATACAATGTTTAACAAAACATGCAGTCAACAGTAAATAGGAAACTACTAGGTACTAGGTACTTTGGAAAAGTTAATAAAATTATTATTTGATAAAAACGAATTAAAAATAGATTTTTAGCTCTGGTTATTGAACCTTATCATCTGTTTGCCTAGCTATTAAATATCCCTTTATACTAAAAAACTTCAGTGACATAGTAATCTATTATGAGGAATGATGACAATTATTGTGATATAAATACTACATTGAATGTTGTATGCACACAAGTCTTGAATGGTGGTCCCTCAACATAGCCAGATCGGGCAATCCCACTAGAAATAATGTCTTTTTGAGTAGAAATATTTACAGATGTTCCCACCACAGGGTGGGCAGTGTTCTTGTGGCTCTTAAACCGCCAGTGGATGATGGATTGAGGATGAAGCTCAGCTTCAGATTAATTCCTTAGAATTAATTGCAGTTTTCTCTTCGGATTAAAGTGGGTGTACCCAGACACTGAAGAGATTGTTAAATCTTGTTATGAATTGATAATATATGACTGCAGTATCATAGATTAATAGATTAGGAGGAGTTTAATATCCCCAATTAAATATAACTACTAAGAATATTTGGCAATAGTGAGAGATTAAAACATAATAATAATATTTAAAAATGAAAATTTATGTGTTTAAAAATAAATAAAGGAATAATAATAATAATTACCTACTAAGGTACATTAATACTAAAGATAATTTAATAGCAGATTTGAGTTTAGAAGGAAATTATGCTATACAGAATGGGAAACAATTGATACATAATATATTAACACAAGATTAGGTGCTTATTCAGTTGGTGATTTATTTATATGCATCATGGACCAACACAAACTGCCACAGTTATGTATCATGGTGACCCAGATCCAGGGACTGTGACAGTAAATCCCTTTACTTTGCATTGATCTATAGGTATATCATCTACGTCGGGAATATTATCAGAAAAACTTTCATAAACTTTAGAAACAGTGAAAAAGCAGTTGAAATTATAAGTTAATATAATATATTAAAGTACATTTAATCAATACTTATCTACAATCTGCAAGTACATTATATAAATACTTATCTGCAATCGTACCATGGTCAAAATACTGCACTTAAAACCCAAAATATAAGTATAACCAAGCCATAACCGACTTTTCAACAAAGATTGTCCTATGGAATATTAAATTCATTTAAATTTATTTGCTCTAGCTTCAAATAATAGGACCATATTTAAGTGCAGGTGATAAACTCAAAAAAGCCTACCTACTCAGAAGCTTCTATAAATTAAAGCCTCCAAGACCTAGATATTATAATAAGTACTTGGGATGTATCTGGTTTATTTAATTATATTAAAAATCCATTTAGAAAAACTAAAAGAATAAATATTATTAAAAAAAAAATAAAAAAAAAAAATGGTACAATAACTGATTTTGTTATGGTTAGTTACAGATCGAAGGTCGCAATCGATCTCATAAATAAATACGAACAATACCTACTCGTATAGATAGTAATATTATTATGATTAAGATTGATAAATTAATCAAAACTTCGGGGCAATTAGATGCAAAGTTGATTATTTTCTCTAACTGGTCCATTCTCTAAGCAACAATAGAACAGTAGCATTCTAAGCTACAGCTGTAGTCAAGTATTTAGGGTTAACTAAAGGTCTGTGAGACTGTACTAATTTGTTTGTATCAACAAGTAATTCCTAAAAAGCGTTGTCCAGCAAAACAAGCAGATATAAAAATTTAAAATAAATATATAATAATAATTTTTGATTGGAGTGGAATTGACATCAGCACGTTCTAAACGCGCAGTACCCGCCTTGTAATAACATCAGCATAGTACATTGAGGGTGTGAATATTCATGATATTAAGACAGCGCCTGGTTGGACTCTGGAGAGGCAATAAATGTTTACTACATTTTTTATATTAGACCTATAATTATTAACAATACAAGCAATATTTCATGCTAATGAAAATGATTAAGTGCAACTTAAACCACTATTATTTTCTTTATAACGCTTAGATATTGACTACTAAGTAGCAAGTAGGTCTACCAACAATTATTTGTTTATTTGTAAAAAAAAAAAAAAAAAAAAAAAAACTTAAATCTTTATTGTTTTTACAACTAGTCTTTGAACATCTACATTGTATTATTGTATTCTACAATCATCATCGAGAACGAGACAACAATGAGTATAATTGAATAGTCAAACGAACTTACCTGTAAGTGAAGTTCGACGGTAATTATACGAAGTTGTTGTCTCGTTCGAAGATGATGAGTCCCGCCCGACCCAAATACTCCATACTATGTAGATACATGAGTATGGAGTATGGGCCCTATGTTGTAAAACTAATAAATCGCTATGAACTTAATGAAGTTAGTTGCAGTGATGGAGGGCAGCACACGTAAGGATGCGTTCCATTTTTACTTAATTCTTCAAAATTATGTGACGTCAGTGACTGAAGAAATCGTTACTACATTGTATTATTGTATTCTACAATCATCATCTTCGAACGAGACAACAACTTCGTATAATTACCGTCGAACTTCACTTACAGGTAAGTTCGTTTGACTATTCAATTTGACGGCAATGTGGCGCGGTGGGCCTTTTGCGGTGGCCGTATGTTCGATTCCTTTACGAAACGTATGACCTACAGCTGAACATCTAACTGTAGGCCATACAAATACACAACGATATAATGTTTGTATAAATGTGGAATTTATGTGTGACTACGATAAAGGAGAGATACCAGTTTGATTTAAAAAGAATAACATTTACGTACTCCTTACACCTGTTGCGATTTTTTTTATGTCAAACTCAAATTCGTTCCATTACCTTTTATGAATAAATAAGAATGTTTTTTCTATTCTTGCTCTAAGAGAAAACGAGACGAATGATTTACGATGACGTCACAAAACATTTTAGCAATACAATATTAAAGTAATATTACTTTAAGGACGTTATAGTACGAAATTTTGATGTAAGGTTAAAACAATACTGCTGTGAGAGATGGTGGTAGGCCAACTTATTTCAAAAGCAGTGTTTGGACTCATTAAGAGTTCATTGCTGCATAAGACTTTTGCATACTTTCTTAATAGTGATGTCAGCTTCAAAGAACAGCTAGCAATCCAAAAGACGACAAAGTTGCCAATCTTCACTGTAACTACATAGATCAGTAACTGCTGACCAGTAAATAGCTGGCTCAGACATTGTTATCGCATAAGAAGTTTGGTTAAAGGTTCGTCCGCACTGAACGCATTCGCGTGTAATTTTTATTCGGTACAAATTGAATCAGAAAAAACAAAATGGTAATGAACATCGATTCTGGTAATAAACTTCTATGCGATCGTGAGAGCCTAATCTTCGAAGTACCTTGTAAAAAAGTTACCGATCATGAAGTATCTAATTTCAGAAACCAGCTTTATCTACTAGCTTTGAATCGAAGGCAGCGAGGATACTTTCTGCGGAAGGTGAAGATTTGGAAGTTTTTTGTTATTGTAAATTTATATTGGTTTTGTTGAACCAAAGAAGTACAAAAATAAATCTTTTACACATGCAAAATAGCAAAAATCTGGACAAATATAAAATTTCCTGCCACAAGATGAAGCATCCCCAACATTTTCTTTCCTTTCCAACATTTCCTTTTAACGAGCATAGCGTAGCTGTTTGTATTTCTCGCAACGAATAACCGAATATTTCCACTGCGAACGCTCGCTTGCGAATGCGTCCATTGTGGACGAACCTTTACTTTAAAATTCGCTGAACACAATTCCAATCGGATCTCATTGATTATAATAATTTATGATTCATTGAGTTGAAAACTTAAATAGACTGTCTAGTTATACTTTGATTTAATTATATTAAGGATAATGAGGTGTACTAAAATGTAATTTGTTTAGCTCAAGATAATTAAACAATTATCAGTGTGAGGTACAGTGATTTGATATCTATGTTTTTTTAGATTAGGTACGTGTATACGAAAATGTATGGGAAATAGGTTTTTGTAATTTTCTCTAATTCGGCTATTAGGATTTCGTCGGTTGTTTACAGGGAACATTGCTGTTGGGAAATAGAGTTGCTTGAGCCCCACTTATGTTTTTTGAGAAATTTCAAATTTCATGCTAACTCTACCTTTTTCCAAAATAAATATTATTAGGATTTTTAATATCTTCAAAATTCACCTATGTTTCCTAAAACCAGAACTCTCTAGCTATAACGGAAAGAGTAGTCACTCTTAATGCCCCAAAATTTTGCGCCGCCTTTTAAATGTCTCTTAGCAAAATGATAATTGTTTAAATACCGTCAAATGCCTTAACATTAACTGCACTTCATTCCTTTGCTTAGGATAAAACTTGCCAATAACAAGACACTTAAATTATCATAGAAAATGTTTTTCTTTACATAGTCTAAACTAATTTGTTTGTGTTGTTTGTTTGTAATGGATAAACTCAAAATCTACTGGACCGATTATAAAAATTCTTTCACCAGCAGAATGCTACATTATCTATGAGTAACACAGGCTATAATTTATAAAGACATCACGCGGGCGAAGCCGCTGATGGAAGCTAGTATTAAATAAAGTCGCTTTCCACGTCTGTCTATCTGTCTATCTGTCTGTATATCTACTAACTCCTCCTAAACCACGCAACGGATTTTGATGCGGTTTTCACCATCATTTTGAGCATTTCTTCCAGAAGGTTTATATGTATAATACTTTCTTATTTAATGTAAGGATAGTAGAGAAATTGCACTCGTGCGAAGCTGGGTCGCTAGTTTCATATAAAAAGTCCAAATCAAAATAAATCACACTATGAATCACTACTTAAATCTAACTAAATTCGAGTTAGCTCTTGACTCTATAAAAAAGGGTTGAAAATAAATTGCGTTTTTCTTTTCAGTGACAAGTTAAAATGGTACAGGTTTTTTAAATGTCCGTTTTGGTGAGCGATTCGAAGCAGCGCTATGTTTAGCGTTTTACGCGGTTTCTGTCACCAAAAAGTTTTTACGGAAAAGATAGCATAATTTTATAAAATTTATTTCATTTTTAGGAACTTTTGTAATAAAAAGGAGGAAAATATGATATTTAAATGCTATGAACAATACTAGAATATTAAAGAATAAATTACAAAAAAAATAATTCTATGACTTACAAAACTTTTGGCAATGTAAATGAAGGCTTTGCTAAATTATTTATTATTGAGATTTTAATTACTATAGTATGATATTTGGCTAAAAATGTTAAAAATAGTAAAATAATTTCCGGTGTAAAGTCAGCAACATCTATCCGTAGGTGCAATTGGCTATTTTTCCGGTCTACCATCTTTAAGGCTAAAATCGTTTGTGCCTGGTGTCCAAACGCAAAGTTACTAACTCTAAGCGGGCCGCAGTCGTTCAAAGTATTTTGTTCGCAAAATGTATAACCGCAACGTATCGTGACTGAAAACCAAAGCAAAAATCCAAAGTCAAAGTCAAAGTCAAAGTCAAAGATTTTTATTTCAACTGGGCCTTTGCAGGCACTTTCAAAACGTCGTGATTCTAGGCGCACGGTTCCAAGTGGGTTGGTCCTGGAGAAGATACCGGCAAGAAACTCCATGGATACTCTTTTCATAAATCAAGCTTAGGTACTACACAACAAATGTGGGGCCGCAGGAGCGGCCCCGGCTAAAATTCGACCTCAATTTACACAATATTACAATAAAAAAAATAAAAAAAGAACAGCAAAGATCATAAGTACCACTATAATATTATAATTATACAATACTAGTAGGTGCGTACTTAACATTCAAGTCAGTCACCCAATTAAGAATAGGTACCTACCAAAAAGGTACAAGGGAAGCGTTAAAATTAGTGTGTGAAGACAGGAAGCAGTGGGGCACCAGGGAAGCCGCATGTGCAGAAGATAATCACTTCCATACATCTCTCCAGGGATTAATTCCAACTATATTATGTTTTAAAATAATAACATACTAATTATTATTTTAAAACATATTCATTATGACTACGGCTATATTTTCATAAGCTGAAGTAATCCTAAATATAAGCAATATGGAAGTCAAATCTTTATACCCAACAAAATACGAAGCATTAATGAAAAAAAAAAAAGTAAAATCTAACCGAGACACTAACCCGACAAAGCAATCAGTCGGGTCCAGTTGGGACGTGTATAAATACCTGGTGCCGATAAAAAATGGCACTCCGTACCGAAACCGAACGGTCTTTTAGTAGTCCCGTATTAACTTCCAGGCTTTTTTGGTGAACCACCACTTTTGATGATTGTACTTTTCAGTTGCTGCACTGCTTTTACAGTACTGGCCTATTTCTTCTATCAAGCGGTTTGTTTAATATAGGCATCCTAATGAACTACTACAGTTTTGTTCATAGTTTTGTTGATTTTGAAGGAATGTGCAGTATTCATACTCCAAAGTCAATAAACACGTTATTGCTGTTTTCAACAGACTACTTGGTTCGGAATTACAGATTATGCCTGCAAAATTAATATAGGTAGGTACATATCTACAACTGAAATAACGTAAAGGCTAGAAATAAACAAGTTATTACTATTTACAATCGAATAACTTGGTTCAAATGGAGCCTGCATATTTTTTTTCCGTGAACAGTTACAATTTAGCTTAATCGGGTAACTTCGACTTAAACACAATGTCGTCTACAGACTATCCACTGAGCACTAATATTGTAAAGTAGGTATTTATATTATTCTTTAGAAGACCTTTGTGAGGCCACTGGTAATGACAATGCCGTCGACGTAACGACGAAGAAACATGAATGTTCGCACTGTCAAATCACCACACATTAAAAAAATAAAAAATAAAAATCTTTTACATTGGTGATCGACGTGATCGTAGTATGTTGTAGGTATTTAGCGTACATAATCGAAAAGAATGATGTAATATAGGATACGTCATATCTCAAAACCATTTCATACATTCGCTTGAGCTGAGACGCTGCGAGCAGCGCCAGCGCTGACGCTAGTAAACCTTGAACAGAGGGCTTACGAACTCTTATAGCGGGGCTGAAATTGAAGTACCTAGACATTTCCAGTATGAGCTGACCTCGCACTGCGACTTTTCGTACAGTGAAAGGTCAGCTTTTTTTGGTTTCTGGACAGTTCAATTTCAGTCCTGCTATAAGACCTCGTAGTAAGCCTCCAGACGTTAACACTGCTTGTTTATACACTAATTACTATTGTTATCGGTATATCTTCCGTGATTTATTGTTAAATTGAGCTCCCAACAGCGCCATGATCACGGGGTGACAGTTTCGGTACCAAGAACTTATTTTTCTAAAATAACTTTTAACAGTTCATTTATAAGAGAGAATATAACCATTAACACTGGAGACCAAATCACAAGTATTGGATATCGTTCTATACAAAGCAAAATAATTAATGTGCATTAGGTGCTAGACAGATGATCGAACAGCATGGAAATCAAGGGAGGAGGCCTTTGCCCAGCAGTGGGATGATACAGGCTAACAGTAACAGTAGATAACAGGTGCTAGACAATTATTCAAATTCAAAGAGTTCTGCAAGAAATGTTTTAGTCGGACCTACTTTTAATATGTTCTTACTTACAACAATAAAATTAAATATGGAAGATATCGCGTAAGTGAATAGTAGTGTGGACGCTAAATATCTGGTGACCTAATCGTCTTCGTAGTCTCCATGATAAAATATTAGGTGCCGTTGGTAACAGCTGATATTACAAGGAGATCTACGCATTTTTAATTTAAGAACATGTCGACTTGATAATGAGATGAATCCATTAATATTAGTCCAACAACGGCAGATGGTGACCACTAGTGCTGTCCAAAAATCCCGGGTTTTTATTAGAATGTCTTGTTCAAAAGTCATGACGTAATTTTTAGGTATATGTATATCAGAATCAGAATGTTCTTTATTTGCAGGAAATATGGGGTTTGGGGTTCTTATTACATACAGATAAGTTGCCAGATATTGGACTGCACACACCATCAAGAACTTTATGAGGACCTTCCTCAGTGCAGGTTTCCTCACGATGTTTAGTGAACATGAATTCAAAAATAAATATACACTTACACATCAAAAAAGTTACAGCTCGTAGAGAAAAGCGTCGTCGGCATCGAAGCGTCGTTAACTTTCTGCTCGTATCTGTTAAACTGCTTAGGGTTCAATTTTGGAGAGGCGGAAATTATCACGGAGCGCAAAGCGGCGCGCAACGCGGAGAAAGGCGCGTATCTCCGTTAATGTAGAGCTTGCGAGAGAGCCACAAGCCGCATTGCGCGCCGCGCTACTCTCTGCCTCTCCATAATTGATCCCTTACTCCTTCAACTATGATAAGCATAAGGAATAAATATTTTATCCCCCCATTCCAAATTCCGAAAACGAATTCACATCACTAGCCACCCTCATTGCTATTCCGTTCCTTTAAATCTCTTGGAAATCTAATTCTCTTTTAGTTTTAACAATTAATTTTAATATATGGTAATGAGTTCTTGGTGTTTCTGAGCTTTCTAAGGTAATCAGGACCGTCTGTCGTGCTGTCCACCTGGCTACAATTCTCAAATCCATTCGGGTAAGAATTTGTTTGGATGAGAGATGTTTAGTTCCTAGATGTGGCAAGAAATAATATTTAATTCTTTGGATTAACGTAGTGAGAACCCATGGTGGGCCATCTTCCGGCTAAGGAGGGAGGGGGGAGGGGTATGCCAGACTATAAACTCAACACAGTGGTCTGTTTCAGCACCTAAAGATGGACTTTGGAAACTCTTAAAAGACCGCGCCGAAGTCCACCATGGTGCCACGCCTTTAGCAACATCTACCATGTAGGTATAGGTACTAAGAAAGTTCAGTAATTCTCACTACAATACAAAAAAAACAAATAAATTACAATTCATGTTTGTAATTTTCAACTGTTTACATTGATTACTACATTGGTAGTTCCAAATCCAATAATACAAGTATGACAAAACAGTTCCTAAATAAACATTATTAAACATACAACTATAACCCATTTATTTATTTATTTTTCGTTATTTTCGTTATAAAAACATTGCCCCTCACTAGGATTTCTCCTGTATCGAGGGTACAGTTACAAACATACATGTCACATGCACACACAACCAGACCCGAAACAACTATCTGTAGATCATACAAATATTTGTTCCGTGCGGGGATCGAACCCGCGGCACGTAGCGCAGAAAGCTAATCACTTAGCCACTGCGCCAACCATGTCGTCAAATTATCGTCATTATTACATCCGATCGATTTTTTTTACTTTTTGAAGTGAAACTTCTATATAGACCCCCGTATTAGGATTTTTCTGTCACGAAAAAGCGTTACGACCGCGTGGAGGTGGTAGACGATATATAGTCCGTTGAAGTTTCACTTCTACTATGTGTCCCACTCCCAGCACACATTTCTTTTTTTTGTTTTAATATGGGGCCTAGATATTTCTCCCATATATGAAGATGTTTCAAACACGTGATAAGAAGCTCAGCCAGTCGCCACTGATGACGTAATTGATTAGTAAACTAACACAAAAAGTCTCAATAAATCCAGCCCATTACGGGCCCACTGACACGGCCTCTTATCAGAATGAGAAGGGTTAGGCCATAGTCAAAAATGCTGGTCTGGTGCAGATTGGCGAACTACACACACCATTGAGAATATTATGAAGCCTTTTTAGGTGTGCATGTTTCCTCAGACATTTTCCTTCACCGGTAACGCAAGTGATAATCAAATTCTGATCCGCACATACATTTGAAAAGTCAGAGGTGCGAGGACTCATACCTTCCTGCGTGGAAAGAAAGAAAGAAAGAAAAATCATTTATTTGCCTCAAAAAAAAAGACACACTAGAATGATAGACATAGGTAATAAGAAGAGGACAGGTGCATAGACAGAGACTACATTTTTCTTAGGATGGTGTTAAATTGAGTAGAAAAAATAATAATTTAAAAGAATAAAATATAATGTGGGTATAGTTTACTGCACCGCCTGCGCATCATCTATTCAGTGTGTGTCCCGAGCTGTAGCAAATGGGTGTCCAGCTCAGATTGTGCCAGGCTATGACACCTGACGCTGATATTCTGCTGGATCCCGGTTATGACATACGGATGTCGAGCAAAGCAGTAAAAAGAGTGCGTGTGTGTATTTTGTCGAATTTTGTTTGTGAAATCGAAGTATCATGTACATTCTTTTACATATAAACGATGATTAAACATGCATGGAAGGCGCGCTTGCTAGGCTATCACTGCACAAAAACGTCTCATCTAGAGCCCCAAAATCCTCGTTTTAGAATTTTTATCACGAAACTTTGAACATGGCAATGGGCAAGTTTTAGCAGGTCCAATTGAACACGCCAGCTTTGCGAAACTCCCCCCAAACTTGTAACGACTAAATCTCTGATTATGCTGAGTCGTGTTTGTTGTATTCTTGTTTATGTTTCATTAAGTAGGATTTATTGTTCTTATGTTTTTGTGGGATTTTTTTGTTACGAATAAAAAAAAGCGGAATGTGTTTTATTTGATACATAACAGATTGAGTTATTTTTTGTAACCAGTGGTGTAGAATAGAATAGAATAGATCTTTATTTCATGTAAACCAAATACAGGCACTTATGAAATGTCGAGACTCTAGGTGCACGGTTCCAAATATAGTAGATTCTATGGAGAAGAACCGGCAAGAAACTCCATGGTAACTCTTTTCAAATAAATAATAGATTACAATATGTATCAGTACAATGTTGTGGTAAGAGCTGCGAGAATAATGCAATTCAATGTGTAGTCAGTTCTACACATCTATTGCTCCAGTGGTCGCTGACGCGCTTGCTTAGCATGAGCTCCTGAATTCGATTCCCGTGTCGGGCAAAGTTTTATTGAGATGTTCTGCTTGAAAACCCAGTAACAGGTCAAAGTTTGCAATTCTCCGTTGTATAGTAAAAAGCTCACGTATTACAAGGGAGTCAATAATACATCCATAAAATGTAGGTGTATGCACGTATAGCTAATTGGCTAAATATCAAGCATCACAAAACATTGTCGGTATCAGCTGACTTCTCATTATACTGAAAGCCTATATAATGCGAGGTCAGCTTATACTGGAAATGTATAGCTTGTTATGTAGCCGTATGGAAAAACTGTGCAAGTATACGCCTAATTTTTCAGACCGACTCGCTCGTCAAAAAGTCATTATTCGAAAATGCCGATTTTGGCAAGAATTTACTGTAACGCTGTAATAATATTATGTGTTATCGGCTATGTACACAAGGTCCTAACTTTGTAGTCCCGATCCCATTAAGGGTTTATTGTCATCATTATGAACAACTTTTACTCGGGGAATAAACCTGAATGGCGAAAAAAAATTCAGTTATTCCATACATTTAGTCGAGAAATACCTGTGGAGGAACGAGGTATGGTGTTCCTCCATTGAAAAGGGAGGATCCTACTATCAGGCCAGGTGATACTGCCTGGCGGGCCGAAGCCTGACGGTCGATGTCGGACAGTTGTATAATTATATTGTGTTAGATACGATAATCTTTTTCCTTGCGCGATTCAGGCTTCGTAATCTTATTGGTCGAATTCATATTTACGCGCCACTGTAGGTTAGCCTGCTATTTTTCGACTTAGGTAATGCATAGAACAGTTGATTTCATGGTTGGTCCCATAGTAAAAGTTGTCCATAAACCCTTAAAGGGGAATATAGGACGTTTTATTAGAAAAACGCGGGGTTTCGAAAATTGAGGTCAATGAGCCCTAAAATGCAGCTATTTTACAATTCAGTAACAGTTCTTGCTACGTGATTTCCACAGTATTTCTACGTGTGACAGGATATAAGGCACTGACTACAGCCGTTATCTACTTACGTGACGTCATTTCGAAATTTCCGATTCTCCGATCTCTCCTAGTACAACTTCCTTCCGTCTCAAAGAGTAGAATGTTTATAAAAATATTTTAGTCATAGAATATCATCAAATACTGTTTTTCATGCTACATTTTATCGACTTGTCTTGTCATAGATAAGTTTTTTTTCTACAATTTCTCTAGTTTATATGGAGAGTAGACACCTAATTATTCGAAAATATTATCATAACTCCAAGTTAATATAGAATTTAAAAAAATACCTAAAACAACATTAATCAAAAGGGCCTAGGTATAGTTTTTTTTTTTTATTTGCTCTTTATTACCTTATTACGTTATTTTTGGATTGTACAGAATTTTTGTTATGTTGGTACACACTGTATTTCCTGAAACGTCCTCTAATTCGTCCCTAAATCGTTCTTATTTGACTAATGAGAAGCTGCGGGCTGTATACAAGTTAAGGAACATCGTATACTGAACGCAGGCCGACAAACGCGTTTTCTAGCGACGCGATTGACTGACGTGCGGTTTACTTTAACCATGGACTATAAATTCGTATAATCACCATTCAACGATACATAGTTGAGTCGCCATTTCACATGTTATATAATAAAAGAAAAATATATAAATATAAAATCGAAATGTCAAGACTGGTTACTATTTTATTGTAAAAATAAATGGCAGACTGCCTCATTGGTCTACTATAGTTAGATTCCGAGGTCACGACAACATTTCCCTTCTATTCTTTTTAAAAAAACTATGCCCCCACTCTTGGATTGCTCCTGTATCGCGGGTAAAGTTTACAGGCATAAATCTCACATATCTATATACCCGGAACAATATTAACGACTCAGGTCATACAAATATTTTTTATGTGCGGGATTCGAATCTGCGACACTCAGCATAGTAAGCCAATTGCTTAGACACTGCGCCATTTTACTAATAGAAAAAATTATTATGACTGTTTTTTTAATACATGGAATTTAATAGCAGCTTCGGTGAAATATAGGTGTTAAACAGTATTTACACCTCTGCCTTACCCTTTGTAGTAGTAGCGTTATGTTATGAATGTTGTGTAATATAAAAAGTCATACTTTATGTTACTACTTTCTCGGTACATTTATTCGAGTAATATATAATTATTTGTAGGGAACAGCTATTTTTTATTCCGCGATTTCTTTTTTGTGCCCGTAGTAAAAGCTTTTCATAATGTTCTACTATAGACTCATAGGGGGATTAGGACAAGAAAGGTAGGACCTTGTAATAGGCATGTTTTCTATTTATTTAATTTAAAATGAAATACAAAAATTAACAAATGTTCATCACACAGCAATCGCATCTTCATCGCACCGCGTCGCCTCTCGCTCACTGCAAGCTGACCCTTATTCTGTTTGTACCTATATCACAGAGTATTACTCACGGGTGTTAAATACTCGCTTCGCCACTGTCAAATAAGATCGTCGTATGTGGGACCGCAGCTTGCAACTCGAGGACTTATTTGACTTTTACAAAGGTTTAAAGTTTACAGTCTGAGTAAATAGCGTTTTTGAGTACCTACCTATGTCCCACTTGCCATAATGAAAAATAGAATAGAGTAGGTACCTCTGTCTATAGTCCATTTTATAAGACTAATAGACAAAAGTGGCTTACCGAGGCACGAATATCTTTTGAACCATTCTTTCGTTTAGAGTTTCAGTTCATCTTGATTGACCGGGTTCATCAAAGCATTATACTGAGTTGAACCCCTACTGGAAACATACACTTTGTTTATTTATATAATATACAACGTGTATCAGAAATGCTTCGTCATATTTAAGGGTGTGGATCAGACCGTCAAACTGAACAACTTTCTCTATGGGACCAACATCGTAATCGCGAAAAAATAATCAGCTGTCACATACGTTTGGGTCGAGTAGGTATTGAAGTTTTGTATGGGACACCAAATTTTTTCGCGATTACGATGTTGGTCCCATATAGAAAGTTGTTCAGTTTGATGGTCTGTTCACACCCCACATGTCGACAACCTCGTGTCAAGATACTTGATTTCTTTGTCTTTCTCAGCTTTCATGAGGTTATCGTCATGCGGAATAGTTTAGGTACCTATCACTATTATTATTAATCGTATTTCCGAAGACAGACGAAGATTTCCGATGCGCATTACTTTACGCCCGTAGGGACACAAGATGGCATGGAACACGGAATTCCCTAAGTCTAAGAAAAATGACCTATGACCTATATTATGACATATATTATTAATAAAAAAATAGACATTCTTTATTTTACCGTAATTTTACCCAGTACTTTCGCTTTGTATCTCTATCATTTCATGTTGGTTCACATTTACAAGAAAAACAGCCTAAATGTAGGTATACATTTCATTTAGAATACATTAATATCCTTTTAAGAAACCGCCATATTTATTCATAAATTGAATACGTCAATTTAAATTCTCAACACATTTGTAATTCCCTTGAAAGGCTTGTCAAAAAGATGTCTCGAATATTCAAAAATGTTTTATAAAAATATTCGTGAATAATGTACTCTTAATAGTCATGTTAACTCTACGATATAAACTTCCAAAATTAATTTATAGATGTTTTCAAAAGCGTATTTGTCGAGTTTTCGATACACTAGGGATGTGGCGCACACATTCCTACGTTAGGCCGGAAATTCGGCTGATTTACACTTCGGCAATTTGGAAATTAATTAGTTACCAGTTGTTTCGGAATTTAATACAATAGATTCAAACTCATTTAACCCATTTTCATTATCCATTCACATGTACCTAATTTAATTGATAATTTGGTTATAGTTTCAATGTAATTTGGGTTGAATTTTAGTTCGTTAACTCATAAATACATAGGTAATGTACTAAATTCGGAATGAAAGTGAAACTTATATCTGCGGTGATGTTTTCTGTGTGGTTAGAATAATATAGGTATTCAATAAATCAAAATAAATCTGGTAGGATTTATTTACATTGATTTCTATGATAGAGATATTATGATTTATATAAATAAATCATAATATCTCTATCATAGAAAGAAGCAAAACAAGCTAGAAATTTAAAAATGTAGACAGTAGGTACTTACGTAGTATGGAGTACTTACTAGTATTAATTAGTAAATTACCCTGATGGAAGGATGTCAAAAAATTCGACCTCGATGAGGTGAAAAGGGAAAGAAACCACTTACCACACGGATGAAATCGCGGGCGAAAAATAGTCCCTATATTATAAAGAGGTTACGATGTTTGCATGTTGGAATTCACATTCAGCTCCTCCACTTAACGACAAAATTTTCTCTCACTTCGGATTTACAAAACGCGTTTCGATATTATTAATTACTGCGAATTTCGGCTTTCGGCAGAATTTGTCTCGTATCTAGCAAGTATACAGTAAATCACTACATACTCTTAAGAAAATATCGTGAACTTTGACATTCAGTGTATAAATCTCGAGACAGAGAAGGTTCACCTGTCTCCGGCGAGTAGGGCTGGCACGTATATTTCCCTCTATGTAATGATATATTTCTGTCTAGTTTTATTTTTACACATAAAGCTGTGCACGACGCGAGAGAGTGTGAGAAGATGAACTCTATTGTTTTCGCAGTCTGTTATGCAAGAACAGCGTCAAAATGGAGTACAGATCTATGTGTGTAGGTATATTTATCCGCATTTTTATAGCGTCCTTCAATAGATTATATAAATATTATTATTCTCGCAACTCTTACCACAACATTGTATTAATCAAGTAATAAATTATTTATTACAAGCCTATGCTGTCCCAATACTGGGCAAAGGCCTCCCTCCCTTTCCTCAACTTCTCGCGATCCCGCGCTGTATCGGGCCAGTCTTTAAGGAAGGCGTTCAATTCGTCCCGCCATCTCCTTCGCGGTCTGCCGCGACCCCGTCTTACTGTCTCAGGACACCAATTCTGTGCTATGTGGGCCCACAGTAATAAATATTATTTTTATATTATATTCTAGTTTAGATAGAGTTTCTTGCTGATTCTTCTCCATAGGACGTACTATTTGGATCCTCACAAAGTCTCGACATTTCATAAATTTTGTATTCTATTATATTCTAAACAAACGACGCTGTCGCGTTTCGTCAGCCATTATCATTGGTTTAAAACATAAGCCCTAGATCAGGGCTGATTCTAAACGGGCCGTTAAATATGGAAGTAGAAACATTCCCTTTTATTACACCTATAAAGGTGAGCTTATTTAAAACGAGGATAAACTTTAAACTAATCCAACCTTTGTTTAGAATGACAACGTTAACTTTAGTTTAATCCAAAAGTTAACTTAGGTTACGTTAAGGCAAATGAGACATACCGTGTTCCGCGCGCTCCTAGACTCCAAGAGAATGTGCAGCACAAAGGAGGGGGACCCGCCAATAGTAGCTAGTTGTTAGTGTTAGTGGCAGGTCGGGCCTGCCGGAGTCACAGCAGTATAATATAGTTGTGTATACTGCGCCCCCAGCCAAAGGACGGTAGGAGCACAGACAACTAAGCTTAGACACCTCAATAAGAAAATGTTGTTTGAATATAGATACAATCGCCAAAAATCGGGGGAGGGGGGAGGCACAAAGATATTTATGATTGGCTATTTCAAGGTCACCGTAACTGTTCCGATGATAAAGCGAGATAGTCATATATAAATTAAAACGTGAAAGAAAGAAATCAGAGCACTTTCGCATTTGTTTTGTATTCAAATAATTACATTTTGCATAATCATTTTATGCTTTCTAATAAACTTACTGATGAAATGTAATGCCGTCTTTCTGTAAACTTGAAGTTTTTCTACATTTTTTTTTTGTATACTCATTTCGGTGGCTTTTTTTTTTTTTTTTTGTATGGATACTCATTTCGGTGGCTTTTTTTTTTTTTTTTAATTTGCTAAGCCATGAGTCTATTGTGCTAAGTTATCTGTTGGCAGGAGTAAGGAACACTGCGGGTTTTTATTCTGTAAGAGACCGACAAACCTCTCCGCCTCCCTTGGGTGGAGGAGATTTATGAGGATTTTCGCCTGTCAAAAAATAAAAGGAAAATTACATGTACGTAAACAGATGGTTAAAACGATAAAGGGGTCTTATTATCAACTTTTATATCTATTCAAGGCTCAGCAGTAATTTAGTTCCCGCATTTAAAGTACCTATTCTTCTTGTCTTGTAAAAATCTGATACTTATTTAATAGAAAAAAATTACAGATAATAAGTATCAGCAGCACCTAAACTGACATGCAATAAGCTCATGGTAAAGTTAATTCACATGCGGCGCAGTAAACGTAGCTAGGTATCTATACGTTCGGCCGAAAAAATTATCTATCAATTTTAACAGAACTTCCTTTCAATTAATGATAATACCTAATTCTAGTTGAAAATTTGAAAAGAGAACATAGACTTTTTTGTTTTATGGCGTGCAACCAAATTGTAACTTTAGGGTGTAGACCAATTGTTTGGCCGACTGTACTTACTACACACACCTATTTTTATAACGGTACCTAAAATAGTTACGTATTTTTTGTTTCGAATAAATAATTCGTCCTAAAATTATTATTTATTTTTATTCATTTCCCTGAATGCATTTGACGTGGCGTAACCTAATAATACTATTTAACCCTTCCAACACCAACTCTTTTGAGCTTGTAATTATTCATGCAGTACGTATTACGTGAGTTAAACGCTCATCAACCCTCGTTGGGGTCTCAAAGGCCCCGGACAGTTGCGGTTTCACATCTTTGTACCCATGTTTATAGCGCGCAGAGGGTTACACTTTTAAAATTGAAGGAATTATGTTTAGTTTGGGTTTCAAAAGTATGTGAGAAATGTTTGTGGTTAGTTTTGTAAATAGAAGTAACTTATACGGTATATTCTGAGAAAAGGTAAAAAATAGGTGTATGTATCGTGGACACAGCCTGTATTTTACGTGAATACGCAGCAAAACGACCTCAAAATGGTGGCGCTCCCCCCTCCGACGCGCGCGATGCATCACAGTCCTCAGTCAACGTAACAAATTCTTTAATCCTTTAGCTATAGAGTGCTGTAATTAAATTTTTGATGTAGATGGTAGATAAATAGCTGCAACACCAAACTGTATCCCCCAATTTTGTTATCATAATTTTTCTGAATTGCCTCTCACTATGGAAGCAAATTTAAAGACGTATTCACGTCAAAAATAAGAGGTTTGATTTTTTGGTGGGTCCTGTAGATGATTTATGGATTCGGTCTACCTACTACCTACTTTAGTTAAAAGTTGGCAGTAAATAAAAGATATCCACATTTTAATTCTGTTCAAATATTATTGTTTAGAATAGTGACAAATGAATTGTCAGTTCACCCCGTCTCATAAAAGAAAGAAAACAATTTCATTTTGGTCTCGCACAGGAAACAGTACAAGCAAAATAAAAAAAACAAAAATTAAGCAACATCTGAAATGTCAAAAAAATAAAAAGAACAAAAAACTATCTGAGAAATGCTGCGATATTTGGAAAATGTCACATCAGTGGTATTCTAATGGTACCGTTGTTGAAGTACGCGAATATATTATTCACGATTGGTCTCATAGTAAAAGTTGTTCATAAATCATATTGATGAGTAGGTAATACATACATCCTCCAATTAATAAGTATGTACTCGTATATATATCTCTACAAAAACAAAAGAAAGAAGACAAAGACTACAATATAATTTGTGCTCGATAAAAACAACGGTCTCTTCATTTCACATCGACGAATAACTTAGCGACAATACGAGACCTACTTATTACAGTATTGTCACATTTCACCCTATTCACCCTTCGAATTACAAGCATCTGAATATTAATATCTATGCCTTCTTAATTTATGCTTTTCTGCGCGTTTTTTTTTCGAGTTTAGATCACCTCTGATATCAAATACCCAATTGGGTAATTTAAAAAAAAAACGTCTTTATTGAAGCAAATAATACCCATAAACAAGATATAAATGTCACTCCAAGAAAATAGTAATATCAAAGTTATGATTATTAATAAATACATGTCAGCTAATATAAAAATGAGATAAATACCTAATGCTCAAAGAGATGAAATGTCAGACTATTTTAAGTCATTACAAAATAAAATAAAGTAAAATCAATCATACCAATGAATAAATAGTATTTAACTGCCAACTAGTGTAGTCCTAGATACTCCTTTGAAAGCTATATTCAGCAGAGCAAACTGAAGATTACCTCCAAAAGCAAAGGATAACTACATATTAAATTGTTCGTCTATAACCTTCGATATCCCAAATTCCCTAACTAAACAGAGAACAGCAACGATATATAATGTACGACGTGTAATATAGATGGAATAAAGTCTTTACATGACCTGTGTAACCTTCCAGGAAACCCCACAAAAGACCGTCTACATCTTGTAAATACATAATTTACAGTGGGATTTGTATTCTTCATTTTTCATAACATGTTACCAAAACAATGCCATATTTAATATTTCATTTCACGCTTACAACGCATGCGTTAGCCCCAAATTCGACGCATGCGTACTACATGTGCCAAAATGGCCGCCAGTGCTAGATTTGAGAACTCCAACTAAAAATATTTTGCCTATAAAATTTGAATTGTGTTCTTAATACGAATAATGATAGAATAAGAAACAGTAGAATCGTATTTAAAAAATGGAATGTCAATAAAATGGCGGGTTGTAAAGTGTTACGTGTAAAATAGATTCAGTTCTTATTGTGGATATTTAGTACTGTGTTGACAGATCAGTGGCAATCATTGAAGATGTGCGGCTACGAAATTTTATTAGAATTATTAGCTCTACTCTCCATATTCTAATCAAGAACAATCCTAATCCAAGTATTCTAAATTCGATTGGCATTGAATATTGACACTGACACTAGAATGGAGATTTGAAAATGGAATGATGTATCGTTTCTGAAACGAGACAAACCCCGATCTTTGCATTTCCAAGGTAAGTCTAAATTATAGTTTTTTGTTATTAATTACCTAATTCAATTTTGTTTTTATTTTTTGTGTGAAAATAGTGACGTATTGTCTATGTATGTGTATGTTATGTCCTTAGATTTTACAGTGATATTGAATACAACGTTTCTGTATTTAGTTCACATCCATTAATAATGATTTACGATGTGAACTAAATATCTACTGAATTCATTCTTATTTTGGACCGACCTATTTTTGTGTGGATTGAGCATTACCTATATGGAGCTTAATAATAAGGTTTGTTGACACCATTAGGAAGAATTATCAACTTCCATCGCTTGCCAAGAAAAATATCCAGTTATGATTCATTATTTTACGCGCAAAGATGTGCAGTAGGTATACATACTCACGCTTTTTAACACAGTGGAAATAGGATACGTAAACCGTAGTGAAATTCATTTTAAAGCTACCTGCTATCATTATGTATAAATTCTTAATAAGTCTAGGTATAGGAAAAGTAAATACTCCTATGTCAAATGTAATTTTATCACCAATTCAATACCAAAAATGACGTTGATGTTATTTTCTAAGGCGCTTCTTTGATGTTTGTTTTTTATTAAATAAAAATAAATTAAACTGACAGCTGCTGTCATGTATGTTCGTGTTTGATTAAAATCCTCGTTCGGTTTTTGAAATCAAATTAATTAAAAGTTGTTTTGGCGTTGGACAGTGATGAGTTCTATTTTTAAATCGTTTCCCCGCTCTAGAATTTCTCCCGTATTGTGGGTACAGACGTACAGACAGAGGTCTTTATTCTCCGTAACAACCACGTTCATAAGAGTACCTTGCTGTGATTTGTCAAGTTTTGATTGAAAATTACACAAACCAGTGTGGTCTAAGCGTGACGACGCACGTTATTGACTTATAGCAAATAAGACCAGGGTGATTATGCTCACAACCAACCATCATGGCGAGATCCTTATTCCATGCCCACCTCAAGCCTTGCTGGTGCCAGCCCGCGCAGAGCCATTAGTCTAAAAACAAGTCCCTTGATAATCATAATCAGATCCAACAAATACCTTCTTGGTGTCGCCCCAGCCCTAAGCCGGGGCCCGAGTTCCACTAAGGGGCGCCCTTAGCCGTGTTGTTGCTTAAGTTCTTGCCTGGATGGAGCTGGTCAAAGTCAAAGTCAAAGTTGTTTATTTCAACTGTGCCTTTGCAGGCACTTTCAAAACGTTGTGATTCTAGGTGCACGGTTCCAAGTGGGTTGGTCCTGGAGAAGATACCGGCAAGAAACTCCAAGGAAACAATTTTCTTAAAAAAAATTACAATAATATCTGGGGCCGTAGGAACGGCCCGGATTTAATACGACCAGAATTTACACATTATTACAAAAAAAAGAACAGCTTGCAAAGATCATAATAAGTACCACTATAATTTTAACAATACAAGTAGGTACATACTTAATACTCAAGCCACCCAATTATGAAAATAAGGGAAGCGTCATTATAATTAGCTTGTGAAGACAGGAAGTAGCGGTCCACCAGGGAAGCCGCATGTGCAGAAAATAATCACTTCCATAAGTCTCCATCGTCAACATAGTCTTTGATCTTATGCTTTCCTTATGAGGACAAGTTTAACACGAGTTTTAAACTTTTTATTAGTAATATCGGTAATACTTTTTGGCGGTTTGTTATATACCTAGAAGCGTACACCGTCCTCTAGAAATGATTTATTTGTTGTCTCGCCAATTGCCCGATTAAGCAGGGATGAGGGAAGGCTCCTTGAGCGGATTGCGAGTAACAAGATAAAAAAAAGTGTGATTATGATGAATACGTTTGATCACGATCCCACTTGAAAGTAGGCATGTGGGCGAACAAAAATTTTTTTTTCGATCGGGTATCGAGCCGGCGACAAAGTCAAATAGGTACTTAAGCTCTGCACTAACCAGTTTGCTGTTTTATTAATATTTACCTATGTTTGGTTTTAATAAGGGTTGAGCGTGAGTAGGTAGGTACCTACGTATTCAACAGATTATATACAGCAGATTTTTTAATTGCGATATCAGGGGTCCCGTAGTAAAAGTTGTTCATAATGATAAGTACAATAACCCCTTAAAAAGTATGTCTCCAGTATAAATATAGGTATAGCCTGTTTAATAGGGTTTACTCTGTAATAAAATGTTATAAATGATCAAGATACTTATTCATGAAGGTCGTAAATGTGGCTATAAAATATTTTGATATGAAATGTTTTACGATTTTTTTTATTAAATCAGAAACACCTTTTCACATTTCCATAATGTTCAGGAAGATAGGAAAGTAATGGATATCTATTATTATAATGTGCCCAATAGATGGTCTTATTGTAGTCGTGATATTTAAAATCTTATTTACTGTTACTGTTAGCCTGTATCATCCCACTGCTGGGCAAAGGCCTCCCACTAATAAAAGTAAATAATATAAATCTTATTTACATTATTTATTTCGTTTATTCAATTTTACATCACAATTTTAAATATTTTTTACAAAAAAAAAAAAAAAGAGTTACCATAGGCATCGGGAACAGGGTCCAAGTTACCAGTGGTCAGGGTCTAGAGATAAGACCCTCCAAACTTATTTAATAATTATTATTTAGTACACACAAACACATGAAAAGAAAAGAAGTATAGATAACTAAGTACAAATGTACTGCTTATTTCTAAAGAAATCTTCTTTCTTCTTATCAGGTTGCGCCTTCCCGGGCAACGATAGTGGCAGCATTGTCCTATCTGTTAATGCTAACATACACCCTTTGCCTTGGATAATGAGAGAATGAAAAAAAAAACAGCGGGTCTACCGCATAACTAAAATGGTAATGAACATCGACACTGTTAATAAACTTCATTACGATCGTGAGAGAGTGAGCTACCTTACAAAATTATTACCGATCATGAAGATAGGAGTCCCAACTTCATCATCGGTAATTTTTTTACAAGGTAGCTCGAAGTTTAATCTCTCACGATCGTATTGAAGTATATTACCAGTGTCGATGTTCATTACCATTTTTTTTACGCGGTAGACCCACAGTTCTACGTATCTTGTATTAGGCAATTTTTTTTATTTATGTTTATATGTGTATTTCAACACTAAGAAGCGATTTTTATGATCACTTTCTTTAATTAATCGCTCTCTATAGATCTAAGGCTAATCAAAATTAAAATCAAAAGAGCTCTGTCACTGTAACATCCATTATAAGATCATATTTTTACGCGTGCTCCGTTGAAGGCCAGCAGTAATTAACATTATAGCGTATCATGAATGTTATGAATAAATTAATTCATATTATACATAATAATTATGTAAATTATTGAGATATTCCACGAAACGAGACAACAGAGCTACAGTAAATATTTTTGATCCACTTGTAATCAGAGATAGGCTGAGTGATGATTTTTCGATATTAATGACAAACATGACAATGACAAAAAATATCGATGACGGGAACAATGATAAAATCATCAATGATTTTTCTCTGTCACCGCATTCAAGCATTGCATGTTGTCATCTTGTCATTGTCATGTCACAGGCGAAGCGGAAGTTCACGTTCATTCAGTCATGGTCATTATCGAGTGACGATTTTAAGCATTGATGATTTTGTCGCTGTCACTGTATGACGAAATGATTTTATAATATCGATGATTTATACATGTGACATGATATCGGAGTCAACTCTACTTGTAATTAATCAAATTATAATAAAATCATGTTTGATAGTAGTATTTATAGATAGCCTTGCCATAGAATGATTGTTGTCTCAGCAGGATTTTTATTTATATCTTAGGAAGTTAAGATCACTTGCGTTAACGGTGAACAAAAATATCGTGAGGTCACCCCAAGAGGGCTTCAAAAAGTTCTCGATGGTGTAGTCCGCCAACCCGCACCAAACCACCGTAGTGGACTTATGATTTAACCCTTCTTATGCTGAGAAGTCCGTGCCCATGCAGTGGGATAAACGGCCTGAATTTATTATTCACTAGCTGTGCCCGCGACTTCGTTCGCGTGCTGTAGGGGTGCTCGAGTTATGTTTTGAAAATACATGTTTCTAATAATATAAAATTTTATCAATTAGTATTAAATACAAAAAATAAAAACACGGGGACTGGATTTGAACCTGATATTTGTCGGCTTCTATTCTACTATTTACCTCTCCACTTAGCCAGTTACGATGGGTGTCGAAATAAACATTTCTAATGTTGAAAATCTATCTAGTTTCCTTCATATGTATAGTAATTTGCCGTGATGGTTTTTTACCGAAAATGTTAAATAAACTCGTTTAAATCACAAATTTCTTAACTATCGACCTTAGTACCCACGGATACATATCGAGCTATAAATTTTTAGTATAATAAGCTGACCTCTTATTGTAAGGGAAGCCTATACAATACGTGGTCAGCTTTTACTGGAAATGTATAGCTTGATAGTAGCCGTGTGTACACAAAAAAAAAACTTACACTGTTCAGTTCCTGTGAGCGTAGCGTAGCGTGATGATACAAATTTATGTTAAAAAGTCGACCCCTTAGTAGCGCTATTGTGAAAGTCCTATCGAAATTGTTAAATTCTTACGTTTCAACACCATCATACATTATACACAAAATATGTTACATTGCTCGACTCCTATGAGTGATAGTGCGATGAAATATGTTTACTATAAGTCCTCGATCCCTAATAAATTATACTACAGTGAAAGTCGAATCAAAGTAAGTCCAATACAACATTATTTTGTATAACCAATCAATCGTGACCTTTGCTTTGTATGGGACTGCTTACAATGGAGCGATCAAGCTGCATCTACGGATCTAGTCAACTGTTGCAAATGAAAGTTGTTAAGTTAGACTATTATCTATACGAATACTGTAAAGTTTCATTCAAATATTTTTCGCTGTTTTCCTGAGATGGGGGTAACTTCTTTTTTTTTGTTGGCTCTCAGACTTTCATCCCATAAATACAAAGTAGGTGATCTGCGATACCTTTATTTTGCCTACACTCTACTAACGACTAACAACGACAACGACGTAGTCGGTGAGAATTCGGTGACCGTTACTGCCCCTCGTAATGATTTTATCGTCTTGAATCTAACAATAGTAGCTATTTAAAATACTTAGAGAAAACATCCAAATTATAAACTTTACATTTTCGTAAACACATAAACCCAATTAAAAGAACAAATATTTCGATCCCAACGCTGTCTAGGGAGACTAAAGACAAATTTAAAGAAACACAGTAATATTTAATTAATATGAAATGAAATAATGAAATGTGCTGAAAATAATAAAGAAATAGGTAATAATTATTTTAATATTTTCACTGAGAAATTGGTAGCTGACAGATCATTCTAGTCATCATCAAGTCAATGAATTTTCAGCTGCCGTGTATCAGGCAAAAGACTATGTTGTAAAAAGAATGTTCTATGTACCTAATTTGCTGTTCTCCAGAATGCAAACGATGTTAGCTCTTATCAATTTGCAATGGTAGCAGTAAACAGCAAGCACACGTTATTATAATACTGCCAATAAGGCTTTGAAATTCCTAATTACCTATTCGATTCCAAAAAGCCCATCCTTCAGGTTTCCGACAACTTCTATTGATAAAAAAAAATCTACCCAATCCTAATAAAATCTTAATAATTATCTTATCTCAATATTTACTGGAAATACAAAATCTCGGTCTTGGTTAAAAAGTCTATTAACGCCATCTAGTTTCAGAAAAATGTAATAAAAAAATAATGAAATCACATTTACGTTGAAATATCTGGTAGCGCATTTAAAAAAGTAATTATCTCGTGAGTAAGGTATTATTGTCGTATACTTTCATCACGCTTCACCTTTTGGAGCATAGCAGTCAGTGAAATACATACCTTAAAGTAAGATTCCGAAGAAAGAACGTTTATCAGTAAAAAAAAATACTGGGCATTACTAAATATACCATTTTACTAATTTAAGAACTGGATCAAGTGAGGAGTTAAAATGAAAACAGGAACTGTGAAACTAAAACGAAGATTAATTTTGCTTAGCCCCCTAGACGAATAGGGTGATGATTATTATTACATATTTTGACCGGACCTATGAATTATAATAATACAATATTTCATTAAGATTTGGCTCTTAATAATGAAGTGGTAGCTCATAATAGTACACAGGCATAATGCACTTTAGCTCACCCCCCATAGATAATAGCGTGATAATTTATAGCCTATATGTTGACCAGCCCTTTGACAGATATTACTGCCAAATTTCATGAAAGTCTGTTCAGCGGTTTGGCCGTGAAGCTCGGACAGACAAACAGACAAACAGACAAAAATTCTAAAAACTATATTTTTGGCATCAGTGTCGATTATAGATCACGTAGCAGTTTTTTTTTTTTTTTAATATTCAATGTACAGTTTTCGCTTCGTTACGATTTTATTATAAGTATAGATTCTTTACACAAGTCGTTATATAGGTACTAGGTATAGTAGACTAAGACTAAATAATATATTTTTCAACACACTTGCTCATAAAATGGCTCTAATTTCACCGCAATTAGGCACATAATGACACCTGTAAACAAACTGTGACTTTTTCTTTACTATTATTCACAAGTGAGTTATAGGTTTTTTTTTTGAATTGGTTGAGTTGCTTTGTTTTAAAAAACGTTTCGAAACAAAAAAGATCGTCTTCAATGGTACAAATAAATTAATGTACCTACCTATTGCTTGCTAGTTTCATGCAACTTCGTATTTAAATAGATAAATTTCAACTTGTACGTTTTTAATCAATAAAACTTTCACTCAAATATAACTTTTGTTTTTCTGTGATAAAGAAAACTTTGAATTAGGTACCCATTTTGTACGTGGCTAAAACGCTATCCGAGAAAAGCCAAAAAAAAGAAACCTCATTCTTTTAGTCTATGGCCGATCTGTTAGATGCGCGCGCATAGGAAAACTGATTAATATTTCCCGCCATTGCGAAAATTTTTTCACAACTCGTTTTCACTGTTGAAATTATAGTTATTTTCTTCACAAGTGTGTTGAAAAACGTCGTATGATACACGTGTGTATTGATGATTACCGTCCTCGGCTCTCTTAAGACCCTCACCTAACGGCTCGGGTCTCAATGGCGCCTCAGCGGTAATCACCAACATTACACGCTTGTACCATAATGTACTATGAACAGTATACTGGCATGCCAATTATTATTATGTTACCAACTAAAATTGGATCATTATGACATGTTAAAATTGGCTAAAACAATAAAAAAAAAAAAAACTCAATTTTTCAATGTGTAACGGATCTGACCATCAAACTGAAAAACTTTCTCTATGGAATTGGCACTGTAATCGCGAAAAAATTATCAGCTGTTCTATAATATGCTTGAGACGAGTAAGTATTGAAGTTTTGTATGAGACAGCTGATTATGTTTTCGAGATTACGAAGTTGGTACCATAGATAGTTGTTCAGTTTTTTTGGTCTGATCCACACCCTTAAATATGACCACGAATTTCTGATACATGTTGTATAAATTATAAAAAATGGAGTTCTTTGAGATGATCGAATGACGCGCATTTTCCTTTCTCTGTAATATCCCGTAAAAGCCATTACGGCTTCAATTTATATCATCAACATTAATATAATAAATAGGAAAAGTTTGTTCGTTCGTAATGTTAAACGCAAAAACTTTTAGTTCAATACAAAACTCGCGTTTACCTGTATTATTTGAATGATGAACAACTTTAGCAACGGATCGTTTATTATGTGCCTTCGAGTTAAAAGGCATTTCAATTAGGTTTTATTTTATATTTTTGGTGGAACTTGGCTGGAAAATACGAACGGTTTTTTTACTTGTTCCGTTTTTAAATTGTGTTATCTGAAAAAAATAACTCTGGCTGAACCCCTTATAGTTCTTATTATGCGTCTTCTTTTGTTTTGATGATCACGTGAGAATAATATATTGCCGTATATTGCTCATGATATGGTGAAAATATTGGAGCAATGTTGCTCATGATATGATGAAAAATGAGCCAAGTTTGTAATAGAGCAGAGCTAACAGCCTCGGATTCAAGGAGTTGCTTAGCCGCTTTTGTCTATGCGGAAAGAAAGAAGGGAAAGGAAGCTAAATACATAAATGCATACATTGCATACACCCCTAAGGGGTAGAATAGGGGATAAAAGATTGTTTGAAATTCTGTCACATGTTTTAATTATCCTTTATCCATAAAAAGCTATTTCAGGGTTTTGGTTAAGATCTAGGTAACAAGTGTTTAAGAATTTCTGGAAACTACTCCACTCCAGGAAATATAGGGGATGGAAGTCGACTTCCATGCGAGCCAAGTCGCTTGCAAGCTAGTATTCAATAAAATCTGATATTATACCTTCATATTATATATTTCTAGGTATTCTTCAAATCGGATCTAAGAACTCTTTTACTTACGGTACCTACGTCTCTACTTTGGCATTACTTTGAGCCTTTTGAATCCTATTTACGGTGGACTTCGGACTTTAAAAGACTCTTTCTATTTTAAATCTGCTTTGACGGTATTTTGCCATCTTTTGACTTTAAGTCTAGGTATTGTAGATACTTAAAAGTACCTATGAACTCTAACAAGGAGAAATTAAAATAATATATTTAATTTTGATGGCGCTTTCTCATGATTAGTAGGTATACTAATTAAAATAATGTTCGTTTAAACCGCCTGATGGTAAGCGGTTACTGTAACTTATGGACGCTTGCAACACCAGGGGCATCACTTGCGTATTGCTTACCCGACTACTAGCGTCTTGTTGGCAGTAGCCCCCCTATTGCCAACACGACGCTGTTCCAAGGAGCACTGGTGACCTTGCTCACCATGAGGAAGCAACACTGCAAAAGAGCTGTGTTATTTGGCTACGATATTCTGCAAAGTGGAGGTTACTTTAATATTCTAAGGTGGAGGTACGTCTCTAGTCGGGCAGCTCCAATTTCGAGCAGAAAGTCCCGCTATATATGTATATACTTTTATATTCTGCTTTGGTAGATGAGTTGAAAACATAACAGCAAGTGAAAATACAATTATAAAAAAAAGATTCCTAATTGCTAAACATTCGAAATCCAAATCGTAATGAAAAAGAACATTTCTCGTTGTGCTTTCAAAATTAGAGCAATAATTTAAGGTCCCATCGCTTTCATTGTCATACCAAATAACCATAATAACAATCCCATATTAATCACAATCCCACCCTTTCAGGCCACACAAAGATTCCGATCACCATCCACATTTACGGTCCCACACTCACCCTTACCTTTTCAGTCGCCATTTTAAATTTTCACATCAGTAATTCTATAAAAAGTAACGGCGCTTCCAGACTATCTGAACGACTTCGCGCGTCTCGAACCGGTGAGAGATTATCAATTTGACTTTCATAACAGCCCAAAGTAATGTCCTTAAGCTGGGTAAATGGACCGAAATTGATAATAAAATTAATTTACTTGCTCCCTAAAACGGAATTTTGGAGGAACACGGCGAAATTTATTCGTCTTTATTTTAGCGATGCGATGTCGTCAATACAATAGCTTTTGTTGCGTGCCTGTATTGTTTCAGATGGGTGTCTGGTAGGGCTTTTATAGATTGTGTACTCAACTAATAATGAATCGTGTGTTTTATACTTTATTAAACAATAGATTTGATATTGTGTTTTGGAATTACTTTATCATCTTGCTCTGAAATTTTGAACGATGATTTTTATTCCAAATATTTCATTATACTACCTAAAGGTTTGCTGGAAGAAAACTCATTCTGAGTTAAGCTCGCCTTTGTGCATATATTTTTTGATTGTTTATTTTTTGTATTATTCAATATTTTGTGTACAATAAAGAATAAGAATGAGAAAGATCTTTCCATTGTTTTCGAATGTCTAGTACCTAATTAAACTTTATTCTATTTTCCGTTGGTGTCACAGAAGGTGACACGTGGATCAGGACGTCGGGCAGTTGTATCTTGGTACTTTTCGGATATCAAAATGAGATCACCGTTCCTCCAAGTTCATATTCCGCAGTATCAAAGCTCTGCTGCCCATAATATACTATTACAATTGAAATTCTGCCTCTCCCAAAGAGGGAATGACAATATACATAAACATATTGTTCTTAAAAAATACGGGTACACCCACAATACACGACTATTTCAAATATTTTCAATTGTTACAAAATCCGGTCACAAAAGGTCGGTTATAATCGTTTTTTCGGCATCCGGGTCAGAATTTGTCCGGATAACGGATGCCCGGGTCCTCAGCTAAAAACTTCGGCGTATCTCTCTCAATATTTCTCTTACGTATCTGAATATTGTTTTAAATGTACGACTTTCACGTTGAAGTACTTTGCGGATTACTTTTTCCGTGTCGGAGAGAATTTTTGTTTTTTATGCTTTTTGTGCCACTGAAAAGATGATTATTATGTAGGCATCCGGTATCACAACGTGAATATTCAAGCTTTAAATATATATAATAATAAATTTATTCAGTTTTGGGTTACATTGTATGTGATCTTAATTTTAGGTGTAGGTACCTACAGAAAATTAAAAAAACTAAAAATACTTGTAAACTTATCACATTGTGATATTGTTGGACGGCGGCTCCCAAACGAGGTGGTCGCCAATATCTTGGGAGTCAGCAACCTAATTACCTAGAAATTACCATTCAGGATGAATATTTTTTTAAACGAGCTAAATAATTTGTTAATGTATAATTATAATATCAACTCGTAGAAATGACGTGGATCCATTGATAGCCATGTCTCTTCTGCGAGTTTGATATTAATGATCTGTTATCATATTGCCGTTAATGTCGCCTCTCTTACTATCACCACGCCTGGTGATAGCAAATCCATCTTGATGGTGAAGACACCTACCACTTCTGTGCCCATGGAAAGTCTGAAGATGGCCTACTCATTGTCAGGGTCTGCTCCGAATAAAAAGTCGGGTAGTTGAGCTCACTGAAATAAGCTCCACAATGAGTTGACCTCGCATTGTATAGGCTTTCCGTACAATTAAAGGTCAGTTTATACTGGAAATGTCTGGATAGTTCAATTTCTGAACTGCTATACGAGGTCGCAGTAAGCCCCCGATGCATGCTTGCCATCTTGGTCAGCTCAAACTGCTATGGTGCTTTCATCAAAAGGTTATTCCAGACACTGCCCTACGGTATTCTCTACATCCTTACCAGAATTAGTTTGGACTTTAAAGTAGACCGTTACCAGCAAATTTGTTACTATACCATTTAGTATAAAAAAACCCAGAAAAATGATAGAAATTATAATAATCGCAATATAAATAATTTAAATTCATTAAAGTAAAATAAATTATTTTACTACCAATTTTGCGTTGAAACTTCTAAAACAATCATATATAAATAGCCATGACCAAGGCTATAAAATAAAACGGCTATTCAATAAGCTATAGAGAACGCAATAATACGAAATATATCTCGTTTTACAGGCCATTGAGGGACCAAATTAACCAATATCACTTCATTAGGCCCATAAAAGCTACCCTGATACGTGTAGCATGTACTATAATGGATGTGTGTATACTAGCTTTATGTTACCCACTAAATATATAATATAAATAATTATATATTTAGTGGGTAACATTTATAACAACAATTATACCTACATATATATATACAGGGTTATTGGCAGTTATCTAATAGTGCTCTAAGGGGTTATAATTGTACTCATCATTATAAATCACCTTTACTATGGGAGCAACCCTGAAATCTCGAGAAACACAACAGCTGTTCCATATATTTAGTCGAATAATATTGAATTATATGGTACAGCAGATTTTTTTTGCGATTCCAAATGTCTGCTGTTTGAATAAAATTCACCTAAACCAAGTTCTGATTTTTAACCTTTTTAGTTTACTACATTTAAATCTCTAAAAACCTCTTTGAAAGTATATACATTATATTATGGTTTGCGCTTTACGTATTACAGAACAAATAACGTGGTGCTTAAAACGTAGATATGCAGTATTTATACTATTGTAAGCATAGACTTTATTCCTTTAAGATTATAAGTTTAAATATGTAATTTTTGAACTGCCATCCGCGACCCCCGTGCTGAAATGTGCAAATCTCCGAACGTGCATTATGTCAAATGTAAAATTAGACCTGAATAAGCAAGTTCACGATCATGTTGAATATACCTAGGCTAGGCTAGGTATTTCGTATGAAAACCTAGCGCCTTATAACCTAATAATAAAACCTATTTAGAAAAGTCTAGCCAGTAAAAAGAAAGAAAGAAAAATAGATTAATTGGCACAGCAAAAAGAAAAAGAAAATAAATTATTGTGCCAAAGGAGCCGCAGCTCAGGATTATGTCACGAGGCAGTAATACCGAACAACTGACGATGGTTTTCAGCTGCAACTGACGAGTGCCATACATAGCAGTTCAGTAGTTGACTACAGCCCGTAAATAGATTGATTCAATAGGGTCATAGTATAATAGGGACGTAGTAGACTAAATAGGGGAATATCGTGGTACTACCGCTTTCACAAAATACTGGTAATCTAGTAAGTTAAGTACCAACAGCTGAACACCTAGTCTCAATCTGGGGGCACAAAAGAGAGATAGGGCCTAGCGGGACTTTCTGCTCAAAATTGGAGCTGTCCAATGGGGGAAGTACCTCCACCTTGCAGAATATCGTAGCCAAATAACACTGATCTCTTATGCCGTGTTGTGTTCCTAACGGTGAGTTTGGTCACCAGTGCTCCTTGGGGAAGCGTCGTGTTAGTAATAGGGGTCCCTCTACTGCCAACACAACGCAAGAGAGCTCCTGGTGTTGCAAGCGTTGCAAGCATCCATAGATCACGGTAACCGCTTACCATCAGGCGGGCTGTATGCTTGTTTGTCACCGTCAACAGGTCGGCAACTTATCAGCAACTCTTTTGGTGGTACGGATGTTATTGGACAGCGATGATTACTTACCATTAAAAGAGTGAGATCCGTTTGCCCCCTATACCATAAAGAATAAACTCTCCATTTTCCAAACATGAAAATAGGGTATGAACAATTTTTACGTCTTTATTTGCGGTGTTTTACGACATAGGTTCCCCATGGAAATAAAATAGAATATGGTTAACGACGTAACCATAAAAATGGACATTCAAATCGTAGCTATTGACGAAGATTTAAGTGTTCATAAAGTGAATGGTTGTAAATCTCAGATTATATTTGTTGGCTTAATTTTCGTACTGATCAGACAACGTTATGGTTGTTTGTTTATTATTTTGTTTTAGTGGTTCATTTACAGTAAGGTTTGGTAGGCATTCATTGGCATTATTATGTTTACTTAGTTCTTATATTCATTGCGTTGTTAGCTTGATTTTCCTAGTGGTCAGGCCAAGTTTCAGGTAATTTTTCTTCTTTATTATATAGTTTTATTGTTTCAGTAATAGGGTCCAAGTTTGCTAAAGAATCTAGGCGTTCATTTGAATTATTATGTTCAGTTCTTATAATAAATACATTCTTAGCTTAATTTTTGTAGTGATCAGAGTCAGACAGGGTTTCAATTGATTGTACTTCTTTATATTTTATGGTTTTACTGCTTTAGTCACGGTTCATGTTTGCTTAAGGATTTAGACGTTCAATGATATTGTTATTATAATTTCTTACATATGTAGCGTTGCGGGTTTTTAGTCGTATGCGACGTATGTCATGCCTAACAAAATCAGTTTTTCTATGGATATTATCGTGGTTCAGGTGAATAATATTACTCCATCCTCTGATAGGATGATGCTGCCTTTGTCCATTATTCTATTAATTATGTACCCCCACTGGGTTTAGTGTACGTAGCTACTGATCACTATGCCCTCAAACTAGAAAACTAAAAGTTATCTATGCTCATGACAAAATCAAAAAGTTATCTAAATCAATAATTTAAGTAAAATAGTACCTATGTTCAGATACCTTACTATAGCAATCATTACGACTCACAAACCAATAAAAGTTTGCTATACCTACTAAACGGATTGGGAAATTGTAAACTAACTGAAACTCATAATCCAAATATATATTATGTTAAAAAAATACACTTTTTAGATAAGTAACGAAACGAATCTATAATGTAAAATATAATCTGATGTTTTTTTGTACTGTATGAAGCGCTTCACCACAGATAAACCTGCGGTATCGTCGGAGCCCAGAGTAAGCCCTTTAGAAGTTGTATTGAATAAATCTATACATTAATATGTGAAGAGAAAACTTTGTACAACTTTATAAGCATATTGCGCACACGGAGGACTGTGAAATTTGGCATAGTTAAAGTTTATATGGAGAAGCAGTGCAGAAAGCTAAAATGTTTCGAACACTGGGCGACCAATAATAAAAATTAAAAAGTCAACTAGAATTTATTCTATCTCAGCGTCTAAAATTAACATTATACACCACTCATTCACCCACGCTTTGTGATCTTTCTAAGTAAATGTAAAACGTATCATACTTAAAGTTGTCACTTAATTCTTCCTCTCAAGAAGAAATAGTCAAAGTCACCCATTTTCTTATCTTGCCATTCAATACCAAAGGGTTTCAGAAAGTCAAACCCTTTGATTTTAATACGGAAGATTGAACATGATTTGAATTTTGACAATAGGCACGTCAAAGGGGTTAAATTAATTATCTTCGGTGATTCGTGTTAGGATTTTAGTTCGGATATTGAGAACAATGGAGCTAAAACTGAAGATCCAAGCGCCAAGTAAATACTAGGTGTAATATAATTGGTTGAGAAGGAACACGTTTGTTGATTAATTATGTGTTTTGGATCAATTTATTTTTAGAACATCACGAACATTAAATATTAAAGTTAGGTATGGTTTTCGTTTCTTACGATTTTCTTTAAATCATTTAAGGAGCAGGAGACATCAAATATTGAAATGAAATTCTAATAAGTATGCTTAGTTCATTCATCCAACTTGATATATAAAACTCTTAAATATGTACATTCAGAGAAAATAGTGCTTACGTGTTGTAGGATCAAATGGCACATTTATTACCGCTAGCGTAAGCATTTATATTTATTGCAAACTGTTACCTATATTGCTAAATATAACCATAGAACAGACGAACGAATGAAAGAAAACATTTTTATTCTGGATTCGCCAGGAACGAATAAAAGTACAAAGGTACAAAAATAAAACATAAAAAATGACAAAAGAAAAACAATAATCAAAACAACCTGGACGAGACCAAAAATGGCCCCCATCTCAACATAATGCTGTGGCATTTAGAAATAGAAAATGTCACAGCGCTGGTATTCTGATGGGACCGTATGAAGCTTCTGTTCTATGGTTAACACGTTAGTTAAAAGTTACAAATTTTATCAAGAAATCAGCAAGAATAATTTTCTGCCATTTAAACATCAAATGTAAAAAAGCCCTTGCTTGCCAAGCAAGGGCTTCTAAATTTATGGTCCTTTGAGCCGGATGAGGATGAAAGATTTTGAAAGTACAGAGATTTCCAATAAAAAAAAAAACAATAAAGCATTCAGTTATTCGTAAAAATCATGAAACGAACCCAACAGCTTAATAATAGAGGCGTACCACTTTGCCGGGTCCAGTCCAATTTCAGAATACTACACTGTTTCGAGTGTCGGTGGCTACTGTTCAATTAAATTGGATCCTGTCTGGCATTCCGACGCTGCTTGTCCAACATGAGTATACGTGCAGCGCCACACGAATATTCCGCAAGGTAGACTGGAATTTCTGCATTCAACCCTTTCGTATTTTCCGAGACTTTGTTGAAAGTCGACACTGATATTGTCGTAATTGAAATACTGGACATTTTTGGCTTTGGTCTTCTTATAGTTGCTGTTA
This sequence comes from Allophyes oxyacanthae, assembly GCA_932294325.1. Taxonomy (NCBI): domain Eukaryota; kingdom Metazoa; phylum Arthropoda; class Insecta; order Lepidoptera; family Noctuidae; genus Allophyes; species Allophyes oxyacanthae. Next base: position 11,667,194 of record OW028628.1, read on the forward strand.
AATACAAAGCGGACATCAGCGGCGCCATTCTTGAAATACCTTGCATCTCGGTTTGCATCACACTTTTCCTTTTAGCTTAGGCTGATAAATTAGGGTTAAGGAAAAAAAATTGTGTAGGAATAGGATATAATTATTATTTCCTTGGTTCAATTTTTACAAAAAAAAAATCTATAGTAGGTTTTCGAGCTTAAAATTATTGTTATACTATGATCAATGGTTTTGTACTATGGTTTTGTAGGATTATAATATTATAGCTGACATTCTGACAACAACTTGTTTTCAACATTATTTGAAATTATGCTTTACGCCTCAGTATATAAAGGTTGTATTACTGCAACGTGGTGGTACTACAATATGTCTCAAACCAATGAGTTTAAAAAAAATCCAAAAAAAATCCATGAGAATTAATTACTTAAGGACTTGTAATTTTTAAACGCTAAATAAATATAGTTATTATTATATCTCTCCTTGTCATTTGTATGTCAATAAATAGAGAAAGCTAATTAACGTCTAATTATAGTTTAATAGTAAGGGGGTTACAATTTCAATTCCTACAAAATAAACGTGAATAGTTTTTTAAAATACAAAAGTGGATGCGTCGAGAAGTGGTGTGTCAGAAAATACAATAGCCTTTGTGCCTTGAATACATAATACGATGTTCTCGTTGCGCTGCCTCGTCGCTAGCGAGGCAGTCTTACGAATACACGCTGTATACCTAAGTAGCATAATGGTTCATCCTGTATATTACAATGATACATTGTAGACCAAAGAGAGTTGTATGTATGTAGTAAATTGTGAAACCTGAACGCTTAGGACATTAAATTCTTTCCATCTATGTGAGGTTAATATTTCAAGCCCATGGCTAATCAATTCTTCGACACCATTCTCAAGAAACAACTCATAAAAAATATCAGGCAGAAACAGAAGAAAGATAAGAAGATTTATGATTATATGAAACAAACAGAGAAACAAAAATAAAACATTTTTTTTCTCGATTTTTTAAATAATCCGTATTCCGTACGTCGCAGCTGTGCCAAAAAGGCTCCTGTGGTCTGTCACTCACTTTATTAACAAAAAAAAAATTCCGTATACGCCATGTTTTCCTTCGATCAGATCACCATCGTATAACAAACATTACATACGTAGTTTTTTTGTCCAGGGGACGCAATAATGCCAACAATGTGCGGGTCTGTCCATTTTGGTAAGTGGATTATGTCTGAACGAGCGGCTGGGAAAAAGTTATTTATATCGTTGACAAAGCGAGGCGCTGCAGATTTGAAAGGTTCTGTTATTTGGACGACATTTTTATCAATGCAGAACATTTTTAAAGCACTGCTTTTACTCAGGTTTACAAAAATAAATCATTGTCTTGATTTGAGGACAAAATTGGTGAACAGATGAAATGCTGAACGACTGCGTGACTACTGTGGTGGTTCGTTATTTATTTATTTTTTATTTATTTATTCTTTGGAAAGCTTACAGACTAATAAAATTTATTAACTACAGTACAATATGTAAATAAGTTGCTAATGAAAAGCTTCCACATATAAAATATTACAGTACCTAAACCTAAAGTAAACATCAGTTAGTATAAAATAGAACAAAATTAGAGAGAGGAAAGAAAAGAATACCAAAATCTAAATTTCTAATAAAAGTAGAAAAAAAAATAAGAAATACTTTTTACTTAAAATATGAATCAAATACGATCTTTTTCAAAATATTCTTTATTTAAAGTGCGTCTTAATGCGGCTGGACTGGTGCTGAATAAATCAATATTAAGTTGTGAATCAATATTATTAAACGTAACTGCGCTGCGTGAAAAGAATGCATTTCGTCTGTAGTTAGTGGTCGCAAAAGGCACATTTAATAATGGTCGCTGTCTAAGGCCTGAGTGCTGAGTTCGAAGTTCTATTTTGGAGAGAAGTTCGGGACAGTCAATGGAGCTGTTTGCAATATTTAAGAGGAAGGTGAGATCGTTGATATTGCGTCTATATTCCAATGGCAAGAAATGATATTTTTTACATCGTTGAGAATAATCGTTTGAGCATTGCTTTGCCTTATAATCCAGGTACCTCAGGAATTTCTTTCTATTGTTTATATAAATACAGCCCATTACTATCCCACTCGGACACGGGCCCCCTCTCAGAATGAGAAGGACTAGGCTTAATAAATAGATACCTCCGCCAAAAAATCTGCCCAATTCTTGGATGATAGGCGATACTGCTTCATCATAGATCATAAAACAATAAAACGTCATAATGATCACTATTTCTCTCATTCATAGATGTGACCCTTTTTAAATTTTATTTCGAAGCCCTAGTATTTTCGAATTACAAAGTAAAGACAATACTCAAACTGTCAACTCTTGACACAGGGCCTTTGCTCTTATATAAATTGTAATTTTCATTAATAGCTACCTAGAAAGAAAGTAGGTAATAAAAATAATTCAATATTTTCACAAAGGGTACAAGAATAGAAAAAAAACAAAATTATAAAACGAAACTAAAAATCAACTAAGATGCCCAAGCTACTACTACAATTTGATATTGTAAAGGGAAATTTCAACGAATATTATTCATGCAATTTTTTGCTAATTTCTTCTCCAGAGGACCAACTAACATTTTGGAATAGAGCACCTAAATCCTCCACATTAAGAAAGGGCCTGTAAAGTCCCAGATATAATAAAAAAAAAAAAATTGAGTTAGAAGAAGTGATTAGACAATTTACAAAACCACCACAGCACAGTTTGATAATCGCTACTAACTTTCATCTATTTTCGGCACCTTGTTTAGTGCACAACCGCATCAAACTCGTTATGAAACCGCCAGAACTTCCGGCAGAACTTCGCTACTTGTCTGAACACCGTTTTTACTTCAGTTCCGGATTTCAACTCGGAACTAATCGGCAAGTTCCGTCCAACTTCGGATGTTGTTCCGTTTAATACGTGTGAGGAAAAGTTCTTGCTTGTAAATGTTAATGGGGTAGATATTTCGGGTTGGAAAATTGATTTAGTATGAGACGAAGAAGACATGCATTTAGTAGATAATAGCGGCTTCCTAAAATCCTTCTTTGATACCTTAGATATTACCAATATTCATGTAGTATCTCAAGTCAAAACTGAAACCAATATACTTAGGATTATAAAAGACATCATCCTCGTGCTCCTATATTTTGTTTGGTGTTGGCGCAATGTCTTCTTCTTTTTCCATCCAGCTTTACTAGATATTATCTCAGAGTTCACTTTCTTCTCAGAGAAGTCATATTTCAAACAATCCATCCATCATTTCTCTCTCTTCTTTTGTAGCTATCCATATTCAAATATGATGATGATCATGGTTCATTGAATGAGATGAAAATCCTTATTAAAGTAAATTCTCACAAAATAATAGACTATGTAAGTCAAGGTAATCACTAAGTGGAGCCCTGATATGGCGTAAAGACATTGCAGCAGATCCCAAAAAACATGGCGGGACGGACTTGGTTAAACAATTAATAATGAATGGTTTTTACTGGCTCTACATCGAAGTCTAAAAATCATGGGGAGACGCAGACCCAGCAGTGGGATGATGCAGGCTGGCACTAACAGTTGCTAGAATATTACCAGAAAATAATAAAAGTCGTGGTACTTATCTCTTGACTTCTATTATAGGAGGGATACCTCGGTCCATACCTCTGTTGTTATTTTTGAAGCATAATTATGCAGATGCACTCAAATATGCAGTTGAAGTATTCTTGAATTCAAGTATTATATTCAGTCATTGTAGTTTCTATCTTACCAAAGACAGTGAGATATGAATTCGGGTTAGTCCAAAATTCCTTGTAACAATCAACAAAGCAGGAAATACCTTTACATTCCGAACCTTTTGATCTATGGAAATTACTTGAAAATTCACGTTCACAAACGCACATAGGTACCTACCCACAAATTCGCCGACGATAGAATATAACATTCAACATAATGCGGTCCTACTAAAATTTTATTATCAATTTCTGAATTTATGCCCGTAAAGCTGGAATCCACTCGAACGGTAATGAAATAAGTCATTTAAATTGAAATAGAGTATTCAATGACTGAATATTAGGTATGGCGGTAGCTAAAATGCGGTAATATTGGATTATATCTCTGATTTATGCAAAATCTTTATCGACATCACCTGAAATTGGATTTGGGTAAGGTTACATTACCGGGAAAAGGGATTGGATGGATTTTTCTGTAATATTTATGTGGCGTGATTTTGTATTTAATTGGTATGGTTAAAGGAAATGTAAAGAAAGAAAGAAAGAAAGAAGTAAATATATTTGTTCCGCACGGACAGTGTCAACACAAGAGAGAGAACTACAAAACAGACAAAAAAGAAGAAAGTAAAAGTTATAGTTACAAAAAAGAAGAAAAGAAATAAATAACAAACGAAGGAAGGAACGAAGGAAGTAGAAGTTATAGTAATAACTAATTGCACTATAGTGAGATTATAACAAATACTTGTAGTACACTATCATCTATGAAAGTCGGTCTAAAGCCTCATTTCACACCCCGTCATCAAGATATTTTTTTTAAATTGTGAGAGTAATGAAATTTTGTACAATCAAATTTCTTGTTGTCGAGAACAAAAGCTTCATTTCACAAAAAAACCAGGCATTCAGGCACAGAATATTAACAGCCAGTTTCTTCATCGAAAGTAACGGCTATAGTGCCACAAACTTATCTGACCCGGTGACCAAAATTGGAACTAATGTCGCTATAGAACAAAACTGACTTCAAAATTTCATTTTTGTAGGGACATGACATTGGTAAAAGCGACGGCAGCGACGCCACGACCGGGTCGGATAAGTTTGTGGCAGTGTAAAGTCTGCAGTGATAGCTTAGCGGTTGAATGCATGCCTTCCATGCAGGAGGGTCTGAGTTGGAACCCGGCCCGCACCTCAGACTTTTCGTATTTATGTGCGGATCAGAATTTGATTATCACTTGCGCTAACCGTGAAGGAAACATCGTGAGGAAACCTGCATATCTGAGAGGGCCTCATAAAGTTCTTGATGCGTGGTGGACTAAGATCAAACCCTTCTCATTCTGGTAAGAGGCCCGTACTCAGCAGTGGGACAGTAATAATGGGTTGGATTTACTTTATTTTTAATGAAGAAACGATTATCCGTCCTTTTCAAAGTCAATGGTTGTTTAAAAAAATCTCATCTATCGCTCATCGAGCAAACATTCAGTCCATCAATCTCTTTTATATTTTAAACAAAATACTATTGCTGTATTTCTAAGCATTTCAGTAATCTCATTTCGTCTCAGTATTATTTTTTTCGTATTTTCATCCATTCCAAATATTAACCGAGCTAGATAAGAGCAGAATAAGCAAATTCGTCATTTGAGTAAACGATTTTCTAAAAATCCATTCCATTCAAATAAAATTTTCTTCACTTGAAATCGTACCTTTTGCCGAAGAACTTAAGGTATATTTTTGTGAGTACTATTTTGGGGTATCGAAATAATGTGTCATTATAGGTACCTACACAGATAAGGGCGAAGCCAAATGTTGATTTTTTTTTTCAATTTATGCACTGAAGCTTTTTTATATTCATTTACGTAAGTTTGTAGGACTTCGACTTATAATAATAGACATGCCGATTATTTTTGCCAAAAATGAGAATCCTATTTCCAACAGTGAACCTATGAATACCGGAATCGTTTCATCTTATGCCTTTTTTGAACATACTAAGTTTTCAAAAGCAAAACTGCAAGATAGCGTCAGTGGGCCGGGCGAATCAGACAAGATACGTGAGTTCTTGGCTGTAACTTAGAAAATATTAATCCTACAAAAAAAAAAAATTATGCCTTTTCGATAGGAAATTTTATTATCTTCAATTCTTTTAATACACGTTTTCGTCGTAGAACCACTCAGAACATAGATATTAGTGAAAAACCATTTTTTGTAGACATTTAGCCAAAATGGCGGCTATTCCGGGGCGGGGGCGGGGAAAACTTAGTATGTTCAAGAGGCATAAGATGAACCGATTTCAGCTGTACAATTTATTTCCCTATTTATAGCACATTTGCCGTCGTTTAATCTCCCTGACGCCTGGCCTATCCGGTTTAGAATAATATTCATAAAAAGATCTCAAATCATGTCACAGAAAATTCAGCATTATTGTCTTTGTAATAGTGTGCATTATACAAATTACTTGTAGATAGATCAGTCTATTTCACCTTATTCCACGATGTACACTCCACCTATCTATTCGACGCCGCATCTTATTCACGACAAGGACCCTCGAGTTGTCAGCAGTTAATGCTCCCAGTGCCAACCTCAATTCGATTATTGCCATCTGCTTTCATGATGCACTACTCTCTTCATAGTAGGGTTGACGGATCAGTTCACATTGATTTTGGAAATATGTTTAGTTTGTATTGTAAATTGTAAATAATAAGGAGACCACGTTATGCAGTTGGTGCTGGTTGTCAAAACGAATATCTATGACAGTCATTACGGAATTTAGACAATTTCTTACAAGGATTTTTTTTGAATTCCGATAAGGTAGTCGAAACCACCTTCAAAGATTTTATTGATTCTCGCTCCCACAATTTTTTCAGCAAAGGAGTCACTAAACTACCTATAAAATGGCTAAAGTGCATAGATAACAATGGTACATACTTTGATTGATTTACTATAATATAAAAATCGTTTTGCTTTTTCCATATAAAACGCCAGTTTCATATGTAAGGACCTAATAATAAGCTTAACAAAGTTTAAAGTATAGTCTGAGCACAGTCAAAGTACGCAGGGTCTAAGTCTTAGTCATTTCAAAAATAATCTTAGACTAACAAAATTTCCCACAAAGTCTGCAACAAAAATAAGCTCTGCAATTGCATTTTTAAAACCCAGTGGATGTGGCCTGATAGTAACAGTACATTGAAGAGATAGTTCCAACTCATGCGACGGTTAATTGCTCTCAATAGAGGGAGCCACAGTAGAATGTGGGAAATGGTCGCAAGGTATTTGTAGTTTCAGTTAGTATTGTCGCAACATATGTACGGACAGAAGGTTTATTCAATACTCTACTAAGCTTTTTTCAGTAATTTAGAGAATGATTTTTTACTATTAATAAAACTAAATGACGGCGCAATTATTTTTTCAAGGCGGAGTAGTTTTGTTTCTTGCCAAGGTAAACATAGTTTTAATTTAACACCAAAAGAAGTATATAATTAACAAGTATTTGCGATTTTCACCTAGTATGACGAGGATGAAGTTGACCAGCCTACATAGCATGGACATTTTCTCGTTATTTCTCTGTTGATCAGAAAACCAACTCTGTCGCAGCATTATGCTGAAATAAGGGTTAATTTTGGTCTCGTGCAGGTAGTAATTTTGCATTTTTCTATTTTTTATCTCGTGTTATTTCCCGTGCGAGTCCAAAATAAAACTGTTTCCTTTCTTTTTAAAACGCTTTTATTAGCTTCACCTGTAAATAACTCACTATGTAAAAACATCTTGGAAGTTTTTGACCCACTTCCCGGTTTCCAATTGAGCTGAAATATTGCATACACGTTTAGTTTGGATGACAAAAGCGTTTTCTTTAGTTTTTTTTTTTAAACTATAATATTATTCTAGTAAGAAAATTCATGTTATGTGTGGAAGCTTTTACACTAAGTCAAACCCTCAAACTGAGGTACCATACACCAACATGGATAATTTAGCGTGGCATGCGGAATGGTATTGCTGCTATCTGTCAGAGACCTAATCGCTTGCTAAAAGACAATATTTGTTTCTTTTTTGGCGATTATAACTTGTTCGTACTTCTAATCGCAGCTCCCTCACAGTCTCAGCGCGACAGCTTAAGCTGAGCGGAAGCCTTTTTGACACAGCTGCGACGTATAACCCATTTTTTATTTAAGATAAATGTTTTTGTTTTTGTTTTACATGTTTTTATTCTTTTATTTTTCTGTTATATTATCTTTAAAATCGTTTTTGTGATGTGTCAAATAAATACGTTTTCTTCTTCTTCTTTTAATCGTTTGTTGTGTAGAGTGTACCTTCTGGGCCTTTTTGTAGTGTTATGTTGATATTTTGTTGCCTCCACTCCACTGGACGCCAGAGAGGTAATGTTTTCGAGGGTGCTTGGCTACAGGTAGTAGTAATTGTGATCTAGGAATTCAGCTTCATATTTACTACATAGGACATTGTTTTAGAAACTAGAATACCTAGTGGTGTTGATATTGTATTTTGAACGTATTAATCTACGTTTTTAACATTTAAAGCAAGACACAAAAAAGTGTAAATTACCTTGAATAATAAATAAATTTATTAATCAAGGTTATTTATTATACGGGTCAATATCAGCTCATGAATTTTTTTGTCAATTTTGGTGGCTAGATATTTTCTTCAGTTTTTTGAGAAAATAAGAACCTGGTATGAGAAAAGAAAGTCCACTAAGTAGACTTTATTTTCTCATACCAGGTTCTTATTAGGTTCTTAGGACTATACATATAAAATTATTTTACTTACACAGCCTAATTATTTGCACATTAAAATAAAAATATATAAAACTGAACATAGGTAGCAGAAAGAAAAGAATAGTTAACTATAATATATGTATAGAAAAAGAGATATACATAATAGAGATATACGAGTACATTGTAACGGTCTGCCTCGCGCCTGATCAATAGATTTCTATTTTCTCCTATTGCTTGAAGAATAAAACAAAATATTTTTTATTGAACCACTTACCGCGTACAGGTATACCACGCAGCCACTGCGCACGCGACCACCTAAGTTGTCACCTCCATGTGTCACTGAACACAATATAACCTGTGACACAACACTTCACTTCTTTTCACTAACGCGGGATCGTCTTTTGCCGGATCCACACCGGCCGAGCGAGCGCGAACGACTATCTCTCTCTCTCTCTCTTTCGCTCCCGTTTGAGATGCTGTTTTCCGTCGCTCTGTCGTTGTGGATCCGGCCGGCATAAGTCACTAATTATCGTGTGAACTGATAACAATCTACAAACAACGCGTGCGCACATCAAACCGATAACCGAAGGACGCACGAGTCCACTCCGAGATGTCAGCGAATGACTGCACAGTCTTCCTTTCAACTACCCACTCCAGGAGAAGCGCAACTCAGCCGTATCGAAAAAATCAAAACCAATGCGGGTAGATTTCATTTAAATCATGCCTACCCACATTATATAATAATAGATAATATTATTAATTCTTTGGTACAATGAAATCGGTTAAAAACTGTGGAGACGACATGACATTTCCCATAAACCCATCCACTGCTACATCATCAATTTAATTCAATTTATTGTGGTATTATGGTACTTATTTAAATAAATATAGTTAAACATAGAAATGTAAGTACTGCTGTGACGTGTCATAGCTATTGTACTAAAACACATATAGGTACAAGAAAAAATTACAACCATAATATCATTAAATAATAATGTAATTATCAAATTAAATAATTATTAGTAATTATCGCGTTAATTTAAATCACGTACCTAAATTAAATAATAATGTAATTATCAAATGAAACAATTATTAGTAATTATCGCGTTAATTTTAAACACGTACCTATCCCTAAATTAATTAATTTAAGCCTCCAAAAAATACCAATGAGGTAATGAAAGCAATGAATTATAAAAACAAGCGACCTCAATGCAAAAGTATTTTTCAAATATTCAATTCAATAACCAATTTAATACAAACGTAAAATGCTCTTCAAGAAAATATCTTTCGAATTTAATGTACCGGAATCAACGGGAGATTCTTAAGACATTGATATAAGCTGCGTAATGGCACAACTTCACAAATAATTTAGTTGCCTCTTAATAAATACGAAGGTGATTAAGTAAGTTTTATTTATGTTCGCGTTCCGTTAAGTTATGTTCTCAATTTGTAAGGAAATGTTGGATTTTAGGAGAGTTCATAATGGTAATAGGTTTTGTGGGTTATTGCCAGAAACAACTGACTGTTATTTGTCTGTTTATGATCTTTGCTTTTCAATTGGTATAACAATTAGCAGACGATATTTCCCAAATGAAGGCTCATTGGCTTCGTATCTATCGATTAAATCAAGTAAATCTTTATCACTGACAGTATTAAGATTACAATGGTGATGATATTGGATTCATTGGGTTGCTTGTGTAACATCAATAGAGCAATGCAACAAAATTTGCCAACCGTGTCCTTTTTTGAAAAATAAATACATTTATATATTCCAAGTTACAATTGTTTATATTTATTTACACTCGCCAAACCTTTAAGTTTGATGGCGAGACGCGCTCTTTTTTAATACTAAGTAACACCTACCGGCTACCTCACATTAACTAAACATGCAACATGCTTTAAAACAGATTAAACAAAACTACTAGATATTAAGGTACATACTGAGACACATCATACACCATTGCACCACTGATTACTGTGTGTTCTTCCATTGAAAAGGGAGAATTCTCCAACCAAGTGAGGCGATATTGCCTAGCCGGCCGAAGCTCGACGGTTGATGTCGGACAGTTGTATGTGTTTTAAATAAGATCAAATTTTTGCTTGCGTGATGCAGGCTTCGTAATCTGATTGGTCGAATTCGTATTGTGTACGCCCATTGTGGCTAGCTTGCTACGTTGCTACGTAGTTGTTTCATGTAGCCCTAGATATCGCTACAATTACATTGCATGTTGCACATGTTTAGTCGTAACAATTAGGTATATTATGGTCTGAAATATTGCGTCGAGAGATACGATTCCAATTATGACAAAGAATATTGAAATTCAGAGATCAACTTTAACAATACCTAAGCGGTACTAATAGTGCTTACGAGAATCATACAGTCCTCACAACTTGGTGGAGAACCACTCGGTTCTATAATTGTGGCACTAATACAGATATATGCGGCGACATTGTTCAGTGCAGTAATGCAACAACTTGTTACGGGTCGCAACTAAGTTCTAACTTCGCTGAATGGTCTGAGAACTATAATATTACAATCTCGTTAGTGTAATCTAAGTATGAGAGTCAATGTTTTATGATGGTTTATGGTGATTTTGGTTGTTAAATCCATTTTCAAGAATAATAATGGTTAAAATATGATTATGCGTGGTTCCCAGATATTATGGGAATCTTTTAGATTCCCATATTTTTTAAGTTCTGAAATCAACTGATAACGATAATAATATTTTTTGTATTTCAGTACACTAGGATCGGTTAATTACTGAATGTATGAGGTACTTATAAAACTGCTCAGTAAAAATCGGATGATGATTCGGTAAGAATGCTCCAAAAATACTTACCTATTGTTCATCATTCATGATAGCCTTAAATTTTCTTTAGTTTTAATATCCCTTGAACACTATACCTAGTTTCATAGATTACAACTTCTAAGAAAGCTTATTAAAAGCCTTAGAATAAACTATCAAAGAATTTAAAATAATGATGGATGGACCTTTCTCCATTTCATTATTTTTTCGCATACTATTTATAAAGAAAATCTCGGAACTTTATTTCAAGTAGGAGAACTGATATATACTTAAGTTATAAAAATAAACCTAAGCTTAGACTAAAGAAAGAGTAAAAACAAAGCAAAAACATTTCACTACAATACAAAACATTTCACTACTACTGTCAGCGCTTCTCGAAATCCGAGACACAGTCTAAGCAAAACATTAACTCCAACGGAAAAAATAAGCAGTATAACTATAAGTTTTATTAATATAGCTCTTCATCCTAAATATACAGTGTTCACATAATATTCTGATATAATTAAAGAGGTCCTAACAAAACACGTAGACTAGTATTTTGCTCTATATTTTGTACCATATGCTAATATATCTTACTTTATCTTTCCGAATTTCTTTTCCTTTTTATTACACCCGCCTTTTTCTGGTAAAGCAGTTTTATTCTGTCGAATTTGGTTTTATATAGACCTCTGAGCTCGAATGCTCATTCAAATCTAATAAAAATCCAAGGAAAGTTTTTAAACGTGATTTCTATTGTTTCAGATGGATTTCTGTTGCTACATTGCCATACAGTTGACGAGAAGATTCCTAAAGATCACGTTAGTTGTAATTTTGCTTTTTTAACATGACTACAATCACTCACTCATGAAGACGAACATGGACAAAAGTTTAAAGAAAAAGAACCATGCGAACGGGAAATATAAGAAAAATGGAAAATCAGAGAATTACAGGATCGACGAAGATGTTATTACGACGTGCTGTCTCTGTGTCAAGACTAAAAAGAGCAAGAAGAAGAGCTTTATCGCGGGATGTGTGACGAATCTGGGGATCTTTACTTTGCTCCTCGCTTATACCTTGATCGGTGCTTTCATCTTCCTGGCTATTGAAGGTGGAGCAGCTAAGATCCATCAGAAAACTCTTGCTACTACTTCGTATCAAGCAAACGAGAATCAGAAATCAGTGCCTCTGTCAAAGTTAAACGGGACTATAAGCCAGGCCAGTGCAGAATTGAGGTCCCAAACTGTGGAAAGTATTTGGGAGATTACAGTATCGTTAAATATTTTGTATAAAGAGAATTGGACAAGGTTAGCAGCTCAGGAGATTGCAAGGTTTCAGGAGAAGTTGGTGGCGAGGGTAGCGGCAGATGTGTCCGCACAGTATGGAGGTGCGAGGGCTTTGGAGTCGGCACCTGCGTTGGTGGTTGATGACTATGAATGGAATTTTGCTAAAGCATTTCTTTATTCACTGACGGTCCTCACTACCATAGGTAAGTTTTAAGTTAGTAAGGTCTTTGCTAATGAAATCTCTTAACGATATTCTATATTGTATGTAAGGTTCACTGATTCTATAGATTTATCTCGTCACGTTGGTGTATCATCAGCTGCGACTATTTCGATATCGGTGACCAAAACCAAGAACACTAGACCACCAAGACCTTGTTAAGTGTGTGGGAAGGAAGGTGCTTTTACATCTATCTAGAACCAATTTACCTGCTCACCGTTCTAGGTAACATTCTGTGAATTTTACAGGAAGATTGAAAAACTAAAAGGATTTTAAATTGATGTAGAAACCCATGGAATAAAGGTCTAGTGCAAAATTCACGAAAAAAGTGTCCTGATTTTACATATTATATAGATTTAGAAATACCAACAAACTAATTTGAATCCTATGTCGTCATCACAATAATGCCTTTAGCTTGCAGAAAATTTTCACCATACGAATATTTTACTGCATCGCACCGCCACATTGAGGTGTAGATCGCTCGCCTAAATGATGAGGACCGCGCGATTAGTCTATTTTTTCGCGTTTTAGTCTACATTCAGTGCGGACCCCAAGTCCATGAGCTTTTGCGTCAATGGGTTTTCAGTAATGTAAAATCAGTTTTGTAATAAATAATTTTGTTCACAGGTTATGGCAGCGTGGCGCCAAGAACAGCTTTAGGGAAGGCAGTCACAATAGGGTATGCTGTTATAGGCATTCCTCTAACACTCCTCTATCTCTCCGTAGTAGGGGCTCTTCTATCAAGACTGGCAAGAAGCGTATTCAGCAGAGCACTGTGCTGCTGTATTTGCACAAAGTGCGGGTACTGTTGCCTCGATGAAAGAACTATGACCAGTAAAGAGAGGAAGGAAAAAGTTCGAAGGCAGGATGACTACAGGCATCAGACTTTGCATCTTCAAGAGCCTTACTACGTGAGGTCTCCTTCTGGTACTATTATATCAGCATCGCAAGCGCACAATGTGAGCACAAATTCAATCAAGGACAAATCTCAAGGTTTAAGCTTTCTAAGAGATTGTGACTCAATGAGTTGCACTGATACGGATTCCAAGGTTTCTTTGCGAGGATTCTCTATCTTAGCTCCCATTTCTTTGTGTTTGGCGGCGATTTTTACTTATATTTTCTTTGGAGCCTTAGTTTTGTACCAGTTGGAGGGCTGGAGCCCTATAGACGGTGTTTATTTCTGCTTCATGAGTCTAAGTACAATCGGTTTTGGACATTTGGCTCCCGGCGCTACTCAGAGGAATGGAGCTTCAACCGGCACTGTTTGGTTCTGCTCGATATACATCATGACAGGCCTTGCTCTCACTGCCATGTGTTTCAATGTTCTACATGATGAGATAGTCCATCGATTGAGGCACCACGAGAAGGTTCTCAAGGCGAATAACCAGAAGGTCTTGACATCGGAGTTCCTCCATCGATCTTGACGAGATGAATGTGGCAACTTGACTGATGATACAGTGATCCATTCTGAAGGAGAATCATTACCAGAGGTTTTGCACCATGTCTCGAATCCTCGGTACGAAGGTGGTGCGGTTCGCCGAACTGTTTATACCCTTAAAGAAGTAAAGGAACCAGAAAGGATGACTCCCTTGTAGGTTGGTTAAGTAATGTAATTCCCGACCTAGTAGAAAAGCATGATTTCAAAGACATTTTAGAAAAAGGATTTGATAACCAGTCTCAAAACCAAACTTTAAGTAAATAAATGACTGACCTTATGTGTTAATTATTTTAATTAGTTAAATAAATGAAATAGGAATTATATAGGACAGTATACTTGTGTTTAAATGTAAGTTATTGCTAAGTAAGGTTATTGAAAACGTATTTAAATAGTGATAAGGTTTATTAATTATTAAAATAAAGATTTTTTGTACGTAGAAATTATACATTTAGAGAGTTTGAATGATTTATTGTATTGTTGTAATGAATAGATTTATGGAAATATGCCAAATTATATTGTACACAGTATGATAATGATAGTTTGTAATTATCTAAAGCGTATCATATAAAACTAAATTATATGAGTCAGTTGTTAAACGACTGTTTAGCTGTTCTGCAGTCTGCCTCGGATTGAGCAAGATTGTGCGCGAGGCATACCTACGATATACGGCAATTTATAATGTGCAAGGCGATATATATTTGACCGTTACGTGGTATAGATAACTCATTCCGAGGCAGCCTCGAAGAAAGCAAGATTTTGGATTTAATGAAGTGACAATTTTATAAATTCTATATTTTTTATTAGATTTTTTATTTATTTCATTTGTAACATGAAGAGGGTTTAAAAAATAAAGAGAAATTCCCTTGTAATGAGTAAAAATAGAGAAATTAATTAATAAAGTGTGAGATGATTACTTAAGTCAATATTATTTATTTGTGAAATTGTATGAAATGTAAAAATAACATCTTGAAAATAGAAAAAATAAATACTTAAAAATAAAATACGAGTACTTTATTTTGGTTATAATTTCCAGTACCTGTAAACGAAGTTATTTCAATAACTTATAGAAATCTAGGACGGCAATGGATGACATCCGGCCCTGGAGCAAAATGGTTGATTTAAGAATGTGTTCGACCACGCACCTAAAATCTCGACATTTCATAAGTGCCTGTATCTGGTTTACATGAATTAAAGAAGAAGAAATATGACACACGATTTTCACAAGAAAACAAAACAATCTAAACATAACAGACATGGAATTGATGGGTGAAATTAGCAAGATCCTATTACTCGCTGGGGCATTCTGGACTCCGGGGCAAAATGACGGCCATAAGTGCCTATTGTCGGACGGCTGTTTTGATTTATCATTGGAGGGTTAAGCGCAGTTTACATAAAGTATTAATGTCTGTATATTATTGCGTTAAGTTTTGACTGAAATAGGAATTTTCGCTACAATTTCAATTATGCGATGTTCTGTGATTTATCACCAAAGAGTTCTGAGGTTTTTAGGGCACATCATGCGATCATTAAAACACAGCTTGGAGAGTAATCTCATATTAGGTCACGTACACTGTACAGGGGGCTTACTACTAACTAGCTCTTATAGCAAGGCAGAAATTGAACTGCCCAGAAATTTCCAGAATAAACTGACCTTTCATTGTACGAAAAGCCTATACAGTGCGAGGTCAGCTCATACTGGAAATGTCTAAGCAGTTTAATGTCAGCTCTGCTATAAGAGTTTGTGGTAGGCCCCCAGGGCAGAAGAACGAAGGGTCGGGCGCCCATCAGATGGAGCTATGCAGTCAAGAGAGCGGTTGGCGGCAATATACAACATGCCGTGCACTCTACATCAGACAAGTCTAAATGGAGACGAATTTCTGGTCGCGATCCTCAGTATTGAGAGACCGAGGAAGAAGAAGAACAATTACTATGCATGAAAAATATAATTAATTACGGAATATTTTATGGTTGCTGGTGCAAATCCTATTACAAATATGAGCGTAAAGTACAATATAGCTAAGATGATACCCGATTAAATTAGCTTTCAATTAAAAAAAACTGCATTGAAATCGGTCCATCGGTTTTGGAGCTACAATGCCACAGATCCTCAGATCATCATCATCTGCTTGGCCTTTATCCCAACTACGTTGGGGTCGGCTCCCAGTCTAACCAGATGCGGCTGAGTAACAGTATTTTATACGGAGCGACTGCCATCTGACCTCCGCCACCCAATTACTGGGAGACACTGATACCCTAAGGTTAGACCGGTTGTCAGACATTTTTTGGGTTGCTGACTCCCGTAACGAATGTCAAAGGTATTCGCATGACAACCGGGACCAACTTCTTAACGTGCTATCCGAGGCACGTAGGGGTCTCGATGTTTGAAGAAATAGTCACCCATCCAGGGACTGACCGCGGCAACCGCAGCTTAACCTCGCTAATTGACTGATCTGCGCGGTAGCTATGTAGCTACGAGCCCCTCTATACATACTAGAAACTTAAAATACCCCTCTTTAATTATATAAACAGTCAATTTGAGACTGAGTAACAAACTTTGGAAGCTCCACACGTACCACACTGAAGTCATCCACACGTATCTAATTATTGCACCGGGAAAGTCGGGGCAAAACAAAAGGTGAACCAAACCAGATGCCTTATAGCTTATAGTACATTATTATACTTGTGTACGATATCTTAGCGGGAACACGAAACAGTCGTGTGATTTAATAATGCCATGAAATAATGTTTCCTTGGTTTATTTTCATGCTGTAAGAAGTTATACAGAGAAAGCAGGTAATGTTCTATCAACCGCCGGGTGACAACCGGCATCGTGATAATAGAAAACCTGTTTTGTCTACAGTAGAACAATGAGATAAGTACAGTCTGTCAAGAAAGTCATGAAAAGGATTTTGAAGGAACTAAAATTCTTCTTCGCTCGCAACCCTAAATAAGTACCGTAGGTGTCAGTTTGGGTACAACGATGTGTTTATTTTACTATTCTGTGTAGATTTTTTGTGATAAAAAAATGTTTTCGGTATTAATATATTAAAAATAAACAAGAGAATATACAAGTGGCGCCCTCAATCCTTTTCATGACTTTCTTGACAGACTTTTTTATTATAGTGTCACTATACAATGCGTATCAGAAATGCGTGGTCATATTGAAGAGTGTGGATCAGAGGTCAACCGCTTAACAAAATGGTAATGAATATCGATTCTGGTAATAAACTTTAATTCTTTATTGTACACGAAAATGAGATAAATGACAAATACAATTGAGATGGTATGTACACAGGAGAGCTTAACCCAAATTTGAGTTTTCTACCAGCAAACCTTTGAGTGATAGAGAAAGCACAATGGTAAATGAGGGTACAGTCAAGTGCACAACTATAAATACCTATTAAAAATTAAAATATAATACCTACTACTAATATTTTATATATTATAATAAATAATACCTAAATATAAATACAGTGATATACCTACATAAATATGTATATATATATACTATACATATAATACATTATTCAGACAAGTAATGCTCCTTCAGCCAAATACAATCTTGAATAAATAATACAACAATTAATACAATCTTCAATACAATCTTGAGAGATTAAACTTCGAACTACCTTGGAAAAAAATTACTGATGAAGATAGAAGTAGGTACCAACTTTATGATCAGTAATTTTTACTATTATTTTATAATATTAGCTTGTGATTACCATAATAATCCTCATGTTTATCTGTATAATTAATTAACTTCTGATTTATATTCCTTTTTGGCATTTAATAACTAATTTCAATGTACCTATTTCAATTGTTTAATTTGCACGCCCTAAATGGCCGAATATGTTGTTACTATATTTTAAATTATAAGATCTGTAAATGATCATATTCAAACAAATAAAGTTATTGTATTGTATTGTATTGATTATCTAATAATAATATGAGATACTAATAGATAATATGAATACTTACCTACCTAAGAAATAAATTTTAAAAGAGAGTCCTTAATACATCAAAAAAACTTTAAACACTTCCCAAACTTACCGACTTTGTTGTTTAAGTAATTAACAATGTAATAACAAAGGCGTTATCTAAAACTTAATAGGTCAGTTTTCTATTATACAAAATTTCATTAAATCCATTCATGCGTAACTTTCAAAACAATATTTAAAGTTTACACTTGAAAAAGCCCGGCATTAAATAATTTCAATCGGATCCCACGAATTTTTAATGTTTTGCTAAACAAAAAAGAACTCTAAGGTGTTGTCGTTAAGTTTGAATTTGAAATGGATTTTTAACAGAATATAGTCTTAAAATTGATTTCGACCTGTCGCGAACGTTAAACAAACTTAACAAGCAGAACGTTGGAATAAAATTAGTAATATTGTTTAATTTAGTTATTTTTCATTGAAATAATAAATATCTATGTCCTCTGAAAATTTATTACAAACTAGCTGACCCGGCGAACTTCATACCACCAATTTCTTCTTCTTCTTCTTTTTTAAAACATTTCCCCTCACAAGGATTTCTCCTGTATCGAGATTCGAGGGTACAGTTTACAAAAATACATGTCACATGCACACACAACCAGACCCGAAACAACTATCTGTAGATCATACAAATATTTGTTCCGTGCGGGGATCGAACCCCCGCCACACAGCGCAGAAAGCTAATTGCTTAGCCACTGCGCCAACCGTGTAACTACCACAATAAATGAACTGTGCACCTACTTACCTACCCACCTACCCTATCTACCTACCTACCGTAGCATATCTACCATACCTACCCTATCTACTATACCTACCCTACCTACCTACCCTACCTACCTACCCTATCTACCATGCCTTTATCGTGTTACAACTAACTAATGAGTACTAATAACTAATGTAATTTTAAAAGTATTTTTCGTAATTTTAAAATTTATTTATCTATTTATTTTGGTCTTAATGGGCATTCTTTACCAGACAACCTTAAGGTGATGTAGAGACAATGAAGGTAAATGCGTCAAAAAAACTAACTAAATTGAGAAGTGGGTAGACATAATTATTATTACAAGCCTATGCTGTCCCAATACTGGGCAAAGGCCTCCCTCCCTTTCCTCCACTTCTCGCGATCCCGCGCTGTATCGGGCCAGTCTTTAAGGAAGGCGTTCAATTCGTCCCGCCATCTCCTTCGTGGTCTGCCGCGACCCCGTCTTACTGTCTCAGGACACCAATTCTGTGCTATGTGGGCCCACAGTTCGACCGGCATACGGCAGACATGTCCTGCCCAGACCCACTTAAGCTGAGCGGCCTTCTGAGCTACATCAATTATCTGCGTTCTGGAGCGCAGTAAGGTGTTTCGAACTCGATCCGTTAATTTATCACCGAGTATACTGCGCTCCATTGCTCTTTGGCAAACCTTGAGTTTGGACTTCTGGGCATTAGTCAAAGACCAGACTTGCGCTCCGTAGGTTAGGATGGGGAGAATACACATATCCATGAGCTTTCGCTTGAGTGGCATGAGTAAATCACCCTTGAATTTCTATTTAACTATTTAATTTTCACATAATTATACTTATATTTATAACATAGTAAACAACTATAAAAAGTGACTAAAGAAATTTAAGAATTTTTATCAAAGAAGATAATTATATTGTTCATAACTAACCCTTACACTAGACGGTAAACTTTAAGCCATTCTATAAAAAGTTAGTAATTACAATAAGTGGGCGATAAATTCGCAATTTTTATTTCATATATATTTTTTTAAGAATAAGAATAATTTATTTGCATGAAATATGGTTACATCGGTGTTACATTTATGTTGTAATTTGTACAGCATATCTCGCCGTATAGTATACGGCATGCAAAACTGATTAAAGTTCTATTGTCTGCTTCTTCTGTCAGTGACTGTACCTAAGTGACCTTTTAAAAATATCGTATTCGCAAGTTTTCTATTTGTAAAGGAAAATTGATAGGAGCGGCTGCCTGATATGATAGTCTTTTTTTAATTAACGTTCCTTGATACCCCTCAACTAGTTTTTATTAAACGTATTTCTTAGAAAATTGTCTTTGAAAACGCCGCTGTCGTTGAACGTATAATTTTAAGACATTTTCATAGTTTGATGAGCAGAATATTTTCATGTTTATTTTCGACCCCCGACATAAAAGAGGGGTATTATAAGTTTGTAGAGTGTCTATGTCTCTGTGTGTATGTCTGTGGCATCGTAGCTACAAAATGGATAGACCGATTTTATTGCAGCTTCTTCAGGAGAAAGCTAGTTTAATCGGAAATCATCTTAGCTATGTTTTATGAAAATCTGTTCAGCCGTTCAAAAGTTACAGCTATTTTTCTAGTTGGAGTCGGGGGTTTTTGACGGTTAGTTTATCGCTTCTTTGTTGATTCCTTTGAAGGTCTGAGAATCTGTTCAGCTCATAAAAAAACATCGTGTTTAAGGCGGGGCGCAAACGTATACTCTTTAGTGTCTTGTGCAAGCAGCAGTAAATATTTTATTTTCATTTAATGACTAAGAAATCGACCACTTCATAATTACGCAGACGCAGCCACTGTGGTTTCAAGCTGCTTCCAGGTTCCAGTAATGCTTCCAATGATACATAAAAAGAATGTTAAAAAAAATTGTTATTGATTTAGTTTAGTATACCATAAGTTTAAGTAGTCTAAAGTAGTTATCTTTGTAATTTTTACACACTGTGTCTACGTGTCTATCATCCTTATTTCCAATCGCGGGACTACTGGAAGAAATTTCTTTAGAAATAAGTAGTTCCATTGTGCTCATTTGTCTGTAACATTTTTATTACCATGTTTCCTTGTGTGTACATAAATAAATAAAATAAAAAATAAAATAAATGTCGCCTGAGATTTTATTATTTTATGATCTGATAACAGCCCATTCATTTAATTTTTAATTTTCGCTGTTTTTGCAGCCTCTTTTTTAAGATCGGCATAAAACAAGCGTATGTTTTTAATAACACGGCACAATATCCAAAACGGGCAATAACAAGAGCTCAGAAAGCTATTACATCGGTGTTGGAGCAATTTGAGGCTATTCCACCGTGAAAATCGCCAGAGTTTACAATAAATCCACAATATCACCTACTAATGGTACCTACTCGAACGCATTTTGAATCCAAGAGAATATAAAAAAAATGTTGATGTTCTTTTTTTTTATATCCTGTGGGGCAAATCAGCTTGCAGTTCACCTGATGGTAAGTGATCACCGCCGCCCATGAACATCCACTACACCAGAGGAGTCTCCGATGCGTTGCCGACCTTTTAGAATGGTGTTAGGAAAAAGGGAGGAAAAGGAGAAGGAAGGGGGGACTGAGGGAGGAATTGGATCTCCGGCGTTTCACACTCGAAACGCAACAGTATGCATACCGCTACTTAACATCTATATTCTGTGGGAGGGTAGTACTTCCCCGGTCGTGCCAACCAATTCATGCTGGCATGCTGGCATGCCACCAAAATGTTCCTATTGATGTAATATTTTAACAGATTTATAAAAACTGGATGGGGAAGGCTAAACATTGGGAAATGGCGTGAAAAGGAGGAGTTCTACACCCAACATTGGGTAAAAAATGGTTGACGAGCGGAAATCATCATATCAGGAACACATCTTCCTTTAACATATTTAAAGCCAAACTCAGGCAGTATGTTACCAACGATACAAGAATACTAAAGTAATTACTTCACGAAGCCTTGTTTAAGATAATAACGAATTTATAAACTACCCACAAAAAAAATAAAAAATAAAATTCACTGGACTGTATTTTAATTGTAAACTTTGTATTTATTCGCTAAGTAAACAATGTATGTTCTTTTGAATAAATAAGAAAGAAAGAAAGAAAAGAACATTTATTCGGCACAGACACATTGACAACATAAGAGAGAGAGGAAAAAAAAAAAAAAAAAAAAAAAAAAAACACATCAAAAGTTAACAATAATTTGGATCTTGGAAAATAAAGAATCTTTAACCTTAAATATAAGCCTGGTATCGAGGCTGACTGCCCAGGGTGCGTCAGACGATCTCAATTTTCGACACTAGTGGGGGCTCTTTCCTTGCACCCCTAAAGTACAACCCTGAGTAGGGGCCTCTGAACAGTTAGCATCTACACTACAGCGCCACACTACAGCTGATTTTCGAAATTGCAACTTGACGTGCCAACAATAACGCGTCTGTATTTTCAATTTGTAAACGCTGTACTCGAATATTTTCGCCATATATTTTCAATGGGTATTCACTTTGATCAAAGAATGAAATCAGATACGTCATCGCGGTAAATTAGAACGGTTTTCATGTGAATTTTGATGAAAGGCGAAAGTGAAATTTTGGTAAATTCTTCGTCTGTGTTGACTGTTCACGCTCACGTGCAAAGTGCTTACACTGTGATTGGGAGATTAGCCAGCCACTAAAGCTCGAACGAGAACCTCCCGAGAAGACGGCGACTCATTGTGGTCATGTGTTACCATGCGCTGCACAGCGACGGTAACGGTGGTCCTCACTACAGTTTCCCCTGGTACATACCGGGGGGGGGGGGGGGGGGGGCTCTTTACAAACTCCCCTCGGAAATGACTGAGGGGAGACCTCGTTACAGGCTCTCCCCACCTAGAAGTGCCCCAACGGGCGAGGCACCGTGGTGGGCTTTGGCACGGTCTTTAAGAGTTTCCGAAGAGGAACACCGTAGTGAGTTTTACGGTACGAGTCTGGCACACCCCTCCACTCCTCCCTGGTGCAGGATCGCCCACGATAACTTCTCACCAAGCTCATCAAACAAAAAAGGTCTGTCTGAAGAATTATCAGACAGGCCGTAGCATTCTTGGTATAAGAGTGCTGGCTCTGCGTTAGCCGGCTAGCTCAGAGCCCCAGATGTACGGGCATTACCTCCTCCATATCTCCCTACTTAGGAGATGCCTGTCTCTAGCAGTGGATCACGACAGGCTCTTGATAAAATGCTGACAATCGTTTTTTTTTAACTTTGCCCCTCACTTGTATTTCTCCTGTATCGAGGGTACAGTTTACAAACTTACATGTCACATGCACACAGACTCAGACCCGAAACAACTATCAGTAGGCCATACAAATATTTGTTCCGTGCGGGCAGAAAGCTAATCGCTAAGCCACTGCGCCAACGGTGTCATCTGTTGCATCGCACGAATTATCGGTAGCCTGATACTGTCGATTATTGTTGTTGTACTTCTGTGCTGTTTATGTCTTATCCTTTCTGTGTTCGCAGTAATTTTTATTGATTTTATTTTATTTTATTGTGTGTTGGTTTTTGTGATGTCTAATAAATGATTTTTCTTTCTTTTGTTGCCATATCTGCCACTTTCTACGATCTACGGGTATTACGGTAATGATGAACGTCCGCTCTCGTTAATTCCTCTCGTTTTATCTGCTATACGTATACTGCCATTAATTGTTGTTATTTTTTCGTTTTTCGGTGTAAAAAAACTGGGGAAATTATTCGAGGATTAATGTTGATGGATGTGCAATTACTGCGTTTGGAGTCTGGAAAAATTGTGGGTGTTTAGTTTTCGATTTAAGTGGATAATATTTGGTACTGTATTTCGCTGTTAAACGTTTCCATTTTTAACCCCCGACAAAAAAGAGGGGTGTTATAAGTTTGTAGTGTGTATCTGTGTTTGTGGCATCGTAGCTCCAAAATAGATGGATCGATTTCAATGCAGTTTTTTCTAATTGAAAGCTTGTTTAATCGGGCATTATCTTAGCTATGTTTCATGAAAATCTGTTCAGCTTTTCAAAAGTTACAGCTTAGTTTTATTAGAAGTGTACCTATTTTTCTTTTTGTGTTTCGTTTAATGTAAATTTTTTGCCGTCAATAACTCGTACGGAATTTAAAAAAAAAACTCCTTTTTGTTAGAATTGTGTCTATTTTCTTCTTACGTCAAATCCATTCGTATGTACCTAACATAATGGAACATAATAGAACACTCTTTATTGTAGACCAATTTTTTGGGTGTTTTTTTAGTAAAAAAAGATCTAGTTTTTTTTTTTTTATATTATTGCATGTGGTGCCTTAATTTTGCAATAAAATATTTTTTCTTTCTTTCTTTTAATTAATCGTCGTCGTTCGTAGTAATGCAGAATAATTCAATTTAATTAGAATAGCGACCCAAATCAAAAGATTGATCCGTTCGAAACCAATACTTGTAAAATGGTTCTTTATATACACAGACAAAAACAAAAGGGTTGAAATATCTCGGTCCCAAATAATCACCGTCGCTTGACCGTACATCGGTATTCACAACGATTTTACATTTGATGTTTGAACGCGTCGATTTGAATGTTTTGGGATGTACGCGGATGTTGGACAATAATGGAAGAGGTTATGAAATGAAATGAATGAAATGAAATGAAATCGTTTATTACCAGATTTTGACATCCAATAGAGCAATACAAAAAATATTATTAAAATGAAAATTACAATAAAATATGATAAATATGAAATAACTGTAATTAAATAAGTATAACAATAGATAAATAAACAATATAGATATGTATTTACTGCGACGATTTAGGTAATCGGCGTGTGGTAGGACTGCCATCTTTGATGTAGGGGGCTGTGTTCCCACTGTCGCACTGCAGCCACCAAGGAATTGGCGGAGCGGTATACGGCGGTGCGTGTGGCGGCCGAGCGGCTCCTTAACAATGCCTGCCAGCAGGGCGCGCGGCCCTCGGCAAACATGCTACTCGCGCTACAGCACCTAGGCAGTCGAAACATCGCCCGCCACGCGTTGTTGTATTGCACTCGCATGTCGCATGTTATATAGAGTCTTACCTTCCTAGTCCCGATCCCTTTAAGGGGTTATAGTACTCATCATTATGAACAACTTTTACTATGGAAAGAGCAGGCGCGAAATAATTTGCTGTTCATACATTTAGTCAAGTAATATTGAATTATTGGTATGGAATAGCTGATTTATTTTTCGCGATATCAGGGTTGGTCCTATAGTAAAAGTTGTTCATAGCGATGAGTACTTCTACCCCTTGAAGCATTGCTGGTGAATTATAAATAACCCTGTATAATTGTAATATTTCACACAGAGTTTGGGTGACAAATCAACATCGAGCTATGCTGCGCTGTACTGCGCTGTGCTATGTTTGGTCAACTCGCTCGTCTAATATAATTATGTTGATTTGTCACCCTTTATGGTTAATTCAAGTGCTAGTTTTTCCTAACATCTTGGTACCTGTTTTATATAATAAATAGATGTCATTTCTTTCTGCGTTCATCGAACACATACTTAATTCAAGTGGTACCTAACACAAATTCGCGTCACAAAACCTAACTGTCATTAGGGACCATACATAAAGTACGTCACACCTTAAGGGGGGGGAGGGGGTCGACGAAGTATGACATTATGTGACAAGGGGTGGGAGGGGTCCTAAGTTTTGTGACGTCACATTACAAAATCATAATAAAAAATAATTTAAATGGAAATAAAACGAATTTCGGAACTGCTGTTTTAATTTAATAATTTCTAGATGTAAATTGCAAAATATTGTAAATATAAATAAAATAAAGTAAATATAAATAAATAAAATATGTAATTGACGTCACACTAGGGAGGGTGGGAGTCTCACAGATGTGATCAACTGTGACAAGGACGGGGGACGGGTTAACCTTATGCTCATCTTATTAATCTCGTGCACCCCTGCTCTATGAGTACGTGGTGGACGCGGCGCCACTGCAACGAGTCATGGAGGTGCGAGACTTGGGTGTTTTCATGACTCCCGATCTGACATTCCGTGAGCATGTAACCGAGATCTGTAAGAAGGCGTACAGAAACTTAGGATTTGTTCTGAGACAGACACAAAGCTTCACAAACATCACAGCAGTTAGGGTCCTGTATGATGCACTGGTCAGGAGTCATCTGGAACATAGTGCGGTCATATGGGCTCCACATGAAGCTAAGTACTCTGTAATGTTGGAGCGTGTTCAGAACAAGTTCACGCGCCATTTGTACAGGAAATTATATGGGGTATATCCGTTTTACCCACTGATGTATCCCACTCTGTTTGTCCTGGGCATGGTTGGCTATAATCAACTGTATGTCCGAAGGGAGTTCACGCTGGTCGCCTACTTGGTGAAGGTGCTTCGAGGAGTGGAGAGCCACCCGGGAGTATTACAGCGCTTGAGTCTGTGTGTGCCGGACCGCTACGTGTGGAGGCGGCGCAGCCCGCCACTGCTACTGGTACCTACAGCCAGAACTAACCTGCTTGCCAAGGCACCCCTTACCAGAGCTATCCGTACCAACAACGACCTACAAACTCAGATTGATGTGTTTACATGTTGTTTTAGTGAATTCGCAAGGGTATTACTATTTATATTGTGCTACAAGGAAAATAATACTTTATTTTAACTTTATTTTTTATGTACTATATTTTGTTACTGATAGATAATTATGTAATGATATGTCTTTGTGTTTTTAAATTTTAATAATGTTGTTAGTTTTAATTTTAATTTTTGATTTTTGTTTTTCTCTAATTTGTTGTTTATAAGTTTAAGTTCTTGTAATTGGTTGTATATTAGTATAAGTTCTTAGCTGTCGCATTAGGGTAAACCCTGTAATGATAGTTTAAGCAGTTATCTATACTTATAATAAAATCGTAACGAGGCTATTTTTTTTTAGTAATAGGCGAAAAATTTTTGCGTTCTGAAGGGAAACCAGAGTGACAAAACAAATTAGTTCAAACAGACCCAACTAAACTGCGGAAAATCTTAACACCGCCATTCAGAAAGACGCCACGAATGTACAGTGACATCTATTGAATAAAAGCAGTCTTCAATATAGTACCTCTAAATGTATATAAAATCGTAACGAGGCTAAATCTGTACATTGAATATAAAAAAAATTAAGTGCTACGTATACTAGGAACGATACAGAAAAGTGCTACGTATACTAGGAACGATACAGAAACCGAAACATACATTTTTAGAATTTTTGTCTGTTTGTCGGTTGGTCGGTTTGTTTGATTGAAGATAAAAAAAAAAAACTGCTACGTGATCTATAATCGACATTGATGCCAAAAATATAGTTTTTAGAATTTTTGTCTGTTTGTCTGTTTGTCTGTTTGTCTGTATCTATGTCCGAGCTTCACGGCAAAACCGCTGAACAGAATTTCATGAAAATTTATAGGAATGTTCGTTATAAGGCTGGTCAACATATAGGCTACAAATTATTACGCTTTTGCCAAAGGGGGGTAAGCAATAGATCATCATGTCTGTGTACAATTATAAGTCATGGTAGAACTGGCGACTCCTTTTGAAATATTATATTGTTGTAGTTCATAGGTCCGGTCAACATTATTTTATGTTATAGAAATCATTACGCTATTTCTGTTGGGAGCTGAGCAAAATAATTGTTCGTAATGTCTCCGTAAATTTAAACTCCTTAATAGAACCAGTAAAGACGGGTTCCAGTGACACGGTATACCTAGGGTAATGGTATTACATACTAACTAAAATTAACAACCTACTAGAAGTTCGCTCTTTGGCATCTTACTTTTAGATAATTACCTAGGTACGTATTTCACTCCCTGTCGTGTTCCATAAATACAAAGCTTGATGAAATTATTTACCAGTTTTCCCAGGTTGTTCCTAAACCATTATAGATAACTTTTTTAAACGGATTACGAGCTTTTTCTATTCAGTTCTAGCCATTTAATTTTTAATTTCGACTTTTTGAAACAAGATGGCGTTAGTAGTAATTTTTAAGTGAGTTTGTTGTATTTAAAAATGAAAAACAGGTGAATTTTTGTTTGATATTGCAGACACCTGAAGGCAGGGTTTTAACAATTTATTACATTTATATGTAATTCAAGTCAAAACGTTTTCTAAACCAGTCTTAATAGTAGATAGTAGTGGGTAGTCTTAATGACTACGGCTAGCTTGCTGTTTTAATTGGTCGCGGTTCAAGACTAAAATAACTTGGAAAGTGGTCAAGATTAAGCAATGGTTACCTATACCTCAGCCGTGACAGAATGTTAACATAAAAACGATTGTTTGAAAATCAACAAATAATCCACGCATGCAAAAGTAGTAATCGTCGCCGTCGGTCACGGTTACACATGTCGGACTATCCCCGACTGCTTCAAACCGACCCCGCCCAATATAGTTTATCCTACGGCTAGCATAGCACCTCTACAAATTCACAGCGACGCCGACATTGCAGTCCAACAACAGAAATCCACTGTTAGGCGCTTAATTACCAATGCAGTGTTTAAAAAGACGGCACTGCACCGTTCTTTAAAAGAACAAAGGCAAGGGTTCCTCAGCCATGGCCCGTTAAACCGACTCCGGACCCAAGTCCCTCTATATCGTCGAAACAGCGACAGGATATAGATGTGGCGTTGTCCCACAAACAATGTCATCTACTTCCCTGCTCATTGTGTTTCTACTCCTCTTCTATTAACTTAAATAGCAATAAAATGCCGTATATGTATATAAAACCAAAGTGTTCATTCATTATTATCTTCTAAGCGGTAAATATCCGAGGACCTACTAAAATAGCGTGAAAGCTGTAGTTTTAGCGGTGCACCGTACAAATCGGTTAATAAAGCATAATTATTAGAGTTCTCTTGCGGCGATTTCCAGCAGTAGATGTCAATGTTATGGTTACACTAGGGCCCAAAGATTATAGGTTATGCTTCATATACAGTTTGAGCTTGATGAAGTGATGCAAGCTAGAGAGAGAAACACGATCGGCCAGCGCGGCGTGGCATCCAGGCGAATCTGCCTATGTCTCTTGGCGGTAAATCATTCGCTGATGAGTTTCTCTTACTAAAATAGGTACAATACAGTAGGTAAGTATTTGGTTAAATGTATGAACAAGTAATTTTACAGCACATGATACGAACAAAGTTTCAGGCTTCCGAAGTCTCACAACCGGTTGACCGGTTGCGAGACTTTTGCTTTTTTTATCGACTAACTATTACAATTACCTATCATTTATCATGTATTCTTTTTTAACTGTCGTGAATGCGAGCTATCGTGGTCTTTGAAGTCCGGACGGATTCCTAGGAGAGTAAAGAACTCCCATCCAAGCAACGCGTGTTTTCACTTCGCATAGGAAAATTCTATGTTATTATTTTGGATAATAAGTAAAAAATACAGCATTTAATTGCATCGATCTCATATTTTTTGTAAGTTTTTGATAATAATTATGAATGATGAAGGATAACTCCACTTTTTCATGGAGGTCAAGTTAAATGTTGTTAAACTTTCGCGACTCTTACAATGTGGAGTCACTTAACTTAGAATAATCGAAATATTGTCACGTGCGCAAAGCCGCGGGTACAGCTAGTAAATAAATAAATAAATAAATTAATGTATAGTGAGATCAAACTTAAATGTTGTGCTTACCTTTAATTTAGATATATCTATGCTATAATATTGTTTTGTTAAATGTTATGTACAAATGTTTTAGTATGTAAGTAGTTGGTCTGCCATAATAAAAAAAATTAAAAAAAACTACCTACTAAGAATGTACCTACCTACAAGTAACTAACAAGAAGTTGTACCACTTGAACAATATCAACAAAAGTTATCCAAACTTACCAGCCGTGTGTATACACTCCTTATGACTCTAACTTAGAAATAACTTAGAGAAGAGAAACTTCGTCGCATTCATAAGCTTTGCATATCGTATCCAAGTTAAGTTTTAAGCCCCTAACTTACGATAGCAGGTAGATTGAGATTCACTTTAACTGGGGTTTAATTTATGGTTTAAATAAATCTCAAGTTTTGAGTATTCAGTTTTAGTTAGTCCATTTCTGGACTTTGGTCTCTAGCCGCTAGCGAGTTTTTATTTTTGGGTATTGCAAAATCCTGCATGAGCTATCGCACAAATTATCACACAAACAGTCAGGGTAGCCTGATACCGTCGATTATTGTTGTTGTACTACTCTTGTTGTTTATGTCTTATCCTTTGTGTGTGCGTAATATTTATTGACTTTTTATTTTATTTTAGTGTGTCTTGGTTTTGTGATGTCTAATAAATGTATTTTCTTTCTTTCTTTCTATCACAATGGGAAAGATTCGAAGAGAGAAATACAGCCGTGGTGGTGTCGAATAATGATCATTTATGTAAATAAGATTTTTGTTTTTTTGCGCGGAACATCAATAAAGGTTAATCATGACTTGCCTCTGAAAAAGATTGCCATGGCAGTTACAAGCTGAACAGTCCCAATAGACGGCACCCGTTCACAAGCATGGTGCATGCATCATGATCATCATATCGATGCAATATAAATTTAATACAATTAATTCCACTATCTAAACACGAGTCTGTTTCAAAGAAAATCCCTCGGCGTATAAACGACAAAAAATGCAAAACGCATATAACCAACCCTTCCACTGCTATTCGAAAACGTTTGTCGATGCCATCTGATTATGTAAAGTTCTCGGTACACGGTAGCAGAGACGCTACGGGAAACAATAGCATTCGCTCTTCAGCTTAGGCTACACGAGAGGAAAGTCAACAGAGTAAAAATCTTGAAGGAATTTTTATAAGATAGTGGAAGCTTTTGTAGGAAGTGGTTGGATGTTTTTGAAATAGAGAGAAATATTATTGAAGATGCAAAACCAAGGAACAGAGAAGACTTAGTTGGAAGGTGTACTTTGGCGGTGCAACGGGCTGGCACTAAGTTTGAGTACGTACTTTGACTTAGCTCACTTAACTTAAACTTTGCTAAGCTTATTTATATTCTCTCTTGAAATTAATATCAAATACAAAGATCTGTAGCCATCAAGTTTGATTTACGAAATTAATTTCAACATTGGCAGTGGTGGGCATTGACATACAGACGGACGGACAGCAAAGTAATCCTATAAGGGTTCCCTTTTTCCATTACTAGGAACGGTATCCTAAAAATATTAGTTGACAGCGTATTAAAATTCGCATTGTCTAGTCTAGTTAACTACGGGTTTAAAATATTAGCTTACTAGCTCCATATTCCTACCGAACGCTAACCGAAGCTATCTGGCTTCTAACTTATCATACACTATTCTAGCTTACGTAGCCTCATGTATACTGGGCTTTACGGATTTTATGAGCTCCCACCCAAGCTAGTGGTTTGTGGGACGAATATTTTACCGATAAATATCTTTAAGACGTTTCTTTTCTGTTTATCGTTTGGATTTCGCTGATTCTCTTAACAGTTTTTCTTTTAAACCGCTTTTTTTATAGCGGGAATATTGTCTGCGTGGAGCAAGATAGCGATCCCGCAATCTCCCTTTTTTAGTTTTGTTTTTCTCAAATGGTAACATTAGTACCAGCGTTTAGGTAAATTGCCGATTCTTGGATTTCGTTTACCTGTCGCGGTGGAAGGGTTGGGCCGGATTTGCTTAAGTACCGAGCCTACCGAGGCTTGTTATTTACTCTCTTGTTTATTTTGTCAATGTAATTTATAGGAAAATGCTTCATTATCATCATCATGATACGCAATCAAGGGGCTGACTACGAACTCACCAGGGCAGTAATTGAACTGCCCAGACATTTCCAATATGAGCTGACCTCACACCATATAGGCTTTTTGTACAATAAAGGTCAGCTTATACTGGAAATGTCTGGGCAGTAATATTTCTGCCCTGCTATAAGAGGTCGTAATATGCCCCCAGGTCATCTCGCCAACTTTTTCTGGGCTGGTCTCGGCGTCGTCGTCCATCTTTAGGCACCCATTGTGTGGAGACATTTGTCAATTGGGGCTGGTTCGAGGTGGTGCAGGAGAGAGACGCATGAAAGAAATTGGGGAAGGCCACAGAACATAAAGAGGTTTTCTGTGTTCTGTGGGGAAGGTCTTTGCCCAGCAGAAGGAGAGTATGTGCTAATAAAAAAAAAAAAAATATTATGTGCCGGTAAATGTCCAATGCATGAGCTTTTCAAGTACTTCTTGATACGGCGCGCATTGTTAGGAGGTTTCTCTCTCTAGAGCCTTAGCCATCGGAGCTTGGAGCCTGTTCCCGATGCTGGTGGACTACTACTCTTTGATATTTTTTAATGTTTTTATTTATTTTTTGTAGTAATCTATAATACCTATTAATCCGTGAAGAGAAAACTTTGTACCCCTTATAAGCATATTGCGCGCACGGGTGAGTATGAGATTTGGCATACCTACTTAAAGTTTATATAGGGAAGGAGTGCGGAAAGCTAAAATTTATACGTATAATAATAATATTAGGGTCGAATTTTGACCACTGGTCGACGACTAGTAATAATAAATACCTACTGAACGCAAATAAAATTAAGAAAGAGAGAAAAAAATATCTTGCTTTCCCTACTTGCGGGAGAAGAAGTGACCACTGGGCCACAGACTACAATCAACTTGACGACACGTTTGGCGCAGTGGCTAAGTGTTTAGATTTCTGCGCTACGTGCCGCGGGTTCGATCCCCGCACAGAACAAATATTTATATGATCTATAGATAGTTGTTCCGGGTCTGGGTGTGTGTGTGCATGTGACATGTATGTTTATAAGCTGTACCCTCGACACAAGAAATCGCAGAGAGAGGCAAAGTTTAAAAAAAAAAAGAACAACCACATTAAAAAGTTTTCGGGCCTTAAATAACACCAGAATAGACCTAAAAACTAGTACTAGAATATCAATTCATCTAAGCTTTAATATATTGTGAGATAATCCTTACAAATCCAGCGAATTAATTAATTTTAGATTGAACATCAATAGTTATTAGCAGACAGTAGTTTACTATAATGGGCGCGATATAATCCTGATTCATATTGGAAACTATTATCAGAATTTACGAGAGACTAATTACGTCTATTTAGTTTTTAAGTGCTAACAAGAATACTCGAGTTTTGTCGATTGATAAAAGTTTTGCAAATGTAAATAATTGTGATAACAATTGCGGCACTCTGTATAATCTAAGTATTTTTGTAGATAAATGTTGGCGATCGATATAGATTCTAACGAAAAGTAACAGGGTATGTTAATTTTAACCGTGGAAAGAAAGCAGAAATCGCGAAAAAATAATTATACTGGTTCATACCAATAATTCAATATTACTCGACAAAATGTATGGAACGGGTGATATGTTTTTCGGGGTTTCAGGTTTGGTTACAACAAGCTGATCGATGCCCATTTTTTTGCACATGAGGGACACACCCTTCCATGCATTATTTTTTATATTTTTCTTTTCTATCATCATTGTTTTATTATAAGTAATTTTCTGGTTTTTTTATGTTTGTTATGTGTGCATGCGATTGTGATTTCGGTGTCCTGTGTGCACAGAATAAATTGATTTTCTTTCTTTCTTTCTTTGGCTACATTGTATTTTTTTTATAATGGTGAGTACCTACAATAACTTCTTAAAGGGACCAAGAGTAAAAAGGTAGGACATATTTTTTTTGTAAATATTCCTATTTATCCAGGTAAGTAGGTCTTCGGACAGTCATAGACTATTTCGAATATGCAATAGAAATTTTCTGTCAGAATCATACTGCGTAGTTGCTACGGCGTAGGCACGTCGCTGCTACGCTGGCTACGCTACCGTAGGCTCTAACGATTCATTTTTCCCAGATTAGGATTTCCGTTGTATCATAGCAGTGTTGACTTTTACTGTGAAGTTTATAATAATTGTGACGCAGTTGGCTGTAAACTTTTTGAAAATGTTTCAATTATTGTATAATATTACAATTTATTTATTTATTTTTACAGAGTTTTTTTTTTGGGTATTTTAGGGGTTTTTAACTTTAGCTTTAGGGATAAATATTTCTGAGAGTGGGTAACACTGTATCATAGATACAGTTTACAGGCACCACCCAAAACGTTCAGTCGTAGATACAGCTGTTGTCCTTTTTTGCCTACAATAAGTTTTTAAATTAAATATTAACATACTATTGAACGTGTTTTGTACAGTATTATTAATCTCTCGACTAAGATCAAGATAATATTATTATTGTATTATGAAATTTAAGTTATGACTATTAAACCCGTTTTTCTTTGTTAGGTTATATATTTTTATTTCTACTGAGAATTATCAACGTTGTTTCCGTGAGTCGTCTCTCCAGAGGGCTAGCTGAGGAACATAGAGGGAGGTACTCAGGGACAACCCCATAGCCTCACATCACGGAAAAGGCCGCTTATCGCACAATGAACCGCGTCCCATGATTACATCTATTCAGTTTTTACCGCTGCCCGTTTCCCATTGTTTTGTAGTCGAAAGGAAAAACACATGTTTTTTATCCCATAAGAACATATTATACTACGATTTTTTGCTGATGATGCAAAAGTTCTTTGAAAAATTGTCCCACCTTTGGTCTCCATCGACCTATGATCTCAACACCAAACGGCACAGACATGAAACCCTCGCCAAGAGCCGCAAATCTAAAGTTGACTAAACTTTTGTATAATATTATGACCATTAACACAACAAAACAATTGACCCAAGTGTCTTAGACCCTAACAACTGACTTTGAGCCCTCAATCACACATAGCTCCAGCATAAATTGCTGCCGTCAAGTGGTGTCAATGATTGCAAATGACCGTCTTGTTTTATACAACTTTGCGTCTTCCATCCCTTTCTTTTGTACTTAATTTAGTAAGAGCAAGAGGGATGGCATTATTTCTCACCCTCGTGTAAGGTGAACACTGGGTACGTCTACGCTCCCTCCAATTATGTCGATTTACGACCATGGCGAATTGTTCCGTGGTGAATGTTTGGTATCTAGAGTTGCTGGAAGGGACAAGACTATATCTTATTTATAAAGAAAGAAAGAAAGAAAGAACATTTTTTCAGTAGGGCACATTGACAACGCAAGAGAGAGAAGATAAGAAGATTAAACTGTAGTCAATATTTTTCTGCTTACTAAAGATTCTTTGGGATCAATATTAAGAAGAATCTATACAGGGTGTCCCTGGAAGTAAGGATCAGATCGTATAGGGACATGGGCAAAAGGTTTGGAAATGACCTTGCCCACGTCCCTATACGATCTGATCCGTAGTTCCAGGGACAACCTTTTTGGTACCCCTTTTTAAGTACCTATATTGCGCGCACGGAGTGTGTGAAATTTGGCATAGTTAAAGTTTATATGGAGAAGGAGTGTAGAAAGTCAAAATTGCGGTCGAATTGACCAACCACTGGACGACCACTATAATAATTAATCTATAATTTGATTATCACTTGAATTAATGGTGAAGGAAAACGTCGTGAGGAAACCTGCACACCTGAGAGGGCCTCATAAAGTTCTCAATGGTGTGTGTAGTCCGCCAACCCACACCAGGCCAGCGTGGTAGAAGGTCTAACCTTCCTCATTCCGAGCAGAGACCGGTGCCCAGCAGTGGGACAGTAGTGGGCTTGATTTATATACCTCTTCTAGCTCCACTATATCTCCGTTAGATGCCAGCAGCAGGTACAAATTAAGGGCGTCGCGGTATAAGGCTTTATTTATTTACTTTAATTTAAGGGTAGGACACCATAATGACCCCACTTGGATTTTAAAAGGTCTTACGGTGTTTTATGTGGTATTTTGTAAGTGGTGTTGTGTTTACTTATAAATTGTCTATAAGTGGCAATTAATAAGGTAGCAGGATTGGTCTAGAAGTTGTCTATGATAGTTGATTGAAATGGTTAAATTCTTGGAGTAAACAAACGGTTTTATCAATCTTCTATCATAGTATGGAAGATTGTACAGACAGAAACAATCTTGAAAGCACACAGCCTAATTATATAAATTATTAATTATATAAAACCTATAATAAAAAAATACAAATATAAAACTGCACCTAGGCGTCAAAGTACTCGTCCTACGTGTACTTGTACATATTTAAGTTTATATCCCGTATATATATATCTGTATTAAATAAATGAGAATCTTGAAAGAAGAAAAGAAGGAAAAAATCACACAGCACACTAAACAATAAAATAACAGATCTACGGAAATAGTTGCCTTTTTAATTATTCTGTAATTATGGCATCAATGCTTGGCGTCGTTATACTAAAAAAACGAAAAAAACAACATAGGTGTCGAATTGAGAACCTCCTCCTTTTTTTGAAGTCGGTTAGAAACGTTCACCTCTAACACAGATTGTTCTTATGGTAGTAGAAAATTGACCACTTTCCCAGTTTAAAAATTATGACCTTATGGTCAATTATGGTCCTTATGGTGGTGGTGAATTACTTTTATAAGTAATTCATAAAATAAATCCAGCCCATGACTGTCCCACTGGTGGGCACTGGCCTCTTCTCGGAATGAGTAGGCCTTAGTCCACCACGCTGGCCTAGTGCGGGTTGGCGGACTACACACACCATCGAGCACTTTATGAGACCCTCTCAGGTGTGCAGGTTTCCTCACGAAGTTTTCCTTCACCGTTAATGCAGATAATCAAATTGCGATCCGCTCATAAATTAAAAAAGTTGGAAGTACGGGTCGGGTTCGAGTTCAGACCCTCCTGCATGGAAGGCAAGCGTTCTACCGCTAGACTATTACTGCTGTAAAATAAATTATAATATTTCATACGGATGAGAAAATAAAGACAAAGATACTAACTTTTATATTTCAAAATTATACAGTCTACATTACTTGTTTTGCTCAGCTATTATAAAATTCAATACATGTGAGAGCAGACATGTAACATCAAGTTTATTGTGGTGCTCTTAAAATCAGCATCAGTTTTGTATGAATTTCTACTGCAGAGAGACCGCTCTCGTTGGGGAAGTCGGTTCTATACTTCAAATAGGGTTGGCGGTAAAAAAAAAACTTATTTTTCTTGGTGATTTTGTGCGTTAGATTTTTATGTTATTTGGTTAATCTATAAAAATATTTTATTTCAATGCTTGAAAGAAAGAAAGAAAGAAATAAAGTTTATTGGCACATAAATGCTAAAAACACAGAAAATAAAAATAAAATAAAATCAGTAGTTGTGCCAAACGGGCCAGCAGCTCAGCATAATGTTGGGTGCCAGTACGTTAATACTGATTACCCAACGCTGGTTTTCAGCTGCAACCCAGGGTGCCATACGCTCGAAACAAAAACAAAGATAAATCAAGGAGAAAAATGAAAAAAAAAAACAGTAAAATATAAATGAATTATTTGTCACTTAATTCACCGAATACTTAAATGTATTTTAACTTTAAGGAGCTATTAATATTTATTTCTGTCGCTAGTGTCTACTTTAATGTGACAGAAACAAGATGAGATTCTTAACCAGATTGTAAAAAAAAAAAAAAAAAAAAATTAAATTAGTTTTTAAGTTCTTGAAATACGTTATTTAATTTACTATTAATAATTAGATTATAAAATTCGATTGGTAAAACTTAATGTTAATAATAGCATGTCAGTTCAATTTTAATAATTTTCATTCCAAAATAAGTAGGTAAACGAATTAATGTGAAACCGACTTTGTATTATGATCTGTCATGACTACCATGTTCCATGCAAATAAAGATTATCTTGTCTTATCTTATGGTATCTTCTTATCTTATCTAAAAGAGAATTAACATATCATTAAAATGTATTTGAGTATCCAGTGGGAGCTAGGATACTAATAAATTGTTATTGTAGTTGGTTCTACTGACAATATTTGGAAGTTTTTGTGGAAATAATTTGTTCTTACATTAAAATGTCTGGGCCATTTCTTAGTAACATCTACCATCTTTAACTTTATTTAAAAATGATGCGCACACAGGTATAAAACTTAACACTTTTTTATTAAAATAAAAAATTCTACATTTTATTTCACGAACTGCCAACCCTGCACTCACAGATATTGAAACTCACACAGATGACGTACGAGATTATATTCATATATTGTTTGCTTTCATACTGAGAAACGCAGGACAGAGATTCTTCAGTTATGAGTATACTTATTCTAAGAGCTTGCGGACAAAATTTCATTACATTTAGAATTGAAGATTTTATTAGCCCGAATGTGGTTACGAAACATGATGAGAATTAGAATTTTGGGTTCTGATCATTGACGTTATATTTCGGTATGAGATATTAAAAAAACCTTGGTTTTTCGATTTTTATTTTTGTTTTACCTATAAGGTTGGCCGTAGGCAAGGATACAACTTGAGCAGTACAAACAATTATTGTGGTCTGCCCAGCCTTATGAGTAAGAGTCACTGAAGACTGCTTAATAATATTTTAACAAATAGATCCGGATCATAAATATAATTTCTGATATACCAAATACTGTTTCGTTTGGTACAATGAGCTTCAAAGACATTTAATCCTTATTGACAGTTACTTTGTACTATATTGATGCATATTCTGACATAATGGTCAATATCATGCTGATAAATTTCACATAATGGTGGGACGAAAGTGATCGCGGCGCGATATATAGATAGGTACGTTTTGCACTAGAAACTCACAAACTCGTAATAATTTGATTTACTGTTATCATAGATTAAGTTCAATATGAAAGCAGTAATTCAGTTTGTTACTGAAACTTTAAAATCATAAGATTTACTTATTTTTATTTCATAACTTAATGCATGATTAACATAATCTCCTTCATTCAGAGATTTTGTTTTTATACCGATTTCAAAACACAAAGGTACGGTGACTGTAATAATTTTCCAACTTAACAACTGAATTAAATAATTATTTGATGTTTGCTTACCATTTTAGGTAGATAGGTACCTAAAATGTTCATTATTATGGCATAATATCACGTAAAAAATAAATAAAGTTATCGACGTGACTTTCCAATGAACGCAGTCTCCACGAAGTGACAAAAATGATATCGTCTGGCACACTGGGCAGTCAGCCTCGACACCACCATTTTGTTGACTGAGTTTTCTTTTCACTACGCAGCTACAGCTTGAGCGAATTCAATGTGACAGCTCGTGCTAATTAGACAGAAAAAACCTCCGAATCCAACTAGAAAAAAAAACTGTAACTTTTGAACGACTGACCAGATTTTCATGAAACATAACTAAGATGATACCTGATTAAACTAGATTTCAATTAAAAAAAACTGTATTGAAATCGGTCTATCCGTTTTGGAGCTGCGATGCCAGAGACAGATACATAGATACACACTACAAAAAAACACCCATCTTTTACGTCGGGGATTAAAATATACACGAATAAAACTTCCATCGTTAATTCTGGTAGAAAGCAGCGTCGTCACAGATCCACACGAGGAAGAATCAACACCTTTCGGTCTCTTAATTTACTGCCGATAAAATGTAGCAAAGTGTCCGAGCACACTACATCACTAATTGATACTAAAACTTACATGGTACGATAGTAACGACATTTTAGCGCCGCTAATGCACTTGCAGAGCAAATAGGTTGGACCTGTTTAGTAATTAATGGTCCAGCTCGTGCCAAAAGTAAACGGAATTGCTTTGTGCACTTTGCTGTCCTGTACCTCTACCATGAGTTTTCCGTGCCGTCTAACGTTCTCGTTCACATGCAATATTTGTATAGTGACTTTAGTTCACTATTTATACCGCTAGAGACGCTGAAAAAATTCCCATACAAATATTGCATGTGAACGTGAACGTTAGACGGTACGGAAAACTCATGGTAGAGGGTACTGGGGTGGAAATTGACCACAATTTCTTTGTGTGGGTATCGGAGGCGATTTTATAGACAGACAAAAAATTTAAAGGGTTGATTCGTGTACTGTCTAAAGTTTTTAGTATCCCTAGCCTACTTTTGCTAAGATATTTTCAATGTACAGACTTTCGACTTCTACAATTTTTAACCCAGGATAAAAAAGAGAGGTGTTATGAGTTTGTAGTATGTATCTGTTTGTCTGTCTGTGGCATCGTAGCTCCAAAATGTATAGAGCGATTTAAATGCAGTATTTTTATGTTGAAATCTAGTTTAATCGGGTATCATCTTAGCTATGTTTCATGAATATCTCTTCCGCCGTTCAAAAGTTACAGCTCTTTTTCTAGTTGGAGTCGGGGGTTTTTGACTGTTAGGTTATATTATAGAATGGGTTACAGATAGAATTGCTTGACAGTGGAATTAATTGGTAGGACAATCAAGAACTTTCACGGATGTACACTTTGCCGAGAAAATTCTTTGCACGGTTGCCGATAATCTACCAACGCCCACATTTTGCTTCCGCCAAATAAGAGCCTCACGGTAAGTGACCCTAACATCCATTCTATGTACTATATAAAGCAAATATTACTTGTAACAAGGAAATAGTGTGCATCATGAGAAAAACATAGGCATTACTTATTTCAAAATTCGCAATACCCGATCTCCGCGCGGTCGAAGTTGCAGGCATGTATATAGAATAGAATAGAATAGAAAATCTTTAATTCGAGAACAAGGTTCATATAGTAAACTACTTGGTCTTACCAAGTGACTCATCTGCGTAATAATAACTAATCTATGCGCGATTATAGTCCATTGGCGATTTGGGAATATAAATCAAATTTAGCCGATCTGTCTGCGCCGTGATGCGGTAATGCATGCGTAGAACTATTGACGATGATGCTCATTGGTTATTAAATGCAAGCTATTTATGCAGAATTTGGAGGGAATGTTTTCTGTTTTCTTTGTGTTTTCCTTGTTTGCTTTCTGTTTTTCTCGATTCATATAATTTGGGAATCTTTAAGGCGCGAGTGAATAGGTATTATTTGAGTTCGCGTGACCCATCCTCGGCAGTTCAGTTCAGTTACTATAAGGTGAGGTGACGCAAACATATAAAAAAAAAGGCATGTTGTAATATTTATCTACTTATGTAACTGTAGCACACAGTTGAGCAACGAAATTCTATTCTATTTTATTCTAATAATTATTGAAATTCTAAATAAATAGGCTTTAATGATTTCCCTAGAGGAACTTGGAATTTGATTAGTTAGTAGGAATTTCGGGACAGAAAAGGTCGCTTTAGATCAATTATAATAGGATTCACATTACAAAGAACAAAATGGCCACTTATTGACGACTCTTAGGACCAGAGTACACTTGATACTTTTAGCATCGGCAACAGCTATTTAGTCGCTTTTCGGAATTTTGATACAACGACTGAACGCTACACTTCGCACACAATCAGATGTCAGTAGCGGTAAGGCGTATTTATTGTCACAGATAAAAATAACAGATATTTAAAGATAACAGATAACAATTGTTACTGCCAATGCCAATTATCTGTTATAAAAATAACAGACAATTTGACATTATTTTGGTAATTGTTTTACAGAAGAGAAAATACCTAATACCAAAAACTGCTTTTTAAAAACATAATACTACTATCCCTCCTGTCATCTTCAATGGTTCAGTCATTCCCATCAGCTCCAGTGTCAAAGATCTCGGCTTATATCTCGACTCTACTCTCAACTGGCAACCTCAAGTTACAAATGTAAGCCAGAAAGTGACAGGTATCTTACGGTATCTCTATCGCCTCAAAATTTTTCTCCCGTCACATACGAAAGCAATGCTTATGTGCAGACCTTAATTTTTCCGATAATCGACTATGGTGATGTGTGCTACTTCGACCTGAATGCAGATCTACTCAACAAACTTGACCGCCTCCTCAATAATTGCATTCGATTCGTCTTCAACCTCCGTAAATATGATCATGTTTCTGCGTATCGAACACTTTTAAACTGGCTTCCCATTCGTCAGCGCAGAAACATGTGGGCACTGACCACTCTGTTTTCTATACTCTACTCCCCCAATTCTCCTTCTTACTTATCTTCTCACTTCCAGTATGTTTGTTCCAATCACATTAAATATCTTCGTTCTTCAAACAATCGTCTCCTTCAATGTCCCACTCATCGCTCTGACTTTATTCATTCCACCTTCTTCGTTCAGTCTATTCTACTATGGAATGCACTCCCCCTTGAAATCAGGATGGCTAACAGTAAGCTCTCTTTTAAATTTAAATTACGGAAATACTTTCGTGACAAGACATCGGCAGATTCATCTCGACTCTAATTCTTCTGAATTGTATATATTTATTATTTATATATGTTTATGTTTATTTAGCATATAATAATACATATTTATTTATATATGTTAATGTTTATGTAAGTTTATAATTATAGTTGTTTTTAAGTATAATAGAATATACCTACCCTCTCATTTAAGTTTGTTTTTTGGTTCATCTACCTTCAATGTCTCTGCATCACCCTAAGGTTGTCTGGTAGAGAATGCCTACGGCATTAAGACCGCCTTTGTACATTGTACATGAAGCATTTTAAATTAAATTAAATTAAATATTTTCATTCTACAGGGTCCATCGGAAACTTTATGGAGCCCTAGATGCATAAGTTTCCTCATGATATTTTCCTATAAAACTCTTGTCAGACACCATACGGCAATAATCTAGTAAAATATTCTACTTCCCGTCATAAACAACCACAATATCAGGCCATTATTTTATACCAGCCACCCATCAAATGGCTGGCCGCATAATTTTTATTGTTACGAACAATATTAAAGCTGTATGCAGCAGTGAATCATTTCTCGCACACAGTGTACCACATTTGTTAACAAAATGCGAGTGAAGGCACTATTACATAGCAGACACTATTTTGGTACTTTATTGATGATTGTCGCAGTTGAATAAACGGTTGATGAATGGGACTATTTATTACGGGTTTTCTAGATGATACTGTGAATGGATCCAATGAATTTAATTATTATATTATTAGTCAGGAAATCTGCACATTGAGAGGGCTTCATAAAGTTCTCGATGGTGTGGGTAGTCCGTCAACCCACACTAGGCCAGGACGGTGGATTAAGGCCTCATTCTTAGAAGAACCCTGTGCCCAGCAGTGGGATAGTAATAATATGAATCCTGATCTTATAATTTTACTTTGCTCCTTTACCTACCTCTTGAAATTTGATTTTGATTTGTGTAATATTGTATTTTCATAATGGTGTTAAGTTTATAATTTTGACTCATAATTATTCTGATTTTTACTGTATTTGATTTGAATTTAATTGTTTCTGTTGTGGACTCACTTGCCCACGTTTACCATAATTATTGTGGAAACTAAAGTTTGCATGCCTTTGAAAAGGCGGAATACATTGTACTGCATACTATTATAAGAACTTTTGTAACACATGTTCCTGCGAATAAATTTCTATTTCTATTTCTTAATATAAAACTGTAGAAAACATATTCAAAAGGACATGATTTAGTTATTTGTCATTATAATATCTTACTCTTTATAAAGAAAGAAAGAAAAAGTTTTTATTTCTACGCCCAGTATGACGCACAAAACATAAATAAACTCACACCAGCTTAATACTAAAAATTGTCATTGTTCTGAGAGGCTTCTTTGGTCATTGGCTTTGTGCAGTGACGTTAAGGCTTCAAGTTAAGTTAAGGGTTCGTTAAGGTTTGGTTTAGTGGCGTTTTATCTTTCCATAGTATAAAATAAAGTTGCTTTCCGCGTCTATCTGTCTGTTTGTCTGTAGGTATATCCACTAACTCCTAAACCTCGCACGCACGCTACGATTTTGATGCGGATTTCACCATCATTTTGAGCATTTCTTCGGAAAGGTTTATCTATAATATTAATACGTGAAGAGAAAACTTTGTACCCCTTTTAAGCATATTGCGCGCACGGAGGAGTGTGAGATTTGGCATAGTTAAAGTTAATATGGTTAATGGAATTTCGACCACTGGGCGACCACTTTCATATTTAATGTAAGGATAGTAGAGAAATTGCACCCGTGCGAAACCGGGACGGGTCGCTATAGTTTATTATAAAAAATTGTCACAACAGCTCTGTCACATCTTATGAGAGTTGGAGAAGGAATAACGAAAAAGAAAATAAAAAACGATGATCCAACGCAACGTTCTAAATTCGAATTGAAATTTGGAACATTAAAGTGGCCAGTGAAGCAGATTGCCAGTACTAAGTAATGAAATTATAAAGAAGGATTTCGTCACAACTAAAACATAACCTATCTAACTTGTTAAAACCACTTTCTATTGATAAATGTCATTTCTCAAAATATCGGTTCAAGCTAGCGATAACTCCAAACGTCGCGACGTGGACCTTGCTAGTCGTTGCCAAGCCATTCGTTGCCACGTGGCTGGCATTTGTCTACGACCCGTGGTCACTGACCACGATGGCAATATTTATGTTCTCAAATCTGTACATTCATAAGTCTGTGAACATTTCGGCGTTTAGTGTGTAGATAGATATTTGAAAGTAATAAAATTATTGTACACCATTTGCTTGGTGCGGGGATCGAACCCGCGGCACGTACCTAGCGCAGAAAGCCAATCGCTGAGACACTGCGCCGACCGTACGACAATGTATTCGCTACATTTACATAACAATTTTTACATAATATTTATTATTACTTTTATTTTTATTAAATTACTAAATTTTTTTTTTTTTTTTTTTTTTTTTTACTTTTTTTT
This sequence comes from Allophyes oxyacanthae, assembly GCA_932294325.1. Lineage (NCBI taxonomy): Eukaryota > Metazoa > Arthropoda > Insecta > Lepidoptera > Noctuidae > Allophyes > Allophyes oxyacanthae. The sequence continues at coordinate 11,711,722 of OW028628.1, forward strand.
TTAATATTTATTTTTACATAATATTTATTTGAACCCAGGACATTACACTTAGTAGTTGTGCTTGCGACTAGAAAGAAAGAAAGAAAATTGCGTTTATTGGCACAATTAAAATTAAAACACATAACATTTAATACATAAATTTAAGTACATTTATGCCAAAAGGGCCTCAGCTCAGCATAATGTCAGATGGCAATACCTGACGATGATTTAATATTTTCAGCTACAACCCACGGGTGCCATACTCGAAATACACGTACACATACACGCTCGAATGTGCCTAAAACAACTATGTAAGCTAAATATGTAAATAAATAATTATTACCTGTTAATAAATTTTTCGAACTAAATATCCAAATGAAGGTAGTGTGTAGTGTATAAAAGTATAAAGGCCTATTCAGACCTAAGCGGTATTCGCTACCGTCTGCGGCAGCGAAAACCCAGTGGGTATGCGGTAATATTACTGTTCACACCAAAACGGATTTCGCTATCCCGCGCGGTATGTACCTCTACCCACAGCGGCATCGAATATCGCTCAGGTCGCTCTAGCCGCGGTACTTGATACTAAATACCTGAGCGAAACCCGCGCGGTATGTACCTCTACACCCACAGCGGCAGCGAATATCGCTCAGGTTTGAATAGGCCTTAAAGGAAGAAAAAAATACTTATTTAACTTAGAATGATACGTGTGGGTATGTGTACATCGGAAACATTATATTGACAAACCCCAAGAAAACTACTCTCTAAATGGTTCGCAGCTAATAACTTATTACTAAATGCTAATAAAACAAAATGTTTAAAGTTCTCACTGCCAAATGTAGCTCATGTAGGCTTAAATTTAATGCTTGATGGAAATGAACTAAATATAATTAATGAAACCGTATTCTTAGGGATAACAATTGATTCCAAGTTGCAGTGGGGTCCTCACATCACAGCTCTGTCCAAAAGACTTAGTTCTGCGGCATTTGCAGTTAGAAAAATTAGACAGTTAACCGATACAGCTACGGCGAGATTAGTGTACTTCGCATATTTTCATAGCATTATGTCCTATGGCATTCTGTTGTGGGGATCAGCGGCTGATGTAGATTCGGTTTTTACGAGGGTCATTCAATAAATACTTAGCCTACAAAAAGTAAACGAAAATTTTGGAAAAGTGGGAATTTATTTTTCAACATAGTCTCCTTTTAGTTCGATACACTTAGCCCAGCGATGCTCCAACTTTTTTAATCCGTCCGAAAAATAGTTTTTGTCAAACTCTGCAAAATAGGCCTCCGTGGCGGCGATGACCTCCTCATTCGATCCATATCTATTCCCGGCGAGTGATTTTTTCAGATTAGGAAACAGAAAGAAGTCACAAGGGGCCAAATCTGGAGAATACGGTGGATGGGGCAGCAATTCGTAGCGTAATTCGACCAATTTGGCCATGGCAACGGCAGACGTGTGAACCGGTGCGTTGTCGTGGTGAAACAGCACTTTTTTCTTCGCCAGATGGGGTCGTTTTTTCTTTAATTCGGCGTCGAATCGGCCCATTAAATCGGCATAGTAAAGCCCTGTAATTGTTTTACCCTTCTCGAGGTAATCGATGTAGATCACACCTTGTGAATCCCAGAAAACGGTGGCCATAACTTTTCCGGCCGATTTTACAGTTTTCGCCTTCTTTGGAGCACGTTCCCCGGTCTGGATCCATTGTTTTGATTGCTCCTTGGTCTCTGGTGTGTACCAGTGGATCCAGGTTTCATCGACGGTCACAAAACGACGCAAAAACTCCGCTGGATTCCGCTTAAACAGCGCCAAACACGTCTCCGATGTGGTCTCACGGTTGCGCTTGTTTTCTGGTGTGAGTAAACGCGGCACCCATCGCGCCGACAGCTTTCTCATGCCGAGTTCCTCGTGAAGAATATGATGCACTATTCCTTCTGAAATGCCTACAGTCTCAGCTAGCTCCCGAACCTTCAATCGGCGATCTGCCAATACGAGATCATGGATTTTTTTAATGTTTTCCTCCGTAGCAGCTGTTTTCGGTGCACCTGGACGTGGTTCATCAAAAACCGACGTACGGCCACGTGCAAACTCGTTGAACCAATTCTTGACGGTTGGCATCGATGGAGAAGAGTCACCGTACACAGCATCCAAGCGCTCTTTGATTTCGATGCGCGTTTTCCCTTCCAAAAATAGGAATCGAATCACCGAACGATATTGCTCTTTTTCCATTTTTGTAAAACCGATCGACACGTTGGCTTCCATAAGTTGTCAAATTAAAACAAATGAAGGGATTGGAATGAAAATTTGAAAAAAGAATTTAAAAAGAATGTGCTACACTGTGGTAAAACTCTTTTGAAACTACAGCGCCCTCTGGCGATGAGGCTAGGTACTTATTGAATGCACCTCGTATATTGCAGAAGAGGGCGATCCGTGCGATCTATAACATGGGCTCACGCGAGTCTTTACGAGACTTTTTCAAAGACACCGACATTCTAACACTGCCATCACAGTACATTTTGGAATATATTATGTTCGTCCGAAGAAACCTGCATATGTTTAGTATCAATAGCGATATTCATAAAATTAATACTAGAAATAAGTACAAAATAGTGGTCCCTAAATTTAGATTGACCAAAACAAACAAATCATTTCTAGGTAACGGTGTACGCTTTTATAATAAACTCCCAAAAAGTATTACCGAGCTTACTGATAAAAAGTTTAAAACTCGTGTTAAGCTTATCCTCATAAGGAAGGCCTATTACAGGATCAAAGACTATGTTGACGATAGAGATGTATGGAAGTGATTATCTTCTGCACATGCGGCTTCCCTGGTGACCCACTGCTTCCTGTCTTCACACACTAATTTTAACGCTTCCCTTGTACCTTTTTGGTAGGTACCTATTCTTAATTGGGTGACTGACTTGAGTGTTAAGTACGCACCTACTAGTATTGTATAATTATAATATTATAGTGGTACTTATGATCTTTGCTGTTCTTTTTTTATTTTTTTTATTGTAATATTGTGTAAATTGAGGTCGAATTTTAGCCGGGGCCGCTCCTGCGGCCCCACATTTGTTGTGTAGTACCTAAGCTTGATTTATGAAAAGAGTATCCATGGAGTTTCTTGCCGGTATCTTCTCCAGGACCAACCCACTTGGAACCGTGCGCCTAGAATCACGACGTTTTGAAAGTGCCTGCAAAGGCCCAGTTGAAATAAAAATCTTTGACTTTGACTTTGAAACAACTACTAGATTAATGAGGAGTCGAACACAACTTGTATCAGAAATGCGTGGTCATATTTAAGGGTGTGGATCAGACCATCAAACTGAACAACTTTCGCGATGATCATAAATAATGATCATCTACTACGGTTCGAAATAAGAAATTGAATTTAGAAGAAGAGAGCTTTTAAACTCGACCAACTGTAACTGGACAGTAAGAATTTTATACATTTTTGTAGAAAAAAAAGTTCGCCCTCCATTTCCAGCAAAAAAAGCACTATATTACTCAGGACGCGCAACAAACTTCAATAAACATAGGTTAGACAGAGTCACAGAGTTCGTCGTCGACGTCAATTGATTTATACCTGACGAGGTCGGGCCATCTTGTGCTTGGTCGGACTGTATTGACAACTCTGCGTTGTTGTAGGGCTGTCTGCAGGCAAAAATCCATAATATTGACAAAAAGAAAATTTATGCTAGATATTCATATCGAAAGGTAGTGAAATTACGATGCTAATATATAATTTTTAATTAGAAAGAAAAGGATTTTCTTGGCACAAAAAAAAAAAAAAAACCTGACTAATAAAGAGAGTGTCAAAACAAAAGGTGAATTTGTAATTTGTGAACAAGTTTTATAGTAGATAAGTTGAGATAATAATTGTAGTTTTTTAATACTAAAATTTATAATATTTCGTACACTTAAGCAAAAAATGGTTTCTCTACAATTAATTTAGTAAAATATTTTATTATGAAAGAAACCAGAAGAAAGAAATATGATTTATTCGGACTAGATACTAGACAACACATGCAAAATTACAACATAAAAACACACATTGCGCATTGTACAATGTACACATTGTTTTATTACGAGATGGCGCTTTTTTTCTTATTTTATCTCAGGGTTGTATTTTCAAACTCCAAAGATTCCTTTTCATTTAATCTTCAGAAACGACAAAAATCAAAATCATCACTGAATCGTAAGCTCCGTGCAAATCGAAAATTTTCAAACAAAAGTGACAGCCCTACACGTAGGTGCGTGTAAAACGGCACGCAGTTGGCCATAGCTTATCTTCCGCGCGCCAACTTCATGTTTTATGGACTTCCCCGTTGGCATACACTGTTGTGTATTGTTGTTTTTTGGCTGCAGTGGTCCAGTCACGAGTCAATGAACAGTTGTAGGCTTTTGTAAGTTATCGCCGAATACGGTATGCAACTACTTGTACTGTTTAAATTGTAGTAGTACTTAATAAGATCTTTGCTGTTCCTTTTTTTTTGTAATATTGTGTAAATTCTGGTCGAATTTTAGCTAGGGCCGCTCCCGCGGCTCCATATGTTATTGTTAATTATCTTGATTTATGAAAAGAGTATGCATGGAGTTTCTTGCCGGTATCTTCTCCAGGCCACTTGGAATCGTGCACCTAGAATCACGACGTTTTGAAAGTGCCTGCAAAGGCCCAGTTGAAATAAAAACTTTTGACTTTGACTTTGACTTACCATGATATAAGATTTAAAGAACAGTATCTCTTACAGCGGTATTGTTTTGACTAGAGTTGTAAAGTAAAGGTCTATTCTATTCTAATCAACCACTAAGATAATATCTCAGGTTTTTCGAAAGTGAATTTTAAGAGGTGAAATCTTTATTAGAAACGGTAAGTTTTCTTACCAGAATCGCTATAAAATTCCACGTACCGTATCGGAGCTCCGCTGACGTGATATAGGAGGCACCACATTTCTCCTATCGGCAGGCGAATTTAAAACCGATTCCAAACGTTTTCTTTGTAAAAAGGTTGAGTTCTTATTTGTAGGAAGAGATAATAATATGTTGGGAAAATTAACTGAGAACATTATAAGTACTTTATTTATCTTTGTTAAAGGTAACAAAGATCTCAAGAATGCTCAGAATCACTGCACCATGTTATGAATACTATTATAAAGGTATAATGTTATCCATAGTATTGGTGCAGTGATGCTGAGCTTAAGATCCTAGGTTCGATTCCCAGGTCGGGCAAGTGTAATTGAGTTCGCAGTAATGATGTTCTCAGCGGTAGCCCACAATGAGACTTAATAACAGCGTCAGTGAAATGTATGTGTACTGGTTATGGGCCGAATGTGCCTTGGCAAATTCGGGCAAAGGTTCGATAAAAAGTTTACCAAACCGAATATTCGGCAGGATTTGGCGCGCTTTGTCAAGCGTTGTAAAATTACAAGTCTGTCCATGTTTAGTTTGTTGAAGTGCGTAGCCTTTCCGCCTGCTGATCCCGCTCCCCCGGGCCGATCATTTCATAATTTAGTTTGCGGCAAAACAGACACGTGCGTTTTGATAAATCCTTAAATCTCAATAAAATTACCAAGAAATGATGAGTTCGAAAGAGGTTCAACATTTGTATATTTTTCCGTGACACTAATAACCATGGCAAGTTTTTAGTGCAAGTATATTCGATAGAATGTTCCGCATTGTAGCCGAATATTCGGCCTAATATGAATGTTCGGTAAACCTGCCAAATACAAACATTCGGCCCATCCCTAGTGTGTACAAATAGTACATTCATCTGAGTCTTACCCTAATAGTGATAATTATAGTTATGTTTGTATGAATACATTACATTATTTACCATTTACACTTCTACTTAAAGTACATGAAGAAAACTAACAAAACACCTTTGTTCCCAACAAGAGCAATACAAAGCAAGTATTCGCTATTCTTTTAAAAGAATACCGGAATATAGCAAGTTTCAGAGCAATAAATATTTATAGACGTTCCTGACTCATAACGACTCTTGTTTATTGGTGTGATAAGGGTGGGTTGTATGATGGATGTATGGGAAAATTGACTGCGAAAGTACAGTGAGCTGCAGTTAACGTAAACTAGATATAATGTTATGTTGATCACGGTGAGTTTTATTACCGGTTTATACAAGGCAACAGATTTGGTGCACATTCGGGGAATGGATAAAGAAATATTATAATATAATTTATTTGTTATTAATTGCCATTAATAAGAAATAACACAGATATATATACATAATGTATGTAATCCAGGATATCTTGTTCTCTTTTAAAATTAAAAAGAAAAATAAAGATATAGATTTTGAGTACGTACTTTGACTTCTAAGTACTCATTTCGATAGTGTTATATTTGTGTTTTTATTATAATTTTATTTTTATATAATTAGTGTCTGTACCTACATATATATTTTTAGAATAGATTACATACCTATATTATATGGCATTCTAAGTTCATAAGATATTTTTTATTTGAATTTAATAAAAATATTTTAGGATATGTGCACTTACTACATTAATAATTGTTGTTTTTTGTTTTATACGTTAATTATTTTTTATTTGCTTAATATTTTTTATGTTATATTTTATTGTTCCGGTGTCGGTTACTTTGTGATGTCTAATAAACGCTTTTTCTTTCTTTCTTTCTATTCGTTACAGTCTTGAGTCTAATAAAACAAGAAAACAAACTATCTTTGGTTAATGTAATTTTATTATCGCTCCAAGCAGACTCATTGGGGAAAAACAGAAATAAGTTATCCATCATAAGTGTGGAAAAGTACTAAATATGATTATTCTTTACTTGTGTTATAATAGGTATTTTTTGATGCCTCAAGATAAAGTTGGGGCGTTATTTATGTAAAATTTAAAATCTACATGGATATTGGAATCATAATTGTTCTGTTATAAAATTTAGCAAAACATTAGTTTTTTGTGTCCAACCCGCAAAATAATCTTAATTTAAGGGGTAACATAAAAAATACCTACCATAAAAATCACACCCCATTATAACAAAGGAAAATTTAATAGATTTTTCTACCTATCTCATAGAGGCGAGGATGCAAAATTTATGACTTGGTAGCTTGTCAGCGCTGCCCGTGGGGCTACTAAATTCTTATAATTGAACCTTCAGACAACAGAGATAAAGGTACGAGAGTAAAATAGCGCTAAGTTAGAAAAGGAATATTTTTGGTCATAGCTTGCGGATAATTGTGACTTAGATAAGTGTTTTTTTTAGCATTGTTATTTTTTTAAATCAGTTTATCACAAAACTAAGAGTTGACGGATTCCGGCAAAATCTGTCGAAATTATGGTCGAAATGAGTAGATATCTCTCTGAAAACAAACGCCGCGCGTGACGGAGCTGATTCCATAAACAAAACCAAATCACTCCCTTTTTGAGGAACTTCATGCTGTGGTCTCTTTAGAAAACCTCGGTATGCTCAAGTCAAGTCAAGTCAAGTCAAAAGTTTTTATCTCAACTGGGCCTTTGCAGGCACATTCAAAACGTCGTGATTCTAGGTGCACGGTTCCAAGTGGGTTGGTCCTGGAGAAGATACCGGCAAGAAACTCCATGGATACTCTTTTCATAAATCAAGATACTTAATTAACAATAACATATGGAGCCGCGGGAGCGGCCCTAGCTAAAATTCGACCAGCTCAGCAACACGACCATGCGTGCGTGGAAGGAAATCCTCAGAAATCGCACACGGCACAGTACAAGACCAGTGTGGCTCTAGGGTATGCGGATGAACTCCCCGCCGATGACGAGAAGCGTGATGGTATAAAGTAGCCGCTGGCATCATATCAAACAATTCCCCAGAACACTGTCCGTCCATATTATTACAATGCTGAACGTAAGCCTTGGTAAAAGATCGAGATCAAGCTTATTAGCGAGAATAAGCACAAAGAGGTTGCAAGCAATTGTCAAGTATAACTTATTCTATGAAAGACCGAACTGGGAAATACTTATCTCCAGAAATTTGAACTCGAAGTGATAATTATAGTCCAATGGCTAAGGTATCGGACCGAAGAGCAAGGGGCCCATTCCTGCCACAAGCATATTTAGCTTAGTAGAAGGGATCAACAGGAATACTAAGTGTAAACAGAACTTCAAGAACGAGTTAAAAAAACAATGAAATTCTTAACTTTATCTTACTAAGATCTAGGTACAACTAGGATCATCATTAGGTACCATAAAAGTGTAACCACAAAGTACCACTTCATTTCAGAAACGAATTCCACCTTTAGTAGCTAAAAGGCTTCGATAACTCATTTTATAGTTGCCATTATTGCAATAGTATGAGACGAGGGAATATTTGCTATAATATGAGAAAAAACTAAGTTAGTTGCCGACGGACTTTGACTAATGACCGCACATTCGGGAGGTCCAACGCATATTGCGGTGGTGTGGTGAAGGAAACTGTGGAGTCGCTATTGTTAGAAAAATATTTCTTAGGTTTGTTTTCGTTTGTATCTTAAGAAGTGTTAGCTTTTATTTATTTAAAGGAATGAAAGAAAATACGTTTAAGCTTATCACGTTGACAACTTTAATGACAAACGCCATTGGTAGATATAGATACATAAAACGTTTATTCGGTGCAACAAAAGAGACAAAAATATGGATACGTACAAGTTAAAGGCACAATTCGGAATTAAAAAATATTTTGTTCAAAATAGGCTGTCAAAAACACTTTTTGAACGTCAGAAAATAAAATAAGACAGCATCGCCCACCCTTCACCGCTTCCTATAGCTGTGGAGAAGAAGACATTTTACAGAAAAATAATGTGTATTTGAGAGATGACAACGTGTGATTTGTCTGAAAGGAGAATGCGTACCTACATGCGCGTGTAATCGGTTTACCTACAGGATTTTACTGAAATGCAACGCGTATGTCACCGTTAGGTGCAAAATTAGGTTGAAAATAATTTAATACAAAGAATACTGCAGTTTGATTCCTGCGGCGCGTGTAGGTTGTGGAAGACTTAGGCTTGGAGACATCGACGGAAAGATTTTATAATTAACCAATATGAAAGAAAGAAAGAAAAGAAAGAAAAAAGTATTTATTTGATACAGCACAAAAACGATTTTAAAGATAACTTAACAGAAAAAAAAACATGTAAAACAAAAATAAAAATTATTATCTTAAATAAAATGGATTGTACGTCGCAGCTGTGTCAATAAGGCTTCCGCTCAGCATATGCTGCCGCGCTGCGAGCAACCCGACAGCGCTGGGTTTCAGTGGGAGCCACTATAGCTTCATTCTCACCAATGCACAGTGGTTCCGCGCCCTAAGAGAGGCGGTCATAGGGTTTCGCGAAGGTAATGACTGTCGTTATCAATACTAAATATTATCATTATGCTTTTTTGTAATACTTCATGTTATAATAAAATGAAGAAATCGAATTAATGTTAAAAAACTTATTTTATTAGAATAAATAATGCATTTATTGTACTTGACGAAATACTTACTAAAATACAATAAAGGAATTGGAACTTAATAACTAATAAACTTAAATATATACATTTTTATAATAAAAATAAAGTAAATACCTAATTATTACCTAACTACAAATACAGAAATGGACAAAAAATATATTATTTACATGTTAATAGTTACATAATAGGAGCTGTATCTAAAATAATGTAAATCTAGTGTTTATTATATAACTATATACATTTTATTCTATACCGACAACAAATTCAACACCTCTTTAGATAGAATAGACTTCTTCTTCCGTGGTAACCTTCTCAAACCAGAAATATAAGGATCCGAATTAAGAAGAAGTCTATGTATCAAGTCGGTGTTTGTGACAACCCGGGACATTTTCCTCGTGTTGTCACGCCTAAACTGTTTAACTAACTTATTGCAAGATTCGGCGGCCTCTTCCGAGAGCTCACCTATTGACAATAATGCGTGGTCAATTACTTCCGAACCATGAATGAGGACCTTATGTACAGACGAGGGCAGGTTGTACATTGATCGCGGAACTGTCTACTTTACTTAACTCTGCAAGCCTGCGCCGTTTTGATCTCTTGCTACACTCTTCGAAGTCCTTTCTGTGCTGATGCTGTTGAGTGCTCGTCGAAGCCTCTGCTGCTGGCCGTTGAGTGTCGTGGCTCCCTGCTGCTGCACAATTTGACAGAACGCAAACTTCAATTTCGTTCAGCCAGTCTCCGTACTTAGATACCATGCGAGATTGATTGCGAGAGACTTGCTTCCAAATAGCTACAAATCTAGTACAAAGATTAGCAACTATTTTTTCTAAGTCATCAGCAACCAAATTCTCAACGTCAGGCAGTAACTGTATCAGGGCTTGAAAAACTCGACGCCACCGTTGCAGTTCGGAATTGCTGTCCTTCATAGACAGCCAAGTATCTAGTACAAGCATTCTTTTAAAAGAACACTCAATACTAGTACCTAAAACAAAACAACAAACAGTTAAATGCGGATCAAAAACAATACATATTTCGTAGCAAATGCTACGCGCCCAGCCACTCGGCGTAGACCCTGGCTGCACCTTACAGACGCAGCATGCCGCAAGTACTTTTTTTAAATTCTAGTAGTAGAGATTTTAAGCGACATTTTTATACGTAATTCAATGGCACAAGTAGATACAAACATAAGTAAAAGCTTCAATATAAAAAAAATATAGAAATAAATACGCAAGAAATGCTGCGGCGTAGCACTCTATTTAAAAAAAAATGGTGTATTATAAATGCAAAATAGTAAAGTAAATTAATAATACATACCTGTAACTTGAATGTCCATTGCAAAATAACAGGTCACAAACAAGTTCGATCTTGAAAACACGCGTCGCGTCTTAGGGTAATTAGCGCTTGGTGATAACACGGTTGATGACTAATTACATGTGTTTACTTCCGATGCCAAAAAAGGAATGTTGCGAACAATAGATTGCAAAACCTTTTATACCCTCAGGTAGTATGACAACTAGTGGGTAACTGAACCAGATATAATGGCTTAGCTCAGTCATTGCCATTGGTAGCCTATGACCTACTAACGGGACCACTGTGCAATGCCATGAGAATGTACAGATAGGTTAGAAAAACAAGCCAAGAGAGTACACAGAATAAAAAAATATACTTTTATAAGTCAACTCCACAGCTTCACCTGTTCTATCGGAACATGTATAAGCAGAATTTTCGAGCCACGCGCGCTATTTTCATTTTGATCAGTCATTCCATTTATCAATCTTCTATGTTATTGTCTTAAAAAGCTTTTTCTGTTCGATTGTAATAAGTGTTATATTAATGTTATAACAATCTATATGGTTGAGAATTTGCTCATTATTTACAATAGGTATCTTTACCTTTTTTAGTGAGATAAATAGTTTTCACCTTGCAATGTCCTCTACTGAATGTGGGCTTGCTATGAACACCAATGAAGATTATGTGACTGATACAAGGACCTCTAAAAATGCCTTTTTACAATATGTTATAGGTACAATATTAAACATAACAAAATTTCCCAATAACTGACAACTTTTGATATGATTCGCGTAATGTAATTAATTCAGTCATCATCTGTTTGACGTTCGCAAATAAACTAAAGCCGGTTAGGCTTCTTATACATTTTTATAGAAAAGTAATAAACAATACTACAGATCTGCATTTTAGCAAATGTTTTAACTCTATGCATGATCAAAACTTTTGCCTAGATGCAGAACATCCTCAACTAGAATCCATCAACGACCGGTCATAATCACCTTTGGCAAACTGATTGGTGTTTGCAGCTTCTTAAGAGAAGATCGATAGAGGATCCTACTGCCACAAGGATACTGGATGAGAGTAGCTGAGGATAGAGCCAGAGGCCTATGTCCAGCAGTGGACTACTACAGGCTGATGATACGTGAATATTCAGTTTATATTCACTAAACCCGAAATGCACTTCGAAATACTATCTCGCTATCAATAACCTACTATATATTACATGGCAGTTAAACTGCGCGTGTGTTCAGCCCATTTGTCTTGTCGACCAGCAATGGAGCTTGACGAGGGGCAATGCATCAATGTGTATAGGTAGGTAGGTTTTACACTATACGCTGCATGGTCCACTGGCCAAGGATTTCCTGCTTTGAGAAGGGATTCGAAGTGTTGGAATTTCTTCGTTATTCTCATGAGTTCTGTTGAAGAGACTTAAGGCAGTACCCCTACCAAAACGCCGTTTTATATCGCCATCTCCTCCGTAATTATACCATATACAAATAAAACAAAAATACAGTCTTAAAGTTCAAGATCTCTACTTCAAATCCAACGTTTCAATTTTTTTTTTAAATTAGTTTATGCTATAGTAATTGGCGATTATAAAACACCTGAATCAGAATTTAAACCTTCATCTTCTTCGGAACTTTGAGCTTAATTTATTTCTGATTTTCAGCAATAGATAGATAATTCATTTATTTATAAGTCCAACGTTTAACATAAAAAAAAAAGTCAATTTTCAATTTTTCTTTGATTTTAAACGTAAATCTGTGCCAATTTTCAGCTGAAGGGTCGTTCGGGCGACGGGCGGCAGTCTGCCGCTGGCTCTCGGACGTGATACCCGTGTCGATCGAGGCTATCGCGTTCGATTTATAAATTCAGAATTTATTTTGCTCTCTAGACACAATATTGTGTAGAGGGGGCAATCTATATAACTTGCCTCAGTAGTATGGCATGTACTTCTATAAACATGTTTTGATTTTTTTTGAGTACATATTTGAAATATTATTATTTTAGTAAAATCAGATATAGATAGAGTCTACTGATCTGTCACGTTATCTGTCAAGTCAATACAAATTGTGTTTCATCTTCTAAAATACTTCGTCTAAAATATAGATACCATCTTTTTGATGTTTTCTATAAACATAAATTCTAATTCAGTATGTGACTACGTGACCGAATGTTTGAAAGCTTATATCTCCCAAACTATGGGACGGAGTCCCATCATGTTGGTATTCAAACTTCATGTTTTGGTGAGATCTATGTGGCCACGTGACCAAAACTTTGAAAGCTTATATCTCCCAAACTATGGGACGCAGTCCCATCATGTTGGTATTCAAACTTCAAGTTTTGGTGAGGTCTATTCATATAAACCGTGACCACGTGACTACGTAACCAAATTCAGAGCTACCTTCTATTAATAATTTGATAATTTGTCATAATCAACGTTTAAAATAGTAAGTAATATTATGTTGATGACGATGTTGATCTAAAATAAATAAATAAATATTGTTTTTTTTTTAATATAACATTGTACCTCACTAGGATTTCTCCTGTATCTTGGGTAGAGTTTACAGACATACATCTCACATGCACACACCCAGACTAATATTTGTTCCGTGCGCGTATCGAACCCGCGGCACGTAGCGTAGAAAACCACTACACTACTTGTAACAACCCTAGCCTCCATGCACTATCGCCACACTGTCTTGACGTTGTCGGCGAGATCAAAAGCGTCGTCCTACTGTTGTTTTTCTTTATACTATTCCTTTACTATATATAATAATAAATACTATGTAGGTACCAACCTAGTTTTATTTTAAGACTTATCGATTATACTTTATATATTACTATTCACCAACACTGCTACCAAACAAAGATATGTATGAAGTGATACATATACATACACACACACATATACATACACGTACATATAGTGATACATATGTGTGTTTATTAATCCCATTTATAATCGACTTCCAAAAAAGAAGGTTCTCAATTCGAATGAATGTTTTTTTTTTTGTATATTTGTTACGCTATTACTCCGCCAATTGCAGACCGATTTTGAAAATTATTTTTTTATTTCACAGAGTACTCTCAAGATGGCATTTAAATTTGTTGAAGATTTGATGAAGAACTTCGGAGATATACAATGGAACTCTTGAATGAATAACAGCATATCACTTGCGAGTTCTGTAATCGCATGATTATGACTTTTTTAAAATAGAAATATAAAATAAACGTTAAAAAATTGTATAAACTGACTTCAAAAAACTAAAAAGAACATACATACAATTAATAATACATATAATTATACATATAATTTTCTTAAAAATCTTATCGGCTTCTGAAGTCGTTGCCACTGCCAAGCTAGGTGCATTGAAGAATCGGCCCCGACTTCAGAATCTGATAAATATTTTAAGAAAAATATTTTATACTTTTTAGTTTTTCGAAGTCGGTTTTTACTTTTTTTATTGTTAGGTATTAATATCTAATAATCGTGATATATTTATATGTGTGAGTATTAAATGAATCAAGCAATCCTTCATATAAAAGAGCAAGTTATAATTAGTTAATACCCAATCATCTAACAACGCGGCAAGTGTAATGGGCACTTTTTGCTCGGAAGCTCGTTGACGAAGCATAAAATTTTTATTTCTCTTTTTTATAAAATCATTCATCATTGTAGTGATTGTACCACTGTTATTGGTATTAATTTTCTAGTAGTAACTCTGTTACTATATAGACCTATAAGTGAAACAATCTACAAATATATATTTTACATTGCCACCTCTATTTATTATATAGTTTTTTAGTGTCTGGCGCGATGCTCGCGTTGACATGCTCCGAGCGGTTTCCGTAATATTACAGGGGGTCGCGCGGGTTGCGCGGGTGGAGGAAGCGAAATCGACAAATTCGTTTGCTAACTGACGCGCCTTAAGAGAGCTCGTGATAATCTCTTATTGCGGACTATCTACAGAATATTTTTTTAAGTAGTGCGCATAATTTGTAGAGTGATTCAGTCTCTGTTCCGAAATACAACCGCAGTATTGGGATACACTTTAAAACAAAACGAAAATTCGATGTAGTACGTGGGACGCGCATACTTTACTAGCGCAAGCCATACAAAATCTTTTTTTATTTTGTTTTGGAGTGTATTTTAAGTACTGCGGTTGTATTTGGGAACGGACACTGAATCACTCTGCAAATTTTGAGAAAATGTTTGTTTGTTCGTCTTTTATGCGTTCCTAAATCATTCATCCGATTACAGTGAAACTTTCGCGAAGATTTCTGATAAAAAGAGCAATGAGAAATATCGTTGCAATGCGTAAGATATAAATAAAAAAATACACTAAAATAAGTCTTCGGACTAAAACAAAAGATAATTAAAACAACCGTTTTTACATGATTCCGGCAAATTCAAAGACTAAAGAACAACTAATTACAGTATTAATTAAGTTCTGTTGTTATGATAATAATGCTGCACAAAGATGCAGGTAATAATTATTATTGTGCAGGATAATAATGGCCCGGAAAAGGAGTAGCTTTTATACGCGACATTTGCATAAATAACTAGGGATTGTTATTCAACATTGTAAAACATTGTTGTGAGTACCTACTTATGCAGAGATACTATTAAAGTCCAAAAAATCATAATACAAGGTGGACCAATGGAATATAATGACAGTGTATTCATAGGATAACAATAGAAACAAAAAATAAAGATTTTTTAAATTGATTTCCATCCATTACGTTTTTAAAATAAAAAAAAGCATGTCTGTTACCCGTTTTTGCTAAAAAATACTGTAGTTAAGACAGTTTTGCATTAACGTTAGACAATTTCGTTTATTCGACGACTCGTCAGTTAGACATATTTCTTGTCTAATAGATACTGCAGACTTGAGAAAATTTCGTATTCAGGTTAGACAATTTCGTTTATTCGACGACTCGTCACGCGTCAGTTAGATGTATTTTTTTGCCAAATACCACAGACTTGAGACAGTTTTGCATTGACGGTAGACAATTTCGTTTATTCGACGACTCGTCATTTATATATTTCTCTCTTTTTTACATTTGGAAATGCCTCATGCGTTCCCCCAGCCCTGCGGAAGGCGAAAGATGATATTGGTCTCCTACCGCCCAAAACCACACGGTGTTCCTTTTACATACCTATCTGTAACGCCGGAGGCATGGGATTCACTTGCCCATTCACCCCCACCAACGCCCCCAGCAGGTATTGGCTCGCCAATTGCTAAATACCGCAGTCTTGAGACAGTTTTGCATTGACTTTAGACATTTTTCGTCAATTAGACTACAAGTGTGTATAGCTTAAATTTTTTTTCGAGCGCTTGTCTTGCTTTTCTTGACAATCGATTGCGCAGGGCCTAATTAAATTACCTATATTATGCAAAAAACTTATGTTATAAGTGATTTATTAGTCCTAAGCCTTATTTTCTAACACATTTTTTGTATTTAAGTTTATGTACCTACCTATAATAATTATTTATTGTCAACTACCTCCAAAGGTGCCCAAGATACAGGCCTAGCCTAGTTTGGGACCATTGGAAGGTATTTTATATTTTATATTGTAAATATTTATGAAATAAATTGAAATTGAATTGAAATTGAATTGAATTACTACAAGCTTTAAACTAGAATAAAATAGAACTCAAATCGAAACTGTTAATTCGGTATATCAACAGTGTACAGTATGATAAGTGATGTTGAACAAAGTTGTGACCATTGGCCCTTCAACACAAATACGGCCGCCAAACACGACACTTAGAAAATGAAACTCAAATAACTGTACCCTCATTTACACCGAGAGGACATAGTGGTGGGAAATATGTGAAACAATGGCACCGAATCTGTACACCAACGAAATAAAGTGATCTTTTTTTGTTGTGTCGCTATTTTATTTGCTCAAATTGAGATAGAAAGCAGTCAATAAGATTTGTAACGGGGTTGATAACCCAAGAAAGTAATTAAGAAAAAGAAACCCTTGTTTTTTAATTCTTGAACACAATGTTCCGTAGGCCTGGTGCAATTTATATGAGAGATTGCGAAATTTTGATGCCAGCCGGTTTTTATATAAGAATACCTATGACAGTCGTTACGGGAGTCAGCAGCCCAAGAATATCAGTGTCTCCCAGTAATTGGGTGGCGGAGGAGAGATGACAGTCGCTCTGTGTAAAATACTGATATTCAGCCGCATCTGGTTAGACTGGGATCCAACCCCAACGTAGTTGGGAAAAGGCTAGGCGGATGATGACTTGCGCGTGATTGGGATTCTCATTAAAACCTATCCGTCAAAAACCCCCAACTCCAACTAGAAAAAGAGCTGTAACTTTTGAACGGCTAATCAGATTTTCATGAAATATTGCTAAGATGATATCCGATCATACTAGGTAGCTTTCCAATAAAAACAAACTGCGTTGAAATTGGTCCATCCGTTTTGGAGCTATGATGCCACAACCAGCCACACAGATACTGATACAGATGTAATATGATGACGAGAGAAATAAAGATTTATGATTGATGATACACACTATTACAAACTTATAACACCAATTTTTTTTTGTCGGGGGTTCAAAATTTATGAAGTCATTGCACCCATCAAGGCATGCCATAGGTTATAATAAAAATGAATCAATCTGTAGTATACCTACCTACTTTAAGAAAATAAAAATTCAGCTTGCCACACTTTCTATCTGTGTGTCCTGTCCACTCGTGCGATATTTACTCTATGTTATTCCCATGGAGCAAATTAACAATTGAAACTAGAAATTAATTACAACTAGTTGGCTTATAACTGCCTTACCCTTCGGACCCTGGACCCTGGCTATTTGCTGTATCCTTGTCGTGTCCGATACTGGAAAGTTTAGCTGTTTATTAAAAGGTAAATGTTTTATTGATTTACTAGTTTCGGAGTTTGGTTGTTTAATTTGGTTTTGGTATTTCGTGTGAAGTTTGAATTTTAGAATAGTGTTTATTTAAGGCTGGGAGGTCACTGGCTGTAATTGAACAGTATTTATTCCCGCGGCTTCGTCTGCGTGGATTTCCATACTATATGACACCCCTTTTGGTGGTGAATTTCCAATTAAAAAAAGTAAAAACCGACTTCAATAAAACTAAAATTCAGAGATTTCTTTAGAAATAAGCAGTACCTTTGTGTCATCTTTCCTATTTAATTGTAAATATTCTTCTTTCTGTGTGTACATAAATTGTTAAATAAAAAAAAATAAAAAAAATGTATAAAATAATTTTCATAAAAAACATTTATAATAGATTCTGAAGTCGGTGCCGCTGCCAAGCTAAAAATGGAAAAAAGCATTAAAGAATTAAAGGCCCCGACTTCAGAAGTTTTTAAGAACAAATTAGAAGTTATTTTATTTTTCTATTTTGAGTGGCATAAACAATACATAGGTAAATATGGGATTACAGCAATTGTTGGTGATTTGCTTTTGCATTGAAGAGTTCCATTGTCTATCTCCGAGATCTTCATCAGATCTTCACCAAAAATGGGATCACCTCGGGAGAAAAATCTTTAAGACAAAAAACAATCATTAAAATCGGTTAACAATTGACAAAGATATAGCTGAACAAACATACAAAAAAATTAAATACCGTTAAAAACCCCCGATTTCAACTAGAAAAAGAGCTGTAACTTTTGAACGGCTCATCAGATTTTCTTGAAAAATAGCTGAGTACACTCTCGATTAAGAAACCTTTCAATAAAATAAACTTAATCAAAATCTGTTCATCCGTTCAGGAGCTATGATGCTAAAGACAGACACACAGATACACACTACAAACTTAAACACCCCTCTTTCTCGTCGGGGGTTAAAAATAAGCTGTTCCATACAAATAATTCAATGTTAGATGGATCTGTATTTGTCCCATAATAAAAGTTGTTCATAATGACGAGTCCCCTTCCGAGTTCAAACCCACTTTTCGACTAACCTTGTATAATAAGTAAATAAGGACTTAGCCCATCAGTAGCGTGTCTGATCCTTCTCCGAAATTCTGTTTATCCTGCAAAGGGTTACATAAATACACAAGAATTCCATTGCCACTATCACATTCAATTTAAACAAAGGCACAGATATAAAACAGCAATGTATACCACGGTTCGGCTCCGTTGTACTAAGCAAACACAATTTGTTTCAGCTTATTTGTATTCTAACTGTTTTACGCGATTCTAAATTATACCCAGGGCCGGATTAAGCATGTCGGGGCCCCTAGGCAATGCAATTCTTGGGGCCCTTTAACCCTTTTCTAACTTCCTAAAATACATTTTTTTGGAAAGAGGAAGAAGGGGCTTATTATGCACGCACGGGCACTTGAGATGTTAATAATTTGAAATATGACAATGTAATATAACAAAAAATACAAGGCAATAATATTGTCATTGAGGATACAAGTCTTCAAATAAAATCTTCAAACGAAGAAATACAAAAATAAACTCGGTTCCCGGTGCCCCGAGCCGATGTGGGGCCTCTAGGCAGTTGCCTACACTGCCCTAAGGATAATCCGACCCTGATTATCCATATTGAAAAGTAAACGGTGAAGTAAATGCTAGGATTTCTACGGGTTCTGTATATTTTGGTTTTATGTTTTAAAAGTAGGTATCTACGGATCAGAGAGATTACCTTACCGGTTCCTGGGAAGCCGGCGACAAGTTCTGGTCACATGTCATTGTGCCCTGCACAACGAGAGTATAGGGAGGGACAGCCTCCCCCTGTGATGTGCCTTTTATTGGGCGTGCCACAGTGGTGGGCTTCGGCGTGGACTTCTAAGAGTTCCCGAAGCCAACCTCAGGTGCCGTAGAAGACTTCTCCGCCTCCTCCAGGCGAAGGAGATTAAGCAAGTAAAAAATAATAATTTGAAAATTAATTTGAGATTGTCTTAAATGGGCAGCAGCATCCATTTGTGCCTACCTGATGAAGCAAAAAACTAATTTATCGTAAAAAGTTTGTGGTACACCAATAATATCGTAGACTAGCTTTTACCCGCGACTTTGTCTGCGGTGGAAAATTTGTTCATTCGTCGAATTTTCCCGAATACATACGATGTAGCCTGCGGCACCTTTGTACATTGAACATGTTTTTTTTTTTAAATGCCCGAACCTTCAAATAAGTGGTTAAGTGTATCTTAAAGATGCGCAAAGCATCAGCGATCCCTTTGATATTGCGGAGGTTCATGGACGGTAGTAATCATTTATCATCAGGGGTAAAAAGTTACACTTTACAAAATTGATTGTGTACTTACATAATTATAACTAACAATTATTTAAAACATAAAATAAAAATATAAAACTGAGCACCTAGGCGTCAAAGTACTCCTCCTCATCGCTGTCAATTGATAGCGTGCCCAGAAGACTGGCAGCATTGCCACGTTGAATGGCAATGCTTATTCTTTGACTAAAGAATAGGCCAGCCCTCGGGTCACGCGTACCGTCGACCAACCGTTTTGCTATATCTATGGGTAAAAAAGAATTAAAATACTTTTTATTTCTATAGAGAACCCTAAAGTACATACAGAATTAAATACGGCACGGCAAAGCGCTGACCGAATCAATACGATTGCAAACGGTTAACTTTTTATCTCTTGTTGGTCCTTGCTGCTCGCGATGTTTGCTAAGCGATACCTACGTAGAAGCTATGTGATTTAAATAGATTTAAATTAAATGTATTTATTTGACGAGTATACAAGCTGGAGTGATAATGTGATAGCAAATCATACCACGTTTACAGTGACGATTTCAATAATAATACACAAAAAAAAATACTTTTTTCGACGCTTCGATGTATCGGAACTTCTTTCTGTCAAAGTCAAAGTCAAAAGTTTTTATTTCAACTGGGCCTTTGCAGGCACTTTCAAAACGTCGTGATTCTAGGTACACGGTTCCAAGTGGGTTGGTCCTGGAGAAGATACCGGCAAGAAACTCCATGGATACTCTTTTCATAAATCAAGATAATTAACAATAACATGTGGAGCCGCGGGAGCGGCCCTAGCTAAAATTCGACCAGAATTTATAAAATATTACAAAAAAAATAAAAAAGGAACGGTCTGTGATCTGAGATCGGAATCACCTCCACATCACCAGTGTGTCCAGACCTCGGACAAAACAATTAGGTAGACAATTTTACTTAGGTACTTGGCTGCTTTTTCTATTCTTAGGCGGGCAACACAATACAGATATAAAAACTAAAAAGAATTTAAATATATTTATAATGAAGTATCTATATTTAAATTTTTACTTTACAGCCGGCTTTTATGTTAAAACTGTTGTTACTATAACTTGGGCAAAAAACCCCATATTACTTTTCTCGACGCTCGTGTTTATTTCAAAAACCTTTTACAGAACATTCTGGCTTCTATTTTAAACGGGTACCCAATTATTTAAATCCTTCGTGATGTCGTCGTGAATCCTTTTAGCGTTGCTTAGAGCTTATTTTAATACTCCGCGATAGTTTCAGCCATTATTTATGAGAACTAAAGTTCTTCTGTGCCTAAAAAAGTTGTTGCTGTGGTTGGCGGCTGTTAAGTTTATTTCTGTGCATTTTTTGTAGAATAGAATTGAATAATCTTTATTTATGAAAACATGGGTAAATAGGGATTTCAATTAATTGTGTAAAGTTTCCAGTATATTCAGCCAAACAAGGGTTTTATATATTTTTATTAAATAATTACTGTAAAATCAATTATCTACATACAACATTCAATTAAAGCACTTATATCTAAATATTTACATTATACACAGTCACAAAAACAAAAAATATAGAATCAAACAAGAGATAAAAAATATAGGTAAAATAATAATTTCACCCAATATTTTATCCTAAATAATAAATATTATTTGTATTGCATTTGTGTTGTACTATTTTTTGTGAAATCACAAATTATAATGATTTGTGAGTTCAGAATATCACGAGTGATTTTAAAATAGGACCCTAAATGCTTTTATGTTAAAATGTAAAGCGCATATTTCATCTAAGCGTAACGCTGGGTCTGCTTATTTTTAAATGGACAACCATGTAATACAATTCCTTTTACTAAAGAACATGAAGCTCTTTGTATTCAAAGAACCAAAATATTATAATAACCTGAGATTTCTGAACTGGAATAGCTTTTAAAAAGAGAGTGACTTTTTTTTTTAGAGAGATTGGTTGGACCTTTAATCACGGGGTCAACCGCGTAACTAAAATGGTAATGAATATCGATTCTGGTAATAAACTTCAATACGATCACGAGTGAATAGATTTCGCGTTACTGTTCGAACAAATTAAAATTCGATGAATCGTTCAATCGAACAAACGTTATTAAAAAAATCTCGGACCCCTAGAGGACGCTGTTAGCCATTTATTTGACGAAATCTCGTAAGTCCCCTTCTTTTGAAAAATATTTTACGTGTTTCCATAAACAATAATTCCATAAAATATTACCCACGTGCTGGGATGACTTGTAAAAATGAGATATATCGTCTCTACGTGAAAGTGTTCGCTTCTTCTTCTTACGTCATCAATCTCCAGTACGCTGAGAGATTTAATTAAAGCTACTAACTCAGTTACGTGAACAATGATATAGATATTTTAGAAAGGACATATTTGAAGTCATAGGTACATTTATTTTAACCTTTAGTCCCGTCGGCGTTGGCTCGCGCTAAAAACATACTATAGCCGAATCGGATGATTTAAAAAAATTAAAATAATGGCGGGGGGCTTAATAATAAATATTATAATAAATACATTTTTTTTTGTTGAATATAAAAATTTAAATAAAATGTAAATAATTGTAAATGACATCATGGGTCGCGCGGCCTATATGAGATAAAGATTTTTTTTTTATTATTATTAGGAGCAAACTGTCTTGCGGTTCATCTGATGGTAAGTAAACATCTGCAACACCAGAGGAGTTACCGATGCGTTGCCGACTTTTTAGGATGATGTAGACTCTTTTCTTGAAGCACAGACGAAAGTCTTGAAGGTTCTCATGTCGTATGTGTTCGGGAAAACCGGTGATGGTAGTTGATTCCACAGTTTCGTGATGCGCGGCAAAAATATATTTTATTATTACTCGGAAAAAAATGTATAAAGGACTGTTCATTTAAGTGTAAATATAAACCATATTAGGTTTTTCTATACACCATTACCTTTCTATTTCCATTTTTTTTTTCTTATTTATTTACTTTGCTCAAACACTCTCAAGCGTGGATTTTTTATTTTATTATTTTATTGTTGTTTTGGGTTTTTACTGCTTTTTTTTTTGTTTTGTTTTTTCCATAAGTCTACTTTATTTCATCCAGATGTTGAACACCCGCACCCATAGATAATAAGTTAAGTAGAGACTAAGGGGCGGGCTGAAAACTAGCGTTGATCCGTGCTGTAGCCATGCTGCACACGGATCAACATCCGCTGAGCCCACTCCTATTGCCATACTACATAATTTTAATTTTAAGATGTGTATTAGTTTTAAGTTTTCTTTGTTTTTGTTAATGTGGCAATAAACATTTTTTCTTTCTTTCTTTCTTTCATTGATTCGTCGATAGTCGATTACAAAATGTGTGTAAACACCATACGCGTCGCGTTCACGCCATCACACCCATCGATTTACCCTCAAGTTCTGTTGAGATTCACTTTCAACATGAACACAAGCACATTGAGTTTCTTTTTGACACGCTATAAGTCATCAGGTTGACAATTTGACATAATGTGAACATGACTATACCATGTTAGAGCCATAAAGCGAAAATAAGTTTATGGTTAGAGCTGTTAATAAGTTACATGTTTATTATCGTATGTCAATTAGTCAAATATCAACTGACAATATAGTAAAATAGTAACTGCCTATTATTATCCTAATCTAATTTATTTTTATTCACATTAAATTAAATTATGGTCGCAGCTCTTACCACATCATTCAAGATTCATATCATGATCAAGATTGTAATCTATTATTTTAAAAGAGTTTCCATGGAGTTTCTTGCCGGTTCTTCTCCATAGGACCTAGGTACTATTTGGAACCGCGCTCCTAGAATCTCGACATTTCAAAATGCCTGTATTTGGTTTACATGAATTAAAGATCTATTCTACAATAAGAGTGAGATACTTTATATTATCGCACATAAGTTATTTTGCTTCATTATACCTACATACCTAATAATTTTGAAAAAAAAAAAAAAAAACTTTATATCTGACGTACTTTATGCCTGATATGGAATAAAAGTTCCCTCTGTGTAAAAGATATGATTTTCGAGCTGAAAAGTGGCAATATTATATTTTAGAAGTTCACCTGAAGACCAGCCTTCACCACTCGAGTTTTCTCTGTAATTAACACAAAGTGGCGGGAAGGGAGGAATCAAGCAACTGTAAAATTGATAAAGAACAACATAACAATTTATTTTAACATAAGAGTCTTCGAATATTAAAAAAAAGTATGTTACTAAAACAAAATTAATAAATTTGGAAAATACTTTTTCTCTGCTCTTTAGAGGTGAATATGCTTATAACAGAAAAAAAAAATGGCAACCATAGTCGCATTACAGAAACCCAATCTGTGTGCTCCTTGTGTGCTCCATAATAAGTAAGTTACAGTATCGCTTCCAGAAATTCTCCGCTAACACGAAGGGCGTACAGAATACTCACCTTAGTAATAATGGAGATAATTAATTTAAAAATAAATTAACTGGATTAGAAACGCGACAGTCTGGGCTCTAGTTATTCTCTAACACAATCCGAACTTCCTAAATGATATGTGGTTTGATTACATTGTGGATTCAAATCGCGTTTCCGAGTAACTGTCTTACAAGATTTGTGTATAAAACACTACACACACACACTCGGAACACACACACTCGGACACTCGGAAGTAATATTATTATTTATTTGAAGAGGTAGTGTACTAAGCCCCTTTGTCACTGCGACCTGCGAAGATCTATTGTGATGCCTCTTGTATTATTACAGCACTCCCTCTAGCCGTAAGTCAATAATAAAATTGACCTAATCTCACCAGATGAGATTAGGTGGCCCCCCAGGTGCTGGCTTCTAGTGTGGTGTACTACGTCACACTCGCATAGGATATGTATGGGCGTCTCATCCTTCTCGCGACAGAATCTGCAAATTGTGGTGTCACTAAGGCCCATTTTTTGTAGGTGCTTGTTTAGTTTGCAGTGCCCAGTGAGGGTGCTTGTCAAGATCCTAATATGGCTCCTGTTCATAGAAAGCGATTCGGAAGCAATAGTCCGGTTCATTAATAAACCTTAATATCTCGGAAACTAAGACTGTTAGCTTATTCAAATAAAAAGTATTGGTGGACGTGTTTCGTATGGATATTAAATATTAACTAGTGGCCGCCCGGTGGTCGAAATTCGACCATAATTTTAGCTTTCTGCACTCCTTCTCCATATAAACCAAAATATGCCAAATTGCACACTCCTCCGTGCGCGCAGTAGACATAAAAAGGGGTACAAAGTTTTCTATTCACGTATTAATATGTAGATAATAATTTTCCAATATAATAATAATTTCGCAATATAATAATGTAATAATTTTGCTTGCCGTAAGGTAGAATGTAGTGGAACTTATTTGTGTACAACATCTTATACCTACATTGAAGGTAAATAAAATAATTCTAATTCATATTCATTCGCTGTTCCAAGGTTGTGCTGTCTAGTCAATCAATACAAAAATATAATATCTTTATTTGTTTAAATTATTTAATTGTCAGACCGCAACCGGCACTTTGATTTAATTTACTAGAAGAAAAAATTAAGAATAAAAAATAACCTAACCGTCAAAAACCCTCGACTCCGAGCTGTAACTTTTAAACGGCTGAACCAGATTTTCATAAAACATAGCCAAAAGCCACCCCGATTAAACTAGATTTTAATTTAAAAAAAAACTGCATTGAAATCGGTCCATCCATTTTGGAGCTACAATGCCATAGACAGACAAACAGATACACAGATACGCAGATACACACTACAAACTTATAACCGCTCTTTTTTGCCGGGGGTTAAAAAAGGCTCAATCCTCTAAAAAAGGAAGCCTGTGTCCCAGTGGAGAAAAGTTTGGAACTCTAGGCTGATGATGAAATTGTAATCGTACTAACTCCTCGCCTGGACTCGCTTATAGGCTTAAGTTTGATCACTATCTCACCTGATGTTAAGCGATGAAGCAGTTGAAGATGATGCACACTTACCTAGACCATCTACACATGATCTCATATTGACTCGTGACTTGAAGACTCCCAGGTTATAACTATCGGGAAACACAGACGGCATGCGGCAGGGAATTCCAGTCTTTAGCAGTACACGTCATGATAAATGAATTAGTAAACAGCTTCGTGCGTATGGGTGAAATGTCCACCGTGATGGGCGTACATGGGGGGGGGGGGGGGGCTTTTCCTGCCTCACATAGAAAAACAAGAAAGAAAGATACTACATTTATTATTCACAACAACAGACGCACACAATAACAATTATGCAATAACGAATAAATAAACTTACATAGGTACATTTAGCTGGTTGTAGCGGATGTATCCAAACGTCGACAACTCCCTGGACGTATTGCTCGAGGTAAAGCGCCCGCGCGTTACTCTCCGACACCCTAGCGTGTATCGGAACGTTCCGCGCGCATGCGCTCTGCGCCGACCAACGAGAGACGTGGTCCGGCGCATCGCTGCCTGTGATGGTTGTTACGTATTTTTACACTTTTATGTTAGAGATATAAGAATAATGGCGGACTGGCTTGTAAAGTGTGTTCCTGTTGTCGTGCAATTAAAGTTTTTACTGTGAAACATTAGCTCTCATCATTTACCTGACCCACCCCGACTATATGGTTAATTATGTGCTGAAACCTTAGCACTTCCTGTTGAAATTCCTATTTTGTCCCCCCTAAGCCAAAATATGCCATGTCCACTGTATAGCAGTGGCGCATCGCCGTGCGTCTGGTCCGCCGATAGTGGAATGGGCTTGAGGGTATTAAGTTTTGTAATTCCAATACACACTCATCGAAATACATCCGATAAAACAGATAGCTTGTCACTGTACGACGACCTATGTACGGCGAAGTAACATTTTGCATATTAATGTATGTAAATAATTGGAGAATCCAATCGACACATATTGGAAGGCGGGCAGCGTACGGGCGACAATGCACCTCAATTAGAATCAGCACCTATTGTCCAAGAGTTCAATTGTGTTATCATTCAAAAGAAAGGCTGTTTTTCTTCTGGTGGACAGAATTATTAGAGAAAAAAATTGTGTTCTGTTTTACCATTATCAAACTTGTTTATTTTAGGTTCTTGTTTGTTATATCTTTGTGTTCCAATAACGTTTTATTACTCTTCCAATTGTTCTATTTAGTTGAGTAACATTGAATTATTTGGATGGAAAAGTAGAATTTTCTTTCGCTATTTCAGGCTTGGTCCCATAGTAAAAGATGTTCATAATGAGGAGTACTCTAACCCCTTAAAAGGTCTCCATTATTAAAGTAGTACCTTATTATATCCTTTCCAACTAACCATGTATTTGCTGCTAATAAATATCATAAATATGATTATCACAGGGACAACCTACAGGTTCAACCTAGTTCAGGCAAATATGCAATTGTGATTTATTTTAATGTACAGATACTAATATTGTTAAATTTATTGATCTTTTAAACTATTTTCAATTCAATTCTTTATTGCATATCACATGACTGTGTTTTACAAGATCTTAATAATAATAAACATAAGTCCACACCCTGTCGGGCACAACAATTTTAGCAATTTAGTGTAATTTAATTTGAGTAGTACAATAAAATAAAATAACAGGTATTTAGTCATTATAATAAGTAGCAAATTCTATGTCATAATTAAAAATAAAATGTTTTAATTATTTATTATCAAGATTGACTGCTTAACATGCCTCAAAATGGAAAACCTACCTACCTTTTAACCAGACCTTTTTCGCAAAAGAAAATAAAGCAAATGCAGAAATAATTCCGACGCATCCTTTCCGGCCGATTGTTACCCGGTGATCATACAAATGGGTCGTTCGCCTGATTACTAGCCGCAAAACACGGGAAGAATGAAAAACACATGCATCTGGGACACGGCTCGTGACTACTGACTATTTGTAGCTTCGCACAGGTACGAAATGCTTTCGATTTAGCACAGAGCTAAATCGAAAATTTTGCCCTGTGGAGGAACGAGGTATGGTGTTCCTCCATTGAAAAGGGAGGATCCTCCCACCAGGCGAGGTGATATTACCTAGCGGGTCGAAGCCCGACGGTTGATATTGGACAGTTCGATACGATAATCTTTTTACTTGCGCGATGCAGGCCTCGTAATCTGATTAGTCGAATTCATATTTCCGCGCCACTGTAGTTACGTGGGGAGGACAAAAATTTCGCGGAATGGCGGGGAAGGAGAGAGGAGGGGGTAGGTATTATTATTTATATGTCATGTTGCCGCATGCTAAGTAGTTATTCCATGTGGCGATAGGTGTCGCTACAGCTCGATCATGCACGATCGATAAGCAGTGACAGTGCTACCACTTCCACTGCTGACAATCGTGATAATATTATTTCCTAGGATTCTAGATACAGAGGGCCTCGCACAAATGTTTTTAATGTAAGTAAGTAAAAAGTAGAAATTTTGAATACAAAAAAAAAAAAAATATCGTATTTTTGTTAAATTTTACGCAACATAGACACTTGTTTTATGTATAAATGTATACAAATACATATTTTCAAAAAATATCATGGCTTTAACGTGTATATTTTTGATTAATAATTTGGTTACGTTAACATTACGATACGTCGATAACATTCGTGCTAAGTCCTCAGATTCGACCTAGAGTCTAAACATTTCATAAGTGCCTGTATCTGGTTCTCTTGTTTACATGAACATAAAGATTTAGTCTATTCTATTCTACAAGCAAACCTAGAAATTCACATGAAATTGGCTCGGTCTCACACAGTCGCAAAACGTGAGATTCATGGGAAATTCATCGCCCGTCTGTTTTGCATGCATCTATACTCCGTTCGAAATAACATTAGAAATTTAAATAACTCCATTTACACTTTATTCAACCGATTTTGACTTCTATTACGTTGGTGACATGACAAATTACATCTGCAGTAAACATTTGTTGTCGTAAATACGTTTTTGCTTTTAATGCCATCCTTATGCGTACGGAATAGAAGTCAAAATCAGTTGAATACACTGTAAAAGGGTTTGTTAAACGTGTCTAATCTTATTTCAAACGTAGTATATATTGGACGCCTCTGACCATACTATTACTATACCTACATTGCACGAATACCTACAGTTTCCGTTCTGCGGGTCTACCGCGTAACTAAAATGGTAATGAACATCGGCAATGGTAATAAACTTCAATACGATCGTGAGAGACTAAACTTTGAGCTAACTCGTAAAAAAATTACCAAACATGAAGTTGCGTTTCCCATCTTCATGATCGGTAAAAAAATTACAAGGTAGCTCGAAGTTTAGTCTCTCACGATGGTATTGAAGTTTATTACCAGAGTCGATATTCATTACCATTTTAGTTACGCGGTAGACCCGCTGGTTAGTATGTCCGTGTTTGGCATAAAATGAAATCACCAATTCACCTGCCAAGCATATACTGGCATAATATACCCAAGATCGGTATTTTTTTATAAATCTCTTCTGCCTATTTGATCGACCGCTTTACATGAATCGTAAATATTACGTACTTCGAGTTCATATCAATTATTTATCATTCTGTTTGACAATTACTATGAAAATGCTCAAACGAATAACTGCTCAATGTGGCCCCCAGATGCTTCGTTCAATTTGGATACCTCAGTCATTTCATAGTATCTGTCGCCAACTGTACCACTTCATGTTCAAATTAGGACGGCTGTTACCTTTACTTACTGCATACTCCTTCGCCTTGCAATCTCGGTTCATAGTCATACCATAATGTCCCTTGGGGGTGTCGTAATACGTGGCTAATGAATAATATCAGAACACGGGCAGCGGCGGTATCCGAGCTTGTATTTAATAACATTATACTTACGTATTTATACATTTCTTGGTGTTAGCAACAAATAGGTCACTAAATTACTGTTATATACCTACAACATAGGACTCGGATGCTAATACAAACATCCATACATACCTACGTACGTTGCCACTGTGGTACAGTAACAAATTACTGTACCCAAATACTGGTAATTATAGTTCTGGTTTTCCACGATACAGGCAAGACCTAGTGTGAGAACCGCAATCCAACATTGTAAACATTCTTTATCGATAAATAAACGTATTTCATTCATTTCATTTTTATATTTCATTCATTTCATTTTCATATTTCATTCATTTCATTTTCATATTTTATTCATTTCATTTTCAGTTCATCATTTAATTTTTGGCCTTTGCCCTTCAGTGGGACAACACAGGCTGAAAATAAAAATGAAAATAAAATATTTAATTTTTCATACGTAGATAGGTACATGATTTCTGTTCGATCAAATTTGCGATAAGGCGCTAACACCATAGATTTAGCGAAAATATTCTAAGTTTATGGCTTACACTCTTCGAGATATAAAAAGCCACTTTTGACAGCTAGTGTGCTATGGCCTCAAATAAGGCCAGTTTCTTGTTTTCTTGACTCACCCGTTTTTATGGATCCTTGCCTACTTCGCACCGAATACCTAATAGATTTTTATAATCCATATTCACACGAAACATGATTCCTATTGGCATGGGCCAATTTTTTTCTTAACCCTTTTTTTTAACACGCTTTTATTAGCTTCTCCTGTAACTAACTATGTAAGAAAATCTTGGAAGTTAAATTTGACCCACTTCCCGGTTTCCGATTGAGCTGAAATTTTGCATACACGTTCAGTTTGGATGACTAAAGCGTGTTCTATAGTTTTTTTAAAACTATAATATATTTTTTATTATTGCCAGTGTGGTGTTGCATGTCAAACTGCATCTTGAATGTTTTAAACTTCATTACAAAATGGCCTCCAAACGCTTTCCACATAAACTACACGAAGCTTACCGCAGGATTGGATTTTAATATTAATTTGAAAATGCACTAACCATCAAAAGCTTTTCTCATTGTTTTTCTGCGCACACTGCAGCGGTGAATATTTTAATGTAAACACTCCTACTGGGACGTTGAGTCACATGCATTAGTTTGGTGTTTATTAACATGATTTTGTTATGTTTTAACCGACTTCAAATAAGGAGGAGGTTCTAAATTAGTCTGTATGTTTGTTCTGCTCTATCTTCGCCAAGTTTTTTTTTTTAATCATTGCCCCTCACTAGGATTTCTCCTGTATCGAGGGTACAGTTTACAAACATACATGTCACATGCACACACACGTGGACCCGAAACAACTATCTGTAGATCATATAAGTATTTGTTCCGTGCGGGGATCGAACCCGCGGCACGTAGCGCAGAAAGCTAATCGCTTAGCCACTGCGCCAACCGTGTGAATCTTCGGAAATAGACAATGAAACTCTCAAATGGATAACAGCAAATCAATCACGGTTGTTGTAATAGCATGTTGGTGTATTATTTAAGCCATTCAAAATAGAAAAATAAAATAAACTTTAACAAAATTAGGTAGGTAAAAAAAATTCTTTTTTTATAAGTTTATTTTTGCGGATCTACTTACAGTTAAATATTAGATGGCTGTAGTAAAAAGGGCCCAAAAAATCGAGATACAGATAAAATAAATTATATAGATACCTATTATTTGAATAAATATTATAGTTCTTAGACTGAGACATTAGGTATTATTAATTTAGTATTAAAATAACACCTAATGTTCTAGAATATTCCCTTTTTTACTTATAAAAGAATTAAAATGAGTGTCGCGTCAAGATATGACTATTTAAAATTTGACGAACACAGACTTTGTACCCAGAATTAATTTTAATTAATTAATATATTGACTTATGTAAGTACCTGTGTAGCATATAAATATTAAGTAATACATTTTATTCACGTGTGTCGTGTTTTTGCAGAAATAAATTATATTTCTTTCTTTTTTTCTTATTTTATTTATGTTTATGTACTTTGTCACTTATAAATTCAGCACGAATTCCAGTTTTATTGAAATTCATGGTAAATTCAAACAAAACATTTGGTTGTTTAAATATACCTAGTATTCAAAACACATCACGTATCCCAAAATTATGTTTATTACAGAACAGTGTATGAAATAAAATATAATACCTTAATATTTTGACTGAAAACAATGCATGAAAACTCTCCGTTACAATTCCTTTCTAATTTGCAGCATTGTGTCTAGTATCCATAAGTATCCATCAAAATCTAAGGCGGAAGACTTGCCAAGTATTTGCACATCCATCCTAAAATGATCAGCCATGCTATGTACGAAAATGCCACCGCAAGTATATGCCCGATGTCGATATTTATTTCCGGACATGGCTTACTCATGGTGTATTATTAACATCCACACTTGTTTGTGAGCACGTTGCATACGAAGAAGAACAGTAGTATAAGAACAACGAGTGATCCGACTACTGTCAGAAATTGGTTTAGCGAGAAGCTCAAGCCACACTGCTTCATGATTATCTCACCGCACTTCCTATATTCTCATCTAGCTTTGGAAGTATTTGCACATCCAACTCATCACAATCAGCAGAGTCACGAATGCGAACGCTATCAGTAGTACTTGCAGTAAATCAACATTATAACACACTCCTTTTTTCCCCATAGCTTCACCGTCCGCTCGTGATCTGGCAGACGACCAGAAAAAGTAAAACCAGGATTACTACTGAACCAATTACCATGAGCAGTTGATTTAGGTTGAAATTAAGACCGCAGTCACTTTTAGATTTACCCATCGTTCAACCCTTTGTGCCCACCATAGTACCGAAGTACTTAACCATATTTTTGGGATTCTTACATATTTTTAGTGTTCTTTTTACATAAATATTTTTTTGGTTTCACTATTTTTTGATATACACTTTTGATTTTGACATTTTCGGTGTTAAAAACAAGGAAAAAATTATGGCAGATCTCCCTCTTTGGTTGGGCGACTGACAGATATGTTTTTAAGACTTTTTGCTGTAATAACTATGCCAAAATGTAAGAAGCTAATACGGGGAGCGCAGACAATTCATAAAAACGTCGAATAATTTTGGTAAAACATAACTTTAATATAATAAATAGATTGTCTATAAATTAACTTTGTTCATAATAAAATAGGCAAAGATTTTAACTTTCTCAAAATTTCCAAAAACGTCACGCTTCCAGTTTGCCTTTCCTGAAAAAGAAACGAAATAGTTATGAAATATTGATATAAAAGATGGTTCATTTTAAACAACTTGAACATCTATAACCAAGCCTCATAAAATAATAATTTTAATAGTAACAAACAAACTAACTAGGATAGACGGATAGACTAAAGCCCGAAGGTCTAACGAGTGGTCTAATCCTAGTATAATAATTAGGTTGTGAAGGCAAAACAGCAGTGGAAGTTGAATAATATTTAGTTTATTCGCATCTGGTTAGACCGGAAGCCGACTTTAACATTGTTATAGTAAAAGGCTAGGCTGTTAATGATGGATGTTTTCTTAGAAGTTGTGTACTTAATTTTTTCACTTGAGTCGGGGTATCGATTCTTGGTGCCACCTATCTTCGAGTTTAGAATAGAATAGAATAGAATCATTTATTTCAATCCATTTGAGATCATATGTAACATTATTGATTGATATAACATAAAATAAAATAAAATAAAAGAAACTTTATTCTCACTAAGAAATACATTGAATTACCTACAGCTACGCCATGAGAATACAAATGAAAATACAAAAAAATACCGAGTGTTATAAGAAAACGAAAACCCCTTTTATAAGAAAAATTCAGTTTATCTACAATAGAAAGTGTGATTAATAAAAAAGTGTACAAGTTTGTTAATGTTGCATTTGTGTCAATTTGCCCGGTTTTAAGCTTCTTATTTCAGTTTGCTATAGAATTGAAGTCAGTTTTACACCTATTTAAGGTTCAAGTTATAACTTATTACTTAAACAACGTGTATTAACAATGCGTGCTCATATTTAAGGGTGTGGATCCGACTATCAAACTGAACAACTTACGCTATGGGATCAACATCGTAATCGCGAAAAAATTGTCAGCTGTCCCATGCATCTGTCTTGTATGGGAGTGGGACAGCTGATAATTTATTTATAGGCGAGTATGATGTTGGTCCCATAGAAAAATTTGATCAATTTGATGGTCTGATCCACACCACCACCACGCGTTTCTGATACACGTTGTATTACACTGTTTGCAGAAGTACTTGCGTTCACAACGATAATTAAAACTAGTTTCAATTCAAGGTTTTAATATTAGGTACTATACAAAATGCCTTCACCACTCACCTTATTTGCTATTACTGCTACATTTTTATTTACACCAATATTAACATTATTTACAATGAAGACTGTTGTTTCTTTTCCGTTAAAATCTATTTTTACTTTTTTAAATCTTTGCCGCTCACTTGTATTTCTCCTGTATTGAGGGTACAGTTTACAAACATACATGTCACATGCACACGCACCCAGAACTATCAGTAGATCATACAAATAATTGCTCCGTGCGGGGATCGAACCCGCGGCACATAGCGTAAAAAGCTTAGCCACTGCGCCAACCGTGTCAATCTCACTTAAATCAGTTTCTCAAGTACCCTTGGTATTTCAAATTTATTATGAAAGCCAGTAACAACATCATTGATATTACTTTGCAAAAGTTGGTGAGAAATTACGGCCACATTGTACGCTGTTTCGTCTCTACCTATTTTGAATTACAGATAGGCATGCGTTTGATTATTAGTTTCTTTTGTCTCACCTGCCAGGGCTAGCACGGTGGATGGACAAAACCGTTTTCTCCACCTTTTTTCTCCTTGAAAGAACACAAAACGAAAAATTGAGAGAGAAATCACTAAAGAAATGGTTTGGATCTCTTTTTGCCGTGCTTACCCTACTGATGTTAAGTGGCAATGCGGTCTACAATGAAATATGCTTGTTTCTTCTTCTTCTTAGAGTGCCTCTCCGACTAGCGAAGGTTGCTGTCTCTTATGCTTGTTTGGAAGATGCTAATTCAAGAATACTTTATACGCTTTCAGAAGATGTCTTTATATAAATGATGGACATCTTCATCTGCCATAATATTAGGTCGTGGAGTTCCCTTCATTGAGGTTGAGCTTGGCGGTGCTGATACTGCGTCATGCTCGTGAACGGTGCCGTCTGTCGGAACTGGTCAGCTTGTAACTGCCATGGCAATCTTATTCAGAGGAAAATCATTATTAACCTATTCTTATTTTTATTTACATTATTCTCGCAGCTCTTACCACATCATTGTCAAGATTGTAATCTATTATTTTAAAAGAGTTACCATGGAGTTTCTTGCCGGTTCTTCTCCATTGGATCTACTATTTGGAACCGTGCACCTAG
Source organism: Allophyes oxyacanthae (assembly GCA_932294325.1). NCBI lineage: Eukaryota > Metazoa > Arthropoda > Insecta > Lepidoptera > Noctuidae > Allophyes > Allophyes oxyacanthae. The sequence continues at coordinate 11,746,896 of OW028628.1, forward strand.
CGTCTCGACATTTCATAAGTGCCTGTATCTTGTTTACTTGAAATAAAGATCTATTCTAGTCTAATAAATTCTATTCTATTCTATTCTATTGAAGCTTCGAAAACTTACAAAACGTACCCAATTAAATTTATTAGTTCATCTATTCCTTCTTTCAGCACCCGTAGCATGACCATTTCTATTTCTATCCTTCCAAGAATAGACAAAGCGCTTTCTATTTATATCGATATCTACACTAGCGTAGACAAGGACAAAATGTTCTTTCCATAGTAACGGGGAAGTAGTTAGAAATATTTCTACAATTTGTATTTTGTCTATTCTTTCGTAAACAAATCCCGTTTGTGGTGGTAATGGTTATGGTAATGATGGTAATGCTGCAGGATACCATATTAAATCACCAGGTATTTTACACTATCTAAATCCCACCACCCATAGTTAATCAAACACAATTAATGGTTACACCTTTATTAAGATCCAAAATACAGTCCCGGTCTATACTAGAAGCCTTATTAAGTAGGTAGTTATAATGTTTAAAAATATTAATGTTTTCATTAAAATTGTTATTTTTATTATCATTTTTCTGTTTTGCTATGGAATTAGTCAAATAAATGCGAACACAGCCGACGCCATCTTGAAAATTAGTTTAGTAATGTATTTAAAATCACAATAATTTACAATATCTAACCTATTTTTATTCATACACCTAAAATAAAGTGCTACATTTACACTTAAAATTACCTGCTATACCAAATTATGTATTGAGCATTTGAGATACTCAACATTCAGTGCATCCAAGTTGAGCTGTTGTACTGCTCAATGTGAAAATTACTACGTGTTTTTTGTTAAATTATCTTTGGTTATTCAGTGCAGTGTAGAAGTTACATTGGAAACAAGCATAGATATGAACAAAGCGCAAGAAAATCTTAGGTGACGCTTTGTGCCACAAAAACCCAAGGCAGTTACTGAGGAAGAAGAAGAAATCCAGAGGAATTAGAAAATGATAATATACACGGTGAATTATAGTCAATTTCGACTGCACTTCAAGCAAGCTGATCGTACCATTATGTATGGGAAGCCGAAAAATCTTTTCGTGTGGAAAAGGTTTTCCCTTTACAAAGTTGTTCATTATCATCCTACAATAATTCCTTAACGTATCCGAAACGACTTCAAATTCACCTTGTATACTAAAAAGATATAGAGAAAACGATTTAATTGGACCACAGAAAAATCCTTGATTTTTTCTTGCGTTTTGTTGAAAAAGCATAGAAATGAGAAGACATTAGAACATAGAACCCGCGAGAAAGCAAAAATAGTGTTAAGAAATTATTGTTTTTTGTACTTCTTGATCATTTTGCTGCGGCTGTTCTCCATGGATCTGGTGACCAGCCAAACGGAGAAGGAATCACTTAAGCTATTGATGCTATTAATAACGTTCACGAAGAACGAATGTGGAAGGTAGCCAGTTGTTTTTGAGGCAGATCCGACCAGACCAATAGCAGATTTGACGAAGTCTTTGGCAGTGGGAGCGAACATGGAGCTCCTGCGAATTCCAGACATGTTCGAGCAGACGAACCCTGGCATGACACATTGGAAAATGATTCCTTTTTTAGAGTATTCCATATCTAGGCCTTCAGTGAACTTGTCGACGTAAGCCTGTGGAAGGAAATGTTAATGCTTAGCGTTTCTTGTCATATTTTTGGACAAAGGTAAGATGTACGAGTAAATGCTTGTAAGATTTGTGCCTGTAAATGCAACTACTATACACATTGACCTACTATGACAATAGACGGTGGGTCTAGAACAAAGTTCACGAAAAATGAGTCCCGAGTCAACCTATAAGCTTAGGTAGATTTAAAGAAATATAAAAAACTATAACATCCTAATTCAAACCGTATCGTCATTAGTAAACAGCTTATTTTACTTGCGACAATTTATCAACCTATTCAACTTTTTCACAATATAGTAGCCGCATTTTTGACGTGTATTCTGTCGGTTGACAAAACACAGACTGGCGCGCGATTGAAACTCTTTTTTCGATTTGGAAATCTTTTGGCTCGGACACTTTTGAGAGTGGACCCAATGACCATTCTAGTAGTAAGTCAATGACTATGCTGGAGAAAATTGTAGTGGGGGTAAATATTATTTTTTGATTATAAAAAATTGGTGCTTGAAAATTAAAACTACTGACGAGCTAGTACAACTTTTTATAGGCTCGTGTCCAACAAATAAGCAGATTAATGTTGGCTAAGTTAAAAAAAAAATTGAAGAGCTATTGGAGGCAATCTATTTTACTTTACCAGATCAATTCACAACTTAAACTGAAAAGTTTTCTCATAAAGTGTAAAGTAGTTTAAGTTGGATTTCAGATTTTTGATTTTAAATCCTAAGTTACAGGGATTCAAAGTTTTTTATTAAAATGTGCCCGAGTATTTAATATAAGAGTTTCAATTAAGATTTTAATGATCTATGTCGTAAATAAAGTCTATTTTTATCTATTTGATGCCTAGAAACAAAGACAGTTCTTCTTCAATGAACCATGAATACCTTCTAGCAAATTTATATTATAGCCTTAATATTGAATTTATCCTGTGGTTGGATTTGTTACAGGTGGACACGACACACGACACGATTTGTCCCTACGTCAAAACCTAACAAAGGACCTAAAATATAATACAATTTTTACCTATGCCGCCGCCGCTTGATACGAAGAGATTTTCTCAACTGATAACACCACGGAATATAAACATAAGAGGAAATAACAAGTAGGCGGAGCGAGTGTGTGATAATTATGCGGAGTTACGCAAACTTCATAATAGGTTTATTTTAGTAGCGCGTTATTCAATTTTGTTTCTTTTCGATGTCAAAAGGCCTTTGTGGTGAAGATGTAAAAGTTGTGAATGTGATTTTAGCGACACCAGATTTCGTAGAAAGAAATTTCAATGCCTCTTCTTCTTCATTTTTATATTCTGTGGCTAAAAACCATGGTTTGTCAAGAGCACCTTGGGCAGCTTAGGTCGGCTTTGAGAAACCTAGGTTAGCTCTGTATATGAGCCTACTGACTGGCTTATCATTTCACTTCAGAAGAAGTGTGCATAGGTAAATTAGGTAGGTAATTATTGTTGGACAAATATTTTACCTTGGTAGCAGCATACACCGTGAGCAGCGGGCTAGGTATAATCGAGGAAGCTGATCCAATGTTGATGACCACTCCTTTACCCCTCGCCACCATGTCAGGCAGGACAAGATGGGACATGCGAGTGAGGGACGTGACGTTGGCTTTCAGTAGGTTTGATACTGTCTTGTCCCTGTTGGAGAAAGAAATGTTATTGTTAATAACTTAACCGTCAAAAACGGACTCCAACTCCAACATAGCTAAGATGATACCTGACAAAATTAGCTAGTGATAACTAAAAATTAAATAATTATTAATTAATTAATTATGTAAATTGATTAATTAAAAAAAAAACTGCGTTGAAATCGGTCCATCCGTTTTGGAACTACGATGCTACAGACAGATTCACAATACACAGATCCACAGACACACACTACAAACTTATAACACCCTTCTTTTTTGTCTGAGGTTAAATAACACCTCTCTTTTTTGGTCGGGGGTTGTTTTTTGGTTGGTAAGGTCAGCTCATACTGGAAATGTCTGGGCAGTTCAATTTCTGCCCTGCTATAAGAGCTCATAGTAGGCCCCCAGAGGCCCAATTCTCGTAATTAAAAATGTTCAAAATATAGTTCGGATCTCATTCCGATCTACTACCAATGTCATAAATGTCACAAATGGTATTCTCCTACCCTAACAAACAACGTCAAACGTGACATTATATTGTAATGAGATCGAAAGTTGAATAAAAGGCAAATTGGTATTCTGCTAACATTTTGAACTGACACAGATAATAAAATTGACACTCTCGTCTATACACAAACGTCAAAAATGAGATTGAAATGAGTTTGTAAGAAGATTGAATCCAAATCATACTGGAATCGGACTGAACTTTAAGAGGAGTAGAATACATGACTTTTTGTCAATTCATAATATAATCTCAGTTCGGTCCACTCTCAGTCTTATTACAAATTAATTACGAGATTTGGGCTTCAGGTCTCGGTTGAAGTCGTAGAGCAAGACTTTAATATCGTTCTTAAATAATAAAAGTCAGCACAAATGCTTTCATTATTTTAAGTTAGATGCCTATCTTGGCATAAAAACCGAAACCCAATATGTTATTCCATTTTGTACCAATATAATATCAAAATAATGAAACTTATACAACATTTTCTCAAATTTCTTTCATATTTTAGTAGATGTTGGAATCAGCACCTCTTATTTCATATAAAATAATCCTAAGAAATATGATTGCGTTTCAAAAAAATATTGTTCTGAAATTATCACATTGTATTGGAAAATTGAATTGCTTAGGATTTATACATACGATCGACTTTTCGTCTAGAATATTTTAAATGTTGTTGTTTTGTTTGTTTGTTTTGTTTTTAAAAAAAACATTGCCCCTCACTAGGATTTCTCCTGTGTCGAGGGTACAGTTTACAAACATACATGTCACATCCACACGCCACCCAGACCCGAAACAACTATCTGTAGATCATACAAATATTTGTTCCGTGCGGGGATCGAACCCACGGCACGTAGCGCAGAAAGCTAATCGCTTAGCCACTGCGCCAACCGTGTCGGTCGTCGTTATATTGGCCTAGCGGTTGAACGCTTGCCTTCCCTGCTGGAGGGTCTGAGTTCGAAACCAGCCCGCACCTCCGACTTTTCGAATTCATGTGCGGATCACAATTTGATTATCTCGCATCGTGAGGAAACCTGCGCATCTTTAAGGACTTTATAAACTCTTTTATGGTGTGTTTAGTTCGCCAACCCGTATTACGCCAGCGTGGTGGACTAAGGCCTAACCATTTTCATTCTGAGAAAAGGCCCGTACCCTGCAGTGGGACAGTAGTGGGCTGGAGTTATTTATTTTATTTTATGATTTAGATCCTGCACTATTAAAAATGTTCATTGTAGGTATCTTACACATAAATTATTATACAACTGTCTGACATCAACCGTCGGGGGTCGGCCTGCCAGGCTATAGGTATCAAATGCCTGATCGGAGGATTCTCTTTTTTCAATGGAGAACCACCATACGTCATTCCTCCAAAAACGTACCTATCAATAGTCTTCTTCGATTATCAAATTATTAATCTTTTGAGGTTATGGATTAAAAACTAATCGCTCGCGTATCAAAGCCCTTACTTGCTGGGAATTCACAAGTGTTGGAAGTTGAATGAATAAATATCGAATAATTTATTCATTCGTCGATAAGGACGTAAGGGCAATAATAAAAGGTTACTTGTTGAAGACCAATTAAAGACATTTTTGAATAACCGTCTTTATTGGTATGCAGCTTATGTGAAAGGTAAATTACCTATAGGTATTTTTTTTACCGGTTTCAAGGTGAATCACTGATAGTAGATTCAGTTTAGTTGCTACAAAGATAAAGCACTAAAAATCCATCAACAAAAAAAATCTCTTAAAATTGAATAAGATCAGATAACATTTTCTTTGATCCACTTACCAACATGAAAATTTTATAATCGTATTTTATGGTCCTAACAACCTATAAATTAAAATTACGAGGCAAACTTTACACACAAAACTCTTTGAAAATATCCTTTCAACATTTTTCAAAAGCAACTTCTTGGAAATAATATCTTCAAACCCGAGGTTCGATTCTCAATAGCCGTGAGTTTCCGGCTAATATCGTGGAAAACCTGAACATTTGGAATTGAATGCAGATGGTTTGCTGGCAGGTGCGATATAAGTGCTGAATTGAAATATTCGACGTCATTGATATAGGATTATTTGTGACGTGCGGGTTTCATATCCAGAATTGGAAGTCGAAAAATAACGTGTTAGGGCATTGAGGTACCTACAATAGACGGCGGGTCTAGAAAGAAATTCACAAAAAATGAGTCCCGAGTCAACCTATATAAGCGTAGATACATTTAAAAAATTATGAATAAAATAAACTTAAAAAAAAAAAATGTAAAATCCGACTTTTTTTTAAGAAAATTATTTTATATTTTTTAGTTTTTTGAAGTCGGTTTTTACTTTTTTTTTTAAAGTTTATTTTATTTTTCAATTTTGAGTGGCATAAACATGAGATTAAAGCAATCGCGAGTGATGTGCTGTTATTCATTCAAGAGTTCCATTGTCTGTCTCCGAAGATCTTCATCAGATCCTCACTAAATTTAAATGGGAACACTTCGGAAGTATACTCTTTCAAACAAAAAAAGAATCATCGAAATCGGTTGGCGTGATATTGAGTTATTCGACCATTTGTCGCGCACATACCTACTTAATGTAAATTTAAGACATGGTTTTCTCATGGATCCCATTGTCAGAACTGGACTAAATTAAATGTTAAAAAATAAAAATGGGACCATCCGGGAAGCACCAGCTTTCAAATAAAAAAGAATCATCAAAATCGGTTCACGCAGTCGAGAGTTATGAGGTAAAAAACATAAAAAATAAAAATAAAACATACTCGTCGAATTGAGAACCTCCTCCTTTTTTTTGAAGTCGGTTAAAAACTATAACATCCTAATTCAAACCGTATCGTCATTAGTAAACAGCTTAATTTTACTTGCGACTGTCTAAGCCTATTCAACTTTTTCACAATACAGTGCGTTATTTTTGACGTGTATTCTGTCGGTGGAATAAAAAAAGACTGGCGCGCGATTGGAACTCTTTTCGTTTTAGAACTCTTTTGACTCGGACACTTTTGTGAGCCTATGAATTTGGATGTTTGTTGAATCACGTTTTAATGGCTGAACGGATTTCAACGAAATTTTAAATACATTTAAGTTGTATGACAAATTTTGTTGAAATCCTTTATTCTGGAAGTTTCTGGGCAATTCAATTTCTGCCCTGCTATAAGAGCTGGTAGTAGGTAAGCCCGCTGGCCGAGGAAATACAATAATTTTTTTTTAAATAACTCAGTTTTCCAGGAAATCCACGCGGTTGGACTCGTGGGCATAGAATGATATAAATGAACTCACCAATCGGGTACATCGAGGAAGTACTCGGGATACGGGTAGGACATCCCGACGTTGTTGACTAGGGTTCCAATTTCAAGCCCTGAGATTTCTTTCCCAATATGCTCGTAAATGGCTTCATCAGCGGTGAAGTCTGCTTGCACAATCTTCGTTTCCACTTTATAGTCTTTTTCTAGAGGATTAAATAATATTTATTTATTTAAAATGCTTCATGTACAATGTACAAAGGCGGTCTTAATGCCGTAGGCTTTCTCTACCAGACAACCTTAGGGTGATGCAGAGACAATGAAGGCCATACATGACCATGACCATGAAGGTTTCCACAAAATATATTTTTGAACAGACTCACAGACCCTGTTCAACTGACTTCTGACCTTAAAAATAAAATTTGTTCCGTGCGGGGATCGAACTCGCGTGACGTAGCGTAGAAAGCCAATCGCTTAGCCACTGCGCCAACTGTGTCGTCATTATGTCGATTTGCAAGAGATGTACCTGCTGATGTACTCATTCATTGCGCCGATGACGATGTTAAGGCACAATACCAAACTCCAAAGTCATTTTTTTTTATTTCAGCGGCCCTTTGCATATGGTTCAAAAACCTCGTGATTCTAGATGCACGGTTCCAAGTGGGTTGGTCCTGGAGAAGATACTCCTGGATCAATAACACTCTACCACCTTCTCTCAGAGACGCCTGAATCCCAGCTGTGGGGATGATTATTTCTTATCTAAGACCCGTCACACACGTAGCTATAATATATATATTAATATACTGAGCTATATATTACATTATAGCAAGCCTCCACACGTGGTAGCTATACTATAACATATTTTGATGACGTAATAGAAATATATATTATAGATGCATCTGAGGTCGCTCGAAGATTACTATGGAAAATATATCGTAATATGTCTTGCTATAATATATATTATAGCTACGTGTGTGACGGGCTTCAGGCAGCTACACTAGCTACAAGGATACAATTTAGACCTGGATTTGCTCAAGTAAACAAAATAAGCTCAAAGATTACAATTAATTTGTCACTAAGCTACAGCTTCGAACTCGATTCGCTCAGCTAAATTAAACAAGGACAAAGATTACGCAGTACAGATACGGCACTAATATGGTAGCGTGTTATTTACCTATTTCCTGAGCGGTTGCCTTCAGCTTGTCAAGAGATCGGCTGACTAGAATGATATCACAACCACGGGCGGCTAACTGTAACAAAAAATCTTTAATTAGTATTGTTTTATCGAGCAAAAAATGTTAACTGTGAACGCAATGACAACGACTTTTTTCTTTCAGTATGGGTCAGTTCAAATTTCGAACGAATTTGTAATTTTATTTAACCTTTGCCTTTTCTAATTTCTATTAATTATTCTTTAGTCTGAGGTCTACATATCGCAATATTTAGGAAGAGTCGAATAAGTATCGTAAAAAGGACTAAAAAGGAAAATAATTTTACAATATTAAACGTTGCATTGTTGGAAGGGTTATCACTCGATACTTTTAGCATGAATGTAGAATCGTGCGTTTTCACGTTCGTTGGCTAAGTTTTGCTTATAAAAAATGAATAACAAACGCGAAAACGCGTGATTCTGCTCCTAAAAATAAGTAACGCTTTAAAATATCCTTTCAATTTAACTCAGATTAATTTGAATAACTCTATTCTTATTTATTTGAATAAATAAATTAAATTAGTCTCAATACGAAATAGTGAACAACACTGATCTCGGAATTTAAACATTAAATATTTGCAATAACATTACGTTTGGGCTTAAGGGTTGTCACTCAAAGTTAGTAACAATTAGTCGAAATTAATTTACTACAGAATACTTATAATAATGCAGCCCATTACTACCCCAATGATGGGCACGGGCCTCTTCTCAAAATGAGAAGGGTTAAGGGTTTAGTGCACCACGCTGGCCTGGTGCGGGTTAGCGGCCTACACAGTACACACACAATCGAGAACTTTATAAAGACCTCACGGCGCATCTTCCAATTTAGACTAATTTATTGACGATTAAACTTGATTTGGTTAGAATTACTATTGAAAGTATTCATCAATATGAACAGCTTTCACTATAGGACCAACCTTGAAATCACGAAAAAAATATCAAACTTTTATACAAAAGATCAACCTTGCTCCATCAAAATGTATGAAAAGATTTTATATTTTTTTTCCCAATTTCTGTGGTGGTCCCATAGTAAAAGTGGTTTATATTGATGAGTACTTTCACCCCTTAAAGCATTGCCGGTGAATTACAAATAACCCTGTATAATAACTTGAATACCGAGCGACAGTTTAGTTATAATATAACGTTACATGAGTGACAACCTATACGGTACATTGTATTTTAGGGTAACTGTAACTAAGCAACCGGGATACAATATTAATATTGAAATGGATTAGATGTTTGCTTCATCTATGAAAATTAATGACGTCTTGTTGATTCTGAGAATGTATGCTACATCTAAATGGGAAGTTTATCTCCACTAATATTATAAAGAGAACAGATTTGTATTATTGTAGTTTTGTTTGTAATGAATAAACACAAAAAATAATAGACCAAATTTAAAAAAAATATTCATCCGTGACATTATAGCTGAGAAATTCTATTTAAAAAAAAAATGGGATCCCCACGAATACTCCAATAATGTAGGTTTACTATGGGTAAGGTGATCTATGGATAATTGTCAAGTTTATTTGATAGGGAATACGACTTATCACATTTTATTAAATCATCATTATATATATCGGGGGCAGCAGGAGCGGCCCCGGTTAAAATTCGACCTGAATTTACACAATATTTACAAAAAAAAAGAACAGCAAAGAACCAGGTTGAGATAAACAGCATCAATTCCATTGCAATGATTTCGAATACATTCTATGTAAACAGCCAGCACTTTCTACTATGTATAAAGTGATATCAGTTTAATAGTAACTATAGGTATTATTTATAACTCAACTCATAAATTATATTGATAACAATGAGTTCTAAAAGTTCAGTACTGAAACATCTTGAAATACGATTATTAAATATTTATTCATAGTTATACGAAAACTTCAAGAATATTGCTGTTATGAATATCGTAAATTTACTGAAATACATACTTTAAATATTTGCTTGCGATGTTAGCAAAATGCATGCCATTTGGGATTATTTTTTATTATAAAGTTGACAATATTATTATAAAATTTTAATACAGCTTGGGACTTCATTGTTTGTTGAACTAAAGCTACAGTCATATTATTTGATGAAACAGAAGACAACGAGAACAAGACGACGCATTTCTGTGGGGTCAGCACGAATGTCTTGACGTATGGTAACGTAAACGTAAGCAAATTTTGAATAAAAAAATATTATAGTTTAAAAAAACTATAGAACTCGCTTTAGTCACCCAAACTGAACGTGTATACAAACTTTCAGCTCAATCGGAAACCGGGAAGTGGGTCTAATTTAACTTCCAATATTTTCTTACATAGTTAGTTAGTTAGTTAGTTACAGGTGAAGCTAATAAAAGCGTGTTAAAATCCATGTCATTATTTTTTGAAAATACATGCAGTATTTTTACATTTCCATGAAACAAGTGTATGTTGCATAAAATTTAACAAAAATGCGATAGAATCGTTGTATTTTATAATCAAAATTCGTTTACGTTTACGTTACCATACGTCAAACTATTCGTGCTCGGCCCACTGATACATGTTGTTTTGACCTGGGGCTTAATACGAGTTTTTATAGCAAGGGCAGAAATGGAACTGCCCAGACACTTCCAGTATGAGCTGACCTCGCGCTGTATAAGCTTTTCGTATAATGAAAGGTCAGCTTATACTGGAAATGTCTGGGCAGTTCAATATCTGCCCTGCTATAAAGAAAGAAATAAGAAAGAAAGAAAGAAAATATATAAAATTAATTCAGCATGGACATTGACAACACACGAGAGAGAAATAAAATATAAATTAAGTTAACCTTTAAACAGTAAAAAAATAAAAAATAAAACAGACACTGAGAACAAAGTAAAAATATAAAATTAAAGTAAAATAGTCATCCTATTGTTTAGTGCTGTCAAGCATGCCCATGCCGAAAGGGTAGCCAGCTCAGCAAAGAGTTCCAAGTAGGTAATAGTACCTATAGGAAAATGGTGTATAGAGAACTTCTATGACACCATTTTCCTAAACTACTACAGTAGATAATTATAAAACTAGGTATATTTTCCTGCAAGGAATCTAAAGTAAAAATATATATTTTAAGTACATTGATTGTTGGAAAAGTAAACAATGATACATCACCTGCTTCGCGTACTCTTTGCCGATGCCATCGGTGCATCCCGTGACCACTGGAACAAAGAGAATTTATGTTATTACAAAGTATGAGGGTGAAAATTATAAAATGGCCTTTTTTACACTCCAAGTGTGTAGCGCCATTGTGTATTACAAAATTCCAGAATTGTATATTACAAAATTCCAGAATTGTATATTACAAAATTCCAGAATTGTATATTACAAAATACCAGAATTGTATATTACAAAATCCCAGAATTGTGCGTTACAAAATTCCAGAATCGAGTATTACAGAATTTTACGTAGGTACGAATTTATACGCATTTTGAGTTAATGATTGTGAACATTCCTAGAAGATTTTTTCGTCGTGATTATTATAACTACGCCTGCCAGAAAAAATCAAGGGAAAATTAGCATTAAGCTTCTTACTCACATAAAAAGGCCTACTTTTAACCAGTAACCATCTGTTATTAATATCCGCCATGCATACAACCTTCCATAAAACCCACATGTTTCCAATCTTTTGGTCGTAACCCTGCAAATATTTTGCATCCCAACCCTTCCCTACTGTAATCATATATTCGCGGATAGTGCTGAATCAACAAGGGATGCTGAACCCGAATTAGCATAACTCGTAATTGATACCGGTTCAGGTCTGCATCAGCATACGTGTTTATATGAAGCACTTATGTTGCACTTGCAGAGTATTATTGTAGATTACCACGTCATTGAGGTGCAAGAAGAGCCTCACCAAGTGATACATAAGTTCGTCCGCCGCACATTTTACAGTATGTTTTAGTTTTGCAATCTTTTATTTTAGAACAGAATAGAATAAATCTTTATTTCATGTAAACCAGATACAAGCACTTATGAAATGTCGAGACTACGTACGTGGTTCCAAATAGTAGGTCCTAGAGAAGAACAGGCAAGAAACTCCATGGAAACTCTTTTAAAATAATAATAAATATTATTATTATAAATAATATTAGTATATTATTACGTGAAGAGAAAACTTTGAACCCCTTTATAAGCATATCGCGCGTACGGAGGAATGTGAGATTGCATAGGTAAAGGTTATATTATGGAGAAGGAGTGTAGAAAGTTAAAATTACGGTCTAATTTCGACCATTGGGCGACAACTAGTGTAATTTAATGTGAATAATAAATAAGAATAGGATGATATCTAATGATTAGCCTCTGAATAAGATTGCTATGGCAGTTACAAGCTGACCAGGTTCCGACAGATGCCTGACTCGGGAATTGAACCTAGGATCTCGTGCTTGATTGTCGCGCTAGCAACTAGAACAAAGAGACAGTTCTTTTATTGAATATAATAAAAACGTCAAAGCCTAGTGACCACAATGACGCGGAAGGTAAACAAAATAATTTGCTTACATAACACACTTTCTCAGTAACCTGTTCTTATGTGTTAAACGCCATTATAAAATGCACCTTATTAAATAGCATTAAGTAACAAATTGCGATGAATTATTTATACGGAGGTGAAAGTTATCGACATGTTATGTTATGATTCACCGTGATTACTGTTAGTTGTATTAAAGAATATCGAAATGTTTCTCTTATAAAACCATATTGAACTATAATCTGTTTGGGGGTTGGTAGAAGACCTGATCAGTTTTTTCAATAGCTAGAAAACAATACAGTAGGTACATTAATACTTGACAACTTATTGCAATATGATGACTATATTTCTTTTATTTTTTATTTTGTTCTGTCTGTATTTGTTAAACGCTTTTATTAGCTTCACCTGTAACTAACTATGTAAAAAAATCTTGGAAGTTAAATTTGACCCAATTCCCGGTTTCCGATTGAGCTGAAATTTTGCATACACGATTAGTTTGGATGACAAAAGCGTTTTCTTTAGTTTTTTTTTAAACTATTATATTTATTTATTGTGTAATGGTTTATATTACTTTTATTTTATTTTTCTCTCGTGTGACTGTCCGTGATGCATAAATGTATTTTCTATCTTCTTTCTTTTTTCTTTTCTTTCAGTCAGTCAGTTAAAAAACAACAATTACGAGACTATTCTGACACGATTTAAATAACAGAAATTAGCAGACTTGGGTGCCCTGATTCGATAACTGCATCGGAGAACAAAACGCAAAAACCTGATACGTACAGCCGGCCTAAGCTGCCGTTTTAACTATGAAAAGCACAACTGTTGAATTTATCACAATATTTGCTTTGCCAGAAAGCGTGACGACACAGTGCCTTCATAAAAACAGAATAACTAAAGCCGGGTCCACATATAAACTAAAAACTAATATTATAAAGAGAAAAGATTTGATTTTTGGTATGTTTGTTTGTAATGGATAAATAAAAAAGAAAATGGATCGATTAAAAAAAAATCACCAGCAGAATGCTATATTACCGCTGAGTAACATAGGCTATAATTTATAAAGATATCACGCGGGCGAAGCCGCTGGCGCAAGCTAGTTATGTATAATTTGCCCGATCCAATCACTATATCACTCGTCGTGTCGTATCAAGCTCCGTATCTAGTTGTGGATGCCTCAGTTTTCTCCGATCATACCCGTCCTCCTTTGATGATCGGACAAAAACCGACTCGAGATGGAACAGCGGCGTATCAAGACCGCGTATTATGATTGCGTATCACCACCTGTCCACACATGCGATCATACCATACGTCGGCGATTCGAATACGGTGATCGGATCGAGCAAATGATACCTAAATGTAGACCGTGCTTAATGAATACCTACATATTTATGAGTAAAAACGCTATTACGCAGTTACATAATATCTTAATGTACCCATTATTAAAAAGAACATTAAAATTTTATTTTCATTTTACATCAACCCATTAATGTACGACGAAAGTCACTTTACTTTTTATATTATAAATGCGTGATGTTTTATCTTTATTTTTCTAATGAAGAATAGGCTAAATACTGTATCTCTTTCTATTGGGAGACTTGACTAAGGTATTATTATTCTGGATGGAAGGACTGGATACGGGTATGTGGAAAGCGGAGAACCGTGTGGCATGACTACAGCTGAAAGTTAAACCCTTTTAGGGTTAATAAGAGGGTAAATTTTCAGCTGTAGTCTGCAGTGGTCCAAGTAGATTGATTGATTGAAGTTTAAACACCAAATTGGTTCAAATTCCGAGTACAGGACCGGACTCACAATTCCGCCATCTCGTCGAAATAATTGGAAGTGACACTGACATCAAACGAAGCCCCTTTAAAGTGGGTCAAACACACATGTTATTCTACTCGTACATGTAGTGTTACGTCACTTTGTCTGTCAATTTGATAGTAACCCTTATCACGTGATCTGAAGTTAGCTAAATGATTAGTTAACATAGGATCAATTTGTATTAAGTAAAAGTGTCACTGTTTAGTTACTAAATATTAACACTTTTGCTTAATAACTTATTATCCCAATCTGCCATGGCAATCTTATTCAGAGGCAAATAATAATTATTCTATTCTTCTTTTTGTTCACATTAAATTACATTATTCTCGCAGCTCTTACCACAACATTGTACTGATCAGAATTGTAATCTATTATTTTAAAAGAGTTTCCATGAAGTTTCCTGCCGGTTCTTTTCCATAGGATCTACTATTTGGAACCGTGCACTGAGGCTGACATTCAGAGACGACCGAAACGAGTCTAAACGTGAACTTACGCTTCCATCTGTCAAAATTTGTTCGTAAGTTTGACAGATGGAAGCGTAATAAGTTTACCCTTAGACTCGTTTCTGTCGTCTCTGAATGTCAGCCCTAGAGTCTCGACATTTCCTAAGTGCCTGTATGTTTACATGAAATAAAGATCTATTCTATTCTATTCATAAAAGCTCAGGAACTATAAAGCCTACAAACTTGAAATTTGGCAGAAAGGTTCCTTAAAAGGTGTGAGCATCCACGAAGAAAGGATTTTCCAAAATGCAACCTCTTAGGGGATGGAAATGGGATTCAAAGTTTGTATGAAAAATCTTTCTACTCAGACGGAGTTGCGGGCACAGCTAGACTTTATCTTCTTATTTAAATAGTATCTATAAAATAAAGTCGCTTTCCGCGTCTGTCTGTCTGTCCGCTAACTCCCCGTAAACCACGCAACCGATTATGATGCGGTTTTCACCATCATTTTGAGCATTTCCTCCGGAAGGTTTATTATGTATAGTGGTCGCCCAGTGGTCGAAATTCGACCGTAATTTTAACTTCCTGCACTCCTTGACCATATAAACTTTAACTATACCAAATCTCACACGCCTACGTGCGCGCAATATGCTGAAAAATGGGTACAAAGTTTCCCCTTCACGTATTAATATTTAGATAATACTTTCACTTTCACTTTAATAGATATTTAAGGTAAGGATAGTAGAGAAATTTCACACGCGTGAAGCCGGGAACGGGTCGCTAGTTTATTATAATATGGAACTAAAAGCCAAAGCAAATGTGAGCGTCTTTAAAGATCTTAACGCCACTCAAAAGTTCTGACTAAGAATAACTGAATAGCGTGCACGAGACTAGTTTGACACGACTCACACGAGCAATAAGAACAAGAATCCTGCCTGAGAGGAAGTGCTCAAAAGTTTAAATACCCTCAAATGTGTAAATAAACTGAAACTTATAATATATTATGTTGGAGCTTCGAAACGAGCGTGGATTATTCCTAATCCGCAATTGGAGAGAGAGTCTGTACTCTGTAGTATCTCTATGGTTTTCGTTACCTGTAAAGATCTGTGGTGATGCCTTTTTCAAATCAAATTAAACATATTTTAATTCATGTAAACCTATTCAGGTACTTTTGAATAGTCAGACTCTAGTTGCCTCGTTCCAAAATGTTAATTTTCAATGGAGAAGTTTGGACATCAAACTCCATGATTGCTCATAAAACTCAGAATGTTGTATACAATATTGAATACATTGATCTCGAACAAAACTTCTCTGACGACTTAAAAGCTTAATTTTTGCAGATAAAAAAATTACAGTCAAATCCCCTATTGACTATAAAAGATATCAAAGTATTCCCAAGCGAGCTAGCGTCTCCAGTAGTGAGTGTCGGGAACTGTAGTGTCTAAGTACTATAAATAAATATTATAGTTTAAAAAAAAACAATCGGAAACCGGGAAGTGGGCCAAATTTAACATCCAAGATTTTTTTACATAGTTAGTTAGTTACAAGTGAAGCTAATAAAACCGTTTTAATAAATACAAAGGTATTAAAATTTCTGTAACTAGTGCTGCAGTGGCGTAAACTTTAATGTAGGACATTGACGTCACAATGATTGACAATGTGCAGCGCATTGTTTTCATCACCTAATACTATGTAGGTCATACACAAATAACTTCAGGAAAAAAGATAGTTGAGCAATTAAAACGCTCGATCGGATCACTGACTACTCGATGTATAAGCAACCTATTTTACTACTTTGTCACTGGTGACGTAGACTGCTCTCAAAAACGAATATTTCCTTATTTTTTTTTTTCTTTCTAGTCACTGCACTAGACAAGCAGGCAGATAGCAAAGTAAGGTGACCCTCTTGCAATTAAGCAGCTTGCTTCGTCAATTACAAAAGAGTATTGTTTTGGATGGTTCACCCACCATATCTGATAGATTTCCAAGCTTTGGCGGTTTGAAAATTCGAAAATCTTTATACATCATGAAAACTTGTCTGGGATCTGAGTCCTTTTGTACCAACACTAGCGTACTGTTACTTGCGTTATTGGCTATTCAATAAAACTTGTGAAATCCATTGTTCGTATATATTTTGTACTGAAATTCAACGAATTCCAAAATTCTTCATTTTAATATGGTGCTAAATACAAGATAATTTTTTATGTAATGAGCGAAGTTGCAGACTGATTCAGTGTCCGTTCCCAAATACAATCGCAGTACTAAAAATCACTCCAAAACAACATAAAAATTTGATTTTGTATAGCTTGCGCTTGTAAGTTATGTGTCCCCCCCATACTAAGTCGAATTTTTGTTTCGTTTTAAAGTGTATCCCAATACTGCGGTTGCATTTAGGAACAGAGACTAAAATTAAATTATGCGCACTACATATTAAATTATCCTGTATGTTCGACCCTCACGCTCGCTGTCGCTCAGTCAGTTGCTTGTTTTATGGCCCAATGTTAGAACTTTAGCAGCAAAGGTAACACGTAAAAGGTTTCATAAAGTCGACAGTCAAACGTAATGCGTTTCATGCAATAAGTATTTAAAGGTTTCTTAGTTTTAAAGCTATGAACTAGTTTTACCAACGAGTAGTAGACTTACAATTACACTAAATAAATAAAATCATCTTTATTCAGGCATATATATATATATATGTGGGTGTCCATACACAAGAAATAATATAAATGTCACACCAAAAAAATAGTATTATCGAAGTAATAATTATTAATAAATACAAATGTAAAGTTTTTTACATTTGTATGGTGGTATTTGGATAATAAGGTGATGTTTCTAAATAAAGGAATATGAAAAACAAAATATTCTTAAGTAAACCATTTTCATTTGATAGCTTCAAGAGCTAAATGCTATGTTCATGTACTCCAATTATTGTAAAGTCCAGCGTGGTGGACTAAGGCCTAACCCTTCTTATTCTGATTCTCATTCTCCTTGGAGATGACCAATTTGTCACGTTATGCATACACAGTTACCATTAACCATTGTTGAATGTATAGACAAAGTCACGTGAAAGTAATTTAGTAAAAAAAAAAATAGGAATCGACTAACGTAATTGAAGGTCTTGTTTTTTTGAAAAATTACCTTCTACCAGTCCTACAAACCAAATTGTGAAGAACTATGCAAGTACCTATTGAAACAAAAGCTTTTAAGTAATACTTTAACACAACATTGGCTTCTGTTAACAAAATTACAAAGTTCGTAGTTTCGAAAAAAGGCGAAGAAAATTGAACAATAAAAAGTTTGTCTTGCACGAAGTAAAAACTTGGTACAGTTTAAAATGAAAAGAAAACGTTTGTGACTAGAGAACAAGCATTTACATATTTAAATAACTGCTTAAGTGGCGGTTTCAAGTTGAATTTTGTTGCAGAAAAAACTAAACATTTCTTTAAAACATGTCTTATAAGTTGGGAGTCCAAAAGAATATGTTCTCTTAGATCTAAAATTCAAGAAACACTCGTATCAGCTTCAAGGTTTTTAATTTAATCTAGATTATATTTGGATACGAATTCCCGTGATTATAAAGTTTATATGTATAAGTTCAGCATTATACATTCCTAGTCCAAAACAATAATATAGGTACTCTCTTAGATCCAAAATTCAAGAAACACTCTTAACAACCTCTAATCTAGATCATTTGGACACTAATTCCCGGGGCTTTGTAGTCATTTGATAAAGAATTAAGCACACGGTCTCTTTTGAGTCTCACTATAGATATCAGAATTATCAGTTCTGACTGATCCCTGTAAGTGTGATAAAGGATGACTTAGGAATTGTGTGAGGAGGGTGGGCAGCAGATAGTATCTCCTCGTGCTGTCTCAGCAAAATAGGACGATCAAAATTCCTTTTGCCAATATGTCAATACTTGTTCAGTGTAGTATATGTTCAGTCTTCGAGTTGTACTATGTTGAACAAATAAGTAAGTCAGTAGGATAATAAACATGGCTTCATAAGTAGAATTATTTCTCAGTATACTAACAAGGTATAGTTATGTGATAATAACTTACAATCGTCACACAGTCACACGATAACTACGGTACGTGCATATTATCAGATATGCAGTTACGTTGACAGATAAGAAATCACGCGTGTTATACAAGTAGATATACAATCTTACGGTATCTGAGACCGACTGTATAAATATAAAGAAAATAAAGAAAATCAATTTATTCTTTGCACTCAGGACACTGAAATCACAATAGCATGCACACATAACAAACATAAAAAAAACTCAGAAAATTACTTATAATAAAACAATGATGATAGAAAAGAAAAAATATAAAAAATAATGCATAGAAGTGTGTGTCACTCATGTGCAAAAAAATGGGCATCGATCAGCTTGTTGTCATTGGCAACACCAATGACGCTGATTTTCATCGACGACCGACGACCGTGGTGATATAGGTTATCATATTCCAGCACAAGCGTCGCAAGGGGGAGCTCCACTCAAGAACACGTCGTGTTCTTACCCCAACGACCATCAATTCTACCCCTAATATTGCTGGTCCATTACCGCTTCAGCTTGCTAATTCAGTTGGCTATGTCAGCTACTAATTCTCTGTCTCATCACCTCATTGCCGATACTCCATCTACACTCATTAGATACTTAGTCATGTGAAATCATCAAATTTGTTAGAAATCTTATAAAAAAATTGCAAGAAGTCAAATTATTCCCTCAACAATAGAACGATTTTGTAATTTTAAAATTGATAGTTATTTAAACAATTCCAGTTAGGTTAATGACCAGAGATTAATGATAATGAATTGATTGCAATTCTTCACGAAATGACCCAACCTGACCAGTTTTGCCGAGGTCAAGATTATGTCATTATTAACGTCAGTGTCATTATGTAAAGTGAAAGTTTATGCAATTATTAACTTCCTCTAATAATCGGAGGACGCAGAAAAGCATATAATAACACAGTCCTCATCCTGTAAGGGCTTACTGTACTCATAATTATGAACAACCTTTACTATGGGACCAACCCTAAAAACGCGAACAATCAGCTGTTCCATATAAGTATTTCGAGTCATCTTCATCGTTTTATCAGTCACATAATGTTGAATTGTTTTTATGGGACAGCAATTATTTTTCGCGATTTCATTACTTTACTTTTTTTAATTACTTAACTTATTCACCACGTTTTCGTCTTTTCGAAAGTGAATGCGAGTGAGGCGAGGTGAGCAATTTTGAAATTTGACAGATCATACTTACCTACTTTTGATGTTGACGGTACCTACCTACGTACTCTCTCTCTCTCTCATTCACTTTCGAAACAGTCGAAGCGCCCGAAATGCGGCACATAAAACCCTATAGTATTAGTTAATAATACGTATAATTATCTCGGATTTTAACAAGTTAAAATATTGTGTTCAATAAATATTCCACAATGCACATTGTTTATTATTATTTCCTTAAAGATTAAAATAACTCGAATAGGTACTTAACAACTTACCTACCATTACAGGCTACTGGGAAGTTTCCTACTTGATACCCAGACCTACCTATAAAAGTTTTTAAGTTAATGCCGTAGTTAGAATTGGTGACTCCCGATGCGAATAGAAAGGGTGTCACCCACTTATGATAAATGCAATTTGATTTTTATTTTTTATTAAGTGAGTATAATTAGAGATTTTTGCTACAGTTTTCATTGCATACTACTTCGTACGGACAAACGCGGGTGACACCCGTGACGCGGTGACAACCGTGAGAGGGTGACACCCGGGGCAGACCGCCCCCAACGCACGCCCCTAGATACACCACTGGTTGTTCTTATATTAGGTAAGTATACTTAAATTCCTTACCTAATATAAGAATATCAAGTCAGTAAGATAATAGGTAGATACCTACAAGTTAGGCAGATTTCAGTTTTTATAATTTCCAATATTTACAAGTTTTATTAATTTACTGGCAAGACTAAGTAAAGTGTTTTAATTACTTACTTAATTATTTATTGAACTTTGATCTAGCAGCAACTACTTAATCTAAAATTCTGAATTCGTATTGTTTGAAACCCAAGGTTTGAATTAGTAATTAGGTGAAAAGCAAATGTACACCTAGTAACTACTCGTAAGTACACAGTGACCTGATATTCCTCCTTTTTTTTAAAACGGTTAAATACCGATGTTCCACATTAGAATATCTCTTGCTTCATGGGTACAGTTTACAGGCAAACATCTTGCATGCGAACTCGGAACAGCTAACTATCAAAATATTATCATCAAAATATTTGTTCCGAGCGGGAATCAAACCTGTAACCTAGGTACCTATAGCACCGAAAACCAATCATTTAGCCGCTGGGCCAACCGTGTCGTCTATTGTTTACATTATGACAGCTTAGAACAAATAAAATTGAAACCAAAAGCATAATAGGTAGGTACGGTCAGCCAAAAAAGTGGTCATAATACTATAGCAGAACTTACTATATATCGAAAATATCGCTAAAATTGAAACTTCATCATTTTTAACACCCGACAAAAAAGAGGTATGTTTTAAGTTTGTAGTGTGTTTCTGTCTGTGGCATCGCTGCATCGTAGCTCCAAAACGGATGGAACGATTTCAATGAAGTTTTTTTAATTGAAAGCTAGTTTAATCGGGTATCATCAAAGCTATGTTTCATGAAAATCTGTTCAGCTGTTCAAAAGTTACAGCTCTTTTTCTAGTTGGAGTCGGGGGTTGTTTGACGGTTAGGTTATGACAAGAGAATCATTATCCATTCTTTGGCCAACTGTACCTAGTTTTATTCCAATTGGTATAACCACAGACGAAAGAATAACTATGACTACTATACAAGAACATTAACTACGAATGTGTATTCGAAATTTCGAATTTTGAACGCAATTGCAACAGTATCGATCGCAACTGCATTGAACTTCAGCTGGCTCCAAGGTCAACCGACCTGACCTTTCACACGCTAATGAACCGACTTACGCATTAGGAAGCAAAGTACTAAGTACCAATGAAAGCAAAGTGCATGATAATCTTCATACATTAAAACAAGACCTCACGTTTTACAGGCGATATAGCTTACTAACAATAATAAATACACTTACATGCCCATTTTCCGAGTGATTTGAAATCCGTGGGATTAAAAACTGGTCCTAAAGCATAAGTATATACCACACGAAGCACTAATTTCAATACACAATAAACTAAATATATTATACACGCTATTCCAGCAACTTCCACAAAAGACGGCGGCAGTAAATTCATTTTTTTTACCAATTATTTCGATAAATAAAAGTGAGAGGTTATGCCGGCGGAGAGAGTCGCGTCACCGTTTGACACAATTCGCGCATGCGTACTAGCGGCCGAAGAAAGTTGCCATGCGCATTGAATGAGCGATGCGATGGTGGCGGCTAGTAAATGAGTGAATCGGGCGACCCGAAAATAGTCGAAGCGATCGAATTATGAAAGAGATGGAAATAAAATATAGTGCTATCTCGCTCACGTGCTGATTAGTGCGACATTGTACATCGTACTGGTTGTAGGGCCTTTGTAGGTCATCCATGATAGGAATGGCTGGAATTATTACAGATTTTAAACCAAATTTCACAGTAATTGAACCCAAAATTGTGAAAACGTACGTAACAGGCCTAATTGCCAGTTCTCCTACGAACAAATCCAGGTCATCCCATTCACTGCACAGGAATCATATAACACCGTTTTTGCAAGATGATTTTTCGCTTGAAAATGGACCCGCGGGTCTACCGCATAACAAAATGTTGATGAACATCAGACTCTGGTAATAAACTTCAATACGATCGTGACAGAATAAATTTCGAACTGCCTTTAAAAAAAATTACCGATCATGAAGAAGGAAGTCCCAACTTCTTTATTGGTAATTTTTTACAACGTAGCTCAAACTTTAAACTCTCACGATAATTACCAGTGTCGATGTTCATTACCACTTTAGTTACGCGGTAGACCCGCCGATTGTTAATAAACAAATCGCTTTAGAGACACGAAAATCAAGTTAAATCAACACAATCCCTTAACAACTTATAATCAACGAACTTGACACGGAACTTTGGTATCATAACAACCATTAGGGCGATGTAATTTCGCTAATTAGTTTCCGATGTCCGTTGAAGCCAGTTGAAGCCATTTGTGTAATCAGAAGGTTAGACGATAATTGATTATCGCTTAATGTATGAATCATAGTCGATGGAACAGCTTGCGGGTAAGCGGTGCGTACTGAGGCCTGGATTCGGATGGTAACAATTTGATTGAATGGGAATTGACGAATCATTTATTTACATAATGTAGGTCTATGAAGGAGCTCATCAAGTGTGATTTACCCATGCCTCATAAGCGTAAGCTCATGGACATGTGTATTCTCCACTTCCCAACCTACGGAGCACAGACTTGGTCTTTGACTGACATCCAGAAGTCCAAACTCAAGGTTTGCCAGCGAGCTATGGTGCGCAGTAAAATTAACGGATCGTGTTCGAAACACTATACTGCGCTCAAAAACTGACGTTGCTTTAAAAGGACTGGGCAGGACACGTGACACGTCTGCCGCATGCCGAAAGAACTGTGGGCTAACATAGCACAAAACTGCACTATGAAACTTGACGCTGACCGCGCCATAGGTATACATATGATTTGATAGTTCGTTACACAGATTAATAAGGGCCTAAGTCGTTCTTACGGTCACTCTTAATTCCCAAAAATATTAATAAAATGATGTATTTTTTAAAGTTTTAGCTTGCTACGTGTAATATAAAACAACAGCAAATCGTTTTTATGTGGGGAAATGTCACAAAAGTAAAAATATTCAACCACACAAAATAATCTAACCAAAGACGTACAGCACTTGATGATGACGTAATCAGCCGGAAACACTTAACGACGCTGATAATACTCGAACGAACGACGATCTTCGTTTACGATTTGAATTGGTTCGGGAGTAAGATTTGAGATCGAGTTCTAATCAGAATCGAGTTCGAATCAAAAACAAAATCAGATTCGAATCACTTTCGGGAGTAAGACCCCTGGTGCCCTGAGATAATAAAACGAGGTCGCGGCAGACCACGAAAGAGATGGCGGGACGAAATGGATACATTTCATAAAGAATAGAACGAAAAGGCGCGGGATCGAGAGAAATGGAGAAAATGGAGGGAGGCCTTTGCCCAGGAGTGGGACAGCATAGGCAGATAATAATAATAATAATGTAGGTTTCCCGATGGGTGAGGTGTATGTTTTATACCTTTTTACACCTACCATTTCGCCATAGAGGTTATAAGCATTTCGCCAACGTTGTTAAGTCGCTTGTAATAATTAATAATGTAGAATAGAATAGATCTTTATTTCATGTAAACCAGATACAGGCACTTAAGAAATGTGGAGACTCTACGTACGCGGTTCCAAATAGTAGGTCCTATGGAGAAGAAACGGCAAGAAACTCCATGGAAACTTTTTTTTACTTTTCTTGTTGTTTTCAGTTTTTTTTTTAAATTGCACGAGGTGCTTATGCATCTAATACATTTTTTTTTGCATCCATTTAAAAAAATAATCTTTCTTTCTTACATGAATAAAAAAATAAGAATAAAATAGGAGCAGAATTAGGAATTGGAAGGAATTCAGACATCAGTATGTCACTCAACAGAATATGACCGAAACAGAGTTGATTTTCTATTAAGTATATTGCATGGCAGTCAAAGCCTAGAAATACCTCAAGCTTGATCCATTACAAAGCAGGCAGACGCCTGTTCAGCCTTTAATAGCAAATAACGCCACCAAAAAGAAATGTCAATTTATTAAATTTGTATTCCATCTAAAATTCCTTCTACACTATACAGACTGCACTATTTGTTCGAGTAAGGCTGCCTGGCAACTAAAGCGAAGCGAAGCGGAGCGGAGCGGGGCGCAGAATTATGGATTAGAATACGAATATTATCACGTCACACGTCCACAGAGCGGAGATAATTATGGATTCTTATTGGTACATTTAGTCGAGTAATATTGAATAATTTGTATGGAACAGCAGATTTTTTCGCGATTTCATTATTGGTTCTATTGTAAAGGTTGTTCATAAAGCTGGAATTACATTATTGTATCGTGTTGTGTCGTGACGCAAAATTGACCAATCAAAAAGAATCTGTGCAGCAGTGCGTCATATTACAACGAGTTTTGATCGGCTAACTAAATTATGCTAAATTACGTCAGAAGGCGCCACAATACACCAGAACAGAATATTGTAAATCTGGCTTAATAATAAGTACAGGGGGCTTACTATGAACTCTTATAGCAGGGCAAAAATTGAACTGCCCAGACATTTTCAGTATGAGCTAACTTCGCACTGTATAGGCTTTTCGTAAGCCTATATCCCTTCCCATTCTGAGAAGAAGCCCATAGCCCATTACTGGTCCACCAGTTAGTGGTGGACCAATACTGGGCTGGAT
This sequence comes from Allophyes oxyacanthae, assembly GCA_932294325.1. NCBI lineage: Eukaryota > Metazoa > Arthropoda > Insecta > Lepidoptera > Noctuidae > Allophyes > Allophyes oxyacanthae. The sequence continues at coordinate 11,772,329 of OW028628.1, forward strand.
TGATTTATTTATGTCAGTTCCTTATCAAATCAAATCAAATCAATTTATTAGCGTAAAATGCGGTATAAAAGATGGTATATTATAATTAACATATTTTAGTGCAGACACATTCCGCCTTTAAATAATGATGAAGCTGAGCCTCTGTAAGACCCTGGCCTTACGTCTGAATAGAAACTTAAATGCTACCAAAGTTATTAAGTTCTCAACTTGGCTTCGATACAGAGCTGCTTATACGGAAATTTTAATTAGTTTTTAAAGTTGTAGTTTTAAACTAGTCAATCAGAAGTGTTTATTGAGTATTGGCACTTTGCCGGGTAAAGTCTGAAACAACCAGTTGTATTTGAGGCTAACGTTGATTTACAGTATTTCAGATGTTTTATTCGACCAAACAGAACGGGTCGTTGAGTTCCCTTCATTGTGGTCGAGCATGGCGATGCTGACGCATGCGTCATGCTCGTGAACGGGTGCCGTCTGTCGGAACTAGTCAGCTTGTAACTGCCATGGCAATCTTATTCACAGGCAAATCATTATTATCCTAATCTTATTTTTATTCACATTAAATTACATTATTCTCGCAGCTCTTACCACAACATTGTACTGATAAAGATTGTAATCTATTTATTTGAAAAGAGTTACCATGGAGTTTTTTGCCGGTTCTTCTCCATAGGGTCTACTATTTGGATCCGTGCACCTAGAGTCTCGACATTTCATAAGTGCCTGTATCTAGTTTACATGAAATAAATATCTATTCTAAAGAAAAAAAAGAACAGACAAGATCAAAACAGAAGCAGAACAATCGAATATTCCTTCACTAACTCATATCGTCACAGTTGACTGCAAGGAGCATAAGATAGAAAAAAACAACTTTTTCATCCCACCATCTCGGAAAGAGTATTTTTAATCTTCAATATCTGAGTGGAAAAGCCGTTTTTATTCTCTAGAGGATAAAGTAAATTGAATTTAGAACATCGTGTGCACTAAGTTTGTGAATTAAACGTTTTTTTTTTGCATTTAGTCATTTCCTCGCTGAGGTGGAATGAAAAGTTACGTGTTGCACTCGAGTGCAAAGATTTTTCACCTCGTGCTCTTTTGATTCCCTCGCTAACGCTCAGGATTCTAATTTTGAATCACTCGCTGCGCTCGTGATTCAATTTTAGAATCCTTCGCTTGCTCGGTCATCAAAATTGAACACGCGGTTAAAAAGCAACTTTGCACTCTTGTATAACAAATAACTATTGTGTTCTATTTTTAACGACCGGTTCGTTTAGAAATAGAACAAGAAAGTTTCTTCTTGAACGCTTTGGTGATAATTTGAATTCAGAATTCATTGGAATCTTTATGTAATTCAGTTTTGTGATTGAAAATTAATATCTATAAATGTAGTAGGTGCATTAAGTAAAGGGAGTTGCATCTGCCAACAAACTGTTATACAGTTTGGCGGAAATACAGAATCATTTGTAATTTGTTGTTTTCCATAAACAATTTTTCTGTCAGGTTCGAGGTTTCCTTAAAAGATAAAAAGACGCCCGAGATTCATTTTTTTGTCAGTAAAATGAATGTTACGGGCTCTTGATTATTATAAAATAAAATCAACACCTTTTTTGTAGTGCTATTATGTAGGTAGGTATCATCGTAATTAATTAAATAACGTAGAATATTTACATATTTATACATATATTTGCAAGTCCAAAAAGATACTTCTTTCCTGTAGTTTTTATCATTATTATGTTAAACCAATCGGAGTTATTATTTGTGATGATTTTGATGCAAACCCAGATAACTTAATATACAACATGTATGAGAAACATGGTCATATTATTCAGGGTGTAAAATCAGACCATAAAACTAAACAATTTTCTCTATGAGACCAACAACGTAATCGCGAAAAAATAATAAGCTGTCCCATACGTTTAATTACGTTTTGTATGGGACAGCTGATAATTATTTTTTGCGATTACGATGTTGGTCACAAATTCTGATAATTTGATTATCTCTTGCGTTAGCAGTGAAGGAAAACAGGACCAAAAAGGTTTCGAAGGTATTTAAAATAAATAAAATAAAAAATACTTTATTATACTACTAAAACTACTACTACTACTACTACTACTTTTTTAATACTTTATTTTTTACTTATTATTATATTATATATTATTTTTATAACTTATTATTTGATCAGATAATGTAGTTTTATTATAATTATAAAACCTTCGTGTTTTGCGACACTATCGTTCTTATTTAGTATTATTATACAAACTTTACTATGTAAACTGCCTAATTATCTGAAACCTAAAATTATAGTAAAAATACAAATAAAAACTATACAAAAAGAGCACTTAGGCGTCAAAGTACTCCTCCTCATCGCTGTCAATTGGTAGCGTGCCCAGAAGAATGGCAGCATTCCCATTTTGAATGGCAATGTTTATTCTTTAGCCAAAAAAATAGGCCAGCTTTCTGGTCGCACGTAGCATCGACAAACCAATCAACCTTACATTTTTTTTATCACGTTTCAATATACATGTAGATACACCTCCATTCCTAAGATGAATCCTAAGCAAGTATGTCCAGAGATCATCGCCCATTTACTAATTACGCCAAAAAACATTCAGCTTTGCACCGTTAATTCTTATTTCTGTTGCGTTACGGTTGGTTGTCGAACCGTATCCTTGCTGGATCGGCAACGTTATGTCCTTGTGGAGCAAGGTCAAGATTGTTTTTGTAAATAAGCTTATTTTTCCTTAGCAATCTACTCCGACTGTATCCGGGGTATTGAGAGAAAATAATAGTATAATATATATATATTGTATATAGGTAGTAAAATAATTGTATATAAGGTTTTTTTTAATAACGCAAAATATTGTAAAGCTAGGCTCTATGAATGGTATAGAATTCATTTAAAATATCAAATTAAAGCTGCAGTAGATTCATAAATTATGCAAACAACTAGCTTCCGCCAGCGGCTTCGCCCACGTGATATCTTTATAAATTATAGCCTATGTTACTCACTGATAATGGAGCATTCTCCTGGTGAAAGAATTTTTAAAATCGGTCCAATAGTTTTTGAGTTTATCCATTACAAACAAACAAACAAACATACAAAAAATCAAGTATTTTCTCTTTATAATATTAGTTTAGATAAGATCGGGCGGTGCGGCGCGGCGACGCAATGCGTGTGTGTGTCAGAGTACCTAGCCAGGTCATGTGGTTGATTTTCTGACCTTAGTGTCATTCATAACTAAAGAGGAAATTGTTAAATCAATCAATCAATTATTAAATCAATTATTTTAATTAATTTAGAAAGCGTATAAATATAATGCTTATTATATTTTTATATTTTTTTGCAAAAGTAATTATTTGAAACCTATAGACTTAGGTAGCTCCTAAAATTATTTGCATTATTAAAATGAGCCCTTATATAATAATAGAATAAATAATATAATAATAATAGAATACTCTATAATACACCGATAAATTTTTGGTACAAAATATGCATATACAGGTTGGTCTTATTGTAATCGACGATCTTTTCCTGACAACCTTAAGATAGACAAGAACAGAAGGTACAGAAGTAGTAAGGTAGGACAAGAGTAGTGAGCGGTGTGACAATAAAAAAATTGCATAAATAAATATATTGATTAAATAACAATAATAATAATTATTTCGTTTATTCAATTATTTACATACATAACCACTTTTTAAAATTTATAAATATTTACACAAAAGTAATAATATAAAAACGTTTAAAAATATAAAAGAGTAGTAGATAGTAGCCTACCGGTATCGGGAACAGGGTCCAAGCCACCGGCCGCTGGGTTTCGGAGAAAGGAACCTCCTCACAATGCGTGCCGTATCGAGGAGTAGGTACCTACCGCTTTATTATTATTATCAGCCTATACAGTCCCACTCCTTGGCAAAGGCCTCCCTCTATTTTGTCCATATCTCACGATCTTACGACTTTTCATTCCAGTCGTCAAGGAAATAATATAATGTGAATATAATAAAAATAAAATCCAGCTAAAGAATCCTAATTCCTAAGAGCTCATTGGCACATGACAGCCAAAGAGGCTTACGAGAAATTCTATACACATGAAATATTCAATTGCTAACACAACATCAAAAGAGGCTTAGTAGAAATACGTAATACTCAATTACTAGACATTGAAGTAGGTATGTAATATGTTTTACAGTAAACGGAGAAAATCCTTTGAAATATTACCCAAGATCTTAACCCTGTTAGTTTAATTAAAAGGCTCTCCAGCCTAGGAATAGGGGAATTATAACCTAGAATCATACTGCGTGAACAAACCAACGATGCGAACATTTTACGAAGAGTTCTTGAACCAGAAAACCGTTTGAGTAACGAATAACTTTATAAAAGGAAAGTATAGTCTATAGATTATTTAATTTTTTGAGAAGAATATCTGGGAAAATTAAAGTGGTATTCGGTTGGCTCGTTTGCTTGATGAGCTGTGTCACAAATCACTTAATACCTATTACGTAAACTGTGGGCCAAATTAATCACTACTAAGAACAGATATCGCGATATCGTAGGACCCACAGAACACAGAAAAAACCTCTTTTCTGTGTTCTGTGGTGGACCCAATTGTCCTACCTTCTATCGTGTCATTATAATCGCAGCAGTGGGTAAGATCGCCTGCGTTATAATATAAAATGTACTAAGAACAGATATCGCAATATCGCAGGAAATAAGGACGCATTTGTCCTACCTTCTATCGTGTCGTTATTATCGCCGCAGTGTGTAAGATTGCATGCGTCCTACGAAAAATGTATATCGTAATAACGCATTGCGATAATATCGGCGTTATATACCTGTGTGGTGCCTTTACTAAAAGACGCTGTATAAATTTATATCGATTACAGGCCCAGCCGCGTTATTTTTTGTCGATAATATCGCTGCATTATTGCGATACCAATCTGTTTTAGTACATTTTGTATTAAGACGCATTATCGCAGCTGTGTGTAATATCGCATGCGTCCTAGTACAAAATGTACTATAAACAGATATCGCAGCGATAATATCGATGTTATAATGCAGCTGTGTGCACAGCCACGTTAAGTCGTTTCAGAAAAGCGGGAATTAAAGGCAAGAAAAGGTAAATATGCAGTTAATCATGGCATAACTTTATATAACGTTTATTAGTAAAAAAGTAAGGGTGGGTTGTTTGAAATGTTTGACCCGTGGTCATAAAGTTACTACTCCTTACATTAGCTAGTCATTAAAAAATTGACAAAAATTGTACCTAGTTTTACAATCATACCTAGCCATCCTAGGTACCCAAAAGAAATCTTATCGGAAAATGTTCAATAAGACATATGACAAAAAAGCGACGATAAAAAATCCATTCAAAACTGTTGGGTGGATTTCCATATATCTCTTTGGGCGGTAAGTATCTAAGTCTTATGAAACCTAGCATAGCGGTTATGCAAAATTATGATAAAGTAACACTGCAGGAACAACTTACCTAGTTCCAAACTTATAATAGGTACTATTAGACATAAACCCATTGCGGACCTTAGAGTATTAATAAAACAAGCTAGAGGTTTTCTGCTTGATTTCCAACAAAGAACAGTTTACCCGTGAGTTATATAAGTAGACGATCAAAAAGATTTTGTCATAAGGACGAGCAACAGCATCTCTTTACTTTGCTTCTCCATCGGAGGGTAATGTAAGAAAGAGGTAGCTAAATCGGCGTTCTCACGGGGCGATTAAAATCGGTCAACTTGAATTCTTTTGTGGAATTCAAAGATAAGGACAGAATTGGTCTTTCTAGTCATCCGCTGCAATCAGATAGATGTATTTAATTGGTTAAATATGAGTACCGCGCAAGCATGGATTGCTCTAATGTCTTTTTACGTAAGCAACTTAAAGTTGATCGAGTGACTGGCCTCGTGAGAAAGCCGAAACGACTACGTCTAGAGACCTTTTTGGGCATCGGGGGAAAGAGAAGAATGGATACTATTGATATTCACAGGAGGACTAGGAGATCACTTGTTCAATACACGAAACATAGAATCCCTCAAAAGCCCTTGTGGACCTATACCTTGTCTTATTCATACTCTAGAACAGTTCCAATTATTTGATTCATAAGGAATTCCTGCGATTTAGCTCATAACTGGTATTAGTTAGTTCGTCGATTGCTATTTTAATTAGGTTTGTTTGTTTGTTTGTGTTGTCAGGATATTTGAATGAATATATATGGATTTTCTGAATGGAAGACATGTTTATTATTTAGATGAACTAAAATAGGGTTGAAGTCTACAATGTCTGATGCATGTGTGCCGTCAGTTGGGATAGGTCAGTTCAAACATTTATGGCTCTTTCTTCAAAAGGCTATTCCAGACCCTAACATCTCCTAACATAATCAAAAGTCTGGACTTTTAAAAAGAAATCTTTGAGTTTGTTCGGGCGTTTCTTCTCAGAGGCAGTCAGTTGGAAACGCCGGGCCATGTATGTACCTAGATCTAAAAGCTTAATAGCTAAAGAATTATTTACAGAAAAATATGTATATACGTACTAACTAAAACATTATCTTTCGTTTAGGCTATACCGCAGTTGGGTAATAAATCATTATTTCAACATTAGATCACATTTTAGTCCCTTTCTTTGTAGATTTTCTGGTATTGTTCTCTATCCACAAGGGAGATGGGTATAACTTACTGTGAGTGCGCTCATGAAGTTTGAACTATAGGTATACCTATTTTACTTCAGCAGCTCCCAATTTTTTTTTTAATACGCTTTTATTAGCTCCACCTGTAAGTTTAACTAACTAACTATGTAAAAAAAACTTGGAAGTTAAATTTGACCCACTCGGTTTCCGATTGAGCTCAAATTTTGCATACACGTTTAGTTTGGATGACAAAAGCGTATGATATAGTTTTTTAAAACTATATATAATATATATTTTTTAGGCTATTTCTTAATTTAACAGGTTCATGAAGAAATGACGGCTCTTAATTGTTTGCAAGATCAACAATTATTAATAAAATACCACGTAGATTATAAAAATCCAGCCTTTTTATAAATAAATACTCTTAATTTTAAGAACCCGAGCAAACCAGCGCGTCGTCACTATACCGCAACTATGATACATCATTCAGGAGATAGTGGCGCGATCCCAGTTCGAATCTTCCAAGCGGAGACTGTGTAATAGATTGACTTTAAAAACAATTTTCATTAGCTCACTGACAGTTATAGAATGGAATCTGGGGATTTTACAGACACTAACTTATTATTACGCTCGTTTTTCTTAGAGGATCAGGAGAATTGCAAGCTTACATTTTGTGAACTGGTAGCTAGAACATGTTGGTTTTGATTAACCATCCCTAATCAGTCAAGCGATGCAAAAGTAAACACAATAGTAGAATATGATATTTTTTCAAATTCAAATTCAAATTCAGAGATGTTTAATTATAAATACAAATTTTCCATAATTCTACAAATTAAAATAATTTCTATTAATCTCTCTTTCTCTCGCTTAGTACCCATTCTGTATTGTGTATTGTATAATATAAGAAGCTAGCTTAGTATTCTGTATACTTGTATTGTACTTTTGTAACGTGATGATAAAAGTACCTATGTGTTTTTTTTTCATCACTTTGTTTAAAATGCTCATGGCACTTTGGCTGGGGCCGCTGCCGCCAGCTATTATTGTGAATATAATATTTAAAAAAAAACTTGCCGGTACCTTCTTCATAGGACCAACCATTTTAGAACCGTGCACCTAAAATTACGATGTTTTAAAAGTGCCTCCAAAGGTCCAGTTGAAATAAAAAACTTTGACTTTAAAAGAATTACGCGAAAATCCATTAAATTATTCAATTTAAAAAAAACTTCTTATCTCAACATCAACTTATCATTCAACCGCAAGATCTTAATGATCCAATTATCAGAAATAAGGTTTTATTAAGTTTAATCATCAATTACATTTTTCATAATTGGTCGCTGAGGATGGTTGAGTCAGCGTTTTCAGAGGAGGACGATTGAAATTCATGAATAACAATGAGTTTACCCCTTATAGAGGTAGCGTGAATATTCTCGGGGGAACTCGTAAACTTTTTGTGACTTTTGGTAGGTACCTATTGAATGTTTTAAAAGGTTCTTTTAAAATATTTGTTGAAGAAATTCAAGTGGGAAACTTATTCATAAGTAGTCTGATGGGCTTAAAACATAGGTATTGTAATTATCACCAAAGATTGATTTATTAATTAATTATGCACGAAAGAATAAACTTTTAATTGTTTTTACTTTGCGTCAAATTTTTTAACCCCCTAAAAAAGAGGGGTGTTATAAGTTTATAGTATGTATCTGTGTAATTTTCTGTGGCATCGTAGCTCCAAAATGGATGGACCCATTTCTAGAAGCTATGAAATGAAAATCTGGTCAGCCGTTCAAACGTTACAGCACTTTTTCTGGATGGAGTCGGGGGTTTTTGACGATTACGTTATCGCCTCCTAATTAATTTTTGTAGTACCTAGGTATTCATACCGTCTGGCAATCTTGAGGTGCTAAAAATCCTGATTGGTCAGAATATTCTATATTTGCTTAAAATATATGTTTGAACAGTTCTTATTACATACAGACAAGTTGCCATATATTTGACTATTTAAATAGAATGCACAATAGGCCTAAAAATAACATAATAATATAGTATCCAGTATTTTTTTTGTCGTGTCGATGTTGGTTTCTCTTACGTGTATGTGAAAAAGAAAGAAAGAAAGAAAATACATTTATTCAGCACGGACAGTGACAACACACGAGAGAAAAATAAAATAAAAGTTAACATAAACCACCAAAAATTAAAAGCTATGGGTCGTTCTGAAAACGCAAAACGAAAAGGATTTCTCTGGATAAGTTTTAACCCTAAAATCTCATATGCAACACGTACGTAGTGTAACGCGTCGCGCACGTGATGTTGCAGTCACTTTGACACAGTAGCACGCTCGCACGCTCTCATGCTTCCTGTGAAGCTAAGATAGATATTTTTTGAGTGGCTTAAGCCTTATACCTGCTGGTAAAGCTGAGAGTTTATTTTCTTTGAAGTTTCGATGGTTAAAGCAAATTTTTTTCTTAAAAAAAGAATTTATGTATCTCTAAAAAAGGAAGCGTTTTTGGGTTTTTGAAAAATCGCGTGTTCTTAAGAATATTTTTTTATTTTATAAACAAAGAATGGACTTATTTCGATGATTTTTCATTGTGCTATCCTCATGCTTTTAGTGATTTTAAGTAAAAGATTCGGTTTGAAGGATTTAGTTGAAGGTCTTAGTGTATTTTTTATATGGCGCCATTAATCCAGGCTTTTGCAGCGTCTGCCATGTAAGATAAGAAAAGGATCTACTTTTAGTATAGTATTTAGTATTTGTCTTGAAGTGTAATCTATTATACATTATATAAATGAATAAAAAATAAAAACCAACATTTTTATTTAAAAAAAAAACAAATTAAGCCGAGCCTTATGACCGAACAAAATTGGCAGTCACCTTAGTGGGGCGTTCCACTATAAATATTATCACACGATACTCGATATCGCGATCCTATATCGAGGAAATATTATTATTATTGACAGTATCGCAGTACTTTAATAATATCACGATACTTGGATCACGATACTGATGTTTATAGTGGAACACGCCCTAGTTTTCAGTCTATCATAACATATAAAGAAAATTTACTTATATAATTATGTACGCAATAGTAACACGTGTATACTCTTCTTCATGAAGCATGAAGCCATAATTTTACCAATTTTGTCTGAACGCGTGTGACATGCAACTTCACCCACTGTGCACGTGGCACTTTGATAAATCAGACGCGCTTCCTTCGGAGATGTCGCGGTGAATCTCTTCAGTTGCTATACGGAGCTGACTGTACGTGATATAAATTGCAAGTACGAGTGTACTTTACTTGCAACTATTGATAATTCGTCTTTTTAACCCCCGACAAAAAAGAGGAGTGTTATAAGTTTGTAGTGTATCTGTGTGTCTGTCATCTTAGCTATGTTTCATGACAATGATATACACTCAGCATCCAAAGAAAGTGATGAAGAATCAGATATCTAAATTAAAATCATGTGTTTTATTTACATATGATGGTGGTTTATAGTACTTTCTCCCATTGCAGATGTAGCAGATAAAAATAAAATATACTTCTAAAAATAAACACCTTAAATTTTCTTCAAATAACAATGCCCTGTTTTTGGATATTCCTGTACTGTCCTTTCTCAATATACTTACATCTCAAATGCACACACACCCAGACCGCAGCTATCATTCTGTATGTCATACAAATATTTCTTCCGTGCAGGGATCGAACATGGGACACAGCGCAGATAGTCAAACAAGTATATTTTTCTTACAAGTAAATATTGTAAATAAAATAAAAATGGAAGAAAATCAACCACGCATATACCTAAATTATACGCGAAATTGGCAATTCTGGTACAGCTAATGAACATAATGTAACGCCTTTGAAATGTAGATCTTTTTTATATTTTACGCCTCAAAGGGTGGTATTAAAGAATACAAAAAAAAGTTATATTATCTTTAAATATGGATGGCTTAGTTCTAAAAGTCACTAAGTCCATTTTTATCGATTTTGAGTTAGCCAGTTCAAAATAATTATCTTTATTTTCTCTATCGATTAATCTAATCCTTTTTTCAATTAAATGACTTACGAACTATTGTTTTATTTATTTTCCAAATTTATATACACAGCCATTACTTTTAAATATGTTTTTTTTTCACTTTAAATTATCATATCTCAAAATGAAGAAAATGGAGTTAGTGACTTTTAGAACTAAGCCATCCATATGCTTTCATTACATTTTTTTTTAAACATTGCCCCTCACTAAGATTTAGTTCTGTAGCGAGGGTACAGTTTACAAACATACATGTCACATGCACACACAACCTGACCCGAAACAACTATCTGTAGATCATACAAATATTTGTTTCATGTTGGGATCGAACCCGCGGCACGTAGCGCAGAAAGCTACTTGCTTAGCCACTGCGCCAACCGTGTCGTCCACATCAAGAAAATCATAAAAAAATCAAGATAAGAAATTCATAGATTGATAAACTAAATATTTATTTTTTGCAGTCTCCCCAGTAGCCAGTTTCTCGGCAAAAAAATGGTAAAAACACCATAACCAAATAATTCTGCTCATTCAATAAAAAAGGTAAAGGTACGCATATATTCAAATTAAGGGGCGTTATCATATCAGCGATTAGGGCAGCAAAACATTTAAACGGCCCTAAAGGGTCAGCGTTATCATTGGTCCAAATCTGACCTGAAACCGATGAGTTAAGATATAACCGTTCGTGGTGATCCGGGACAGAATATATCGGTATCAAGCGCTTATCGTTTGAATATAAATGTGAATTATTATTGACGCGTATATTGGTATCTAGCAAATACCAGGGATACCCGATTGAAAGCTTGCCTTATATTCAGAAGGAGCCGAGTTCGATCCCATCCTGCATCTCTTGACTTATCAACTCATATGTGGATCAGAATTTGATTGACAGATGGCACGGTTGTCGTAGTGGCTAAGTCATTGCCTTTCTGCGCTTACGTGCTACGGTTTCAATCCCCACACGGGACAAATATTTGTATGATCTACAGATAGTTATTCCGGGTCTGGGAGTGATAATTATACAATACAATACAATATACTTTATTGCACACCAGTAATAGAAGAAAAGATACAATAATTAGACAAAGAAATGTACAAAGGGCGGTCTTATCGCACTTGGCGATTTCTACCAGACAACCTTATGATGGACAGATTCGCAGGTTAAGGAGAGGGGTAGTTCATGGTGTAACAATAATAATAAGAAAATAATTTGGTTCATAAATACTAATAATTATGAAGAATAAATAATTAGATTATCACTACAGTTAACGATGAAGGAAAACATGCAGATCTGAGGGGGCTCCAGAAAATTCTTGATGATGTATGTTCTCCGAAAATTGGACCACGAGGCTTACTACGAACTCTTAGGTATAGCAGGGCAGAAATTGAACTGCCCAGTAATTTCCTGAATGAGCTGACCTCGCACTGTATAGGCTTTTCGTACAATGAAAGGTCAGTTTACACTGGAAATTTCTGTCCTGCTATAAGAGACAGTTTAGACCTTGTCCCTCCTCTGACCTGGGGGCTTACTACGAGTAGTAAGCCCCCAGGTCAGAGGAGGGACAAGGTCTAAACTCTTCTCATTCTGCATTCTGCTACGCTAAGCATAAGGTACGATTCAATCCTCGGTCAAGCTCAGTAGGTAATATTATTTACTTGAAAAAAATACTATCTTAACCTCCTGACAAAACAATTATCCTACCAAAAACTTTACCTGAATGGTTCTACATAATAACAACTCTCTAAAAATTCAGGCTACTCTACAATTTCAAAAACCAGCGAGAGATACAGGCGAGGCATTCTCATCCAACATTTACAAGTATGAGGGTAGTTCAAAATTCCATCTAGGAGTTAATAAAGTGGGCGAGGCCCTTACTAAATTAATTTTCTAAAAACTACGCTGAAGCCACGGTGAATGACTTCTTTGTAGGACGGGGTGTTGACGGGTGGAATTAGGATTTCTACGTACCTGTCATTTATTTTAAGGTTTATAGAAATAACCTCCCCAAATGATGCTATTGAAGTTCGTCAAGCATACATTAAGGAGACAGTCCCGTTACAACCCTAGTCGAGTGACTAACTTTCTACTACGGCAAGAGACACTTGAAAGATAGAAAGAAAAGAAAAATAAATATTCAGCGCTGCCCCATTGACAACACAAGAGAGGTAAAAAATAAAACAGTACAAAAAGCGACAAATAAGAAATGAAAAATAAAAAAGCTTAAAATATACTATGCTATGCCAGGTATGCTGTCACGCATGCTCATGCCAAAAGGGTAGCCAGTTCATCAGTTGCTGGGTATGGAGAGCCCAACGCTGATTTGCAGTGACACACGAACGAAGGTAAGCAATAGACAAAAAAAGAGGGTAAGGGAAAACAAAATTGCAATTTGCATGTAAGGGTTGTGAGATACTAAAGAAGCGAAGAAGTTTCCCTGAAGCGATAAGTAGTGGTGCAAAGAATAGGATGACCTTCTCCAATCTTGGGTGTCGTAAAAGGCAACAAAAAGAACGTCTTTCTTTGTGGTAGTAACAAACACTGGACAAAAATGTCGAGATTCTAGGTGTGCGATTTCAAATAGTAGATACTAGTCCTATAGAGAAGAGCCGGCAATAAAGTCCATAAAGAGGGAATCCGAGACAGGAGAAATATCTGATTAGAATTCAGCTCAACCAGATAATCCCAGCGCCATCCAAGCTGCAGAGAACAGAGCAAAATGGCAGATTATAGTACAAAATAAGGTTTCACATAGAGATCATGTTCTTCAACAATGAGGAGAACGACTCATGGAGGCAGAGAATGCCAAATGAGACAGACAAATAGGCATAAAGTTAACAAAATGCAGATCATACTGAAGATTGACGGTACTTATACCACCTTTCACGCCATCAACCATCCAGTAACTCATAAAACTTTACGAAAACACCTTCGACTTTAATTAAAATGGAACGACAACATTGTACGGGACTTCTGAAGTGTATGACAGTTCTAGGCAACTTGTAAAACGCCTGATGAGATATGCTGATGATACGACCCACTTATGGGGAGCCATGAATACGTTAAGTTTGGTCGTGTGACGTCAGAGTATTTGAGAGAGAGATCCCGAGCAAAACTTTGTCGATACTGTTAGGCTGCCTAGTGCTTAGTTTATTTTTGAACCACAATTAGATTTCTAGACAATTATTTGTAGCAATAAGGAAAGTTATAACTTTTAACGAGATATTTGCGACGAGTTAATTACCCAGAATTTAAAGATAACTAAAGATTTTTCATAGTCCAACGATTTTAGTTGGAATTATAACAAGTATATTATTATTTTGAATGCCATTTTGGTTTCCCATCTTGGGCTGTCTTACCTGTAGACCCTGTGTGTTGGCCTGTTTTAAAGTTCGAAATTATAATGGTTGACTCATTGAAAAAAAAGGAGTACAAAAGTGCTAAGTTTTTATTATAATAACATAATTTGAGATTACACCTGATTCAAGGGACAGGCAGCGAGGTGTATCATCGCCATAATTTTTCTTGATATTTTACTTCACAAGGATATCTATTCATTAACAATAACTGCAACACGCACTATTGCGATCAAGATATCTTTTGTTTCATACAGCCAAGTATTTTTTGTCCTGCTTATTTAGTTTTGTTACGTCAAACAAAGTGATTGTTCAAAGAGGATTATTTTCATTGTAATAAACCTCGAATGCCGTTGTTATTAATAGGTTAAAATTAAACTCTCCAGTTGTTAATTAATTTTATTGTTTTTATTACAGGAAGCAACCGTTATTTGCTATAAACACAACAGATCTGTTTTGTTTCAAAGTGAACATTAAAATGATATTTCCCATCCAACTTTTAATCAATTAAAATATTAATAAATTGTGGACTCGTTTTATCTCACTTACCTACATCAATTTTAATTCCCTTTGCCTACGCTTCAGCAATCATTGTTATTTGCTCTTTAAAAAACGATTTAAGAAAGATTGCACGCATTTCACAAAGATTTGTCGCAAATAAAAGAAATATCCAAAGTAAAACAAGATATTTATAGTTTCCTATAAAATAAAATTAAAAATTAAAAAATATTTATTTCGGATAAGTGACATCCATAGTGGGTTAGTAACAATAAAGAAAACAAACTTAAGAAAACTATGTTAGTAAAACTTAATACCTATTTAGCCACAAGGTGTGTGTCTGTGATGCACCTACAGACAGTCACTTTTAAAATAAGAGAGTCGTACCTCCTTGCTATGGTTTTCAGGACATTCATTCATTCATTTCCTATACTATATATAATGTAACTATATACAAATAAGGCATATTTTAGCAAGGAAATGTATGGAAATAAACAATTTGTTTGCTTCCAGTAGGAATTCATCACAATATACCTAACACGGTTGGCGCAGTAGCTCAGCCATTAGTTTTCTGCGCTACGTATTGCGGGTTCTATTCATGCACGGAACAAAGTATATTTTTATGGCCTACTGATAGTTGTTTCGAGTATATTAACGTTTAAAAAAATCTCAATAAGTGCCTGACAAATTTCTTATAGCAAACTACATTCTGAAAACATACCGAGAAATTTGCTAAGAAGAATCCATACCTTATATGATATACACACTCACAGGTACTTACATAATAATTTGTCTTCATGAAGATTCGAGTCTATTTTTGAAAGGCCAAAGATATTTGATGGCACGTTTGGCGTAGTGGGTAAGCGGTTGGCTTTCTGCGGTTCGAGTCGCGGGTTCGATTCCCGCAACTACTTAGGTACCTATATTTTTTATATAGAATACAATAATTATCTTTTCATCCCACTAGATCGGAAAGGCTTTCTTTATTCTTCGAAATCTGAGTGCTAAAGTCTATTTCATCCATAAAGTTATTATTACTTTATGATTTCATCCGCTAGCGTGGAAAAGTTATTCGAAATTCGAACGTGACTAACTATATGGTGTAGAGCACAGACCTGGGCCCCAAGTCTGCTAAATGGTGTTAATTTTAATCACGAGAGCATTCTGCCACGAGTGAGATAGCAGGAGTTAGCTGACGCGCGGCCCTGGACAAGTGTACAGTGGTGAAGAAAAACAATTCATACATAATTAGGCATCTAACATTTTCGCTTTAGTGAGATGAAAAGTCGTACGTTTCGCACGGCTGCAAAATTATTAGCGTCTCGTGCCTTTGAATCCCTCGCTACGCTCAGGATTCTATACTCACTACATACAAAAATATCCTGTATAATATGTACTCAGTGTTTAATCATGAAGTCGTATAATAAATTATATCAATCAAATAGTTTATTTTGAGCTACCAAACATTTTCAGTTTACAAACTTAACAAACTCCAAATTGAGCTCTTCTCCACTTAGTAATGGCGTTTACATTGAAAACACAAAGTTTCTAGACTAATCTACTAATAAAGTAGGTACATGGTTAATTAGGAGAGTGTACGCTTAAGGTTAAGGGCTGTCACGACAGAGTTTTGGTGGAAAAACTATAATTTCATCGATAATTTTAACATAGCGGTTACGGTATCTTACTTTTTTTTTTTTGTGACCATCAAAAATTGTAAAAAAGAACAAAACACGCAAAATATCCAAAAAAATTATAAGAAAAGCAGAGCTTTTTTGCTTTGTTTTTTTTTGTCTATTTCTATACTATATACGAGTGCTATATCATCCGTGGCTATATCTAACAAAGAGATAAAGAGAAATGATTTGAATTTTTGTATGTATGTTTGTTTGTTTGTAATGGATAAACTCAAAAATTACTAAACCGATTTTAAAAATTCTTTCACTAGCAGTATGCTACATTACCAGTGAGTAACATAGGCTATAATTTATAAAGATATCACGCGGGCGAAGCCGCTGGCGGAAGCTAGTTGAAGCATATTATATTTGTATTTTACTTTTTTTTAATATCATCACGCCTGTATTACCCGAAGGGTACAGCAGAGGTATATTGTTATAGGTACACCAATATTACGTCGATGCCGTTATTGAGACAATTGGGCAATAGGGGCAAGTCTATTGCCATTTACGGGGCACTATTACAAACCCACTAAGTATTATGAATTTCCTGATAGTACGATATCATGATTCGTCAGTCGTAGACAGTGGCGTGCTCAGACATTTCTTACAGGGTAGGCAAAAGCAACTTAGTCAAGTCAAGTTAGATTTTTGTGATTGACCACCTCACCCTAAGACTTAAATTAACTGATATTACAGACATATTAGCTTTGGTATTACTAAATACTAAGGCAGTGTCTTTTTGTCTTTATGGAGTGCATGCTACTGCTCGTAGAGCGTCTTTCCTTGCTACCCATGTTAAAATAAAAGTATTCTAAATAGAGTTGAAAACTTCCAGGAAAGTTTCCTTTTCTGAGGAAAGTTTCCTGAAAACTTCCAAAACTTCCGAAACTTTGGAAGTTTTCAAATTATGTTTTTCTATTTATGAAATCAACAAATTCGTTGCTTTGGGATTACTCAGAATCAGTAACGGCAAATGAAAATGATCCTTTAATTTAGTTCTGTTTTTTTTTTTTTTTTTTATTATTTATGGTACCTATTGAAGCAAATTGATGAAATAACGTTTTGTATTCAATCGGCATAAATCATACGAAGGCAACGGGCATAATGTAAACACCGAGCGTTGTGACGGAAGTTTTGGAAATATTTATTTTTAACCTGTACCCTACCCCGCATCCCGTCCCGTGCTCGCTGAGTTCGAATATTTAAAATCTAGCTAAATGTAACATATTTTAAGTATAAAGTATCCCCAATTACTGTTTTTATAAGTAAAAAATCATTTCTGAAAACTTCCAAAACTGCCGCAGTTTTGGAAGTTTTCGGGAATATTACCGGTAAACTTCCGGAAAACTTCCAAAGTTTCGGAAACTTTCCGCAGTTTTCAACTCTAATTCTAAACCAAAACAAATACGTACCAAGCTTGTCTGAAGCTCTCTGCATCTCAAACTTAACTTAGCCACCTGTTGTTTCAAGCATTATGTAAAATGCTAACTAACGACCAAACTTAAGCGGTCTTTCGTGTGCATTAGATGTTTTTTTAAACTTAGTTTGGTTTAGGGTGTTGTAAAAATGCACTTAACTTGATGTACGGACTTTGTAAGTAAGTTTGAAATAATGCCTTTAGTAATGTGTTTAACTTCATCTAAGACGCAATTCATGTAGAGTAGACATGGCCCAGACGCGACTTAGGTTGACAACAGATAAAGTGAGAACGTCTAATGCCTGCTCAATTTATTTTAAACTAGCCACCCGTCTCCGTCTTCGCCCGGTTATAATTCCTCTAGTATCCTTAAATTAAATATATAAATACATATTATATACACATAAACCTTACAGAAGAAGTGCTCAAAATGATGGAGAAACCCGCATCAAAATCCGTTGTAGACTTAAGAAGTAGTTAGCGAACAGACATACAGACGCGGCGGGCGACTTTATTTGAAACTAATGTGATAAAAAAGAGCCGTATGTTTGTTTGTCCGAAAATATTATTACCTCTATTTTTATTCAGAAAAATACTTAAAGTCCAGTAATTGGCGTTTGAGTGGAAAGTGTGGAACATTCTGATAATGTTTGTTGCCTAATAAATATTATATTTAATGTCTTTACTTTTAACAAAAAAAAAATTGCCACCTTTATACCCTTTGGCCTTTTGCCTTTTTTTTATTCTTCTTGTTATTCTTAAAAACGTTGCCTCTCTCTATGATTGCTCCTGTATCGTGGGTAGAGTTTACAAACATACGTATCACATGCACACACACCCAGACCTGGAACAACTATCTGTAGGTCAATAGAAATATAAATTATTTATTTGTACTATAAACATAGGTAATAAGTGGGATGTTACAATAATTGTTATAAAATGTGTCTATCTATGCCATTGAAGCGTACAAAAAAGCAGGTTTATTAAGCTACGGGTATCTAACAAATAGAAATAATAAATACCTACTAATAGTCAAACAAATATTCGTTCTGTGCGGGGATCGAACCCGCGGTATGTAGCGCAGAAAGTCAATAGCTGAGCAACCGTGTCAACCATTCCGCCGATTTGTCTTTTGCGTCAATAAAGACCACACTTATTTTACTATGTGTCAAGGCATACCTTCCAAATATTATTCACAATTCCTTCTACCCTCGTAACAAAGGGAAAGCCAGCAGAAAAAACCCAAAACAGCATTAAGCATCATTTGCTTCTGTGAAACTAAAGTGAGGGGGCATAACAGAGCTTGAGAAAAACGTCGACACGTCGAGAGCCCTACAGTCCTGCTGGGAATGAGACAGCCTTCTATTGCTGTACAAAATCCCGGGATGACCCTTTAAAATCCCGGAATATCCCGGGACTTTCAAACAAAGTCCCAGAAGTACCCCGGATCACTGGATTTTATCTAGGAACAGCAAATTGTTTTAGGATTTGTTTGAGATAAAATAGATATAAGAATTTTACCAATCTTGTTTGTTATCGTCGTAATATCTCAAAGGAAGAAATTAATCTGGCTATCTCTTAGAAGCTATTTGATTAATTAAATCACGGTTATGAGTGATCATAATTAAAATACTCTAATAGCTTTTTGATCACGGTCAAGAAGCTAATAAAAGAATATGAAGGATATTTATTTTTTACTAGTGGACCTCCAGTGGTTGAAATTAGACCACATAATATGATTACTTATATATAAATTTGAATTTCTTGTACCTACTTACTCCTTATACACTTTTTATATTCTAGGTATAGGTATAAACTTTAACTATGCCAAATCTCAAACTCCTCCGTGCGCGCAATATGCTTAAAAGGAGTACTAAGTTTTCTCTTCACTATTATAGATTTTATTAACTCATCATTAATGTCAGTTGGTTTCGAACTCATAAGATACATGTGTGAATCCCGGTGTTACTTCGTATTTCGGGATTTCCCAACTTTCGCCAACACTAAGTTCACGGCACGAGGGCGGCGTGACGCAAAGTGGTGCACTCTCCCTGCGCTTTGTAATACACGTAGAAAAAGTAGTACATTTTATTTTTTTTCTTTCGCTTCTCGTTTATTTTATCTTTTTATACTAAATGCTGTTAAATAACACTCCCAGCTCAAAAAGAAGAAAGAGAAGTCTAAAAGACCAATGGGAAATCTAAAATCTAAATGGGAACTCTTTGACGTTTGCTGTATCGTGGGGACACTTATAAAAAAATCTCACAAACACACTCAAGCAAACCACAGATTATAAAATAGTACTCCCAGACCAGGATCAACTGGGTATTTTATCAATTACAATTTTTTTTTTCTGTGTGGCGCCTGTTATTAAATTATCTGCAATTAGGAACGAGACTGAATCACTCTACAAATTATGCGCACTCTACTCGTATATAAATATTATCCTGTATATTGGTAAACATTTTGTCAGATCCGTTATACTGCTCACTGCTTTGGTGGATGAGCAGCCCAACTTTGAATGCTGATATCCACCTATCATCACTTTGATTTCCTTAAGAAAAATCTTCTCCAATTTCTCTCTTGTTTCCAATTTACCTGTTATGAATCATAAAAATATGAAGATTTAGGAATTTTAAAAAACAATGTAACTAGAGGTACACCCAGCTACATATCAAGCTGTATAGTTATCGCAAAACTTTATGAGCTCTCAGAAGTTAAAAGCGAGTGGCTGCGCGGTGCGCTAATTATAGGTGCTAGAGGGAGACAGGGAGAGAGTTCAGAGCTCAGTTTAGGGCTGATTTGCGCGTACTATACATTTCTTGTATAAAGCAGCATCTAACATGGAATTGGAGATTTTGATACCACGCTCAAACGCAGCGAGTTGCCTAAACGCGCGCTCATAAAACCGGGAGATTTTAATACCGCAATCGAACGCGACGCAGCATCGATGCTCTGATGCTAAAAGTATCGAGTGGAGATTGAAATATTCGTATATTCAAAGCCAGACTATCCTGTTAATCCACATAGAAGTACTTGACAGAATTCAATACTCCGCCAGGCAGAGCTGAACATAAATAGAATCACAATACCTGCGCGCTGAGCCCTCTTGACCTACCTGGTGATACTGGCCAGGTATGGGACAGAAGGTTTAGTACAACTAGTAGGGTATGAAACTGTATAACTAGGTATTATGCAATAGTTTCATAAACTACTATTATAGCATTATTTTGTTAAGAAAACTGTATCATTATAAAAATTTAATTTGCATGTGCATAAAATCTGTCATTTTGAATTTTAGAACTTTGCGATATGAGTGTAGATAAACAATACTTATAATGGTTAAGATAGATACATAATAATAGATAACATGACAGTGATCGATAGTGTTCCTTATCTTACTCAAAACTAACTGACTAAGCTTCTGCAGATCATCTTCAATGCAACAGGCGAGGCAAGGGAGAAATTTCCTTTTTAAAATTCATGAGACGAAATTGTCGATATAACTGTCGATGATATTACGCGTCCCGTGATCATCTACCTGGTTATTTACAGACCTTGAACAAGTCTATTTGGCTTTATTTATTGGGAAATCGATTTTAGTCTCAAGAAGTCGGGTTCCAGTCCAGGGGTCTACCGCGTAACCAAAATGGCAAATGAACATCGAATTTGGTAATAAAGTTCAATACGATAGTGAGAAACTAAACTTCGAACTAACTTACTACCATTCTATACTACCATAAGGCTGCATTCAGACGACATGCGCCCGCTAAGCGCACGCCACGCGCATCAGCACCCGCGTCTAACTCGCTTTTAAATGTTTTTTGTATATAATTTGAGTTTTATGACATCAATAGATCTCAAATTGCATTTATCGAAGTCCAACCGCACACGCTACGCGCCCGCCACGCGCCCGCCTCGCGCCCGCCCCGTACGTCTTGCGCTATTTTGCTATTATATACGCTAATATTGCGCGTGCCGAGCGCGGGTGTAAGGCGGGCCTGTTCGTGGTCGGCGCGTGTCGTCTGCGCGCCCTAAAGATAGGAGTCCTAAATTCTGAAAAGAAAAACCGACACAAACTCAAGGGTCATGGTCTATATTAAAGTCCAGATATATTTTTGTACGGCCATATCTGGAAACAAAGTAGGGTAGCGTCTGGAAAGGCTTTTTGAGGAAGGAACCATAGCAGTTTGAGCTCATATGTCCCGACAGATGGCAAGCATGTTCCATATTAAATGTCTTTTATTCTATTTCTCTAGCCGTAGGTATAAAAGGCGACTAAGGGACGTACAGAGAATGGGCAGCATGATTTTAGGCATCATTCTGATCACAGCTTTACCAGAAACATGATTCGTAAACGAACAGTATGCGATTTCCCGCAGCATGTTGCATCCACGCATGTTTAAAAAGCTTCATCTAACAGGGCCTAAAAAAACTTTTGCTTATCATATAAAACAAAATAGATGTGAAGAATAAGTTACTTGAGCTTGCATACATATTTTGTCTAATTTCCTACACTGCAGTGTAAAGTACGACAAAATGCTAAGATATTTTGTTTAAAGTTTCGAAGCAAAGTAAGGAAGATTTCACAGAATTTGCGATGCAAAATACTTCCACACGACAATATAAGTTAGATAAATACAATTTATCTGTTTTCACCTCAGGGTTCCTGGATATTCTCTAGTATCAAAAAGAAATCATAAATAAACCTAGCCTAGTATTGCCCCACTGTTGGGCACGGGCATCTTCTCGGAATGAGAAGGTAAGCCTTAGTCCACCATGCTAGCCTTGTCCGGGTTGGCGGACTACACACACCATCGAGAAAAGGAATAAACTTTAACGGTGTTACTCAAAAACTATAATAAATAAGGTCTACTCCACATTTACAGACAAAATACCGTTATCAACTAAGGGATTTGGCCCCGAGCGTAGAGAGGAGGCATTTAGCTCAATTTGTGTTGCTAAATAGTGGTGTAGAGAAAAGTTGTGCATATTTTTACTCTCATGGCACTGCTCTGGGTGTGAACATGTTTATTACTATAGGTTTAATAAGGTCCTAATGTATTAGTGCAGGTCCTTTCAAGTTAGTTATAGTACTCATCATTATAAGTGATTATAAACAACTTTTACTATGGGACTAACTCTGAAATTGCGTTAAAATTAATTATGAAAGACAGTTTTTTCATACTTTTAAATAACGTTTTTCGTTATAAAGACACGTGAAAACTGTATAAAATATAAAATTATTAGGAAAAAACAGAGTATAGAAAAAAAAATACGACGGTATTTTGTCACATTTCATGTGACATTTTATTTATTAATTCTTTGGAAAGCTTACAGACTAATAAAATTTATTAAATACAGTAGATACAATATGTAAAATAAGTTGCTAATGAAAAGCTTCCATATAATATAATAACATATCATCAATAATGTAACACAATGTCACATTGTAACACAATTTCACATTGTAACACAATGACAGATTTAGTGTGACAATTCTAGTCAAATATAGGGTCACAATTCTGTACGTCTTCACATAAATTAAAATTAAAAACAGTTTAGTTACATGGCTGTCGCGTCGTCACTTACGGTTCAATAGCTAACCTACCTATTAGTTGTTTGCCCTACTAGAGATTATTTGTCATAGGTATGTTTTATGTAATCGACATATCCCACAGAATTAGCAAGCTGAAATGTCAATGGGCCGGCCATAATTATTAGCCGTAGAGCCGATGACGAAAACGTGTTCTTGAGTGGAGACCATGAATCGGTAAACGTAGGGTAGGACGCCCTCAGGCTAGGTGGAGCGACGATCTTCGCAGTGTGGCTGGTAACAACTGGGTGACAGTACCGAGGATCGAGCCAGATGGCGTGCTATTGGGGAGGCCTATGTTCAGCAGTGGACTGCTATAGGCTGAAAATAACAGACTATCAAACGATAGGGCAAAGAGATAGTTAGGTGTTTAAATTTTGGAATTCCTCCTTGACTTTCCCCGCCGTGGGGGCGACGGAGGAGCATGCCGGAGTCTTACAGGCCAAAACCACCCCGTTGTTTCGCCTTTACCTATGGCCGGAGAATTAAAGGCTTACCTAAGATTGGTGCCGTGTAAGCCTACACAACATTCAATAATTTAAATAAAGCTGAGTACAGAATATATTATTACTAAGTAAAATTATAGGCCCTGTCATATTACTTCCGTATACTACAGCAAAATATAATTAATGGTGGAAAATGAACGTGTGCCGTCGCACCCAGCCCGAACGGATTAAAAGCTTCTGTACACTTTAGTTAAGGGGAATACATAGGACAAACACAGTATTTTTAAAAAGTTTGTTGACGTATCCTTGGGTGCATAAGCCATATAAAAAAAATACATGTTATACTTAAGGATATTACGGAACATTGACACAGAACAAACGGAACAAACACAGTGGTTTACGTGACTAGGGCAAAAAAAATCAAAAAGTTAAAAATAATCATAATTTAAATTCTAAACTACTTAAGTAATAATTGTCGTCGAACTTAATGTTGTGTTTAAATTATACCATAATAAGAAACAAACCCAAAATAATTTTTGAATCACTGTAAATGAGCCACTCTGTATACAGGATGACTGGTAACTAATAATTCAATATTTTTCGACTAAATGTACGAAACAGCAGATTTTTTTGCACGAGTTCATGTTATTCCCATAGTAAAATTTGTTTATAATGATGAATGCAATACCCTCCTTCAATGATTCCTTAGTCTTACCAGTCACCCTGTATATCTCTGTTACCTTTTACTGGCCTGTTTTGTTTAAGAGTTTTATGGCTTTATTTCACCCCAACACATACGTTTCAAATACAAATTGCCTTTCAAAGTCTCATCTACCCCAACTTTTAATTGAACTTTTGAAATAAAATATTTATTTTATACCCCAAACAACTTGAAAGATGTCTCCAGATGTCTCCCAAGTAAATTAACTGAAGAAAATGAGTAAAACTTACATCGTTTTTATTTTTATGAGTGCTTTTGTTTATGGGCTGTCTTTATTTACTGTGTTACAGGTCATAAAGTATCGATGTAAACAGTTTTAGTGATTAAACGTGGTATAGGCTATTAGTTATATTATGTTTGTCTTCGGCAATCTTTGGTAAAATGAAAACAAAATTCCTGTGCAAATTTGGTTTGACGACACGGTTGGTTCAGTGGCTAAGCGATTAGCTTTCTGCGCTACGTGCCGCGGGTTCAATCCCCGCACGAAACAAATATTTGTATGATCTACAGATAGTTGTTTCGGGTCTGGTTTTATGTGTATGTGACATGTATGTTTGTAAACTGTACCCTCGATACAGGAGAAATCCTAGTGAGGGGCAACGTTTTTTTAAAAGAAAGAAGAAAGAAATTACAATACCTATACCAAATTCAACCCCCTCCTGTAGTTTTTAATCTTCCCTCCACTTACCAAGCCTTACATAAATGGTCCTTTGAGTCGGATTCCTGTAGTTTTTAATCTTCGCTCGACTTAGCAAGCCATACCCGCTTAAATGGTCCTTCGAGACAAATTCGATTGAATCTTACTACAATCGGTTTTCTTATACATCCTCTACGGCTTATTATCCCTCATATTGTCTTTCAGGGCATTTCAATAGCGCTTTTTGAGACTCATGATGATAAAATATCATCCCAACATTATTCCGTTGGGATCGATTACCTGTCCAACTAGATGGTTACGGTACTTTGCACAGATCGACTGCAAACTAACCTTTGTAACCCCAGCGAGGGAATAATATTCAAATTTAGAATTTCAGAATTCTGACTACCCGTGACGACGGTCTATACGGTTCAGATATGCGAATGACACCTGGAACGATGCCTTAATATACAGCGGCGTGCGTCCTTTATCAATATATAGTGTGACTGGTAGAACACGGGTATTGTACTCAACATTATGAACAACTTTTACTATGGGAACAAACCTGAAATCGCGAAAATAAATCAGCTGTTCTGTACATTAGTCGAATAATATTGAATTATTTATAAGGAACAGCAGATGTATTTCGCTATTTCATTTCTGGTCCCATAGTAAAAGTTGTTGATAATGATAAGTACAATACTCATCTTCAATGATTCCCTCGTTCTACCAGTCACCCTGTATAAAAGTTTAATAAAAATATAGCACACATAACTCGTTCGATAGTCCGAAGAGCACTCGTTGACGTACCAAATTGAATATTATGCGCAAATTGAATCCGTCGCTACCTGTCAACTGGATTCATATTTAGTTAGCTGCTACTAATGATAATCGATTAGAACTCACTTTAAATGAAGCAGTAATTAAATTATTACATTTTGCACTTGAGAAAAGTTGCCTGCATTTGTATGTCCGCGCTAAAATTCTGTGCACAAAAGTATATTTATTTTCTATACAGCAGTGCTATTCTGAAAACCATACGCACCTCGACTCTCACCTCACTCGTATTGTTTGTTATTATCGAAAAATCCGTACAGAAAGACACAATAATAATTTAATTATTTGAGATCCGAAAACACTTAGGAAGCGGTCAATAGAGGGCGATGAGATCTTTGAAAAGATATATATACATATTATATTATATTATTGTTATATGTATATTTGGTATTGACGTTCCAAAAAATACTATTTATAGCCCAGTTTGATTAAATTAATTTTGAATATTGAATGTTAGAAGCAAAAAGTCTCCCTGTTTCTGAAAACTTTCCAACTGAAAAATCAATGAAACCAGCGACAGCGATCACTAGAATAATGAGGAAATTCTAGACTAAGGTTTGAAGAAAGACATTTGTCGTAAAACTCGGTTTATAACGCGAAACTCATAGTAAGATCCGTCCCTACTTCACACGGCCAGAGGGCAGAAAAAAGGTCCTCTACATCAGCAGGATTTTATGCCCACTAGCTTCACCAAGTTTTTGCATTGCATGAGATTTTATTTATAGCTCAGCTTTCTCTCGTGACCATAATACTTGTTGTAATTAACAGTCTTCAAAAAAGGAGGTTCTCAATTCGGATGTTTATAAAAAAAATATATGTATGTTCGTGCATAACTCCGTCATTATATAGACGGATTAGCAAAATTATTCTTTTGTTCGAAAGGAGTTCTATCGAGGTGGTCCCATTTAAATTTGGTGGAGATCTGATGAAGACTTTCGGAGATATATAATGGAACTCTTGAATGATAACAGGATATCACTTGCGATTGCTGTAATCGGATGTTTATATATTGTTTATGCCACCCAAAATATAAAAATAAAATATACTTTAAAAAAAAGTAAAAACCGACTTCAAAATACTAAAAAGTATAAATTAATTTTCTTAAAAATCTTAACAGCCTATGAAGACCTAGTTGGTGAATTTGATCTCAACTAACCTTATAGTCCCAGCATAGAGTGCACAATTTATAGTTATGTCAACTAAATTTCAGATAAGACCTAACATTATATCTGTAGTCCTTTGGGAACGCTGGAACAAAATGCATAGTTACTCCCTCCGCGAATATAAATTTGTTAAGAAGTATTATTTTAAGCATGATAATGTGTCTGGAATAGTTTTAAAGATGTCTGTCTGTATGCAGAGAGGTATTTGAAAGCTTCTTTATCTTCTTCTCTTAATCCTTTTACATAGTATAAAATAAAGTCGCTTTCCACGTCTGCAATGGTTGTGTATATATCCGCTAACTCTCCCAAAACCACGCAACGGATTTTGATGCGGTTTTCACTGTCATTTTGAGCATTTCTTCTGGAAGGTTTATAATATGTTTAATACTTTCATATTTAATGTAAGGATAGTAGAGAAATTGCACTCGAGCGAAGCCCACGGGTCGCTCGTGATGGATAAAAATTTGTTGTGACTTGATCAGTCTTTCCGTGATAGATAGGTACCTACCTACTATTTATTATTCAGCTACATCAGCTGGCTAGAATCCGACCCCAACTTGTTCAAGAAAATTCTGAAAACTGAAGATTAAGGTAAATATTATATTAATAGGAATAGGTATTCTTAATGTAAAATAATAATTATATGACAAAGATAATATTGAACTTTGAATATTTACACACCCTCAAGAGATTATTATGTGTTAAAGTTTAATATTTGTAGAGGATGATGATCTTAAACAAGGTCTTACCTTTCCAGTCCCGGTCCCGTTAAGGGGATATTGTACTCATCATTATGAACAACTTTTACTGTGGGAACAATGCTGAAATCGCGTTTTTTTTTTTTGATAATTTTTTTAATTTTTAAAAAAAAATATTGTCGTTTAGTATTGATATAGTGGTCGCCCAGTGGTCGAAATTCGACCGTAATTTTAGCTTACTGCACTCCTTCTCCATACAAACTTTAACTATGCCAAATCTCACACTCCTTCGTTAGTGCAATATGCTTAAAAAGGGGTACAAAGTTTTCTTTACAATACATATACATTTTTTTAACAAAGTTACGCCAAGTTTTTATGTAGTTGATAACTTTTGTTTTATCCTAAAATAGGTATAATATTTTTCGCTAGTATGAAATTTGAGTAGTTAGGTACTAACATTAGTTTTTGTAAGTGTTTGTATACTAAGAAATTAATAATGGATTTGCATTATCTGAGCAATAAAAGATTATTTTTATATTTACCCTTGAAAAACACCAGAAGAAGATTTTTTTGTCATTTCAATACCATTTTCTAAAAAAGAAACCCGAAAATTTCAAGGAAATTATTGGCCTGTATCTGGCAACTCGCAAACTAGAAACAGTAGCAGCAGGTCCCCATAATCTGTCGTTACGTTGATTGCGCATGAGCAAACAGCAAGCCAGCTGATTTGACTCAGCAAATAACAATCAAGTGACAACTGACAATTGGGTGTACTACTTCGAGGCCTGCTTACGACAAGAGATGGGTGAAATGTGTACATTGTACATTGTACAGTACATATGTGTACATATAAGGATTGAGGATTGATAACTTGATTTATGAAACGAGTATCCATGGAGTTTCTTGCCGGTATCTTCTCCAGGACCAACCCACTGGGAACCGTGCGCCTAGAATCACGTTTTGAAAGTGCCCGCAAAGGCCCAGTTGAAATAAAATCCTTTGACTTTGACTTTTGAGGCGATTGTTCATTATGTTTGTATTGTACATACAACAGAGTACAGTAAGCATCAAGAATAAGGGACGATTGTTCAAACAAAAGTTAATATCTATAATAATCCAAGCTAGAATTTTTTTATTATTAAAAGGACTAGCTTTTAATATTAAAAGCTAATCCCCATATTTTATCTGTACAATCAGTTGAGTTTGGATGTGAAGACGATAATTTTTGTCGGGCCAAAATGTTTTTTCTTTTACTGCATTTTTTACCACGAGTACAAGCGTATCCGAAACGACTTAAAATCACCGTCTATACTTTTAGAAAATACTTAAATTAATTAATTTAGTTTACAAACACTAAATGCAGTCAAGAAAATAAGAGTATTATCATTTTAAACGTAACGATATTTCACTTCATGCTTCTTAGAAACATTGAAGATTAAAACTGTAATTTAAAGTTTATAACTAGCCTAGTTACTCAGGAATATTGCTAATGTCTACTAAGACGATGCAACGTACTATCCCAAGAGAGTCGTACACGTAAATTTAATACCGTAATCACCTGAGGAGAATCTTAGGAGACGGATCGAGGACTACCATGTTGTGATAAGATGGTACCTACTGTAGAGTTTATGTGCAACAAGGTTAAACTCCACACAAATGAATCTGACACGTTCACTAAATTTTCTCACTAGATGGCGTTGTGTGTCAGGTCGATTTTCCTACATTAAGGTTATGGAGGAACGAGTTATGGTGTTCCTCCATTAAAAGGGCAGGATCGTCCGACCAGGCGAGGTGATATTGCCTGGTGGGCCGAAGCCCGACGGTTGATGTCGGACAGTTGATATGTGTTAGATACGATTAATTTATGTTTTTCCTTGCGCGATGCAGGTCTCGTAATCTGATTGGTCGAATTCATATTTTCGCGCCACTGTAGTTAGTTTTGTTGTCTTGCTCTGTAGTTCTTCTATGCGGCGATAGATGTCGCTACAAAAGTTGAGCTTAGCGATGCTGACTAGAAATGGGCTAAGTGAAGATTTTTTGATATCAATAACTACATGACAATAACAAAAAAATATCGATGACGGGAACAATGACAAAATCATCAATGATTTTTCTCTAACTGTCACCGCATTCACGCATTGCATGTTGTTATCTATCATTGTCATGTCACAGCCGAAGCCGAAGTCCACGTTTATTCAGTCATGCTAAGTATCGAGTGATGATTTTAGGCATTGATGATTTTAGGCATTGATGATTTTATCGTTGTCACTGCATGACGAAATGATTTTAAAATATCGATGATTTAAACATGTGACATGATATCGGACTCAACTTTAATGCTGATGAACGCGTTATCTCGTGAACAGGTACAGGTGTAACTGCCATGGCAATCTTATTCAGAGGCAAATTTTAATCATTATTTTATTATCCTATTCTTATTTTTTATTCACATTAAATAACATTATTCTCGAAGATCTTAGCACAACATTGTATTTA
The DNA here is from genome assembly GCA_932294325.1 of Allophyes oxyacanthae. Classification (NCBI taxonomy): domain Eukaryota; kingdom Metazoa; phylum Arthropoda; class Insecta; order Lepidoptera; family Noctuidae; genus Allophyes; species Allophyes oxyacanthae. Next base: position 11,802,520 of record OW028628.1, read on the forward strand.
AATAAAGATTGTAATGAGTTTCCATGGAATTACTTGACGATTCTTCTCTATAGGACCTAGAGTGTCGAGATTTCGTAAGTCCCCTGAATCTAGTTTATATGAAATGCAGATGAGGAGAGTTTAGGCCTCGGGCCACCACGCTAGCCTAGTGTGGGTTAGCTACACATACCATCGAGAACTTTATGAAGCCGTCTCAGATGCGCAGGTTTCCTCACGCTATTTTCCTTGATAGTTGTATTCTGATCCACATATGAATTTGAAAAGTCCGAGGTCAATAGGCTCGATCTCAGACTCTTCTGCACGGAAGGCAAGCGTTCAGCCGCTAGGCTAGACCGCAACCTATAGGCCGACCGTTGTAAGCGCAGCCCACCCGATGGCTGGCGGGACGCGGGGCGGTGAGTGTGTACAGATACCTATACATGTTTATTAAATTGGAAAACCATCCAAAGAGCTGTGCTTACGGCGGTTACGTCTTATGCCAACGGTGTCATAATACCCTACCTATCGACAACCTCTAGGGAAAAACAAAACTATTTTAAGTTTAGAACTCAACATACCCAAGAGTAAACGTAACCTGATTTCTCATAAACAAGTTATGAATTCCATTTTCAAAAGCGTCCTCTAGTTTTTATATTCATACGAAAAACCGCGTGGGGTGCCACATTGTAGTTTGAATTTGAAGCATTCCTTGGAGTATTCAAAAACAATATAAGTTTTTTTTATTATTCTGTACCGCTAGATTTCTGTCCAGATTTCTGTAAGTAGTTGAAGTAAAGGTGATATATAGCATCACGCCTGAATTACTCGAAATGTTTTTTTTTTCAGGCAGCAATGTTTTTATTTTTCTTCTACGTTTTACACACACAAAAACTTTTCCCGACTTAGAATTCGAACCGAGGACTTCACGTTGCAGTCACGTTTGGAACAACAACACCAATGACGCAGTGGTATGTATATGAAATTGTTGCCGTTATATGGAAAGAAAATTGATTATACAGAGTTCGTTGTAGGTAATTCACCAGCAGTACTATACGGGGTGGAAGTACCCATTAATATGAACAACTTTTATAATAACACCAACCAAAAAAACCGACAAAAAAAAAACTTTTTTATCCAAAACATCACCGTTGCTCGTTCAGAATGGTATCAGTTTAAGATTGGGTAGTTCTTTATTTCATCTAAACCAAATACAGGCACTAATGATATGTCGTGACTTTAGGTACGCGGATCCAAATAGTTGGTCCTTTGCAGAAGAATAATAAGTATTCTTTCAAACTAATAGATTACATTCTTGATTAGCACAATGTTGTGATAAGAGCTGCGAGAATAATGTAATTTAATGTGAATAAAAAATAAGAATAGGATAATAATGATTTTCATCTGAATAAGAATGCCATGGCAGTTATAACGGTGACACTTGCACCCAGCAGGTATTTATAGATAATAATGTTACATATTCTCTCAAAAAAAAAAAAAAAGTTATACGCTATCACATAACCCAACTACCGGTTGTAATATTCCTACACGGTTATCCGGCCAAAATGTAACGCGGTAGCTAAAAGCCTGAAAAATCTAATATCTCTCAATTTCGAGGCAACTCGACAATTCCGTCTCATGAATGTTAAAGAGATATTTTCTTTGAGGCAAAGTGCGCTTAATCTTGCGAGATTGATAGTGAAAAAACATGAGTAGTTATAAAGGTATTTGTTCATTTTCAGTGGCGGAAAACACTTTAGCAAGTCCATTACAATCTCCTGTTACATGATAAAGTTTTTTTCATCCCACCATCTCGGAAAGAGTATTTTTAATCTTCAATATCTGAGTGGAAAAGCCGTTTTTATTCTTTAGAGGATAAAGTAAATTTTCATCCCACCATCTCGGAAAGAGTATTTTTAATCTTCAATATCTGAGTGGAAAAGCCGTTTTTATTCTCTAGAGGATAAAGTAAATTGAATTTAGAACATCGTGTGCACTAAGTTTGTGAATTAAACTTTTTTTTTTGCATTTAGTCATTTCCTCGCTGAGGTGGAATGAAAAGTTACGTGTTGCACTCGAGTGCAAAGATTTTTCACCTCGTGCTCTTTTGATTCCCTCGCTAACGCTCAGGATTCTAATTTTGAATCACTCGCTGCGCTCGTGATTCAATTTTAGAATCCTTCGCTTGCTCGGTCATCAAAATTGAACACGCGGTTAAAAAGCAACTTTGCACTCTTGTATAACAAATAACTATTATTTTTCATATCTTGTCGGTCCCATGGTCCCATGTATACTCATAAAAAGTACCTAGACTGAATCACTCTACAAATTATGCGCACTACATCAAAAAATAGGTACCATGTATTTTCTAACGCTTAGTTCAAATAAATTAAATAAAAAATATAATTAAAATTTCTACTGATATTTTTTAAATATTTTTCCTTCCTACCGGACTAACTTAAAGTAAGGGTTAAAAGCATGAAGATTCTAGTTACACGGTTCCTAAAGTGGGTTTTACTATGGAGAAGACACCGGCAAGAAACTAATAATTTGACTAGAATAAAATTACAATACGCCGAAAATATGAATTTTAAATATTGTTTTTTTGTTTTTTAAACGTTGCTCGTCTATAATTTCTCCTGTATCGATGGTACAGTTTACAAATATACATCTCACATGCATACACACGCAGACCCGAAACAAATAAGTATATCAACAAACAGTTTATATACAATAATAATTTCCTTTATTCATTTTTCATACATATTATTTATATTTTTAAATATTTTTACAAAACTATATTAAAAAAACATTTAAAAATATGAAAAAATTGTAGCCCACCGGTATCTAGAATAGGGTCCAAGCTACAGGTCAGGGCTCCAGAGAAAGGAATCTCCTAACAATGCGTGCCGTGTCAAGAAGTACTGCTCTCTAAATCAGGCCCTTGATCCAACTGCCTAACGAGAGCCTCCTGAGGTGTCGGTCGAGACTCTCGGTAATTAAGTCATTGGCCGAAACGACTATCGGTACAATGATTACAATAATAATTATTATTATAAATGCCACCTATACTCATCAAAGCGCTCAATATATTTGAGGCCATACAAAATGTGCCATACAATACAAGTACGTTGTTTATGTACAAAGGAATGACCCAGTGCATTAGTGAAACGGATGCCTTCCCCGTCTGTGTACCAGATGAGACCTAACTAGGGATGTGACTGTGTATCAACTATCGATAAACTTAAAATTGCCTACATCGAATAAGACTGAAAGAGGCTGTGTTTGTATGAATTATATGTGGATGGACTCTAGGAATGATTATCGAAACAAGAGTGAATAGAATAAAATCATGATCATATTTTTTGTTGCTTGTATTGTATGTGCCGTTTTGGAGTTTGTAAATTGTCTAAGACTAGGTACATAAAAATTTAATATAATAATTTTGACGCTAATTAATGTCAAATTTCAAAAATATAAATGCCGAATTTTTCAATAATGACAATATTCAGTTTATGGAACCAGACAATATTGATGATATCAGTGTATCTAATTGCAGTGCCAGTATCTGTTACACCATACAAGTGGAGGCAGCCATTTTCAGAATTATTCCTGCTCGCTGCTTATAAAACCGTCTAAGAAGCCTATCCTTAGCTATAGAGAGCGAGCGCAATTCCATGCAAGTGATTTAAACACTACGTTGCTTTCACCCAAAATATCGATAAATTTTTATCGACAACGGAGCATTCACTAACAAATGTCGTGCCAGAAGATTATTATCCCAGAGATTACCATTCCACGAGACACAGCCAAAATACTAAAAAGAGTTGCAAATCTGTGACTTCGGAATTAGGTGAATGTTTTATCTCCATTCTTTTAGCTTTACGATGTGAGAAGAATTAATGTAAATGGTTTTGGTAAAATAGTATTTATTTAATCGTTATGACCTCACATAGTCATTATCTACGCAGTAAGTCAGTGTTCAGGGAGCTGATCCTAATTACATCTAAACAACTCTTAGTTTTTCTGTGTTCGTAGTAACCTAACCAACAAAAACTTCCAACTAGATAAAAAGCTGTAACTTTTGAACGGCTGAACAGATTTTCATGAAACATAGCTAAGATGATACCCGATTAAATTAGCTTTCAATTAAAAAAACTGCACTGAAATCGGTCCATCCGTTTTGGAGCTACGACAAATACACAGATACATAACCATAGCCTTAACGTCACTGCACAAAGCCAATGACCAAAGAAGCCTCTCAGAACAATGTCAATTTTTAGTATTAAGCTTAGATATTTTTATGTTTTGTGCGTCATACTGGGCGTAGAAATAAAAACTTTTTCTTTCTTTTCTTTTCTTTTTCTTTTTACATACTACCTATGTATAAGGTTCTTGCATACTACAAACTTTTAACAGGTACTATTTATTATCTCTATGCTTATAACACGTTAGTTTACCGTTTACCTAGATTATAAGTGAAAGATGTGGTCTCCTGTAATTGGAGGAGGATACTTTTTAGTGCCCTTAAGGTTGTTTTCTTAAATGTAATTGTGTGTCCAATAAATAAATAAACACCCCTCGTTTTATCGGCAGTTAACAAGAAAACTAACAAACAATATTGTCTCAATACAGATTATCGACGCAAACAAACAAATGAAATCCGAATAAAGCTCGATATTCACTCAATTAGTGAGCGGCGAACGAAAGAGTGTCTCATTATGAATTCAGTCAACTTTAATGTGAAATCAACGAGTCTACCGCACTACTCTAGCGATATTGACCGTGATTGATACAATGAACGGTCGAGGACAATCCGCTGTTTGTTTATTCTGGTAAAATCGAAATGCAGGATTTTTATTCGAGGTTTTTTATTGCTCCGGGCAAAGAATGGAATCTCTTTTCAAGCGTGCACAAATGAGAGATTATATTTTAAGGTGCAAATAAAATGAACAATTATGAAAATCTAACTATATCTAATATCTAAGAGTAGTTCTTTTATATTTTTTAATGTCTATTTTAATTCTTTGTAAAAATATATAAAAGTATGATGTAAAATGGAATAAAGGAAATACCTAGTAACAATAATCATTTATTTGCCAGTAAGTTTGTAGCTACACTTCCATAAAGATTAACAAAAAGGAAATATTTTACTTGTGATCTGCCTAGGTCGAGCCTGTTTCGTGGAGACTGAATCTGTTACCTAATATTTTTACAACACTTGACAACTAACTTAAAATATTCATTCATATAGGTAAGTATGTACTTCCGATAGATTGAATACCAAATGTTCGTAGAAGCTAATAATATTGTTGTTTAGTTTCTTATAACTATCATAAGTGAATATTGTAATGATCTATTGAGAAATAAATTCTTTAAACTGAAATTCGTCAACTGAAGCACAATTCTCGTAAATTAAAATATTCAAAATATAGTTCCGATCTCGTTCAACCAATAATCGTATCAATGTCACAAATGGTATTCTCCTACACTACAAGCAACGTCAAACGTGAAATTATATATTAATGAGGTTGAAAGTTGATTGAAGCCAAATCGGTATTCTGCTATCATTTTGAACCGTAATTTAAATGTCAAAAATGAGATAGAAACATAGTACCACTAAGTACCTCCCAAATCATACCAAAATCGGACAGAACTTAAGAGGAGTAAGAACTTAAGAGGAGTAGAGTATAATCTCAGTTCGGTCAACGTTCAGTCTTATTGAAAAACTAATTATGAGAATTGGGCTTCAGATAAAAATATCCTATTTATTTATACGTCATCCAGTATCTACATTCGTACAGCTTGCTGAATGCTGATGTTACAATCTCGTTTCGTTTCTTATCCTTCAAAGAAACATGGAGCTGCTTCGCACAAGCAGTTTTACATTTTTATTCCCGTCTAGATATTTGCCGGTACCGCATGAAAATAAAATATTGTGACTGCAATAAAACTGAAATACTGCAGAGCCTAAATAAAAAAATTACAACATGATTGTGTTAGTTATTTGTGAGGTTATGTCACGTTTGCCCCATTATCTTGGACAGGTTAATGTTCTTAACCATGGAATTATTAAGTACTTCGGAAGTACTTTTTCTTATTTTTTATTGTACACATAAACACAAATAAAATAAGTACATGTAAGTACCTACATAGGCGAGCTTAACTCAAAATAATAAATACATATATATAAATATACATATTTATTAAAAAAAATACATAGGTATCTAGTCTTTGACATTTTTAAATTGTATTACAATTAAATAAAAATTTAAAAAAAAGAAAAACATTTTTTTTTTTTTTTTTTTTTTTTTTTTTTTTTTAGCGTGGTAAAATCATCAAATGAATCCTCCCACCCCGGGCAGGGCGGGAGGGACTGTCAGACTTGTACTGACTAAAATCCACGGTGTTCCTTCGATAGCCCTTTACGTTCCGGGGTCACGGTAATGAGATAAGTCCCGCGACCCCGGCAGGCTTCGGCCCTCTACAGGGGGGGCCCCGTCATCTTGCTGACGTTCTTTGAGGCGCGCGTGGAACACAACGCGCCGTCGACCCGGGCATGGTCCATGGTCGGACAGCGAGTTGCCCTTTACTCGCTGTCCGCATGCCCGCGCCTACGGTGGCCGGAGATCGTCGGCCGGCGCCTGACGCCGTGGGCGACTACCACTGCGGCTGGGCTGGAGGGAGGACGCCATCCTCTCCCTCACGCGGCCCGCCTCCTCCTTCGATAGCATGACTGCTTCGCAGAAGGAGGCGACCGCTTCCCACTCCGTCTCGCCCCGCAGCATGGCCTCGACCAATGCCGGGCGCGAGAGGTTTCCGCCTATCGCCGCCCTGAGGACACGTCGGTGCTCTGCCCAAGCGATAAAAGCTGACTTAGGACGAAAAAATCGGAACGTGGAAAAAATGCATAACAATGGTTACAAATCCTTCAAAATCACAGAATTTAATGAGATTAATAAAACCTTAAGATTTACCATACTTTCCGTACCTACCTACTCCTATCGCGCCAGATGAAAAACCGGGATATTGGTTGTCCCGCTCAGGATGCTGGCGGGACGTGTCCTGTAGGCTAATTCACATAACTAAAGAAGTGCAGTGGCTACGCAGTTGCAGTAAAATTTTGATCAAAACAATAATGGTATTCTTTTAGCTTCAGTGAGATACGCTCGTGTCAAGTTAGAGCATCACTGCAATATGTTCGGCGGGTCATATAATTACGTAAATTAGCCCTCTGAGTGGGCTGGGATGTCCCGCCAAAAGAAAGAAAGAAAGAAAGAGGCCCGATAGTCGGACAAATGGTCTAAACAGCAGCTAGTACGCCATATTATTATAGTTCGCTCCGGGAGCGAGAGCCACGCGAATATTGAACAGTACCTCACAAAGGCTGGACATTGTTAACTGTTCATTGGCGGAATTCGTTAGGGTGACCATAGATTGGTTAAGTTCTAGTGATAATTGTGGCTAATTTATCGTATTGGGTGTATAGGTAGGTACCTGTGAAGATTTTGTTGTTTAAAAATAAATAAATATTTTTTAAGCCAAATCTTTTGTTCTATTATTGAACATTACCATTCTGTTACGGTAAACAAAATTGGAGGCAAAAGTTAACTCATATTCAAACTGAGATTACTTTTTGTGATTTGACGCAACATTTATTTGCTAACTTGTTAAAGAACGTCGTCATCTCAAGTTGTATTAAGGTGTTTCATAATTCAGCGACTCTTAAAAAATACGAAGATCAGTGTCATAATAACTGCTCGCCGAGTTGTTCCACTTAAAAGTTTTGGGAATCGTAAATAGGCTTGTAAGGTGTCAAATTAAAAATGTTTTTGATGACAAATGTAAGTATACAGCAACTTTTTATGAAAATAAATTAACCTTAATCATTATATTTATTTCGGGTATTTTTGTCGCCAGATTTGTTGACGTAATAGATATTAGTTATAGAGCAGCTTCATATTGCTATTGCGTTTTTATTAAGGCTATGAGCACGCTAGCTGTTTTCTGCAACAAATTCGCGCGTTTTCGCGTTCGTTATTCACTTTCTGTAAGCATAAACCTAACCTTCAAAAACCCCCGACTCCAACTAGAAAAAGAGCAGTAACTTTTGATCGAAATGAATTTATGTATGTATGTATTTGTATTTATTTATGTATATTTTTATATTTATGTGTATTTGTTTGAAGTATGTATTTTACTTATGTTTTTTCTTTTTTAATAAATTTAATTTGTATCTTGATCTATTCTTGTGCATCGCTGTCTACATTTCATGTTTTAAATTCTCCTCTCGCAGGTCTGCTGGAAGAGATTTCTTTTGTGAAATAAGCAGTACCTTTGTACTTTGTTCTCCTATTTTTAATGTTTGCTGTGTCTTTTCTTGTGTGTACATAAATGATTAAATAAATAAATAAATAAACATGCCTCTTTTTTGTCGGGGGTTAAAAAGGCAGTCAACCAACGTGAAAACGATCCTGCTGCAAAAAGCAAATAGTATGTTATGTGAAGGGAAAGCTTTGTACCCCTTTTTAAGCATATTATGCGCGCACGGAGGAATGTGAGATTTGGCATAGTTAAAGTTTATATGGAGAAGGAGTGCAGTAAGCTAGCCCATTTGGCGACCACTAGTGTTATATTAAGAGCGTGCGTACACCATGGTCAAGAATTTCGGTAATCGGTCTTACTAAAGCATATCTTGGCTTGCCAAGGTTGGTGGTCATTAGAACCTCAGACATTCTTTGACGTTCTCTTAAAAATATCATGTAACTAGGTAACCAATGGTAGCACACTGTTCCTGTGCAGTTCTGACCTCTGACCCTGATTGTAATTTGTTGTACTGTCCGAGGTGAAACAAGTCCAATTAAGAGCATTTAATGCTGCTCTGACTTGAAGGCAGAAAAGGTTAGCTAACCTTTCTATAAAATTAGTGTTATTTCACAGTTATAAGAAATAGTTAGGTACTTCTCCGCTTCTCTCACATTATAAAACTGAACTGAACGTCACTCGATGTGGCTCCCGCTGAAAACCAGCGCTGTCGGGCTGCTCGCAGCGCGTCAGCTTAAGCTGAGCGGAAGCCTTTTTGACACAGCTGCGACGTACAACCCATTTGTTATTTTAGATAAATATTTTTTCTTTTTTTCTTTTACATGTTTTATTCTTTTATTTTTTGTTACTTTATCTTTAAAATTGTTTTTGTGCTGTGTCAAATAAATACTTTTTTCTTTCTTTCTTTCTAACTGTCTTTAGAACCAACTTTCCATAATAATAATAAACAAAAATAAAATATTTATAGATACCTACATGATATTTTTTTTTGTATTGCGCATAATTTGTAGATTGATTCAGTCTCTGTTCCTAAATGCAACCGCAGTATTGGGATATACTTTAAAACAAAACGAAAATTCATCTTAGTATGGAGGACTTGGCATATTTACTATCGCAAGTCATACAAAATCTAATTTTTATTTCGTTTTGGAGTGAATTTTAGCACTGCATTTGCATTTAGGAACGGACACTGAATCACTCTACAAATTTTGCGCACTTCATAAAAAGTTTCCTGTATACCTATTCTAATTTTTAATTATTGATAAATAAAAATATTTAGCAGCAGAAACCGAAGATAAAAGTTAGTTCGACAATTGGACCGTTTGTGTAGGATAATTTAAGTACTTAATTATATGTAATTATTGACATTTGTACTCCGTAATTATTTACCTAAGTACTTGACGGAGATTCCGGGTTTCATGTATTTTTACAATTGCTTCGTTAAGACTGTGGGCTATTAAATAATAAAGTCGTATACCTAATTGATATATGTTATTATATTTAACATATAACTATTAACGTGACAACCATAATATGATGATGGTGGTAGGCTACCCTATGGTTTTTATACATAGTTCTATAATATATAATATCCGAGCATTATATATAAACTTAAATATGTACACTAATTATTGTAAAATAAAAAAAACATAAAAAAAATACAAATATAGAACTGAGCATCTAGGCGTCAAAGTACTCCTCCTCATCGCTGTCAATTGGTAGCGTGCCCAGAAAACTAGCAGCATTGCCACGTTGAATGGAAATGGTTATTCTTTGACCAAAGAATAGGCCAGCCATATAGAAAACTTAATTAGTTTTATTAGCATTCTTAGAATCCTCCCAAAAATCTACTTTAAGATAAATCTTCTTGTCTTGTAGTTCACACCCTATGGTAGGCTACCCTATGGTTTTTATACATAGTTCTAGTTAGTTAGTTGCTTGTCAGTTCAAGTTACTAGTCTGAAATTCAGGATATAGTTAATTCTAATTATTATTACAGGAGCTGTGATATAGCCGAGCGGATGAACGCTCGCCTTCCATGCGGGAGGGTCTAATTTCGAACTCAGCCCGCACCTCTGACTTTTCGCATTCATGAAATCAGAATTTGATTATCACTTGCGTTAACGGTGAAGGAAAATGCCGTGAGGAAACCAGCACCTCTGAGAGCGCCTCATAAAGTTCTCGATAGTGTGTGTCGATCGAGATTTTGTGTATCTCAGTCTCTTCGAGTCTGCGTACTATATACTTTTGAAGAAATATATAGTATGCAGAAATACTATATTTTCAACACCGAAACCCAACAAACAAATCCTTCACTAAAAAAAAATATGAACGCTCCTTTACCTTAACTTATAACTGATGCGAATTGATAAAAAGTACAAGAAGTGCCAAGGAAATAAAGATTTTATAAAAATAAATAAGTAACAAATAATATCTTGTATTTTTTTTGCATTTTCCATAAAATACTATATTTTTTTGAAGTGTATTATATTTTTTTATAGCTTATTTTGAAAAGTACAATATTTCCCCAATAAAATGTTGGCAACCCTAATCTCAGGGAGTTTTAGCTGCTTAATCAATTAAAGGTGAGACCAGAAGAGCCTCTAGCCGGGCTAGTTAATAAATAAGTAACAATAGCTAAGGGTGCCACATAGTGGAACTCGGACCAATAAGAAACCCACATTATTATTATTTTTTAAATTAAAACTTTGCCCCGCACTATGATTTCTCCTGTATCGTGGGTACAGTTTACAAACATACACGACACACGTACATACACCCAGACCTGGAACAACTATGGCAGAAATTTCTTTTGAAATAAAAAGTACCTTTGTATATTTATTATTATTATTTTGACGCAGTATATCAATATGTATGTTTTCTTTTATGGTTTTTAATAATATATGTATGTATCTATGTATTTATTACTTGATCTTGAATTTTATTTTTCTTTCCAATTTTCGTTTATTTTACGTTGCACCCACCATGTTTGTCTCTGCATCACCCTAAGGTAGACTGGCAGAAAATGCCTATGGCATTAAGTCCGCCTTTGTGCAGTGTTTTTTTTTTTTTCCTGTGCATAAAGCATTAAATAAATAAATAAATAAATTATGTGTTCCTAAGTCTATGTATTTTTCTTTTTGTTGTGTGTACATAAATAATAAATAAACTATCTGGTAGGTCATACAAATAATTGTTCCGTGCGGGGATCGAACCCGTAGCACGTAGTGCAGAAAGCCAATCGGTCAGTGCACCAACCGTGCCGTTTAATTGCATTTATACTAATAGTTACTCCTTACTTGTTATCACTATCGAGTAGTAATATGAGTATGATTTTTTTTAGTATAGTTCAGTAGCCGCTAGAGGCGCCGCGCTTGGTTTCATTCCAATAAACAAAGTCAAAGTCAAAGTCAAAGATTTTTATTTCAACTGGGCCTTTGCAGGCACTTTCAAAACGTCGTGATTCTAGGCGCACGGTTCCAAGTGGGTTGGTCCTGGAGAAGATACCGGCAAGAAACTCCATGGATACTCTTTTCAGAAATCAAGCTTACTACACAACAAATGTGGGGCCGCTGGAGCGGCCCCGGCTAAAATTCCACCTCAATTTACACAATATTACAATAAAAAAAAAAGAACAGCAAAAATCATAAGTACCACTATAATAATAAAATTATACAATACTAGTAGGTGCGTACTTAACACTCAAGTCAGTCACCCACTTAAGAATAGGTACTAAAAAGGTACAAGGGAAGCGTTAAAATTAGTGTGTGAAGACAGGAAGCAGTGGGTCACCAGGGATGCCGCATGTGCAGAAGATAATCACTTCCATACATCTCTATCGTCAACATAGTCTTTGATCCTGTAATAGGCCTTCCTAAACGACAGTTGCTACCGAGTAAAGACTTTGTACTCGTAATAAACGCGAATATCTCTATAAAAAATACTTTAGTATCTACTTAAAGCAAAGTATCATAATATTGTTGAAGCCGGAAAAACAGAGTAAATATTTACAAAAGTACGTACACTGTACTTGTATGATGTGTTCACAACTAGATGTTAAGGCAAAGATTATGGTACAGATTTGTGACATTTCCTAAGTATGCATTTAACGCCGCTTCACACAATAATATTATTGTAGGTTATTTTTTTTTATTAAAGTCAATCTACTCGTTTCCGTAACGTGTTAAATCTAATTATTTATCCACTCCACCAATTGAGGGGCCAAAATCATCTATAAGACCTATTTTCTACTAAGCGGCTAGTCGCGGGTGGCTGGCCGCAGCATTTAAATAAAAGCTTGTTTTTAAAATCCATTTATTTTTATTTTCACCGTGTTATTAAAAACAAAATAAAAACACAAACTATCCCTCACCTATGCCAAGTTATAACTCTTTAAAATTGGTACGGCGGCCATCTTGTTTTCCAAAATTTTGATTTTTATTTCGCTACCGCTAGGTTTTGCCTAGGGTTTAAGTTGATATTAGCTGTTAAAACACGACCCCGCTAAGTCTTACCGTGTAGCTGGTACACCATCTCCTTGGTTGAACGCAGACGTCAGTTTATTCGTATTCTTCTCAGCCCTTTCATTTGATACCCGTACAATGGGAGACCAAAAAAACTTACTACTTACTAGTCCGCTATAGTGATTTAGAATGACGTCACTTAAACTAACCATGGATTGTTACCACAACTAAACGTGTTTGCAAAATTTCATCTCAATCGGTTGAAGATAACTGCTTTAAAATTCAGTAGGAAGATTAGGCCGGAACATACAAACATTGTCTATATTTTATAACCGATCTCTTGACAATAATTAATATAACAAGTTTAGTTAATAAATTAATATAACAAGTTTTTTTTATAGTAGTATACAGTAAGTATGTTATCAAAGAGTATCTATACATTATAATCACTATTATCATGATAGATTTAGCGAAAATATTCTAAGTTTATGATTATCATGATAGAATGGTAAAATGTCGTGCTTTTTTCAAATTAAAAGGTATTTATTTGTCGTCCCCAGGGAAGCATAAAAAATTAATGTAATTGGAATATTTTGGGACTTTTAATGACCTCCTTTGAAATATTATTATCATTTTCCTATATGTAATTTAGTGTTTTTTTTTTATTACTGCATTTCCTCATTATCCAATAATAAAATAACAATGACATTTTGTCCGACCCGGGAATCAATAAGGCAGTCTTACTTAATTATCCTACTACGTGGTAACATAATTGATAATAATCTTTTTCTCAGAGTTTCATATAAATAAAGCTACGATCATAAAATTGACTAAGTGAACCAACCATTCACAGCCTCACAGAGGAAATAGGCATAAAACTCTTTTTGTCACATCTGCGCATCAGTCTAGTCTACGATTCTTTCAATTCAGTGTCATATAGGTACTTCGGACAACATTATATTAGTAATCTTAGTGGACACCAGTCGTATACACATAAGTTTACATAATTCGGTAAGTGTAATTTTTTTAAGTATTTTTTTTCTGGTTCTGGTATTTTTTTCTCGCTGCAAATAGCTTTTGTAAATAAAAGCTCTTTTGGTTAAGTGTATTTCAGTAAAAAAATTAACAAACGACTTAGTTTTTGTCCAATTTTATGAAAGTGTGTTCTGCCATTATATTTTTTTGATAATTGATAAAATTATTTTTATAGATCAACATCTAGTAAAAAACTAATTTATATATCTAATTGAAAGTAAGTAACCTAATTTAATAAAGGTCGCAGGGTATAGAGCGTCTGAAATTCGTAAAAATATCTTTTGAAGAAAATATAATTGACAATTTTATCTAACGATTCATAATAATTTAAAAAAAAAAAAAAAAAAAATTGGCACAAAAATACATAGTCTCACAGCAATGGACTCTTGACCTCCAAACTAAGTAAAAACTTGTAATATGGAAGTCAAGGAGTTCTCTCTCGAATATCAAATCTTAATAACTAACTAACCCAGTCTAAATCAGTTATGTGTAGTGTGAGGGTAATAGGCTTCATTTACAGACAGTAAAAGACCTACATTATAGATTTTTTAATTTTTAATTTCTTATTCTTAATGCCCCGGTGAAGTTTTACTCATTTCGGATAATACTCGTAATTGTGTGTCTCACGACACAACACAATAAGCTGAATCTGGCACAGAACACCAAAACCACTTTGCCCATCTTGGGAATCGAACCCAAGCTCGTGCACATGTGCACGTTGAATGGGTCAGCTTAATGATGTGTGGTGTCTTCTCTAGTACATATTAACTCAATGTATAAAATAGTATCCCTAGTAATCAGCGGCGCCGCGGCGCCCGCAAACAATAAATTTTTATCATGTCTACTTAACGTAATTGATGGTATAATAATCCCTATCTTGTATTAAAATTCCCCGTTGGATATCTGCACTACTTGCAATGTGAATAAATCGGACAGTCCGGATGCGTAAGCTCTAAGGACGTCGCATCTGCATATTATAGTCATAACTAGACTCCGGTCGGGAACCGAATGGCTGCAAGCCCTTCGTGTGTCACAGGAATATACATACTATCCGTGCGGATGAAGAATGGGACCAGAAAAACAGCTTAAAAAAAAAAAAAAAAATGATACCCCGTTCCGTTAGAAATTTTGTATGTTAAATTAAATATATTACTGAAATCTACACAGTTACGGTCGCTGAAATGCGTGCCGCACATCAGTAGGACAGAAAGCGAGCCCTATAAATCAAAAATGTTTCAAAATTTACCAAAATACCGATCCTTCCAATCCCATTCTTCATCCTCACGGGTAGTACACACATTTTTATATTACCAGCTAAATTTTAAAATTCTGTAAATTTAGAAACCTTATTGTCACAGATAATATGGTTTGTTTAAGAGTGTTCAAACCTAAAATAAGGTAATCAGAGAAAACGAACACTCTCAATTTTTTATTACCAGATTTTTTTATAACTTATATTTCTACGCCTCTTTGATTATGAAACCAACTCAATCCTGAAATAAAAATAGCTTGCTCCATACATTTTGATCAAGTTAGGTCACTTTTGTATGGAACAGGAATATTTTTTTGTAATTTTAGGGTTAGTCCCATTGTAAAAGTTGTTTAATGATGGACAGAATAATCCCAATACAGAGTGCCAACCCTGTAAGTGCCTATATTCGTAAAAACGGTAAAAGTTGTGTGGATACGGAAGACCGAACCGCGTATTGTAACGTAAATTGAGAATGGCTTATGACGCGTTTATGACGCGTTTATGTTCAAGTTGAAAGTCAATGCCGATTTTCCTAAAGTTCCATTATTACAAATTCATACATCCATTAACACATACGCAGGTTTGTTTGGTGATAATTGAATGAAAAAAGATAAACAAATACTTGTCTATTTGCATTCATTAGGTATCATCTTATCGACGATAGTCTATCTCAGTATTTTTTGCGATTTTCCCATTTAAATGCAGATAGATTTCAAGTTTAATTTGGCGTGGCCTATTTAGGCGACCGTACAAAGTCCTTCTTTTCTAATTCCAATCCCTTTAAGGGGTTATTATACTCATCATTATGAACAACTTTTACTATAGGAACAAACATAAAATCGTGAAAAATAATAGCTGTCCCATACAAATAATTCATTTTTTTTTTACTAAATGTTTTGTCTCATTATCAAAAATTGAAGTGCAATGTTGCTCAACCTTTGAGTATCTTGCTCAACATGATGAGTTACATACGTCACTATTTGATGTGCGACTATACGTTGAACGGAGACTTGTCAGTCACCGTTCAACCCTAACCGTCAGAAACCCCCGACTACAACTAGAAAAACAGCTGTAACTTTTGAACGGCTGAACAGATTTTCATGAAACATAGGTAAGATGATACACGATTAAACTAGCTTTCAATTTAAAAAACTACATTAAAATCGGTTCATCCGTTTTGGAGCTACGATGCCACAGACAGATACGCAGATACACAGATCCACAGATATCTACACATTACAAACTTATCTCTTCTCTTATCTTATCTTTTCTCTCTCTTATTTTGTCAATGTGTCTGTGCCGAATAAATGTTCTTTTCTTTCTTTCTTTCTTTCTTTCTTTTCTTTCTTATTTTCCCCTCTGTTTTTTCGGGGGTTAAAACGCGCGACAAGTTGCGCGTTATCTGACAAAGCTGCGCGCTGTTGTGCAACGTTGCCCAACATATTGAGCATCACGTGTTGTGCTTCAACTGTTGCTAACTCGAATTGAGTAATCACGTCATGGCTCTAAACCCATTAACATCGTATAAAAGCTTCAATAACACCGCACCATGGACTAAATTACACAGTTTAGTTGCGTTAGTGTACGTAGTAATGTTACATGTTATTGACAGATCACCGGCTTCTGTACATAGACCCTGTTAGCGTCATTTCAACGCCGATTTAGACCGAGGTTCACCGAAAAGTAAACAGACGTTTGGTGTTCTATCATAATAGTAAACAGCCGTTTAGATTTTAAACATCAGTAACCTATACTAAAATTTTGGTGAATTACCATATTGGTAAACGGCCGTTATAATTTTAAACGTCAGTTATTCGTGGCTCATAATAGTTAACTACGGCTTACGACCATCTTTTACGGAACCATCATAATTATAAGTAATGTCAATCAAATTCGTACAATTTTCTTAGTGAGTATTAGCGGGGCTAACATACTTATATTGTCCATAGGTACACGCCCAGTCCTACGCCTTCCATATCTAGACAGACTGACGACCTTTTTTTTTGTGCAGAAAATCATCTTGGATAGGTACCTTTTACTTTTGGGTAGGCGCAGGGTTATGCCGGAATCTTATCGGCTCTAAAACAGGGACGACCTACGACTGAGGGCGCAGGATTCACTTGAGTATGCGCTTATGTGCTGAACCCCCAGCAGTGGACTGACGATTTGCAGGTAGCTTGGGTAGACTAGATGTGGAAGACTGGAATTTGGTCAGTCTCATCAATAGAAGGTTACTCTCCACCGAGTATGTGGTCGGTAGAGTTGAGTCCGATATCATGTCATATGTATGTATTTAAATCATCGATATTTTAAAATCATTTCGTCATGCAGTGACATCGACAAAATCATCGTAGGTTACCATAATAGACTGTCAGTATTACTCGGTGCTGCCACTTAATTAATTTAATTGTGTTTTGTTTAGCAGAACAACTTGGAGTATAAATACTCAACGCAGAACAATGATAATTTTTAGTATTAAGTGATCTTGGTGTAAGTTTATTTAAGTTATGTGCGTCATACTGGGCGTAAAAAAAAAAAAAAAAAATCTTTCTTTCTTTTCTTTATCAATGCCTAAAGTCATCACGTGATAATGATTATGACTGAATGAACGTGAACTCCGGCTTTGGCTGTGACATGACAATGACAAGATGACAACATGCAATGCGGTGACAGAGAAAAATCATTGATGATTTTGTCATTGTTCCCATCATCGATTTTCTGTCATTGTCATGTAGTCATTAATATCGAAAAAACATTACCCAGCCCATCTCTAATGGGTGACTGTTACCTATCTCGGATCATAAGTTAGCAATTTGGTCCATCGTCAAAACCACATCAGTCAGTTCAGAGAATTGGGAAGGCTGATTGTTGCGCGTGTATTGAATATGTAATCTGTGAATTTAGGTGTAATATGCTACTACGTGAATTAAATTTATCTTTGTTTGTTTTGTAATAATATAAATGCTAGTCAGTTAAAAGGTAATAAGGAAATTGGATGCCAAGGCTTCGTATGATGCGGTTCGTTTGTCAATTACTAGCTGATTCACCCGCTGGTTTATCTATCAAAATTTAATATAGCCTGTATCACCCACGGATAGAGAAGCTTTCTATTCGTGAAATAATTTTTAAAATCGGTTCTGTACTTCTAGAGATTATCTCCTACATAACCACTCGTTTGCTTCGCGGTCCTACACGACCATACCGAAAAGGCAGTTGTTTGCCACGCGGTTTTTATATATGATCCTACCAAAACTTGTGGGACGTTTTAGAATAAGAACTTGGCAGCACCGTTGTCGCAATGTCAGGCCTGTGATTGGTTGAAACGGTATCAATTTTTTTTTTAAACTAAGATTGGTCGGATCCTCGCCATTTTGTAACTAGTAGCATACTACTGGTGAAAGAATTTTTAAAATCAGTCCAGTTGATTTTGTGTTTATTCATTACAAACAAAAATGAAAAAAAATCTCTTTAAAATATTCGTGTACCTACAAAGATTTAGAATTCCATTTCACTTACTATAGTGTTTCTATTAGAAGCAAGAAATATAATTATTGAAAGATCTGTGTGATTTATAACATGGTATAACACAGTATAGTACGACACAACTAAAAAGTTAAATCCATGTACCTGATCGAACAACTAATGGCAGTCGTTCGCTTAGATAATTTTACAACTTATTGCGTTATCGTAAAGATCATGTTTTACTGCAGTACTAATAAACATTCGTGGTCTTGAAGACGCAGTCAGTTCGGAAGTGATCGGGTTCACGAAGTTTGCCGATGCGACTTCTTAGTTGTGTCGTAGTGCCTACAGTAGTAATGTGCATAAGTGATGGGGTAATAACCCTACAAGACTTGAGTGAAGGTTTAATTAGATTGTAGATATTTATTATGAATTATATAAAATTATGTCAGAGTTATTGTACTTGTTAATATGATAAGTAAATTAAGGAAAATTGATTCTAAGGACCTCAAAGACGAATGGTCCATAGAGACATTATAATAAATAGCCATTTTTATACGTAATTTACATTGAAAACCAAAATAAATATGATGATAAACAAGGTCTTGCCTTTCTAGTCCCGATCCCTATAAGGGTTTTTGTACTTCATTAATATGAACAACTTTTACTATAGGACCAACCCTGAAACCGCGAAAAATATAGCTTTTCCATAGATACAAATAATTCATCAATATTACTCAACTATGGGAACAAAAGATTCTTTATTTTTTTTGATCGTTCCCTTGTAGCAGTTGTTCATAATGATGATACAATAAAGTTATTCCGTGCGAGAAATGAACCCGCAACACGTAGCGTAGCAGTTGATCACTTAGGGCCGTATTAATAAACCAATCTCAGTTTTGAGTAGGCTCTTAAGTAACCACATAAGATGCTGGAACTATATAGTCCAGCATCTTATGTGGTTACTTAAGAGCCTACTCAAAACTGAGATTGGTTTATTAATACGGGCCTTAACCACTGCGCTAACCGAGTCGTCAATTTTTGTTTTCTATGTCTAATGTCATAGATATACAAATAATATTTTACAAATAGACGGGCCATACGCCGAAATGGCGTAAACTTTACTATACATAGCTACATAGCAGTAGGTACATATAATTATACAGTGCGGGAAGAAAGGGAAAACAAATGAAAGCCACCATACTCCATGTCGTTGTTAGAAAAAGATGAATAGACGTTTAGTTACGCGTGGCATTAGCTGCTGCATGCTCATTCTCTCAGTCGGTGCAGGGCATTTACCTTGCATTCATCCTGCCAATATACAGCGCGGGCAACGCGTCTATTTGTAAAATGTCATTGGTATAACACAATATTCAGACAGTCAAAATCCTACTGTAGATAAATTGACGACTAACGTTATTGTTGACCGATCTATTATACACGTGCCATGGTCAAGCATAAACGGTGTGTTAGTTTTCTAGCTATGCATGTAAATGTGTGCAATATACGGCAAACATTTGATCAAAAGTTAAGCTTGATTCACGTGGGATATTTGTAGAATAACCCTAATTTTATCGTAGGGAAAATTGCCAGTTTTGTTTTTATATGACCGTATTCTCATTTTGGCTTATACGTCATCAGCTGGGCTACGTTTGTCAACCATACTGTTAAAAACAGTATTATACTGTTTTTCGCTCATTAATACTGTTTACTGTTCATCAAAATATACAAAATAGGTACCTACTGTTTGTTTCATCACCAGTATAAAAATGATTTTTCAGTCAGTCAATTTAGCACCGTTTGCTCGAAGTACCAGTGGAGAGAAAGAAATTGTGAGCGAAAATACTGTTCAAAATGTTCAAATACTGTTCATTTAACTTCTCACACCTATTATACTTAGATTTTAGTTCAAAAAAATGGCAACCCTAAGCCGGACTAACATGAGCCGGGATAATTTTGTTGTCGCAATATCTCGTGGAACAGGTTTTTAAAGGCATTCGGTATCTTGTCTTGTCATCACGACAAAATTATGTCGCGGGGCTCATATTAGACTAGGCCACGAAATTCGTTACGTCGGTTTATAAAAATCTTAACTATCTCAATTTTAACTTCAAGTGTGAACTTCTCTTTATTAGTTGGGTTAAGTATGGCAGCCATTACGTCAATGTCATGCAATTAACATATTAGATCAATATCAACTGTTCATCTCACAGGTTGAACTAATGTCTTCTGTCCACAGTGAGTCATGATGGCCATTTTAGGGTATATCTATTTTTCTTTTACATGGACTATTCACCAGCGAGGGGTAGGGGGGGGGGGGAGGAGAAGGGCGCCGGAATTCTACCGGCTAAACTCACCATGGTGGTCCACTTTCGGCACGTGATGGTTAACTTCGAGAACCCTTAAAGACCGTGCTGAAGCTCACCACGAAAGGGAGAATGTAAAGTGGTCTCCCGCGAGATACGTCCCGGGGGAGACTGTGAAGTGGTCTCCCGCGAGACACGTCCCGGGGGATACTGTGAAGTGGTCTCCCGCGAGACACGTCCCGGGGGAGACTGTGAAGTGGTCTCCCGCGAGACACGTCCCGGGGGAGACTGTAAAGAGATCCCCCCAGGCAAATCCCGGGGGAGACTGTAAGGAGGACCTTCCCCAGGCACGACCCGAAGGATTATATTTTTTATTATGAGCTGTGCCTTGCAATGCCTCTTTTTTATCAAAAAATATCACTGCGCGCGCACAACATCTTATCAAAGTTTCATCTTAATAGGATTAATGATATAGGAACGCATAGATGTTTTTTTTTATTAGATACCATCCCGGGCGCTCGCACAGCAACTCGCCAAAGTTTGATCGTAATCGGATGAATAGATATAGGAGCGTAAAAAAACAAACATTCATGTTTATGTATATTTTATGACAATACAAATCTGTTGCAAGGTAAACTGGTGTAATTATGTCAGTGACGGATCATTGTGCAATATTACTAGTCAAAGATCTTATCCTGCATGAGTGAGCTATAACATGGATTAGTATGACCTTACCTTCGTTTTTATTGTACACTGTCCACCGTGAAGCAAAAGCATTTCAAGGTCATAAAAAATATAAATATGAGATAAAAAGAAAAAAAAAAAACAAAAACGAACTCACAGGAAATTACAAAAATATACTTACAGAGAGAAAATAAAATAATAATAACTAAAAAAAACCTGCACGAGGCCAAAAATGGGAGCCGATCATTGTACAAAGTTATGAACAAAAAGCTTAAAAATGTATATTTTTTTAAATATACAGGGTGTCCCAGAACTCAACGTCAAGCCGAAACGGGGCGACAGGATTGATTGTAAACATCATGAGAAAAATCAGAAAAAAAATCTATCCCATGCAGTTTGAAAATTATGGGCATTTAAGAAAAACCTAAAAATCTGGTCATACTGTAACCATTTTTCGGTTATTGTGGTTAATTTTTATTATTTTTGTTCATTTAAACTTTGGAACCGTAACCCTAAATAATAACCACAATAACCGAAAAATGGTTACAGTTTGACCAATTTTTTTGGGTTTTCTTAAATGCCCATAATTTTCAAACTGCATGAGATAGTTTTTTTTTCTGATTTTTCTCATGATGTTTACAATCAATCCTGTCGCCCCGTTTCGGCTTGACGTTGAGTTCTGGGACACCCTGTATGTGTATGGAATTTATTAACTTTAGTGAGTAATGGTTACTGTTCTGAACATTATCTTATTTGATAAATTAATTTCGAAATTTACGAAAAGTTTATCAACTTATTTCGATGACTGTGTCTCAGTATCTACTATTTCGTTGTTATAGATGTATCAATGTAGTTTACTTTGAATGACGGATTGCGGAACTGTTCAATAGGAAATCGTTGCGGTTTGCACGAAGATGTTAATGATAAGGGTAGAGAAAGGTATGTTCCGGTTGTTTGATCAAGCGAGGACGAAGGATTTATAGCGCGAATGTTTGGGAAGTTCTTCGATGAAGCCCTAAAAGGAAATTCTATGTAAAGTCAGTAGGTATATTGCAGTCGTAGTAGTAGGTATTATTCACGTCAAGCCACTGTGATGCAAATAAGAGTTATATAAAGGTGATCGCGCACCCACACACGCCAATCGCGCCGCACGCGCCTCGCGTGCCGCTGAAATCAAATATGCTAGTGGTCTCGTGCATCTATCCGCATCGAACCGAACGCGCCGAACGATTAATATTGTCCGAATCGTAGAATTGTTGAGGCAGAATGCGAATGACGTCATCGGAATAGAGCGGCCCGCACCGTACGCGCCGAATTTGATAATGTCATTCGCAAATGCGGATGAAATCGGTATACCTACAGCATTTTGTTTAAATGCCGCGCGTACGGCGCTGTTAGATACGCGAGTATGCGTATAATTTCATGCAAAGGATACTATAATTGGATTCCTGCGGCGCGGTTGGTGCGTGTAGTTGCGCATTCACCTTTAGATAAATATTTAACATTACAATATTTTTACTAAAAGAATAGATACCAGTTAGGGTTAGTGATCCAGCTAACCCCTCCAACTAAGCTAAATATGTTTACGAAGGAGTTTACACTGTATATTGCATTGGTCAACCCAAAAAG
Source organism: Allophyes oxyacanthae (assembly GCA_932294325.1). Taxonomy (NCBI): domain Eukaryota; kingdom Metazoa; phylum Arthropoda; class Insecta; order Lepidoptera; family Noctuidae; genus Allophyes; species Allophyes oxyacanthae. Next base: position 11,825,652 of record OW028628.1, read on the forward strand.
TAAAGTTTAATGCATAACGGTTGTTAAACAAGCTTTTGTTGACGTTAAAAGTTTTAAACTAGTTCCAAACATAATTAAAATGTGTATGGAATTTAACAAGGTTTGTGGGAATCCAGCTGCAAATACATTATGCTGTTAATGCTGTTATAACTTCTGAATACTATATAGTTTTAAACTACCATATTATTATGATTATCATTGACGGAGAAGGTTATAATTAATGAGTGTTCAAAAGTTTTTGAAACGATTTCTCCTTCTGTTTTGACGACACGAGACATTCTATGAGAATCGCCCAAGAGTCTGACAACAGAGGTCCGCTATCCGGCGTTCAATTCCCAACGCAGCGTTAAAAGAATCGGCATAATTTTATTATGTAAAAAAAGGCACTATCGGGCTGCTCAGTCGAGGCCTGTACTAAATCGTAGGTATAAAAATGCCCCCCTCCTGCTATTACATCAAGCTCAGTGAGAAACTCTTCGCTGGATATAGCCTCTCCTGGCTCACATAGAAGTCGGTAAATAATCTTCGGACCAAAGTGGGCAGGAGCAGGAATAACATGAGCAAGTAGGGCTAAATCTGCTAAACGGTGACAGGATGTAGATGCGGCATAATCCCACAAACGATGTCAAATCTAATGTTCTGCTCATTTTGGCTCAACACCAGCACCTTGAGTAACCTCTGCTCTACCACTAGTAACGCCGAAGAGGTCGCAAAGTTCTGTTCTGGTACCATCGACACGAAGAAAAATAGCGTAGTACTTTAACTTTCTTTTTAATTCCAGATCAAAATGGAAGAGATACCCCATCATCCGTTGATTATGGTGACGAAAGAATCGGTGAAGAAGGTTCGCCAGCAATGTGAAATAGATGACGTGAAGAGGATCAATGAAAGTTTGGATATAGTTGAGGAATGGATCAAGAAGCAGGATCATCTGGTTGAGGCGAGCAAGTATTTGTGTAAGTTTATGTTAATTTTCCAGTAGGTGTTCATTTAGGGAACAGCTCCTATATGCCTATGCTAGTCACGACAGAGTGAGACCGCACTTTATGACTGCAAACCTAAGAAGGTGATAGCTAGCTTATATTCAAGAGAGTCTGAGTTGAAACCAGGCCTGTAGTTCTGACTTCAAAATCATGCGGATTAGAATTCGATTAACACTTGCGATTACGGTGAAGAAAAACATCGTGTGGACAACTGCACATCTGAGAGAACTCCATAAAGTTTTCAATGATGTATGTAGTCCACCAACCGCACCAGGCCAGCGTGGTTAACTAAGGCCTAACACTTCTCATTCTGAGAAGCAGCCTGACCCCAGCAGCGGGACAGCTGTAGTGGGCCCATTTTTAACGTCTGTAAATTGTATTTTTTTAAACTAAGTACCCAATCAACTGCTTGTTTTACCAATTACTGAAGCGGGCCTATTAGACTTTTATTGCCGTGACGTCGACGTTCTGACTAATGGCGGGCATATACATAACGATTTTTTTTGCGCGAAAACTAATTTTTTCGATTTTCTTTTCCATTTTTTCTGGCGATTAATTTTGCTCTGATCTATTTTCATTTTTGCCCATTATCCAAGGACACACTGTATAAAAAGCAAAGTCCAAAAATATTTTTGTATGAAACCTACAATGCACTTAAACAATTCTGTACGTCAAAAATTTAATAGTTTATAAAATTAAATTTTCCAGCCCGTGCAATCTTGGAGCGAGTGTTCTTAATCTCGAAGGGATCAGTAGAGGCGACGAAGAAGAAGGTGGAGCGGTTGCTGACGTCACGAGGGTTGATGCCAGAACTGTGCATGAACAGAACAGTAGAAGAGTTTGAACCACAGTGGGATGTTGTGTAAGTTCCAGATCATTATCTTCCACCATACGAAAATACATAGCCAAACATTTAAAAAAAAAACCGTAACAATGTTCATTCTAATAACGCTTTCATTTTGGTAAACATCGGTTTCATTTTATTTTCATCCGTCATTTTGTTGGTAGACTTGGCCCTTATTCCGCCATATATAAACGAGATTTTATGTTAGTTCTCTTTGATTTTACTCTCGACAAATTAATAATCTTAAAAGACTTCTGTATTTATAAAAACGGTAATCTTTTTCAGGAACTACGTGCCACTACCAAAATTGCATCCCTCGGACCAGTCTAGAGTGATGGTGACACAGTTCCTGACTGACAAGCTGGAGCCGTTCAGCATCCTTACTTACTTCAGATATTGCTTCCTAGTAAGTTAATTAACTACAGATGAAAATAGTATCAAGGTCTTAGGATGTTCATCGACACTAAAACAGATGATTAATTCAAATGTAATCGCTTGATTATCCTAATAAAAAATTGTGTTTAATCGGTTCAATTGCTTGTTATGTTGTCTGTAAATTTGGGCCTAAAATAACGTTCGATCTCAGTGCTGGTCATCTGGAAGAAAATAAAGATTCATACGAATTTATTCTTCAGAAATTAAATCAAATGTTATAAAAGTACCTATCGTAAAGTAATAGCAATGCTTCGCATAGTTTTGTAACGTTGCATTGAAGTGAAGATTTTCTAAGGTAAAAATCAAGGTACCAATTCACCTTCTAGCATAACTAGTTTTGAGATATAAAATATGAAACCCAACCTAACTAAACATTTAAAAGTTAAACATATAAGAAGTTTGACCTTCGATTCCAATAAAACCAACAAATACCACTTTATCACTGAAGAAACGATATAAAAAAACGAATGTCATGTTATGTCAGCTCAATGTGGGTTGGATCCTTTTCGTGTAACTAAGTCCAATTGTACTTTTAAAATAACTGATAACAAAGACAATGAAGATGGAAACGTAGTCCTATTACCTAATTGTCAACAGTAGAATCAATGATGAGAGATGCAATCATATTAATTTGTCTTATTGTGGTTATCAAATCTTCTTCTTACAACAAACAATGCATTTCATTAAACGATATTTTTGTTTCTTACAGATCGGAGAATACAGGATCAACTTTGACTATACCCCTTCAGAAAGATTCGTGATCGACCTGACCAATATAAATTTGGGTCTGCTTGGTAAATTAAACCCTATCGTCGTGAAGAAAGCAGAAGTTTTATGTACTGTAAGTAATATCTTTCCTCTTTCCTGTTGTGTTTTATATTTGGAAGAGAAACTGCATTTGCATGAGCGCAAGAGCACGACCTAATTCATAATACATGAACTTGGTATAAGAATTCCCCTTGTTCTTTTATTGTTTTCGCTACTTAAACATTTTTCTGATGAGAAGTCGATATCTCGATTATCTCTTTTGGCTTAATGGTACCTAACGAAGATATAACTTTAATTCTGTTCGACTAGGCTATAGAATAATTAAATATTGAGCAAGACTTCTGGTCCTATCCTAGTAATAATTTATAAATGTAAAAGTTTGGATGTCTGTGAGTTTGTGAATTTCAATATTTGTTAATCAATCACGCCTTAGCAGCTGAACGGATTTCAACGAAAAGCACTCAACTTAAATACAACCTAACAAAAGACATAAGATACTTTTTATCCCGGAAAATAACTCAAATTTCTAGGAAGTTCACGCGGATGGAGTCACCGATACAGCTAGTAATAAAAAAATACACACATACAATATCAAAAGAACCGTTTACATAAAAGCCAAAAGCCACCATACAGATAGTTAAAGAACTGATAAAAATAAACAAGGTTATGAAATGTTTTAACAATTACCTTTCAATAAATTACAGGAAGGCATCGGCACAAAAATCAAGGGTATCCACATTCTAAACGCGCCACCGTTCATTGACAAGCTGGTTTTCCTCCTAAAGCAAGCTCTTAGAGAGAAGGTGGCCAGCAGAGTCCATGTTCACAGTACCTACGAAGATCTACATAAGTACATACCTAAGGAAATATTGCCTAAGGACTACGGTGGTGATGATCAGTCAGTGGCTAAATTAAGCGGTAAGGAAACAATTGAAATACATATTGAAGACATTCCAGACACAATAACCAAAGTAATACTAACCCTCAGCGAGGAATCCTATGTCCCAGCAGTACAAATATGTGTGTAAAAACCTGATGATGATATAGGCTTAGAACTCTGCTCGACATTGCATCCCGAATTTGATTACTTGACTTACAAATTTGATTTTAAAATAAACCACGGGATCCATTCCCGCATGGATCAAATATTTCTATGGCCTACAGCTGATAGTTGTTTCGAGGCTGGTTGTGTGTGCATCTGATATATCGTGTTAGTAAACTGTACTCAAGGTACAGGAGAAACATTTAACAAATTAGGGACGGCAAAGTGACTGTTTTCCGAATTTGTTATCAATGTGAAACTTGTTATTGCTGCCCGTAAACTAAATAATGCTTTAATTGCGTCTTAAAAGAACTTTAGGAAGAGAAGGGCAATTCTTAATTGGAGGTCATGTCGAAGCCGGAAATTATAAAACAATTGTACCTACTTATAAACAATAAAATATATTAAATATTTCTTCACAGAACAATGGAAGGAGACATTAAGAACTGAGGAAGCCAAAATAATGATAAAAGAAACCGAAAAGTTAGTCAGCGATGAGTCAAAGAGACAAACAGCTAAGTTCAATGAAGAATACATGGGGATGCCAGGGTCTTTTAGAAAATTAACTGTAGATTAAAATAGGTTCCTATAACTCCTGAAGCATACTAGCCAGTTTTTGTAACAGCAACGCGCGATTTCAAGTTCATGCATTTTGCTTTCAAAAAAGTGTATTTCTGTTGCAAACGTGGTTATTGTGATTTTGGTATCATGTAGTAATTCGGTGTTCGATACTCAAACGGTACTCAATTTTAAGGTATTGTTAAAACTAGCGGTTTCACGTTCAGCCTTTAGAGATAGATTGAATTATAAGAGGGCCTTAAATTTAAGTTTTGTTTGAGTATCCAGCGTTCAAATTCTTACCTACACTAAGATAAATTTTGACAAATTTTTCAGAAGAGGATTGATCATTTGTTTGAAGTTAAACATAATTTTGTGAAAGGGTAGTTAGGTATAAATAGAAGTAATTTTGGAGTAAAATCACGTTACAGTGATCGATTAATAAAATGGGATTATAATTACTTGCTAAGATATTGTTCTCGATGTTCACCTCTACAAAGGCAAATTATTATTACAAAATATAATCTGATCCGTTATTTTGATTGTGAAGTAAGATTTAAAGATGATTAAGTATCTTTTAAAGTGGATTTGTAAAGTATTTTTAGAATAATTTTATAATAAAAATGTGCTATGGCTATGACGCATTATGACAAAAACTATTAGACAATGGAGTACTTAATTACGCTTTTTTTTTTTAACTAAATAACAAATTTGTGCTGCTGTGCGTCAGAAAAGATTTATAATTTAGATTAATACCAAGATAACTTAGTATACTTATAATATCTATAAAAAAAATGGATCATTTGTCTCTTGTTTTATTATTTAGTTATAATTATACCCACATTACCTGGGGGTACAATTACAGTACCTACAATCTACATCTCCCTTTAAGAGAATATAGGAGTGATACATCAGACAAATGGAAGATCGGCATCTTGTAGTTCTACTGTTGGGAAAGGCATAGTGATCCGGTTTTTTTTTTTTTACATAATATTATCCTTTATTGTACACCAGTTGTGTGTGTGTTCATGCAAGTCATAAATGTGTATATGTTTTCATATACACATTTATGACTTGCATGAACATACATTGTACAATGGGCGGCCTGAAAGAAGAAACGAAAGAAAAGAAAAAATGTTTATTTAAGGAAAACAACAAATTACACTTAATTCTGTACTTCCGCCAAACTGTAAAACAGTTTGTTGGCAGATGCAACTCCCCTTACACAGTCTACTACAAATATCTGGATAACTAATATAATATAATATCTATAATTACAAAACTGAATCACATAAAAACTCCAATGAATTCAGATTCTCAACAAAGCGTTCAGGAAGAAACTTTTTTGTTTTATTTCTAAACGACCTCCTTGTCTGACATTTAATATTTAGGTCGAAAGGTATGTCATTATAAATTCTTGGAACTAGATAATTTCTACTTTTTTCGCTATAATAATTGTTACAAATAGGCACTTCATATATTTCATTCACTCCTCGTCTGTTAAGCCCTGGGTGCGCTGATATAATTTTAAATTCCTCACTACCATACTGTTCAACTGCTAAACACAACACTACCTTCTCATGGACTGGCACCATTTTGCACTCCGAAAATAATTCTTCATAGTCGCTATTTTTACATCGCTTATCACGCACGGCGATTTCTTCCAGGCATCTTTTGGACGGACAAGAGTGAAATGAACAAGGTTATGCGGCAGTTTTATTTTTCACGATATCAGGGTTAGTCCCATAATAAAAGTAGTTCATAATGATGAGTACAATAGCCCTTAAAGGGATCGGGACAGCATAGAATAGATCTTTAATTCATGTAAACCAGATACAGGCACTTGTGAAATGTCAAGACTAGGTCCGCGGTTCCAAATAGTAGGTCCTATGGAGAAGAACCGGCAAGAAACTCCCTGGAAACTCTTTTAGAATAATAGATTACAACCTTGATGAGTACAATGTTGTGGTAAGAGCTGCGAGAATTATGTAATTTATTGTAGATAAGAATATAATAATTATTATTTGCCTGTGAATAAGATTGCCATGGCAGTTACCTACAAGCTGACCAGTTCCGACAGCCGGCACCCGTTCAGATAGAAATAAATACCCCTATATAGCTAGGATCCTGTATTTTAAGCGTATTAATGATATAGGTAATAATTGATTAAAATAATAATGTATTTGAATAGCAATTACCATAGACACAATATATTGTAATTACCTACCGGTGTCAAGGTAATTAAAGATTTTTTGTAGTACTCAGTTTATAAAAACAATGTAATAACTTGGTGCGTATTTTAATTTAGACTCTAGAAAAATATTCCGCGGCCCTTTTTTAAAATTCATAACTTATTAAATAATACGAGTACCTATTATTTATTATTCTTACTATATCAAAGAACAATTGTGAGATTTTGCTTCGTAGATAGCCTGAGGAGAGTCTGAGTTCGAATCCGGCTGGAGCGCTTCCCAGCGACCGACGTTAAGAATTCATGTGCGGATCAGCATAGCTATTCTTTACGACACAGTTGGCACAGTGGCTTAACGATTAGTTTCCTGCGCTACGAGCCACGGGTTCGATCCCCGCACGGTACAAATATTTGTATGATAGTTGTTCCGGGTCTAGGTGTGTGTGCATGCGAGATGTATGTTTGTAAACTATACCCTCGATACAGGAGAAAAGAGAGAGGGGCAAAGTTTAAAAAAAGGATCAGTTAGAACATTTCGTATTGCGATTCAAATCTCTGTCATGTCGGTTGATATTTGATGAATTGAGGGGGGAGACTGTAAAGAGGTCCCCCCAGGCACGTCCAGGGACAGACTGTATAGAGGTCCTTCTGGTACCCTCGCTGTGCAATGCCCGGCGCGCATGACCGACCAATGCGCGCTGTCTTCTCAGGTATGTCGTCCGCCAACTTGCACCAAGCCAGCATGGCGGATTAAGGCCTTAAATTTTTTCTTGCCATGTAAATTAATGTATTGATAATTATGCAATCTTGTATTTTGTATTCTTAAAAATAAATTAAATGATAATGCAATCAACTTTGTTTTGTTTATCAAAACCATTGTATCTTTTAGCTCTGTTCACATAAATATAATTTTTGAACTATAGGTAGTAAATTATAAGTCTTCTACATCAAAACTTGTTTGAGGAAATTATTAATGATCAAATGGTATTATAGGAGCTTGTTACTCGTTATAGTAATTATTTATTCTTGTTTCCTTGTGCTGCAGTTTTATTTATTTTAATAGTTGCTTACCTGTTAACACTTTTATTTTGTTACTTTGACGGATAAGATCTGCAAGGATCTTAATTCTGGAAAGAATTAAGGAAATTAATCTAAAATCAAATTAATTATTAATATGGAAGGATTCTTAATTTTTAACGGTATTTTTGTCTTATCATGTTGTTAGTTGTAAGGCGTAATTTCAAATTGTATTATTGTTTATAAATAAATATCTTATCTTAAGGACATTACCCGGAGAAACACTAAATTGACGTGGTATAGAGGTAGTGGGATTTTGTATTACAAATTGACATCCATGGAGTTCGCTATGAATATACGCATAATTAATTGGTAGCTGTAGAAAGAACGGCGCTTGGCAGACGATTGAAAGTCCGCAGCGGACCTCTTTATCCACCAGAATCAATTGTATGGAATTAAAACACCGAGGACAAAATGTTCGCCAGTTTAAAAGTCCGCCGAACACCAGCGGAGGACTACGCACCGGACACTTCGCGTCTGTCCGCGGTTGGATAGCACGTAGTACAGGTTTACGAACAGTTAAGACTGTAGCGCGCCATCATTAGCGATGTATTCTCTGTCTCCATAGCAGGTTTATTAATAAAGTTCTAAGGGCAAAAGGTCCGTCATGTGGTTTGAGTCCGTGCTGAACTTCACTACGAACGGTAATTACGAACAACGGTCTTTTTTTTTTTCGGTGGAGAAGAATGCTGTCGTTTGCTCAGATCCATAATGGGGTGAAACGGTGAACACGATATTTCAATAAATTATCAATCCCTTTGGGGACAAGCGCACAGTATCTATCTAGCTTAACTATAATGCCTTCCGCAGACGGCGGACGTTCTGCGGCGGCTATTTTCACACGCCAAATTAGACGGCATGATTTCCTTTGCATACGTACGTCATCAATTGTCCGCCATTGAATTCTTAACTGTCTATTGCTGTAGACAAAAAAATCCGCCTCGGACTGACCATTGGTGTCATCTGCTGTATACCAAAAGTCATAATAGCAATCACGGAGCGTTAACATTGGAAACTGAACGCTCAGCGATTGCGTAGCATCTTAGAAATCTAAGAATCAAGAAAAATCTAAGAAGTAGGTATGGAAATTAGAAAATTGTTAATAATCTGAAATTTTAATTATAAAAAAATATAATCATAAATAAATAATCTTATCAATTTACATTAGAAACCTAGAATTTTGGTACCTACTTCCAAGATTTAATAATTTAGATTGAGTTGGGCAAAATCCGTAATTTTATATTCATATTTTAATGTGTGCCGAAAATTGTAAATTATCTTACAGATCGATCTATATAAATCGTAGGCTTAACACGTTAGCCCATTTGCTATGCACATTTTTGTTTTAAAGATAAAATAAATGGATGCAAGAGAAAAATGTAAAAAAAACAATAACAATAATTGTAGATCGTTGTAAAGGAATGCAAACATTGACCAGATGATTATATAGAATACTGATACGCATTGTTGGAAACATATTTATAAATTTCTAGAAGTTATCTTAGGTGAGAAACACACGAAGCAGTGCGGCGATACACGCGGCGACCTTACCCGGCCAAGTGGTTCGAAATATTCCATTCTTAGGTTATCAGCTGCGTCTCCACGGGAAGCAGCGGCGACGGCCGCGGCGCAGTGCCGTGTGCTAACACTAGGCGGATTACTTATACAGGATAATTTTTCATGTAGTGCGCATGATTGATTGTAGAGTGATTCAGTGTCCCTTTCCAAATGCAACCGCAGTACTAAAATTCATTACAAAACAAAATAAAAATTTGTTTTTGTATGGCTTGTGCTACTAAATTATGCGTGTCTCCCATAGTCCATACTAAATCGAATTTTCGTTTTGTTTTGGAGTGAATTTTAGTACCGCGGTTGCATTGGGAACGGACACTGAATCATTATACAAATTTTGCGTACTATTATTATATTATCCTGTATGCCCGTACCTACAATATGTATTTCGATCAGCACCGTACACCGCCGCGATTGGCCGCGCGGCACCGCTTCATGTGTTATTTGCCTTAGCTATAATATTTAATGTTATAATTGTGTATATTGTAGGTAGGCAGGCCTGCCTTAGTTTCCTCATAATACTTGCATAGTTTACGCAGTGCTGTCAGCAATGAAGTGTGTCCAAGAAAATCTACTTTTAAAGTTTAACCCTAACACTATTGAGGAAGTGAGAAGAGAAATCAATTTGGACCACGATGGTATTAAATACATGTTGAAACAATTTGACGAATGGATTGATAAGCAGCAACATTTTACCAAGACTGATTTTAGTGAGTTTTGTTTTGTACTAAAATATTACAATTTATACGGTTTTCACCATACGCCTTTTACTGCTTGATACTTTATTGATCTGATTGATATTGAATAAAACTATGTTTGATACGTGCATTGAGTCCACTTGTGTTGACTAATGATAATGACATGTTGTTATGATGCGATCCGAATGTGAACTATGTGTACCGAGCAGGGGGTTTGCTACGAGCTGTTATGTTATAGCATGTTATAGCAGGGCCGAAATTTAACTGCCCAGACATTTCCAGTATAAGCTGATCTTTCATTGTTCGAAAAGTCTATGCAGTGCAAGGTCAGCACATACTGGAAATATCTGGGCAGTTCGATTTCTCCTCTGCTATAAGAGATCGTAGTAAGCCCCCAGGTATCGTAACGTTAACGTAAGGACATTAGAATCACAAATACACGTTTAATCAATGATATTTTTTTAAATACATGCAGTATTTTTACATATTCATGAAACAAGTGCATGTTGCATAAAATAGAACAAAAACGAGATAGATAAATTATATTATACAATAAAAATTTGCTTACGTTAACGTAACTTTACGTCAAAACATTCGAGCTCAGCCTGAATTGTGAAGTAAATGTGTGGAAATTAATAACAGTTTCATTTTGATGAGAGAGCAAATATGCAATCGCAACGTACACAATCTTTATTAATTTAGATTCAAACAAAGAGACAGGCATACTATGTTACCAGATATAGATGAGGTTTTCTCAGTGAATTATAGATGCATCCGAGTAATATGCAAAGTGTATCAGAAATACGTGGTCATAGTAATTAAGGGTAGGTATTATATTATAGATCTGGGGGGCTAAAAAGGCCGCTTTAGATGAATCATAATATGATTCATATTACGAATGTCAAAATATCTACTTAATTGACGACTCTTAATATCATCCGCATAAGGTTCATATTCAGTAATCATCTGTTTGACAGTTACTAAGCAGATCATTAGATGAATTGCTCAATGTGGCCTTTTTAGGTCCCCAGACCATCAAACTGAACAACTTTCTCTATGGGTACATCATCGTAATGGCGAAAAAATTATCAACTGTCCAGTGTCCATACGTTTGGGTCGAGTAGGTATTATAGTTTTGTACCTATTACCTGGGTGTACAACATTACAGTACACCTCTCCTTTCTTCAGGGAATACAGGAGTAATAGTATAGTAATATATACATCTGACAAATTAAAAATCGACATCTCGTAGTTCTCCATCTGTTGGGAAAACATTGTATGTTCTGGTAGATGTAGATCAAATCTCGCTTCATAGTAATATCTGCAGCCACCCTTGTTGTTTTGTGAGAAAGGATTGGTAGCTGGACCCATACTTACAATTCTGTAGGATAGGCTCATACACTATTGAATCCTCCGCCCCCCAGCTATAGGTCGTCTGAGGAATACTGTGCAGTTTTAGCTATTAAGAGTCCGGCATAATCCTTCAGTTTCGTCAGGGTAAAAGGTATCCAAGATGGATTAAAGCAAGAAAAAAACAAAAGCGAGCACGCATTAATGTGTCAGATTTATTCATCATCTGTGTGCGCATTATTTGACATCTGCTCTAAAGGTGATGGAAAATGTCGTGTACGGAATTTCCTGGAACCAAAAGTACCAAGATTTGGTCCGCGTGGTCGATTATGGCCCAAACCCTCTCAGAGAGAGAGAGAGGAAGCTTGATTCCCAGCAATAAGAATATTGAAGAAGAAGAATAAACAAACATTCATTTTTATATACGGGCGCTCGGATTCTGGCACGCGAGGGGATGAGTGCCATGAAAAAAGTGCTAATTACCAAGACAATTATTCAAACACGTCAAACCATTATCATTAGTTAGTCTTTTAATTATTATATTTAATTAATATTATCATTAGGTATTATTAATTTTGCTAATACTTGTATAATGATGCTAATGCTTGATAATTGTATTTACGGACAAAGATTGATTAAAAATAAATTAAATGATAAATGCAATCCAATGCGTTTTGTATATCAAAACTGTTGTAAAAATAGTTTTGATGTACTTTATAGAATAAAGTCTCTTAAATCAAAACCTGTTTGGGGAAATAATAAAAGATAAAAAGTTATCAAAGGAGTTTGTTACTCATTGTAATAAATAATAATTGTAGTTTGTTACGCATTGTAATAATATTTGATCGTGTTTCCTTGTATTGCAGTTTTATTCTTTTTGAATTATGAGTAACTTAGGGCCATGTTCAACAACAACATAAGGTCGTTTACCCGTTCAAAATGTTAAACGGGTGATTTCGTCTTAAACATCTGTTATGTTGTCGTTGAACTTGGGCCTTACTTAGTTCATTTGACGGATGATTAGCAAGGATATTACCCCGAGAAATACTAAATTCAGTCGAGAAAGCAATGGGATTTTATACCACAAATATTATGATTGAGACTCATGGGTGTCAGCTTTGTCTGGTCAAGAAGCTCGGTGGGCTCTATGACAGATGACGAACAGTCCTCAGTGGACCTCTATACAGGATTTTTTTTTATTTAGTGCGCATAATTTTTAGAGTGATTCAGTCTCTGTTCCTAAATGCAACCGCATTATTGGGATTCACTTTAAAACAAAACGAAATTTCGTCTTAGTATGGGGGACACGCATAATTTACTAGCGCAACCATACAAAATCGAATGTACGAGTATATTTTGTTTTTTAGTGAATTTTAGTGCTGCGGTTGCATTTGGGAACGACACTGAATCACTCTCCAAATTTTGCGCACTACGTAAAACATTATCCTGTTTAGCTACACCAGAATAGATTGTATGGAATTCTATCAATTAGTAATGTGTTACTTTTAAATTGACACACTATCTAAACTTGACGTGTGTACCGAGGACAAAAAGTTCACCGAAGCAAAAGTTCGGCGAACACCAGCGGACTACAATTAGATAGGTAGCACAAACAGGTTAGGCGCGTTAATGTCGATGACGGACAGTTCAGTTAAGTCGGCAGAGCAATTAGCGATGGATTCTTTGTTTCCATAGCGGGTTTCTCACGAGTTCTAAAGGCAGAATGTCCGTCTTGTGGTTTGAGTCCGCGCTGGACGTCACTACTACGGACAGCAATTGCGAATAACGTTCGTTATTTTATTTTTTTTGGTGGACAGGAAGGCCATTATTTGCTCAGCTTCTTAATCTTCTTAGGGTCATGTTCGCCAACAACATAACAGATGTTTAAAACGAAAACAGCCGTTTATCCATAAAAAAATTCAAGTTTAAATATCTCATTTTGCTCTAATCGTCTGTTATAAATTGTTGGTGAACTAAGGGCCATGTTTGCCGAGAACATAACGGATGTTTTAAATAAAACGGCCGTTTACCCATACAAAATTTAATGTTAAATGGGCGTTTTCATCTTAAACATCTATTATGTTGTCGGTGAACTTAGCCCTAATAGTCGTAGCGAAGGGCGGGTAACGCGGGCCTCTCGTCCAGTTCTGGGCATAGAATATATTAATAACCAGTTCAGAGCAATCAAACTTGTTGTGTCACAGCACCGTTAAGTACACGTAGAAAAACTTTGGATATCATGTTTTTATTTGACTAGCTGACGATTCGGACACAGTGTCCCAATTGATAAATTTTAATTTTAATATTTTTTCACTGACATTTCGGATACCATCAAATTATTAAAGCTGTAGTACAGTCAGATAAAAAAGATGTGACCTCTCCGCTCGATTAAGGAACGATCATTTCATGATTGCCTGGTACTTTTGCTCGCCTGCTAATAAGTTGCTGCTAAGTTAACAATATAAGTTGTCTGAACTGTGCAGTTACCGACCTACCCACCTTACGATAGGGCTAAATGCTTATATATAAAGAAAGTAGGCAGGGTCAATTAAATAAAAACCGTTAATTCACACGCACCGTGAAAGGATTGCGCTTAATTCCAATCGCTACTAGGATAGCATGAACCCTCGAGCAGTGTACAACATTCCGTCGACACCATGAATTCACACAAGCATAATTTTATTCCCAGATGTACCAGATCTACATGAGTGCGATAAGGTTTGTTTTCCACGCGTTGGTAGTCGGTTAAGGGGGTCCTTTACAGAAATGCCGCAAAAACCGATTTGTATTTACAATTTTTTGAATAGAAATTCTTATTTTTTTGCCCCGAAAAAAATATATATCAAACTTGAAGATGTAACACGGATTTTTCGGTCGTCCGATACATGATTGGACAAAGTTGGCTCGATAAAAAAATTTCGCAAAGTTACCCCTTTTAAAAATATTTTTACAAGTTTATTTCTAAAATATTATATTATTTCAAATAATTTTTACATCACAATATTGGTCGTAAGTATACCAAGGCAAGTCGGTCGTTATTTTTTCATAATATTACCGAAAATCTTTCTGCCTCATAATAGAACTAACCGAATTTAATCACAAGCTTTCTTTGGTCAATTCCATTCGTGGTGAAGTGGATGTCTTTGCTGGTTCTGCAGCCCCAGTCAGATCTAAACTCAGCGACTTAATCAATTAATTAGTAATAATTATTAGTAGTAGGTAGTACACCAGGATTTTTTTTATCTTAGTTCGTATAGTGTCTCACTTAAATATGCATGCTGGATTTGATCTAGTAAGTAGATATCAGTCAGGTTTATTATGTTTGAAAGAAAGAAAGACATTTATTCAGCACGGACAGTGACAAAAAACGAGAAAAGAAAAATATATAATTATTATACATAAAAAAAACAAAAGGAAAACAGACACGAGAGAACAAAATAAAAAGAAAGTAAAATAGTCAAATATTAAAATACTGGATTAAGTTGTCAAGTATGCCCATACCGAAGGGATAGCCAGCTCAGCGTTTGCTGGGCGCGGAGAGCCCAGCGCTGATTTACAGTTGGCACCCCTGCAGTGACGCACGGACGAAGGCAAGGCAAAAAAGGTAAAATTAATAAATGTAGAGAATTAAAAATTAAAGAAATATTTTAAATATACTATAGAAGGGGGAGATGTACAAGAAATCATGGCGTCATCTGCTGAATGCCTAAAGTAACGAGATCAATCTCTGAGAGTTTAGATTGGAAAGTGAACGCTCAGCAATTACGTAACACCCGACATCTTAGAATGTAGATATCTATTAGATATCTTTTAATGATGTTGGCTGTTTGATCAAAATCCATAAATAATTTTTTGTGATTTTATATTCATATTTTATTGAGACGTGGTGCAATATTATGCAAATTATGTTACATTCGATTTACCTACGTAAATCTTAGAGTTAAAAAATAATATCTGAATTTGGTATACAAAGATAGTTAGAAAGTATACGAGGTCCGACCTTTCTAGTCTCGATCCCTTTATGGGGTTTTTGTACTAATCTAAAATTGACGACATGGTTCGCGCAATGGCTAAGCGATTAGCTTTCTGCGCTACGTTCCGCGAGTTCTATCCCCGCACGGAACAAATATTTGTATGATCTACAGAAAGTTATTTCGGGTCTGGATGTGTGTGAATGTGACATGTATGTTTGTAAACTGTACCCTTGATACAGGAGAAATCCTAGTGAGGGGCAAAGTTTAGAAAAAATACAAAAGGAACATTAAGAACTTCTACTTGGAATGGGACCAACACAGAAATTCCGAAAAATACCCTAAACGTCAAAAACCCCGGATTCCAATTAGAAAAAAGGCTGTAACTTTTGAACGGCTGAACAGATTTTCATGAAATATAGCTAAGATGATACCCGATTATTATATTATTTTGGAAGTCGGTTAAAAAATAACAATAAGGAATACAAACATTGTCTAAGGTAATATTGTATAGAATACCTTATTTACGCACTGTCGGAAACACATTCATAAATTAAAACAAGCTATTATTGTAACTATAGTTCTGTAGATATTATAGATGGGCAGGCTTGTCTCTAGTTTCTTCAGTATACTTGTGTAGTTCACGCGGTGCGGTTAGCAATGGAGTGTGTCCAAGAAACCCCACTTTTAAAGTTTAACCCTAACACTCTTGAGGAAGTGAGAAGGGAAATCAATTTGGACCACGATGCTATTGAAGATTTATTGAAACAATTTGACGAATGGATTTACAAGCAGCAACATTTTACCAGGACTGATTTTAGTAAGTTTTGTTTCGTAGTAAATTATTACATTCTATATTTATGTACTGAACAAAGAGAAAGGTATGCGAGGTCAATATAAGGTACAATAAAATAAGCGGAGGTCATGAAAAAAATATGCTGTTCTATAGAAATAATTAAATATTACTCGATTAAATGTATGAAACAGCAGATTTTTTTCGCGATTTCCGGGGTGTTTCCATAATAAAAGTTGTTCTTAGTGAAGAATACCTACTATAACTCCTTATCGGGATCGAATTTAGGACCATACAGGATATTTTTTATGTAGTGCGCATAATTTGTAGAGTGGTTCAGTGTCTGTTCCTAAATGCAACCGCAGTATTGGGATACGCTTTAAAACAAAACGAAAATTCGACTTAGTATGGAGGACACGCATAATTTACTAGCGCAAATTTTTATTTTGTTTTGGAGTGAATTTTGGTACCGCGGGTGCATTTGGAAATGGACACTGAATCACTGCAAATTTTGCGCACTACATAAAAAATATCCTGTGAGTCATTATCTTCATGTACTCCCAACCGTTGAGGAGTTCCATGGAGTTGAGGGTACCCATCATCAGATCTTCACATAATTTTTAATGGGACTATGTTGCAAGTAGAGTACCTATACTTGTAATATTAATTTTCTAAAAAAAAATTGAATTTTGGCTTGATACCTGTTTCCGATCGTCGTTGGTCCCTATTTTATGTTTTTAAATGTGTATTTTATAATATTTTATTATGAGTATGTATTTTAAAATGATAAAAAATTATGTTTATTAAATAAAATAAATAATAATATATTTTTATTTCGGTAACAAAGTATCCATAGAGTGTTAGTACATAAGATAGCTTATAATATAGTGATAGTACCAATTTTCCTCCGCACAAACTGCTTCACAATCAGAGAGCTGAAGCTCTCGGCTGCAGTTCTCAGGATGCTGTTGCGACTGCGTCTCTTTCTGCCTCTATCCATAACGATAAAGATTTTATAAAAAAAAAAAAAAAAAAATATCATAACGATTGTAAAACGCAAACCAGTCGTTCATTCAATGTATAACTCAGTAACGTTACACGGACATTGTGAAACAGGCTGTATGTAAACATTTTATTTCCAGGTCGACATTATTTAGAAACCTCCATAATAACTGCAAAAGGATCATTGGAAAGAGCTAAGAAAACTTTAGACAAACTCTGCACGTTAAAAACATTACTACCGAGTTTCTTCTCTAAACATGACGTCAAAAAGGAATTCAAAAAACGTGGATTCATGTAAGTACAAATAACTAACATTAATAACATCGTCAGTCAATTCAGATAGTTATCTCTTGGCTTACCTACTACCTACTTTTACAAAATCATCATGTCTCTGGAACGGTTCATCTAATGTTACTCAAATTATTACCACGACCTTTCAACAATAAAATTCATTTACTCTTGATAACTGATGTAAAAGAATGAGTGGTTATTAATAATAATGGTAGATAAGAAAAAAAAATCCGCCATCTTGGGGCGTCTGCCATATTGGATTTAGAATGACGTCACTTAAGCAAAATTTCAGCCAAATCGGAAACCGGGAAGTGATTCAAATTTAACTTCCAAGATTTTTTCACATAGTTACAGGTGAAGCTAATAAAAGCGTGTCAAAAATGATTAGACCAATTTAAAAACAAATAAATAAAATAAGATTATAGCTAAGCGATAAAGCCCTCTGAATCAAAATTATCTGTGATAATCATCTGTAGACTAACAAAAAATACTAGTTATGGCGAAAT
This sequence comes from Allophyes oxyacanthae, assembly GCA_932294325.1. NCBI lineage: Eukaryota > Metazoa > Arthropoda > Insecta > Lepidoptera > Noctuidae > Allophyes > Allophyes oxyacanthae. The sequence continues at coordinate 11,843,733 of OW028628.1, forward strand.
ACCTTCAGCAATAAACCGAGTGACTTTTTGTCGATTTATTAAGCATGTGGAGTATGAATATAATAATATTTTTTTTTTTTTAAATCATCATGTTTATTAAATTAGATTTTAGAATCCCTATTAATAAATACGATGTACAGTCATACAACAAAGCGATAGCGTCAGATATACCTACAATACCACGATTATAAGTATGCGCTTCGAAATATTAGTGTTTCCGAATTACTACGAAGAATACCTATGCTGCCAAAGACCGGATATTTTTTTATTATTGTTTAAACATACAAAAAATCGAATCTTTATAATTATTAGTTTAGTTTATAGGTACATATTTTTTGTGTACGACGTATGATTAAGGATGTCTAGACTCTAGTATAAAGCCGGGCTTCCACTGCGAAAGGATAATGAGCAAGTAATAGCTGGACGGAACGGACCCCAGCTAACTAAAATAGGTTTTACCTTCCATTAAGAAAGAGTAATGACAATTGTCTTCCACAGTAAAAAAAAAAAAGGAAAAAAAAAAAAGAAAGACAGTCTGTAAAAGAGAAATGAAGAACGATTTCGATATTAACTATTTTTAACACGCTTTTATTGGCTTCTCCTGTAACTAACTAACTATGTAAGGAAATCTTGGAAGTTAAATTTCACCCACGTTTCCTATTGAGCTGAAACACGTTCAGTTTGGATGACTAAAGCGTGTTCTATAGTTTATTTTTAAACTACAATATTTTTGTTGGAAAAAATATACTTACAGAACGAATATGAAAACCCCTTTTTTCACCCAATATAATTTATTACTCGTTCAGTCCTCTCTCTAGACACTTTGTTGGTGGAAACACTTCTATGTAGTTTACCGTGAGTTCGTACGGAGCCCGTTCCGCTGCCAGTGGAAACCCAGCTTAAGGCAGACCATTTTTTGTAACACTAGCATTGACGTCACACGTGCTCAAGCGCATGCTCGAGCGCTCTTATAAGGTTTTATTTGTGTTTTTGTTTTATTTCAGCATTCAAGCAACGATGCCAAAATTCATGAAGGATAACTACAGAGTTTATGTTTTAAAAATGATGACTACTGACTTTGATTCCGCATTGCTATTAGATGTTTATAGATTCTCTGTACTGGTGAGTGGGCATGGCCAAAATCTCCTTTTTTATTATTTTACTGGGTGGCGATTTAGTCAACTGTATCCTTTAAGGAGTTGGTTCTACTCAACATTATGAACAACTTATACTATAGGACCAAAAATGAAATGTATGGAACATTTCATTTTTGGTCCTATTATCGATACCTAGTGATTTATTTATCGGTGAAATGTGGTTTTGCACCTCTGCCTTACACTTCGGGGGTTAAGCGTGATGCCATCTTTATTTTCGTTTCCAGATGAGCGAGTACATGAAGATGCATGACTACACGCATGGCTTTGTAGGCATTATGGACTGCCGGGACATCAACATCATCAACCTTGTAACGAAGATCAATATTATGGACCTGAGAAATACGATGTCTGTGTTAATGGTAAATAATTTGTTTTATAATTTATGTACACTCATGAGAAGACACAGAATACTTGAAATAGGAGAAGAAAGTACAAAGGCACTGCTTATTTCACTAAAGAAATCTCTTCCAGCAGCTGCGAGATGAGAATTTATATAACAAAATATTGGATGTGTAGGCATGAACCGAATATAATTATTCAAAGTCAAAGGTTTTTATTTCAACTGGGCCTTTGTACGCACTTTCAAAACGTCGTGATTCTAGGTGCACGGTTCCAAGTCGGTTGGTCCTGGAGAAGATACCGGCAAGAAACTCCATGGATACTCATATTAGATAGTTTGGCGGGCTATGAGGCTACAGAATAAAAAGTTTATATGGAATATTTATGGCAGATTTTAGGTTTCATACGGAAACAATACAAATCCTTCGAACTGAAAAAATTCTCCGCGTAGCGAGCCGCTTTGCGCACCGCATGACTTTCCACGCCTCCATGATTGAGCCCTTAATAATACAATGCAACTACTCTTTTCAGGAAGGCTACGGTTGGAGAGTGAAGGCGATCCACTTGATCTCAGAATCGAAGTCGGTAGATGCTTTCGTATCAATATTGAAACAAGTTGTCAGTGCCAAAATAGGTAGCAGGATACAAGTGCACAAAACTGTCGAGTCAATATATGAATATGTGCCCAAAGAAATCTTGCCTGTAGAGTATGGTGGAGAAGAGAAGTCTTTGAAGGAAGTCACTGGTATGTATTTTTCTTAATTTCATTTATTGGGGTACGTTGGGTAGGAGCTCTTCTTAGACTGGTTGGGTACATCGGTGTATTAATTTATATCAGTAGGTAGGTAGCTGTGGTGAGATCCCTCATGGGCTGTCCTCCGCCTGGTGAAGCGGAGGGGTGTCCCGGACTCCTACCGGCTAAACTCACATTGATCCACTTAGCCACCTACAGATAGGCTTCGGGTACTCTTGGAAGACCGCGCCGAAGCCCATCTCGGTGCCACGCCTGTTGGGGCATTTTTCGCGGGGGGAGACTGTAAAGAGGTCTCCCAGGCACGTCTCAGTGGAGACCGTAAAAAGGTCCCCCCGGTACCGTCGCTGTGCGATGCATGGCACGCAGGACCAACCAGTGCGCGCCGTCTTCTCGGGGGTCGCTTCGGTGAGAGCGCATCAGAGTCCCACTCTGTGCCGCGACCCCGGAAGCCCCCAATCAGGTGATGACTGCGGTGGGGGTTTAAGGCGTAGATACGTGCCGAGGTGGTTGCTCGTCGGCGCCTTCTTCTCCGAGCGGGATCGGCCCCCTCTCGATTCCGCTCTGCGGTCTCTTTCTGGCTTATCGGCTTAACCTAACCTAACCTTACTTTTCGGGAAATACATTCGTGATGTCATGTTATTATGTAGGTATTTAAATATTTATTATTATTTTCTTATTTCAGAAAACTGGGTGAACGTCCTTAGCGAGCAGAATAACGTGGCGTTCTTCAAAGAAATCTGTAAACCAGGCACTGATGAGAAGTATAGACTAACCGCCACGTACAACGAACAGATATTGGGCATGCCAGGATCTTTCAGGACCCTAGTCGTAGATTAGAATACAAAGTAGCGGCTGCTCAGTGCTCATGGTATATTCTGTGAAGTTATAAAGTTATGGCTTAAACAATTTTTTATTTTTATTAAATAGGTAAATGGTTAACGAAATGCCATTATTCATTTCATAAAGTATTTATTAGTAAGGGAGTAAGTAAGTATATGTATAAAATATAGAAATACAGAGGAATAGATAATTTTGTAATAGGAATATTTTCTTTATTTACAAATAAATAAAATTTTGTCAGACCCAGTTTTTATTCTAATTTCCCAATAATTTCTTATTCATATCTACTCTACTCCCTTCGAGTGAGTGCGTGAGTTTAGCCGGTAGGAGTCCCGACACCCTTCCGCGAGCCCCAGGAAGAGTACAAACCATGAGGGAAATCAGCAGACTAAAAAAAAAAAGAACATTTATTTATTTAATGCTTTATGCACAGGTAAAAATAAACACTGCACAAAGGCGGACTTAATGCCATAGGCATTTTCTGCCAGTCTACCTTAGGGTGATGCAGAGACAAACATGGTGGGTGCAACGTAAAATAAACGAAAATTTGAAATCCAGGAATAAATACATAGATACACATACATAATGATATACTCCATCCAGCTGATGGGCCACTTTAGCCAACTTCCATATCTTGTACATCCTGTATATTTTAACAGGAAATCTGCTATAAGGGGTTAGTGGACTCGTCATTATGAAAAATATTAATTTGGGACAAATCAAGAACTCCCACATCAAAAAACGCTGTTCCATACATTAACAATTAAATCCAGCTCATTACTGTCTGTCTGTGCTGACTGTTTAAGGTTGTCTGGTAGAAATCACCAAGTGCGATAAGACCGCCCTTTGTACATTTCTTTTTCTAATTATTGTATCTTTTCTTCTATTACTGGTGTGCAATAAAGTGTAGGTATTGTATTATATTGTCCCACTGCTGGGCACGTGCCTCTTCTCAGAATGAGTTACGTCTTAGTCCACCTCGCTGGTCTAATGTGGTTTGGCGGACTACACACACTATCGAGAACTTTATGACGCCTTCTTAGTTATGCGGGTTTCCTCAGGATGTATTCCTCCACCGTTAATGCAAGTGATAATCAAATTCTGATCCGCACATAAATTCGAAAAGTCTGAGTTGCGGGCCGGGCTTGAACCCGGACCCTCCTGCATGGAAGGAGGCAGCATATGCTGAGGTATTGGTACGCAACTGACGCGGTCCAAGTCCAACGACCCCAGCGCTGTTTTTTAATTTTGCGTTTCATTTGTCATTAATAACATAAATTATGATGACTACAGCTAGTGCCTGTAGATTATAAGCGAGCAAAACATATTCAGTGCGTTTACGTCTGTGAAAATTCGGTTAAACATTTAGACATTTGATCTTTTTCTGTCGAGTCGGCACTTCGGCAGGTATCGCTCATGCCATAGTGGAAAGATTAGAATAGAATATATCTTTATTTCATGTAAACCAGATACAGGCACTTATAATGTCGAGACTCTAGGTGCATGGTTCCAAATAATAGGTCATATGGAGATGAACCGGCAGGAAACTATTAAAAAATATTAGCCAGTTAGCAATGGTGGTATCGCTGCTAACTACCCAGGGTGCGTCAGACGATCTCAGGTTTCATCATTCGTGGAGAATCTCTCCTCCTTGATGAAGTCATAAAATTTATAAAAACTGTTGATATTTAATATCCACAGTTTCGGAATGTGTTTGTCGAAATCAACAATTTTTTTTTCTATATTTTTATTATCATTATCTATACTTATAATAAAATCGTAACGAGGCGAAAACTGTATCATTATATATAGGTGTTGACTAACATAGGTTGTAAGATTTTCTAACACAATAATAATAATATAATATTTAATTTAATTAATTAATTTTAAAATCATTGTAATTTTGTATTGTTGTAATTATGGATTTAATATCTGAAATAAATGAATAATAATAATTATATTCACCAGCTCAGCTGCTCAGCATCCCAGGGGGCAATTTGAGTCTCGAAAGTTTCGAATTCGAAAAAAGATTGTAGCGACACCTATCGCCACATATAATAACTACTTAGCAAGGCAGCAAGCTAACTACAGTAGCATGTAAATATAAATTCAACCAATCAGATTACGAAGCCTGCATTGCGCAATGAAAAAGAATATCGTATCTACACACATACAATTGTCCGACATCAATCCGGCGACTTCGGCCCGCCAGGCAATATCCTCTCGCCCGGTCGGAGGATCCTCCCTTTTAAATGGAAGAACATCATACCTCGTTCCTCCACAAGTTTGAAATCGAAATTTTCACGAGTAGATGAAGTTGAGTTGTTCTGGATAAGTCGAGCCAGATATTTATCGAAGGAAAGCCGCTAGAGATGCTTCGACTGGTCGGTACAATTAGAGACGTACGTTTCGAATTTGAACTATCATGACCGTGAAAAAGCGGTCGAAGTGCAAACTCGATTACGAGATAATCTCGCAGGAAACGAAAATTAGCCCCCCTGGTCCTGGTTCTTCCAAATGTATTTTTGAATTTCTATGCATATTTTTCTGTGATATTTAGACTTATTTAATTCTACAAGTTTAGTCGGAAAGGGTAGATAATATTATAAGCAAGGTCATAAAACATAGCTTGATTAGAATGGCAGCAAAAGTAACTACATAACTTTGTGGTAACGTCTAATGATTGCTTTATATTGACAAACGAAAAATCGTTTGGATCTGGCATGTTAATACGTTTTTTTACATACAGTGCTTCCCGTATAAAATAAATAAAATCAGTTTTAAAACTAAAACAATTAATACAAAAAAATAAACTTAAATATCTACGACATCCTTTCAAGGTTACGTCATGTTGCAAAAATGTTAGAGATGCGACAAATCAATAAATGCCAATCGATACAATACAATAACACTCCACTGTGACCATGTAACAGACATGTACCAGATGACTGGAAAAAGGTAATCAATAAGACACACAAAATGATCACAGAAGATTGGGAACACGATGTCCACTTTGATTCCATATGTGACCAGAAATTAATACCTAATACCTATACATATAATTAATCTCCAGAATTGTTCCAGCGATCCTGATTCTGATGATGATGACGATACTGACTTAAGATGTAATTATTACTATGTTTTTATTGGTTAATTTTATAATTAATACCAATATTTACCTGGTGTAAAATACGGACTGCACATACCTACCTATATATTTTTTTTTTTTATGTCAACTGAGCCTATGGCGGCTATTCTGCCAGTGTCACGTGAAGACGGAATTTTTTAATTATTTGTATCAATTTGATCAGTACTTTCACAGCACTAGTCACATTAGTTTGACAGCTGTCATTCTAATCAAACTGTGTTTTATGGACTGTAGTCCCGCCGCCTGATTAGGTACGTGGTACGTATGATAAAAATTATAACAGTTGTTGTCTTAAATAAACGTCCTATTCCGTATCCTCTTCTGAAAAAATCTATAAGCGAGAAAGGGATGCATTGTTTGTTGGTAGCTGTCTGTCAGATTTTAATTTTTATGGTAGCAACACTGGAATCGCGAACAAAACCTGCGGTTCTATACAAGTAATTCTATACTCGACAATTTTTTTTACAAGGTAGCTTGAAGTTTTTTTCTCACGTTCGTATTGAAGTTACCAGGGTCGATGTCAATTACCATTTTAGTTACGCAGTAGACCCTTGGGTCGTTTTTTAATCAAATAATTATCCCAGTGAAATACCGAAACTAGATTTCTTATGGTGGGAGTTCCGGTATACAGACCCCCCCCACCTCCACCTCCCACCATTTAATTATTGTTTTTGATTATTTCCTTTTATTTCAGGCAAATTGGCCCATACAAAAAATACTGATACAAAAACAATAGTACCTACTTATACTTAAATTCATCATTCTCCTGCCCTTATCCCATTTTATTTGTGGTCGGCGCAATATTTATTTTTCTTTCATTCATCTCTATCAGACGTCATTTCCAGATTTACTTCCTTCACATTCATGTCATGTTTCACACAGTCCATCCATCTTTTCTTTGGTCTGCCCCTACTCTGATAGCCATCCACATTCATACTTACAACTCTTCTTATAACATGATTTTCATCATAAACTAATACTTATTACAAATTATCAACCACTGCACAGGAAATGACAGCGTCATGTTTCGCCGACTCTGTCGCGTAGTACCTATAATAGTTTAAGGATAATTATAATTAAATGGATGCAAAAGATAAATGTATAAAATAACAATAAGGATTGTAACCTGTTATAAACAAATCCCACAGAACACAGAAAATATATATTTCTGTTTTCTGGGTAATGTACAGAATACCTTTTTATTCGCAATGTCGGTAACACATTCATAAATTAAAACAAGTTAACACAGCTGTTATTATAGTACCTAAAGATGGGCAGGTCTGTCTGTAGTTTCATCAGTATACTTGTGTAGTTCACGCGGTGCGGTTAGCAATGGAGTGTCTCCAAGAAAACCCACTTTTAAAGTTTAACCCTAACACTCTTGAGGAAGTGAGAAGAGAAATCAATTTGGACCACGATGGTATTGAATATATATTGAAACAATTTGACGAATGGATTCAAAAGCAGCAACATTTTACCAGGACTGATTTTAGTAAGTTTTTTTTGTAGTAAGATAATTCAATCTATAATCATGTACAAAACAGAGACACTGATAAGGGAGGTCAATATGAGGCCAGCTATTATAAGCAGAAGTCACGTAAAAAAATCTAATGTTACTATACAAATAATTCAATATTACTCGACTAAATAAGGAACAGCAGATTTTTTAATTCCTATTGTTTATTGTACACAAAACAGTTTTTTTTTTTTTTTTTTTTTCTCTATTTCAGTGTTGTTTCCATAGTAAAAGTTTTTCATAATGATGAGTACTATTCCTTAAAAAAAATTATAATAAAATTTCATTTTATTTCCAGATCGACATTATTTAGAAACGTCCATAATACCCGCAAAAGGATCATTGGAAAGAGCTAAGAAAACTTTAGACAAACTCTGCACTTTAAAAACATTAATACCGAGTTTCTTCTCTAAACATGACATCAAAAAGGAATTTAAAAAACGTGGATTCATGTAAGTACAAATAACTGACATTAATAAGATAATTTTTAACCGACTTCAAAAAAAGGAGGTTCTGAATTCGACTGGTACCTATGTTATTATGTTTTGTTTGTTTGTCACGCGATTATTCCGGCAATTGCGAACCGATTTTTAAAATCCGTTTGAAAGGGTATTCACCCGAGGTAGTCCCGTTTAAATTTGGTGAAGTACTGATGAAGACCTTCGGAGATAGACAATGGAACTCTTGAATGAATAACAACATTTATCACTCGCAATTGCTGCAATCGCATGTTTATGTATTGTTTATGCCACTCAAAACAGAAAAATAAAAAACATAAAGAAAAAAAAAACCAAAAAAAAAAAACTAAAAAAGAACACTAGAAAAATAAAATACTAAAAAATATAATTTTAAAATCATTTTCATTTAAAAGCTTCTGAAGTCAGGGCCATTAATTCCTCAATGCACCTAGCTGCGCAGTGCCACAGACTTCAGAAGCTGTTAAGATTTAAAAAAAGTTTTTGAAGTCGGTTTTTACTTCTTTCCATCTTCCCTTGCCAATGTTTTATCAAATGTACACTTTTATTAGGATGCTACATTGATGGTAAAAAAATACTTCAAAAATGTTACACCAATTTAAAAACGAATAAATGGAATAAATTATGGGGAAGTCATGGGGGAGGCCTTTGCTCAGCAGTGGGATGATATAGGCTAACATCATCATCATCATCAAATGGAATAAAGTATTATGTGACAAAGTCCTTTGAATAAAATGATGAAATTATGAGTACACACAAAAATAAACTAGTTATGCCTAAATAACATAGACAATAAACCGGTTGACCTTTTTATCATCAAGTCACGATTTAGCATAATGGAGAATAAAAATATACACAAGATTATTATTATTTGGTAATCATCTTCCTGTTTGTTAGATTTTGGAATACCTATTCAAAAGTACGAAGTACATGTACACGTACGGTGTACGTAATTCCTATATAATTATGTATATTTAAGTATTTGTTTTTATATATTTAGATCGATATTTATTTGTACGGTATAATTTAGTTCATTGTTATTGTTTTTATTGTTTGTTTAGTTTAGTATACCATAAGTTTAAGTGGTCTAAATAAGTTTTTTTTGTATTTTTTGCACACTGTGTCTACGTGTCTATCATCCATATTGCCAGTCGCGGGACTATTAGAAGAAATTTCATTAGAAATAAGTAGTTCCATTGTGCTCATGTCTGTAACATTTTTGTTACCATGTTTCCTTGTGTAGGTACATAAATAAATAAATGTACAGTCGTACAACAAAGTAATAAAATATTAAATATATTATTACGAGATTGTACATCTCATTATTGGGAAGATTTGAGCCGGTCTCGATTTTTAATGGGTCCCGACTGTTAAAGTCGCTATGTTCCGCATTAGAATTTTACTGGACTTGTTGTTTTTCTTTTCAGTTTATATTTAAAGTTCAATTTTTTAAGCAGTCGAGTATTTTCATTTATTTTAATTTGTCATTTTAAACTTTTTAGTTTTATTAATATTATGTTATTCTAGTGTATTAAGATAGATATATTTATGAAATCGTCTTTTCGAGCCCTTCATTTTGACACCACACATGAAAAAATCACGAAAAATAATAATTTATGGTTGCTAACCAACTTTAAATCGTTATAGGTCCTAGCCTAAACCCCCCACTTAACATATTTTGTCTACGTAATTTTTTTTCTTTTTCACAATATGGCGTCTAGTTCTCGCCATATTAAATTTTGATTACTGTCATGTCTTCAGTGACACTCGCAAGATTGGGATAAATAGATTGACGTAAGAATAATCAAAATCAGCCCTCGCGTTTGGTCTCTACAGTGTCACAAAGGAACAAACATACATCCATACATAGGCTGATGAACACATTACCTTCTTTTGCGTCGCGCACTCGGGTAAAAAAAGGAGCTCATTGACATTTTCACCTTTTTGTACTCAAGGTGAAAATGTTAATGAGCTCCTTTTTTCCTGTTAACAACAGCAACTAAACCTAAAATCTTATATAAAAATTCGTATGTAACCTATACAGGATAATTTGCTCAGTGATTCAGTGTCCGTTCCAAAATGCAACCGCAGTAGGTACTAAAATTCACTCCAAAACAAAATCAAAATTTGATTTTGTATGGCTTGCGCTAGTAAATTATTATGCGTGGCCCGCATACTAAGTCGAATTTTCGTTTTGTTTTAAATTGTATCCCAATACCGCGGTTTCATTTAGGAACAGAGACTGAATCACTCTACAAATTGTGCGCACTACATAAAATATTATCCTTTATATGCCATTAATTCATTATAATAACTTTTCAGTAAGAATAATAATCAATTAATTTCGAATATAAGATATACTGAAGTAATTATTAATATAAGATTTTATGTTTAGTTTGTTGATTACTCAAAATGGTAATAAGCAGTACCTTTGTACTTGATATCTTTACTTATTTTTTTGTCATGTGTATGTGTGTACATAAATAAATAAATATATGGTGAAAATGGCAATGAGCGCCTTTTTCCTGTACCCTTCAAATATTAATGACAGGTCCAACCGGATCTCTATGGGTCCAAACAATATAAAGGTATAATATTTATTAAACAAGATAAAATAATCATACAACTTTGATCTGAGTAAAAAACTTTTTCCTTAATTCTCCTTAGTAAACGGGTTCTTCATCTGAGTAATTTTCTTTGGAATGATCCTCTGTGATATAGTTTGAAAAGGTAACATGTGCTCGCGAAACGTTAAATGAAGTGTAGCGACATCTATCGCCACATAGAATAACTACTTATAAGTCAGCAAGCTGACAGCAGTAGTGGCGCGAAAATATGAATTGACTAATCAGATACCGAAGCCTGCATCGCGCAAGGAAAAAGAATATCGTATCTAACACATATGCAACTCTCCGACATCAACCGTCACCTCGCCTGGTCGGAGGATCCTCTCTTTTCAATGGAGGAACACCATACCTCGTTCCTCCACAGTGGTGACCCCGACGTGATTCATTAATCATTTCGTCATTTTCATTTTGAAAACTGACAAACCTTTTTTGTATGGAATAGCATATCTTTTTTGCGATTTCAATGTTTGTCATGTTTGTCCCATAATAACAGTTTCTCATAATGATGGGTACTATTAACTGAAGACTGAAGACTTTGTTTTTTATGTTTGAACGCACTATTCTCTGGAACTATCAGTCGGATTTGAAAAATTCTTTTTGCATTTGATAGCCCAATTCTTGAATACCTTCCGTATTTAACATCACGCTACGATAATTAGGAGCCGAGCAAAAAAAAGACGAAGTGTGAGAACGCGTGTCATATATATATCTTTTTACGACTGTACGACGTACGACCAGGACGTCTAGATGCTTATAAGACTTGTGAAACATCTAACTAGGTTTTTCTTTTTCTGTTTAAAACATTGCACTTCACTAGGATTTGTCCTGTATCGAGGGTACAGTTTACAAACATACATTTCACATGCACACACACCCAGACCCAGAACAATTATCTGTAGATCATACAAATATTTGTTCCGTGCGGGGATCAAACCCACAGCACATAGCGCAGAAAGCTAATCGCATAGCCACTGCACCAACCGTGTCGTCACATTAACTTGACTATGATAAGCGCACGGTCTTATAATCATCGACTCGTCATTATCATTGTCATCATTGACAGCCTGTTTCTACCCACTGCACTGTTGGGTATTAAAGGCCTACTCTGGTCTGTGCTAACCGCGTTCAGCGGGTCTACCGCGTAACTAAAATTGTATGAACATCGACATCGGTATTAAACTTCAATACGATCGTGAGAGCCTAAACTTTGAGCTAACTTGTATTTTTTTTACCGATCATAAAGATAAGTGTCCCAACTATATGATAGGTATTTTTTTTACAAGTTAGCTCAAAGTTTAGGCTCTCACGATCGTATTGAAGTTTAATACCGATGTCGATGTTCATACAATTTTAGTTACGCGGTAGGGGTGCGGGTCTTTCCCGCGATTATTTGCAGGTCATCTGTCCGTGTCTGCCACCCCCTAATTACTTATGTACCAGACCGTTTGCGACAGGCGTTAATCGCGCAGTAGCTGCTGTCATACATCACTTTGGTAATACGTATTTGCCGATAGCGACGCGACAACCACCGCTTACGGGTTCGCCCTCTGGCGAACAATAAACGAACTAAAAAGTACGTACTTGGTGCTGCAAATGCGACAAGTAGCCGCAGGGTACAAATGCCGTACATAAAACGAATTTGTTTGACAGTTCGCGACCGATTGTGCTCCGTCTGCTGTCGCGTGGCTGTCGGGTCGCTGTAAGCTGATTTTTACGTAATTAGGGTACCAGTCTTCCAACACTTCTTCTACCGTCTATCGGTAACCATTCCGTTAGGGCTCTACTCACCTACCGATATCCGCCTCGACTTATAGTAGATTTTATTTGAATTTTTGTTTTATTTCAGTATTCAAGCAACGATGCCAAAAATGACGAAGGACAACTACAGAATTTATATCTTAAAAATGATGACTACTGACTTTGATTCCGCGTTGCTAGTGGATGTTTATAGATTCGTTGTACTGGTAATAAATAAAATATTATAGTTAAAAAAACACTATAGGACACGCTTTAGTCATCCAAACTGAACGTGTATGCAAAATTTCAGCTCAATCGGAAACCGGGAAGTGGGTCAAATTTGACTTCCAATATTTTCTTACATAGTTAGTTACAGGTGAAGCTAATAAAAGCGTGTTAAAATTATGAATTTCGTCAAATTGACAGTCGATTGAGCCAAAAAAAATTATATCTCATTTCAAAGTTATAAGACTCCATTTTAAATACAGTAAATAATGCTGAATTTAACAATATTTAATTAAAAATAATTGGTTAATAATTCATAAGTTTTGAGTATTGTATTGTGCTTTTAGCTTATTATACTAATCGGGGTGTATGAAGTCTTGCGTTAATTAAGTTGCACTTTGTATAGAGTGGCGATTTAGTCAACTGCATTATACCTACTCATCAATATGAACAAATTTTACTATGGGAGCAACAAAGAAATTGCGAAAGAAAAATCTACTGTTCCTTAATACATATTTCGCCAATCCACTGTAGGCCCGTGCGGTGGAAGTGGACTAAGATCTAACCCAGGGATGGGGAAATGGCGGTGTGCGGGCCAAATCCGGTTCCCGACATGATTCAATCCGACCCACGATCAAAACCCTACGGATTTCGGATTTCGTGATTTTTACTGATTTAGTCGGATACTTAAATAAATTATATAAGAGTATCCAAGGCAAGAATCATTTCCTTGATGACACTTGGGCCCAAATAAAAGCGTCCAAATTATAGTTACGTTTGTTTTCGATACTGATATTGCAAAGAAATCTCACAAATTCAACGATAAGTCAAAATTTCATCCGTCACACCGACCTAGCACGTCGAAACAATAAATTAAGTAAATTTAATTATTTTTGTTACATAATTATCATAACTTAATGCTCTTTGGCCTGCGTAAATGTTGTAATTATTTCATACGGCTCTCCTCTAAATCTATTTCCCCATCCCTGGCCTAACCCTTCTCATTCTGAGCAGAGGTCCGTGCCCAAGAGTGTTACAGTCACAGATATTATATCCATGTCTGTGGTGACAGTAGACAGAATCTATTTATTTTTATTTATCAGTGAAATGTGGCTTTGCACCTCTGCGTAACTCTGACCATCTTTATTTTCGTTTCCAGATGAGCGAGTACATGAAGATGCATGACTATACGCATGGCTTTGTAGGCATTATGGACTGTCGAGACGTAAACATCATCAACCTTGTAACGAAGATCAATATTATGGACCTGAGAAATACGGTGTCACTGTTATTGGTAAATGATTTATTCAATAATTTATGTATAGACATGAGAAGACAGAATACATGAAATAGGAGAATAGAGTACAAGTTACTAATTATTTCACGAAAGAAATCTCCTCCAGCAGACCTGCCAGAGGAGATTTTAAAACACGAAATGTCTATTAGCTATCCAGCTATCCATTAGGCTTCAGCTGAAAATCAGCGCTGCAGTTACATGCAACATTATGCTGAGCTGAGGCCTATTAGACACGCATTACCACACCGAGCCTGCCACGCAGCGCACAAACTAACCGGGTAGCCTGATACCGTCGATTATTGTTGTTGTACTTCTTTTGTAGTTTATGTCTTATTTATTTATTTAAAATGCTTCATGTACAATGTACAAAGGCGGTCTTAATGCCGTAGGCATTCTCTACCAGACAACCTTAGGGTGATGCAGAGACAATGAAGGTAGATGCACCAAAAAACAAACTTAAATGAGAGGGTAGGTATATTCTATTATACTTAAAAACAACTATAATTATAAACTTACATAAACATTAACATTTATAAATAAATATGTATTATTATATGCTAAATAAACATAAACATATATAAATAATAAATATATACAATTCAAAAGAATTAGAGTCGAGTCTTATCCTTTCTGTGCGCGTATTAGAGTGTGTTGGTTTTTGTGATGTCTAATAAATGTATTTTCTTTCTTTCTTTCTTTAATTATTGACAGAATTACATTTAGTTATTTGCTTTTAAATCGTATATGATTTTGTGAAAGGTAAGCCCTCCAAGAGATGACTGTCTATCTTGACTGACGACTATATTAATGTTAGTTATTCGTGCTTACATGAATCCACGTTTTTTTAAATACCTTTTTGATGTCATGTTTAAAGAAGAAACTCGGTATTAATGTTTTTAAAGTGCAGAGTTTATCTAAAGTTTTCTTAGCTCTTTCCAATGATCCTTTTGCGAGTATTATAGACGTTTCTAAATCATGTCATGAAATTTTATTTTATTTCAATTTTTTTAGGGGGTAGGTTGATATTAATAAAAGCATTTTTTCCTATGGAAACAACCCTGAAATCGCTTAAAAGGTAGTGATTCGGTGATTCAACATCACTCTTATTACAAAAACGTGATTATTATTTTCAGGAAGGCTACGCTTGGAGAGTGAAAGCGATCCACTTGATCTCAGAATCAAAATCAGTGGATGCTTTCGTAGCAATATTGAAACAAGTTCTCAGCGCCAAAATAGGGAGCAGGATACAAGTGCACAAAACTGTCGAGTCAATACATGAACATGTGCCCAAAGAAATCCTGCCTGTAGAGTATGGTGGAGAAGAGAAGTCTTTGAAGGAAGTCACTGGTATGTATTTTTCTTAATTTCATTTATTGGATTATTTTTTTACACGTAGAGACCCTACAAGATTAAGAATGCCTGTACACAAAAGTGCATTATGTCATAAAAACTGCCTAATTAACATTTTTAAAATCTTCAATAATATTCCTAAGGAAATTAGAGAACTCCCTCCAAAAAAAATTAAAATGGTTTTACATAAATGGCTCATAGAGAAGGGCTTCTATGATATTAAGGATTTTTTTAGAAAATAGGTTATTTTCTAATTAGGATATCATTGTTTGAGTTTAGTGCTAATACTCACCATATTGGCCGTGAACTTGGACAATAATGATGTCCAATAATGTGTTGTATCATAAATATTTGTATGCCAGACCATGGCGAAACATGTAGTCCACGCCCATGTTAACTGTAAAACCTTTAATTTTACCATGTTTTTACGCAAATAAATATTATTCTATTCTATTCTTCTATTTCTGGGGTTGGTTGGGAATGAGCCCCTCTTAGGCTTTCCACTAGGGATGAACGAGGATGCGTAGTTAGGGATGTGTGTGATACCCACTAAGGACCGTTTGATTTTCATCAAAGTCAAAGTTTTCTATTTCAACTGGGCTTTTGCAGGCACTTTCAAAACGACGTGCTTCTAGGGTACACGGCTTCAAGTGGGTTGGTCCTGGGGAAGATACCGGCAAGAAATTCCATAGATATACTCTTTTCATAAAACCAAGTTACATTAATATCTGGGGCCGGCTAAAATTCGACCTGAATTTACACAATATTACAACAAAAAAAAAGAACAGCAAAGATCATAATAAGTAGATACTTACTCCTAGCTAGTTCATAGCTTAGTTCAAGTTAGCTCTTTTGGAAAAGGGTTCAATGATTTTTTTCATAATTCAATAATAATGAAAAAAACTTCGTTTCATTGAACCCTTGAACGAGGGATGCGAGTGATTTAGCTATGGCTACATTGCCACCAGAACTGTGCTTAGAGAGAGATAACGTTAAGTACTTATTTTTTTACCAGTATCAAAAAGTTGTGTAACGTTTATGTTAAGATGCCAATTACCGGTATTTTATAACGTTACTTCCCATTTCTATCAAGATGCACTCCAAAGCAACGATAAACCTTCCTGGAGACTGTAAAGAGGTCTTCCCTCCAGGCATGTCCCGGGGGAGACTGTAAAAACGTCCCCCCGGTAACCTCGCTGAGCGATGCACGGCGCGCAGGACCGACCAGCGCCGTCTTCTCGGGGGTCGCTTTGGTGAGAGCGCAACAGAGTCCCCAACTCTGGCACTCGAGACCCGGAGGCCCCCCACCAAGTGATGTGGGACGGGGGGTGATGTGTGCGCCGAGGCGGTTGCTCCTCGGCGCCTTCTTCTCCGAGCGGGATAGGCTCTCTCCCGATCCCTTTTTAAGCATAGATATTGCGTTTGCGAGCACGCAGGTGTGTGAGATTTGTTATAATTAAAGTTTAGGTCTTAGGTAATAGGTACCTAAGGAGAAGGAGTGCAGAAAGTTAAATTAAAACGTATATAAACATATTACGGTCGAATTTCGATCAGTGGGCGACCATTAGATAAGTATTTAAAGGTTTATTTTTATATTGTTATTCCAGAAAACTGGGTGAACGTCCTGAGCGAGCCGAAAAACGTGGCGTTCTTAAAAGATATATGTAAACCAGGCACTGATGAGAAGTATAGACCAACCACCACGTACAACGACCAGATATTGGGCATGCCAGGATCTTTCAGGACCCTAGTCGTAGATTAGAATACGAAGTAGCAGTTGCTCATGGTATTGCATTTTGTGAAGTTATAAAGTAATGTCAGGAAGAACAAAAATTGTTTTTTTTTTTTTACAATTTTACTTTTTTTACATAATAAATAAATAAATGTATGGTTAAAGATACCATTATTCATCCTGACCTAATTTTATAAAGCATTTAGTAGTAATTATATAAAATATAGTAATATATGAGAAAAATTTAAATAAGTCATGGGAGTAATTTATTTATTTAGGTACAAATAAAAGATTTTATCATTTTTAATAATCATTTCTTTGTCCATAATAGTCTATTACCCCTACACTCCTCTCCTTTACATTCCATAATATATCTAGATACATAAGTACCTACCTACATGTATATTTTAATAGGACACCTGCTTTAAAGGGATAATGTACTCGTCATTATGAACAACTTCTACTACGGAGGTAATCATGAAATCGCAAGTAAATAGTAATATTAAAGTTTAAAGAACTAAAGAAAACGCTTTAGTCATCCAAACTAAACGTGTATGCAAAATTTCAGCTCAATCGGAAACCGGGAAGTGGTTTCTCCGTCCACGCCGGGAAGTGAGTCAAATTTAACTTCCAACATTTTTTTACATAGTTAGTTATCTAGTTAGTTACAAGTGAAGGTAATAAAAGCGTTTTAAAATCCGCTGTTTCGTACATCTTGTTGACTAATATTTAATTATTTATTATTTATGCACATGGCAAAGAAAATAAGTAAAGATATCAAGTACAAAGGTACTGCTTATTTCTAAAGAAATTTCTGCCAGCAGACCTGCGACAGGAAAGAGTGAAAAGAAAAGAAGACACAGTGTGTAACTACAGGAAAAAAGGTAGGTAGATGATAAGGAGCTAACGATGAGGAATATAATAAAATATATAAGTACTTACCTATGCCCCGCCGTGGTGCGCTAGAAGAGATTTTTTATTTATAGATTATATCTAATATAATAATCTAATATAATATAATATTTAATTATATATTATTATAATTTTTTTTAGTAATAGATTAAAGTTTCTATAGTTTTAATATTTAGTTAATTTTGTGGTCGTAAATTTGTATACAACATGTAACGGAATAAACGCAAGACCTCAGACACGCCAATTAGAATATTAAATTATAAAACTAAAATAACATCTGTAATTTAATTTAGTTAAACCAAACCAAATCACATAATATAAAATAGTTGTCCTGACTAAACGTAAAACGTTTGAGCATACTATTCTCTACGCACACACTCATAGCAATGTTTATAGCGGCGAGCGCACACCAGCGCACATCAGTTCGCCCGCCATCAGCTGGATAAGCACTGCAAGTGTAGTCACTAGGTACGTCAGTTCAATGACCGAAAATTATGATTCCATCTTTCCATCACACTTTCACAGGCTTTGGACTGGCGGTTTTGAATAATTTAATTTAATTTTACGATTGTATTAAATAATCTACATTAGCAATACGAATCTAAGATATTAGGCTTAGTAACGGGGATGTATTTTTAAACCAAGCGACATTTTGCCCGACTGTGATGTATCAGTAAAGTAGGGCGGAGCACCCGGGCGGCGGCGCCCGCGCCGCCAATCGCGCGCCCACCGACGCGCGCCGCCGGCCGCCGCGCCGACACGTGTAGGTAGGTACTATCATCGGACACCGGGGAACGCAGAACTTTTTTATCTCAGACGCGTAACTTTCGCGACATTACCCTCTAAACCCTGATAAGTCGTGTTTACCGTTTATTACGTGTAAAAAATATTCAAAGTCGGCGTGTTTAAAAGATTTGAATCATAATATTTACAGTAGGTAATTAAAATAAAATCGTATTAATAGGTACTTACAGAATTTACACTAATTTACACTACTTCTTCGTCCCATTTTCATTAAACTTTCAAAATGACCACCGCCTTGTTCGATGCACTTTGTAGCACGCTTTCTTAAATTTAATTTTAGTTTGCTAAGAACCTCAGTGTCATTTTTCACTATCACAAATGCGTGTTCGATTTTTTGTTTGAGGTCATCGACACTTGTTGCCTCGTTTACATACACAAGGGATTTTATTCGACCCCACAAATAAAAGTCTAACGGCGTTAGGTCAGCCGATCTGGGAGGCCACTGTACAGGTCCCCCACGACCAATCCAACGCGTGCCATATTCCGCATCAAGATGCCGTCGAACGGTCCACGTGAAATGCGCGGGAGCACCATCGTGTTGGTAAAAGACTTGTCGTAAAAGTACGAGAGGGACGTCGTCTAATAACACCGGCAATGTCTCCTGCAAGAACTGTAGGTAGGTATCTCCAGTCAACCTCGGTAGAAAAACGGGGCCGAGTACGTGTGTACCGATGACGCCCGCCCACACGTTTACAGAGAATCTGTGCTGGAATGAATCCACACGGCATGCATGTGGATTCTCGTGCCTCCACAAATGTTGATTATGTTGGTTGTACATCCCAACACGAGTGAATGTACTCTCGTCAGTCCAAATAATATTTTGTTGCCAGTTCTCCAACACCCATCTACAAAACTCTAGACGTGGCAAGTAGTCGCTCGGCGTTAGCTCCTGACAACGTCGTAGGTGGAACGGGTGTTCTCCATCAGCATGTAATGTTGGCCACACGTACATGTGACTGCAGTCGAACAATGGCGCTGCCTCTCTCGTGCTACTCTCTGGATGCTCGTCGAAATATTCGAGAATGTTTGCTTGCAAACGAGTACTGCGCACATTTGTCCCTCTATCCAAGGCCGTGTTAGGACGAAACGTCCCGGAGTCCCTCAGACGCTGAGTTGCACTTAGCATCGTCCTGGCGCTCACTCTGGTGCCATATCGTTCATTCATCACTCGACAAGCTAACTCGACATTATCGTCACAACGAGCCAGTGTCCTCACCATCTCCGTGTACTGGATATTGGTATAACGGAAAGCCATCGCGCGCGTAAACAATAAAATGTGACAACAACAACGAAACACAACCACTGAAACATGTCAAACATGTCAAACGTCAAAGGGGTAGCTGGTAAATCGACATCGGCTCAATTGCCATATCGAACGAAGAAGAAGAAGAAGAATGCATCTCGCTCTTTCACATTATTCTTACTATTGCAAAAAACATTTTGAAAAACTTTGTGAAATGCGAACTACAAATTCTGTCGTGCATTTAAATAAGCCTTATTGGTTGGTAATAAGGGTTAAATTTCCTTAAATTAACTATTTTATTTAATGCACACTACCTCAAATGTAAAATGCATTGATATTATTTACGTGTGTGTATGGATATCTATGAACGAACTACAAATTCGCTCGTGCATTCAAGAAGGCTTTATTACTTTGGAATAAGGCTTAAATTTTCTTAAAGCAAAGATTTTATTAACTTGTTACGACGCGGTGGTTCTAATTTAAGATAAATAAAAGATTTTTTAGGGAAAAATTAACATATATAAATTATGATGGAAATCGATTCAGAAGCCGATTCTGAACAAACAACTTTCAGGTCTTGCGTTTATTCTGTTACAGGTTGTATAATATCTAATAATAAAGTACTTACCTACGTTTAATAAAGATACATATCTACCAAAATATATATAATATGAATACGTATACTATCTACTAAACATAGATACATATTTGTATAAATATTATAAGGATCTTTCAAAAAACGCGTTACAGAACATCACCTAATGTTCTGTAACGCGTTTTTTGAAAGAGGAGATAGTTTTAGATCCGCGAATGTTAGGCGGAAGTGAGTTCCACAGTCTGACTGCATGGTTATTAAGTTTTTTTTTTTTCTGAGTTCGTCTTTTGCTTTTCATTTGTCAATTGCACTCGGAAGTAATAATATAATAATAATCCTAATATCTCGGAAACTAAGAATGTTAGCTTATTCAAATAAAAAGCATGTTACTACATAATACTACTCAAATAAAATTAATAAAACTTCTTAGATATTATTTGTTTTACTTATTAAAAACACATAAATTAAAAATGCGTATTTGTCGCAATTCTTTTTTTTTAACACGCTTTTATTAGCTTCACTTGTAACTAACTTAGAAAATCTTGAAAGTTAAATTTGACCCACTTCCCGGTTTCCGATTGAGCTGAAATTTTGCATACACGTTCAGTTTGGATGACTAAAGCGTATTCTATAGTTTTTTTTTAAACTATTATATTTTATTTATTATTAACCTTGTCTTACACATATATAATTTTCTCACATTTAAATACTTTATATTACCTCCGTGTTATATATATATTAACAATATATACTCTACGTCTGTATTAACAATATATATGTATATATATTGTTAATACAGATATCATGCGATTCTGTATACGGCACAAAGTTTCTGAGGCGATGTTAGGAATATTCTCGCATTCCTCTATCAATGCAATTTTTAGCTCTCGAAGTCCCGGAGTCCTTCCCTCTATGTGCTTCGGTTATGCTCAGTCTTCCGAAGGGAGGACTCACGGAACAACGCAGAGAAGTGGAACAGGAAATAAATCAAAAATACGCAGGAGAACAGTAGGTTTTAATTTTCTGAGTTGTAGTAGGTACTTGTACTATTACATTTCGAGGTTCTGCTATTATATAAACAATAGAAATAGAACAGTAGAAATAATTTAACATACAAGAAAAACAATTAAAAAATGATTTGATCGTAGAATATAAGGAAACTTGTAAAAATTTATAATAAACAAAATAATGGACAACTGCTGTGTATTCGTTTATGGTCGAGTGCAGAGTGAGAGTGCCTGAAGAAAATGAAAAATATGAGGCGCAATGTTTTAATTTTGGATTTAAATTTGGAAGGTTAAGATGGCCAGTTATAAGATGATTGCCAGGAATAAATGGTAAATGAGGTGCTAATAGAGGATATCGTCACAGTATCTATTAAATAGGTCTATAAAATACTTTTTAACCAGCGTTGGGTGATCAGTATTAACGTACTGACACCCAACATTATGCTGAGCTGCTGGCCCGTTTGGCACAACTACTGATTTTATTTTATTTTTTGTGTTTTTAGCATGTATGTGCCAATAAACTTTATTTCTTTCTTTCTTTCTTTTTATTTGATTAAGCTATCATTCTTAGTTTCCGAGATATTAAGGTTTATTAAGTCGGTGACCCGGATTCATTGCCTACGAATGTACTAAATACGTGCAGCTTAACGCCTGTAGATTATAAGCGAGCAAAACGTATTCAATGCGCTTGCGTCTATGACAAATCGGATTTATTAACATTAGAGATTCGATTTTCCCCTTCTTAGGCCTTTTTGGCCCCCACTAAAAAGTGGGGGCCAAAAAGTGTTATAAGGTTGTAGTATATATCTGTATGTCAGTTTGTGGCATCGTAGCTCCCAAACGGATATACCGATTTCAATGCAGTTTTTTGAATTGACACCTAGTTTCATCGGGTATCATCTCAGCTATGTTTTATGAAAATCTGTTCAGCCGTTCCAAAGTTACAGCTCTTTTACTAGTTGGAGTCGGAGGTTTTTGACGGTTAGGTTATTTTAAACTTTGCTCCACGCTTTAATTTCTCCTGTATCGTGGGTACAGCTTACAAACATACATGTGACATGCACAATGCACATAGGTACACCCAGACCAAATACAACCAAACAACTATACAAATACAAAACCCATACAAATGTTGACAAATTGGCAGAATCATCTCCGCTTTCTTGTTACATAAAGTATAATTATATCTTATACAATATTAATTTATTTATGTACTAATGTGGAATGTACCTATATGTATAAATTTAGTGTAAAAGTCAAAGTCGTGTTGAAGTCCAAGTCAAAGTCAAATTCAAATTCAAACCCGAAGCCGAACCTGAAGCCGAGGCCGAGACCGAAGCCGAAGCTGAGGCCGAATTCAAAGTTATTTATTTCAACTGGGCCTTTACAGGCACTTTCAAAAGCGTGTTTTTAGTTTTTTTTAGAACTGATAATATAACCTTTGGAGGGGCGAAGGACCATAGTTCCGATCTATTTAGGTAGGTATGATTTATAGCGGTATAAGCGTGTAGAGAAATATAAGTAATAAGTATGATGAGCGATCTCCGAAGGAACAGGAGTAAGGATTATGAGGACTCACCACTTCGGCTTCGGTCGCGTGCTTGAGAGTTCTGTTGTTGTGGCAGTAAACACACTAAATAGGCACACACGAACGATCACAAATCACTTAGTATAAAGTTTGTAGATAAGTATAGAGTTTGTAGCCGGCTACTGTATTTGCGTGCGTGAGCGCAGGACACATCTGTTGCGCGCGGTGAATTCTGTTGAACTGTGTTACTGTTATATTACGCAACAAGCGGTTGCGTGGCGATGTTTTGGCGGAAACGGCCGAAGTCCATCTTCCTTTTCACTCGAACATAGGGATCGGGCTATAGGTAGGAAAGGGAAGGACATAGGAAGCGGAAAAAGCTCATCAAATAAATAAAAGATTTTGTTTTGACTATAGGAGTCACAGATAATTAATAGATACGTTTAGAAATTAAGATTCGGCCTAAACATCCTCCGCCGCCTTGAGAATACGTAGTGTTCTCGAAAGATAAAACTAGCTTAATAAATTAAAATTAGTTTAATAATAAACAAAATTAAAGTTATGCGGTAGTATAATAAATGCGGTTAAATTATTGAGATGGTAATGGACATAATTTTACAACTGGCCTTTTGAAAGTACCATTAGTAGTTTTAACTAATGCGACGCGGATAATCCCATCTTTACCGGGAAACACTTCCGATATTATACCCATTGGCCAACGTAATGGGGGAATATCATCTTGATGTATGAGAACTACTGTACCGATTTTAATATTATCTACGTTATTTAACCACTTCTGTCTAACTTGAAGGTTATGCAGATATTCTAAACGCCATCTCTTCCAATAGCTACACACCATTTGGTCTAACAACTGTTTCCGACAACTTAGAGACTTGGTTGCCTCGGGAACATTCTGAACTGGTAAAGAAGTCAAAGGTGACGCCATAATGAAGTGAGCAGGAGTAAGAGGCTCCGGGTACGGATCTTCAGATAAAACACAAAGTGGTCTGGAATTAAGTACTGCCTCAATTTGAGTGAGAACAGTCAGAAGTTCTTCGTAAGTAAGAAGTTGCGAACCGATAACACGGTATAAATGAGTTTTTACAGACTTAATGTTAGATTCCCACAGTCCTCCAAAATGAGGAGCGCGGGGTGGAATCATTTTCCATTCAATGCGGTATTGGTTGGTCAGCAGTTCATGTAATTGAGCTTTAGCTCCAACAAAATTAGTGCCATTATCCGAATATAGATAAGACACAGGACCTCGGCGGGAAATAAATCTTTTAAAAGCGGAAATAAATGTGTCAGATGACACATCAGTAACCAGTTCAATGTGAACGGCTTTAGTAACTAAGCATATAAACAAACAAATATAAGCCTTTTGACTTCTTTGACCGCGGCGTCGACATAAAGTTACTTTAATCGGGCCAGCGTAGTCTACACCCGTATGAACAAACGCTTTGGTCTCCTGTACGCGGTAAGTAGGTAAATCAGCCATTCTAGGGCTGGGGTGAGAAGGAGAATTTTTAAAACAAAAATTACAAGAATGTACTCTTTGCCTAATGACACTTCTAGACGAAAGTATCCAATATTTCTGACGTAACAGAGAACTCAGAAGGTTAGCGCCAGTATGACAATGAACGCGGTGGAAATAATCTATTAAGAGGTGAGTAACATTGTCATGTTTGGGTAAAAGAGCGGGATGCTGAGCTTCAAATGGAAGATTAGCATTAGATAGTCTACCTCCGATTCTAATAATTTTATTATCATCTATAAAAAGATCGAGCCGTTTGAGCGATGAACGTAAGTTGTCCTTCTGAATATCTTTGTAAATATGTTGAAAATGAAATTTTTGTACAGCGCGGATTAAATACTTTTCAGCTACAATTAACTGAGAAGCGGGAATTATCTTATGCCATTTATCACGAGGTATAATACGCATGAATCTAAGTATGTAAACTATTATACGTAAGATTTTATTCCAGGACGAGAATTTTTGAGCAAGGTTATAAATTAAATTAGGCTCTACAGAAGCGGACGCGGTAAAGGTAAGTGTTTTATTATTATATTCAGGTAACTCTTCACAACATGTCGGAATAAATGGAGTGATAGGCCACTCGGTTATAGGAAATTTAAGCCATTTAGGGCCATGCCACCATAACTCATGGCACAGTAACTGTTCAGGTAGAAGACCTCTTGACAAACAGTCACTCGGATTTTCTTTACCATTAACGTGATAGAAATGTTTAGGATCGAGATTCTCGTGACATTTAGCGACACGGTTACTGACGAAAATATTCCATCGGTGTGGTGAAGAGTTAATCCATGAAAGTGTGATTTTAGAATCGGAGAAAGCGAATATATTATTAATTGCGGTACGAGAGCGGTAAGTGTCATTAATTATTTTTATAAGTTTGGACATAAGTACAGCGGCACATAACTCTAGGCGAGCCAAGGAAACGACCTTTACAGGTGCAACCTTTGATTTTGCACACACCAAACGTACGTGTGTGTTGCCATCTACATCAGTGACATGTAAATATATGACGCAGCCATATGCTTTCATGCTGGCGTCAGCGAAACCAACAATATTTGTTGTGCAGCCCATAGAAACGGCTAAATGGCGTGGAATGTTTAATGAGGAAAGAAGAGGCAGCTGCTCTTTAAACCTTTGAAAAAGAGATACTATGTTATCGGGGGGAGTATCATCCCAATTTATATGAAGATCCCATAACTCTTTTATGAGTAATTTGGCAAATAATACCACCGGGGCAGCAAAGCCGAGAACATCCCACAAGCGGGCGATAGCGGAGAGTATGGATCTTTTGGTGCAACTGTCACCTACATCAGACGTAGTAAAAGTGAAGCTATCGTCTGAAGGCACCCATTTGAGGCCTAGAATTTTTAAATTATCTTTATCCGAGAAATGTATAGAAGCGCGGTTGGATTGCGGTACAGATTCTAGCAATTCCTGGGAATTACTCGCCCATTTCGTGAGGTCAAAACCACCAGCTTTGAATAAAGCGATAAGTTCGTTGGACAGAACCTTAGCTTCTTCCAATGAAGGAATGGATGTAGCTAAATCATCCATGTACAGCTCGCGCGAAGCTACAGCAGCAGCGCGTGGGAAGCGGTGATTTTCATCCGCGGATAACTGGCGCACAGTGCGCATGGCTAGAAACGGACTAGATTTTAAACCAAATGCAACCCTGTTAAATTGAAATTCTCGAATAGGTTCAGCGGTATTAAAGCGGAATAATATTTTCTGATATTTTCTATGCTCATTAGTAACAGCAATTTGTAGATACATTTGTTTTATATCTGCGGTAATAGCAATGGGGAATAAGCGGAAATTTAATAATAATATAAATAAATCGGCCTGCAAGTTCGGCCCTGTATGCAGGATATCATTGAGTGATACGCCATTATGACATTTGGCACTAGCGTCCAGGACAATACGAACTTTAGTGGTTGCCTTGTCATACCTAACAACGGGATGATGCGGTATGTAATACCCCTTATCGTAATCTGCAGTATTACTTGAAATAATTTCTGATAAATAATTTTTATCGATGTATTCCTGAATAATTTCGTTGTAGTTAGCGCGGAGTCCGGGATCTCGTAATTTAGTGTATTCTAAAGCAAGCAAACGGCGATATGCAACAGAGCGGGAGTTACCCAGCTCATCTGGTTGTTTACAAAAAGGTAACGCGGTACAATACCGGCCGGTGGAGTCACGTGACACGGTAGCTTGGTACAGGTGTTCACACTCCGTTTCGGACGGACTCATGAAAGTTTGCGCGGGAATTTCTTCGAGATTCCAGAATTTATGAAGAGAGTCATCTAACGAAAGAAAACAGTTAAAATTATATGTTGTAAAAAACGACGCGGTATTTAATGCAGCGGATGCAGGGTTATTACAGTATTGAATAGCGGGAACATCACCCATAAGAATATATCCAAATACAGTTTCAAGTGCGGCGGGAGCGGGAGGTGCGATAATTTTTCCACCTAACAATAAAAATGGGAACAATTGTGCCCCAAGAAGCAATTCGACCTCTCCGGGTATATTCCAGAGGGGGTCAGCAAGCGGTAAGTCAACTAAATGTTGCACTATAGAAGTGTCAACAATGTCAGTCGGCAGTCTGTCTGTTATACAGTCTACGACAAGAGCGGTGATATTGTAGGAATACTTTTTATTTTTCGCGGTAATTTTAATTTGAACGTAGCCTTCAATAGGGCGGGAAGCAGATCCGACACCTCTTATAAACGAATTAGTAAGCGGTATAATATTTAATTGAAGCTGTTTGCAGCAAGCAGACGTAATAATATTATTCTGTGAAGCGTTATCTATTAAACACCTAACTAACACGGATTGATTATCTTTATTATTAACGTAAACCTGCGCAGTCGATAAAAGAACCGTAGTGCGGTATGAATTTGAAATAGAAGGCGAATTCATTTTACTCGACTCAACTCGCGTTTGCGCACACAGCGACACCTGTGGAGAAAGCGTGGTATTACTCGGCCTCGTGGTCGAAGTGGCCGCGGCCGCGGTCGACTCGGAAGCCGTCGGCGGCGGGGCGGAGCTAGCAATCGATGCATCGGACCCGGGCGCGTGCGACTGAGATAGCATTACACGGTTATCACGTGGCGGTGAGTGGGACGGGAGAGCGCTAGAAACAGCTGTATGTTGCGGATTCTTTTCGTTATCATTAATGTTATCTAAATGTAAAAGTGAATGATGACGTTTATTACAAGTTCTACACAGATATGTAGATTTACAATGAGATGCGGTATGTGTAACACTAAGGCAGTTTACACACCCTCGTTTGTTTTTAATAAAATCTAAACGTGATTTAGCGTTAAGCGCTTTGAAAGATGGACAGGTATAAATATGAGAATGATCTGACTTATTACAGAATAAACAAGCAGAATTCGTATTATTATCGCGGGTTACAAACGAGTGGTGAACAGTATTTCGCGGTTGAGTACGCGGAGCGGAATTATTATTTTTATTATTAGGGTTGTTACCCACTGGTGCGTTTCGCGAACCAGAAATTGGCAAAGCGGTGCGGTCTAATATTTTTACTTGTGACTTAATAAAGTCAACAAAGTCCTTATAAGTAGGAATCTCCGTATCTCTCATATGCATCTCAAATAAATGCGCAGTTGCGGGTTCTAATTTTCTCAATGCTAAGTTTAATAAAATAAAATCTTTTAAATCTTTAATTTGTAATTGTTCCAAAGCTGAAACAGAAGCATGAAAACCTTCAATAAAAGTATTTAGCGATGCGGAATTATTATGAGCGGGTTTCATATTAAATATGTTCGACATGTAATGAGAACCTAGTGCCCGTTTATCCTGATATTTTTGAACTAAACTGTCCCATATAGAAGTATAATTATCGCCTGACGGTATTATTCCTGCGGTTATTTGTAATGCGGTTCCAGTTAATTTTCCTACCAGGTACTGAACCCTTTGGGAATCTGTGAGATTAACATTATTATGAATATTAGATTTGAAAGATTCGTAAAATACTGGCCAATTATCAATTTTCCCGTCAAATGAAGGAATTTGTATCGGTGGCAGTTTGACGCAACCCTTAAATTGTGCATTATTATCCTGCGACTTTGAGTTGGTCGGTGATTTCGACGTATTTGCCGCGACAAGAGACCGAATCCTCTCTATACGGGTATAAACACTGTCGAACGAGATTAAGCTATTATAATCAATTTTAGAATTGGGATTTAACTGGAGATTCAAGGCGTTAATTTCGTCTAAATTAGCACTAAATTCAAGTCGAATGGTAGACAATATTTCGGTATCAGACATGAATGTCTCCGTGGAACGAAGGTCGATAGTTGTGGAAACATTCTTATGCGTATCATATAAGTACGTTAAGCGTTCAAATATTGCCTGGTTTTTGGCTTGTAATAATTGTAATTTAATTTCAATATCTTCCATTTTGGAAAAAGATGGCGGGTGTACTTAGCAAAGAATGCAAAATGCGGTAAAAATATGACGATGAAAACTATAGGTAGTTATCAAAGTTAGACAGCTGCGGCTAACAAACTGTATAAATCTATGCGGGATTTATGTTATAATAACGCGGTAGGTATATAGGTAATTTCGTATAATACGAAGCGGTAAAATAGTCAATATAAAATTGGCGGGCGGTAAGTACCTACTTAGCACGATTAGCGTCCTAAGATGGCGATTGCGGTTTTACGAAAAATCGTATTTTAGGTATAAGACCTAGTTCTAAGGTATAAGACCTTTAGAATGCGGGAAAAGAAACCTATAGAACGAAAACTAAGCGGGAAAATAATATGTTATATTGCGGTTAGGTATATACTGATTCTAGAATCCGGTCGAAGGCGTACCAGTCAAAATGGAGGGGCGAAGGACCATAGTTCCGATCTATTTAGGTAGGTATGATTTATAGCGGTATAAGCGTGTAGAGAAATATAAGTAATAAGTATGATGAGCGATCTCCGAAGGAACAGGAGTAAGGATTATGAGGACTCACCACTTCGGCTTCGGTCGCGTGCTTGAGAGTTCTGTTGTTGTGGCAGTAAACACACTAAATAGGCACACACGAACGATCACAAATCACTTAGTATAAAGTTTGTAGATAAGTATAGAGTTTGTAGCCGGCTACTGTATTTGCGTGCGTGAGCGCAGGACACATCTGTTGCGCGCGGTGAATTCTGTTGAACTGTGTTACTGTTATATTACGCAACAAGCGGTTGCGTGGCGATGTTTTGGCGGAAACGGCCGAAGTCCATCTTCCTTTTCACTCGAACATAGGGATCGGGCTATAGGTAGGAAAGGGAAGGACATAGGAAGCGGAAAAAGCTCATCAAATAAATAAAAGATTTTGTTTTGACTATAGGAGTCACAGATAATTAATAGATACGTTTAGAAATTAAGATTCGGCCTAAACAACCTTATTATTCTTGCTATACCTACTCATGCATACGACGCATACGTCAGAAGAAAAACAATGTAACATAATTTCCTTTAACAATTTTTTATTGTTAACCTCAACAGTTTTTGTGTGCGATGACGTAAATCCCGAATCAATTAAGTGGTATAAATGTTAATTTTGAAAATACGGATGTGAAAAAATTCGTTCTTCCAAAAATAATTTAAGGTCATTTGGTAGACCAAATCAAGGGCGGATGCAGGACAGCAAGCGTCACGTGGCATGGCTAGCCAGATGGACTAAGGCTGACATTCAGAGACGACAGAAACGAGTCTAAGCGTGAACTTACGCTTCCATATGTCAAAATTTGTTCGTAAGTTTGGCAGATGGAAGTGTAAGTTCACGCTTAGACTCGTTTCTGTCGTCTCTGAATGTCAGCCTGAGGACCTGGAGATAATACTTCCCAACCAACGGTGGCCATCATCTGAAATTATCGATCTATATACTATACAATAGAAGAAGTTTGTCTAATGAGGCACAACTAACTTTGCAATTTTTATTCTTTACTGGCTTCGCACGGGTACACTTTCTCTACTATCCTTGCATTAAATATACATTATAAACGATCCGTAAAAAAATATCTAACTGATGGTGAAAACCGCATCAAAATCCGTTGCGTGGTTTAGGAGGAGTTAGCGGATATACAGACAGACAGACGCGGAAAGCGACTTTATTTTATACTATGTAGAGATGTAATACCTATTGTGTAAATTCAGGTCGAATTTTGGCCGGGGCCACTACCGGGGCGCCAGATATTATTGTAAATTTGTTAATTGGAAAGAGTATCTACGGAGTTTCTTGCCGGTATCTTCTCCAGAACCAACCCACTTGGAACCGCGTGCACATAGAATCACGACGTTTTGAAAATGCCAGCAAAAGTCCAGTTGAAATAAAAAAATCTTTGACTTTGCTAAGAAATAGTGTTTATTACCGCAGTTCTAATAAAAAATACCCGTCAAGTACGGTTCGCGCTGCAAGAGTAAGTACCGTATAGTGCCACAAACTTATCTGACCCGGTGACCAAAATTGGAACTAACGTCGCTTCGGAACAAAAATGACAATGAAATGTCATTTTTGTACGGAGATGATATTGGTAAAAGTGACGGCAGCGACGCCACGACCGGGTCAGATAAGTTTGTGGCACTATACAATGTACACTATACAATCTATACACTATACAATGCCTTTGAGCTTGTGTCATTAAACACAAGAAGAAACGTGTCAAATAATGTGATGTGTTTCGAATTTCAGCACAAAATTAAGAAAAAAAAATTAAGTTCTTACATCATAAGTAAATCAAACTTGAGTAGACTAATTCCTTTTACGACTTTTCCCGGAGTCCTTCCCTCGACGTGCCTCGGCTAATATTCACGGCTCTCAGGAAACGCAGGAGAACGGTATTTATTTCTGGTAGGTATTACATCCTCTTGTACCAAATAAGAAAGAAAGAAATATCATTTATTTGGACTAGACATCAGACAACACAGTGCACAAACATAAAAAAGTAAAAATAAAAAAAGCAAAAGGTAACAATAAAAACAACGTGCTGTCGGAATGCCAGTACCAAATTTATTTAATTTCATTATCAATTATTATAGTTATCAATTAAAATTTAATAAAAACTGTATAACATGATTCAATAAATATGGAGTAATAACTTGCAAAATTTATATTAAGTAAAATAAAAATGATTGGACAACAGCTGTGTCAGCAGAGTGTCTGAAAAAGGAGATGAAAAATATGATGAGGCGTAATGTTCGAATTTTGAATTTGAATTTGGAAGGTTGAGGTGGCCAGTGATGGAGGTGATTGCCAGTAATAAATGAGGTGATAAAAGAGGATTTTGTAACAATACCCCGCTCTCCTGGCGCAAAAAAATCATGAATAGTTTTTTTTTTAGAAATATTAAAATTAAAGAAATGTTTGATGGAGGAGTGTTAAGCGTGGGTGTTTTTTACGATGTTAATTATACAATAGATTAGATATATAAGATATGTCACACCCTGTAATCACAGTATAGTCAGTTTTAAGCCAACGCCAGAGGAAGGTTTTTGACGGGTTCTAATAGTGGGCAATCAGACAATAGTGATTCCAATAAAATTTGATGAGCACGGAATCCTAAAAAAGAAATATAAAACAACAACAAAAAAATCCGAATCAAATTAATGAAAACCAGATTGACTAGTCTATCAACTAAAAGCTTAAACCGTATTCGATT
Organism: Allophyes oxyacanthae; assembly: GCA_932294325.1. Taxonomy (NCBI): domain Eukaryota; kingdom Metazoa; phylum Arthropoda; class Insecta; order Lepidoptera; family Noctuidae; genus Allophyes; species Allophyes oxyacanthae. The sequence continues at coordinate 11,876,230 of OW028628.1, forward strand.
ATTAAAATCGATTAACTTTAAGCAACAACAAATTAATTTGAACAATTAAAATTGCTGTTCACGTGTAATGACGTCATATCTAAACTGTTTACATGTTTCTAGTCGGAGTTTTTTAAGTGTAAATAATACACGCTTATTTCAAAAATGCTAAAGTTTGTGACCATGTCAAAAAATCGATATTTATCCAAAAGTCAAATCTTAAATTAAGTACCTAGGTATATAAATTCCCGAATGAAGTTAAGCTTGTAAACAAGATGAAAGAATGTATTAATTTATCTAGGTAATTAATATACAACCTTAATTTTATTTACAAAAAATAATATGTAATTAATGATTATGGGTAGGTAAGTATATGGGTCAATCAATTAGGAACCTACATCTTCTCACACTTCTTTATAAGGTCTGTCCAACGCTTTGGTCTTCGGCCTAGTGGTTTCTTTTCTGGGGTCTACCACGTAACTAAAATGGTAATGAACATCGACATTGGTCATAAACTTCAATACGATCGTGAGAGACTAAACTTCGAGCTATGTTGTAAAGAAAATACCGATCACATAGTTGGGACTTCCATCTTCATGATCGGTAAATGTTTTACAATGTAGCTCAAAGTTTGATCTCTCACGATCGTATTGAAGTTTATTACCAGAGTCGATATTCATTACCATTTTAGTTACGCGGTAGACCCGCTGGTAGTTTGCCAGTTCTTATGACTTTTCCAACTTATTTGGAGGCTTACGCATGATATGGCCAAAACACTGCGACGTCCTTCTCTGAACGCACGGTAAGATGCGCTCCTTGACATCCACCTCCGAAAGGATGGATTCATTTGATGCGGAACCTAATTATATGTACATTATATTACCTATAGGAAACTAAAACACTATAATAATAATAATAAAAACCAAATGACTATAACAATTTATATACCTGAGAGACGGTAACTAAGACATAATATCAGGTTCCCAGAACGTCATTTGCCGTAACGGACTGTACCTCTACCATGAGTCTTCCGTGCCGTCTAACGTTCACATTCACATGCAATATTTGTATAGTGACTTTAGTTCACTATTTATACCGCTAGAGGCGCTGAAAAAATTCCCATACAAATATTGCATGTGAACGTGAACGTTAGACGGCACGGAAAACTCATGGTAGACTGACTACAACGTACTTCCACCTGGCTCGATTGAAATCTGTGTTCAACGTCGATCGTTTTCCGGCTGACACGGGATTGCTTCTAAGACGATGTAACAGTGTACTTATAAGTGGTATAATCTGTAGAACAAGACCGTTCCGTTTCACGTGGAGACACTGAATGCAGCGGCATGAGCGTAAGCGAAATCCTACGTCTATGAGCGGCATGCATAGAGATTTCTTACTGGGCACAGCAACTTAGTGTTATATTGTCAAGTTAAATGATGTTTGTGAGTGGCCATCTCATCTAAGATGAACGGATATTACAGATAATTATATTATTGTTTGTACTACTTAATACTTAATTTATTGGAGTAGTCTGTGTCTTACGCCAGCTCGGCGCGCCTCGCGTTTCACTCATACAGCTATACAGGCACGCACATAGCCGTCTACGCGTCTGTGTTGTTGGAGCGCGTATCATGCACCGCATGCACCGCATTGAATCAACATGATACTTTGACAAAAAAGAGGAGTGTTATAAGTTTGTAGTGTGTATCTGCGGATCTGTCTGTGGCATCGTACCTCCAAAACGGATGGACTGATTTTAATGTAATTTTTTTAATTGAAAGCTGGTTTAATCGGGTATTATCATAACTATGTTTCATGAAAATCTGTTCAGCCGTTCAAAAGTTACAGCTCTTTTTCTAGTTGGAATCAGGGGTTTTTGACGGTTAGGTTATTGTTGATATTAAATGCACGCCAGTTGAAATAAAAACCTTTGACTTTGAACAAACTGTACGTTTTGCGTTTATGCAATTACACCGTGTAGATACGTAGTTATCAAAATATAAGCCTTTCGTCAAAAACAATAATTCGAATTTGTTTATCATAATAAATTACCTGTGTTTTTTACTTAACATACCTACAAAATTAACATGTAAACAAAAGTAACCATGTTTCTATCAAATAATTATTTTAATTTAAATCGCCGACAAAAAGAGGGTTGTTATAAGTTTGTAGTGTGTATCCGTCTGTGACATCGTAGCTCCAAAACGGATATACCGATTTCAATGCAGTTTATTTATAATTGAAAGCTAGTTTAATCGGGTATCGTCTTAGCTATGTTTCATGAAAATATGTTCAGCCGTTCCAAAGTTACAGCTCTTTTTCTAGTTGGAATCGGGGATTTTTGACGGTTAGGTTATTTATGAAAAAATGAATTATATAATTAATTGATAAACTTTATACAAACTTAGCCCTTTCACAGTTCAGTGTCAATTCAGGGTCGCTGGATCCCACACGAGGGACCCTGGATTGTGAAAGGTTTTAAGCTCGAACGAAGTTGGGGCTTACCAAGAGTAGGTACTAGAGATGGGCTGAATGATGTTTTTTTTATACCAATGATTACATGACAATAACAAAAAAATATCGATGACGGGGACAATGACAAAATCATCCATGATTTTTCTCGGTCACCGCATTCCGCATTGAATGTTGTCATTGTCATATTGTCACAGCCGAAGCCAATTCACGTTCATTATCGAGTGATGATTTTCGGTATTGATGATTTTTTCGTTGTCACTGTATAACGAAATGATTTTAAAATATCGATGATTTATACATATGACAGGATATCGGTCTCAACTCTAGTAGGTACCGAACCTAACAAAAAAACTCGTGTCTCAACAAAAGCATGCGCGTACGCGTTCAATTTATAAGGTAAACAAATGCGTTTCCCTCGATCAGTGTTCTGCTGACTACACAGGCGTACGGTCGCTAAATTTGGAAATATGGAGTGCTTACCGAACGATCGTATGCTGAAGTTCAAACCCGATACCCTAGCAATTGTGAGGAAAGAAGTGAATTTGGACCAGCCAGGGAGAATTAATGAAGCTGTAGATATTTTGGAGAAATGGGTGCAAATGCAGCCGCATTTTGTAAAGAAAGATTTCTGTGAGTAGATGAATATACTTTTTTAAGTCTTATAGTACCTCAACTTCAATTGCGAGTTTTCTTCGGCCTCGACCGTGGTTACCATAAAGCCAAAAATGTATTATAAAAGTTCATTCAGAGCCCCTTCACACAAGCGATACTCCAGCGTAGACGTTCTTTTATATTCTTTTAAAAATCTTTGCCCCTCACTAGGTTTTCTCCTGTATCGAGGGTACAGTTTACAAACATACATGTCACATGCACACAACCAGACCCGAAACAACTATCTGTAGATCATACAAATATTTGTTCCGTGCGGGGATCGAACCCGCGGCACGTAGCGCAGAAAGCTAATCGCTTAGACACCGCGCCAACCGTGTCGTCATTGTCGAGAATGAAGCTGTTTTGACAACATCTTTCAGTCGCTCCAAGCCTTGTATTCCCATAGAAATAATAAGTAGGGCCCTACATAATATTTAATCGTATTTTATTTAATATTTAATTTTCATAAATGGTGAATGGTTGTGGAAATGCAACTTATTCTGGCTGTAATAATATCCTTCCACGGGTAACCTTGAATATAATGAAATCTTACACAATTTATCTAAGTTGCTGATAGGGTGACAATATTTACAAATTACTGTCGAACTTTGGGTTTGTACTAGTGCTACGATTTCAATACCTATCAGTGGCGTAGGGTGACAGTTTTAAAAGGGGAAGCCGTCCCAAAAATGCCCTCTAAAAATTGCTGCAATTAATGCTACAAGGCAAAAATCCATACCGTGTCTTGTAATCTACACAGTCATGTCTGGAAGAACTCGATCTAACTGAATAACAAGCCTTTTTTTTTGTCAGTTGGATGAGTAAATAATATAATATTACGTTGGTCTAAGCATTAACCAATTCCTAAAGGGAAGCCGATGGTAATCGGGTTGTATGGACTCTCCGCCACTGCTACCTATATTAATTAAATTAAGTTAATAAGTCTATGAGCATTCCACAATGGTTGAGATACACACGATACACATCACAAGTTGTCATATTTATGTCAAAAACCTTATTTTTAGCTTAGCCACTGCGCCAACCATAAATATTATACTAGTATTTATTATTATGTTTACGGCGCCAATCGTGTCTTTCGATAAACTTTTTCCTTATATGTATATTATTATTAACCCTATAAAAGGACTTCTGCTAATAAATTAGGACCGTATATGTATCTATTAGCTGCGCCCGCGACTTCATCCGCGTGGACTTAGGAAGAGGATATAGAAAAGAAAAATATGCCTTGTCCTTCTTCATTGCTTCTCACTATTTCCTAATCAAATTTCATCAAGATCGGTTCAACAATAACCGTATTTTATAATAATTTGACGACACGGTTCGCGCAGTGGCTAAGCGATTGGCTTTCTGTGCTAGCTGCGGGTTCGATCCCCGCACGGAACAAATATTTGTATGGTCTACAGATAGTTGTTCCGGTCTGGGTGTGTGTGCATGTGAGATGTATGTTTGTAAACTGTACCCTCGATCCTGGAGAAATCCTAGTGTGGGGCAAGTTTTTTTAACCCCCAACAGAAAGGACCCCCCTCTATTCTCTTTGAGGCCTGTGGATGATCGGGCCCCAAACCCGTCGCAACTCATGGACCCCAGAGATCATTCAGCGCCTTCCGACACCGGGTGCATCAGCTCAGCTTCTTAACCCCCGACAAAAAATGGGGTGTTATAAGTTTGTAATGTGTATCTGTGGATCTGTGTATCTGTCTGTGGCATCGTAACTCCAAAACGGATAGATCGATATCAGAGCAGTTTTTTTAATCAAATGCTAGTTTGATCGGGTATCATCTTAGTTATGTTTCATGAAAATCTGTCCAGCTGTTCCAAAGTTACAGCTCTTTTTAAAACGCTTTTATTAGCCTCACCTGTAACTAACTATGTTAAAAAATCTTGGAAGTTAAATTTGACTCACTTCCCGGTTTCCGATTGAGCTGAAATTTTGCATACATGTTTAGTTTCGATGACATTTTTTTTTTAAACTATAATATTTTTATTTAGTTGCGAGTTGGAGGCTTAGGTTATTTTTATATTTACAGTTAGGTTATTTTTTGTATAGCAAAAGAAAGAAAGAGACTTTAATAATAAAGATGTGCAATCACGGGTAACCAACCATTTTCAACGTCATATTGCACTTCCCACCCATCCACATAATCCCATACAATTGTTTTGCTTATTAACCGCCATTGTTTGACTCTCTGAGTGTTCATTGAATGCTCTTATTAGTAAACTTCGAGAGCTGGTCTGCTGGTCGTAATCGGTAATACTCATAATAAAAGTCAGGCTGTTGGTAAGTACCAATTCTGTGGTGCCAAGGAAAAAGGGGATAAGTCATAAAAGATTATTTTTTCACTAAAGAGTAAAAAAGAAAACACCTTCCTGTTTTGTTATATTATAAAACTTGCACGCAAATCGGGATTGGCGTGCAAGTTTTCATAATTACGTACGTTGAATATACAAGGTACCTGAACCGAGAAAAAATTCTCGTTATAATTACAAAAATTAGAATAGAATAGAATAGAAGATTTTTATTTGTCTTTCAAATTACATAGGTAGCAAGGAGATACATCATATAAGAAGGTAAAAGACAAAAAGGTCTTGGACTCAGCATAGTAGCTGGCAGCGCGAGGCATGCACAACTGCTGATATTCTGTCCAAGCCAGTCATGCGTTGAATAGAACACAATTTTTATAGTAATTCTCGTGCGATTGTAACAAAAAGAAGCATTTAGTAAACTTTACCTTGTTTTTGTAATTAATATCTAATAAAAAAATTGTTAAAGTTAACGCAAAGGATATAATATTTATAAATAGAATATTCACTATGGAGTACTAATGTTTAGTTGGTACAAGTTTTTAAGATTTTTTTTTTTTTTTTTTAAACATTCTGGTAGTCTTGTTATCACCATTTTTTTTCCGTGCACCTAATTCCGATCCCCATCTTTTGAACACCACCGTCATCTATCCGTGACAAGCGATGGCGGGCCTACGCCAACGACGTCAATACATGACAATAAATATGGTCGCGAAAATACGAAATATAGACATTAAATAATTAATTTTATCCGTATTCTTTGATTTGCGCTGAATAAATTATGTGGCTTGGGGAACAGGGCACGGGGCGCTGCGCTTACACCGTGGCGGTCAAAGGGTTAAGGGGACATTGTACTCATCGTTATTGAAGAACTTTTAATAAGGGACCAAACATGAAATCGCAAAAATAAATAGCTGATCCATATATTTAGGTATACACGGTGTCATTTAAATCACTGTTTTGCTAGAACAAACGTTGTTCAGACCATGGTCTTTCGCTTTGCGCTCTGCCATGCCATATTGCTACCGCGATGAGTACTTTAACGTTACGGTTAATGTTTGAACACGTTTGAGCAACATAAGACTTATTTGAAAACGCCTAGTTTAGTTTGTTTTAATAACTTATTTGGTGTTATAGAATGGTAGAAGACCATGGTCTGAACAACGTTTGTTCTAGCAAAACAGTGATTTAAATGTCACCGTGTATAGTTGAGTAATATTGAATTATTTGTATGAAAATACCCAAGCGGCTGTTTTAACTCCTACATAAATTTAAGTCATGGAGCGCAGGATAGTGTTTTTGACGTGGGCTGTTCGTTGAAAATAGTATAAAGTTAATAATGTCACGGGGAAATGATAAAACTAGATATTTTGTAAAATGCCTAGTTTTATTATATCAAAGAAAAATACAATACAAGGCTTCAGTAGGTAGGTTACGGCTTTTTATTTTTCATTTGAAAATAGTATACACGGCTAGGTATATCAAGCTATACATTTCCAGTATAAGCTGACCTCGTTTGTATAGGCTTTCCGTACAATGAGAGGTCAGCTTATACTCAAAATTTATAGCTTGGTTAGCCGTGCGTACTTCATATCCCGATATTTGACATCTTCCACAAAATCCCGATTAATTCTAATTAGATCTTCTTTGTCTTTTTATTTAATTAAATATAGTAGTTTGTCGTAGTCATGATTAATTTAAGTATATGTTAAGTTTTGTTATTTATTGTAGATATATGAGTGATGAACTGAAGCTCCAATAAAAATTTGAAAAAAAAAAAAAAAAAAAAAAACAGTTAAATCTTTGCGATAAAAAATTCCACAAACCACAAACAATAACATTTAGCTTCTGTTTTTTGTCGATTACTACCTGGTAAGATAACTGCAGGTACTTTAATTGGGTGCATGTAAATTATTGTAGGTACTCGTAAAATACAGAGACCTTTTAAATTCTCATTATTTTTAACAGGAAAACATTTCCACCAATTTAAACATAAAATCAGGTATGACTTCATGTTTCAAAAATAATTATTATTACCAAATTAAATTAAATTAAATACGCACTTAAGGTATATAGTGCGGTGAATATAAAAATATACTTTATTCGCAGTAAATAGGGTTTCTTTTACAGTGCAACTTGGGCGCGAGCGCTTGAACTGCTCGATTTTATACAGGGTTTCTGGTTGAACGAGAGAAACATTGAAGGAGGGTATTGTGCTCATCGTTATAAACAACTTTTTATTAAGGGGAGGGGGGGGGGGGGGTGTTACCCTGTATATTTTTATTTTATAGAAAAAAAATCTAACGACTTTAAAAACCTGTTCTCGATATGAACTAATTAACAATAAAGCCTTCTTTTTATATAATTTTTTGCCTCACGGTCAATACGTCTAAGTACCAAAACGTCCAAATAATCAAAATGTCTATTTAGCAATACATCTAATTACTAATTTGTCTTTATACCAAAAAGTCCAACTATCGAAATATCTATACTCCGTTCGAAATAACATTAGAAATTTAAATAACTCCATTTACACTTTATTCAACCGATTTTGAGTTCTATTACGTTGTTGACATGACAAATTACAGCTGCAGTAAACATTTGTTATCGTAAATACGTTTTTGCTTTTAATGCCATCTTTATGCGTAGGGAATAGAAGTCAAAATCGGTTGAATACACTGTAAAAGGGTTTGTTAAACGTGTCTAATCTTATTTCAAACGGAGTATATGTAGCAGAACGTCCAATGAGCAATTGGTCTGTTTCTCATAATTTCATGATGATAGAATTTCAGCACGGTACCTACAACTTTAAATATCGATTTATTAAGCCTTTTTCTCATCGGGCCAATTAATAAGATTCACTTGTTTTTTGTTTTCAGACAGTAGGTACCCGTATGTTCAGTTTTGATAAAATGATTTTGTTTTTGCGTAATATTTACACTGGTTACATTTAAAGGGGTTAAAAAAAACGTAGGTACTATAACCTAAATAACCTTGCCTTAACTCGATCATGCACCTTTCGGAGTTATGAATGTACGCCATCACTTTGTAGATGTATCTATAGTTATTAATACTCCCAAACTAGTGTGATTTTTTAATAAGAGAATGTATGAACACACTTTAAAACTTTATTTTTGTCGTTGTTATTACTCTATGTTATATCAAGGTTCATTGACATTCCGTCACTTCCAGAAATACGAAAGTACCCGACCTTAAACGACCGCTATTATTTAAAATGTAATTTTTCACAAGCAGGAAATTACTATACGTGCATTTTAATATGCAAATTATGTAGTATATTCTAAAATAATAATTAATTCAAAACAAAAATGATTACAGCCCGATTTTATCTGGAGCGGATACTGCTTACGGCTAAAGGTCTAGTGGAAAGAGCGAAAGAGAGGATAGACAAGCTATGCACCTTCAAAACGCTGATGCCGGAGTTCTTCAAGATTTCCGATTCCGTGAAGAAAGAGTTTGAACCTCTTAGTGAAGTATTGTAAGTACCTACCAACTTACCTTTTTATCTTCCAAATTTTTAATACTTTTTTACTTAGCGCCTATGGATATTACATTAGCAAATCTCGAATCGACAGAAGCAAAATATTATACAAAGCGTAGGTAATTTACATAGTCAAAGTCATGATTACAGTACTACCAACTTATCTGTGAACACAGTGATGGCGCTGTTGGCTAAGAAAAAGCATTTTTGACAAGACTTCAACTGTCAAATCGTATGAATTTGTTGTAGTTCTATTTTCTGCCACTTCACAGATAAGTTGGTAGTACTATAAAAAACTTATTTTGTGACATATGTCCATGAATGCATACAAAACCATAGAGCGAAAATATCCTAAGTAAAACAAACCTATAAAATGCGAGCATGATGTAAGTAATAAAGTTATAGTTAAGTAATAAAATATTACCTGCCTGTCGTCTGGTACTATGAGTCTGTCATGCTCACAAAAATGTCTCGCTGATGGTGGCATTGTGTGTCGGATCGTTGAGTTCCCTTCATTATGGTTAAGCTTAGCGATGCTGACGCATGACTCATGCTTGTGAACTGGTGCCGTCTGTCGAAACTGGTCAGCTTGTAATTGCCATGGCAACCTTATTCAGGGCAAAATTTAATTATTATACCATTCTAATTTTTATTCACATTAAATTACATTATCATTAGTGTTATTTATTGGTATACTTGGTCACAGGCTGCAAGTGTAAAACACTAGTGTTTATGTTTAAAAAAAATAGTTATCTTTTTTTTCTCGTGTGTTGCTGCTGTTCGTGCTGAATAAATGTATTTTCTTTCTTTTCTTTAGTAAGAAAAAAATGCTTGAAAAGCATTATTTGGACTTGTTTGCTACAAAATGCAAACCTCCGTATCAATGTTACATCGGATCGCTAGCATCCTACGTTCCCTTCCTCTCTCATTCTGAGAAGAGACTTGTGCCCAACAGTGGGACAGTATTATGCTAAATTATTGTATCTATTTTGTTACAGAACTACAGGTCATCTGCCATTGTTGACTCCAGATACAAACCGAGTGTTTGTCTTCAAAATTAAGTCTGAAAATTTCGACTCCTCCGCGGTGACCAGTTTTTATAGATACCTTGTCATGGTAAGTTTAAACTGAGGAATAGGAAACAAAGCCGCGAAACTCAAGAGGGATTGGGCTGGCCACATCTGCCGTATGCCTGATGAGCTGTGGGCCAAAATTGCCACTATGTGGAGCCCTGACATAACTAAACGGTGTCGCGGCAGATCACGAAGGAGATGAAGCGACGAGCTGGATAGAATTAATAAGGAACGGTCCACTCTGGACTGGAAGACCTGGAAGTCATGGGGGGAGGCCTTTGCTCAGCAGTGGGATGCTATAGAATAACAGTAACAGTAAAAGTTCCACGATACAGAACTGAACTGATCCCAATATCAACATACTCCCTTCCTCCCCGGTGCGCTTGTACCTGCAACGGGGCACATAGGAAAAATTGTTACATCATCCCCGGTAGCCATAGGCGTTGAATGGGGAGAATGGCACAGATCAAGTATCATTTACCCCATCGTTAATAGTGGTTGAAAGTGATTGGGGAGTCGTTTCTGGTAATCGCCAGCAGCTGCCGTGGCGTTGCGGGGTCACAGTTCTAACTTAACTTAACCATACCGGGGTAAATGATAATACGATTTGTGCCATCTTCCTCTTAAACGCCGATGCCATGGCTACCGGGGACGATGAAACTATTTTTCCTATTTGCCCCGTTGACGGGTATATTCACACTGTCCAACCCACCGGGGAGGATGGAGGGTCACTCTAATATCGCTTCTGGGATATCGGGTTCACGTACTAAAGTTCTGGCTTCGTATTTTTTCAGCTGTGCGAATACTTTATGCGGGTTGAGTACTGCACTGGGTTCCACATCATCTTGGACTATAGGGATGCCAACATCTTGAACTACGTGACTAAAATCAACCCCATGGAGCTCCGGCAAGTTATTACCTTGATGACTGTAAGTATTTAATTGGGCAATTATTTATACAAAGGGCCATCCCTTCTTTTCCCATGGGTAACGCAGTGTTCATTAATTGTAATAAGGCCCGTGTTGACATTAATTATAGAACCTTTACTATTCTGCGAATGAACTTCAGGTATTTTGCGCCTTTAAATTGTTAGTTCAGTATTATAATATGCGCAATTGAGTTTCGTTGCAAAGAAAAAATCTAAATTTACTAAAATTGAAACTGGTTTCGCTAAATGAAGGTTTACCATCATTACAATTTAATACCAATCGGTATCGGTTGTCATTTGATTAAATAGTAGGTACACAAAATTAGTCAGAAAAGGTATACAGGATATGTTTTACGTAGTGCGCATAATTTGTAGTGTGATTCTGTATCTGTTCATAAATGCAACCGCAGTATTAGGATACAATTTAAAACAAAACGAAAATTCGACTTACGAATAATATGGGGAACACGCATAATTAACTAGCGCATGCCATACAAAATCAAAGTTAAAGCGTAGGCTAGCGGGAAGTGGAGGAGGGATTGAGGCCTTTGCCCAGGAGTGGATTCTTTTAATTTGACTCATTAGCTAAGGAGTGGACTTCTCTGGTCAAGAACAATACTAATGTCTGCATTTCATCACGTAATGAATTACTATACTAACTACGAGGCATCTTTGCGGTTAGAAAATATTTTTTTCCGAGACAACTGCAAGTAATTTTAGAATCGAATAGAAAAAAAATATTCGATACAGGACATACGTTGTCAGCACATAAAAAAATTAAAATTTAAGAAACAAAACAAAACACAACAAAAAAAAAATATACACGAGATTTTACTGCACCAACTAGCACGCCAATATCGAAAGGGTTACCAGCTCAGCATTTACTGAGCATTAGCATTAGTCTCTTTAGAACACCAAACTGGCAACTATAAGTCATGGTTCTTCTCTTTTCAGGAAGGCTACGGCATGAGAATAAAAAGTATCCAAGTGGTGTCATCCTCCAAAATGGTGGACACACTACTTTCATTGTTGAAGCAAGTTTTTAGCTCCAAGCTATCCAGTAGAATACATCTACATAAGACTGTTGACACACTGTTTGAATATGTACCAAAAGAAATGATGCCTGCTGACTATGGTGGTGAAGAGAAATCTTTACTGGAACTGAATAGTAAGTATGCTTTTTTTTCTTCTATGTCACATTTACTAGGTCTAACAAATATGTGTCTCATGACAATTATAATTGGAAAAGGTTGCAGTCATGTCGTATTAGGAGACTGCACTGGAGAGGAAAAAATAGAGAAAGCTGCATCAGCTACAACGACGACAGAATACTATAAATTTGAAGACACCAAGTGAAGTGTTACAGTAAAGTTTAATCTTTTGCACTCATTTTTTGGATGTTGGAGGACCGTGATGTTGTTCAACTTAGGGAGAGATTAATCATTTCCAGTAATCAACTGCAACAGGCTTGTGGAGGAACAAGGTATGGTGTTCCTCCATTGAAAAGGGAGGATCTTCAGATCAGGCTAGGTGATATGGGCCTGGCGAACCAAAGCCCTACGGTTGATGTGATTATGTGTAATCATAATAATTATGTGTTAGATACGATGATCATTTTCGGTTGTCGTGGTATGGACATGTAATGCGGAGAGATGAGAATCATGTTTTAAGAAGAGTTGTAAGTATGAATGTTGATGGCTATCAGATTAGAGGCAGACCAAAGAAAAGATGGATGGACTGTGTGAAGCATGACATGAATGTGAAGGAAGTTAATCTAGAAATGACGTCTGATAGAGATAAATGGAAGAAAAAATATTGTGCCGACCCCAAATAAAATGGGATAAGGGTAGAAGAATGATGATGATACGATGATTAATTTACTTGCGTGATTCAGGCTTCGTAATCTGATTGGTAGACTTCGTATTGTTTATACGCCCAATGTAGTTAGCTTGCTACGTTGCTATGTAGTTTCTTCTTGCAGTGCTAAATGTCGCTACAGGCTGAATTGAAACCTTTTGTTTGGCACATTCATCATTGTTTTCAAACATATTTTTAGTCCAGTTCTAATCCATCATTGCAAAATCTCTACTCTTCTGTGTTTGATTTCCCTTTGCAAAGTCCATAGATATTTCTCTAGATTTTTTAACCTCTCCATGTTTAGCGATGTGGTGATCTTTCTCAATTACTTTATTTATGTATACACTTTATTATAAATATTCGTTTTCCCATTGCAGGAGAATGGCTAGAAGTGTTAAGCTCCAAGGAATTCGTAGATTACATGCAGGACATGAACAAAGCGAAAACTAATGAATCTTGCAGACAAGCGGACCAGTTCAATGAACATTACATAGGCATGCCTGGATCTTTTAGAGCTTTGAGCGTAGACTAAAGTGAAGAATATCTTAAATAGTGTAGTATATTTCCTATAAGTGCTTGATATCTTATTATACAGGGATAGGATCAATTCACACCGAGAAGGCAGCGGCCAGCAGCGAAGCGGTGAACAGTTTCAGCACAAAAAATTACGAAGCATTTAAAAAATTATCTTGATTACTAAAATACGTAGTATCGCTTGAGAGGCACGAAAGAATAGGATAGAATAGATCTTTATTTCATGGAAACCAGATACAGGCACTTATGAAATGTCGAGACTCTAGGTGCACGGTTCCAAATAGTAGGTTCTATGGAGAAGAACCGGAAAGAGGTCTCGCGGCCATCCGCGGCGACGCGGGCTGCCTAGTAGACACAAGCATCCGGTCAAAGCACCGGCACGCTACTGGCCGCGGCTACGCGGGCGGCCGCTTGCATCCGCTGGCGGTCGCCTTACTTCTGCCCTTCCCCTACTGCGTCGCCCGCGCCTGTACCAATTATTTACAAATACTGCGAGTGCCGCGCGCCTTGCTTGGTGTTGATCCCTGCCGTGCTGGCCGCTGCCGCCTCAGTGTGAATTGAGCCTTAGTCGGAAAGGGTTTAGTAACTCGTAAGGGGGTTACCATTATGAACAACTTTGACTAAGCGGGTATTTCTTGATATTAACGCGCAATAACGGCGCTTCTGACTCCCTTATTATCACTAATAAAGTTACCTATGTCATAAATTATAGCATTTTTATCATACATTTTTGACGTTTATGCTTTTGAAATGACTTTATTATGCGGTTAGTCTAAAATTATCGTAAAATTATTAATGCTGGCCAGACCGCCCTGTCATTGCAATATAGGCATATCTATTGTATTCTTCATAGTATTCTTGTATGGATGAGTCTGGCTAAGCCATAGTCTTACGAGTAATGACTACATGGGAGTATACAATAATAAGGAATTATGACAAAATTTAGGTACATTTGAGCGTAGTTAGGCAAAACAGGTCCAACCCACAAAATGACAGTTTTGAAAAAAGCGTTTATTTGATAATCTAAAGTATAGAAAAGAATGTCTCAATTAGTCTTGTAAGAATGTGTCTTTGTGGGTTGGTTCCGTTTTGCAGAACTAAGTCCATTTTATTATTTTGTAATCAGTGATGTAGACATATTTTTGGATACGGTATTAAAATAATTGTAAAGTAGATAGGTAATTAAGTGAAGCCAAATAAAAATATGTTTAAGACAGAACGGCGTTTCATTCTAATTAAGACAGTACTACCTACATTATGTATAATACCAAAGGACCAAAAACCAGAAAGACCATAACCCACCACCAGGACCAGAAGCAGCCAGAAGGTCGCAGATTCGATTCCTGCTCGCTATCAAATTGTAATTATTTTATTTTATCTTTATATTTTATATATTATCATTATACATAATATATTTAGGTTATACCTATTATTTATTTGTAATAGTAATTATTACATGTCATTAGAATTTAAATAACACATTGAAAGCCGCATGAAAAATCGAGTATTTCCATTAAGGCCATGGGCCTTATCTTACTGAACCATTCGAGCCATGGGGGTCACCCGTGAGCCGCGTGAGAGGTCCTACGTAAACGCTTCCTACAAGTCACAGATTGCAGCTATGAAACGAAACGGTTATGAAAGAAAGAAAAAGAAAGAAAATCAATTTATTTTTTGCACACAGGACACCGAGCATGCACACATAACAAACATAAAAAATAAAAAAACCAGAAAATTACATAAAATAAAAACAATGAAAAATAAAGCATGGAAGTGTGTGTCCCTCATGTGCAAGAAAATGGGCATCGATCAGCTTGTTGTCATTGGCAACACCAATAACGCTGGTTTTCATCGATGACCGACGTCCGCGGGTGGTATGACGTAATCACGTAATGTCGTGTCCACCTTCTGGCGATATTAAAAAAACAAAAACATAGACAAAATGCATGATTAAATAAAAAACATTACCCACTTTGCGTTATGGAAGTAAACCGCGTGGCCCTGTAGCCGAATTAGACGACGTGGTTTTTAAATCCAAAAGAAACTTGTAGTGTTCAATGTTCATCAAGGTTATTGTAATGAGGCTAGGGCTTTTCTTAATATTGAGACATAATTCAATTTCACAATATAATAACGTCACATATTAAAAAAATACTTGTGTTGGGGTTGCGTCGCATATTCCCCTAATACTATTACAATGTTAAGACTATTAATAAAAAAAGTACTTTACGGTATGTAAATTTTTATAAGTATGGTGTAGGTGTGTGTGTGGGCATTGAACACGACTACATGGACATTGGTTCCGCGCTCAAAAATGTCCGAGCCAAAAGAGTTCCAAAACGAAAAAGAGTTCCAATCGCGCGCCATACTTGTTTTGTCAACCGATGGAATACAAGTCAAAAATTTGTATTGTGAAAAAGTTGAATAGGCTGATTATAAATTGTCGCAAGTAAAATTAAGCTGTTTAAGTGTAACTAATGACGATACTTACGGTTTGGATTAGGAGATTACAGTTTTTTTGTATTTCTTAATGTACCTACTAGATGTGTGCGCCGATGCCGGCTTCGGCGTCATCGGCGTTATCGGCGTGGATGGTCGGAGGGATACGGTTGTTTTAGATACAATGCAGACATATACTAAACACTAGAAATGTCTAAATATTTATTTCGACGATTTATTTACGCAAATTCAATAAAATACCATTTTTATAGGACCATAATTTAAATAGCGCGTTATGCCGATAACTTCGTCCGTCATAGTCCTTTGGCGAATAAGTCGGCTAAGTTTTAATAAGATTGTCATCATGTTCGGCGTCATCCACGCCGATGACGCCGATGACGCCGCTGCGGGCATCGGCGCACACTTCTAGTACCTACACTTATATGTATAGGTTGACTCGGGGCACATTTTTTGTGAATTTTGTT
The DNA here is from genome assembly GCA_932294325.1 of Allophyes oxyacanthae. Lineage (NCBI taxonomy): Eukaryota > Metazoa > Arthropoda > Insecta > Lepidoptera > Noctuidae > Allophyes > Allophyes oxyacanthae. The sequence continues at coordinate 11,892,478 of OW028628.1, forward strand.
CAAGACCCGCCGTCCATTGCAGTTAGGTATAATAGGGCAGTGGTTATGGGTGAAATTTTAAAATGAATAAGTCCACCTTTGCTCCTTTGAAGATCACATTCGTAATGGTCATTATAATTATACATTTTATAAAGACTTTGATCTCTCACACCTATGACCGACCTCTTATGTTTCATTCATCTTTAATTACTAAGTCATCAGCGAGAATACTAAGCAATACTTGGTTAGAATACCTAATTCATATCAGTGGTTAATTAAAATATATAGATACAGAAGGTTCACTCATAACCAAATATTAAGGTCCGTATTACAAAGCGACGCTTAGCGGCGATCTCTAGTTGAGTAGCGTTTGAGTGAAATATTTGTATAAAATGATAGACTCACATCTGCTAGCTAATCACGATGCACGCTCGTAATCGGAATCGACTTAATTTTGACACTACAACAGTGTTCATTGCGTTGCTCCAATTGTCGTTCAGTATAATTTTTAAAGGTTACTACGCAATGTACCTCGTTGAACTGTCAAAATTGAATCGATTCCGATTTCGAGTGTGCATCGTGATTACCCTGCTGTGCTCAATTAAAAATCACAGCTGAGTAACTATACAGACCTAAGTCGTAAGCAAATGCTTATAGCAGGCTTCAAAAATCCGTGTTAAATTGTTGTTGTTGTGTTGTTAAATTAACAAAATTACCAAAAAAATTATTCCGAGTCAACCTATATTTAAGAAGAATTAACAATCACCTTCTTACGACATATTTTGAAGATTAAGTGTAGGTACATTTATAGAAATATAAAAAACTATAACATCCTAATTCAAACCGTATCGTCATTAATAAACAGCTTAATTTCACTTGCAACAATTTATCAGCCTATTCAACTTTTTCACAATATATTACGGCATTTTTGACGTGTATTCTGTCGGTTGACAAAACAAAGACTGTCGCGCGATTGGAACTCTTTTTTATTTTTAGAACTCTTTTGGCTCAGACTCTTTTGAGCGCGGACACAATGTCCACGATATTTTCTATCAATCATACTGTTGATCGATTTGGCGATTGACTTGGTTTCGCTACGTGATATATTTTTCAGATGCTTGTACCGAGCGTATGATATTGCCAACAATTAACAAAAAAACAATAAAAAATTAAACCAACCAAGAATGTATTTTACATCACTCTGTTCAACCTGCTTAAAGAACATATGACAAATATAATAATTATTGATTACTCTTATAACTTAACTTAGGCCTAAACCGCAGTAGTTGTTTTAGACTATATTACTTCTTTAAAAAAAATATTTTATCCATTTTTTTCTCTTCGCGTATTTCGTGTTACCTGTGTATGATACTTCTGTTCTTACTACTGCTGCGTGATGCTGATTTACATCATTATTACTTGAGCAAATACTTATTGTGACAATAATTATTGTTTGATATAAGTAATGATTTAATCGAGCATAATATGAATATAGCGAACGAAAAAATCACCTCCAGATGTTTTTAACTATCTTATTATCGACTTTTCTTTAAATTATTATCTATACATCCTATATTTTTAATTACCAGATTTTTTTTATGGCATGCTCGTCTCTTCGTTCTACATAACTTTCATTTGGTGGATACTCCATCAATACTAATCAACAACGATAACCAGTCACTTGGCATCCCCCGCAAGCCTCGCTGGCGGCTTAGGGCTTATGGAGAGGCGGAAAGTCGCGCGGAGCGTAAAGCGGCGCGCAACGCGGAGAAAGGCGCGTATCTCCGTTCATGGAGAGCGAGCGACAGAGCGACATGCCGATGCCGCTTTGCGCGCCGCGCGACTTTCCGCCTCTCAATAATTGAGCCTTTAGAGGAGCGTACGCAACGCTGTAAGTAGGTATGTATGTGACGGCACACTGTATCAAAGGAGTGTAAGCAAGGGTAAGATCTATAGAGCGTACTTAGACTTTGCTCAGACTTTGGTTTTTGTTTGCTGACTTTTAGACTTTGTTTATTGACATCGTTGGCCTTAGCATATGCTCAGCACAATTTCAGTGTGTTGGAACTATAAATTCGAAATCAAGGTATATTTTTGCTAAGCTCAAGTAAAGTAGCAAAGTCCAAGTACGCACTTTAAATCTCAGCCTAAGTCTGAAGTTCGACGGAAACTACAACGATAGACGGAACTTTGACAAGCCTTAATTTCGCTAGGACTTATCCTCAACGTGTCCTTTCAGTCTCGATTTTTTATTCATTCGGGTAAGTTCTGCAAGTAAACAGGATGAGACCAGCCAGCGAGTTTTATTTATTTTTATCGAGTTTCTATTTTGTAATTTCTGCCTTTTTGATAATAATCGCACCTTGAATAATGTTGTACATTATAATTCAAATGTCGTCAAATTTATGTAAAATACGCACAGATAGATGATGACGCAATATACATACGTAGGTACCTACTTATAATTAAGATCTGAGAGTAAAAACTTGTTTTAAAACACTCATATCAATTGGTTTCTACTATCACAGTACATGAAATTAATCTTCTGTCTGTCTTTATACTTTTTCTATCGTGTATCGTGTCCTAGTGGAAAGATCAGCCAGTCAGCAATGCTGGTATCGTGGCTGACTGCTTAAGATGCGCTAGACGATATCAGATTTCGTCACTAGTGGAGACTCTTTCCATACACCCAAAATTATTTCCATGCACCCCAAGCTCTTTCTTTGCACCCCAAGCTCTTTCTTTGCACCCCAAACTCTTTCTTTGCATCCCCAAGCTCTTTCTATGCACCCCATGCTCTTTCCATGCACCCATGCTCTTTCCATGCACCCATGCTCTTTCCATGCACCCCATGCTCTTTCCATGCAGACCAAACTCTTTTATTGCACACCATGCTCTTTCCATGCACCCAAGCTCTTTCATTGCACCCCATGCTCTTTCCATGCACCCCATGCTCTTTCCATGCAGCCCAAGCTCTTTCATTGCACCCCACGCTCTTTCCATGCACCCCAAGTTCTTTCTTTGCACCCCAAGCTCTTTCTTTGCACCCCATGCTCTTTATTTGCACCCCATGCTCCTCCCATGCACCCCAGGCTGTTTACATGCACGCCAGGCTATTTCCATGGACGCCAGGTCCTTTCCATTCACCCTAGCTTCTTTCCTTGCCCCCAAAGGCTCTTTCCTTGCACATATTAAGGCTCTTTTCTTGCACCCCTGGCTCTATCCTTGCACCCCAGGCTCTTTCTTTGCAGATATTATTGTAAATGTATTATTTTAAAAGACTATGGAATTTCTTGGGAATATCTTCTCCATAGGACCAACTTACTTGAAATCATGCACCTAGAATCTCGAAGTGCCTGCAAGAAGAAGAAGTAGAAGTGTCTGAAGTAGAGTTTAAAATATAAAATCTTTAACTTTGACTTTGCCCCGTGCATGAGACATCTGAGTTCGAACCCGCACCGCACCTTGGACTTAACGAACTCATGTGCGGATCAAGAACATCATGAGGAAACCTGCGCACCTGAGAGGGTCTAGTGTACAATAGGTAAATCTTATACTTACCTAATACATGAAATAATGAATTCTAATCTTATTAAAAAAAAGTGTGCTAAAAAACACGCAACAGCGCGTGCACATACTAGTTTTATTCTATCATTCATTTTGCTCTTGAGACGTTTGAATATAAGCATTAATATCAAATGAACAACTTCAGTTTATTTCGCATCGTCCGAGTGTGAAATTCAAAATGGTAGTGCTAAACGATAAGATTCTAGAATTTAATGCACGTACTGTAGAATATGTTAGGAAAGAGGTGAATTTGGAGAAGGAAGGAAGAATAGAAGATGCAGTGGATATTTTAGCGGAATGGGTGAAGAAGCAGCAACATTTTGTCAAGAAGGATTTTTGTGAGTAATTTAACTTTGATCTGATAGTAGGGATCACCAATTCGGTTGCACAAACGGAGAGTTTTTTTTTAATTTTTATTCTTTATTGTATTGTATGGCCCCAGATCGTAACTGACCGTGAGAAATGGAAAGAGGGAAGGGAGGCCTTTGCCCTGCAGTGGGACATTACGGGCTCATTATAATAATAATAAATAATAATATTTTTTTTATTGTACACATAAACTGTTATCTTTATCTTTCTCGGCTTTCACGAGATTCAAGGAGATAATAAATAATAATATTTTTTTTATTGTACACATAAACACAAATAAAATACATAATAGGAAAATACATGTACATAGGCGAGCTTGAGTTTTCTTACAGCAAACCGAGTAAAAAAAGTAAATTGAATAGGTTCAGAAGATAGACACAAATGCACAACAAAAGATGAACATACTTTCAAACAATATTAATATAACTAAAATATATATAAAAATATATAATACATGACATACCTATAAAATATATATTAAATTGATTATATAAATATAGTAATATAAATAAATAGATAAATAATAGCTCACAATGAAAGGAAATGTTCTTTAATTCTTAGAGAGTGTGGAAGAGAATTCCACAGTAGTATATTCTTCAACATTACTGTTCATTGTACCAGTAAACATTAAATTTAAATAAAAAAAAACAATAGGATTTACGATTCTTGGGAAAATACAGCCGTGCCGACCTTTGGTACCTGGATGGATAGCACTTAACTAATAACTTAAGCGTTAAGTTAAAGACCCGAAGACTTCAACTAGAAAAAGAGCTGTAACTTTTGAACGGCTGAACAGATTTTCATGGAACATAGATAAAATGATTTCCGATTAAACTAGGTTTCAATAAAAAATAACTGCATTGCAATCGCTCCATCCCATTTGGAGCTACGATGCCACAGACAGATACACCGACACACAGTACATAGATACACAGATACACACTACAAACATAAAACATTCCTCTTTTTTGTGTCTGGGGTTAAAAATACACATTACTTAGTTTGTGCAAAAAGTAATAAATCAACTGACGGAACTAATTATAAGACTTAATAAAAACAAAACGAAACAGATGTAGTGATGATACGCAGACATTGGTTTTGTTCTCGGCTACAGAATAAAGACAAAAAAAATTGAAATAATAGTTCAGCCGTTCAAAAGTTACAGCTCTTTTCCTAGTTGGGAGTTGGGGGTTTAATTATTTATTAAATAAACTTTTTTTAGCTCGAGAATATCTCGAAAGAACCTTGATCTCCGCTAAAGGGCTGGTGGAACGGGCAAAGACGAGGATAGACAAGTTGTGCACCTTCAAGACTTTGATGCCTGAAATGATACCTAGCACTGTATCGACGAAAGATTATGAAATCTTAGGAAACTACATGTAAGTACTAACTACAAGTTTGACTTTACAAAAATATTTCTAGTGGCGTTTCTTTTTGAACCCCCGACCAAAAAAAAAGGCCTTTGCAGGCACTTTCAAAACGTCGTGATTCTAGGCGCACGGTTCCAAGTGGGTTGGTCCTGGAGAAGATACCGGCAAGAAACTCCATGGATACTCTTTTCATAAATCAAGCTTACTACACAACAAATATGGGGCCGCAGGAGCGGCCCCTGCTAAAATTCGACCTCAATTTACACAATATTACAATAAAAAAATAAAAAAAGAACAGCAAAGATCATAAGTACCACTATAATAATAAAATTATACAATACTAGTAGGTGCGCACTTAACACTCAAGTCAGTCGAATACCTAGGTACCAAAAAGGTACAAGGGAAGCGTTAAAATTAGTGTGTGAAGACAGGAAGCAGTGGGTCACCAGGGAAGCCGCATGTGCAGAAGATAATCACTTCCATACATCTCTATCGTCAACATAGTCTGTCTGTGGTATCGTAGCTTCAATATGGATGGACCGGTTTCAATGCAGTTTTTTATAATAAAATTGAAAGCTAATTTAATCGGATATCATCTTAGCTATGTTTAATGAAAATCTGTTCAGCCGTTCAAAAGTTACAGCTCTTTTTCTAGTTGGAATCGGGGGTTTTTGAGATTAGGTCATTGTTACCAGATTTTCATTAACTCGCTTTCTTGGTTGTCTGTTTGTCTGTTCGGTACAAATTTTGCTGTTTTGAATGTTTTTTTGTTATTATGTATTGAATGCCAATATGGCAGGTCATAGGAGTATATTTATTTTTTATCCACCTATCTACCATGATACTTAAATAAATTTAAATTGAAACTACCTTCCCGATGAGCTAGAGACTTGTGTCGTTGTGTACTTAATTTTATTTTATTTTTTCAGATCTCACGCTCACTTACCTAAAATGACTAAGGAGTACTACAGAGTATATTTATTTAAAGTTAAATCGGACGGTTTTGATTCAGCAGAAATCATTGCATTCTACAGATATCTCGTTTTGGTAAGTTACAAATCAATGTTTTTTGATCATCTTTTTATAATTCCATTTTGTGCAGAAAATCTATCAAAGTAATTATTCATCAAAACAATCCAAGTTTTATTTTGTTTTGGAGTGAATTACTGCGGTTGCTTTTAGGAACGGACACTGTTCTACAAATTATGCGCACTACATAAAAAATAGCTTGTAAAGTAAAGTAGACTTTATTGTTTCTGATTGAGTAGGTATAGTTGTTGTGTATGTGTATCAGGGATATTGACAAACCAGTGTATTATAATAACACTGGTTTGACAATATCCCTGCACGAATTGCACGAAATTTTGTCAACCGCCTTCATTTCTCACTATTTCACGGGCTCATTGACATTTGTCTTTGCTCATAACATTATAATTCCACTGGAGCCACGCAGTGATATTGCAAGGTAGTAATATTTTTACAATTTCACTGTATGTGGATGGTCAATGATTGGTCCGTTTTCAATGTTAACTGACAATGAGTTAGGTTAGGTTTTTAATATATTAGACCAATCATTGACCGTCTTGCAATTGAACGGCCTTGCGCATACAGTAAAATTGTCACAATATTACTGCCTTGCAATATCACTGCGTGGGTCCAGTGGAATTATAATGTCACTGAAATGAGCCCGTGAAATTGTGAGAAATGGAGGCGGTTGACAAAGTTCCGTGCAATTATAATTTCAATAGTGAAATTTTAATATCACTGGTTTGACAATATCCCTGCGACATGTATAAGTCATAAATAAATAATAATTAAATACCATACTATTATTTTCAGTTCAGTGAATATATAAGACGATATGACTACAACAATGGGTTTATAATAGTTATTGACTATAGGGATATAAACATACTGAACCTTGTTGCCAAATGCACTCCGACGGAACTAAGAAAATTTATCACATTGATGACGGTAAGTTTACAGAAATTAATTATAACTATACTCCGTTCGAAATAACATTAGAAATTTAAATAACTCCATTTACACTTTATTCAACCGATTTTGACTTCTATTACGTTGGTGACATGACAAATTACAGCTGCAGTAAACATTTGTTACCGTAAATACGTTTTTGCTTTTAATGCCATCCTTATACGTACGGAATAGAAGTCAAAATCGGTTGAATACACTGTAAAAGGGTTTGTTAAACGTGTCTAATCTTATTTCAAACGGAGTATAGTGGTCGCCCAGGGGTCGAAATTCGACCATAATATTATATTTCTAAAATATAAATTTTAATTTTGGGCACTCCTTTTCTATATTATAAACATCTTCCTTCCTTCCTTTCATCATCATAATATCTTATCATATTTACATCATAATATCTTATCATATTTTATATTTACATCATAATATCTTATCATATTTTATATTTACATCATAATATCTTATCATATTTTATATTTACATCATAATATCTTATCATATTTTTTCATTCTTTTCATCTTGTTTCCTTTTTTTATTAATTCTTTTATCTATATTACTATGCCAAATCTGACACTCCAAGTTTAGCCACAGGAACTACATAAAAAATTCATAATTTTACACTTATCACGATCTTTAGGTAAAGTTTGTAAAGTCTCCAACCTATTATAACAAAAAATATTTTCATTTACACGTGTAGAATAGATAAATGTGACATATAGGTACTTCTACTTCAATGTTCCTTCTCCTAGTCGAATGATAGCAGAGTGAATTATGATGCAAAAAAAAACTTGTGTAAAAATCGCATACCTTTTCTGTACGGCTTCAGAACATGATGCCAAATACGTGATAACATTGCGGCACCCTGTATGCAGCAGTGAAAACTCAGGCTATGATATTTCAGATATTTAAACGCATCTGATTAGACTGGGGACTGATCCCAATGTGGTTGGGAAAAGGCTAGGCAGAACCTATTATACTAACAGTTATAACGTGCTCTTTATATTTACAGGAAGGCTACAGTATGAGAATAAAACAAATACATATAATAACACCATCAAAAATGTTAGATGGTCTTCTCGCTTTGCTGAAGCAAGTGTTAAGTGCGAAGCTTGCAGACAGATTGCATCTGCACAAAAATATTGATAATTTGACAGATTTTGTGTCTCAAGATATATTGCCAGAAGAATATGGGGGTAAAGAAAGGTCTTTGGAGATACTCAACGGTAGTGTATTTTTTGTTTTTATTTTAAAGAATCTTACAGCTAGTTAGTAAGTAAGACTTATTATTTATATATATAAACGCAGTAAAGCCAATTACTGCATGTGATAGGCATGTGATGAGGAGGGATGAAAATCATGTAACGAGAAGAGTTTTAAGTATGTATGTGGATATGATAGAAGACCCTTGGGCAGACCCAAGAAAAGATGGATGGATTGTGTGAAATTTGACATGGATTTTAAGAACGTAAACTCTAAGATGACATCTAATAGAGATAAATGAAAGAAACCGACCCCAAATAAAATGGGATAAGGGCAGGAGAATGATGAGTAAGGCCAATTACTGGCTGGCAATTTCGAGCAGTGGGTACTGCTAAAAATAAATAAAAGAAAAACAAAATAATTGCCAGTAGAGAAAACGATACAAGTTAAAAAAAAACTTGTTCGTTTACGTGCCAGTTTTGGGCTGACGAGCCATTCTAAGCAGTGGACGGTTATGAATTTTGATCTGTATCAACAATATTGAAAAAATATAATTAATATAATAGAAAAAAAAAAAGTGTAGCGACACCTAGCGCCACAAATAGGAACTACATATCAACGTAGCAAGCTAAATGTAATGATCGTCAATGACGCCTGCATCACGCTAGGAAAAATATTATCGTATCTAACACAACAACTGTCCGATATCAACCATTGGACTTCGGCCCGCCATGCAATATCACCTCGCCTGTTCGGAGAATCCTAGTCAGCAATGGACATTATTGACCTGATATGTTTAGTAAATACCACGTTTGATCATAATTCTTTTTTTTTCTTTTTTCAGACGAATGGGGACAAGCAGTAACTTCTCCAGACTTCGTTGAATACTACGAAGAGATGTACAAAGCGAAAACAGACGAGACTTTCAGACAAGCAGACAAGTTTACAGAGCAATACGTTGGCATGCCAGGGTCTTTTAGGGCTTTGAGCGTAGATTAGGGCAGAAACACATCTACCTCTGAGCTTAGTCTACACATTGACCTACTACTATAATGACCATTGGGTCTACGCTCAAAAGTATCCGAGCCAAAAGAGTTCCAAAACGAAAAAAGAGTTCCAATTGCGCGCCAGTCTTTGTTTTAGAATACACGTCAAAATTAATGCCGAACTGTATTGTGAAAACCATCAGACCACCAGCGCTGTGACATTTTCTATTTCTAAATGCCACAGCATTATGCTGAGATGGGGCCCATTTTTGGTCTCGTTCAGGTTGCTTTGATTATTTTTTATGGTTTATTTGTTTTATTTTTATACCTTTTATTCGTTCCTGGCGAGTCCAGAATAAAAATGCTTTCTATCTTTCTTCTTATTTTTCTATTTTCTATCTTTCTTTTTTAGAAAGAAAAAGTTAAATAGGCTGATAAATTGTCACTGTCCAATTCGTACATTTTTATTTCACGGATAGTAGAGCCCTAGCGATGCACTTGTAATACGACGAGTGTGAATGGATTTGGTGGGCACACTAACCCACGTATGGGACGTTTGAGACATGTGCGTGGGCCTAATGTAGTTCTAGCTTGTACTCATGTTATTAAACAATTTTGCAAAAGGAAAACTTTTTCCGGATTTTTTTCTCGGCTTCCCGTACTTAGTGTTACGATCAGCAGTATGAGTATGGGAAATCGAAAACTATAATCGCGGCGAAATTTTATTTTTCTTTTCTTAGTGTTTCAGTACACAGAAATCGCGAAAAAAAACTGTTGTTCCGTAGAAATAATTCAATATTACTCGACTAAAACTATGGAACAGCTTATTTTTTTTCGCAATTTCAGTGTTAGTCCTACTCGTATTTGCGTTCACTGGTTAGTCCCAATGTAAAAGTTGTTCATGATTAGTAGGTACAATAATTCCTTAAAGGGAATTTATTTAGTGGAAACGGGAGAACATTTTTGTTTAGATAAAGTAGTATAATTTTGTATTTAGTAAAATAAAATTGCCGTAGAATAAAGCACACGTTATGACCGAAAATTTTGAGTGTATTATTTCCATCATCCATCCTATGGAAAAAAGAAAGAAAGAAATAAGGTTTATTGGTCAAATTATGAGGAAGTTAGGCAAGATTATCCTATGCCCCTATAATAACATAGTGGTCAGTTATTACCTGCAATCGTTAAGGCTATGTCCTAGCTAAGAGGGATATCGCGTAGAATATAAAATTATAGCCGCAATACGTGTTGATTATCCGTATCCTATGTGCTACGTCCATTAAATAAAGTGATAACTGTTAAGTGTTCCTTTATTAAGAAACATTAAACTGTTCGACGACGGATTTTCGGGCAGACTTGAACTCGGGCAAGCTATTTTCCAGGCGTTCATAGCATCAGTCAAGCACGGTACCTCAAAATCAAACAGTATAGATGCAAAAAATTCCTGGTTAATTTTTCAGTACTGTGAACCGAGGACAGGAACGCCGGTAAACTTACGCTGGAAATTTTGCGGATGCCGCCCAAACCAATGGGCAGAGTTGCTTGCAGCCAAGCTCGGTCATCCAAAGCCACATTTAAAGAATTTCGAATAAATTTGTCAGCTTTCACTAAAAGTTGAGGATGCTTCCAAATATGAGAACAGCGGAGGTTATAAATAAATTTGGGGCCAAAACAGCAGTATCTAATTATAGTTAATGCCGATAACTGTATCTATGAGAGATAGATGCAATATATAAAGAATTAAAGGATTTAGCATTGGACAGAACGAGATGGAAAATGATACACCGACAAGTGCCTAGACTTTGTCTAATTAAAATTAAATTAAATTAATTTATTTCAGGTAACTAAAACCCATATTACATATTAAATTAATCACGTCTTTAACTTTAACAGAATAACATTAGAATAAACTAAATTAAAATATCAATACAATTGGAATATTAAAATTAAAATTATCAATTATTATGAATTATAGGTTAATGAAAGCTAAGAGTGTATTTAGACCGCGATATTTAAAAACTAATAAGGGAAACATTCTGAAAAAAAAAAAAAAAAATTACTGTTGCAAGCCAACTACAATAGGCGTATACAATACGAATTCGACCAATCAGATAGCGAAGCCTGCATCGCGCAAGTAAAAAGATTATCGTATCTAACAGATATTCAACTGTCCGATATCAACCGTCGGGCTTCAGCCTCCTAGGCAAAGTTCCTCCTTTTCAATGGAGGAGCATCATACCTCGTTCCACCTCAAGAGAATATGTATTTGTGTTTTTTTTTTAAATATCGCGGAATAAATTTACTTTCAACTTTCGTTTGAAAAATTCTAGCACTTAAATTATTTAGCATGAAAGATTTTTTTGTGTGTGTGGTTTTGTGCTGTCTGATAAACGTTTTCTTTCTTTCAACTTGCTACACAATGCGACGTTCAGCTAGAACAAAAATAATTGCATTTACATTTAATTGTGCTCAAGACCTGGTCATATAATTATGACCTTAGCAACTAATCTGGCAATGAGTTTACTTTTAATCACGTTAATTATCCATGAATGTCAGTTATTCTATAATGAAGGCCTTTAACACAGAATAATGGCGAATTATGATATTTTATCATATCTTCTTAGATTATAAGGAAGAAAAAATGTATAGATAATAATATTATTATAATAAAGGTGAACACGCACTGAGCTGAGCTGCACTGCAGCAGAGCGACGCGGCAGCAATGCGTCCAAATATTGTTTATGGAACGTGTATCAGACATACCTGATCATATTGAGATAAAGAAAAGAAAAAAAAAAAGGACGAAAGAACTGTCGGGGGCCTGGAACCCAGTGGTTCAACTGTGTAAGAACAGAAAAAGTGCCGTGAGAAGTGCGCGAGCGGACACAGTGAGTTTCGTTTGTCGAGAACAGAATCGAGTTGTGAGTGACGGACCCGAGCGCACAAAACGTAACAGAAGGAGGGTAGACCGTTTTGTCTGCCAATAAACATCCACCCGCAAATACTTTTAGTTTATCCGTGACCATGGCGCTTGCAACAGTGCCGAAATATTGGGAGCTCAGTACAAGATATAAACATGGTAAATACCCCGTTTTGAACTCTAATACTAAAGAAAAGAAAGAAAGAAAAATCATTTATTTACTACAAGACACACTAGAATGATAGACATAGGTAATAAGAAGAGGAGAGGATCAGACACAAGTAACAATATTGGGCAGAAACAGGGAGAGTCTACTGTAGTCTCTCACGATCGTATTGAAGTTTATTAGTCACAGAATATCTAACATATAATCATTAGCAAAAGTGATAAGTACATCAGAGAAAATAATAATATCTGGTATAAAAATGCGTACACCAACCTATATAAATATAACATAAGCCAATAAAAAACATGATTATAAAAAAAATACATTTTTCCTATAAATAAATATATATAACATAAACCAATTAAAATTACATTATACTTATAAACGAATAATACACATAATTACTATAAATTTATATACAAATATACCATAAAACTATTAAAATTAAAATACATGATACTTAAAATAAAAATAAAATAAAATACATATTATACTTGCAATTCAATATAATTTAAATACCACTAGTAATTTAAATTTATCGTTTGATCCTACTTATACATAACTATTATAGCTAAGTAGGTACATACTCGTAGTTATAAGTTGCTGTACCCTTACGGGGTTTCATGTTGAAACCTATAAAAATATACCTAACACCTGTAACTAGATACACATGAAAGCAATAAAGAGTTTGAGTTTGAGATTACCAGAGTCGATGTTCATTACCATTTTGATTACGCGGTAAACCCGCAGGAATAAATATATTAGAGAAAGTATGAAAGTGGCACCAGTTACAGAAAAGCTGCAAAGTAGCCGGTTATTGAGAGATGACAATCATGTTATAAGAAGAGTTGTAAGTATAAATATTGATGGCTATCAGAGTAGGGGCAGACCAAAGAAAAGATGGATGGACTGTGTGCAACATGACATGAATGTGAAGAAAGTGAATCCGGAAATGATGTCTGATAGATATGAATGGACGAAAAATACATAATATTGCGCCGACCCCAAATAAAATGTGATGAGGGCAGGAGAATGATGATCTACTGGACTAGACTAGATTTATTGGGCTAGAAAATGTAGGTATTACGAATAAACGTACTGCGTTTTAATTCCGCATACTGCTATATTACTTTTTTGTAATGAAACAATATACATATATAATGCGATATCTACTAATTATATAGGTACTCAGTCCGTCAGAGGTCATTATCACAAATAATAATTTACATAGGTAATTATAATTAAACCCAACCCATCTAAGTTTTGCGTCAATGAAATGAAGGAAAAAAACCTCTACTCAAAATACGACAGGAATAATGTATTTATAAACCAAAACAATCATAAGATAATAATATTCTGTTTGGCATAATAATCAGATAATTTAAACTTTTGTACAATTAAAATGTAAATTATGAGAAACGCGTTTGTATTAAAATTAAACAGGTTTTTTAAAAAACTTATAAAATAAAATAGTAATAACGACAAAAATCTAAAACCTAGCCTAACCTAGCCTCACCTATTATAAATACAAGACCAGTCGGTATTTAGCACAGTTCGAAATGGACTATCTTTGCGCGTAGTCAAATTAAAATAATTCCTATTTGACATTGACCCTATAACAGAAAGTTAATTACTGTCACAGACCTGAAAAAATATCCTTTTTTTTTAAATTACGTTATTTGAATCAGCCAAAAATGGAGTTGATACCTAAGCATCATCTATTAGTATTGCCTGAAGATGCCGTTGAAAATATTAGGAGGATCCATGGTTTGGATAAGCCAGGCAGACTTGTAGAAGCTATCAATATTTTGGAGGACTGGATTCAGAAGCAGGATCATATTGTTAAAAAGGATTTTAGTAAGTCATTATATTGTTTCACCTATCTGTGTTAATTTTTAGTGATTGTTATTAGTTATCTAATTATTTATTTATTTCCAATATACTTTATTTAACCTAATTTAACAATGATATTGCCGTACACGAAAAGCTCCGCGGACTTATCGAATGGTATCCTACTGACCTTATTTCTTACAAATAATGAAATAATATTGATTATTATATTATATTATATATATATTATATATATATATATATTATGATAATAAACTAGAGGTCGCGTGGTGCGCGGGCCGCGAGCGGCCCGCGAGGGCTTTTTATTTGTTTATACTTTATGCACTAAGTACAGAGGCGGACTTAATGCCGTAGGCGTAACGCGGAATTAGATTGTGATTTTAATACTATCGATAAAGGCATATTTAAGGAATAGTTTAGTCTAGAAATCATAATCTATTACGCCATTATTGCGTAGAAAAAAAATGAGAAAGAAAAATGTGAAAAAATGTGATACTCTACATTTACTATCTATCTACTCTACATTTATTGAAAGTAAATCGACGAAAACTTGTGTAAAAAAGGAGTATTATATGTATAATTATTTACTGTAATTAACACTCAAATAAGTAGTTTCATTATTTTTAAATATATTTTTTTGTCATTTTTAGGAGTCAGATTTAGGTGAACTTTGTGATTTTTTTATAAAATAAATTGCTTGCCGTATCAATGCCGGAGTTTTACTCTCGTGCTCAAAATGATTACAACTATCGATTTTTACAATAAAATCGAGATGCAACAAAAATGGGGTTTATAATACACTGTGCGGCTGAACGAATAGTGATGTTTGGCACATATTTTGTATAATGCATTTTAAAATTTGTAAATATGATACGTTTAAAAAACTCATGGTGAATTTGTAAGAGCAAATATTCCTATATCAGACGATTAGCATAGCCATAGAGATACAATAAAAAACATCCTACATAGATCATGTAACTGAATACATTTTATCCGGGTACTAGTTTGTATAGAATTTCTCAGTAACGTAACGTAACGTAACGTCTGAACGTTTGGAATAGTGCCCGGTGGAAGGCAATAGGCCAACATGTTACCTTGTTGGACTTAAGAACTGCATCAAAGAAATCTAGATGGACTAAAGTATACTTATTATATACTCCACCTACGCCTCCATGAAATATCTACATGCGTGTGCTAAGAAAAATTTAATATTCTGTACTTGTGTTAATATATGTATAAGTTAATTCTTTCAGGTAGAGAATACTTGGAGAAGACCCTGATTTCATGCAAGGGCTCCGTAGAAAAGGCAAAGAAGCAGATAGACAGGTTGTGTACCATGAAGACGCTGTTACCAAAGTTCTTTTCAAAGACCAACGCCAAATTGGAACTGAAGGGCATTCTGGACGTAGCGTAAGTGTTATTTTTAGTAGTATCAGACTATCAATTTTGCTATTTTAGGTTTGAACTCAAGCACCTGTTTGCACAAGACGAAATTTTCGCCCGCAGTTGACGTGCGTCGAAACTGTTACAAGAGAAGAAATGATAAGATAAGAGAAGATAAGATTTCTTTATTCGTCAAAATTTGGTGTTACAAAAATTTTGTAACACCAAATTTTAACACCTAGGTTTTGTAACAAAATACATAAAGGTACAAGTTCTATTACTTTCAATAAGGTGTGCAAAAAGCCATTGAAAGGCGCGATTGAATCGCGTTTGCAGCGCGTTTTGGTTGGGTCTGTTACGCATAAAAATGTCATGTGCAAAGACTCTAGTGTAGTGTTGTCAGGCCCGGTATGCTAAATTCCGAGACGGAAGGTAAAAAAAAAAAAACGAGTTATTGGTTTTTAATTCGGAGCAACTAAAAAGGACAAGGTCTTATAAATCAAATTTTTTTATTTTTAGTCGCAAGCGATTACATTACATTACAAAAAACATAACCGCGCGCGCACTGAGTTTATAATTTTCGATGACCGAAGTCTGAATCACAAAAAATTGGGACATTTTGCGTCCCGATCATGGGTTAATCAGGACGTGTCCACGAACCCTAGAAATTGGGAGGTCCCGCGCAATTCGGGACGTCTGACAATGAATATTGTTGCATTCTGCATCATTTTGTTTTTATATCACTTTACGTGTGTAAAATATTATTGCATCATTTAACATCGTAATCGAATTTGAACCATACCCTAGTCATGAAAATAAAAATGTAGATACTCGTATTTGTATTTATTCGACTACTATAAAAAAGATTTTCTGTAAAACATAAATCAAAGCATATCATTTCACTTAAAATATTTTTATTAAAGTATTTTTCAATGTCTATTCTATATTTCGTATTTCACTACAAAAGAACATATTAAGATCGTTTATACTTAGTATATCTCAAGCCGTGTTGAATAAAGTAGGTATAAGATTGATGAGAAAGTGTTTTAATGGACCAATTAATTAATCATACGACTGCCATCTGATCTTTGTCACCCAATTACTGTGAGGCAGAGACACTGATGTTAGACCAGTTGCCAGACTTTTTGGGCTACTGACTCCCGTTATGACTGTCGTAATTATAAACCAACAGCGTAACGACGTTTTCGAGTTACCGAGGGGTCTCGATATTTTGAAGAAATGGTCACCCATCCAAGGACTGACCGCGGCAAGCGCTGCTTAACCCCGCTGATCGACTGATCTGCGTAGTAGCTACGAGCCCCTCCTGTATCATAGTAATATTATAAAGAGAGAAGTCCTGATTGACTGACTGACTTACTGACTTATCATCAACGCACAGCCGAAACTACTGAAGCTAGAGTCACGAAATTTGGAGAGTAGGTTCCTTTTGTATTGTAGGCAAGCAATAAGAAGGGATTTTTGAAAATTCAGCCCCTAAAGGGGGGAAAAGGGGGGTGAAAGTTTGTATGTGAGTCCCTTAATTTTTGAAGTGAGAAAGATGAAAATTGGGATTTAGGCTTTTGGTTACAAATAAAGAAACACGTGATTCTGCGTTTTTGGAAATTTATCCCCTAAAGGGGCGAAATAGGGGTGAAAATAATATATATAGATAAATAATAAGTACAATAAAATGGCAATTTTTATTTTCAGTTGGCTGCTCCCTCTCCCAATAATATCAAAGGACTATTACAGAGTTTTAATGGTAAAAATGAACAATACAAATATTACGGCGGAGATTTTCATGCAATATTACCAGTACTGTTTAATCGTAAGTTATTATCATACTAAAACGCCTTCGAAATACTCATACCAGCTGTCTATAATATAAGTGATACAAAAGATTGGTTCAGTAACAACGTTTCAAACGGATCATTTGGATCTGAAACACTACTTTGCATTATGCTCTATCCGCGCGCCGCGTCGCTTGTGAGGCGACTGAGCAGTGAGCAAGAGACCACTGAAAGCAGAGCAGACAGAAAGTAAAGTCACGACCTTTATTGTATTCGATTAAGTAACTGCCTTAGTGATCATTTTTAACACGCTTTTATTAGCTTCACCTGTAACTAACTATGTAATAAAACTCGTTCCGACTTATATATGTAAACTTATATAAGTTGGAACGAGATACCTAATGAGATGTGTATCACTCACACTCTCACTGGTTTTCGTTGTCGTTATCTATGCATGTAATAAAATATTAAAGTTATTTTCTTACATAGTTAGTTACAGGTGAAGCTAATAAAAGCGTGTTAAAAATGACCACTAAAGCAGTTACGTAATCGAATACAATAAAGGTCGTGCCTTTGCTTCTGTCTGCTCTGCTCTCAGTGGTCTCTTGCTCACTGCTCAGTCGCAAGTGAGCAGGTGACATTTATTACAATCTATATTGAATAAATCTATATTTAATAAATAGATTGTAATAAATGTCACCTGCTCACTCGCGACTTGCGAGTCAGTAGGAAAACTTTACCCTTAAAGTAGCAACTGCAGATATTATGTTGCTACGAGCTTTGCTGTGGTAAAATAACCACACTATTACATTATAGCCCAATGGCCAATTATTAATAATTGTAATATTATATATAATGTAATAGTGTGGTTATTTTACCACAGCAAAGTTATGTTATAAAAACAAGTTAAACCCGGCCTTTAAGGTTGTATTTTACGACGATTTCTTACTTTTGAGGGGGTGAAGTATCAGCCTAAGCCCCACCCACTAGGGGAGCTCCGTTCACGCAATTACGCAATTGACGTATCAGACTGTGTGACACACGTGTCACAGAATAGCAATATTAATTAGCAACATGCAGTATGACACCAGCAAATACTTGAAAAATATAAATCCATAATATCGTATACCCAGTGTCCTATATTACGCTAGAAAATCTGTTCCTCCGTTTTGTATTTGTAGATTTTATACCTATTTAACTATCTACTTATAAACTATCAGTCATACCTATTGTGTATGAGTTTATGCAAGTGCACATAATTGTCTCGACCAACATTGGGTATTTTCACACTAAGCCAATAATGCCGTAACGAAACCGATATATCGGCATGACAAACCTGATGACACTGCCAATGTGTGTGTAATGTTAGAAGAATAAGCCAATTCAAATCCATGCCTTGAGATAATAACCTACTCTCACCCACACCTGTAGGAGTCGTCCGTTTCCGTAGTCATAACTACTTAAGTATGTTCACAGGGTTGCTTTTTTACCAAAAAAGAAATTGCATATTCATAGATCAAAACCATATTCCTAGTTCAGATTCCTCGCTATGTATGCAGATGAAGAGCTTCAAAATTGAAAGAAAGAAAGAAAAACCATTTAAATCGGACTCGCACACGAAATTACATAAACACACAAAAAATTCAAATAATGATAACAATAACCTAACCGTCTAAAACCCTCGACTCTAACTAGAAAAAGACGTGTAACTTTTGAACAGCTGAACAGATTTTAAGAACCATCCCGATTAAACTAGCTTTCAATAAAAAAAAACTGCATTGAAATCGGTCCATCCGCTTTGAAGCTTCGATGCCACAGACATACACACAGATTCACAGATACATAGATACACAGATACACATTATAAACTTATATCACCCCTCTATTTTGTCGGGAGTTAAAAAAGTCCTGCAAGAGGCCAAAGAAAGTCCCTATCTCAGCATATCCTGACAGTTAATCCTGACAGATAAAATAAATACCGCAGCGCTGGTTTTCGGATAGGACCGTGGTGATGCCACGGACAACCACGATAACCCATAATACATAAATAAAGGTAAAGATTATAATTTAAATTGGTGAATCATTTTTCTAGTGGACTGCAAAGCCCATAAAGAAATAAAATTAAAAGGAGTAAAATTAGGTTGGGCCACCGGCAAATCGGTACCTATAGGGCCGACCGACACATTTTAAAATGTCAGCGTTTAATAAGGAACAAAATTATACAAAATCTAAGGAAACGTAGATCAGTTCAATACGAAATAATAGTAGTTTATGAAACTGTTGCATAATAGGGGGTATTAAAACATAAGTGTGTTTAAAAATCGAGCCGCAGGCGAGATTTTTAATAGTATCAGACGATATATCAAAATGATATAAGTACTATGAATATTGTTCTATAAAAGTAGGTAAATAGAATATAAAACTTCATACTCTTTGTTCTCAACACTACAAATTGTCGTACTGATTTTTCTATACTACATCCTATAAAATGAATTCTTGACGGAGATGTCAAGAAATTATTTTAGCATATTGATTTTTATAAACGAAATACTTAGATTTTCTGAATAAAAGGCAAGTTACTTATACTTCCTGTTGCTTTTTAATGATTTTACTGTCATTCTTTCTTTTGGTTTTGAATAAAGTGTAAGCGCAGGAAAGTCAAAAAAAATTGCACAGGTCCGACCTCGATGCGCGCCGAAACGCGACTGATTGATGGCAGAGATGACAGAAATCACGAATTTTGTGGTTTTTATCAAATTGTGACCAATATACGTAATATTATAAAAAAATAACAACCGATTTTGGTTGGTATATTTGCGACCAATATTGTGATGTAAAAATTATTTGAAATAATATCATATTTTAGAAATAATCTTGTAAACACTTTTTTTAAAGGGGTAACTTTGCGAAATTTTTTTATCGAGCCAACTTCATCCAATCATGTATCGGACAACCGTGCAAAGATTGTCACATCTTCAAGTTTGATATATATTTTTTTCGGGACAAAGAAATAAGAATTTCTATTCAAAAAATTGTAAATACAAATCGGTTTTTGCGGCATTCCTGTAAAATACCCCCTTAACTGATTCTGAGTTTTCAGTGTTTGAGTGTTTGTTCTGAGTTAGTTGGACAAAATAAATTATATTTGTTTCACACAGTAAGTAATTATGTTTTTTTTTTCAGATCGCTGATTACATAAAAGCAAATGATTACGTCAATGGATTCATTTTAGTTCACGACTTTACCCAATTAAATCTACTAGACTTGGTGACAAAGCTTAGTACAGTGGATCTACAACAATTTATAACTATATTAATTGTAGGTATTATTTTTATTTTACTATCTTCAAGGTGGTTCTTGAAAAAAGCCTAACCCCTCTCTTCCCATGGGTGTAACAAAAGGCAGATAAAAGCTTAACCAGCAAATACTGAAACACAACTCAATTTTGAGACACTCTTAGAAGTAATTCTGTCGTTACCATAAAGTTATTATTACTATGGTCGTTACTATCCACCTTAAAATGACAGTGACAGCACGAGAGTTAATGACAACTTAAACTTGAGATGTGTTTGAGTATTTGGGGGTAAGTCAAGAGATATATTAATATATTTATAATTAAAAAAAACGATGACACTAGGATTGCTCTTACATCATGGGTACAGATTATAGACATAAATCTCACATAAACACATACTCAAACCCGAAGCAACTATCTAAAGGTCATACAATAAATTTGTTCTGTGCGCGAATCGAACCTGTGACACGTGGCGTCGTAACCCAATCGCATAGCATCTGTGCCAACCGTGCCGTCATAGATAGGCAGCAACATATCCGCGACTCGACAGCGTTCGAGAAGCTGCGGCAGATCTTCTCGTCCGAAATAAAATAAACGGATGACTTAATGAAAATCGAGCGGAGTCATTGGATGCAAACGGCTCAAATCCATTCGACGTGGATATCTGTAGGGGAGGCCTGTATCCAGCAGTGGACGGGAAAAGGCTTCAATAGTAATGATGATGGAACTTACGCACTTCGTGGCCACGACTATTACCAGTAACCGCATCATTTCTAGCAAATAAATATTTCTATAAATTAACCATCTATTTTTATTCTGTACAGGAAGGTTACGGTGCAAGACTGAAAAGCATACATCTACTAACTGATTCTAAAACAGTAGAATTACTAATTAAAACTGTGAAGCAATTTGTAAGTGAGAAAATTGGGAGCCGTATGCATGTACATCCAACCTTAGAAGACCTGCATAAGGCTGTGCCAAAAGATATATTGCCTCTGGAATATGGCGGAAATGAGAGATCTGTATATAAATTGTTTGGTAAGTTCTATAAAAAATCTAAAATGTCTGCTTTATCTCGGGATAAAATAACCACCATATTGTGTTCAGAACATACTAAACGACATGGCAGTAGACGTAAACAAAGATGAAGTGACGAACTTTTTAAATGAACTAGTGTGTATTAGCACGATACAGAGCTGAGTGTAAATAAGAAGTAAGACTTTTGCTCTGCAGTGAATAGAGGCAAAACTGGGATGAGTAACAAATTTAATTCAATAATTTCTTAATAATTATCGTAAGACTATAAATACTATTGAATTTTTTTATCGGTTTTAAATAGGCTTTACAAATAAATATAGTTAGAACTGCTCAACTGGTCATCACTATTTCTATTATGAGTTCATAAATCTCTCCTCTCATCAATAATACGCGATAGTTGCTAGCGAGTCTACTCGCTCTCATATCGGGTAGGTAATTATGTGGATGATTTTTTAGTTTAGTTTAGTAACCGCTGGGAGCACCGCACTTGAATTCATACTTATAATTACTCAATACTCGCTAGCTCTTAATAGAGGTACAGGAGTTTCTTTTTTTATTTTCATAATTTTGTGTCATCATCCTTTTAATAAGGCTAACGAAATCAAGTAAACATAAATCCACTTACTTTGATCGTATATCAGTTTTAGAAGCAGTTTCTAATGATAGTAATGATGAATTTCCAATTACAGATGACTGGATAGAAGAAGTCAGTTCAGAAAAACATGTGGAATATATGAAAATGATGAACAAGGCTTGCACTGACGAATCACTAAGACATGCAGAGAAATTCAATGAAGAATACTTGGGAATGCCTGGATCCTTTAGAAACTTGAGTGTGGACTAAGAAGATTAAACTTCTGTTGATGCACACTTTGGCCTTTGATTTTATTGATGGCACTTTGACTGACAGGTTGTAACGATTGTATTTTGCATTGTTCATTTATATTCTTAAAGTTATTAATATCTTTAAACCTTTTGTACAATAAGTGGATGCTAAAAACAACAAAAAGATGATACTTATTTAGTTTGTTTTATTTCTATAACTACTATAGAAACTGAACCAAGTTTAACTGTGACCTTGACGTAATGAATTCCAGTTTAGCTTCAGTTAGCGACAACTTCATTAGTCTAGTAGTCACAAGCGCTAATACTGAGTGCGAGTTTTGGTTTCAATTCCCAGGTCGGGTAACGTCTTATGTATTGGGTTTTTCGGTTAGGAAATTCTCAGGAGAATCCCTAAGTTTAATTTTGTACTGGATAGAAAAATTATAGAGAATTATAACTACGTTCCTGAATCATAAATATTCTTATTAGTATCAACAGCATCGCCGGGCAATGTCAAAAGACAATTCTGTGGTATCGACTCCATTTTTGGTGTATGCGCATCATGTTCAATTGAAATAAAATTGAAATGAAAAAAATGGATGTCGTTTTAGTCCGTGGCAGTAGCTTATATTTTTTTTATATTTCAGTATCCATAGTCAAGAAATTGAATAAATAGTGTTTTATTACGTACATGCATATAAGTTTTGCTTAAACAATTTATGTGTTTTTGGATTTAATTATCTTTATTTAATTAATTAAAAATACTATTCTATTCTTTTGATCTTTTTATTAATTTTTTTGCATGCTTCACTCACTTCCTTTATATATTAATTCTGTATGATAGTGTCATTTTTTTGTGTCCTTTATATTATAAATATTCTATTAATTTTAAATACATATTTTCTCAGGGTCCTCATGATTAGTTGTATTTTGTTTGTTAGACGTTCGCATTTTTTATTCACTGGTTTTGAATATTTTGTATGCAACTTGGCATTTACCGAATCTTTACGGTACGTAAGTAAAGCTGTAACATCTGCAAACATAGTTACTGTGACCCCAAGACCCTGTGGTAAATCTGAAGCCCAATTCTTGTAATTAATTTATAATATGACTGAAAGTTGACCGAACTGAGATTATATTATGAATTGACAAAAAGTCGTGTTTTCTACTCCTCTTAAAGTTCAGTCCGATTCCAATTCAATCTTCTTCTTCTTACAAACTCATTTCAATCTCATTTTTGACGTTTATGTATGGACGAGAGTATCAATTTTGATATGTGTCGGTTCAAAATGTTAGTAGAATACCGATTTGCCATCAACTTTCGACCTCATTACAATTTATTGTCACGTTTGACGTTGTTTGTTAAGGTAGGAGAATAGCATTTGTGACATATAAGACATTGGTAGTAGATCGGAATGAGATCGGAACTATATTTTGAACATTTAAAATTACGAGAATTGGGCCTCTGATGTATATATTGAGTACGCCAGGAGTACAGTCTGTTTGGGCGTTCGCTGGTAAGTATATTATCGTGGAATGATTTACTTTCTCCCTGTTCGACTTAAAACAGTCTTCCCGATAAGTATAACTCCAAGATAAAAAGAAAAAAACGTAAGAGAGAAGAGAAAAACGTTTTCATATTCTAAAATAATCCTTTGTGCCACACTGTCGAACGCGTGCTGAACATCCAAGAATGCTGTTGACCACTATTCCTTCTCTTGGAGAAGTCCTGAGGATGGAAGGATGTTCTGCTGACCTGGCACACTCTGTAGGTCTCTTCTGTTCTACGTGTTCTGGACTGAATCCAAACTGGTTACATGCAGTGCCCACCATTAAACCGAAGAATAAAAAAAAAGTAAAAACTGACTTCAAAAAACTAATTATTATTATTATTATTATTATTATTAATAGCCCGTAGTATCCCACTGCAGGGCAAAGGCCTCCCTTCCCTCCTTCCACTTTTCCCGGTCTAAAGCAATTTGGGGCCAATCCTTTAGACAGACGTCCAGCTCATCACGCCATCTCCTTCTGGGCCTGCCGCGTTGCCGTTTCTTGCTATTAGGGACCCACTGTGTGGTTGTTTTTGCCCAAAGCTCCTCCGGCATGCGGCAGATGTGACCTGCCCAGTTCCATTTTAATTTGGCAGCTGTGTGGCCTGCATCAGCAATTTGTGTTTTGGAACGTAGTATCGAGTTCCTTATACGGTCTGTAAGCTTGACCCCTAGGATACTACGTTCCATTGCTCTTTGGCAGACCCCGAGTGCGGACTTTTGACGTAAAGTTAACGACCACGTCTGCGCGCCATAGGTGAGGGTGGGGAGAATGCACATGTCCATTAGTTTTTGCTTTAATGATAGAGGGAGGGTCCCCTTCATTAAGTGTTTCATCGACCAATAGCTCTTCCAGGCGTTTTGGGTGCGTCGAGCAACTTCTCTATCTTGTCTCGCCTGGAAGGAGACTATTTGGCCGAGGTATACGTATTCATGGACATATTCAATCCCCACACCCCCAATTCCTATATTGCGTTTGGTGCTGTTCGTCATCAACTTTGTCTTCGTCATATTCATTGTGAGTCCGACCTCGAGGCTGGCATGGCTCAGTTGTTCGAGCATTAGACTTAACTCAGCTGCCGAGGAAGAAAACAGGACAATGTCGTCAGCGAAGCGAAGATTAGTTAATCTCCTCTCTCCGACGACAATGCCCTTGTCCTGCCAATCCGTCGTTAATTTCTGGAAAACTTCTTCGAGTGTGGCTGTGAATAGTTTAGGAGATAGCGGATCACCTTGCTTGACTCCTTTTTGGATTGGAAAGGATGGCCCTGTGGTATGTAAACGTATGGCTGCTGTACTCTTGTGGTATATTTGTTGAAGAAGGTGTATATATATAGGATCTATCTTTTGTTTTTGAAGGGCATTAAATATGGCTGTGTGTGAAAGGCTGTCAAATGCTTTGGAGTAGTCTATGAACGCAAGGTATAGTGGTAGATTAAACTCTTGATGTTTTTCTATTAATTGGTTTAGGGACTGTAGATGGTCGGTAGTAGAGAGGCCGCGACGAAACCCAGCCTGCTCGGGGGGTTGGTGAAGATCTAATTGGCCAGATATCCGGTTTTCAATGATTTTGATAAAAACTTTGTAAAGATGTGAAACAAGGCTTATAGGGCGGTAATTACTTATGTCCGATTTATCTCCTTTTTTGTGCAGTAAAATTATGTCAGAGTGACAGAAATTGTTTGGAAATAAACCTGTTTTCAAAATTTTATTAAACAAATTGCAAATATGTGGCAATAAGATTGGCTCCGCAACTCGAAGTGCATCGGTCGTGATGCCGTCTTCGCCAGGACTTTTATTGTACTTCATGCCTCTGAGAGCCTGATGAACTTCAAAACTGGTTATCATCGAGACATCGTCAGGGCATGAGTAGACTTCGGTTGTGGTCTGGGAAGTAGAAAGATCAGAGTATAAAGACTTGTAGAATTGTGTACATATTTGGATAATTTTTGACCTATCTCCTTGCTTCACACCATTGCAATCCTTAAGATGTGTGATTGAAGACCTGCCCAAATCCATCCCACGCATGGCTGATCTCAGGGAACGATTATTAGTTAAAGCGGCTTGGGTTATCTGCGTATTGTAGTTTCTGATATCTTTTCGGATGCACCTCTTAACTTTTCGATCTAGCTCCCTGTAACTCGAGGACTGAAAAGCTAATTTTTGTCGCTCCTCGATAAGAGAAATTGTGCTACTGGTGAGTTTCTTCTGTTTTTTACGGAGA
Source organism: Allophyes oxyacanthae (assembly GCA_932294325.1). Taxonomy (NCBI): domain Eukaryota; kingdom Metazoa; phylum Arthropoda; class Insecta; order Lepidoptera; family Noctuidae; genus Allophyes; species Allophyes oxyacanthae. Next base: position 11,918,980 of record OW028628.1, read on the forward strand.
CATTTTATTTTCTGACTGGCTGTTTTGATGGCATGTTTTATGTTATTGTACTGGGTTTGTACATCTTCTGTATTTATCGACTCCAATAAACTGAAACTATTTTGTATGTCTAGCTTAAACTGTTCGTTATTTGCTATGAGTGTGGATTTGTCTAGGTTTTTAATTGTATTTTTTATAATTTTACTACGATGGATTTTCATGTTAAAACTAGCAGTAATTCTTACTGGGCGGTGATCAGAACTAAATTTAATATTATTAAGCGTTTCAACATTTTGGATTATTTGTTTGCTAGAAGAAAGGCAAAAGTCGATCTCGTTCTTTGTGTGACCATCTGGAGAGAACCAGGTCCAACGACGTTGAGGTTTTTTATAGAAAAAGCTGTTACTTACACTGAGGTTCTGCCCAAATGCAAATTCTAAAAGGTGTTGGCCACGATCGTTCCGTTTTCCTATACCATGTGGTCCTAGAACAGTAGAACTAAAAAACTAAAAAGTATAAAATAATTTTCTTCAAAAACTTAACAGCTTCTGAAGTCGGGGCCACTGCCAAGCTACGAGTAGGTACATTGAAGAATTATAGGCCCCGACTTCAGAAGCTGTTAAGTTTTTGAAGAAAATTATTTTATACTTTTTAGTTTTTTGAAGTCGGTTTTTACTTTTTTTTAAAGTTTATTTTATTTTTCAATTTTGAGTGGCATAAACAATACATAAACATGAGATTACAGCAATCGCGAGTGATGTGCTGTTATTCATTCAAGAGTTCCATTGTCTATCTCCGAAGATCTTCATCAGATCCTCACTAAATTGAAATGGAAACACCTCGGAAGTATACTCATTCAAACAAAAAAAGAATCATCGAAATCGGTTGGCGTGATATTGAGTTATTCGACCATTTGTCGCGCACATACTTAATGTAATTTTAAGACTTATATGGTTTTCTCATGGATCCCACTGTCAGAACTGGACCAAATTAAAATGGGACCATTCGGGAAGCACCAGCTTTCAAATAAAAAAAGAATCATCGAAATCAGTTCACGCAGTCGAGAGTTATGAGGTGACAAACATAAAAAAAAAGGCAGCCAAAAAAAAAAAAAAACGCGTCGAATTGAGAACCGCCTCCTTTTTTTTGAAGTCGGTTAAAAAGGTAACGGTTGTCTCTGTTTTCATGTGAACTTTTACAAATGCCACAATAGATACCATTAGTATTTAGGACACTTTCTACAGGGAACGGAAATGGGCAGTTCTCATTATGACATATAGGTAAGTGAGGTAGACGATAGTTTTTCTTGGGAGTTCCTTGCTTATCTTTTGGCTATGAGGACATAACCCGGAGTCTTTTTGTCTCCTAAGTTGCTAATCACTTTAAGTATTTCTCAAGGAGAAGTCGGCTGTGTTGGAGTATTAAGTTGCATATTATCTTGATAATTTATGGCTTTATTTATGTCTGACATGCCAGTTCAAGTGCGATTGGGGTAAATAGATATGTTTGTAAGGTGGTATTATGTTATTCAGGCACAGGATATATATCAAGAGTTCTTATGGGAGGTTTAAAGATAACAGGCTTATTTGTAATTTTGTATATTTTTCACAGACAATAATTGGTGAAACTTGTAGCTGTTAGAGCTACTGCAGTTGCATTTGTAGCATTAGCGATAATTTCTTTCAGTTCTCTGATTGACCTATTAAAAGCTCTTTTTTTCAGCTGGATAAATCTGCTCTCATAAGATATTTTCAAAATAAACATAGGTAGGTATTATAATGCCAAAATTAAGGAAATACGGTGAAATGTACTTACTGTATTATTTAGTAGGTAATATTATATTCGTATTCATCATTGCGCCACCTCAGGAATAAAAACAATAGTAAGAAATTCATTCATTTATTCAATTAAGAAACAAAACACAAAATTGAATAAAATTGTTTCAGACATATTCCTTATTGCTATAGGATGTAGTTTTGTATTTTATATTTTTACAAACATCTGTAATTTATTAGGTACAGTTGAACAAAGAGATAAGTGTGAGACACCAGATATGGATGGAGTTCAAATTAGTAATTCAATATTATTCGCCGAAGTCTATGGAATAGCAGACTTTATTTGGCGATTTAAGGTATAGTCTCATAGTAAAAGTTGTTAATACTGATAAGTACTGTAACCCCTTACAAGGACCTCCGCTTATAAAGTAGACTCATAAAGAACTCGAATGTAGACTTCATCTATATCTCTTGACCCTGTTTATCTATCATTTTTTTCGACTGTACCTAAGTATGTGTTTGCTTTTCTACAGACATCTAAGAGTACTAAATCGGCTTTAACACGATCAGCTATAGTTCTATTCAACCATCAAATTTATCCCAAAAATCAACCTAAATTATCTTGTACAATGTAAAAGTCCCACTCCTATTATTAACTATGTTACCTATAAGATTTTTAAGAACAAAAATTAATATCATAGAATTTTAACATCCGTCATAACAGTTAGTTTGTTTAAACGTGCAAACTCCTTAGTCCACACTCAAGTTTCTAAAGGATCCAGGCATTCCCAAGTATTCTTCATTGAATTTCTCTGCATGTCTTAGTGATTCGTCAGTGCAAGCCTTGTTCATCATTTTCATGTATTCCACATGTTTCTCTGAACTGATTTCTTCTATCCAGTCATCTGTAATTGGAAATTGATCATTACTATCATTAGAAACCGCTTACAAAATCGATATATTATTATGATCCTAATAATTGAATTTTGTATGTTTAATTTTAGATTTAGAGATTAACTTCCGAAACCATGAAAATCAAAAAAGAAACGTCTATACCTCTACTAATAGCTTTTAAGTTTATACTTGGTAGCGACTATTGAGTAATTATAAGTATATTAAATAATTAACTGTTCCATTCAAATAATTCCATATTACTCGACTAAATATATGGAACAAAAGATGTTTTTTGCGATTTCTGTGTTGCTTCCATCGTAAAAGTTGTTCATAATGATGAAAAAAGGACCTAAAATAGAACCTTAATATAACTTACCAAACAATTTATTAATAGATCTCTCATTCCCACCATATTCTGCAGGGAATATATCCTTTGGCACAGCCTTATGCAGGTCTTCTAAGGTTGGATGTACATGTATACGGTTACCAATCTTCTCACTTAAAAATGGCTTAACAGTTTTAATTAGTAATTCTACTGCTTTTGAATCAGTTACTAGATGTATGCTTTTCAGTCTTGTACCGTAGCCTTTCTGTGATACAGAATAAAAATATGTACTTACATGATTAAATTATTGAAATATTTATTTGCTTGAAGCAGTTGCGGTCACCGGTCCTTGTCGTGGCTGCAAAATGCCCGAGTTCCCTTAGTTGCAGAAATCATCATTATCACCATTAAAGCCTTTTCCCGTCCACTACTGCACATAGATACCCACGTCAAACGGATTTTAAGCGTTTGCTTCAAATGTCTTCCCGCGATCTTCACTAGGTCGTCCTTCCATCAATAGTTTTCTGGACGAGAACATCTTGTGCAGTTTCCCGAGCGCTGCCTATCTCCTGACTTAATCTCTTATCCTAATCTTCATACCCACGATAAGAGACGGGTTGGTAATTTTTTTGGAAAAACATAGTAACGTAATTAAAAGAAAATACCTACAACCAAAATTGATACAAATTGTTGTAGATCCACTGTATTTAGCTTTGTCATTAAGTCTATTAGATTTAATTGACTTATGTCATATACTACAATGAATCCATTCATGTAATCATTTGCTATTAAGTATTCAGTCTGCTGAAAAAAAACACCTTAATTAGTGTGTGAAACAAATGCAAATTATTTTGTCGAAGTACTCTGAAATAACGGCTGGAAATTAACAAGTTATTGCTATTAACAACCGAGTAACTTGGTTTAGATGAAGCCTGCAAACTTCGTTTTTCCCATGTAACTCAGAATCAGTTAAAGCCCAGGTTTAAACAGTTTTTCTAATATAGCATAACCTGTATTATCCGCAGTAATACGCTTAGTTATACTATTGTACACCGACAATTCGCCGTTACATTTCTTAAATCCAGAGGAATAGAAGGCGAGCACATTGCAATCTAGCGAGCGGCTCCTCAAAATTTTCTACCCAAAAATTTCTAAAATTAATAACACTGTGCACGACCCAGGAATAGAGTCCAGGACCTCACGATCAGAGAGCCGCGTGCACGCATACGTCATAGAGTTAATATACTTTGCTATATAAATGTATTAAAAGTATAAGGTGACGTCTCATTGTACGGAACGCCTACACAAAGCGAAGTCAGTTTATACTGGAAATGTATAGCTAATATGTAGCTGTGTGTACAACAGTACACCTCCACCTAACACAGTCATGATGCCATGATTTCATTTTTCCATCGAGCAAATTTATACTAATCATGATTATGTCTTACAGTCGAATAGATAATATGTTATATTTAGATATAATAGATACCCATTTCAAAATTCTGAGCTTACCATCAAAGTAGAAAGGGTCGTTCAAAAATGACCAAAATTTGCTAAAAGTGGCGCATCCCCGAGCAAAACGCAGCGCCTGACTGGTTTTATGTCGCTTTTAACTGTTTCATTTCAGATTTTTAGCACAAGATTAACAATGTCGTTAATAATTTAGAAACAACAACTTTGCAGCCTTGCTTAACAAATAACTATTTTCGGGAATTTAAAGAAAAAAGAAAAGAACAAAAGGTAAAGGTAGGTAAAAGTTAAATCTGTTTACATTTTCGGCTGAAGGGTTTTGAAATACTCAAGGTCGTTTGCTTAGGCGAGCGCCTTAATGATAGGTATGACTTTTTCGAAGACTTTAATGATAATAACTTACGATTATACTGAATTGGTAATATAGCATTAGATTCTCGGCTGTAAATTTTTTATTGTTGTATTTTATCATTATAATTCTGTAATAGTCCTTTGTTACTGTTGGTAGAGGAAGCAGCGAACTGAAAAAAAAAAAACTATCATCCTCTGACTTACCTAGAATATTGGATCATATATTTATAATATGTTCACAGATTTCTTCGTCAATTGTAGACTGATTTTGAAAATTATTTTTCTGTTTGAAAGTTTATTCTTACGAGGTGGTCCCGTTTAAATTTATAGAAGATCTGATGAAGATCTTCGGAGATAGACTATGGAACTCTTCAATGGATAATAGCAAATCACTCGCGATTGCTGTGATCGCATGTTTATGCCATTCAAAATAGAAAAAAAAAAAAAAAAAAACAACAAAATACTTTTCTAAATCGGTTTGCAATTAGTGGAGTAATCGCGTAACAAGAAAGTCGAATTGAGAACCTACTCCTTTTTTGAAGTCGGTTAAAAAGTACAAAATAATTTTCTTAAAAACTTAACTGCTTCTGAAGTCAGGACCTTTAATACTTCAATGCGCCTAAGCTTGATCACCGACCGACACACCGACACCGACACCGGCACCGACTTCAGAAGCATTAAAATTATTAACGAAAATTATTTTATTAATATTTACTAGTGGTCGCCCAGTGGTCGAAATTGTAGTCTGTAACGTCCCGTAAGTAAAATTTCAGCTAGGTACAGGCACGCTAGGTTGCGGTGATACATTTCGCAAAAAAATGCTTTGGACGACTACGGACCGCTCAAGGCTAGTGGGCGGGCCCACATTTCATTTCAGCAAGTTAGGGAAGTTTAATGTGTAAACGTCCGTCAGGGTAAAGTTTAAATTATTTTAATTACAATTAGCGCATCGCACAAAACTGGTGCCCTGAGATAATAAAACGAGGTCGCGGCAGACCACGAAAGAGATGGTGGGACGAAATGGATACATTTCTTCAAGAATGGAATGAAAAGGCGTGGGATCGTGAGAAATGGAGAAAATGGAGGGAGGCCTTTGCCCAGGAGTGGGACAGCATAGGCTGATAATAATAATAATAATAGCGCATCGCATGTTAAATGACGGAATACCTATTGTACGTAAGCTTTAACTAACCAAGTGGCATTATTGAAGGCCTCGTGTGGTCGGTTGTGTTAAGAAAGAACAGGAAAAACGAAACGATGCAGAATGCAACTGTTTGAATACAGATTCATATTTAACGATAGTCTGTCTATGATCCTTTGCTCACGATAACATTTTTCGCGCAACTGACTAGTCCTAGACACAACTAAGCCTGCTGGAAACGCGGTATCACGGTATCGCTTTCGACACGGAGTCACCCCACAAAATTACCTATTGATCTATTTATATTGTAATCCTAGTTAATTTTGTTTTTTGTTTTGTTTAGCTTTTTTATAGATGCTACTGTTGCCATACTTTATTAATGTATAATACAATGAATGGAAGTACACTGGCTCCTGTAATACAGTTTATACTAGCTCAGGGTCCAGGGAATTCTTATATATAGGGTGTTTCCAAATTAGGTACAAATATTTTAAGGGCTGCTCAAGTACATCGAAACAATCCCGTTATGCATAATATAAAAACGATTTCATATTAAATTCAGTATTTTTTTTTTTTTAAATTGTTCATATGAGATACGTAAAATAAGTACATCATTCTGTGAAAAATTCACACCTTCAACTAATTTTGGTTTTTATTTTGTGCTGAAAGCGATTGGTTTTATGTAAGTAAGCAGCCCTTAAAATATTTGTACCTAATTTGGAAGCACCTTATACATATATGTAACATGCCTGTGTCAATAAAGATATTTCTATTTCTATTTCATCGCGCGTCCACTGCGGGCGAAAATGTCGAGTTGTGCAAATGCACTGAGTGCGGGCCAGTTGCCTGATATTAGAAAGCCAAAATTGATTCCTTGTTACTACTCACATTATGTCCAGAGCATCCTTCATTTCCAACTTGACGTTGGTTTTCGTAAAGAACTTCGGTATCAGCGTCTTCATGGTACACAGGTTATCTATCTGCTTCTTTGACTTTTCTACGGATCCCTTGCATGTGATCAGGATCCTCTCCAAGTATTCTCTACCTGAAAGAATTGGGAATATTAAAAAAAAAATGTTTTTATTTTTATTAACACATGTAGGCATTTCCCGAAGGCTTAGGCGGAGCACAGTGACAGTCAGTTTCATTCATTTTAAATAATTATTTTTATCATTTTTAGGAGTCGGATATAGGTTAACTTTGTTATTTTTTACAAAAAAAACTACGTGCCGTATCAATGCCGGATTTTAAGTCTAGTGCTCAAAATGTGTACAACTATCGATATTTACAATAAAATCGAGATGCAACAAAAATGGGGTTTATAAAATACACTGTGCGGAGTACGTAAGTGTACTTTAGTCCACCTTGATTACTTCAATGCCGTTTATGTTCAACGTAATAAGGTATTGCATTCTACCAGGCACTGTTCTAAACGCCTGCAGCTGCTGAGAACTTCTAGAAAGACCTAAGCACAATTATTTGCTAGAACTAAAAAGTCGCACCGCTTAGCAGCCGCGTTTGCAACCACTGCAGTAGCAATCTGAAGTATTTCTCTCAATTTACGTGATGCACAAAAACAATTCACTAGGTGAATTACTAGGTTCTTCTAGGTGGGTTCACCACAAAACTCGTTCTGTCACACCAGTTTTATATTATAACAGCTATAATAATAAGCATATGACTTACTAAAATCCTTTTTAACAAAATGATCCTGCTTCTGAATCCAATCCTCCAAAATATTGATAGCTTCTGCAAGTCTTCCTGGCTTATCCAAACCATGGATCTTCCTAATATTTTCAACGGCATCTTCAGGCAGTAGCAACAGATGATTCTTAGGTACCGACTCCATTTTTGGCTTTTTAAGACACGTTTTAAAATTGAGCTTAATTTTTTTTGTGACTAAATTATTGACTATTTCACGTTTTGTTTGATAGTTTCAGTGTATAATAGTGTTTGAGAGTTATTTTTGACTACGTGCAAAGAAGCTTCATTTCAAACTGTATTACATCCCGGCTGGTCAAGTATTTATAACTTATTCTGATAATAAAATTAACATGCTAATGCAGGTGAGTTTTAGATCGTCATTAGTACTATATGTGCTTTTTTTAAACTTGTTAGATTTCAATGCCATCACGTTTCCCATAATTTACATTTTATTAATTTATACGTGCGAATTATCTAATTAATATGACAACCAAAATACATTAATATAACGATAACGATTTTTTAGCGTCGATTAATGTTTATTTTCATATTAATTTTTTGCATTTTTCTCTATTTCGGCAAGTACGATTTCCTCGGTTGTTTGGAGGAAACAATTGTGTTGGAAAATAGATTCAATTGGGCACCACCAATTTTTTTTTGAGAAATGTCAATTTAATGGTTTTTTTTTTCAAAAATCACTTATAATGGGATTTTACTCATCGAAATTCACCATAAGCTTCCAGCTCACTAAAACAGAAAGGGTAGCCACTCTCATCATTTTGCGCCATCCTGTAATTATACTTATACCTAATTTCTCTATTCCCATCACAATGTTTCAGATCATCGGATCAAATTAACAATGTTGATAAATAAATCTTTATAAAATAAAATTCTTAGCATCACGCTTATTTTCCATGAACGGTGAGGCAGAGTGAATAGTTTTCGCCTTCTGCCGTGTCGGCACAAGCTATCACATGGTGATCACTCATACCGTAGATTAGCCAACGATACATCTTCCAAAGAAATACGTCATTGAAACCAGTAGTGTTGGTGAGGTCTTCCGCTTCAGTCTGCGGTTTGTCTTTGAACTTAGAATCATACACATTAATCATGATCACGCCCACGTCAATGTTCATCATAGAACAATCGATCTACTTAGAAGCCTTTGAAACAATGATCAGGTTTTCAGATTGCTTACATACTGCTACATTGTTAACCGCCTTAAGCTTATAAAGAGCAATGCTGTAAGTGCTTGGATAAACTGTATTATAACATTGGTCGGCAGTTTCTGGAATTTACTGGGCTGAATTATTATTGTAACAGTTTTGGCGTAATTTGATCACCTTCCATATTATTATGAGCCTGTAATATCCCAATGAAGGGCAAAGGCCTTCCTCTCCTCTTTCTATTTCTCTCGGTCTGTTGCAATCTGGAGCTCACCCTTTAGATAAGTGTCCAGCAAATCCCGCCATCTCCTTTGGACCTTCCGCGCTGTCGTTTCCTGCCGTTCGGGACCCACTCTGTGGTAACTTTAACCCGTAACTCCTCCAACATGCGCAATTTGGCAGCTGTTTGGCCCACATCAGTTGCGTTTTGCGTTTTGGAACGAAGCATAGAGTGTCTTATGCGTTCGTTTATAATTCTGTTTCCCCTTTAATAGGAGATGATAATAAATCTTGATGTTTTTGGGCGAATTCATGGTGAAAAAAGATAATCGTTATAGGGTAGATGGTTTCCCTAAGTTTGCATCACTAGAACGCCTGCCATTTCTGGATACACCTAGGTACCACGTACTTAAAATTACCTATTAGAATTCAGCCCAGAAATTTCCTGAAACTGCCAAACCAATGTTATAACAATTTGTACACTCATTAAACTCCGGGATGCTAATGATTTAAATTCAAATTCAAATTTTTGATTGCGAACTAAGTGTATGAGAATGCTCGTTCTTTAATATTATTAATTATCTTCAAAATTTTTGCACAAAAAGCGGATGCTAAAAACGACGAAAAGAAGAATATTTTGTTTGTTTTATTCTATAACTACTACAGGAACTGAAACAAGTTTAACTGTGACCTTGACGTAATGAATTCTAGTTTGGCTTTAGTTAGTGACAGCCTCATTGGTCTAGTGGTCACAAGCGCGACTACGGAGTGCGAGTTCTTGGTTTCAATTCCCAGGTCGGGCAACGTCTTACGTATTGGGTTTTTCTGTTAGGAAATTCTCAGTACAATCCTGGAGTTTAATTTTGCACTCGATAAATATATGGAATTATAAGTACGTTGGTAAATCGTAAATCCTCATAATACTATCAACAGCATCGTCATACAATGTCATAAGATGACTCTATGGCATCGATTCCTTTTTTAGTGTATTCGCAGGACGATTAATTGATATAAAATTGAAATATATATAATATAATAGTTTTTTTTTCTCTCTCGTATATTGTCAATGTCCGTGCTGAATAAATGTATTTTCTTTCTTTCTTTTTTCCTTCTAAATGAAAAATATTGATGTCCTTTTAGTCCGTGGCAGTAGCTCATATTTTTTTTTTCAGTCGTCATATTCAACATGTGTTTTACTACATGCATACAAGTACCGTTTGGAATGCTCATGTATCATAAGTTTTACTTCACTTAACCCTTTGACGTAAATGGGACACCACTGTCCCCAAAATATTATTGGCCTGTTTTTGTAAATGAAGCAATTTTTTTAATTGATTGAATCCCGAAACGATAGTTTATGAATGCATTTTTCATTATGTGTAAGGAAGGCAGCAATGAGCGCGAAAAAAAAAATGTAATTATTTATTGACATTTCGGTGTTTTGGCGCGCTATTACGAGATTTTTCAAAACCTATTTTAAATATATTTATTCTGTTTTTAGAAGTATATAGTGCTGTATTTTGTGAGGATGGTAAGTAATTATATTGCTTCTATTATTATTTATGATAATTTTTAAGAATTTAGTTGTTAGAATGTGGAATTACATGCAAGGGATACGGGTGTCCCAATATGCGTAAAAGTTCAGTGAATATTTATTTTTATGTTTTGCATGTTATGGAATTTTATTTATATTTATTATTTATTATACAGTGTTTTATTGTTTTAGGCTAGTAAAGGAACCTGCGGGTCTACCACGTAACAACATGGTAATGAAAATCAGATTCTGGTCATCAATTTCAATTAGATTGTGAGAGACTAAACTTCGACCTACCTTCAATGTTTTTTACCAATCATGAAGATGGGAGTCCCTACTTCGTGACAGGTAATTTTTTTACAGGGTAGCTCGGAATTTAGTCTCTCACGGTCGTATTGAAGTTTGTCACCAGTGTCGATGTTCATTACCATTTTAGTTAGGTACGCGGTAGACCCGCAGACAGTTTTGTTTGAAGGAAAATGAAATAGAAGACCATCTCATGGCCGACAATAGCGACTACGAAGATGCCCTTATCTTAGATGAGGAAGACCAATCATTCATTGAACAAGATATGAATGCTGGAGTCATCTGAAGTAATCATTGAGCCTGCAAGCGTACCACAACCTACACCTCCTACATCCTTATCCCCCGATGCACCATCGAATAATCCGATTCCCGATTTCAATTGGAAGAGGAATTCATAGGTACCGTCCAATTGCCATTAGATAAAGACATGAAGAGAGGGGGTGTCTTCACGACTAGCTTTGAAGGTACTTCTTTCGTCAAATGGATGGACAATAAAGCCGTTCATCTCCTTACCAATTTCTTATCGCCGATACCAACTCAAATGGTAAAACGTCGACAAGTGGGTTCAGCTCAAAGTTTGGACGTTACGTGTCCAGGATATTGTATGTAAATACAATAAAAATATGGGCGGTGTAGACTTGATGGACCAGAAGAAGGTAGCCTACGAAGTCGACCGAAAGTCAAAAATAAAATATTACCTTCGTTTATTTTTTGATATCTTAGACATAGCGCTAAATAATGCTTACACAGTGTATGTGAAACAAATTTACTAACTTCGTTGGAGTACCGACAGGTTGTGGCTAGGACAATGATTGGATTTTTTTCTATTAGAAAACATACCTTCAATGTACATGACTAAAAACATGCAAAGGGAGGTGTAGAAAACCGTACAAATAATATTTGCGACCTTTGTAATGTTCATTTGTGCTTTACCGCTAATAGAAGCTGCTTTGCAATTTTTCATGCATAAGAATTAATAAGTAATAAATAAATATTTATTTCATAAAAATAACATGGTTTTTATTCAGAAATGTTCTATAATCTATAATATTACTTCATACAATAAAAACAAACAAATACCAAGAATGTTGTCCTTTGTAGCATATTGGGACATCGATGTCCCAAAGATTTCCAAAAAAACTAATTCTATTTTTTATTTTTTTATAATATATAAGCCTAAAGTACACTATAATAAAGTAAATTATTCAATTAGATTTGCAAAAATATATTCATATTAGTTTTGTGCGTCAAAGGGTTAAATAATTTATATGTACAATGTTGGTGGATTTCATTATCTCAAATTCATTATTTAAAAATATAATTCCATTTTGTTCTTTTTATTGAATTTTATGCCATTCTCTTCCTTTATGTGTTTGTTTTATATATTAATTCTGTATGTTATGTCTAATTTTGCTGTGTCGAAATAAATGTTTTATTCTATTCATTTTGAATATATATTATTTTCTCGAGTTGTTTGTAAGACTTTCGCATTTATTATTAGCTAGTTTTGTATATCATTTATGCGATTTTGCAGAGTTCAGGAGGCATCAAGTTCTTATGGGAGGTTTAGAGATAACATGCTTATGATGCTATTTTAGATATAGTACAATAGTAAAATGTTACCTTCACGTCTTTATTTTCATACAATAATCATTTCAACACACACAAGTTCTTTTATAATTATTATTTATTTAATTCATATTTAATTAATATATTTTCTGTACACGTAGGCACACATAACGTCACTCGATGTGGCTTCCGCTGAAAACCAGCGCTGTCGGGCTGCTCGCAGCGCGTCAGCTTAAGCTGAGCGGAAGCCTTTTTGACACAGCTGCGACGTACAACCCATTTGTTATTTTAGATAAATATTTTTTCTTTTACATGTTTTATTCTTTTATTTCCTGTTACTTTATCTTTAAAATTGTTTTTGTGCTGTGTCAAATAAATACTATTTTCTTTCTTCCTTTCTATGATAGCTTAGATAGTTTTTTTTTATAATTTTGTATACTTTTCACAGTAAATAATTGGTGGAAATGGGAGCTGTTAGAAACTCTATGAGCTGCTGCAGTTGCATTTGCAGCATGAGCGATAATTTCTTTCAGCTCTCTGATTGAACTATTAAAAACTCTCTTGTCTTCTGGATAGATCTGCTCTCAAATGTTATTTTCAAATTAAACTTAGGTAGGTATTTATTTAGGTATTATAATGCCAAAATTAAGAAAATACGGTAAAATTTACTTACTGTATTATTTAGTAGATACTCAATATTATATTCGTATTCATCATTGCCGTCTCAGGAATTAAAACAATAGTAAGAAATTAATTCATTTATACTATCACAATAAGGAACCAAAACCCAAAATTGGATAAAATTGTTTCAGTCATATTCTTTTGCTTATTGCTATAGGATGTAGTATTGTATTTTATGATTTTATTAACATCTGTAATTTATTAGGTACAGTTGAACAAAGAGATAAGTGTGAGTCACCAAATATGGATGTACTTAGTTCATAAAATTCAATATTACTCGACGAAATGTATGGCATAGCAGAATTTTTTTGGCGACTTCAGTGTTGGGCTCTTAGTAAAAGTTGTTCATAATGATAAGTACTGTAACCCCTTACAAGGACCTCCGCTAATAAAGTAGGACCATAAATTACTCAAATGTGGATGCATTTTCGTCAGAAAACTTCATCTATATCTCCTGACCTTGTTTATTTATCGTTTTGTTCGACTATACCTACGTATGGGTTTGCTTTTCTAGAAACACATAAGGTAGGTACTATATCGGCTGTAACACGACCAGGTTTAGTTCTATATGACCATCAAATTTGTCCCACAATTCAACCCAAATTAACTTATACAATGTTATAGTCCCACTCATTTATCATTATTTACGTTAGCTATAAGATTTTTAAGAACAATTAATATGATAGAATTTTAACATCATCCGTCATAATAGTTAGTTTGTGTAAACGTGCAAACCTCTTAGTCCACACTCAAGTTTCTAAAGGATCCAGGCATTCCCAAGTATTCTTCATTGAATTTCCCTGCATGTCTTAATGATTCGTCAGTGCAAGCCTTGTTCATCATTTTCATGTATTCCACATGTTTCTCTGAACTGATTTCTTCTATCCAGTCATCTGTAATTGGAAATTGATCATTGTGTGTTGTCATTGTCATTGTGTGGAGTTGTAGTATATTTTTGTTTTTGTTGAGAGCGTCTCACTCGTGATCTCGAGCCACGAGTGAGATAGCAGGAGTTAGGTGCCACGGGGCCGTGGATAAGTGTAGAGTGGTGAAGAAAAACAATTCATATATAATTAGGCATCTAACATTTTCCTCGCTTTAGTGAGATGAAAAGATGTGTGTTTCGCAGGGCTGCAAAATTATTTGCGTCTCGTGCCTTTGAATCCTTCGCTTGCTCGGTATTCAATACAAGCACTCACACCAAATAACAACTTTGCAGTCTTGCATAACAAGTAACTATTTTCTTGCCATAGGTCAGTGTACATGACACTGACCTATGGCAAGAAAATCATTATTATTGGAGGGAGGACACATTTAATACAACAACTTCCTGAATCAACTGCGAGAAAGCAAAAAGATAAATACCTATGACCAAGGCCAAACAGAAGTCACATATTATATTGATGTAAAAAAAATTACCAAAACAAGATCAAATGTAAATGCACTGTTAACCGATCTCCAAAGGAAGACACTAGAGGATCACAATCAATTAAATTAACTTAAATCTTATTTAATTAAAATCTCATTTTAAGTGAACTGTACCTATTAGTTTCTTATGAGAAATAAAGTTCTTTAAACCTAAGATGGAGGATTTAATAACATAGCGCCTATGCCAAATATAATTCAATACATCAAAATTGCATGACCGCAAAACAAGTTTTTTCATACCGGTTTTATATTCGTATTCATTATTTTCTTTTAAATTGATTTATATTGGATACTTTACAGCTTTTAACTATAAATAAATTTACAAATTAAACAGCTTAAAACATAAAACCCACATTTTCGGAACAAAACATTCCTCCACATCACTGACAACCACCAATGTTCCCAGAAGACTAGCAGCATTGCCACGCTGAATGGCAATGCTAATTCTTTGGCCAAACAAAAGGCCAGCCCACTGGTCACGCGTAAAATCGATCAAACTGCTGCAATTTAACTGCTTTTTATGTTTTTACCTGTAACTGGCAGTTGCCCGTGCTTTCATTCGCTTTCTCGGGGAACGGTTTTATGTATCTGGATAAAACGTATCGTTTGTGGTAATCCAGGATATTTTGGTCTACTTGTGTGCCTTTCATGTATGTGTGATTGAGTAAAACATATTAATTTCACTTTCACATATAAGTACTTTGAATCACTACTTTGACGCCATAATAACCGTTTAAGTTTTAAACATGATGCTATTGTACAAAATAAGAATTACTCTGTATTTTTATACTTGGTAATATGAAAACCATACACAGTACTTATATTATTAACTTTTTCGTCAAGGTGCTGATAATTGGTGTAGTGCCAGCGTTTGGGTGTTTTACCCATATTATCAGTCAGTGAGTATGATAAATTGATCCATCCCAGATTTCGTTCCCGAAAAAATTTAGAACCAACCCTCATTACTTGAACTAATTGTCACTAAAACTAACACATTTGTAGAGGTCAAATAATAATTAAGACTTACTAAAATCCTTTTTTACAATATGATCCTGCTTCTGAATCCAGTCCTCCAAAATATTGATAGCTTCTACAAGTCTTTCTGGCTTAAACTAAACCGTCTTAAGTCTTTCTGTTAAACTTTCACATGTCACTTAGTGGCAAAATAGAAGAACTACATATACTCCTCAACACCTTAATGTACTCTATTTTATGTGGAATAAATTTCATTTCATTTCATTTCATTTCATTTCATTTCATTTCATTTCATTTCATTTCATTTCATTTCATTTCATTTCATTTCATTTCATTTCATTTCATTTCATTTCTTATCCAAACCATGGATCTTCCTAATATATTCAACGGCATCTTCAGGCAATGGCAACAAATGATTCTTAGGTATCGACTCCATTTATAGCTATTTATGACAAGATATAATATTGTTTTTTTTTTCTTTGGCTGTATTGAATTATTAACTTTCAATTTCAAATAGTACATAAGAGTTTTTCTTGACTACGTGCATTGAAAGTCCATTTCAAACTGTATTACAACCCGGACTGGTCAGGTATTTATGTAGATTGTAGATTATGTATCGTCATTAATTATTATCTGTATTATTTCTAAACCTGTTTCATTTCAATGTGTGACGAAATTGCTTAATTGATAATGTATTTTTAGACTCAACGAATGTTTATTTATGTTTTCACCGAAAATAGATTTTTGAATTTTTCCCAATTTCGGCAACAAACTCTCGGTAGAAACATTCCCGTTGGGAAATAGAGTCGATTGAGCCCCATTAAAGTTTTTTTGAGAAATGTCAATTTACTTATTGTTTGTTAAAAAAAAAAGGAGTAGCTCTGCTAAATAATGGTGAAACTGTACCTAATGTCTTTCTGTGAACCTTGTGCCATTAATCTAGACTATAATCAAGTTCTGATCTCAAGAACTTTCTTCAATCTGTATCGATGACGGGCCGGTTGTAGTGTTTTACGAAAATCTGAAACCTCATGTCAAAATACCGTGTTCATCAGGACTTTACCTCGTCATCCACTAGCAGATCACAACCAGGGGGGCTAAAAAGGCCGCTTTAGAATTATCACGATATGATTCATATTACGAATGTCAAAATATCTACTTAATTGACGACTCTTAATATCATCCGCATAAGATTCATATTCAGTAATCATCTGTTTGACAGTTACTATGCAGATCAGTAGATGAATTGCTCAATGTGGCCTTTTTAGGCCCCCAGGTACGTGGCGTTTCCATGATCTTAGCGTCTCTCCCATCGTGTGAACACAGTTTACCTAAATCATTTTAAAATAAATATAGATAGTCTATAAGTTAGACGACGCAAAGGCTAGTGCGTTTTTGTATGCAGCCGATTTGAGATTAATTATGTACCACCGCGTTACCTTAATGATAAAATACAGTAGGTATTACATTTTATACTAATTGTACCATATGTGTTTCATAATTACCTGTATTTTGAAAATAAACGAATTTGTTTATAATGCTAACTGACGAAAGGCATCTATCTTTTCGTAAGTTAGCACCAGTTAGTAGTAGTAGTAGTTGACGACACGGTTGGCGCAGTCTAAGCGATTAGCTTTCTGCGCTACGTGCCGCGGGTTCGATCCCCGCACGGAACAAATATTTGTATGATCTACAGATAGTTGTTTCGGGTCTGGTTGTGTGTGCATGTGCCATGTATGTTTGTAAACTGTTCCCTCGATACAGGAGAAATCCTAGTGAGGGGCCATGTTTTAAAAAAGAAAGTTAGCACCAATGATGTTTATCTTCTTTAATCATGAATTTGGCCAAAAGCATCAAGCATGCATCATCATCTACCATGGAAGGGAATCAAATCACACCAAAAGTTCTACTAGTAACATAAAATCATCTTATTAATAATCACTGAAATACTGCCACTAATATAACTTTT
Source organism: Allophyes oxyacanthae (assembly GCA_932294325.1). NCBI lineage: Eukaryota > Metazoa > Arthropoda > Insecta > Lepidoptera > Noctuidae > Allophyes > Allophyes oxyacanthae. The sequence continues at coordinate 11,936,466 of OW028628.1, forward strand.
AATTCTGATAACTTTAAGAATATTAATAACAATGCAAAATATAATCGTCACAACCCGTCAGCCAAAAGTGCTGTCAATAAAATCAAAAGGCCAAAGTGTACATCAACAGAAGTTCAATCTTCTTAGTCCACACTCAAGTTTCTAAAGGATCCAGGCATTCCCAAGTATTCTTCATTGAATTTCTCTGCATGTCTTAGTGATTCGTCCGTGCAAGCCTTGTTCATCATTTTCATGTATTCTACATGTTTTTCTGAACTGACTTCTTCTATCCAGTCATCTGTAATTGAAAATTCATCATTACTATCATTAAAAACTGCTTCTAAATCTGATATACGATCAAAGTAAGTGGATTTATTTTGCTTGATTTCGTTAGCCTTATTAAAAGGATAATGACACAAAATTATGAAAAAAAAAAAAAAAAAATCTCCTTTACCTCTATTAAGAGCTAGCGAGTATTGAGTAATTCTAAGTATGAATCCAAGTGCGGTGCTTCCAGCGGTTACTAAACTAAACTAAAAAATCATCCACATAATTATTACCTACCCGATATGAGAGCGAGTAGACCCGCTAGCAACTATCGCGTATTATTGATGAGAGTAGAGATTTATAAACTGACAATAGAAATAGTGATGACCAGTTGAGCAGTTCTAACTATATTTATATAGCTTTTATAGTTTTATGATATTAATAAGTTAATGAATTAAATTTGTTAAGCATCCCAGTTTTGTCTGTATTCATTGCAGGGCAAAAGTCTTACTTTTTATTTACACTCAGCTCTGTATCGTGCTAAAACACACTAGTTCTTTTAAAAAGTTCGTCACTTTATCTTCGTTTACGTCTACTGCCATGTCGTTTATTGTATTCTGACCTGACTGATTCTGACTGGTGGTTATTTTATCCCCAGATAAAGCGGACATTTTAGTTTTTTATGTAACTTACCAAACAATTTATAAACAGATCTCTCTTTGCCACCATATTCCACAGGCAATATATCCTTTGGCACAGCCTTATGCAGGTCTTCTAAGGTTGGATGTACATGCATACGGTTGCCAATTTTCTCACTTACAAATTGCTTCACAGTTTTAATTAGTAATTCTACTGCTTTTGAATCAGTTAGTAGATGTAAGCTTTTCAATCTTGCACCGTAACCTTCCTATATAGGATAAAAATACATGGTTAAATTATGTATATAAATTTTTGTTTTTGCTAGAAACGATACGGTTACTGGTATTAGTCATGGCCACGAAGTGCGTAAGTTCATTGAAGCCTTTTTCCGTCCACTGCTGGACACAGGCCTCCCCTATAGATATCCACGTCGAATGAATTTGAGCCGTTTGCATCCATTTACTCCCCGCGGTTGTTATTAAGTCATCCATCTATTTAGTGATAGGTATTTTGGACGAGAAACTGAAGTGCTGAGAGCTTCTCGAACGCTGCCAAGACACGGAAATGTTGCTGTGTATCTACGACGGCATGGTTAGCGCAGTGGCTAAACGATTGGCTTACTGCAGTACGTGTTGCAGGTTCGATTCCCTCACGGAACAAATATTTTGTAACTAAAGAAAGAAATATAATTTATTCCACATATGACAACACAACAGTAGCAAGAAAATGACAACTCTTGACTTACCCCCAAATACTCAAACACATCTCAAGTTTAAGTTGCCATTATCTCTCCTGCTATCACTGTCATTTTAAGGTGGATAGTAGAGACAGAATTACTTTTAAGAGCTTCTTAAAATTGAGTTGTTTCAATATTTGGTGGTTAATCCTCTTGTTGCACCCACGGGAAGAGAGGTATTATACTTTTTTCGAGAACCACCTTGAAGTTAGTAAAATAAAAATAATACCTACAATTAATATAGATAAAAATTGTTGTAGATCCACTTTACTTGGCTTTGTCATCAAGTCTAGTAGATTTATTTGGCTAAAGTCGCAAACTGAAATGAATCCATTGACGTAATCATTTGCCTTTACGTAATCAGCGATCTGAAAAAAAAAAATTCATAATTAATTTCTTACTGTATGAAACAAATATAATTTATTTTGTCCAACTAACTCAGAATTAGTTAAAGTCCGGGTTTGAAATGTTTTTATAACATAGTATTACGTCTGTATTACTGGAAGTGTTACGCTGAGTTATACTATTGTACACACACAATTCGCCGATGCCTTCCGAAGTCCCAAGGAATAAGAAGCGAGCGTATTGCCATTTACTAGACTAAAAATTCCGGCTTTTTACTCAGAATTTTATATCTAAGAAAATGAATAACACTGCGCGACCCAGGAATCAAATCAGCGCCTGTGCCGGCGAAAAATGGGTTTACCAAAATTCACCCCCCTTCTGTACTTACCTATTTTGTGGCCTAAGCCTTTGAAGAAAACATTGTAGTCGTGATTCCATGATAAGTTATAGACAGCTGGTATGAAGTTTTGAAAGGCTTTTCAGTATGATAATAACTTACGATTAAACAGTACTGGTAATATTGCATGAAATTCTCCGCCGTCATATTGTTATTGTTGATTTTTACCATTGAAACTCTGTAATAGTCCTTTGTTAGTATTGGTAGCGGAAGCATCCAACTGAAAATAAAAATTTAAATTACATTCGAAAAGCCATTACTGTTTCGAACTCGGACACTCTTGCATGGTAGGCAAGCATTCAACCAATAGGCTGATGCTAAAGTTTTAAACTAAAATACCAAAATTGATGGCCTGATTCTACTGAAAATGAAACGTACGCTAAGTCCAGATTCAGTTCCAATTTAGCGTTGGTCTTTGAAAAGAACTTTGGTAACAGCGTCTTCATGGTACACAACCTGTCTATCTGCTTCTTTGCCTTTTCTACGGAGCCCTTGCATGAGATCAGGGTCATCTCCAAGTATTCTCTACCTGAAAGAATTACAAATTTCAAATACAGAATATTAAATTTTACTTAGCACACGCATGTAGATATTTCCAGAAGGCTTAGGTGGAGTATGTAAGTATACTTTAGTAGTTTAGTCCATCTACATTTCTTCGATGCCGTTATTAAGCCTATTGCTGAGAAATTACCGATAAAAGGTATTCAATTACATGATCTATGTTTGTTTTTTTTTTTTATTGGGATCTCTATGGCTGTGCTAACCGTCAGAGATAGGAAGATTTGCTCTTAGGAATTCATCATGAGTTTTTGAAATGCATTAACATTACAAATTCTAAAATGTATTATATAGGTACATAGAACATAATTATGTATTTACAACGAGGTATCGCTGCCAGCCTCATAGGCACTATGCCCCGCAGTGGTTCTCTGGAAGAGGTTTTTTATTTGTAGATATACTTACCTAATATTTTATTATATTTGTCTAGTTATTGATTTAAGTTTTTGTAGTTTTAATATAAAGTATTTATTCATATAAACAAAAATGTTCAGTTGATCTTGACATGGTTAAATTTTTTGTATAAATATTATACAGAGTATGTGCCAAACATCCAAATTCGATCATAACAAACTTCCATATGTGTTCATTTATTATTATAATAATTATATTAATCAATATTATTTTAATATTTCTAAGAAATAATATTAGATACTATGTTAAAATTTATCCATTTTAGATTTATTTAAATAACACGCTTCTTCTAAATGAAGACTTCAAAATTCAGAAAACTCTAAACCTGGGTTTTTAAGATCTACGTCATACTCTTTGACCACCAGTTCCTGGAAATCTATTATGTTATCAATTTAATCGGACCTTAAACGAGCGGAGAGGTTGAACATAAATTTATGGTATCTTTATACTATCTCTATGGGACGAGAGTTGTAGATTACTTGGTATTAGTATCTAAATAAAGTTCCCGATAATTTACAGATCTTAAACAAAACAAGATCGAAATGGTTTTTTGTAACACATCAAAACATCTATCGATTGTTATGAATGTGAAATGAATGGCTTGCCGTTACATAGATAAGTCGGTTTTCATGTACCTACGGCAATATCATTGTTAAATTATGTTAAGAATATCTAATATTATATTGGAAATAAATAAATAAATAACTATTAACACTCTGTAGCGACATCTATCGCCACATGGAATAAATACTTACAAGTCAGCAAACTGACAACAGTAGTGGCGCGAAAATATGAATTGATCAATCAGATTACGAGGCCTGCATCGCGCAAGGAAAAATAATATCGTATCTAACATGTATACCTACAACTGTCCGACATCAACCGTCGGGCTTTGGCCCGCCAAGAAATATCACCTCGCCTGGTCGGAGGATCCTCCCTTTTCAATGGAGGAACACTATACATCGTTCCTCCACAAGTCACTAAAAAATAACACAGGTAGGTGAAACAATACTATGACTTACTAAAATCCTTTTTAACAAAATGATCCTGCTTCTGAATCCAGTCCTCCAAAATATTGATAGCTTCTGCAAGTCTGCCTGGCTTATCCAAACCATGGATCTTCCTAATATTTTTAACGGCATCTTCAGGCAATGGCAACAGATGATTCTTAGGTACCGAATCCATTTCTAGGTTTTTACGACACGATTTAAAATTGAACAATTTTTTTTTAAATGGTTTAAAAAAAAAAAAAAATGCTGCGGTAATAAAATTCACAAATTAACGTTTTTTGTGATAAGTCCAATGTTTAATATAGCTTGAGAGTTATTTTTGACTACGTACAACGAAGGTCAGTTTCAGACTGTATTACATCCCGATTGGTCTTTTATTATAACTTATTCTGATAATAATTAACATGTTATCGTGTAGGTGGGTTGCAGATTTTGAATCGTCGTTAATTTTCAATGGCATCGCGTTTCTCATAATTTACATTTTATTTGTATGAAGTTCAAATTATCTCCTTATTATGACAGACAGAAGAGATTAATAAATGATAATTTTTTTAAAGACTCGATGATGGTATGGTTTCATAGAAAATTAATGGGAAACCAGTTTTTGCATTTTTCACAATTACGGCAAGTACTTCTCTCAGTGGTTTGGAGGAATCAGTTCTTTTGGAAAATAGATTCGATTTAGCACCACTATTTTTTATTGCGAAATTTCAATTTTCTACTTGTTTTAAAAAAAAACACGTAAATTTTTCTGAGAACAGATTTCTCCGAATATAACAGAAAGGATAGCCACCCTCAATGCCCCAACATTTTGCGCCATCCTGTAATTTATACCTAATTTATCTAGTCCCATCACAAAAAGTTACAGATCATCAAAATTAACAATGTTGACAAATAAATCTTTATAAAATTAAATTCTGAGCATCACGCTTGCTTTCTATGAACGGTTAGGAGGAGTGAAAAGTTTGTCGTCTTCTCCTGCCGTGTCGGCACAAGCTATCATATGGTGATCACTCATCCCTTAGATTAGCCAACGATACTTCTTAATCCAACGAAATACATAGAAACCAGTAGTGTTGGGAAGGTTTATGTTTGTGTCTGTTTTGATGTGTTCCTTTACAAACGCCATTAATAATTTTCGGGACACTTTCCACAGCGTAAGATTATTGGCAGTTCTCATTATACACGTAACGTTAACCTTACCAAAAGGCTGATGACACAAAATTACCAAAATCAAAAAATAAACTATATAATATATAATAGTTTGTACAAACACGGCAGCTTTACTTTTTATAAGCTTAAGGCGGTTAACAATGTAGCAGAATGTGAGCAGTGAGCAGTGGCGCAAAATGTTGGGGCATTAAGGGTGGCTACCCTTTTAGGTGAATTTAGATGATATTAAAAACCCCTTACAAATAAAATAAATAAAGCGAGTAAACTGACAGTTCACAAAAAAAAAAAGTACTCTATCGAATCTATTTTCCAACAGAATTTTTTCTCCACGCAACCGCTCATCTTAATTGCCGAAATTTAGTAAGTACAAAAATGATTTCCCATTTCTTTTCTATGAAATCATACTAAAACGTTCAGAAGATAGGGAATTACAATAAAACACAACTATATCTATGTTTAAATCACTGTATTTATATTAATATGTGTGAAGTAGAAGACGAGTAGAACATATAGTATATTACTGTGTTCTACTCGTTGTAACCAAGAACACTCCAATGCATCTACCAAACGAAAAACGAATGAATCTCTGAAATTAAAACTGGCCGCCCGCTGCCGCCGCCGCCGGCGCCGCGCCGCCGCCACTTTAGTTCCGACCGGTACCGATAGTAGTCAACAAAATTGACCTATTTATTATTTCCACAGATTAATATATTTGTGATTATTTCAATCAGAATAAGACTTTCGTATTACAACTTCCGGTTATACTTATTTCACGTACTTATTTACATTTAAACTTAATAAAATATAACAATACCTTCATCGAGTCTTTAAAGACTTTATCATTTAATGAACTATTTTTAACCGACTTCAAAAAAAGGAGGAGGTTCTCAATTCGACGAGTATGTTTTTTTTTATGTTTGTTACCTCATAATTCTCGACTGCGTGAACCGATTTTGATGATTCTTTTTTTATTTGAAAGCTGGTGCTTTCCGAATGGTCCCATTTTAATTTGGTCCAGTTCTGACAGTGGGATCCATGAGAAAACCATATAAGTCTTAAATTTACATTAAGTATGTGCGCGACAAATGGTCGAATAACTCAATATCACGCCAACCAATTTCGATGATTCTTTTTTGTTTGAAAGGGTATACTTTCGAAGTGTTCCCATTTAAATTTGGTGAGGATCTGATGAAGATCTTCAGAGATAGACAATGGAACTCTTGAATGAATAACAGCACATCATTCGCGATTGCTGCAATCTCATGTTTATGTATTGTTTATGCCACTCAAAATTGAAAAATAATATAAACTTAAAAAAAAAAGTAAAAACCGACTTCAAAAAACTAAAAAGTATAAAATAATTTTCTTAAATAATTTAACAGCTTCTGAAGTCGGGGCCTATAATTCTTCAATGCACATAGCTTGGCAGTGGCCCCGACTTCAGATACGCTATGTTAATTAATCTCTTAATTAATATAAATGTTAATTAAGAGATACGCGAAGGCATTGAAATTTTATTTTAATTTTATTTATTTAAAATTCTTCATGTACAATGTACAAAAGCGGTCACAAAAGTTATTAAATATAAGACCAGCAGGGATGTAATACAGTTTGAGATGGACCGTCTTTGCACGTAGTCAAAAATAACTCTCAAGTACTATTAGACACTGAATTTATCACAAAACGTTAAATAGTGAATAATTTAGTAACAAAAAAATTAAGCTTAATTTTGAAACGTGTCGTAAAGAGCCAAAAATGGAGTCGGTACCTAAGAATCATCTGTTGCTACTGCCTGAAGATGCCGTTGAAAATATAAGGAAGATCCATGGTTTGGATAAGCCAGGCAGACTTGCAGAAGCTATCAATATTTTGGAGGATTGGATTCAGAAGCAGGATCATATTGTTAAAAAGGATTTTAGTAAGTCATAGTGTTGTTTTACCTACCTGTGTCAATTTTTTGTGACTGTTATTAGTTCAAATTTTCATTTAGAAGAACGCATACGTCATGCTCGTGAACGGGTGCTGTCAGTAAGGACTGGTCAGCTCGTACTGCATTCTTATTCAAATCATTATTATGCTATTCTTATTTTCTATTCACAATAAATTACATAATTTATCAATAAATTTTCGTAGCTCTTACTATCAGGTCGCGGGACTTATCTCATTACCGTGACCCCGGAACGTAAAGGGCTATCGAAGGAACACCGTGGATTTTAGTCAGTACAAGTCTGACAGTCCCTCCCGCCCTGCCCGGGGTGGGAGGACTCATTTGATGATTTTAACTATCAAATTGTAATCTATTATTTTAAATGAGTTTCCACGGAGTTTCTCGATGGTTTTTCTCCGAAACACCTACTATTTGGAACCACGCACTCTCGACATATATTTTCTTAGGTGCATGTATGTGGTTTACATGAAATAAAGATCTATTCTATTCTATTTCACATTCTACATGAAATAGTTTCCTGAGGCTGCAAGTGAAACCTCAGGCAACTGCCAGTTTCTGATAAAAACAATAAAAAGCAATAATGAAATCGCAAAGCGTTTGGTCGATTCTACGCGTGACCAGTGGGCTGATAGACCAGGGTCGATAATTTTTGAAACCACAAAAAAATTATAGTAGGATGAAACCCATTGAAAAAGGAGGAGAATATTATAAAAATGAATTTTCGATTGAAAATTAGGGTACTTTTTCGATATAAATATTTCAAATCAAATAAAAATTATAGCGTATTTGGCACATAGAAAGGTAAGTTTTCACCAAATTTCATGAAAAAAGGATAAAAAATTGTAAAAGATAAAAATAAAAATCCAAAAACTTGGTTTTTTTAATTTTTCACATAAATTTTTAGGTTATGTGAAAAAGTGTGAATAAAAAAGTTTTAGATCTTTTTATTACCTACATCTTTGCCATTTGTCTTTTTTCCATAGGACTTTTAGTTTTGCCGGAAATCGAGAAAAACTGTTTTTTACCCTTAACCTACCCACCTGAGATAAGGGACTGTGAAACTATCGAAATGTGTATACAGGGTTATTTGTAAAACACCGGTAACGCTTTAAGGGGTGAAAGTACTCATCAGTAGTTTCACCCCTTAAAGCATTTCCGGTGTTTTACAAATAACCCTGTATAAGAACATTATCTTTCCCTATCATAGCATCTTCTGTTTGAAATTTATGTAGGTATGTATGTGTTTGTATTTATATAAGTATGTTTTTGTCTTAGATTATTGATTCGTTGTCGCAGCCGCTCCAACTAGGTAGATACCGCACCACCTAAGTAAGTGCCTAAGTGCACCTAAGTGCGCCGTAGATACTGAGTGCTATCCGTACGAAGACGGGGCGGGGCGCTAGTATGAAGTAAATAAAGTTATTTTGTATTTAATATTTCCAATTCTTTCAGGCAGAGAATACTTGGAGAGGCTCCTGATCACAAGCAAGGGTTCCGTAGAAAAGTCAAAGAAGCAGATAGATAACCTGTGTACCATGAAGACGCTGATACCGAAGTTCTTTACGAAAACCAACGCCAAGTTGGAAATTAAGGATATTCTGGACATAATGTGAGTAGAAACAGGGTATCTGTGTTGGGATTTTAGCTTTAAAATATCAGGCAACTGGCCCGACCTTAGAGCATTTGCACAAGACAACATTTTCGCCCGCAGTGGAGTTGCGATGACTGCGCGTCGAAAGCGCGCGTTTGCAGCGGCCTCAGTTGCGTCTATCACTAGTCAGTTGGGCACAAAAATGCTATCGTGCGTAAAGGATCATATGAATCTGTTTTCAAACATTTGAATTCAGCATAATTTCGTTTTTTACATCACTTTAACTGCGACTGTTCTTTCTAATCACAACTTGAACAGTGCTTACGTCTTCGTTTTATCACTTACTGAATTAAAGCTTACGTACAATATTATTGCATGATTTAACATTCGATACGCTAATTGTAATAAAATAATATTAATTTTAAACTTTACCCTGTTGGGCATTTACCATTGACTTACTACAACTGTATGGGATCGAAAATGGACTGTATGAAAACGTGATTGAAAGTGTTTTTAAAATGGTTTAATAATATAATAATGAAATGGGAACAAAAATAGGATCGAACCGAACCAAAGCACCTGCTGTCAGACAATAATTATTTTACAATGACATATGTTAAAAAAATATAAAAGGAATTTAAAAAATAGACTATAAAAATATTAATTCGCAAGGAGTTTGCAACATTCCAACCCCTTGTGCATGAATGCACAAATTAGCCAAGTTGGAGGCATCGCCTTAAATGTCCAACTTGACCAATTTCTTCGAGGGTCGACGAAGCAAACCTCCTGTAGTGGCTACGTCTACCACCCTCACTACCCCGTCCTTCCCAGGGAAGATGGCTGCAATGCGACCACGGGGCCAAGTGTCTCTTGGTAAGTTCTCATCGACTATTATAACCAAATCCCCAATATTGAGACTTCGTGGAGAATTATTGTTCACCTGACGGGGTTGCATGGTTGGCAGAATTTCCTTCACCCATCGATTCCAAAAATGGTCCGCCAATCTCAATGCCTTCTTCCAATCTGCTCTTCGAAGAAGGTCTTGATCATCTAAAGTTGATCCAGGTAGAGCTTGGTTGGATGATGAACCAATCAGAAAATGAAATGGCGTCAGGGTCTCTTGGTCATCACTTTCAACAGAGACGTGGCTGAGGGGTCGAGAGTTAACGATCGCTTCGGCTTCAAGCAAGAGCGTTGTGAGAATCTCCTCTTTAGGTGCCTTTTCTTTTAAAGTGGCATGTAGGGCAACTTTGACACTGCGAACCAGTCTCTCCCAACAGCCTCCAAAAAATGGTGCAGCGGCAGGGATGAAACTCCAACGTATTCCTTTGTTTGCAGCAAAATCCTGAACTTCAGGTTGGTAGAACTCTTTGAGTAATCTGTTTGCACCAACAAAGCACGTGCCATTATCGGAGTATACTGTTTCAGGGGTACCTCTCCTGGCTATAAAGCGGCGTATACCCATTATCGCAGAATCAGCAGAGAGAGAATGAACGAGCTCCAAGTGAACTGCTCTCGATGTCATGCACGTAAACAGAGCTACATATCGCTTTTCTTTTCTTCGACCGACAGTGGTGTTTATCGGACCGAAATAATCCAAACCAGTGAATGTGAATGGGCGACGATGGTGAGCGAGTCGTTGTGGTGGAAGATCTCCGGTTGTGGGGTTCATTGGCTTAGCTTTACGTATGCGACAAAATAGGCACCGACTAGCTACGCTTCGTACTGCATGGCGCAAGCAAAGTAACCAATACTTCTGTCTCATTTCGTTAATAATCATCTCATTATTAGCGTGACCAGCCTTGCGGTGATAGTATTGTACCAACAAGCGGACAATGGAGTGGCGACCATCTAGTAGTATGGGTGATCTGACATCGGTGTCAACATTCAGCACAGCTTTAATTCTGTCAGCTAAGCGCAACAGATTATCTTCTCCTATCACAGGGGACAACTTCACAAGGCGACTAGTCTTCGGGATTGGTTTCGAGTCCATTATGCACTGAAATTCTTCGGAAAAGCTATCAAGCTGTATTTTTTGTAGGATGTGCCTTTCAGCGGTTCTGATCAGATCAGCATTTAAGGGTAAGAGAGTAGTGGACGTAGATGGACGGGGGCTGTGAACAACACCGTCAGTTGATTTAGAATTTCGAATGGAATGCAAAATATTACCAAATACTGCTGCAGCTTGGTGTACCCGAGCTGTAGCACGCAACAAACGTAGCCAGTCACCAAAGCGGCTAAAGTTAGCAGTGACTGGAATCGGCAAATTCGAACCAACAGAGGTAAGTCCCACCAATTCGGTAAGTTGACATTTGCGCTCTTCGCGAACTGGTGCGAAATTTACAGGCTCCGTAGGCCAGTCCTCCGGGGACTTAAAAAGAAACGATGGTCCGAGAAACCATCTGTGAGAGAGATCTAAAATAATTGGATGCATTCTAGTTGCATCATCGGCTACATTTAAGTCTGTTGGTACCCAATGCCAGTCTTTAATACATGAAATTTCCGAAATTTCACCTAATCGATGGGCAACAAAAGGCTTAAAAGTACGTGCATCACTTCGTAACCATTGGAGAACAGTCATCGAATCTGTCCAAAAGAATGTGCGTATTGGTTTTTTGCGATGACTGTCCTTAATTGTGACTGCTAGACGGGCAGCTATTAAGGCGGCCTGCAGTTCCAAACGCGGGATCGACATTGGCTTTAAAGGAGAAACTCTCGCCTTGCTAGAGATGAGAGAGAGGTTGATGTTGCCGTCTGGGTAAACTAAGCGCCAATAGGAAACGCAAGCATAAGCAAGCTCACTCGCATCTGCAAAGACATGTAGTTCTCTGTACGAAGGCTCTAAGTCTTGAGCCCTTGCGTACCAGCGTGGAATTCTTAGCGTCGACAATGTTGACAGTTCACGAAACCAGTCTGACCACCTTAATGCTTCCGTTTCTGGAAGTTCAGAATCCCACCCAATGTTTAATCTCCACGCCTGTTGGAATAAAATACGACCTTTAATTACAATGAGTCCTAATAGACCTAAAGGGTCATACACTCGCATCAGGTGTGATAAAACTTTACGTTTTGTGAGTGGACTGGGAATTGTGCCAGGTAAACCGGTACGGAAACCTAAACTGTCGGTGGTGGGGCTCCATGAAATTCCTAGGGCTTGGATATTATTAGTCGAGGGGCCAAGGTCGATTTCCGACGACTGCGAGGCTCGTAAGTCAATTGGGATGAGGCTTAATGCGGCCGGCTCGTTAGAAATCCAACCTCGCATTTCGAAGCAAGCAGCACTGTGAACATTAATAATATCCGCCGCTAACTGGGCGGCCTCGTCAACGCCATCTAGTGAGTCTATGTAATCATCCATATAATGGCTGAATAGTATGGCGTCCACGGCTTTGGGAAACGAAAGCGCATGTTCTTTGGCGTTTTTGTTTTTTATATATTGTGCGACAAACGGACTACAGCACGCACCAAATATGACGGCCGTCATCCTAAACTCCCTTATGGGATGCTCTTTTGTAGGCCTCCATAAGTATCGGTGTGCATCTCGGTCTTGCTCTCTGATTCGGATCTGTGGAAACATTTCTTTAATATCCGCAATCAAGGCTATACGACCTTCACGAAAACGAAATAAAACTTTTAATAAAGGTTGAAGCAGATCGGGGCCAGAGAGCAATAAAGAATTTAGGCTAACTCCCTCATTCGTGGCCGCAGCATCATGTACAACGCGAATTTTGCGTTTCTGAGGATGATACACGCCAAAGTGTGGAAGGTAAAGACGTAAACTTTCATTACTTTTGTCACGGTTATGATTGGCGTAGTACGTATAAGAAGCGCATTCTTCAGCGTAACCTTTAGTGATCATGTTTGTCATAAAGACTGCGTAAGCCTTAGCAAATTCAGTATCCTTGACCATTCGTCTTTCCAGACTTAAAAAACGTGACATAGCCTGAGGATAACTGTCAGGAATTCGCTGTATTTCATCGCGCCATGGCATACCTACCTCAAATCTACCTGTAGGTAAGCGTCGTGAAGTGGCTTCTATAATGTCTACAGCGCGCTGATCCTGCTTACTGTTTAGTGTTTGTGTTTTAGAGATCCCTATCGAATCAATTTTGTAATGTTCTTTAATGAGAAGCTCTAAATTTTCTTCGGATGTCTCGTTAAAAGTGCCGACATTCACGAATTCAATCAACTTTGTTTTGCTGGAAGCAACACCATATAAAGTCCAGCCTAATGCTGTTAAACAAGCTACAGGATCGTTCCTACTACCTACGCGTACTTCACGATTAATTGATAAATGCCAATGTTCGGCTCCTATCAAAATAGTAGGAGTGGCATCTTCTAACGTTAAAACTTCAACCAAGTCAACTAAATGCGTAAAGGACTTTATAGACTCTTGTTGAATCGTTTGTGGGCGTAAGGACAAACATTCCATAGCTCTAGCGTTTTTCACTAAAAATGTTTCCTGTGTGTACCTGCCTTTAATGTGAAAATCAACATATGATACCGTGGTTTTCCGCTCAAGACCTCCAATACCATTTACCGTTATGGTTTGTCGTGGCCCTGACGCTCCTATGCTTGCAGCGATACTATTGTCGATCAACGTCGCAGTGCTTCCGTCGTCAAGCAGTGCATATACGTTGCATGTCCCTGCAGGGCCGGACACGGTGACTGGAATGATTTTCAAATAGGTATTACGTGATTTATGAATGCCTGTAGAAGTAGTGGATACGACCTCTTTTTGTTCCACTGATTTAGAAATATTTGTGTTCGTATCATGTGTCTCGAAAGTATTAACAAGAGGAGAAGCAGTTGGTTTTTGATGAAGTAATGGATGGTGACGTAAAGGGCATCCGTCAATACCGCATGGATTGACTTTGCACGTCTTCCATTGATGTGAACTACCCCTAAGACACCGGTAGCACACTTTTGCTCCACGTAACCACTGCCACCTATCGTCAATAGTCAAAGATTGAAATTCTGAACACGACTTAATGTGGTGCTTTTTTTTACAAAATGTACAATCTTGTTTGTTTATAGAACTGCCTTTTGACTGCATCGTCATGTTAATATTTTCGCGTTTTATTGGTTTTTCGAAAGAAAGATGATGTGCTTTTTGTGCCAAACTAGACTCAGGTGATAAACCAAATCGGATATGTTGGTCTAGCTCGCGCCTTAAAAAATCTGACAATATTTCGAGTTTAGGGCGACCTGTGGTGTCTTGCATGGCAAAATCAGTCCATCTTATCTTAATGTTAGGGTTTAATTTACCTAGTACTGCGTGGAATAATTCTGGCGAATATAAATACTCTGTTTGCTTTAGTAATTTGATCGTTGAGATGGAATTGCGTACCCGGTTGGAAAGGATTCCGAGTTCCTTCAGATCGTAACCTAAACGTGGAAGAGTTTTAAGTGACGTCACTTCCTTGTGTACGATGAGCTCGGGGCGTGCGAAGTTATCTTCTAGTGCACGCATGACTTCTTCCGGGTCCTGCGTTGACATCAGCAGTGCCGCGACGGCCTCACGAGCGGGCCCCCGTAGCGTATTTTGAAGACGATGAATGTTATCTAATTGAGAAAAATTGTTTTTTGTAACATCAAAATTACGCTTAAATTGTAACCAATGTAATGCGTCCCCAGAAAAAGGAAATAGCTGTAATCTCGTCGTATTTGTGGCGAGAGCTTTCGCTGCTGCAGCGGTATCTGCTACAGCTTGCAGAAGAGAGAGATTGTGTTTTTCTACCTCCATAGAAATGAGCGGGGGATGGCCGCCGGCCGCTTCGGAGGCTTTTATGATGTTGACTGACTGTGTCTGTCGTGCGAAAGGGTTAGGGGATGCAGTTGCCCGTGTGACCGTCGGTAGTGGTACCGGGTGGTCCGGAGATGGAACACAAGATTGATGTTCGCATCCTACTGCAGGAGTGCCTCTATCACCTTCATTGACAAAGTGCTGGCTTTGATGTTCTACCCATTTGTTTGTTCTGTCTATGCTCACCTTAGTAGAGCTGTGATGACTGCTACGAGTTCTTGTTCGGCTGCCACCTGCGTTAACGTCTAGAGCAGCTAACTCGGCTTGTAGCTCACTGTCCTCAACCTGCTCCTGAAGTGCTGCCAGCTCCCGCTCACGTGTGCGTTCCCGCATGGCCAGCTCTTGCTCGCGCGTGCGTTCCCGCATGGCGAGCTCTTGCTCGCGCTCAAACCGTCTGCGTAAAGCGGCAGCTTCTAAAGCTGCTTTTTCCGCTCTTACCGTTGAAGATTTTGAACCAGACTGTGCGGTCCGCTGACTTGGAGTCCTACTTCCCTGTCGACCGGAGCACTCGGGTTGTGGATTGACCGTGGTAGTCGGTTGGGTTGCCATGGCTCTACTTACGCTACGGGTGATCATGGAAATATAGTACGAAAATGCAAATGACGATGAACTATGGAAAAATTACAAGAAATGATCGATGTCAAAAAACAAAAGAAAAAAAACAAATATGCACTGGAAATAATGGGAGAAGGACCAAAAATGTATGGGATCGAAAATGGACTGTATGAAAACGTGATTGAAAATGTTTTTAAAATGGTTTAATAATATAATAATGAAATGGGAACAAAAATAGGATCGAACCGAACCAAAGCACCTGCTGTCAGACAATAATTATTTTACAATGACATATGTTAAAAAAATATAAAAGGAATTTAAAAAATAGACTATAAAAATATTAATTCGCAAGGAGTTTGCAACAACAACAATAGATATTGGGTCCATGTTTAAATGGAGAAGGAGTGCAGAAAGCTAAAATATATTTATAATGTTACGGTCGAATTGTGACCACTAGGTGACCTGTAGTAATACATAATAAAATAATCTTCTTAAAAAACATAACAGCTTCTGAAGTCGGTGTTACTGCCAAGATAAGTTACAAAACATAACAGCTTCTGAAGTCGGTGTTACTGCCAAGATAAGTTACAAAACATAACAGCTTCTGAAGTCGGTGTTACTGCCAAGATAAGTTACATTGACGAATTAAAGGCCCGGACTTCAGAAGCAGTTAAATTTTTTAAGAAGATTATTTTTACTTTTTAGAAGTCAGTTTTTACTTTTTTTTAAAGTTAATTTTACTTTTCTATTTTGTGTGGCATAAAAATTACATAAACACGCAATCACAGCAATTGCGAGTGATTTGCTGATATCTATTGAAGTTTCATAGTCTATCCCCGAAGACCTTGATCATAATTATATTCTCCAAGATGAATGAAAAAAGAAAGACATAATTATTTTTATTTTTATGCCCCGTATGATGCTCGAAACATAACTAGAACCTTACACCAAGACTTATACTAAATCATTGTTCAGCTAAACAAAACATAATTAAATTAATTAAGTGGCAACACCGAGTGACCTAGCAATAAATTGATAATAAGCAATCAATAAAAAATTATTAGAAATTATACCTCGTTTCTCCACAACTACAACGTGACAATATTACGGACTAGCATCTGGGACCACTTCGAGAGTATAAAGTAAAAAAAAAAAAAACTGTTCGCAATTGATAGAGAAGTCGGAGTAGGTACGTAGGTACTTAAGAAAGAAAAAGAAAAAAACCATTATATAATCTAAGCCTACCTATGTAATAATGTAAATGTTATTATTATATTCTAATTGTATTGATATTTTAATTTAATTTATTTTAATTTATTGTAATTTTATTATGTCAAAAAGAGATTAATTTTATATGTAATATGGGTTTTGACTTGAAATAAATGAATTTAATTTAATTTAATTTTAATAAGAAGATTAAATATATATTTTTTATTTTCAGTTCGCTGGTTCCTCTGCCCACAGTAACAAAGGAGTATTACAGAGTTATAATAATAAAATACAACAATAAAAATTTTACGGCAGAGAATATAATGCTATGTTACCAGTTGTGTATAATCGTAAGTTATTATCATAAAAGACTTCGAAAAAGTCATACCTATCATTAAGGCGCTCGCCTTGGCAAACGACCTTGAGTATTCCGCCTCGTAATATTGCAACCCTCCAGCCGAAAATATAAACAGATTTATCTTTAAATTCCTGGAAAAATAGGTTTTTTTAATACTTAACGTGGGACATATTATATATATATATTATAATAAGGATATTATGATTAAGGACATTATTAATCTGTTGCTAAAAATCTGAAATAAAGGAAAATTAAGCGCCTGAAAACCAAGCATGCACTACGTTTTGCTCAGGGATGCGCCTTAACAAAACAAAGCATCATGACTACTATGTTAGGCGATTGTATAGTAGCTATACACACAGCTACATATTAGCATCGATGTCTATAGGTACGCTCTGTCATACAATGGGATGCTAAAAAAATGAGACGTATTTTTTGAAGACGTCAAATTCTAAATTCAACAATGTTCGAATTATCTATATTTATAATAAAATCGTAATGAAGCGAAAACTGTACATTAAATATATCTTGAAAAAAAAAAGGCACGTGCTCTATATTCGACACTGATGCCAAAAATATAGTTTTTAGAATTTTTGTCTGTTTGTCTGTATCTCTGTCCGAGCTTCACGGCCAAACCGCCGAACAGATCGTCATGAAATTTAAAAGTAAAATCCGTTAATAGCCTGGTCAACATATAGGGTATAAATTATTACGCTATTGTCAAAGGGGGGTGAGCAATAAACCAATATGTCTGTGTACAATTATTAGTCGCTACCTATAGGTATGACGAATCCATTTGAAATATTGGATGATTGTAGTTAATAGATCCGATTAACATTTTATATACAATCAAAATCATTTCGCATATTTTTAAACGTACTTTTTCATTTATTCTTTAGCCTTATATATATTTTAATTCGTCTGTTTATACCTAGATGGCATTAGTAGTAATTTATAGGCGAGTTTTTAATTACCAATATTTTTAAAAGCGATTTTTTTAATGATACGGCATCCAGGCTCCTGTATGCTGAGTTCTATATAATAATTTAATTTGTAATGTTCAAATATTCACAATAAAGGTAAGTATTTAAGGGTTTTCAAAATACTTATAGGCGTAAAGCATATTAATGACGACTCCTGGTATGGCACTTGTGGGTTGCAGCTGAAAACCAGCGTCAGGTGGCCAGTATCACTGGCTCCTGACATTATTCTTTATATGCTTTAGTACAATAACTCAACTTATTTTACATGTTTTCTTTGCTTTTCCGTTTATTTTATGTTGTGCTATAAACTCTTTTTCTTTCTTTCTTGCTTTTACTTTTTTCCGATTTTATTGCTCATGGTTCAGGAGTAGCGTAATTTCGGAGTGTTGGAACAGCGTCTGTCGAAGAAGAGTTTGTCGACTTTAAGTTTTCGAGTGGGATCAGGGCTGAAATCACCGTAGTGTTCTAAAATTAATCACAGCAATACCCCTGAGAGTCACCCTGGACAGAGCGTTAACTTGAAAAAACCATTATATGAAAATCAAATAAAAAGAACTAGGTACCTAAAAGTTTCGGTCAGCTAAATGACAAATGTTGAACTATCACCGGCTGACTTAAACCGATCACTCTCAATATGGGTATACCGTAACCTACGGTGAGCATAGCACTTCTACAAATTCGCAGAGACATTGCGTACAAAAACACAAAAAGGAGTCCGACACCAGACATTCACTATTCAGTGGTCAATTCAGTGCTTAATTATCAGCACAGCCTTTAAAAAGTCTGCTCAGAGTCCTTAGAACACTAGAGAGGCACTATCGGGTGGTTCAGCCGATGCCCATTGCAAATACATTGTGGTTGGAGAAACTTTCTTCACCAGTAATCAAGCCAACGGTGAGTAATTGTCTGCCAGATACGATCCGATCGAACAATCATCTCTTGGATCACATGAAAGTTATTTAACTGACTCTGGACCCAATTAGGCAGATGCAAGTGCAGTATGAACCAATGAGCAAGTGGGGCTATATCGAGGAAACAGCGGTAGGGTGGAGATGTGATATTGTCCCTCAAACGATGTCACAGCTACTGTGTTGCTCAATATGCCCCAATACCTGTACATTGAGCCACCTCTATTTTGCCAAAAATAATATCATAGAGGTGGCAAAATTTGCAGATTATACAAACCTAGGGACGTAGTACCATCGACACAAAGAAGAAGGACTAAAGTCATTTGCAATCCGGAGAACAGCTGAATCTTCTTCTGTCGCCTCGCCATGATTGTTCATATTGAATTCGCTCATGATGTAGTGGATAGATGAGTCAGCAATTTTCGTAACAGCTCACTGCCCAAGAAGCGCCGGACAGAATTACAATCAGATGAGATTGTTGGTGTAATCAAGGCGTTGTTATGACGGTCGGCATCAGACTCTGCACTTATTACCCATTTCGTAGACAATATTCATACAATAGATTTAAATAATTAAACTTTAAATAATTTTTTCCTATTGTTTCTTAGCGGAGAATCAGGTTTCGTAAACTTTAATAACAATAAAATGCAGTGTATGCAAAACTAACGTGTTCCGATTATTATCTTTGTATGGGATGAATATCTGACAACCCACAAAATAGCGAGAATAGTCTTAACGGTGCACGGTGGCAGAAAAACCTATTTAGCTATTCAGCCCGCTTGATAGCAATATGCTTGTCTCCTATTCCTTGGGGACTTAAGAAATTTAGCAGCGAATGGTGTCTGTACAATTGTATAACGCTGTGTTACACGGCGGGTAATACATGCGTGATAAACGTGTGTGGGTGAGGATAAAATAAAAGTTTATTATTATTATTACCCACCTACCTACCTATCTACCTTACCCACCTACCTATCTATCTACCATACCTACCCGTACTACTAACCCTATCTACTATACCTACCCTAGCCTATGTACGAGTACCATACCCACCCTACTTACCTACCCTACCTACCTACCCTATCTATCATACCTACCTTCTCCTTACAATTATAACAAACACAACAAAAAAAGAATTAGCGAAATTGGTCCAGCCGTTCACGCGTGATGGCGTGACCAAGGGATCTATATATAGATTTGTTTCACACAGCAATTATATTAAAGGTTTTTTTTTTTTCAGCTCTTAGAGTACGTAAAAGGAAATGATTACATGAATGGATTCGTTATAGTATATGACATTAGCCAATTAAACATACTAGACTTGATGACGAAGCTAAATACAGTGGATGTACAACAATTTATATCAATATTAATTGTAGGTATTTTCGTTATATATTTATTTACTTCACTGTGGTTTTCGAAAAAAATGGCCAACTCGTTGCCCGTGGGTACAGCAAAAGGTTGATAAGAGATAAAGTCAGGAGAAAGGCAGCAGAATTTCTACGATTCAGCAGCGCTCGGGAAGCAGGCTGCGCAAGGTCTTCTCATGCAGAGTACCACTAGATGGACGGACAACCTAGTGAGGATTGTGGGGAGTCATTGGATGCAGACGGCTCAAATCCGTTTGACGTGGATATCTATGTCCAGTAGTGGACGGGAAAAGGCTTTAATGATAGGTGATAATGATGGTTTTTGCGACTAAGGGAGCTCGGGTATTTTGCAGCCACGACCGCGACCGATGACCGCAACCGTTTCTAGCAAATAAATATTTCAATAAGGACAATTCTTAAAAAAAACACCCAAAAATTTAATGTTATTTGAACAATTTTAAAGTTATGCCAGTATATTTTCAGCACTACATCTGTATACCTATCTCCTATACCCCTTGGATTTATCCAGTGCCACTGACACTGATTTAATTACTGGTTATAACTCATTGATTGGCCACAGTATTGTTGTGGTCGATGCTAATTGATTTTGGGTATTTTATCCATACTATTTGAGCATTTGATATTCTTTAATCATGTAAGTACATATTTTTATTCTGTATCACAGAAAGGCTACGGTGCAAGACTGAAAAACATACATGTAGTAACTGATTCAAAAGCAGTAGAATTACTAATTCAAACTATTAAGCCATTTCTAAGTGAGAAGATTGTCAACCGTATACACGTACATCCAACCTTAGAAGACCTGCATGAGGCGATGCCAAAGGATATATTCCCTGTGGAATATGGTGGCAAAGAGAAATCTATACATAAATTGTTTGGTAAGTTATATTAAGGTACTATTTTAAATTCTTTTTACATCACTATGAACAACTTTTACGATGGGACCGACGCAGAAATAGTGAAAAACATCAGCTGTTGTTCCATACGTTTAGTAGAGTAATATGGAATTATATGTATGGAACAGCTACTATTTAATATCTATATATTAATAAATGAAGACAAAACTTTGGACCCCATTTTAAAAATATTCCGCGAACGGAGGATTGTGAGATTTGGCAAAATTAATGTTTCAATGGAGAAGGAGTGCAGAAAGTTAAAATTTATAATATATCATAATATGTGGTCGAATTTCGACCACTAGTACTTATAATTACTCAATAGTCGCTAACAAGTGTAAACTTATAAGCTATTAATAGAGGTACAGGAGTTTCTTTTTTATTTTCATAATTATGTGTCATCAGCTTTTTGGTAAGGCTAACGTTTCGGTAGTTAATTTCTTAATCTACAATCAAACATACTTAAGTTCAATTATTATGACCGTATAACGATTTTTTAAGCTATTACTAATGATAATAATGATCAATTTCCAATTACAGATGACTGGATAGAAGAAATCAGTTCAGAGAAACATGTGGAATACATGAAAATGATGAACAAGGCTTGCACTGACGAATCACTAAGACATGCAGGGAAATTCAATGAAGAATACTTGGGAATGCCTGGATCCTTTAGAAACTTGAGTGTGGACTAAGGAGTTTGCACGTTTACACAAACTAACTATTATGACGGAAGTTAAAATTCTATCATTGTAATTGTTATTAAAAATCTTATAGATAACGTAAATAATGGTTTATATGGGACTATGTAACATTGAATAAATTAATTTAGGTTTAATTGTGGGATTTTGATGGTCACTAAACTAAAACTAAACTAAACTAGAACTAAACTAGAACTAAAGCTGGTCTTGTTACAGGCGATATAGTACCCTTAAGTGTTTCTTGGAAAGCAAACACATACGAAGTCGAACAAAATGATAAATAAACTGGGTCAGGAGATAAAGATGAAATTTTCTCATCAAATTGTGTTCTCAGAAACTGCATCTACATTTGAGTAATTTATGTTTCTATTTTATTAGCGGAGGTCCTTGTAAGGGGTTACAGTACTTATCATTATGAACAACTTTTACTATGAGACTAACCTTGAAATCGCCAAAAAAATGTCTGCTATTCCATACACTTCGGCGAGTAATTATTTGAACTGTATCCATATCTGGTGACTCACACTTATCTCTTTGTTCGACTGTACCTAATAAATTACAGATGTTTGTAAAAATATAAATACAATGCTACATCCTATAGCAATTAGCAAAAGAATATGTCTGGAACAATATTTTTCAATTACGGTTTTTGGTTCTCATTTGTGATAGAATAAATTAATTAATTTCTTACTATTGTTTTAATTCCTGAGATAGCAATGATGAATACGAATAGAATATTACCTACTAAATAATACAGGAAGTACATTTTACCGTATTTCCTTAATTTTGGCATTATAATACCTACCTATGTTTACTTTGAAAATATCTTATGAGAGCAGATTTATCCAGCAGAAAAAAAAGAGCTTTTTATAGGTCAATCAGAGAACTGAAAGAAATTATCGCTAATGCTGCAAATGCAACTGCAGTAGCTCTAACAGCTACAAGTTCCGCCAATTATTATCTGTGGAAAATATACTAAATTACAAATAAGCCTTTTATCTTTAAACCTTTAAACTCCTGATATATCCTGGGCCCGAACAACAGAAGATAAAGCCAATGTTTTTGTAAACCACCCAGCAAACATATCTATTTACCCCAAACGCACTCGAAGTGGCATGTGATCAGTCAGACATAAATTAAGACATTTGGGGAATGTCTCACACAGCCGACATCTAATCGAAAAGTACTTAAATTGATTGGCAACTTAGAAGACAAAAATATTTCGGGTTTTGACATCATAGACAACCAAAAAAGAAAAGAAAAGCTAAGGTTTACCTTATTTGCCTATCTATTATTTATTTATCTAATAATTTATGTACACACATGAAAAGACACAGAAAACATTAACCCTATACTTGGCAGGACTTTTTTTCTTAGAAATGTTGGTAAATTTTACATAAAATGTGGTCTTAGGTGTTAATTGAAGGGAGAAAAAATAAAATAAAAATTATAATTTTATTAATTTATGATATATTGAATGTATCACATAAGGCACAATGCCAGATCCTTGACAATCAACCTTATAAAATCTATGTATCATATAAGCCGCACTGCCAGGATTTCAATGAGATTTAAACATTATTTTAACAAAACAAAAAACTGAAATATTACATTATTACATGAAATAACATAAATTTTAAGACATAACGTAGAACTAACGTTGTTCTGGATCATGATACGAAGCTGGTACTAAAAGATTTCGGGTATTTTTTCAGTTACCCTGTATTGTTTACAGCTGCCTGCTTTGGTTCCTTTATGTGGAACCATCATTTCATCAATACGCGTCTCTTCTTCTACTTGTAGACAGTTCTCACATATTCTTTGATGAAGTGGCCTCACTTTGTGATATCTTTCGCCATCGTGTTTCAAATTGTCATTTGACAAAGACATCACAAAGTGAACTTGAAAATATCGCCTCAGTAACTGGAACTTCTTCAGGCTCATTATCTCAGCTTATACACCATAATAATACTCTAAGAATACTCTAAGAACAATAATCAGTATAAACGTGCATTTTAGGACCCCCATAAATGAAAGGATCACCAGTTTTTTTGACATCATCATCTGTAATATTTATTCAGCTACCAGTTGTCTGTATACTATACTTGGCTTACATATTTATTTGTTGCACTATGGAAATATAATGTCACCTGAAAATAACTGCTTGAACTATTCAATAGCACTGTTCTCTTCACGTGGCTCAAAAGAGTTATCTTTTACCTCTGCAGAATCGGTGAATTTAGAGCTACGCCAAGTAGGTTCTAATATTTTAGCTGGTACCGATTACTTTTCGCTTTATCGCGATAACTCTAGGTCGTTTTGATCAGTTTTGATCGAGTAGCCGACTAGCCGCTGAGGGACAAGATGCAAACAATGGAGGTGGCACCTGGTTATGACGCATTAAGTTACTGGCTGGTGGTGAAAGTACTTAAGAAGAGGTTGCCAGTGGAGAAGGTGAACCTACATAATATAATAAAGATGGTTCCGGAGATAATGGACTGGCCCCAGCACAATGTATGTAGACCTGCCTTATTGCAGATGGATTGACCGATAAAATTTATGGCGAGAAAGGGTTGATTGACTGCGATGATTGCTGGTAGTACCAAATATGTTGAAGCAACCACTTGATTTACCTCATTATTGTCATCTTATAAAATGTTAAGATTTTCTATAGAAGAGGGCAATGATGGAGGCGGTGAACTGCTGTCGAAAAGTTGACGTCCTCTTCTTCATTGCTGCATAATAAGCTGATGAAGCACCTGTGACTCTGCTATACAAATCAAGCATTGTCGCATATTTGATACATATAAAAAAATATCTAGAGTTTTGGCTATCTGGCAGTGAGGCATATCTGTTACACTCGAAAAAAACACTGGATAACATACGATTTAAATCCATTTTGATACACAAAAATTGCGTTTCCTACTAGCAAATATTGTAACCTATTCGAATTAAACTACTTTTAAAAACAATTTGACCAAAATATATTAAAAAATTATTATTTTTACCTTGCGACGAGCAGACGCCTTTAATCGATTCGCAATCTTGCATTCTACTACATTTTCGGCGTTGCAAGTAACACAATTGTATTTTTTGGTGGAATTGGGATTATATTTGCTAGCATATTAAATAATAAAAGTTTTGAAAATATGTCTCAGAACGTCCCTAGATTTTTGAAAAGTTCAACGTATCAAATTATCCACCGTGCCAAGAATAGGGTTAAATAGGAGAACAAAGTACAAAGGTACTGCTTATTTCACAAAAGACATCTCTACCACCAGAACTGCGAGAGAATTTAAAGCACGAAATGTAGAGAGAGATGCCTACTTAATGGCATAATGAGAACTGCCTATTGTCTTACTCTGTGGAAAGTGTCCCAAATATTAATGGTACCTGTTGTGGCGTTTGTAAAGGAACGCATAAAATAAGACACAAACCTACACACACTACTGGTTTCTATATATTTCTTTGGAATATTATCGTTGGCTATTTTACAGGATGAGCGATCACCATGGGATAGCTTGTGCCGACACGGCAGAAGAAGACGAAAATCTTTTCACTCTGCCTAACCGTTTATGGAAAACACGCTTGATGCTCAGAATTTAATTTTATAAAGATAATAAAATTAACAATGTTGGACAATAATTCAACATTGTTATTTTTGATGATCTGAAAGTTTTTGTGATGGGACTAGAGAAATCAAGTATAATAATAGGGTGGCGCAAAATGTTGCGGTTTTAAGGGTGGCTACCCTTTCTGTTATAGTTGGAGAGATGGGGGCCTAAAAAGGCCACATTATGCAATTCATCTACTGATCTGCATAGCAACTGTCAAACAGATGATTACTGAATATGAACCTTATGCGGATGTCATTAAGAGTTGTCTATTATGTAGATATTTTGAGATTTGTAATATGAATCATATTGTGGTTCATCTAAAGCAGCCTTTTTAGCCCCCCCTGGTATCAGAAAACTTTAAGTGAATTTCGAAGTTATCTAAAACCCCATTATTAGTTCTTTTTAAAACAGCAAGTATTGACATTTGTAAATATTAAGTGGCGCTCAATTGAATCTATTTAGGTACCATCATACTGATTCCTGAAATCGTACTTGTCGTAATTATGGAAAATACAAAGACTGATTTCCCATTTCTATGAAACCATTATTACCTTCAACGAGTCTTTAAAAACGTAATCATTTATTAATCTTTTTTTTTCTGTCATAATAATGAGATAATTTGAACGTCATACAAATAAAATGTAAATTATGAGAAAAGCGTTGCCATTGAAATTTAAAAAATTAAAATTAAATATACTCATGATGATTCAAAATCTACAACCCACCAGTTCCACTATAACATGTTATACGTATCAGAATAATATAAAAAGAAAAGACCAGTCGGTATGTAAAACAGTCTGAAATGGACCTTCTTTGTACGAAGTCAAAAATAACTCTCAAGCAATATTAAACATTGAACTTATCACAAAAAAACGTTATCTAATTAATTTTATTACTGCAACATAAAAAAAGTAAATTAAAATAAAAAATTGTTCAATTTTGAATCGTGTCGTAAAAAGCCAAAAATGGAGTCGGTACCTAAGAATCATCTGTTGCTATTGCCTGAAGATGCCGTTGAAAATATTAGGAAGATCCATGGTTTGGATAAGCCAGGCAGACTTGTAGAAGCTATCAATATTTTGGAGGATTGGATTCAGAAGCAGGATCATATTGTTAAAAAGGATTTTAGTAAGTCATAGTGTTGTTTTACCTACCTGTGTCAATTTTTTGTGACTGTTATTAGTTCAAATTTTCATTTAGAAGGACGCATACGTCATGCTCGTGAACGGGTGCTGTCAGTAAGGACTGGTCAGCTCGTACTGCCATGGCATTCTTATTCAGAGGCAAATCATTATTATCCTATTCTCATTTTTTATTAACATTAAATTACTCTTACCACAAAATTGTACCAATCAAGATTGTGATCTATATTATTTTAAAAGAGTTTCCATGGACTTTCTTACCGGTTCTTCTCCGAAGGACCTACTATTTGGAACCGCGAACCTAATCTCGACAATATATTTTCATAATATGTGGTTTACATGAAATAAAGATGTATTTTATTCTATTCTACATTCTAAACGAAAAGTCCCCTGAGGCTGCGAGTGAAACCTCAGGCATCTGCCAGTTTCTGATAAAAACAATAAAAGGCAGTTAATGAAATTGCAAAGCGTTTGGTCGATTTTACGCGTGACCAGTGAGCTGACCTCTTCTTTGGCCGAAGAATTAGCATTGCACTTGAGCACTTCATTGTCTTCTGGGCACGATATCGGTTGACAGCGATGTGGAGGAATATTTTGATGCGTAAATGTACACTGCACAGGTTTATATATGTGAAGCTGGTTATTTTGTAAATATTGTAGAATTTATTATTTTATTACTTAAGTAGCATATATTTTTGCATAATAATGAAAATCATTTGGAATTAAATAACATAACTTTGGCTTAACGAGTTTCGAAAAAACGAAGATGTAAAGTAAGGATTATAATGCCATGTAATTGTTGTTCCTAGTTCAGTGCCTTCAAAATATTATATGAGGACGTCAATGATGCATAAATTATTATAGTTATAATAAAAAAACCGGTGTGACGAGACGAGTCAACCCAAGATGCTGTACAAATTAGCACAACTAGTAACACAACTAAGGAAACAACCAATTACTAATTAGTTGTACTTATTCACTATGTGTTCATAATAGGGCGACATAATCGCTAAGCGATAAAGACCAAAGATAAAAAACTACCGCAGTGGTTGCAAACGCGGCTACGAAGCGGTGCGATTCTCAGTTCTAGCAAATTGATTTTTTTAGAAGTTCTCAGCAGCTGCAGGCGTATAGAACAGTGCCTGGTAGAATGCAATACCTTATTACGTGGAATATAAACGACATTAAAGAAATCTCGGTGGACTAAAGTACACTTACGTACTCCGCCTAAGCCTTCGGGAAATGCCTGTGTGATGATAATAAAAATAAAAATATTTTGTATTTGATATTCCCAATTCTTTCAGGCAGAGAATACTTGGAGAGGCTCCTGATCACAAGCAAGGGTTCCGTAGAAAAGTCAAAGAAGCAGATAGATAACCTGTGTACCATGAAGACGCTGATACCGAAGTTCTTTACGAAAACCAACGCCAAGTTGGAAATGACGGATATTCTGGATATAATGTGAGTAGAAACAGGGAATCAGTTTTGGTATTTAAGTTTTAAAATCTGAGACCACTGGCCTGAACTTAGAGCATATGACGACAGTTTCACCCGCAGTAGAGGCGCTATGATTGCGCATCAAAAGCGTTGCAAACAGTCATTGAAAAGCAACGTTGTAGTGTGTTGCGTTTGCAGCAGGTTTAGATCAATCTAGCACTATTTATTATTATGTATCACCGCAACCGTGTCTATTCCTAGGAGAAATCTTAGTAACGGGCACTAAAGTAAAGTATATAACTGACTGCTCCATAACATTATCATTTTACTCTTGTCCATCCAAAGGTTGCCTGGATGAAATCGCCGTGTGCGATAAGGCCGCCCATTGTACAATCTACCTCTGTTCGTGCAAGTTGTATGTGTATAATTTTTTTACTGGTGTACAATAAAGAATATATAAAATGATAAATAAATAAAATAAAGCAATATTTTTGGGATTGCAATATAAATAATAATAAAATAATTTTCTTAAAAAACTGAACTGCTTCTGAATTCGGTGCTACAGCCAAGCTAAGGCACATTGAAGAATTAAAGGCCCTGACTTAATGAACAGTTAAGTTTTTAACATTTTCGCAGGTACTTTGTATGTTAATGATTTCTTTCTTATCAAACTTCCTAGATAATAAGTGAATGATGAGGTCGCCTATAATTGGAAGCGCACACTAGTATAATTGTCCGTGTATATATATATTTATATGCATGTAGTTGTGTAGCCTCTGTTAGCGATCCAATAACTACATAAACAAATAAAAATAAAGTCGTTTTTACTTTTTTTAAAGTTTATTTTATTTTTCTATTTTGAGTGGCATAAATATTCCATAAACATGCCGTCACAGCAATCGCGAGTGATTTGTTGTGATCCATTGAAGAGCTCCATGGTGGAATTTTCAAAATCGGTCACAATTTACGGAGATATTGGTGAATATGATTTTTTTATTTTCAGTTCGCTGGTTCCTCTGCCAACAGTAACAAAGGACTATTACAGAGTTATAATAGTAAAATACAACGATAAAAAATTTACGGCAGAGAATATAATGCTATATTACCAGTGCAGTTTAATCGTAAGTTATTATCATAAAAGTCTTCAAAAAGTCATACCTATTATTACGCCGCTCGTTTTAGCAAACTACCTTGACTATTTGCCCACACAATATTGCAAGACCCTTCAGCCGAAAATGAAAACAGATTTACCTTTAAATTACTGGAAAAATAGGATTTTCTAATACGTTTTTTAACGTGGGACATAATATAATATGTATATGATGTTGTCCGAGTAGATATTTTAACTTCAGGCTCCAACAGAACAAAGAACTTGTTAATTTCTAGCAGTTCAGTGTAGTTCGACGAAATAAATTTTATGTGTTTCACACTGCAATAATGGTTTTTTGTTCTTTTCAGCTTTTTGAATACTTGAAAGCAAATGATTACATGAATGGATTCATTGGAGTATATGACTTTCGCAAATTAAATCTACTAGACTTGATGACAAAGCTAAACACAGTGGATCTACAACAATTTGTATCAATATTAGTTGTAGGTATTTTGCTTATTTTATTTACTTCACTGTGATTTTTGTAAAAAAATGGCCAACCCGTCTCTTTCCAAGGGTATAGCAAAAGGGGGCTAGGAAAGATAGGCAGCAGCGCTCGGGAAGCAGCGCAAGATCTTCTCGTCCAGAATACCACTATATGGACGGATGATCTAGTGAAGATTGCGGGGAGTCACCACATCCAATCATGCATGCATGCATGGGGAGTCACTCGATGCAAATGGCTCAAATCCATTCGACATGGATATATTTGTCAAGCAGTGGACGGGAAACGGCTTTAATGATACCTAATAGTGATGATTTCTGCGTTTAAGGGAACTCGGACATTTTGTAGCGACGACCACAACCAGAGACCGCACCATTACTAGCAAATAAATAATTTAATATTGTAAGTACATATTTTTATTCTGTATCACAGGAAGGCTACGGTGCAAAAGTAAAAGGCATACATCTAATAACTGATTCAAAAGCAGTCGAATTACTAATTAAAACTGTGAAGCAATTTCTAAGTGAGAAGATTGTCAACCGTATACACGTACATCCAACCTTAGAAGACCTGCATAAGGCTGTGCCAAAGGATATATTCCCTGTGGAATATGGTGGCACAGAGAGATCTGTATATAAATTGTTTGGTAAGATAATTAAAGTTCTATTTTAGGTCCTTTTTTCATCATTATGAACACATTTGGCGATGGGACCAACACAGAAATCGCGAAAAAATCTGTTATTCCATACATTTAGTCGAGTAATAAGGAATTATTTGTATGGAACAGCTAATATTTAATATCTATATATACGTGAATACAAAACTTTGTACCCCCTTTTTAAGCATATTCCGTGAACGGAGGAATGTGAGATTTGGTAGAGTTCAATTTTATATGGAGAAGGAGTGTTAAAAGCTTAAATTTATAGATAATATTATGTGGTGGGAATTTCGACCACTAGTATTATAATTACTCAATAGTCGCTAACAAGTGTAAACTTATAAGCTATTAATAGAGGTACAGGAGTTTCTTTTTTTATTTTCATAATTTTGTGTCATCAGCTTTTTGGTAAGGCTAACGTTTCGGAAGTTAATTTCTTAATCTACAATCAAACATACTTAAGTTCAATTATTATGACCGTATAACGATTTTTGTAAGCTATTTCTAATGATAGTAATGATCAATTTCCAATTACAGATGACTGGATAGAAGAAATGAGTTCAGAGAAACATGTGGAATATATGAAAATGATGAACAAGGCTTGCACTGACGAATCACTAAGACATGCAGGGAAATTCAATGAAGAATACTTGGGAATGCCTGGATCGTTTAGAAACTTGAGTGTGGACTAAGGAGTTTGCACGTTTACACAAACTAACTGTTATGACAGATGTTAAAATTCTATCATTTTAAAATCTTATAGGTAACGTAAATAATGATATGAGTGGAACTTTAGCATTGTATAAGTTAATTTAGATTGAATTGTGGGATAAATTTGATGGTCATATACAGAGTGGTGACGACGTTATGACAATAAATGAAACGTTTTGAAGCTGTGCACAAAAAATCAACGATTTTCACGTATATAATTTTTGCATAATATTTCACTCTACTCTCATTCGCATAGGTGAAGGGACATCAAAGTAGAAACTTATGTCATCTTTATCTATTCTTTACGTGTAAATAAAGATTATTTTGGTAAGAACAGAGACTTTTCCACTTAGAGATCGTGATATGTGTAAAATTAAGAAAATTTTAATTAGTTCCTGTGGCTAAACTAGTGATTGAATTTGATAGATTACTTGTGTACGGTCACAGAACACCGCCGTGTTTGCTCGACATCCGTATGTCATAACCGGGATCCAGCAGAATATCAGCGTCAGGTGTCAAAGACTGGCACATGCTGAGCTGGACACCTATTTGCTACAGCTCGGGACACACACATATATTATATTATTATGGCCTTTATTCAATTTTTAATACTTACATTCTTTCATAATTTTAAATAATTTTACAAATAAAAAAAATATAAAATAAAAACATTTAAAAATACAAAAGAGTAGGTAGTAGGCCACGATAATATATTATTATTATTATATATTATCGGGCGTATAGGTGATGCGCAGTCGGTGCAATATACCCATATATTTTTTATTCTTTTAAATTATTATTTTTTCTACTCAATTTTACACTGTTGCCATCCTAAAATAATGTATTCTCTGTCTATGCACCTGTCCTCTTCTTATTACATGTGTCTGTCATTCTAGTGTGTCTTGTTTTTGTGGCAAATAAATGATTTTTCTTTCTTTCCTTAGAACATGATATACTTGGTTTCATTTATTGTCGTAATGTCGTCACCACCCTGGAAATCTAAAGCTGGTCGTGTTACAGCCGGTATAGTACAGATGTTTGTAAAAATATAAAATACAAAACTACACCCTATAGCTATAAGCAAAAGAATATGTCTGAAACAATTTTGTTCAATTTTGCGTTTTGGTTCCTTATTGTGATAGTATAAATGAATTAATTTCTTACTATTGTTTTAATTCCTGAGACGGCAATGATGAATAGATACGAATATAATATTACCTACTAAATAATACAGTAAGTACATTTCACCGTATTTCCTTAATTTTGGCATTATAATAACTACCTATGTTTACTTGAAAATATCTTATGAGAGCAGATTTATCCAGCAGAAAAAATAAGCTTTTTATAGGTCAATCAGAGAGCTGAAAGAAATTATCGCTAATGCAACTGCAGTAGCTCTAACAGCTACAAGTTCCACCAATTATTCGCTGTGTTAAACCTCCCATAAGAACTCCTGATATATCCTGGGCCCGAACAACAGAAGATAAAGCAAATGTTTTTGAAAATCAGCGCTGGGTGTCTCACATCCAGCATATGCTGAGTTGGTAACCTTTTCGGTACGGGCATGCTCGACGACATGTTTTCATTTTATTTTATTTTATTAGAAGTGTACCTATTTCTTGTGTTTCGTCTATTGTGAATGTGGCGCCGTCATTATCCCGTGCGGAATAAAATTATTTTTCTTTCTTTCTTTCTTTCAAATATATCTATTTACCCCAAACGCACTCGAAGTGACATTATGATCAGTCAGACATAAATTTAGCCTTATATCAAGATAATTATGCAACTTTATATTCCAACACAGCCGACTTCTCCTTGAGAAATACTTAAAATAATTGGTGACTTAGAAGACAAAAAGACTCCGGGTTTTGACCTCATAGCCAAAAGATACTCAAGGAACTCCCAAGAATAAACTATCGTCTACCTCACTTGCCTATTTACTGGCATAATGAGAACTGCCCATTTTCCTTCCCCGTAGAAACTGTCCTAAATACTAATGGTATCTATTGTGGCATTTGTAAAAGTTCGCATGAAAACAGAGACTTTATCTTTTTCTTCGCTTTAATGGCACTGCACGTATTTCTTAACCCCTTAAGAATGTACCTGATTCCTAGTTTGGATTCAGGCGAGAATACGTAGCATGGATGAGATCTACAGGGTGTGCCAGGTCAGCAGAACATCCTTCCATCATCAGGACTTCTCCAAAAGAAGGAATAGTGCTCAGCAGCATTCTTGGATGTTCAGCAGGCGTTCGACAGTGTGGCACAAGGAACTACTCCAGAAAATTAAAACGTTTTTGCCTCATAAATAATGTATTATAAGATCTTGGAGTTATACTTATCGGGAAGACTGTTTTAAGTCGAACAGGGAGAAAATAAATCACCCTCCCACGATACACTTGCCAGCGGACGCCCAAACGGACTGGACTCCTGTCCTGTACTCAATATACACATCAGATTTACCAGAGGGTCTTGGGGTCACAGTAACTATGTTTGTAGATGTTACAGCTTTACTTACGTCCCGTAAAGCTTTGGTAAATGCCAAATTGCATAAACAATATTCAAAACCAGTGAATAAAAAATGCGAACGTCTAACAAACAAAATACTAACTAACTAACTAATTATGAGGACCCTGAGAAAATATGTATTTAAATTTAATAGATTATGATATAAAGGACACAACAAAGTTAGACATAACATACAGAATTAACATATAAAGGAAGTGAGTGACAAAAAAAATAAAGAACAAAAGAATAGAATATTATTTTTAATTAAATATATAAATATAATTAAATCCAAAAACACTGGACATATAAATTTTTAAAGCAAAACTTATATAATACATGACCATGACATGACCATGCATGTACGTAGTAAAATACTATATTCAATTAAATACTATACCTATTCAATTTCTTGACTATGAATACTGAAACAAAAAAATAAAATAAGGTACTGCCATGGACTAAAACGACATCCATTTGTTTCATTTCAATTGAACGTCATGCGAATACACCAAAAATAAAGTCGATAGGTACTACAGAATTGTCTTTTACATAGCCGAACGATGCTGTTGATAGTAATAAGAAGATTTACGATTCACGAACGTAGTTAGAATTCCCTATATTTTTCTATCTAGTAAAAAATTAAACTTCGGGATTCTACTGAGAATTTCCTAATAGAAAAACCCAATACGTAACACGTCGCCCGACCTGGGAATTGAAACCAAGAACTCGCACTCAGTAGTCGCGCTTGTGACCACTAGACCGATGAGGCTGTCACTAACTAAAGCCAAACTAGAATTCATTACGTCAAGGTCACAGTTAAACTCGGTTCAGTTTCTGTAGTAGTTATAGAAATAAAACAAACTAAATATCTTCTTTTTGTCGTTTTTAGCATCCGCTTTAATGTTTGCTGCAAATTTTTTGAAGATAATTAATAATATTAAAGAACGAACATTCTTATTAGCATCCCGGAGTTTAATGAGTGTACAAATAGTTATTCCATTGGTTTGGCAGTTTAAGGAAACTTCTGGACTGAATTATAATAGGTAATTGTAAGTACGTGGTACCTAGGTGTATCCAGAAATGGCAGGCGTTCTAGTGATGCAAACTTAGGGAAACCATCTACCCTATAACGATTATCTTCTTTAACCACGAAATCGCCCAAAAACATTAAGATTTATTATCAACTCCTATTGAAGGGGAAACTGAATTATGGAACGCTTAAGAAACTCGATGCTTCGTTCCAAAACGCAAAACGCAACTGATGTGGGCCAAACAGCTGCCAAATTGCGCATGTTGGAAGAGTTACGGGTTAAAGTTACCACAGAGTGGATCCCGAACGGCAGGAAACGACAGCGCGTAAGGTCCAAAGGAGATGACGGGATTCGCTAGACACTTATCTAAAGGGTTGGCAATGTTATAATTTATAACAGTTTATACAAGCACTTACAGCTTTGTTTTTTATAAGCTTAAGGCGTTTAACAATGTAGCAGTATGTAAGCAATCTGACAATCTGATCATTGTTCCAATGGCTTCTAAGTAGATCGATTGTTCCATGATGAACATTGACATTGACATGATCATGATTAATGTATGATTCCAAGTTCAAAGATAAACCGCAAACTGTAGCGGAAGACCTCACCAACAATACTGGTTTCTATGACGTATTTCTTATGAAGATGTATCGTTGGCTAATCTACGGTATGAGCGATCACCATGTGTTATCTTGTGCCAACACGGCAGAAGGCGAAAAACTTTTCACTCTGCCTCACCGTTTATGGAAAACAAGCGTGATGCTAAGAATTTAATTTCATTAAAAAATATTTATCAACTTTGTTAATATGATCCAATCATCTGAAACATTTTGTGATGGGAATAGAGAAATTAGGTATAATGAAGGGTGGCGCAAAATGTTGGGGCATTGAATAAAATAAAATTAAATTAAAAATCTTTTATTTCAGACTAAGTCCTAGTATAAAAAAATCTTATAAGGATCTTATTAAGGGTGTCAACCATTTTTGTTATAGTAAGAGAGTAATTCTGGTCTCAGGAAACTTTACGTGAATTTTGAAGATATTTAAAATCGTATATTACCAGTTTTTTTAAACTGCAAATAAGTTGTTTCTCAACAAAATTAAGTGGTGCTCAATCGAATTTATTTTCCAACACAAATGTTTCCTCCAAACAACCCAGGAAATCGTACTTACCGAAAAAGAGAAAAATTAAAAGAAATATTTCCCATTCATTTTCTATGAAAATATACCTACTTTTATCGATTCTTTAATCGATTTTGTCTGTCATATTAATTAGATAATTCTAACGTACAAATAAAATGTAAATTATGAGAAACACGATGGCATTGAAATCTAACAGGTTTAAAAATAAGTGCATGCACCTAATACTATTGACGATCTAGAACTCAACTGCATTAACATGTAAATTATCAGATTAAGTTATAAATACTTGACCAGTCCGGATTCAAAACAGTTTGAAATGGACCTTCTTTGGACGTAGACAAAAATAACTCTCAAGCACTATTAGACACTGAAACTATCACAAAACGTTAATTAGTGAATAATTTATTACATAAGAGGGGAAAAAAAACATTTAAAAAATTTGTTCAATTTTGAATCGTGTCGTAAAAAGCCAATAATGGAGTCGGTACCTAAGAATCATCTGTTGCTATTGCCTGAAGATGCCGTTGAAAATATTAGGAAGATCCATGGTTTGGATAAGCCAGGCAGACTTGTAGAAGCTATCAATATTTTGGAGGATTGGATTCAGAAGCAGCATCATATTGTTAAAAAGTATTTTAGTAAGTCATATGCTTATTATTATAGTTATAATATAAAACTGGTGTGACAGAACGAGTTTTGTGGTGAACCCTCTTACCTAGTGAATTGTCTTTGTGCATCATGCAGTGGATGCAGACGCGGCTGCTAAGCGGTCGCTTTGTTCTGTTCTAGCAATTTGTTAATTTTGTTGGTGATTTTGTTTTGATGTGTTTGTTGTTTGTTTTGTGTGTGTTGTGTGTTTGTTTTGTCAGAGAGATTTGTTCTTGAAATTCTCAGCAGCTGCAGGCGTTTAGAACAGTGCCTGGTAGAATGCAATACCTTATAATTGTAACGTGGAACTTAAACGGCATTGAAGATATCAAGGTGGACTAAAGTATATTTATGTAAGAAGCTTAAGACAAAAAAAAGAAAAAGTTATTCTCAATTCTTTCAGGCAAAGAATACTTGGAGAGGGTCCTGATCACAAGCAAGGGATCCGTAGAAAAGTCAAAGAAGCAGATAGATAACCTGTGTACCATGAAGACGCTGATACCGAAGTTCTTTACGAAAACCAACGCCAAGTTGGAAATGAACGGTTTTCTGGACATAATGTGAGTAGAAACAAGGAATCTTTTGGCATTTTAGCTTGAAAATATCCTGTTTATCCACCTATCTGAAATCTTATGAAGGGATGAACGGGTATTAAAGAAAAAATTGTATTTGTATTGTATTAGTAACAAGGGGAAAAACGTTTCCAGGTCATTTTTTTTTAAATGGGAGCTGTTATCGCCATTGGCTCCTTCTTTCAGATAACCTTAGGGTAGATGGAATAGATTACCTAATAAGATGGAATTTATATTTATATTTCTTGTTCTTTTTTTCAGTTCGCTGGTTCCTCTACCAACAGTAACAAAGGACTATTACAGAGTTGTAATAATAAAATACAACAATAAAAAATTTACGGCAGAGAATATAATTCTATATTACCAGTTCAGTATACTCGTAAGTTATTATCATAAGTCTTCGAAAAAGTCATACTTATCAGCTCGCCATAGCAAACGACGTTGAGTATTTCATATGTCGCCCCCGAAATATTGCAAGACCCTCCAGCCGAAAATATCATCAGATTTACCTTTTAATTTGTGGAAAGGTTCTTTTAAAACTTAACGTAGGATATAATTAAAAATAACTAGCTGACTCGGCGAACTTCGTACCGTCAATAAAAGAACTGTGCACCTACCTACCTACCTACCCTACTATCTACCCTATCTATTATATCTACTATACCTAATACTCGTATACCTACCCTACCTACCCTACTATCTACCCTATCTATTATATCTACTATACCTAATACTCGTATACCTACCCTACCTACCCTACTATCTACCCTATCTATTATATCTACTATACCTAATACTCGTATACCTACCCTACCTACCCTACTATCTACCCTATCTATTATATCTACTATACCTAATACTCGTATACTTACCCTACCTACCCTACTATCTACCCTATCTATTATATCTACTATACCTAATACTCGTATACCTACCCTACCTACCCTACTATCTACCCTATCTATTATATCTACTATACCTAATACTCGTATACCTACCCTACTATCTACCCTATCTATTATATCTACTATACCTAATACTCGTATACCTACCCTACCTACCCTACTATCTACCCTATCTATTATATCTACTATACCTAATACTCGTATACCTACCCTACCTACCCTACTATCTACCCTATCTATTATATCTACTATACCTAATACTCGTATACCTACCCTACCCTACCTTCTCCTTACAATTATTATAACAAACACAACAAAAAATTAAATTAACGAAATTGGTCCAGCGGTTCACGTGTGATGGCGTGTCCAAGGGTTGCTAGGTTGTAAATAACAATACCTAACTTGTTAATTTCTAGCCGTTATTTCCGTGTCATCATCATCTGCCTGGCCTTTATCCCAACTACGTTGGGGTCGGCTCCCAGTCTAACCACATGCGGCTGAGTAACAGTATTTTAAACGGAGCGACTGCCATCTGATCTCCGCCACCCAATTACTGGGAGACAGTGATACCCTAAGGTTAGACCGGTTGTCAGTCTTTTTTTGGTTGCTGACTCCCGTAACGACTGTCAAAGGTATTCGTATGACAACCGGGACCAACTACTTAACGTGCTATCCGACGCACGGAGGGGTCTCGATGTTCGAAGAAATGGTCACTCATCCAGGGACTGACCGTGGCAACCGCAGCTTAAGCTCGCTGATCGACTGATCTGCGCGGTAGCTATGTAGCTACGAGCCCCTCTATTATTTCCGTGTAGCTATACAAAATAATTTTGTATTTGTTTCACACAGCAATTATATTATTAATAATGGTTATTTATTTTTTCAGCTTTCAGAATACTTAAAAGCAAATGATTACATGAATGGATTCATTATAGTATATGACTTTAGCCAATTAAATGTACTTGACTTGATAACAAAAATAAATACAGTGGAGCTACAACAATTTGTATCAATATTAGTTGTAGGTATTTCCTTTTATACACTTCACTATAGTTTTCCAAAAAAATTGCCAACCCACCTCTTCCCGTGGGTATGAAAAAGGTTGATAAGAGATTAAGTCGGGAGATAGGCAGCAGCATTTCTACGATTCAGCAGCGCTCGGGAAGCTGCACTAGATCTTCTCGTCCAGAGTACTTCTAAAGGGACGGACGATATAGTGAAGATCGCAGGGAGTCATTGGATGCAAACGGCTCAATACGTTAGAAGTGGCTATCTATGTCCAGTAGTGGACGGGAAAAGGCTTTAATGGTGATAATGATAATTTCTGCGACTAAGAGAACTCGGACATTTTGCAGCTACGACCACGACCGGTGACTGCAACCATTTCTAGCTAATAAAGACTTCAATCATTTAATCATGTAAGTACATTATTTTTATTCTGTATCACAGAAAGGCTACGGTGCAAGACTGAAAAGCATACATCTAGTAACTGATTCAAAAGCAATAGAAATACTAATTAAAACTGTGAAGCAATTTGTAAGTGAAAAGATTGGCAACCGCATGCATGTACATCCAACCTTAGAAGACCTGCATAAGGCTGTGCCACAGGATATACTCCCTAAGGAATATGGTGGCGAAGAGAGATCTATACAGAAATTGTTTGGTAAGTTATATAACCAACCCGAAGACGAAAATAGCCAGTCGATCGTGCAAAAAATTCGCATTACTTCCGGCTTACTTTACTTTTCTATTTACTTATGTTTTTTTTATAAATGGAAGCTCCATCTTTTAAGATTATTTTAAGCGATACACGAGCCGGATCGGTATAGTATTATTGAATTATCGAGAATGCAAGGTGAGGCGGCACGCGTGCCAACTGTCGGCGTCTGACACGACTACTTTAATTATTGCCTCTCTCCCACCACTTGACACTCGAGGGGGCTACTTTATCAGCGGAGGTCCTTTTTCATCATTATGAACAACTTTTGCGATGGAACCAACACTGAAATCGCGAAAAAAATCTGTTGTTCCATACATTTAGTCGAGTAATATGGAATTATTTGTATGGAACAGCTAATATTTAGTATCTTTATACCTTGTACTCAGTTTTATGCATAATTATTCCGCGCATGGAGGATTGTGAGATTTGACATAGTTAAAGTTTATATGAAGGAGTGCGGAAAGATAAAACTACAGTTGAATTTAGATCACTGGGCGACCATACTTATAATTACTCAATAATCGCTAGCAATTATATACTTATAAGCTATTAATAGAGGTACAGGAGGTTCTATTTTGATTTTCATAACTTTGTGTCATCAGTCTTTTAGTAAGGCTAACGTTTCGGATGTTAGTCAAAATAAAACTACATAAATTCAATTATTACGATCGTATATCGATTTTTGTAAGCTGTTTCTAATGATCAATTTCCAATTACAGATGACTGGATAGAAGAAGTCAGTTCAGAGAAACATGTTGAATACATGAAAATGATGAACAAGGCTTGCACTGACGAATCACTAAGACATGCAGGGAAATTTAATGAAGAATACTTGGGAATGCCTGGATCCTTTAGAAACTTGAGTGTGGACTAAGGAGTTGGAATTTCTATTGATGTAGCACTATTAGATTTTTTAAATTTATTCACGGGTCTTTTGGCTGAGAGTTTGTGACGATTGCATTGTTATTGATAATAATAAAGTTTTTATAATTAATAGTGGTATTAGTGGCACTATAAAATCAGTGATTAATAACATGTTGTGGAGGAACGAGATAATTATGGTGTTCCTCCATTGAAAAGGGAGGATCCTCCGACCAGGCGAGGTGATATTGCCTGGCGGGCACATCACTCCCCCCCCAGACTGGAGGTCGATACTGATGAGTCTTAAGGTTGCTTGCCAGGGCCAGTGCTGATTCCAGTGAGTTGGAACTGAGTGCCGCGTAGTTCGCAGTGAGTAGGAACTGTGTGCGGTGAAGCGTAGTGGCTGACTGGTGCGTCGACCAGGAGAGAA
Organism: Allophyes oxyacanthae; assembly: GCA_932294325.1. Taxonomy (NCBI): domain Eukaryota; kingdom Metazoa; phylum Arthropoda; class Insecta; order Lepidoptera; family Noctuidae; genus Allophyes; species Allophyes oxyacanthae. The sequence goes on from OW028628.1 coordinate 11,977,307, forward strand.
GGGCTCTGCTAGTTGACCGGCCGAAGTGCAGTGTGCTGTGCCAAGGTCGCTGATGAGGCCGATGGGTAGAACCAGGCTTGCGCGGTCGCTGCAAGTATATGGTTACCCGTTGGGGCCGAGGATGCTGACTGGCAGGAAGAGACTTGCTGAATGTTGCTCGAAGAGGTGCTGGGGGGTGCTTGAGAGGAGTGAAAGCGATGATGCCGAAGGTTGCGTAGATGTTCATTGTCAGGGGTCACCACTGTGGAGGAACGAGGTATGGTGTTCCTCCATTGAAAAGGGAGGATCCTCCGACCAGGTGAGGTGATATTGCCTGGCGGGCCGAAGCCCGACGGTTGATGTCGGACAGTTGTATATATGCTAGATACGAATATCTTTTTCCTTGCGCGATGCAGGCTTCGTAAGCTGATAGTAGTTATTCTATGTTGCGATAGATGTCGCTACAATGTCTTATGTTAGTAGTAGAAGCAAAATTAAAGCAAAGCGTGAGCATTAAGTCATAATAGCTTGAATAGCAAGATTGTTAAGGAATATTACAGAAAATCACTTAGTTTAGTTCAAGGATTACAATTACATACAATGTTAGTGTTTGACCCTATAGGTGTTAGAAATGAATTTATATAAAGTTGTCTTACATGTAAAATAACCACTAAGTGACGAAACGCAGACATTCAAGGCCTTATAGGATCTATGTACAAAAAGAAAATAACGGATTTTTGGCCATACAAATATAAGGGTCATGAACTTGCGACTGATAGAGAAAGTCACACCAGGCAGAAAGCCCAAACAAGCTAAGGTGCTGGCTACTGTGCTAGAAGTCGGGGTTCTAGGAGCCTAAGATCCTGGTCTAAGAGAGATAGGTTATCCCAGAGAACCTCCGTCTACCTTCCGCAGCTAGCCCTCTGGAGAGAGGACTCATGGAAACAACGTTGATGAGTAACTCGGAGAAAATTAAAACATAATCCAGTGGGTCATTCATCATCATATCATCAATCATAGCGGGTTAAATTATCTCTTGGTCGAATGATTTAGAAAAGACTGTAAAGACATCGATGTATAAAAACACATCAAAAGTACTCCTCACAAAATAAATTGTAATCACTGACGATTGACTTTAATGTAATTTATTGTAGTTAATGTTATTTCATTTTTGGTAAGCAGAGTGTATCTATTTCATGCTTGTTGTATATCTACTTCTAGAAGGATAAGCACTTGCTCATGTCTTTTTTAAGTATCTATAAATTTAAGTAACAAAAGGTTATTGTCCAGTTTAGTGGAAGAAATAAAAAAAATACATGATTTTATATACATTTTATTTTATGTTTTATATTTTTTGGTACTTGATGAACGAAGCATAAGGCTACGTCCGCACTGACAGGAGACTGTACACCATACCTCAATCCTCCACCATCCACACTTGAGATAACATTATCTACATTATTCTATTGACCATGTATACCTATCTCTCTATTGTCTTGTAAATGGGTGTAAAAAAAGCGTTAAAATTTGTCAAAAACAGTGATGGATATCGCACCTATATTCAAAAAAAGAATTAACTCAAAATTTACATATTATGTAATAAAAAATTATTTGTCTTTAACTGTGCTTACTCTGTAAGCAGAGTAAGCACAGTTAAAGACAAATAATTTTCCCTTCAATATTCACATGCGAGGTGAATGGGGTCATTACGAAAACCCATTTGTCTCAGTTGACAATTACATAGGTTACGAGATAATAATGCAATTATTTAGTAAATAATTGAACCGTAATTTGCTAATCTTTAGGATTCCGCAACTAAGCAATGTTGTTCGAGTAATAATACTTGGTTGGTATAGTTATAGGTTTTATTATTTTAAACCAAATTTTAAAATGTTAAGACTAGTTCAGGGGTGGTAAAACTTATACTACCAGGGGCCAAAAAAAAGGCTTGGGAAATCTTATGAGAACTAGATTTTTAATACTGTAGTTTTCTCGAAATGCATGGCTATATTTATCATAGTCGTTTGGCCCGCAGGCCGTACTTTACCCGTCACTGCCCTAGTTGCACGGTTCCAAAAGTTATTCCTATGGAGAAAAATAAGTCTATGCTATGCTAAAATATTCCTAGTGGATATTGTCACACCACCTACTTCTATCCATGCTCGCCATTCTATAAATACAACGTGTATCAGTATCATTATTATATTACTAGAGGTCGCCTAATGGTCGCAATTCGACCGTTATATTATAAATATATTTTAGGTTTCTGCACTCCTTCTCCATATAAACTGTGCCAAAGGCAAAATACACCCAGCTCCGCCAGCCACATGTTAAATATGAATCTAAACACCTAACAAAAATAAGCATTTTTAATTATGACACATTAAAAAATATCCCCGGGGAAAACTTTGTACGTCCTAAACTAAGTAAAATATTTTTACTCCATTTATTCATAGAAGCTTCGTATTTTGAATAATAGAATTTTGAATAATTATGGAACAGACTCCGTCTCTATCTTTATCTAGCAATCAGCCGAATACTGCTCTTGGAATAATGTTAACGAAACTGAGAACGGGAGAACCTAACGAGAGGTTATCGTTGTTATTCCATATGAGCCGGAGAAGCTTAGAACGACTAATGAAGTCCGCTTGTGATGCTCTGTTAAGAGACTTTGTTCCGACACACTTGGGTTGGGATAACATAACGAGAGAACAAATAGCTCAGCGGAATCTGCAAGTACCGGACGCACTATTTGGAAATGCTGAGGCAGTCATTGCAGACAGAAAAGCCATCGTTATTTGTGACGGGACATATATATATATTTATAAATGTTCGAATTTTTTGTTCCAAGTTGAAACCTATAGTCCCCACAAATACAGCAATCTATTAAAACCGTTTATGTTTGTGTGTTCGGATGGCTATATAATTGAGATTACCGGTCCACATGGTGCTAAAAAGTCAGATGCATCAATAATGCAAGATATAATAAATAACGAAGACCATTCATTTCATTGGCAGTTCAGGCCAGATGATGTTTTCATTTTGGATAGAGGGTTCAGAGACGTCGTTCCAGACCTCGAAGCGTTAGGTTATGAAGTCTGTATGCCACATACCGTTTATAGTGGGGAAACACAGCTGACAACATCGCAAGCAAATTAATCCAGAAAAGTGACGCTTATTCGATGGGTCGTTGAAGTAGTTAATGGCCGTTTAAGCGAGACTATAAGCTGTTTCGCCAAGAATATTTCCACAGTGCAATGCCACACATGTTCCAAGACTTTCGAATTGTTTCATGTGCCTGTCACCGATAATGAGTATGCGTCGGAGATATTAGAAAGAATAAATGAAAGACAAGACATGCAAAACATTTTAGGTGAATTCGTCACAAGACGCCGAATGAACAGACAACGAGTACCCTTCCAAGAAATGAGCGCCGATTTTCCTGGCTTAGAAACATTTCCTTTGCTTACCCAAAGGGAACTGATTATTTCTGGATACATATCAACTGAAACTGGCAAAAAGTTATTATAGTGAACATAATATTAGGGGGGACGGACACTTCAATATATCGGTTAACCGAGAACCCGAACAACTAGTTGTCGAGCTCAATAATACTGGCATTGAAGGAACGAATCTGTGGCTTTTGAGAGCCAAGATACATTCTAGGTACACGAGGTCGAAGTTTTACACATATGTGTTAATAAACGACGATGAGAGTGGATTGAATGCACTGAAGCATTATTATTGCTCATGCAAAACAGGGAACCGTACTTTGGGTTGCTGCGCCCATGTTATGGTTATAATATGGTTTTTGAGCCTGGCTAGATATGAAGACAATATCCACAGACCGGCTCTCTTCTTGGACTCAATAATAATAGATCATGATAATAATTAAACACTGTTTAAGTATGATTCGTTTGTTTCAATAATGTTCAGTAAGTTAAACCTATTCGACTTAAAATATCTAGAAAACCCTCGGACAGAATTTGATGTTCATTGGCACAGAGAAACATGGCTGTGATACCTTCCAAACAAAAGTAGTCTAAGCTGTGGCGGACGTGGGTGTCCCGTCCTAACATTTTTGCCCACTATCCTTTCATACTCTTCCGTCCGCGCAATATGCTGAAAAAGGGTTGCAAAGTAAGCCTATAATACCCTAGTGCAGGACAAAGGCCTCCCTCCCCTCTTTCCATTTCTTACGGTCTGGTACGATCTGGGGCCAATCGTTTAGATAAGTGTCTCATCCCGCCATCTCGTTTTGGGCCTGCCGCGCTGTCGTTTTCTGCCGTTCAGGACTCACTCTGTGGTTACTTTAGCCCATGGCTCCTCCGACATGAGGCAGATGTGGCTAGCCCAATACCATTTCAATTTGGCAGCTGTTTGGCCTACGTCAGCAATTTGCGTTTTGGAACGAAACATCGAGTTTCTTAAACGGTCCGTAAGTTTGACTTCCAAGATGCTTCGTTCCATACCTCATTGGCAAACCCCGAGTGCGGACTTCTGACGGAGCGTTAGTGACTAGGTCTGCGCTCAATAGGTGAGGGTGGGGAGAATGGACATGTATCGGAATTACGTGGTCATATTCAAGGGTGTGGATCAGACCATTAAACTGAACAACTTACTCTATAAGACCAATATCTTAAGCGTGAAAAAATAATCAGTTGTCCCATACAAAACGTCAATAAATGACCGAAACGTATGGGACAGCTGTAAAATAAGGTCACTGATCTCACCAATCATATTATGGTGCACAAGATCCTGTACGCAAACGAAACTCACACTTGCCCACTTATTTTTTCCGAACATTATAATAATATTGTAACGCTTATATACTAGCAGTATAAGTAGAACCTCGTAATAGCGCCAATCATTATAATAACACTGGCGTCGATTCTATAAGTCGAACGCAATTAATTTAGAAGTAGGTGTTGCTATCTTTCACTCGCGCAAGAAAGACACATAAAAGACATATAAAACAAGAAAGAGATGGAAGATATTTGAAGGTGTCAAATTAGAGCGTGCGCTCACCATACTTAAAACAGCGGAGCTATTCTCTAAGAACATCTCATATCTCTATTTTAATGTCACTCTTATTATCGGTTGATATTTGACGAATTCTCATACAATAATTTAACCGTGTAACTTAACAGGAGTTATCGTAAGTCAATACCTACAATAAATATCAAACGATAGATAGTAAGAGTTAGATTCGAGTTACGATGTTAGATTTTGTCACAAAATAGATATGCTGTACTCAATTAAACTAGTGTTTAAAAAACAAGTCTGTCTAACAGATGTGAGGCGTCTTACTAGTCGTCGACTCTACTAAATAGCGCAGACTTGTGACATTTTCGCATTGAAATAAGACATTTTAGTAAAAAAACGTCATAATTATTAAAGACGCTTGCGGTAACCTGTCTACATTCTTGCATATGATCTGTACAGGCTGTAGTTGCTATGTTGAACATTCATTTATTTATCATAATATTATAAAATGTCAAAGTTTATTAAGATGTTTGGATATTTTTACTAAATTACGCAAAAATCGGCTGAATGGAGTTGGATGAACACACAGATCGGCCATGTGTTACGTTCGATACTTTTTGTTGTATATAAAGTAGTACCCCTGCAATGCAAGTGAAACCGCGGGTGAAAGCTAGTTAAACATAATTTTATAAAAAGTTTACTTTCATATTCATTTTCTTTATTTGTATTCCACAATGTACATAAGGTGGTAAAAATAAAATTTGGTAGGTGATAATCATGGACCCTGTTGGGCATAGCAAAATATAGGAGAGAGGAAGATGTGTAGGTACTTACACTTATGTATTTAAGATATTACTAATTTTAATTTTTAATTTTTATAGGTATATTTATTTTTAAAAAAAAAACTCAATTTCATTCAAAAATATTTCATATTCATTTTAGCCATAGAGAATCGGCCCCATTGTCAAGATAAAATTGCTCAAGATAGCTAAATTAAACATGCACCTATCTACGCAGCCAGTTTCCTTATCCTCCAGTTGGTAGCTAGTTGTAATATTGTCCACAATTTTTTATCTTTAACATCATGTATCAATATCGAAATCTTATCAGATAAGTGAGAGGAAAAAATATTTATGGACAAAAAACGAATTTTACAGTGAATAAAAATGAATAACTTCTCGATTTGAAAAAAATATAGTGTTTGATTTAGGTTAAAGTTTTACTTACTTACTGAATAACAAGGAGATTGAAGTAAGTAACAAAATTTTACATCATTGTATGTATCTGTCTAAGGGCTGATTTTTTAATCGTTAGATAATGTTTCAATTCAATTCAAATTTTAGGGTTATGGCTCCATCGTTTTGTCGATGATTCTGCCAATGTCACGCTTGAATAGAACAGCTGTGGGCCTCGCACGAATGTTTTGACGTATAAGTAACGTAAACGTAACCAAATTTAGACCCAAAAATACACGTTTAATCCATGAATTTTTTTTGGAAATACATGCAATATTTTTACATTTTCATGAAACAAGTGCGTTTGTTGCATAAAATTGAACAAAAATGTGATAGATTCATCGTATTTATAATCAAAATTTGCTTACGTTTACGTTACTATACGTCAAAACATTCGCGCTCGGCCCACTGATAATGTTTTATGCAACCATAGAAATAATAAGTAGGGCTCCCCCCTACAACTAGAACAAGCAATAAGCAAAATATCGCAAAGAAAAACAGACCTTATCACAATCGCTTAAGAATTGTATTTGAAGTAAAAGGAGACGAGACCCTCTAGAAAGAGCGACCACGGAGCTGTGTGTCTCGTTTTAACAATTGCCAGGATAGAAGTTGGTACATTTTAGTAGATTTGGTACGAAGATTGGAATCGTACACAAAAATTATTAAAATAATGAATTTACTATCTTGCTAGATGTACAATGTTTTTTTAAATTTAAATATAAACAAATTTATCATCATAATTTTTTTTCGTAATCTTATTATTTAAAAAACTAAACCTCCGTACTTTTATGATAGATTTTATTAGTGTATTATGACAACTTCAAAAAAAGCTCGTGTCATTCAATTTGTGACAGGTTGACGGTACTAAATTAATATTTAATCGTATTTAATAATTTATTTACAAAAATGGTGAATGTGATGCGTGAAAGGTTGTGGAATTGCAACATATTCTGGCTGTAATAATATCCTTACACGGGTTACCTTGAATATAATGAAATTTTACAAAATTTGTCTAAGTTGCTGATAGGGTGACAATATTTACATATTACTATCGGACTTTGGGTTTGTACTAGTGCTACGATTTCACTATATTAATTAAATTAATGACAAATTTTAAAATATAATTATTAATTATAATTAGTTCGCTATTTCGGCATCCTAAAAATTTTGATTATTATAAAATTTGGGAAAACTTCGGTGGCGATGCCAGTCATCATTTTAAGCCAGATGACTTCAATAAGTCATGTTCACGAAAGACATTAACTAATGTACCCACCCGACTGCAATGCCTAATTAATAGCTACGAAATAATACTGTTTATGTTAACCTGTCTTTTTAGCACGCTTTTATTAGCTTCACCTGTAAGTTACTAACTAACATGTAAGAAAATCTTGGAAGTTAAATTTGACCCACTTCCCGGTTTCCGATTGAGCTGAAATTTGACATACACGTTTAGTTTAGATGACAATGCATGGTTAGCTAAGTTACGTCATTCTAAATCCAATATGGCAGGCTCCCAAAGATGGCGGACAAGTTAATTAATAAGCACTCCCATGATATAGGTATCAAATGAAAGGGTTTGCTGAGAAGAATACGAAAAATCGAAGTCAAGGTCAAAGTCGACGACAAAGTGCAATTCGAAGTCAAAGTCAAAGCCGATGCCGAGGCCGAAGCCGAAGCCAAAGTTGAGGCCGAAGCCGAAGGTTTTTATTTCAACTGGGCCTTTGCAGGCACCTTCAGAAGCGTGTTTTTTGTTTTTTTTTAAACTATAATTTAAAAGCTTATTGTATAGTTGCGTTAAAAGTTTTTTTTCGTTTTTATATTTTTATTTTACTATCCTGTGTCCTTTGTGCAAAAAAATAATTTATTTTCTTTCTTTCTATTACATAGGACCTACATAACAACGGTATCGGCGGAATGTGGATGTACAATAGTATTACATTTCTGCCTAAACTTTCGGGGAACACATAGACGTGATGCTATGTATGAGATGTTATTTAATATCGTGTGTAGAAACGAAATGTAGCAAGTACCTACCTGCCAGTGGCGTGCACAGACATTTCTTACGGTGTAGGTAAAAATAGCTTACTTGTTGTATTGTCAAGTTAAATGATTTTTTATGATTGGCCACCTCACTCTAAGACTTAAATTAACTGATATTATACACAATTAATGTAATTATTATAATATTATTCAATACTATTTTTTTTAAGGTAGGCAGGTTAGTAGGCAGGCAGGTGTCTTTTTTCTTCACGGAGTGCACGCCACTGCTACCTGCATGTTTTATATTATATTCATTTCATGTTTCGCATACCTTATTGGTATTGGCGGTGATAGTGCAATGCTGTGAAACTATTAGGTACCACTTTAAATAAAACCATCCGTCCGTCCCTTGCATCCGTGGGCAAATAAAACAGACCTATCATTATTAGATAAATGGTCCAAGATTTTCTATCCTTGGTAAAACGGAATTTTATTGATATCTAAGTTTGTAGAAATCAAGGAAGATTAAGAAAACTGTTTAATTAGAAAATTGATTCTTGTTTACGATATGGGTACTAAATGCGGTGCGGAGTGGATATATTTAACCATATTTACAAGTGTAGTTACATGTAATTAAACAATGACAGACCGAGCCCACCCCGATAATTCCAAAATTCATCGATTTTTTTAAAGGTATCTGCGTAACTTATTTTTCAAATTCAGTCACACACAAGTCATTACATCACAAGTCATCCCAGGAAAATTAAAAATGACAACGTCTCACTCGATGCACAAAATGATGGTCACTCTAATAGAGCAAGATAAAATTACTCTGTGGTAACTATCTCAGGTGGCTCGCTGTTTTAGCAGAGTGCACAGTCCTGTTACTTAGATAATAAGTCTATGTATGCAACGAATAAATTTGACACTTGACAGAGTGTAGTAAAGCTGTCAAAAATTCGAATTTATTCCCTCGAATAAAGTTATCTGGCGATTGAAAAATCTGTCCTAAGTGCTATAATGTTATTGCTCAAATTCTTACAAATGGAATAATGTGGCAAAATTGGTCCATTTTTAAGAACATTTTTTGGTACATTTGCAAGACCCGCTAGCTAATCACGATGCACGCTCGTAATCGGAATCGACTCAATTTTGACACTACAACAGTATTCATTGCGTTGCTCCAATTGTCGGGCGTAGTGGTTTTAAAAGCATACCGCGTAATGTAGTTTGTTGGCCTGTCAAAATTGAATCGATTCCGATTGCGAGTGTGCATCGTGATTTGCCTGCGGGTCTGTCACATTTCACTCCGTTATCTTCACGATGTTGTCTATTGTAATATTAAAATACGAAATTTTTCAAAAAGTTACGATAAAATTCGTGCCGATATTCAGTAGTTTTTGAGATTAGGTCAAATGACATACCTATCAGATTAGTAAGTGAGTGATCTATCGCTGAACTAATTTAGTGAAAGGATCAGCCTAGATAAGAATAAATAATTTTTTATTGCAATCACCAACCAGTTTGCAAAACATAGTGATTTAGACAAAAATGCGGCCAGTTTGGAGTAATAATAATAATTTTATTAATTAGCTGTGTCCGAGACTCCGTCTGCGTGGAAACCGGCTGCCTAATTATATTCTTTAAACAAAAATGCATAATTATGTCCTTCCTCATGATACAGACATTTCCTTGTCTTGAATCAAGATTGGTCCAGCCGTTTTGTCGTGAAAAGGTAAGACAGTGAGACAGGACACTGTCGCATTTATATCGCCTTTATATTTATATTTTCGGATTTATAATTATACAGGATATTTTTTATGTTGTGCGCAAAATTTCCGTCCGTTCCCAAATGCAACCGCTTTACTAAAATTCACTCCAAAACAAAATAAAAAAATGATTTTGTATGGCTTGCGCTAGTAAATTATGCGTGTCCCGGATACTAAGTCAAATTTTCGTTTTGTTTCAAATGTATCCCAATACTGCGGTTGCATTTAGGAACAGAGACTGAATCACTCTACAAATTATGCGCACTACATAAAAAAATAACCTGTATAGGTAATAAATAGTAAGGATTAATATGAGAACATTGGAATTGCTCAGCTAATGCTGTGCTAATGCTGTGGAGAATGATAAGCCGGTCAGGTTTACAACGGGACTAACTGGCGGACCAAGATCTGCTGGGGGCATAGCGCACTCGCGAGTGAGTCTGTGCCCCCAACCATGGGACGAAGGAGAAACGCCATTCAATTCAATATTTATTCATAAGTTACAAACTTACATGTCAAAAATTAGAATAAAATTTATTAATTATTTATTATTATATTACATTTATTATTATATATTATTAATTATTTAATTAATTGTTATTATAAATCCATCTATTTAAATTAGTGTGTAAGGCATGCGCGTGGAGAGGAAATAAAAGGTCTTGATCGTGTGATACACCGATATAATTTGCCACTAAATATAATGATGATGATGTTAGCCTATATCATCCCACTGCTGAGCAAAGGCCTCCCCCCATGACTTCCAGGTCTTCCGGTCCAGAGCCAGTGTGGACCATTCTTTATTAGTTCTATCTAGCTCGTCTCTCCATCTCCTTCGTGGTCTGCCGCGACGCCGTCTAGCTGTGTCAGGGCTCCACATAGTGACAATTTCGGCCCACAGCTCATCAGGCATACGGCAGATGTGGCCAGCCCAATCCCACTTGAGTTTCGCGGCTTTCTTAGCTAAGTCAATGATTCGTGTTTTGGAGCGCAGTGTGGTGTTTCGAACATGGTCCGCCAACTTTACACTTAAAATACTGCGCTCCATCGCACGTTGGCAAACCTTGAGTTTGGACTTTTGGAGGTTCGTCAAAGACGCCACTAAATATATTCATAATTAAATAGGTACTAATGCGGTTACATGTAAGTTGTATTATGATTATTATCTATTACATAATGGGACTACTACACTACCGACAAATGGTTTAAGTGACTTATCCACTATAATAAAAAGATTACAATGGTAATTGTTGTAGGTGTGTTTTTTACCGAGACTATTAAATAATGATAATAAATTATGTATGACACCGGATCTTGGGAACAATTTTATTGTATTAACTTTAACTATTCTAAATTATAATAAATGAAATAAAATATTTTTTATAGGTATTATAAAATTGTTTAGAGTGATAAGTACTTAATTAAAATGGTTAATTACCTAATTCAATTAGAATAATTATATAAAAACTATAATAGTAATTTTAAAACATTTACAAAACCAAAATTACCTATGTATCTACAATCACAATTATAAATTAAAGTTAAATTATTATCCTATTAAATTATATCCAAGTAATAACACATACATAAATAATTAAAATGATTATACAAATAAAAACATTTTATTATTTACAACGTGTAAATACCTAGTCACTTAAATTGTTAGAATGGACATTAACGTACCTATTTAATTATGATTAGAATTAAAAAAAAAATTGACGGAGTACTAAATCCCATTAAAATTTATTAACGAAAAGCCTTGGCTTTGTTTTTGCCGTACCGCAAAAATTGTATGTGGAAATAAAAATCTAGATAATGTTCATATTGAGATAATTAAAATTTTTGTAATACATATTTTCAAAATTATTTTAATGGATACCTTTTGCAATCAAAGAACTAAGTTTTATTTTAGCAAGTGTTTTGATATCAACACGGACCATTCAAGTGGGGTAGAGTACCATCATCATATTAATTTCACATGTTCACTTATTACCCAGAGGGGCTCGTAGCTACATAGCTACCGCGCAGATCAGTGCTGCGGTTACGCGGTCAGTCCCTGGATGGGTGACCATTTCTTCGAACATCGAGACCCCTCCGTGCCTCGGATAGCACGTTAAGCAGTTGGTCCCGGTTGTCATACGAATACCTTTGACAGTCGTTACAGGAGTCAGCAACCCAGAAAAGGTCTGACAACCGGTCTAACCTTAGGGTATCAGTGTCTCCCAGTAATTGGGTGGTGGAGGTCAGATGGCAGTCGCTCTGTATAAAATACTGTTACTCAACCGCATCTGGTTAGACTGGGAGCCGACCCCAACGTAGTTGGGATACAGGCCAGGCAGATGATGTTCACTTATTACCCAGTTTGTCATATTGCCACTACAGCATGAGCGATGCCCATGAGATAACTCGGGCCGAGCAGACGGAATAAGAATCTCAAAAAAATATGCTGGCATTATTCATATTATACACCGTTTCTAATAAACGGTGTATAATATGAATAATGCCAATAAGTTCGTAATAATTAAATTGTATTATTTCTAAAAACAGAAGCCCTTCAAAATATATTTAATTAAAATCATTTTTGGCCCTTCGCCCTTCCTGGAAGGATTAATTTTGTCCACTCAAGCCAGTAATTAATCAAATAATTTGATTCACAATTGATAAGGATATCTTGTTTATTTATACTTAAGGGCATTACGCCAGCTTCGCGCGCCTCGCGTTTCACTCATACAGCTATACAGTTAGCACGCACACAGCCGTCTACGCGTCTGTGTTGTTGGAGCGCGTATCATGCACCGCATGCACCGCATTGAATCAACATGATACTTTGCCAGCTTTTACTTAGTAGGGAATGTTTTAGTTTTTGCGTAAGTAGGGTATAAATTAATTTTTAGTTGTAATAAATGAGCAATTAAATTATTATTAGGTTAGAAAATAAAAAATGTGTAAAATAAAATTTTAATATTTTTCGTCTCAAGTGCTTTTTTTACCCATGACGCGACGCGACAAAGAATCGCGTGGATTGCCGTCATCGGTCTGATATCACATAAACGTGCGACCTAAGAAAATGTATGGACGGTCGCAAATGTTTATTGACCAAATCGTACGATATGACAATATCGCTCACAGATCTGTTCGATGTCGAACCGCATACGTCCTAATGACATGCGATATCACTTCAAGTGTGCATTGTACATACGTGGGCGCGGGTGCGCTCGACTCTGTTTCGACTTACATGCGATTTCTTGTTAGGTATATCGATGAGCGACTTCAGTTACGCAACTAGGTTTACAACTAGTTAGATACTTATCTCTGTGTCAGACATCCTAGTTTGTATCAATAATAATTGCTTTAATATTTAAAAAAAATGAGTAAAATACCTTTTTAATCGCGATCCTTTTATCCGGTTATTGTACTCATCATTATGAACAACTTTTACTATGGGACCAACACTGAAATCGCGAGAAAAGAAATAGCTGTTCTAATTATTGGTATGGAACAGCCATGGAACCGCTGATGTTTTTTTCGCGATTTCCTTGTTGGCCCCATAGTAAAAGTTGTTCATAATGATGAGTACAATAATCCCTTAAAAGGATCGGGATTAGAAAGGTAGTAGGTATAACTACACCCTACCATAATATTCACAGCGCCATGCAACAGAATTAGCATAGAACACTGTTGCTAGAAAAAGCAATACTGGTAAACGTACGGCTACATAGACAAGCTTAAATACATTTTTAGTATAAGCTGAACTGTCATTGTACGGAAAGACTATACAATGGTAGGTCAGCTTATACCGAAAATGTATAGCTTGATATATAGGCTTGTTACCATTTTTTTTTTTTACATTATTCTTCCTACCTTGCTACTTACCTACCTACCCTATCTACCTACATACTTATCATAACTACCTTTTCTACCTACATACCTACCCTACCTACTTACCCTACCTACCAACTCCATGTACCCACGTACCAACATACCTACCTACTTACCATACCTACCAACATACTTACCTACTTACCATACCTACTTACCTACCTACTTACCCTCACTACCTACTTACTATTCCTACTTACCTACCTACCCTATCTACGTATTTACCCTATCTACGTACTTACCCTATCTACGTACTTACCTACCCTAAATACCTTTTTTACCTCCATACCTACCCTATCTACCTACCCTATGTACTACCTACCTACTTTTTCTTTATTAATTTTTCCCCTAAAGCGCCTTTTGTAAGCCATATCTTAAAAAAAAGTTAAATTAAAACATACATAACGAAGTCTAATTTAATCTTCCTATGTTATTTGAACTCCATTACATTAAAATGTATTATGTACTCGCCAAAGTTTTGTTTATAATAAAAAGTATCAATACGTCCCAGTCGCGCTAAAAACTCGCGAACCCACGATATTATTTTACGCAGCACGCGACGACGGGAGCGACACACGTCCTACCTCTGAAAGGCCTCGGCCGGGAATGAAAGCTGTCGCGGTTTCGCGCCGATTATATACCAGTACTAAATAATTCATAGTAAAATAAACATATAAGTTATTAAAAAAATATTTGAACTATGTTTTAGAACGTAAATGGCTTCATTTAATAGGTCTAAACAAAAACAAAAATACCTCAGATTTCAACCTAAAGTAACACGTTTAATATCTCGAAAAGTGGCAAAAATGACAGTTTTGATTATACTTTTCTTGAATGAAAATTTACAGTAATCGAGTGTTTTTGTTAAAAAATCACTAATAAATGTTATTATTTTTCATAAAGTAATATTGTTATAAGTTTGTCGTATATGGTTTTACTAATATCTCGCATCAAAGAAGACCGTCGACCGCTAGTTTAAAAAAAGGCTTGAATAAAAACTGTTCTAATAGGAAAAATATACGAATATATGGAAAAAAATAATTACCATGCAATAGATTATGAAATTTTGGTTAATATGACGTTATTATTATATTTAAAAATTAAACAAGTTATGGTTTTGTTGTCCGTTGAAAATCATCAATTTTGACTGTAGCGTGGTTCTAACGCATGAACGCTCTTAAGGTTGTATTTTACGACGATTTCTTACTTTTGAGGGGGTGAAGTATCAGCCTAAGCCCCACCCACTAGGGGAGCTCCGTTCTCGCAATTACGCAATTGACGTATCAGACTGTGTGACACACGTGTCACAGAATAGCAATATTAATTAGCAACATGCAGTATGACACCAGCAAATACTTGAAAAATATAAATCCATAATATCGTATACCCAGTGTCCTACATTACGCTAGAAAATCTGTTCCTCCGTTTTGTATTTGTAGATTTTATACCTATTTAACTATCTACTTATAAACTATCAGTCATACCTATTGTGTATGAGTTTATGCAAGTGCACATAATTGTCTCGACCAACATTGGGCATTTTCACACTAAGCCAATAATGCCGTAACGAAACCGATATATCGGCATGACAAACCTGATGACACTGCCAATGTGTGTGTAATGTTAGAAGAATAAGCCAACTCAAATCCATGCCTTGAGATAATAACCTACTCTCACCCACACCTGTAGGAGTCGTCCGTTTCCGTAGTCATACCTACTTAAGTATGTTCACAGGGTTGCTTTTTTACCAAAAAAGAAATTGCATATTCATAGATCAAAACCATATTCCTAGTTCAGATTCCTCGCTATGTATGCAGATGAAGAGCTTCAAAATTGAAAGAAAGAAAGAAAAAACATTTAAATCGGACTCGCACACGAAATTACATAAACACAAAAAATTCAAATAATGATAACAATAACCTAACCGTCTAAAACCCTCGACTCTAACTAGAAAAAGAGGTGTAACTTTTGAACAGCTGAACAGATTTTAAGAACCATCCCGATAAAACTAGCTTTCAATTAAAAAAAACTGCATTGAAATCGGTCCATCCACTTTGAAGCTTCGATGCCACAGACAGACACACAGATTCACAGATACATAGATACACAGATACACATTATAAACTTATATCACCCCTCTATTTTGTCGGGGGTTAAAAAAGTCCTGCAAGAGGCCAAAGAAAGTCCCTATCTCAGCATATCCTGACAGTTAATCCTGACAGATAAAATAAATACCGCAGCGCTGGTTTTCGGATAGGACCGTGGTGATGCCACGGACAACCACGATAACCCATAATACATAAATAAAGGTAAAGATTATAATTTAAATTGGTGAATCATTTTTCTAGTGGACTGCAAAGCCCATAAAGAAATAAAATTAAAAGAAGTATAATTAGGTTGGGCCACCGGCAAATCGGTACCTATAGGGCCGACCGACACATTTTAAAATGTCAGCGTTTAATAAGGAACAAAATTATACAAAATCTAAGGAAACGTAGATCAGTTCAATACGAAATAATAGTAGTTTATGAAACTGTTGCATAATGGGGGTATTAAAACATCAGTGTGTTTAAAAATCGAGCCGCAGGCGAGATTTTTAATACTTAGTATCAGACGATATATCAAAATGATATAAGTACTATGAATATTGTTCTATAAAAGTAGGTAAATAGAATATACAACATGTCCCAAAATTCAACGATAAGCGGGCACCAGAGGGTTGACCAGCTCATGATTACCCGAGAACAAAAATAAAATAAAATAAAATCTCAATTTTTAAGAAGTTACATAAAATAATTGAAATCCTTCAAAAATTTACACCCCTTAAGATATTTTTAATTACCATGACCACAATGTTTCAGATATTTCTGAATTTCTTTTTGTACCGGCAACCTAAGTAGCACTGCTATCCACCACAATCCTTAAAAATCCCAGAATGCCTGTAGATTTGACACAAAAATCAATCAAAATTATTTTTCACCCTAAAATTTTGAAAGATTTTTACTTTTGGTCCACTTTCACTCCTGAAATCCTAAGTGGGATGACAGGTGATGGTATGCCACAGACGTACTAGCAGACTGTTGTAGTTGTGGAGAAACGAGGTATAATTTTTTAAAACGTTTTCTTTCCTTCTTTACATACTATCTATCTCTCTCTAACTTCTAAATTTTATTAACTACGGACATGTATCATTCAAATTCGAAGAATTTACAACAAAAAACCACATAGTAAAAGTTATGAAATTTGGTTCTTGTTCAGAAATAGTACGCATTTCTTTTTTTTGTGGCTAGTTTTCCTAGATTATTATACCATTTTGGAATCTTGGATAGTTGCGTCAATTTTTAAAAAATCTTGCCATGGTAGTGTCTGTACTTTTTTTTTACACCACGATGAGTGAAAGTGGACCAAAAGTAAAAATCTTTCAAAATTTTAGGGTGAAAAATAATTTTGATTGATTTTTGTGTCAAATCTACAGGCATTCTGGGATTTTTAAGGATTGTGGTGGATAGCAGTGCTACTTAGGTTGCTGGTACAAAAAGAAATTCAGAAATATCTGAAACATTGTGGTCATGGTAATTAAAAATATCTTAAGGGGTGTAAATTTTTGAAGGATTTAAATTTTTTTATGTAACTTCTTAAAAATTGAGATTTTTTTTATTTATTTTTTTGTTCTCGAGTAGTCATGAGCTCGTCAACCCTCTGGTGCCCGCTTATCGTTGAATTTTGGGACATGGTGTATATAAAACTTCATACTCTTTGTTCTCAACACTACAAATTGTCGTACTGATTTTTCTATACTACATCCTATAAAATGAATTCTTGACGGAGATGTCAAGAAATTATTTTAGCATATTTATTTTTATAAACGAAATACTTAGATTTTCTGAATAAAAGGCAAGTTACTTATACTTCCTGTTGCTTTTTAATAATTTTTTTAATGATTTTACTGTCATTCTTTCTTTTGGTTTTGAATAAAGTGTAAGCGAAGGAAAGTCAAAAGAAATTGCACAGGTCCGACCTCGATGCGCGCCGAAACGCGACTGATTGATGGCAGAGATGACAGAAATCACGAATTTTGTGGTTTTTATCAAATTGTGACCAATATACGTAATATTATAAAAAACTAACAACCGATTTTCGTTGGTATATTTGCGACCAATATTGTGATGTAAAAATTATTTGAAATAATATCATGTTTTAGAAATAATCTTGTAAACACTTTTTTAAAAGGGGGAACTTTGCGATTTTTTTTTATCGAGCCAACTTCATCCAATCATGTATCGGACAACCGTGCAGAGATTGTCACATCTTCAAGTTTGATATATATTTTTTTCGGGACAAAGAAATAAGAATTTCTATTCAAAAAATTGTAAATACAAATCGGTTTTTGCGGCATTCCTGTAAAATACCCCCTTAAACAAAAATTGATTTTCGACCCAGGAGTAAATTCGTTGTTTTACTATTTTGTAGTTTGTTATTTTACTATAAGTTTAAAGTTTATCTTTATCTTAATATTTATATGCTGCCAGTCTTCTGGGCACGTTCCCGGATGACAGCGATGCGGAGGAGTACTTTGACGCCGCCTAAGTGTTCCCTCTTTGTTTTTATTTATCTTTAATTTTTAATTTATTTGTAAATATTTAGTCTATGTATGTAAATACCTTTTGCTTGTAAGTAGATACATAATGTATTTTTAAACATAATAAAACCTATGTAAATTTATATAGATTTAGATTATTATTATTTGAGATCTTTATCTTAAGATAAAGATAAAATTGACAAATTTCGCGCCTATTTTATTCCTATATTTCCTATAGTTAGTTCAAGAGTATAAATACTTAAATACACGGTTAGTTGAGAAGGATATAAATGAAGTCGAAAGTGGGTTATTCTACTAATAATAATTAAAAACAGATTTTACTATGGGACCAATAAGGAAATCGCGAAGTAAAATTTATTTTTCACAAAATATATTATTTTTACGTACATACGTTTTTCGTTTTTGGCGACAGGGTCAATGGACTTTATTGCCAAGCTATCTACCGCGAACTATACCTTTCATAAAATCAATTTCTCCATATACGACTTGATATTACCCAACTGCCTGGAATAATCCAGTGACCAATAACAACACGCAAGGAATACAAACGCGAATCTAGTCACCGGATCTTTGGTATCAAATCACTTTGTTTACGCTTACGTGGGTATAATTACAAAATGTCAATACAGAAAATAACATGCATAATGCAAAAGAATGATAACGACGTAATTAAAGGCCTTGGACAACTCTGTTTTTGTTTGCTTTGGTACAGACTAGGCAACTCTACGCAACTCTACGCAACTGCGGGTCTACCGCGTAACTCAAATGGTAATGAACATCGACTCTGGTAATAAACTTCAATACGATCGTGAGAGAATAAACTTTGAGCTTCATTGTAAAAAAAATACCGATCATAAGATGTCCCAACTTCATGTTCGGTAGATTACACGGTAGTTCGAAGTTTAGGCTCTGACGATCGTATTGAAGTTTATTACCAGAGTCCAATGACATTTTACAAATAGACGCGTTGCCCGCGCTCTATATTGGCAAGATAAATGCAAGGTAAATGCCCTGCACCGATTGAGAGAATGAGCATGAGCATGCAGCAGCTAGTGCCACATAACTAAACGTCTATATTCATCTTTTTCTAACAACCGACATGGCCTATGGTGGCTTTTATTTTCTTTCCCTTTCTTCACGTACTGTATAATTATATGTACTGCTATATAGCTATAGTAAAGTTTACACCATTTTGTAGTGCAATAATGTTGGTGTATGGCCCGTCTATTTGTAAAATGTCATTGCCAGAGTCGATGTTCATTACCATTTTAGTTACGCGGTAGAAAACCTGATCCATTCTTAAATATCAGCCATCTGAGAGTATTCTAGACGGTTGAACGCTTGCCGTTCATGCTGCAGGGTCCAAGTTCGATTCCAACTCGTATCTCTAACTGAATGTACGGATCAGTTTTTTTTTTACAACTTTGTCTCTCGCTTTTAGAGATGATTTTAATCATAGTCGGTATGATTTCTTCTGTATCGTGAGTCATCATTCTCCTGTCTTTATCCCATTTTATTTGGGGTCGGCGCAATATGTCTTCTTCTTCCATTCATCTCATCTCATACACCGATACACACTATAAACTTATAACACCCCTCTTTTTTGTCGGGGGTTAAAAATATGCACACTCAATTACACACACACCCTGACCAGGAACAAATCTGAAGCCAATACATTTTTTTCCGTGTGGAAATTAAACCCATAACACGTAGCGCAAAGAGCATGTGCTAAGATCAAAAAAAGTAATGTCTTTTTAAAAAAAAAACCCGATGACAGGAAATCATAATTAATTCTTATTTCATATTTTATTTGTTTATTTTCTGTACATGTAGGTACACATACCGTCACTCGATGTGGCTTCCACTGCAAACCAGCGCTGTCGGGTTGCACGCAGCGCGGCAGCATTTGACACAGCTGCGTATCCATGTCTGTGGTTGCGACGTTGTACAGTACTACCAACTTATCTGTGAAGTGACAGAAAATGGAACTACAACAAATTCATACGATTTGACAGTTGAAGTCTTGTCAAAAATGCTTTTTGTTAGCCAACAGCGCCATCACTCTGTTCACGGATAACGTGGTCGAAGTGTACAATCCATTTAATTTTTAATGTTGTTCTAAGTTTCTTTTGTTTTTATCTGTTCGTTCTTTAAAATGGTTTTTGTGCTGTGTCAAATAAATAGGTACCTTTTTTCTTGTTTTTCTTATCAAAATAAAAGTATTTTTTTTATTTGTTCATAATGATTAGTATCTACGATAAACCCCTTTCGGATTCATACTTTCCGACTTTTCTTGTAGACTTTCGCAATTCGTAGCAACAAATTGTCGCTTTCATGTGGTTTGAAAGTCGCCAGTCTGCGGTAGTTTTTCTTTTTTTTATATATTATTAGATTAGTTTGAATATTATGATTAGCGGTAGGAAGTCTAGTCTTAATACAGTCAGTGGCAAGATTATACAAGGTTTGTGTTTATTTATTATTTTTTAATATTTGTTTAGATTCTTTATTAGTTTTCATAGCTATTCATAAACATTCTTAAAATGTGCAAATTCTTTCTAATAAAATTGACTTAAAAAATGAGGTTCTCGAGTCGACTGTATGTTCTTTTTGTATGTTTTTTTACGCGATTACTCCGCGACTGGGTGAAGATCTGATGAAGAGCTACGGAGATAGACAATAGAACTCTTGAATGAATAACAGCATATAAATCGCGATTGCTATAATCGCATGTTTATTTAGTGTTTATGCCACTCAAAATAGAAAAATAAAATATACTTTAAAAAAAGTAAAAACCGGCTTCAAAAATCTAAAAAGTTCTAGATAGGTAGGTACTCAGACTAAAAAGTATAAAATAATTTTCTTAAAAAACTTAACAGCTTCTGAAGTCTGGGCCTTTAATTCTTAAATGCACCTAGCTTGGCCGACTTCAGAAGTTAAGTTTTTTATGAAAATTATTGTATAGTTTTTAGTTTTGTGAAGTCGGATTTTACTTTTTTCAAAGTTTATTTATACCTCTCGTTTCTTACTCTATTTATACTACTCATTATAGCTTCTATAATTGACTTAAAACCTGTATCTATGCAGCATGCTGACTAGGATAAACATGTTTGTTATGATACTCTTGTACTTTTTAAATCCTTATTATAATTTATAATATTCATCCATTTCAGATATCGCCATAATAGAAGAATTTCAAATAGGTATTAGAAAAAATGGATTACATATCAGAGCCAGAGAATAAGTTAGTAAGATATGGGCCAGAAGTAATAGAAGACATACGGAAAGAAAATAATTTGGACAAGAAAGAAAGAAGAGAAGAAGCCATTGCTATTATAGATGAATGGGTGAAAACGCAGGATCACTTAGTTAAAAAAGATTTTAGTAAGTACTGAAATTATGCTATAATATTTCCTTAATGTTCGATACATACAGTTTCCTCGATACCGAAGTAAATCGGCTCTAAGGCTGACATTCAGAGACGACAGAAACGAGTCTAAGCGTGAACTTACGCTTCCATCTGACAAACTTACGAACAAATTTTGACAGATGAAAGCGTAAGTTCACGCTTAGACTCGTTTCTGTCGTCTTTGAATGTCAACCTAAGAGAGAGCCTATTTTTTTTTATTAAATATGTCTCTCACAGGTATCTCATACAGTCTTTATTGTTTGACCGGACTTTCGGTGAGGGCTGAAGACCTCCAACCTATTTAAAAAGTGAATTAAAGCGTGACGCAGCTAAGGGCGTCTCCTAGTAGGACTCGGGTCTCGGCTTAGGGTGAAGCTGATGGGGCAACAAGAGAGGGCTTGCTGTGTCTGTGTTGTATTATTATTAATAGGACGTTTAAATTTACCGACGCAGCATCAAAGTTATGTATCAGTCCACATGCACCTACCTTATAGCCAGTATGGAGTTACGCATATTCCTATATACTGCAATTGATAAGCTATCAATATAAAAAAGATCAATCTCATTACAATTTGTAGATACAGAGATATGAATCTAAAAAAAATATTAATTATTTTTATGCACTTTGATGAAACAGCATATTTAAGTGAAGCGACAAAAACAAGCAAAAAAGTTCATATTATTGCACGTTTTCACAAAATAGGAAATGTCTTCGAAACTGAAAATGGTCTTATGGTACCTTTTCTCGTAGACTGACACATATTATCAGCATAATATAAACTTAAACAGATTAACATGGGCCTGATTATGCATCAGATGCCATAAACAGTCACAAAGAGGTCACTGTTTATGATTTATGAATAAACGATTACGATTATGACTGTCATGATGATCACGATTAGTGCAAGGATTTATGATCACAGCATTTTATTACACCCAGAAGGTTTCCTTAAATAAGCTGGATTTGTATTGAAGTCGGATCATCAAAATTCGATACCATTGTCATGTGATACTTTGATGACATGATTTGTGCAATGGCTACAAGTTGATCTGAACCCGTACCTGGAACACCAGTATGCACAAAAAGCATAGGAGAAATTTTAACAAAAAAAACATGGTAATGCTTGCTACGAATATAAAATATTTAAATGTTTAGATGAGCGAGTAACTCAGAGTGTCTATAGACATTTCTTGACATGGATAAAATTGTCATGAAGCCCGTTGTTTCAATTTGCCATATAAAAGTATCAGTTATGACTTATAAATAGCGAATGAAGAAGCGCTACAGTGTACATTTATCTAGTAACACAACGTTTTTTGATCAAAAGTTTCGCGTATAGAAGGACCAAATGCCTGTTCTGTTCTGTGTTGTTTTAAGAATCTAACAAGTATTATAAAACGATAGTAAATTTTATGACCATGATATTATATAATGTTGATTCATGCAAATTTTTTGCTGGTATTAGACAACTTGGAATTCTAAATCCAGTTTTAATTCCAGTTTATATTTCAAAACTTGTTGCTGGTTGCTAATTTTTTATAAGCTATATGATTTCTCGATGTTTATAACCTAAGGTTATTAGACAATATTTATTTTATGTGTATTATGTAACGAAACATTTACTGCTCAATAATCGTAAATAATAGTTTAATAAATGATAAAATATTTCTATCACCCTATTATCAATGAAATAGTGGTCAAAATACTAAATCCACTGCTACTGATATTAGTTTGTTCTACAACACTTAGATGAAGATGATCCTTCTATTTGGAACTTTAATCACCAATATTAAAAGCTCGTAACTTACATTTTGTCGAAGTATATCTCAAACTGAGAAAAAGAAAGCATGAGACCGCAGCTTCTAGAAATTAAAAAGCGTAGGTACAACCTTGGTACAACATAATTATCCGCCGCAGCAGACCGCGAATGAGATGATTTTTATTATTTATATTAGTAATTTACTGAGTATTCTTATACCATATTTATTCACTTATCTCCTTTATTCATCATTAAACATATTTTTTACATTTTTAAATACATATTATAAAATAAAATAAAATATACATTTAAAAACATAAAAAATAGGAACCAACCGGCATCGGGAACAGGGTCCAAGCTACCGGCGGTCAGGGCTCCAGAGAAAGGAACCTCCTCACAATGCGTGCCGTGTCAAGAAGTACTGCTCTCTGAATCAGGCCCTTGATCCAACTGCCTAACGAGAGCCTCCTGAGGTGTCGGTCGAGACTCTCGGTAATTAAGCCATTAGCCGAAACGACTATCGGTACAATGATCGCTGAATCCACATCCCACATGTCGACAACCTCGCGAGCCAAATCAAGATATTTGATCTGTTTATCTTTCTCGGCTTTCACGAGGTTCTCGTCATGCGGGACCGTTATGTCGACAATCATTGGGCGCCGCTCTGATCGATCCACCACCACTATATCAGGTCTATTGGCTACAATAGTCCTGTCAGTGATGATGGATTGATCCGAGTACAGTGTGACATGGCCTTTTTCAAGAAGTAGGTCGGGCACATACCTGTAGTACGGCACTTTCGATTTCACTTATCTTATTATTAGGTATTAAATAATATTATTTATAATTTAATATCCTTTTAATGTGTTTATTTAACTACCTTCATCCGTGTGTCACTGTAGAGGTACCTGAAAATCAGCGCTGGGGTCCTATTCCTAGCACATGCTGAGTGGGTAACCATTTCTACATGAGCATGCTCGACAGCACTCTTAGGCATACTTACCAGAGTAAAAATTTATTTTTGTGTTATCCTATGTAGAGTAAAATTAGATTTTTTTCTTCTTTCTTTCTTTCCTTTTTTCAGATGGCGGGACGAACTAGACAAATTCCATAAAGACTGCTCATCATTAGCATAAAGTCGAACAGCATGGAAATCAAGGGGGAGGCTTATGCCCAGCAATGCGATGAGACAGGCAAATTTACAGTAACAGTAACAGTGGGCTTATTACGAGCCCTTAGATCAGGGCAGAAATTGAAACGCTCATAAATTTCCAGTATAAGCTGACCTTTCATAGTAAGAAAAGCCTATACAGTGCGAGGTCAGTTTATACTGGAAATGTCTGGGCCGTTCAATTTCTGGCCTGCTATAAGAGTTCGTAGTAAACCCCAAGGTACATATTTTGGCGTATACTAACAATTTTTTTTTGTTTCAGGTAAAGGCTTTCTAGAACGATGCATAATAACCTCAAAGGGATCGCTGGAAAGAACAAAACTTCAAATAGACAAAATGTGCACTTTAAGAACTTTGATGCCGAAATATTTTCAAATCACAAATCTCCTGGAAAGTGATATGACGATTTTAGATAAAGGGTAAATATTTTATTTGTAATTTTTATTATTATATTGACAAATTCTATTTATAACCTAGCCGCCAAAAACCCCCGTCTCCAACTAGAAAAAGAGCTGTAACTTTTGAACGGCTGAACAGATTTTCATGAAACTTATCTAAGATTATTTCCGAATAAACTAACTTCCTACTAAAAAGAACTACATTGAAATTCGTCCATCCGTTTTGGAACTACCTACGTTCGTTCGTTTCGTTCGTTCGTTGATTACCTATAAAAATTTACATTCCTATCATGACTGCACCTCGTAGTCGCCACAAACAAATACTAGACTAATAGTGTTGCGATAGCACGTAGTTGCAACATACGGAGTCGCGACAGCACGTAGTTGCGACGCACGGAGTCGCGACAGCACGTAATCGCGACGCACGGAGTCGCGACAGCACGTAATCGCGATGCACGGAGTCGCGACAGCACATAGTTGCAACGCAAGGAGCCGCTACAGATTGCTATTGCGACACACGTTGCCTCGACAGAATGTGCATGCGATGTACGGAGTCGCGACAGATCTCTGTAGCGACACGATGGAAGAGAAAATTATTATTATTATTATTTCCTTTCAATTATTAATATTTCCTTTATTCAATTATTAATATTTCCTTTATTCAATTATGTACCTACATACTTTTTTAAATTTATAAATATTTTTACAAAAAATCTATAAAAACATTAACAAATATAATAGAGTAATAGGCCACCGGCATCGGGAACAGGGTCCAAGCTACCGGTGGTTAGGGCTCTAGAGAGAGAAACCTCCTAATTATTATTATCAGCCTATGCTGTCCCACTTCTGGATAAAGGCCTCCCTCTATTTACTCCATTTCTCACGATCATATCAAAGTCAAAGTCAAAGATTTTTATTTCAACTGGGCCTTTGCAGGCACTTTCAAAACGTCATGATTCTAGGTGCATAGATCTAAATAATTCATAAAATATTATATCCATTTTTCAGATATTTCGCGTTCATACCAATGCTCACAAAGGAATACCACAGAGTTATTATCATTAAAATTAAACCCAACGTGGATATAAAAGCAACAGACTATGTTATGCTTTTTAATTTTTTTGTAATTGTAAGTAAAAATCTCTATACTATCCCTCATCATAATCAGCGGGTCTACCGCGTAACTAAAATTGTAATGAACATCGACAATGGTATTAAACTTCAATACGATCTTGAGAGCCTAAACTTTGAGCTAACTTGTATTTTTTTACCGATCATGAAGATAGGAGTCCCAATTATATGATAGGTAATTTTTTTACAAGTTAGCTCAAAGTTTAGGCTCTCACGATCGTATTGAAGTTTAATACCAATGTCGATGTTCATTACAATTTTAGTTACGCGGTAGACCCGCAGCTCCGGGCTTCCACTGGTAGCGGAGCGGACTCCGTACGGACTCCGTTTAACTCGCAACGGTAAACTTCATTGAAGTGCTTCCTCCAACAAAGAGTCTAGCGGAGAGGACTAAACGAGTCAAAATAGTTATTGAACTCGTTCTTTATTTCTCTTTTGCAGTGGAAGGCAATTGTCAGAACTCTTTCATAATGGACGGTAAAATTTATTTTAGCTAGTTGGGGCCCGTTCCACCCATCTATTAGTTGCTCATTACTCTTTCGCAGTAGAAGCCCGGCTTTAGCCTCAAGTTAATATAACATCTTACCATCAGACGGACCGTACGTATGCTTGTTTGGTAACTTAGTAGTATGAAAAAAGGATTCACGGAAAAAAAAGCTTAAAAAATCCAAGTTCTATAGAAAACACCATATACCTCTCTATTTTTTCGACAGTATTATTATTAATGGCACTTTATAAATCCGTTCCAGTCAGCAGAATACCTCAAATCCAACGACTTCTGCCGAGGATTCACGCTAATAGGAGACATCTTCGACGTAAGCGCAGCCGATGTGCTGTCAAAGATCAACTTAGTCGAGTTGCAGCAATTTATACCTGTTATAACCGTGAGTATTTAATACTACTTCGACATTGAAAAAAAAGAAAGAAAGAAAAGAAAAAACTATTTATTTGAGACAGAAAACGAATTACAAAAACGAATTAAATAAAAAATTAAACTTGTGAAATAAAAATAAATCATAAATAAAATGGATTATACGTCGCAGCTGTAACAAAAAGACTTCCGCTCAGCATATGCTGCCGAGTTGCGAGCAACCTGATAGCCAGCCATCAGAGTTTAAGAGCGACTTTTCGTAGCACGTGGGTGTTTCAGTATTGAACTCTGAATGTTTTATATTCGGCGACAAGATAATCGCTCAGCGATTGTCGCTCATGAGCTCCCTTAAGGTTAAAAGAATACTCCTGGAAGAGATGCAGGTGGTAGGCCCCATTTGTGTCCATTCGAGGACAGTAATATGCAGTATAAAACTTATGATGCAGTCCAAAGTAATGTAGGAACTATATGACGTGGGACATGTCTACGATCTATACGCGTCAATAACTTTTTTCATACATACAATAATTACATATTTGACCTTTTTGAAAGATAATTATCTCAGGTAATATTATAGTTAGTTACTATACTCCACAGTACATTTTGAGAACTGGTTCCAGTTTCTAGGTCATCAGTAACGAGTGCTGGAATAATCTGTGTCAGTTAATTAACTTTTGTAATCAATGTTATTAATGTTATTTTATACGAAGTAGAAATAGAAGTACTCTTTATTGTACTTACACCTGGTAAAAGAGGAGCGTTTACCAACTTTACCAGGACACCAAATTAACTTTTTAAGATTGTAGGATATGGTCTTAAGGCAATCGGCACGGATCAGAAAAAACAAGGCAATCAGCAGTGAAACAATGTAATTTCTTTAAATAAATGAAAATCTGTACCAATACTTGCTCCCCGCTCGGGCTTACGCGAGTGAATCCTGCGCCCCTATACATGGGGTTACATTTTTATTGCAACTGTGAAATTATCAATGTTGTTTCCATGAGCCTTGATCCAGAGGGCTAGCCAAGGAACGTAGAGGAAAGATGCCAGGACACGGTTAACCACTGCGCCAATAAAATATAAATCCAACCGATTAATGTCCCAATGCTGGGCACGGGTCTCTTCTCAAAATGAGGAAGGTTAGGCTGAAATCCATCACGCTGGCCTGGTGCGGGTTGACAAACTAAACACACCATCGAGAACTTTATGAAGCCCTCTCAGGTGTACAGGTTCCCCCGATGTTTCTCTTCACTATTAACGCAAGTGATAATCAAATTCTGATTCATAAATAAATTAGAAAAGTTAGAGATGCGGGCCGGGTTCGAACTCAGACCCTCATGCATAGAAGGCAAGCGTTCAACCACTAGACTATCATTTCAGCAATAGTGTCGTCAATTTCGATCTCTTTATGTCTGTGTTTATCCTCTATCAGCCATGTTCAGTTCCCAAGGGTGCCCAGGTCAGCCATGTTCAGTTCCCAAAACGATCCCACAGGGTGCCCAGGTATTTATGATGGAATCAAAGAAAACACCTAGGTATTAAATACAGTGCCGGAGAGTCGTTAACTCGAGAAAAATCTTGACACCGCCATGTAGAAAAACGGGTCATAGGCACAACGCCTTCTTACTATCATTTTACTCTTTCTGATTACAGGAAGGCTACGGCACTAAAATAAAAGGAATAATATTCGTCACAGGATCAAAATTCATAGACGGTTTCGTCAGGATCGTAAAACCGTTCTTCTCTGAGAAGATTGCCAGCAGAATTCATGTGGCTACTTCTAAGAAAGGTGTGCAAGAGTTTATACCGGAGGATATATTGCCCGAGGAGTATGGTGGGAAGGGGGTACCAACTGAAGTGTTACATGGTAAGTTGGATTTTTAAGTGTTTTTATTGGGTGAAGCTAGACTATTTTATGACAGAGTGGAAGAATGTAATATAATTAACTTTATATTTTCATGTAAACCAGATTCAGGCACTTATGAAATGTCGAGACTCTAGGTGCGCAGTTCCATATAGTAGGTTCTAAAGAAAAGAACCGGCAAGAAACTCCATATATTTATGTACGATAATAATAAGATGTTTTTATTCATAATAAGATTATTATTTTATTAATAATAAGATTTAATTATTATTTTATTAATAATAAGATGTTTTTATTCATGTAGTTCATGAACAGTTACTAAGAATAGTCAGACTGGTGATGTTCGATGGTGTTGATTTGCTATAGAGGACAATGGGCAAGAAACCCTTTTGTAACTAGTTCCTGGTAATACCCATTTACCCAGTAAATGGTAATAGGCTGTATTTATTGCAATATTTGGCTGACAGACATTTAATAGCTGACAGTAAACCAAACATTGGTAAAGAAACTTTCGTGAACCGACTAAAATAAATTGCAGAAGATAATCAGAGACCAATTCGAACCTACAAAGAGTATAATTCACGATCTACATCTGTGCAGGCGGGCTTCCACTGCAAAAGGGTAATGAGCAAGTAATAGCCGAGCTGAACGGAGTTCAACTAGCTAAAATAGGTTTTAACTTCCACTAAGAAAGAGTTTCGACCACTGCAAAAGAGAAATGAACGCGAGGAATTAGCGTATTAGCGTCATTATGTAATTTTTGATTGCTAGTCGAACGGAGTCCCTACGGACTTTCCGTTTGCTTAAGCGGAACAAGTTCGTTATTAACTATTTTTACTCGTTCAGTCTTCTCCGCTAGACTCTTTGTTGGTGGAAGCACTTCTATGAAGTTTACTTTTGTGAGTTAAACGGACTCCGAACGGAGCCCGGCCCGCTGCCAGTGGGAGCCTGGCGTTTGTAATCTACCTTGATATTATTTTGGAGAGCATTTTATTAGTTTCTTTACTTACTCCTGTAACACAGGTTTTTGCACCTAGCTCGGGCGGGAGTCAGGGACTTCAAACAAATTTTTCATACTATAATTCAAAATTTACAACTAAATTTAAATTACACAGCCTAATTATTATTGCATATACCTAAACAGCCTAATTATTTAAAAATAAAAATAAAAAACTTAGCACCTAGGCATCAAAGTACTCCTCTTCATCGCTGTCAATTGGTAGCGTGCCCAGAAGACTGCCAGCATTGCCACATTGAATGGCATGCTTATTCTTTGACCACAGAATAGGCCAGCCCTTGGGTCACGCGTAGTGTCGACCAGCAACCGTTTTGCAATATCTCTGAAAAGGAAACGTGCATTCGGACCCCATGACCTGTAGGCTAATTCACTTAACTAAAGAAGTGCAGTTGCCGCGCAGTTACAATAAAATATTGATCAAAACAACACATTTGGCAATCTTCTTCATCTTATTTTGTTATGGTAATTGAGCCGATGTTGACTATTCTACCATTTGGTATCCTCTGAGCTTCAGTGAGATACTCTCGCGTCAATTTGAGGGTCATTGCAATACGATCGGCGCGTCTTAAAATTACGTGAATTAGCCCTCTGAGCGTGTTGACACCAAACGGCTCAAATATATGACTGCTGATAAGGTTATACTTGATACTTGTGTCATTTGAGTGTCTCTGCGGCTTTACCTACTGTTATGTCGGTAACCCCTCCCATCTCTCGGGATATAAATATAATTTTTAAACTTTCAGGTAACCTAATGGAAACCTTATCTTCGAAGACACACCAAGAACTCTTGAAGGAGATGAACCAAGCCTGCACAGATGAATCCAGAAGACAACGAGACAAATTCAACGAAAAATACATGGGAATGCCTGGGACTTTTAGAACATTAAGCTTGGATTAAACTGGACTAAACATGCACCAACCTGCACGAGGCCAGCGTTGAGGACTAAGACCTTAATCCCTCATTCTGAGAAGGGGCCCGTGTCCAGTAGTGGCCTGGAATTATTTATAGGAAATTAGGAAATATATAATGACGATATAGAACAATGCTTTTTAAATTTTACTGGTCTGGTCTTATCAGGCTTTAGCTATAGGAATTACTATTATAAAGAGGTAATCTGTTTGTCTGTTTTTTTTTTGTATATTGGGGGTAAATTTTAGACATACTGAACCGATTTTAAAGATTTTTTCACTACGAAAGCTACGCTAATTCTGGGTGTATAGGCTATATTTTATTTTGATAACAATAAATTGGCAATAGCTGGTAGAAGTAATTTTGGGATTATAAGAGATAACGTTCGTCATAATAATAATAAAATATTAACGGTGTGTTTTGTTTCATTTGGAGCGTACGGGGAAATTTTATCAGACCTGACTGATGGAATATATATAGGAAAAGGAGAAGTACAGGGAAACTTTAACCCGTAATGAGTTACAGGATAAACTGTGAACTTTTAAGGTGTGTGGAGGAACGAGGTATTTTTTTTAATTTATTAGGTTTCCCAGCATTTGTAGCTATACACTTTTTCACGCATAAAAATTATAAAATACAAACAGATTTGAGGCATAGAATAACAACCACTTGTATGGCGCCTTCGATATTTTAATAGCAATAAGCTGTAGAACTTCTAACGATAGGTACCAAGTTGCAGATCTGATTTTACAA
This sequence comes from Allophyes oxyacanthae, assembly GCA_932294325.1. Classification (NCBI taxonomy): domain Eukaryota; kingdom Metazoa; phylum Arthropoda; class Insecta; order Lepidoptera; family Noctuidae; genus Allophyes; species Allophyes oxyacanthae. The sequence continues at coordinate 12,009,023 of OW028628.1, forward strand.
AAATAAGCATTAAATTTTTTAAGTTTTCTATTAACTTTACTAGATACAATATAGCTACTTTAAATAAACATATAGATACTGGTAATTATTTATTTATTATGCTCTCCTAAACCTAATGGAATCCTTTAGTCACATTATGCAATACAGCTTTCATGGGGATAGATGGGTGGCTGATTAAGGTATCCCATTATATATCTAAGTATACCCGTTTTGTGCCAAAAAAAATTACCGACATTATAATTTATATTTATGTTTAATATACCAAAAAAAAGACAGTTGACAACATATACCATCTATCTATCTATTTACACATACATAAAAACACTTGTCCTGACTGACTGACTGATCTATCAACTCAACGCACAGCCTAATCCACGGGAGCTAGAAACTTGAAATTTTGACAGTATGTTCCTTTTATGACGTAGGCATCCAATAAGAAGGGATTTTTGGAAATTCCACCCCTAAATAAAATAGGGGACAAAAGTTTGTTTGAAATTCTGTTATGTTTGAATGAAATCCGTAATATCGACTTCAACGCGAGCAAAGCCGTGGGATACAGCTAGTAACTGATAATTACAGCAATTTCAACGTAACTAAAATACTAAATGGTACAATACTTGCTCTTCCTCCATTGAAAACGAAGGATTCTTTGACCAGGCCCATTTTTTTTTCTATCAAGTAAGCACGAGCACACTTCGCTCATGCCTCAGTCGAAAGATTAGCCGGTCAGCAATGGTGGTATCGAGGATGACTGCCCAGTAGGCTAATTCACGTAACTAAAGAAGTGCAGTTGCCGCGGAGTCGCAGTTAAATGATCAAAACAACACATTTGGTATATTTTAGTTTCAGTGAGATACGCTGCGTCAAGTTCGAGCGTCACTGCAATATGATCGGCGCGTCATAAAATTACGCGAACTACCCTCAGGGTACCCCAGACGAACTCTTGTTTCGTCATTCTTGGAAGCTATTTCCTTACACTCCAAAATTAAATATAGGTTTATGGACAGCATGATTGGCGCAGTGGCTAAGCGATTAGCTTTCTGCGCTACGAGCTGCAGGTTCGATCCCCGCAGGGTAATGTTTGTATGATCTACAGTTAGTTGTTTTGGGTCTGGGTGTATGTGCATGTTAATTATGTATGTTTGTAAACTGTACCCACGATACACGAGAAATCCTAGAGTGGGGCAAGGTTTTTTAAATACATATAAATATAGGTATAGTACCTATATGAGATTTTTTAAATCGAAATCTCGGAAGGTACTGAGTAAGTTTTAGTATTGTTTCGATCACCTTTTAAATCGTTTTTCAAGGTAATTTAAGAAGACATATCTAACCGTGCATCGGCCAACACTTATATACCTACCTACAGTAATAAAATTACTCACCTATGAACCTAAGTTTATGCAAAAGTATAATTGTCTGGACAATAATTTATTACCAAGGAATAATAAAACGGCAAATTATTACGTGGCTGTATAATATATTTGAAGACAATATCTTGAAAATAGAAATTCAGAGAGTATGAATTGAGATCTTGTTGTTCAAATGCTTATTTACTTCAAGTAATACAGACCTTCTATCTTTTATTTATTTGTGTTTCAATGAATAAAAAAAGAAGACACATGATTTGGTCACTTGATTAGACACGATAAGTTCATTACCAATATTATAGAAGGGAAAATAGAGGAAAAAAGAAAAAGAGGAAGACCAAGAAGAAACTACATTAAACAATTACATCTGCAAACTGGTAACTTTTTGGTAGAAAGCTTAACCGACTTCCAAAAATTGAGGTGTTTCTCAATTCGGTTTTTTTTTATGTATATGTTTGGGGGTAACTCCGTCATATATAGACGAATTTTCAAACTATTTTTTTGTTCGAAAGGAGAATAACCCGAAATGGTCCCTTTTAAATTTGGTGAAGATCTAATGAAGAATTTCGGAGATATACAATGGAACTCTTGAATGAATAACAGCATATCACTTGCGATTGCTGTAATCGCATGGCTATGTATTTTTTATGCTACTCAAAATAGAAAAATTAACTTAAAAAAAAAGTAAAAACCGACTTCTAAAATATTAAAATGGTACCTATAAAATAATTTTCTTAAAAACACACATTTACTTTGAATTTACTAAGATATTTAAAAAAAATACACTCTTTTGTAAATGGCTTTTTACTTTGCACCCGTCGAAATATTTCCTACACATAAAGCCCGTCACACACGTAGCTATAATATATTATAACAAGACATATTACGATATATTTTTCATAGTAATCTTCGAGTGACCTCAGACGCATCTATAATATGTATATATATTTCTATTACGTCATCAAAATATGTTATAGTATAGCTACCACGTATGGGGGCTTGCTATAATTTAATATATAGCTCAGTATATGAATATATATTGTGACGGGCTTAAAACTTAAATTATAGATAATAAAACAATTTTAACACAAATATAATATATTTAAACTTAAACCTAAACATTAGTATTAAAGTTCAAAACGGGGTATTTACCACGTTTATATCTTGTCTTGTCTTATTTTGTTGTCTTCAACCTAAACACCTAAATAACATTGTATACAAATTATGGCCGAGTTCTATAAACCTTACTCATAAACCAGTTTCTTGTTTATCTGTTGCAAACAACATCTGACAGGAAAAACTGCAGAAAAACAATATAATTACTTAATTATAAGCCCCAAATTAGGAGGCACATGTAAAACTGACCAATTTGCATTTGGATTATTAAGGCGAGGTTGGCGAGGCCAAAAAAATAAATAAAAAGTACTCTTTTTACTTATTTTTTGGGCCTCTGTAAATAAAAAATTTTTCATCCCACCATCTCGGAAAGAGTATTTTTAATCTTCAATATCTGAGTGGAAAAGCCGTTTTTATTCTCTAGAGGATAAAGTAAATTTTCATCCCACCATCTCGGAAAGAGTATTTTTAATCTTCAATATCTGAGTGGAAAAGCCGTTTTTATTCTCTAGAGGATAAAGTAAATTGAATTTAGAACATCGTGTGCACTAAGTTTGTGAATTAAACGTTTTTTTTTTGCATTTAGTCATTTCCTCGCTGAGGTGGAATGAAAAGTTACGTGTTGCACTCGAGTGCAAAGATTTTTCACCTCGTGCTCTTTTGATTCCCTCGCTAACGCTCAGGATTCTAATTTTGAATCACTCGCTGCGCTCGTGATTCAATTTTAGAATCCTTCGCTTGCTCGGTCATCAAAATTGAACACGCGGTTAAAAAGCAACTTTGCACTCTTGTATAACAAATAACTATTGTTTTTGCGCAATATTTACATTAGTTAGTAATGTAAATATTGCGCAAAAACAAAATTATTCTATCAAAATTAAACATACGGTCAAGCAATTGCTGTGTGAAGACAGAAACATGAAACAAAATAAAAGGTTAGGAAAAAAAAAATTGGTCATATTGAGAACACATGTTTATATTGTCGATAGATTTTTTTTCCATGAAATAAAATAAAAATAATTAAAAGCGAACATTTCAAGCGCTCGCGACCGCGGCTCGGCGCACTGCAAGACGAACCGTAAAAGAAACCTTATCTACTGCAAATAAAGTTATATTTGTATTTTTATTCACCGCACTACAAGACGGCCTTAAGGAAAGAAAGAAAGAAAAGTAAATTTATTAATAACAATAATAATAAATACATTTATTTCAAGTATCAACACTCATAGTGTTAGTTACTATTTAATTACCAATCTATGTTAGTACAAAGGTATTAACTTAACACACAAAAGTTTGCGAACCACTACCGCAACTTCACAGGTCCAGCTGAAAAATTGCAGCAGTGGTTCACATACGTGCAGTCCAGTTTGCTAGCTATATAATACAATACAATGCACTTTATTGCACACCAGTAATAGAAGAAAAGATACAGTAATTAGAAAAAGAAATGTACAAAGGGGCTATCATCACCAGGACGCTGTTGGCGCTGGCCCGAACCTGACGGACTAAGGATGTGCATTGCTTCCGCATAGCCGCATAGAAGCAGTCCACGTGAGCAACTGCGAACATCCTTGATGCGCTGCAGTAGTGGAGCAGCCCCATCAGCACCCTGAATATGTTATTGTACTAGCTAGACAATCATTTATGTATGGGACGAAAAGAACATATATATTTTTTTTACAGCTATTGTGTGCCTTACGACTGATAATCTTCAGCCATGGACATTTAGGCTGACATTTATTTATTTAGTATTAGGGAGACCAACAGCAAATAACAATAATATTAATGACAGGATTTGTTGCAACCAGCCAATAACAGGTCTCCACAAATAACCAACTGAATACAGTAATGTACATGGATACAATGGTAGACAAAACGTTAAACAATACTTGCAACGCTTAACTAATACCTGGAGAAGAACTCCAGACTAAGTGCACGTCTCACCGATTGCAGACTTGATTCAAAAATGTCAAACTTAAACTGTTTACATTTTTTATTAATGGTACTGCTCGCTCGCCACAGGAACAGGACATGAACAGAACAGGACTTTACAGGACATGTACATGATAGTCCATGTAAATAATGTCTTTGGTAATCTCTGTGTAGGTAACTTATAGGTATTGATCATCTATACTTCTGTAATACTTACAACTTATTGTGTGTGTTGTTTTTTGTAGCAAATAAATGATTTTTCTTTCTTTCTTTCTTTCTTTATCTAGGGGGTCAAATCTGGTATCTACTACTGAACTGATTCTTAAAATTCCTTCACTACTAGAAAGCCACACTATCCATTAGTGATATATGCTATATTATATTTTGATAAAATAAAACGTGCAGTATAAACTGTGGGCAACAGCTGTAATACATAAGCTGTTTATAGCATGATATTTATATAATAATCATTAATGTTATGAATAAATTTAATGCTAATATTTCGTTTGATATTTTATTTATTTATTTACCTCTTTATTTCAGGCAACTAAGGCCGATAGTATATATTTACATAATATAGTGGTCGCCCAATGGTCGAAATTCGACCGTAATTTTAGCTTTCTGTACTCCTCCTCCATATAATCTTTATCTATGCCAAATGTCCCACTACTCCGTGCGCGCAATATGCTTAAAAAGGCTTTTCTTTCTTTCTTTCTTTTCTTTTCTTTATGTCGATGACGTGTTGCGCTACACCGTGTACATACATTTAGTCGAGTAGGTAATAGTAGTAGTGTAGTGTAGTGTAGTGGTAGTGGTATATTTAGTAGTGGGTCGAGTGGGTAGGTGGGTAGGTGGTAGGTGGTAGGTATGTTGTTCCTGAATAAAATTGAATTGAATTGAATTGAATTATTTGCATGGAAAAGCCGATTATTTTTTTGCGATTTAAGTATGCTCATAGTAAAAGTTGTTCATAATGATGAGAAACTACCTAAACATACAACAGATCGTCAATCGGCAACAGCTGACTCGTGTATATGTCAGTAATTATGGAAATAAATTATACTAATAAATAATAACATTACGTCAAGGACAACAATTATTTAGTAAAATATTTGTGTACATTTTTGTTTTCAAAATTTGTCTTTTTATGCTGCATCAAGGTAGTCACGGACGTAAGTCGCCATTTTTTTTATGGTTTACTATCCAAGAGAAAATGGGACTTTCCGCTTAAAATTGGAGCTGCCCGTGCCCGACTGGGGAAGTACCCTCCACTTTGCAGAATATCGTAGCCAAATAACACTGCTCTTTTGCGGTGTTGTGTTCCCGGTGAGCAAGGTCGCCAGACTTAGTATGAGGGACATGCATAATTTACTAGCGCAAGCCATACCACATCAAATTTTTATTTTGTTATGGTGTGAATTTTAGTACTTCGCTTGCATTTGGGAACGGACACTGGATCACTCTGCTTTAGCGCACTACGTAAAAAATATTCTGTATACCTACATAAGCAGCAATTAATTTAATTTCGACTTAAAAGAAGGAGTTATCTACTCCTTATTTAATTAAATTTATTAATTACTTCATCGTAACTCAATAAAAAATTGAACCATGAATTTTCATATCCAATATTTTCCGAACTCAGGCTCGTAATAAAAATTCCAATCTTCGTAAATTGGCAACGAGTGCTTAACTTTGATTTTCAAGCATCATAGTCTAGATGTTTTTATTACCTGAACAATAAGCTATTAAATCCTAGAAGATTAAATTATGTTAAATTTACTTAGGTATCTACTCGTACATCAATTGCGAAAATGTTTGACGTCATCCAATAATTTATCTTGTTATTCAAAATGTCTTCTAAATTAACTAAATGCTTATTACATTAGAAGGTATTTTTGCTAATATTTCGTAAGTCTGTGTACACTATGACACAAGAAATAAGGCACGTCGTGGATCTTCGTTCACACAGACACAAACACACGATCGGTGACATAACCCGAAGTTAAATCAATTTATAATCAACCTTATGCAATGCCCTTAAGATGTTAAAATTGATTGCCGTGCCCTCTATTTCTATTTCACTCACCCACTCACATTGATGGTTTAGCGACGATGCTTTTCTGATTGGTTGATCAATTTCCCGCGTATTTAATTGTGTCAACTGCGCAGGGACAAGTAATTGATGTAATTTTGTGACCAATGTTGGCAAAGGTTAATTTTGTAAGATTTTTATATATAACTAACTAACGAGCGGACACGGTGACCAAGAATAATGTTAATTTATGCATTTCGTCACATGATTAATTAATAATTCATTATTGTCCTACTGCTGGGCACAGGCCTCTTCTCCGAGTGAAGCGTCCTTTCTTTCTTGTTACTACACCAATCGTTCGATGACGTTGATCGATTAGTGTGGTAGCTTTAGCTGATGATCGACGGTCGATCGGTGATGGATCAACTGTCAACCGACGGTGGATAAACGGTCAATTGACGGTCGATCGACCGTGGATCGACTGATGATCGACCATCGATCAGCGGGCTCTCTAGTAGCTTTTAAATTGTATACAGAAGAGGAAATATTATTGTCCAGATCCTTTCTTTTTTATTTGTCTGAGATCTCAAAAAATCTGCCAGCTACATAAATTATTGTCATCGTAAACAAAATTTTAGTTTGTTTGGGAATACAAAACAATGGTTTACTTAATAACAATAGGTACTTGTAAAATTCGCTTGTCGCTAATCTCTAATCTGGTAACTTTAAGACCATTAATAGTTTAATATACAGTTAAACAAAGAGACAAGTATACAGGGCCAGTCACCAGTACCGATTTTTTAGGACCAACCCACTAGGAACCGTGCACCTAGAATCACGACGTTTTGAAAGTGCCTGCAAAGGCCCAGTTGAAATAAAAAATCTTTGACTTCGACTTTGAATGAAATTTTTTAAAAAATTTTATTTATTGACTAGTTACAATTCGGTGGCGATTATGTTATTCAAGAAAAAAACTGGGCGAAGACACTATCCGTGCGTATTCGACGAGCCACGAGTCGAAACTCGTTTAGGAGCACCACGCAGAATAGAATAGAATAGATCTTCATTTCATGTAAACCAAATACAGGCACTTATGAAATGTCGAGACTCTAGGTGCACGGTTCCAAATAGTAGATCCTATGGAGAAGAACTGGCAAGAAACTCCATGGTAACTCTTTTCAAATAAATAATATAGATTACAATATGTATCAGTACAATGTTGTGGTAAGAACTGCGAGAATAATGCAACACCGCAGGACATTATTATGTATTTATTTATTGACTTTTCCCGAACGCACTGCCTATGGGTTTAGCCCGCATACAGGTCGCTAGTTCGGTATATCTTGAGCGCACTGCCCATGGTCATTATACTAAAAGAATTTTCTCCGAATTTTTATTTTTATCTCGTAATCCTGTTTCCGCAACATCGGTGCGTAGTATATTGCAGTCGTATCTAAATCTACTGCAAACAAACAGACAGACAGACAAGCAAGTCACAATAACAATAAAACTTATATAATTATGTAAAATGCTTCATGTAGGTAGTACCTAGGTACCTACAATGTAAAAAGTCGGCCTCAATGCCGTAGGTAGGTATTCTCTAGCAGACAACCCACAGAACACAGAAAAGAGTCTTTTCTGTGTTCTGTGAGACAACCTTAGGGTGATACAAAGACAATGAGGTAGATGCACTAAAAAACGAACTTAAATGAGAGGTATAATTGTACCTACTTAAAAACAACTATATAAGTACCTAAACTTACATAAACATTATCAACAAATATATATATAAATATGTATTATATACTAAATAAACTTAATACACATACAGAAATACTAAATAATTATATACAATTCGAAAAATCAGAGTCGAAATTAATCTGCCGACGTCATCGTCGTGTCATCGAAATATCTCTTATTGTGGCGCGAATGAATTGTAAATTTTGCCTCAATGATAATTTAATAAAGCAAAGTTGCGTAAAGAACCATGGAGGATTCCATATTAGGCATCTGCATGTGTATCCATGAATCTCCCCTGTCAACCGCTTACACAACTTCGAGATTTCACGCCATGATAATCGAAGATATTTTTAACCCCCGACAAAAGAGAGGGGTGTTGTAAGTTTGTAGTGTGTATCTGTGTCTGTCTGTCATCGTAGCTAGATTTCAATGCAGTTTTTTTAATCGAAAGCAAGTTTAATCGTGAATCATCTTAGCTATGTATCTGCTTGGCATCGTAGCTCCAAAACGGATGGACCTACTTCAATGCAGTTTTTTTAAACAAAAGCTAGTTAATCGGGAATCATCTTAGCCATGTTTCATGAAAATCTGTTCAGCCGTTCAAAAGTTACAGCTCTTTTTCTAGTTGGAGTCGGGGGTTTTTGACGGTTAGGTTATTATACTTTGCCCCCACACTATATTACACATTATTATGAATGAGTATAACCCCTTAAAAGGACCTCCGCTAATAAAGTAGGACCTATAAATAAGCCTCCTCTTTGTTACACCACTTTTGCCGATCCACACTGCGCGTGCGCATGATAAAATAAGATCTTCAATCAAGCACAGTCAAAGGAATCAATAAGTATTACAGCTCCCTACTATAAAACCGTTGAACATTTTCCTTTAAATTCATACCGTATTCAGACCTCTTCTAGATAGTATCAAATTAAAATTACAAAATGGAAGTAATCAAGCCAAACCCTATATTAGAATTTAGTGAAAATCATTTGGTAAATGTAAGGAAATGCTTTGGGTATGATGACGTGAACAAATTGAAGCAAGATATCAATAACCTTCAGGATTGGATTAGTAAACAGAATCATTTCAAATTGAAGGAATTTGGTGAGTTTATTTTAATTTTAATTTTTCTTATTGGTTAGAAACGCGATTTAGTTTTCTATTTTAAATCATAAAAATAAAATACCGCTAGGGTTAAATTCGAAACTAAAAAATACAAAATAGTTCTTTGAATCACCCAATTTGGGTCACGATCCTCAACAACGAGGAATCGATTTAGATTTCCAAAAATTATGTTCAAAAGTAATTATTGTAGGATACATTTTTCTTTATTTTTTTTATATATTTTTTTAAACTTTGCCCCTCTATTGGATTTCTCCTGTATCGAGGGTACAGTTTACAAACATAAATCTCACATGCACACACACCCAGACCCGAAACAATTATCTATAGATCATACAAATTTTTGTTCTGTGCGGGGATCGAATCCGCGGCACGTAGCGCAGAAAGCTAATCGCTTAGCCACTGCGCCAACCGTGTCGTCATTTGAATTGTCATTGTCATCACCAACCACAATACTCTATAATAATGAAATATTATAGTTTAAAAAAAACTATAGAACACGCTTTAGTCATCCAAACTGAACGTGTATGCAAAATTTCAGCTCAATCGGAAACCGGGAAGTGGGTCAAATTTAACTTCCAAGATTTTCTTACATAGTTAGTTAGTTACAAGTGAAGCTAATAAAAGCGTGTTAATAAAACGCTAAAAAAATTAAAAGGTGTCCATTGGATTCTAATAACAGTACGTAGCACCTTAAAAAAACTATTTTTCATAGTGTATTCTTGTCATATGCTTATCGAGTCATAGGACGATTTGAGCAATGTCCTTTGTCGCTTCCCAACGTCGACCTTTTTTTCTCAGCCGATGACACATTTATCACGAGTCTGGTCTTTCGGTTCTAATGATTATACAAAGACAAAAAAAAGAAAAAAAACAATATAAAAGAGTAGTAGCCCACCGCCATCGGGAACAGGGTCCATGTTACCGGTGGTCACGGCTCTAGAGAGAGGAACTTCCTAACAATGCGCGCAACAATTATTATAAAAGATGAGCTCGCGCACCAGGACTAGACAAGAGAGCTGAAGATGGCAGTGGTCATTGTTATGGCATTCGTTTTGGTTAATTACTCTGCAAATTAGATGCAATCGCACTAAATCAAAACCGGTTTTTTAATTCATACAAAATACCTAAATAAAATTATTTCTTCTTTTTTGTTTTTGACTTTTAATGCACTTATCTGAAGCTTGCAGTGTATTGCTCTAAGCCCTTTTGCTGACCTTGTTTTGTTGAATATAGATTATTGTTTACTTCACTAAATTAATAACGTTTTTATCAATTTAATTTTGAGTAATAAATATAATTAGCTAGTGGTCGCCCTATGATCGAAATTCGACACGTATTAATAATTAAAATAGATATTAACAATTATAGATAATGAATTGACGATTATTGTTAGATAATAAGTAGCGTGATTGGTAAAAACATTTTGAAATGTCGGTAGGTACTACGGTTTTGTTTTGTTATGCAAAAAATTTACGTTCGACGTTCAGAATTTATGTAAATTATACCTAAATATGTAAGATAAACTATTATTCTACAGAAATAACATACAGTAAAAAAAAACCACTTTTTTCAATCATTTTCGAGCACAATACAGTACTATCGTCAAATATTTTTTTTGTCTCTATGGTTGTGGAATTTTGTAGGGTAGAAATATATAAAATATATCCATCTACCTCACACATATCTGTAGTTTCATTAAAAAGAGCGAGATAATTAGCTACAAGGTAAAATTGATAGCGCAGTATGCAGTAGCGATGCCCGCGGAGATCTTAGTAGTTAATTGAGGTTTTTAGAACGAATTTTGGAATTAATGAATATCCTGTGGGCAAGCCTGCTTCATTGTTGATCGATAGTATTCCTTATATTTTGGGCTCCAGATCTGCTATTTCAATTGTATGATATGGATATAATGGTCATTCAATATCGTTGTCAGTGTTCGTTAGACAATTTAAGTTTTAATTCCGTTTCCTGAAAATGAAAAATCATACAACGCAGGCCCGGTAAGGCTTGCGTTTGACCACATTCTTTTTTTATCAAAAACTATTAACCAGTGGTCTCCCAGTGGTCGAAATTCGACCGTAATTTTAGCTTTCTGTACTCCTTCTTCAATCAAATTTAACTATTCCAAATCTCACACTCCTTCGTGCGTGAAATATGCTTAAAACACAAAACCACCAACAAACCACCGAGAGTGCAAACCACTATTGTATTGGGATCAACCTGTAAAGATAGTGTGTAAGTTTTAAATAAATAATAATAATAAAAGGGATACAAAGTTTTCTCTTCACGTAATATACAGATTGTTTAAAATCTTAACAAAGTTGTAGGGCTTAGTTAAAACTGGTTAAACTGCTAGCCGATCCTGACAAATTTTGACACAATACAGCATAATACAATTCTGAGTCAAGGGAATCTAGGAATGTACCATCCACATGAAGAAGAAAAAGCATAATACTGGAAAAACGTAGAATAAAGATGCAGATAGATCTAACAAAATATTGGTATGAAAGTATGATTGAGACTTTATGACAATAGCTAATGATGACAAAGAGGCATGGCCATGCGCATAATATTAACATTAATAATATATTTAAGGATAAACGTCTTTGCATACATATTGATGAATTTGGTTATGTAACTGCAAGGTAGCACGTACTTGGCTTTATTATATTTATTTTCACACAAACTAACCTTTTTGATATTTTGATATTTGTTATAGAAGCTAAGCTTTTTGTTTCAAATTAAAAACAAAAACTAGGAATTGTTCAATAAACTTTTAGAACGGTTAAATGAAGCTGGACAGAAATTTACTTTGCCTATAACATTAAATGGTTTTGAAATCTGATAAATACTAAAATTCATTAATCTATCTCCTAGGTATCTTTAAACATGAGAGCCAGGTAAATTTACGACTTAACCTCATGAAATATTAAAATTTTACAGATCGAGATTTTCTGGAGCGTTATTTGATTTACAATAAAGGATCCATAGAAAGAGCGAAGCAACGTTTTGACAAATTATGTACCTTCACCAGTCTGATGCCAGAATTTCTACAAAATTTCGACATAAGGAACGAATTTGGACCTCTGTTTAATGTAACGTGAGTTATTATCATTATATTACCTATCATCTTCTAAATAGATAAAAATACAAGAATAATAGTTTTCTTATGTGGTACGTCATGATATTATCTATTATTATTCAAGGGTGACTTGGTATTGACATTGAAATTGTAATTTTTTATCGCAATTTAATTATGACTTCCATTTTAAACGGTAAAGGAAAACATCTTGAGGAAACCTGTAAAGGTCTCGATGGTGTGTGTAGTTTGCCAACCCACACTAGGCCAGCATGGTGGACTATGGTCTAATGCTTCTCGTTCTGAGAAGAGGCCCATGTTCAGCAGTGTGGCAGTAATGAGTTGTATTTATTTATTTATTATTCTAAATAACTACGAGAAAGACATCATAGTGTAACTTAAATTATCATTGTAAGTGATGATTATTATTCCCATACTGTATGCCGATTTCCTAAATCGAAGCTTTGCTATGCGTTTGTTATTTGATTGTAGACCCATATCATTTTTTTAACAAGGCCCTAGAACTGTCCCTTATGAATTCCTCAGTTCATCAGCTTCAAAAGTATCTATTAGAAATAAATGTGAAATTATGAAATGTTTAAGCATTCAATAGGAACAAACCTATCGATCTATTCTTGTACATCGCTGTCTATATTTCGTGTTTTAAATTCTGCTCTCGCAGGTATGCTGGAAGAGATTTCTTTTGTGAATTAAGCAGTATTACTATTGTACTTTGTTCTCCTATTTAATATTTTCTGTGTCTTTTCATGTGTGTACATACATTATTTATATGAATCTAATGTTTTTGCTCAACATTTTCCAGTATCACGTGCGTATTACCAAAGCCGACGACTGACAACTACCGCGTTTTGATCACGACGCTCACAGGAGAAGATGATAGCAAGTTTGAACTGGTGTCGTATTACCGATATTTAATTGTGGTGAGTAGATATTTTATATTCCTTTATAATCACTACCATAATCAAATCATCATTAATCATATCAAAATCATCAGCTTAATAATCATTAACCTTCGTATTCATAAAAACATGTAATATTTACAGAGCTATTTTACTTAAATAACGTTTAATCATCGTTTACGAATCATTATCATGATTATCATTCTCCTGCCCTTATCCCATTTTATTTGGGGTCGGCGCAATATGTCTTCTTCTTCCATTCATCTCTATTAGACGTCATCTTAGAGTTATTATCATCGTTTACGAGTACGGGTTAATTTTTAACTTTGAATGAAAATTGAATTCGATATTTTGTATGGTGCCTTCGATATTTTAATGGCAATAAACTGTAGAACTTCTAACGATAGGTACTCCTAGTTGCAGATCTGATTTTACAATTATAACAAGATTTTATAAGCACATAGGTATTCAAAAATTAAAGGTTTTTATTAACTTTACTAGATACAATGCAGGATTTTTTTTTATGTAGTGCACATACTTTGTAGAGTGTTTGACTGATTTTGGAGTGAATTTAATACTGCGGTTGCGATTGGGAAATTACACTGAACCAATCTGTAAATTTTGCGCACTACATATAAAAACATCCTGTATAGCTTTAGCTACAGGATACATAGATACTGGCAATTATTTATCCAAAATGCTCTCCAAAACGTAATAGAATCCTTTAGTCACATTATGCGACACAGCTTTTGTGGGAATAGATGGGTGGTTTATTACTTGTAGTGTTAGCTTTTTCTCTAAATACTATTGCAACACCCGACTGGGTACGCTGTTGATACCTTTATTTATAAAAACATCTTTGTACACAGTTTCTGCAATAAATGTCTTTGTCTTTGTCTTTAGGGGATCCCATTATCTACGTATCCTCGTTTTGTGCCAAAAAATTACCTACATTATAATTTAAATTATATTATGTTCAATTTCCAGTTGGGTCAATACATGTTACACAACGACTACTGTAACGGCTATGAGTTGGTAGGCGACACTAGGAACGTTACAATAGGCACGGTAAAAAAACTCAATCCTATTATTATCCACAAGGCTCTGACGTTGATTGTCGTAAGTATAATTTACTATAAGTTTTTAAACTGTCATGGTCACTAACATTAGTATTAGAGTTCAAAACGGGGTATGTACCATGTTCATATCTTGTTTTGAGTTCCCGATATTTCGGCACTGCAACAAGCGCATTATGGCGCTTGCAACAGTGCCGAAATATCGGGAACTCAAAACAAGATATGAACATGGTACATAACCCGTTTTGAACTCTAATACTAATATAATTTACTATCCTTGCATCCGGTCTAATTGCTTTTGGAGAACCAAAGGTTGCAGTGTAACTTCAGAGAATCTTATGTCCAGCCACCGCTTGACTAACGCAGTTCACGGACTAAGATGGTCTCAATAGACTCCTTAGATATAAACCTGAACATTATGTGCTTCATTCTGGGCAGTCTCACTGCAGGTAATGGAGAAGGTGGCAAACTCATTGATCATCATAGAACCGTGCACCTAGAATCACGACGTTTTGAAAGTGCCTGCAAAGGTGCAGTTGAAATAAAAAACTTTGACATTGTAGTGACACCTAGAGTCACAAAAAGGAAATACGTAGCAAGATAGAAAGCTAACTACAATGTTCGTTATTGAGAGTATACAATACGAATTCGATCAATCCACACTCATCTATATAATTTATTTCTATTTACTTATCTATTTTGAATTCCTCTATTTTTAAGACTATTCAGTTACATCCACAAAAATAAAGAAATTTGCCAAACAAGTCATATAAAGCTTATAAATATACATTGATCTCGAAAACAGTTATGTGAGAACAATGTAGGAAAGACAAAAGAGCTGAAATTTATCGAAAGTCTATAAAATAAACAAGATTGTTATAAAAAAATAAAATTTAATGCGTGCCATCAGTATGTAAGTGAACGGGATGTCTGAAGAACCCTGGACAATCAGCTGTTTAACCAATATTGTTGACAGACTAATATTTTCACTTCTTCATGTCAAATAGAAATCCGATACAACAGACAGAAAAACTGAAATATTTTTGACTCCTACTAACTAACCCTATTGACAATTTCAGGAAGCCATGGGCCAAAGAATGAAGAAAATACACTTAATAAGTGGTTCCAAATTCTTCGACACTATACTCCTGGTCATCAAGCAAGGTCTATCTACGAAACTTGCCCAAAGATTAGTGATACACCCTAACGTTGAATCTTTATACGATCATATACCTAAAGAGATGCTGCCCAAAGACTTCGGAGGAAACGAGAAGAGTATGAAGGAATTACGTGGTAACAGAATCAATTTACTTAAATTGTCGAAATAGATTATGATTAACACAACTGCGGATCAGAATTTGATTATCACTTGGAAGGGGTATATCGTGAAGAAGACTGGTAGTATTTTTGGCATATCAGTCTTTCTCTTTCCTTTGTACTTAGTTAGAAAGAAACAAAACTATATTAGGCGTGAAGTTAGCTATGCATGGAATCATATATTGTTAGCTTGATATCGAGCACGTTAACGTTGAAGCGATTGCAGCGTCTTATGGTAGAGCTACTGAGAGGGCTCCAAAAGTTATCAATGATGTGTGTAGTCTGTGTAGTCCACCAACCCGCACCAGACCCGCTTGGCTGACTTACTTAACCATTCTAAGAAAAGTGGGTCCAGTAATGGAGTAGTAATTAGCTGGGTTAAAAACACAAATTCAGATTTTACTTTACCAGATTCGATACTCAACCAAATTGGATCCCTATTGAGCGCTGCTGTGGGCATGGTTGAACGTGAACGTGAAACAATAGATTTATATTCGATAATGGATGGTTCTGTCTTAGTTTGGTCTTTGAATTAATACTTGGTTCTCATAACATGGGATTTTGTGGCTAGATTCTTATTTGGGAATAGTATGTTTTGTTCTGTGTTAATAAGTTGTAGTTTCCGCAAAAACGTATTGCGGCATATTGCCGTCATCAATACGCTAGGCGGTGCAATGGATGGGTGGCTAGCAATGTCACCATTCACAACTGTTGTTGTGGACACTGGTGAACGCGAATTGAAACAATAGATTTATATTCGATAATGGACAGTTCTGTTGTAGTTTGGTCTTTGAATTAATACTTCGTTCTCGTCACATGAGATTTTCTGCCTAGATTTTTATTTGGGAATAGTGTGTTTTGTTCTGTGTTATTAAGTTGTAGATTCCGCAAAAACGTATTGCGGCGGCATATTGCCGTCACCAATACGCTAGGCGGTACAATGGATTGGTTGCATTTATAAACAGAGACTGAAACACTCTACAAATTATGCGCACTACTTAAAAAAATATCCTGTATTGCAAATAAGTCAATCTGGATACTTTTGCAGGTCATAATTTTTTTTTTTAATTCCGGCTGACTTCAACTTTTTTGATATTTTTGTTCACAGAAATTGACTTCAAAGAAGTGAGCACGGATGACCACATAGCGAAAGTAAAGAACATGGAACAAGCATCTACGGATGAAAATTGTCGCTTAACTTGTAAATTCAATGAAGAATATTCTGGAATGCCTGGGTCCTTCAAGACTTTATGTGTAGATTAGAATTAGTAGCTTATTTTGGGACGAGGTGAATGGAGTGTTAGAAAGGGGCCTATATTCAGCACTGGGATATAATAGAAGGGGTAATTAAGCCTAAACGTACATAACAGACAATAGGCAGCTCAGTTTTTTTTTATAAAGTTGATCACCAATTTTTGCCCTCAATATATTTTTGTAAGCTATTAATGAAACTGCTCCAATGTTTTGATATGAGGAATATATTTTACCTTTTCACGGAAGATATCCAATATATACAGGGTGAACCTACCTTCAAAAGTATGTTTTATTTGCGGCAATTTTTATTTTTTCGGTTTGTTTGATGTATTTTAAATGGGTGATCTACTTTGATAATAGCGGTAGTATTTTTTAGTTTTGGTCAGTTTGTCGTATCTGCGAGCTTGTTCATGTTCCATTCCTCTTCCTTGACAAGACAAAGAGACAGCACGTGATATTGAACTCTAAATGTTTTATATTGGGCGACAAAATAATCGCTTAGCGATTGTCGCTCGTGGGCGAGATTCTTCTAAGCAATGTAATTAAGGGAGCTCGCCCACAAGTGACAAAATAATCATATTCGGCGACAAAATAATCGATCAGGGGTGAGCTCCCTAAATTAAATTGTGTATGACTCATCTAACAAGAAATCCCTGAGGGGCGGGTGGGGCGGGTGAATGAGGCAGGAATGAAATATAATTATTTATTACATTTGCA
Organism: Allophyes oxyacanthae; assembly: GCA_932294325.1. Lineage (NCBI taxonomy): Eukaryota > Metazoa > Arthropoda > Insecta > Lepidoptera > Noctuidae > Allophyes > Allophyes oxyacanthae. The sequence continues at coordinate 12,026,701 of OW028628.1, forward strand.
TTTTTATTTTACGTGGAATTCTAGTACAATGTAATTTTATTACAACTTATTATGTCAAATATTTAAAGTAATAATATGTTGTTTTTCATTTGGGTATATGTTTTTTTTTTTGTATTCTGTGATATATTTATTCTACAAAGGAATTGAAAATAAAAAAATCATTTTATGCATTCAGATAAAACCAAGGTGTATGTTAAAAAATTGGTAAAAAATTATAAAATTAATAAATTCTAAAGCATTTGTTTTTATTTTTCGTACTAACATATTGGGACCAACAATGAATTTTTTATACGTTTTGATTATGGAAGGTAGATCATTTGTATAAAAAGTTTTCTTTCGCGATTTCAAGGTTGGTCCCAAGGTTGTTGATATTGATGAGTAGTTTCACCCCTTAAACCACCTGAATAACAAATAACCCTGTATAACGGACACGCAACCTGTCTGAATCATCAATATTTTATTTTATTTATTTATTTTATTTTATTAAGAAAACTTACAGCTAATTTTGAACAACTTCACAATCAAATCTGGACTTTAAGGGGCAATGACAGCAGGAGCCGGTGCAGTGACTAAACGGATTGGTGGAACGAATATTTATAATGATAATTTTTCACAAATTTTCGTTCGTCTACGTCACTCTAATACAAAACAAGATATAAGTGTATGCCTTACAAAAGAGGCCACAGCAATCGATGTGTACGGGCTGTCCTTAAGTTTTACATAAAATTATCTCAATCACAATAATTATCCATAGCCCCATCGATAACTCAGTCTCGTTTATCAAAACATAATTTTTTAACATTCAAAATACACGCATTTTGACGAAGTGAAGATCTTCTTCCACTTACGCATGCAAGGGCAATGACAGACAATTAAAAATTTAAAACATACTAATCTTGATACTTTTGACGTCAATGTAAGCTCCCAGTGTTAACGGACGTCACGAAAATCATTTTAAAAAATATCAAAAAAACGTGTATTGTTAATATATTATAAACTAAAACACTAGGAACTATCTATTGTATTTTTTTACTATAATTACTACACATTTTTTTTAAGAAATACAAAGCAAAACTAAATAAAAAATGTTATTGATTAAAAAAAGCTATAAAACACGCTTCAGTCATCCAAACTGAACGTGTACCTATGCAAAATTTCAGCTCGATCAGAAACCGGGAAGTGGGTCATATTTAACATCCAAGATTTTTTTACATACCTAGTTAGTTAGTTACAGGTAAAGCTAATAAAAGCGTGTTTAGTAGCGCGTAGTGATATCTACTAAGTCATAAATTGTATAGCGCTTTTTCTGACACTTTGCCACCCTGGCGGACCCTGCACCCTAGCGCTCAGCAAGGCGAAGGTTCCGCTGTTGAGAATCGCCATCCAGCGGTACCAAAGAAAACGGTGTACGATGGCATCTATAAAGATTTTTTGAATTGTTGTCTGTCTTTCTGCCTGCACACTTAAAACATTCCCAGGTGGACAGATTTTGATGGGACTTTCACTGTAGCGTAACTTAGGGGTCAAGGACATAATCGCTCATAGTAGCTGAGCCATAACATGTTTTTTTACTATGTAAATTAGAGACGGATTTAGCATTTGTAATAAAAACCTCACGCTATAATATCAAAAGGGAGTTGCAATGGCTAATAGTTGAACGTTTATTATAATTAACGGGCACGTTCTAGGGATGTGACATAGAGTGAAACTAATCGACAAATCGGTTAGATAATTTATAATTTAAAAAATAGATTTTTTTCTTTTCCTCATTAAGAATTTTCAAAAGAAATAGACAATAATAAGCACATGAATTTAAATGATTCAATCGCCATTTGCGTAAGTCTGTTAATGTCATTTCAATCAATCAATCAATCATTATTATTTATTTTAAAAAACAGATAATAAAATAAAATAATAAACCACAATGTTTCGCCGATAAGCATACAAAATTTTATATATTATACCTACTATATTATCACAATAATTATATAAATAAATAATTACAGCTAGTAATTTATAAATGTGAAAACATAATAAAATAACGCAAAAGATAATAAATAAAATACAAAAAGAATAATTCTTAATTAACAGCTTCTTTAATAAAATCGAGACAAAAGATTCGTTTTTGTCCTAAAATCCAAGTGCAGAGTAGGTACCTAAGTATATTTTTTTGTCAACAAAACAAACCAACAAAAACCATAAAATATTCATTCATTATATTGCGTCAAAAAATATTCACGAAATCTGGCTTTGTTAACTTCATAAACAATGTGCATTACAAATCTTTTAATTATCTACAAGGAAAAAAAATACGTTTTGTCAATAAAATAATTTGTCACTGTCAGAAAACAATTATAAGTTGCCTGTGACTACTACCGCGTAAAAAAGGCAATGAACTTTGTTTTTTAAAGGATTTCATAATATAGACTAGAAGGATCAAGTGTTACTGAATTTCTGAGATATAGAATGATATATTCAGATATTAACTCAACGCAAAATACAATCCCGACCCTTGCTTTTACCAACCCACACTTAGTCTAAAAACAAGTCCCTTAATAATCAAAACCATTAATTTATTATTTATGTATCTACACACATACACATAACAAAGAAAATAAGTAAAGATATCAAGCGCGTAATTACACTGGTAATGAACATCGACACTGTAAATAAACTTCAATAAGATCGCGAGAGACTGAACTTTGAGCTACCTTGTACAAAATTACCGATCATGAAGAAAGTCCCAACTTCATGATTGGTAATTTTTTTACAAGGTAGCTTGAAGTTTAGACTCCCACGATCGTATTGAAGTTTATTACCAGAGTCGATGTTGAATAAGCGGTTGACCCGCAGATCCAGCAAGTCCCCTCTTGTAATTGTCCTCCCAGCAGCGCCCTGAGCCTAGGCCCGAGTCCCACTATGGGGCGCCCTTAGCCGTGTTGTTGCTTAAATTCTTACTGGCTGGAGGTCCTCTGGTCTCGCCACTTGACTAAGGGAAGCATGCATCAAAAACAAAACAAATCCTTTTAAAATTCGTATAACCGTTCCCGCGCGAACAAGTAGACAGCAGTGGCGAAGGGTCTATATAACACGATTCTTTCTAAACGTGGCCATCACCAGTAGGTATTAATATTATGTAGGTATTAATAAATATGTGTAGGTAGGTAAGTTGCTTCATGAGTGCATGCCATAGTCAAATGAATACTGCACAGCATGTGGCATGCCTAACCAAGCTATTTTTTTTAACGGGTTCCCTTATAAAAATATTCACCCTTGGCCACTTGTAGACAGACAAACTTTGAGGAAATAAGGTTTTAGGCAATCTTATTTAGAGGCAAATCATTATTAATCATATTTTTTAGTCACATTAAATTACATTATACTTGCAGCTCTTATGACAACATTGTACTGATCAAGATTGTAATCTATTATTTTAAAAGAGTTTCCATGGAGTTTCTTGCCGGTTCTTCTCCATAGGACTTACTATTTGGAACTGCGCACCTAGAGTCTCGATATTTCTTAAGTGCCTGTATCTGGTTTACATGAACAAAAATTATCCCCGAATGCAGTCTATGAACCATTCATTTATCAATCGATGAGTTGGTGATATTATGTTGCCATCTTCAGCAACATCAGTAGTCGGGGGTTTTTGACGGTTAGGTTATATTAGGAAAATTTGCTTAAATTAAAATTAAAACTGATTTATGAAAAGAGTATCCATGGAGTTTCTTGCCGGTATCTTCTCCAGGACCAACCCACTTGGAACCGTGCGCCTAGAATCACGACGTTTTGAAAGTGCCTGCAAAGGCCCATTTGAAATAAAAATCTTTGACTTTGAGGATAGGCAGTATCTTTTCGCCTCCATGGATTATACTTCACTATAAAAAACGCTAATTTAAGAGGCTCAATCACTCGGCTTATGCAAAATTTTCGGAAGTGTTTGAGGTAAACTACTATACCGGAAACTATTTAAATCCAGTTGCGAAATATTCAATAATATTATTGGCTATACCATAAGGTCATAACAAGGTTACTGATGACTATAAATTGTAGTTAAATTAACATGATTGTTATTGTACATAACCTTAATCTAGAACTTGATTTTCATATTAAGGTCAGTAGCACGCACATCTTCCGTTTTTGTGTTTTTTTTTTTAACGTCGGTCAGTAACCTGTAATTTTGGTCATGTTATGTAACCGGGTTTACAAAAATAAACTTCTTTTTTTATGACAAAGCTGCTATTACGTAATTATATATTGGGTAACCATACGGCTCTTCGGCGGTTAAAAAACGATAATACTTTGTATTGCCAGTCCTACCAAACCTGGTGATATTAAAACGTTGTGAGATATACCTAAGGCCGTCTGGTGATTGTCAAAGATTTATCCTCCTCACATGTGGATCACAATATATGTGTCAAGTCTAGAGGATCAGAACCATAGACTTAGGATAGAACCATTTTTCTCTGCGATCACCAATCCGTTTGCCAAGTGTGGGGATTATTGCAATGGAGAACATTGCAATAATAACCACACTTGGCAAACGGATTGATCAAGACCGTAAACATCCACTGCTGAGCAAGATGTTCTTACAGACCACCATAGTGATTGGTCATAGGTCTATTGTCAGAATCACCACGCTTGACAGGCGGATTGGTGATTTTGATCGTTATGAGGACAATCGGTGATAGTGCCCATGATTTTCACGTAATCCTTTAATCATCTCTTAGGGCCTCCACGCTTGTCAATTTGCAAGGAACAGCAATGACGCCGTATGTATCTACAGCATAATTTTTATGTAGTGCCCAAAATTTGCAGTGATTCAGTGTCCGTTCCCAAATGCAACCGCAGTACTAAAATTCACTCCAAAACAAAATAAAAATTTGATTTTGTATGGCTTGCGCTAGTAAATTATGCGTGTCCCCCATACTAAGTCGAATTTTCGTTTTGTTTTAAAGTGTATCCCAACACTGCGGTTGCATTTAGGAACAGAGGCTGAATCCCTCTACAATACGGGCACTAAATAAAAAAATATCCTGTAGGTATAGGAAGTAATAAAATAAGTACCGCTAACCAAGTTTTAGATAAATTACTTCGGCCTCTAATATTTTGCAAGGTAATCGAAGTGGGACCTTTGAAACAGTTTTTGACGTCAAAACAAAGCTATTAATAAAATCACATAAATTACAAACTTAGCAAAAGGCAGTAAAAAATGTTATGTCGTTAACTCAATTTGACTGACAATGGTCATCTAAACAGAGTGCAACTACAACTTCTAAGGCCTATTTTCCACTAAACGGTTAGCTGAGGGCGACTGGCCATGCGCGTTTCATATTGATTTAAACTAACTAGCGACCCGTGCCCGGATTCGCACGGATGCAGTTTCTCTACTATCCTTACATTAAATATGAAAGTATTATTACATATAAACCTTCCTCTTGAATCACTCTATCTATTAAAAAAAACCGCATCAAAATCCGTTGCGTTGTTTTCAAGATCTAAGCATACATAGGGACAGACAGCGGGAAGCTACTTTTTTATACTATGTAGTGATGATCCAGATGATGGTCCAGATGACCCAGTGGTCGAAAATAGTGTGGCTATCAAGAATATGAGTTTCTTATCAGTATATTCTCTATAGGACCAACCCACTTGGAATCGTGCAATTAGAATTACGTTTTGAAAGAGCCAGTTTTTTTTTTTTTTTTTTTTTTTTTATTTAATTAATAATTATAATAAACACTTAAATCACTAAGTTGAAATAGTTATATGTGTGTGTTATATGTGTGTGTATGTGTGATAGTATGTGCTGTATCATAAATATTTGTATGCCAGACCATGGCGAAACATGTAGTCCACGATCATGATACCTTTTATTGTACCATGTTTTTTACGTAAATAAATATTATTCTTATTATTCTATTCTAATAAAAAGCTTTGACTCGTGTTCACATGCAAGCCACCAATTACTTACCTATCACAAGTTTCTGCAGGAAGTACTTGTGAACCTGTACACATAGAAGGCAAGGTTTTAATGTCAGTTTAATTTGCTAGTTAGACCGTAACTTATTGCAATTAATTTCCTGCAATCACTTGCAAAACTGTTTCCGACCAACTGCACTTACAGTGTATTTAGTAAAAACAATAAAGACACAGTTGCATGCAATATTCCAAAACCTGTCTTCGTGTAACTTGAAGAAAGTCGGGCAACTTGCACAAGTACTTACATATTCTATCATGAGTGATGACATAACAGTGCAAATGAATTGGAAGTATAATTTGCAAGTACTTATAAATGTTATGACCAAGATCAGGTTTGAGCAACCATTGGAAAGTTGTCGGCTAAACTTTAGGATGTAAACGAAGTCGCGGGCGTTGTGAAAAAAAACTGGTTAATTTATTTAATAAATTAATTTCAAAAAGATAATACTAAAGTGATAACAATCGGAATAATTATTATTAATATCGTGTTGATGAAAGATTTATCAACATAAATTAATGAGTAGCTTGAACTTGAGAAACAAGATAATCCAGATTAAAATTTGATTATCACTTGCGATAACGGTGAAGAATAAATATCGTGACGAAACCTGCACCTCTGAGAGAGCCTCATAAAGTTCTCGATAGTGTGTGTAGTCCGCCAACCCATACTAGGGCAGCGTGGTGGACTAAGGCCTAACCCTTCTCATTCAGAGAAGAGGCTCGTGCCCATCAGTGGGACAGTAATGTATGACAGTAATAGACAGAGTTCGTAATAATGTAATGTAACAAGGTTTATTTTTATTTTCATATTTCAATTTTTGCTCGGACTCTCGGTGTTGCCACTTAATTAATTCAATTAAGTTTTGCTTAGCAGAACAATGATATTATTTAGTAATAAGTGGTCTTGGTGTAAGGTTAAAATTAAGTTTCGTGCGTCATACTGGGCGTAAAAATAAAAACATTTTCTTTCTTTTTTAATGGGCTGGACTTATTTATTTTAATTTAATTTATTTTACCACTGCGTCACCTTGAATTGCGATTAATCGTACGTCATCACACCAACGAAACGCGAGGCGAGAACAGTAACTTTACGTAATCATTGACCTGCTGCCGGATACGGTAAAAAATTGGAGTAATATAGATTAGCATCCGTTTGTTATGTCAAATAAATTGCGAAGGCTTTGAAATGACGCATGTTGCTCAGGTCAGCGAAGATTGAAAGTGGGATTTGGATAGTGAAGAATGTTATGTCCGCCTGTCTTTCGCCTAAAATGATATGAAATTTAATCGGATGCAAGCCTCAACGAGTGACAAACATCTTTCTTTCTTTCTACTACGGCATGAGCGATTCACGTGATACGGCAACGTTGGACGATAGCGGATAAAAAGTGGAACATCTACGGCATGAAATAAGAATTACTTACGGTACAACACAACTAAGAAGTAACAACGATGTACCTGGGCCCCAAGTCTGCTATTTCTAGTGTCAGAATGGTCTCGAAATTCTTGGATTTCAGTGTCGTTCAATACCGATTTTGACTTCTATTGCGTAGTGGCGTATTGCGAAAACGCGCGATTTTGTTGGAGACAGTAGCTAGTGTGTGATAGCCCTAATGTAGTGTTATGCAACTTCGAGTCAAGTCTTGGATGTTGACCGTTCTTAAAAGATCAAGATGGATTTTTCATTTTTTCATTTAAAACAGCTTCACCTGTCTTTCTAGAATATAAACAAACATAGATGTTCAGATGCACAGACAAACAAAAACCGAAAAAAAATTGGGCCATACAAATATTATTTTCGCGCGGGAATCGAACCCGCAATAGGTAGCGTATCTAGCCAATCTCCGCAGCAGCTGTTACGCGTTACGTGTCATCTTTTAGGTTCAGCAACTTTGGTGCGGTCAAAGAAAATAGCTGTCACCTATTAAAAAAAAATTGGCTTACAAACATTCTTAGCCTTGATGACACGACAAGCCTAATGCTAAACTTTAGCACTTACCCAATCTTCAAGGCTATATAGACGATAGTAATTTACTAATATATGCAAAATATTTATGATACATACATACCGGTTACGACTCGCTATAAAAATTTCGTAATAGTAAAGTTACCTGTCGACGATGAAATGACAAGAACCATCCGTTATAACTCTATTTGACAGGAAAAGAAAAAAAACGTTTCATACTTTAAAACATAACGTAAGTATGAATAAATATTATAGTTTAAAAAAAACTAAAGAAAACGCTTTTGTAATCAAAACTAAATGTGTATGCAAAATTTCAGATCAATCGGAAACCGGGAAGTGGGTCAAATTTAACTTCCAAGATTTATTTACATAGTTAGTTGCAGGTGAAGCTAATAAAAGCGTTTTAAAAAGAAACTGTGCTAATATACAGGGTGCCGCAGACTATATCATATTATATCACACAAACCACAAACCATCTTGGTTTAATGGTACAAAACAAACATGTAATGTAATGTAATGTGTAAATAAATAAATTAATTAATTAATAAATTAATAAAAATAAAAAAATACCGCGTATTTAGTACCTATCACGTTCTGTGACCGTACACAAGAAATCTATTATATCCAATCAGTACTTTAGCCACAGGAACTACATAAAATTTTCATAATTTTACACTTATCACGATCTTTAAGCAAAGTTTGTATAGTCTCCAACCTATTCTAACCAAAATTATTTTTATTTACACGTGTAGAACAAATAAATGTGATATTTACTACTTCGATGTTCCTACCTAGTCGAATGATAGCAGAGTGAAATTACTATAAATATTTATATATGCAGGCAGATTGGTGTTACTATCTATAAATATTTAGACAGGCAGCCAGTTGAAGGGAAAAAATTAGGGCACTGAATCAGGGACCAAATCAGGACTCTGTACTAGGGACCTAATCAGGGCAAGTCGTAAATAATTTCTCAAAAGCAAAATTACCAATAGGATTTTAAATTCAAATATTACTATTAATTTTATTTTTATTATTCAAACAACTGAAGATTCTTGATATTTTTAAAATAAAAACTTTTTGTATTATTTCATGAAATAAACATGCAATATTGTTATGTTTTTTTGGAAAAAATATATAACTATAAATTAACCAATTAGCAAAACCTTGGAGGTCAAACAATTTCGTGTGATTCATATTTATTAACTCTAAGGACAGCGTACCAAAACTCCATCGTTTGTCTCTTGCGTTAGACGTGCTGTAGAGATTTGTTTTTTTTTTTTTTACATTTTGACATTTTATTTTAATTTGACGTTTGGTGACAAGTGATAGTTTTAAAAATTAAAATTTAGAAAATACTGTGTGCGTTTCTGTGTTTTCTGTGATTTATAAAAGTAAGTGATTTTTGGATTTCTAAATTAATTTAAAAATCAAATTAGTTGGATACCTGCGAGTTAACAGGATTAAAAACTGAATAAATTTATTTTGAAGCCGAACTGAGCTGTAACAATTAGTGCGTTTAAATTAAAAATTTATAATTATTTTTTAAAGAGTATTTTGTCCCTACTTTACTCGAAACAAAATTATTTATTAACAAAGTTATACATACCTACAGTAGTAGTAATAAAGTAATTTTAAAAATATTTGCATTAAATCGTTTAGCCGATGCGTTCTTTTACCCAATGTGGGCATAATTATGGTCAAACGTATGCGCACGCACTTCTGCCGCATTGTGGGTGATAAAAAAATTAAGAGTTAAGATAACTAGTTACTTCGATGTGCAACTAGATTCTGAAGCAAATATTAATTTGTCAAGAACTAGAAAGTTCTTAAGTAGTGGTAAGTAGATCCTAGTAAAGGAAAAAAGAAATGGAAACCAAGTGTGACGACCTACACTTAACAAAAAGATACTGTAAAATATTTCAGAACATTAATTTCTAACCAAAAGAAATTAAGTGGTGTTAATATACACAAGACATATTATTATATATTACTAGCTGTACCCGCGGCTTTGCCCACGTGATAATATTCGATTAAACTATGAAAGTCACTTGAAATTAACGAAAAGGAAAGATAGCCTTCATAATTTGTATTGACAAAAACTTACAAAATATGAGATCTCTAAGGCAAATCATCAATTAAATCTAGAATAATTTATAGAACCTTGTAAGTAATTACTTTCTAGTGTAATTTAAGTCTGTGTGCAATCCAGTTATAATTATGATAACTAACTGTTACCTGTTTATGAACCAGTTTAAATAATGGTAGTCTAAAAATCTCTAACACTATTCATAATTATAATATTAATTTACATTGATATAATATGAATTCAGTTAGATATTATTAATAGCAATATAAATATTAATAAACAAGATATTAATCAAATTAATGATATGTCCATATGTCATAGTCTAGGGAATGAATCCATAATTATATTATATACAGGGTTACTGGTAATATGACGGCAATCCGTTATGGGGATGTAGGAGAGATCATTTCCAACCAAATGACTCCTGATGACTCCTAGGCAAATGTCAACCATTTTCGAGTAATATGTCATTTTATATTTTTTGAAGATATTTACATTATGCAACTTTGAACATTGATAAAAAAAAATCCAATGCATACAATATTTTTATATTAGTATTATCTGTTTGCTAACATTTCAGTACATAATAATCAATGATAAAATGACAATTATCTGCAATAGTTTTGAAATCAGAGCTACAAATCGTTACGCATTTCATAATTTTGAGCAGGTCTTGTGACTAAAATGGTCGATTTCTGCAAAATTACACGGAAGTACTTTATCGGCAGAACATTTCGAAAACATGTACAACTTTTCAGCTATCCAACGAGATACAATAATCTAACAGAAATCAGAAATTGAGTGAACAGAATACAATTATTGTGATAAAGACAAAATCAACTTCAACCAAAATTGCATGCTGTCCTCCGCCTGAGGGGGGCGGAGGGGTGTGCCGGACTCCTACCGGCTAAACTCACCACCGTAGTCCACTTCGGCACCTACAGATGGGTTTCGGGTACACTTAGAAAACCGCGCCGAACCTAACCTTTTTTTTTTTTTTTTTGTTTTACGTGGTGAGAACCCATCATGGGCTGTCCTCCGCCTGGGGGGGGCGAAGGGGTGTGCCGGACTCCTACCGGCTAAACTCACCACGGTGGTCCACTTCGACACCTACAGGTGGGCTTCGGGTACTCTTAAAGACCGCGCCGAAGCCCACCTCGGTGCCACGCCTATTAGGGCACTTCTCGGGGAGGGAGACTGTAAACAGGTCCCCCTCCCAGGCACGTCCCGGGGGAGACTGTAAAGTGGTCCCCCCGGTACCCTCGCTGTGCGGTGCACGGCGCGCAGGACCGACCAGTGCGCGCCGTCTTCTCGGGGGTCGCTTCGGTGAGAGCGCCACAGAGTCCCCACTCTGTGGGCCCGCGACCCCGGAGGCCCCCCGCCAGATTATGTCCAGCGGGGGGGTGCGCCGAACCTAACCTAACCTAACCTAACCTAACCAAAACCTAACCTAACTTAAGCTTTTTTTTTACTTGATGAGAACCCATCATAGGTCTTTCCTCCACCTGGGGGGGGTGGAGGCGTGACATTGGGTTAAGTCTTACTGGCCAAGGAATTGGGCCTCCTCTGCCAATCCATCGATTAGGAAAGTTGGCGTCTAACCATTGGCGAACAGTGATTCTCCAGTCCCCGGTTACACCAAGTAACAAAAAAAAAAAGCTTAAGTTAGGTTAGGTTTTGGTTAGGTTAGGTTAGGTTAGGTTCGGCGCGGTTTTCTAAGAGTACCCGAAACCCACCTGTAGGTGCCAAAGTGGACTACCGTGGTGAGTTTAGCCGGTAGGAGTCCAGCACAACCCTCCGCCCCCCTCAGGCGGAGGACAGCATGCAATTTTGGTTGAAGTTGATTTTGTCTTTATCACAATAATTGTATACTGTTCACTCAAATTCTGATTTCTGTTAGATTATTGTAACTCGTTGGATAGCTGAAAAATTGTACATGTTTTCTAAATGTTCTGCCGATAAAGTACTTCTGTGTTATTTTGCAGAAATCGACCATTTTAGTCACAAGACCTGCTCAAAATTATGAAATGCGTAACGATTTGTAGCTCTGATTTCAAAACTATTGCAGATAATTGTCATTTTATCATTGAATATTATGTACTGAAATGTTAGCAAACAGATAATATTAATATAAAAATATTGTATGCATTGGCTTTTTTTTTATCAATGTTCAAAGTTGTATAATGTAAATATCTTCAAAAAATATAAAATGACATATTACTCGAAAATGGTTGACATTTGCCTAGGAGTCATCGGGAGTCATTTGGTTGGAAATGATCTCTCCTACATCCCCTTAGCGGATTGCCGTCATATTACCAGTAACCCTGTATACACCATGTCCCAAAATTCAACGATAAGCGGGCACCAGAGGGTTGACCAGCTCATGATTACTCGAGAAAAAAAATAAAAGAAAAAAAAAACTCAATGTTTAAGAAGTTACACCAGAAAAATGAAATCCTTAAAAAATTTACACCCCTTAAGAGATTTTTAATTACCATGACCACAATGTTTCAAAAATTTCTGAATTTCTTTTTGTACCGGAAACCTAAGTAGCCCTGCTATCCATCACAATCCTTGAAAATCCCAGAATGCCTGTAGATTTGACACAAAAATCAATCAAAATTATATTTCACCCTAAAATTTTGAAAGGTTTTTACTTTCGGTCCACTTTAACTCATCGTGGTGTAAAAAAAAAGTATGGACACTACCATGGCAAGTGTTTTTAAAAATTGACGCAACTATCCAAGATTCCAAAATAGTATAATACTCTAGGAAAACTAGCTACAAAAAAAAGAAAAACGTACTATTTCTGAAAAAGAACCAAATTTCATAACTTTTACTATGTGCCCAAAGTAGGTATTTTGTTGTAAATTCTTCAAATTTGAATGGTACATGTGCGTAGTCAATAACATTTAGAAGTTAGAGAGGGATTATACGTTAGAGAGATAGATAGTATGTAAAGTAGGAAAAAAGACGTTTTTAAAAATTATACCTCTCGTCTCCACAACTACAAGTCTGCTAGTACGTCTGTAGCGTACTATCACCTGTCATCTATCCACAGACTAGACTTAGGATGCAATGCTAACGCTGCTAGCAGATTGTATCGAGAAAAAGTTTATAAAAACAGCAACTTCTCTAGCTATCCTATTGTTACTCAAAACGAAAATCTACATCCAAATCCTAAGTCTAGTCTGTGGACAGATGACAGGTGATAGTACGCTACAGACGTACTAGCAGACTTGTAGTTGTGGAGACACGAGGTATAATTTTTAAAAACGTCTTTTTTCCTACTTTACATACTATCTATCTAATCTATCTATCTCTCTCTAACGTATAATCCCTCTCTAACTTCTAAATGTTATTGACTACGCACATGTACCATTCAAATTCGAAGAATTTACAACAAAATACCTATTTTGGGCACATAGTAAAAATTATGAAATTTGGTTCTTTTTCAGAAATAGTACGTTTTTCTTTTTTTTGTAGCTAGTTTTCCTAGAGTATTATACTATTTTGGAATCTTGGATAGTTGCGTCAATTTTTAAAAAACTTGCCATGGTAGTTTCCATACTTTTTTTTTACACCACGATGAGTTAAAATGGACCGAATGTAAAAACCTTTCAAAATTTTAGAGTGAAATATAATTTTGATTGATTTTTGTGTCAAATCTACAGGCATTCTGGGATTTTCAAGGATTGTGGTCAATAGCAGGGCTACTTAGGTTTCCGGTACAAAAAGAAATTCAGAAATATTTGAAACATTGTGGTCATGGTAATTAAGAATCTCTTAAGGGGTGTAAATTTTTTAAGGATTTCAATTTTTTGACGTAACTTCTTAAAAATTGAGTTTTTTTTTTCTTTTCTTTTTTTTCTCGAGTAGTCATGAGCTGGACAATCCTCTGGTGCCCGCTTATCGTTGAATTTTGGGACATGTTGTATAGGTTGTGCAGTATTATTTATAGGTCGATAAAGAAAATTGATGGTTCTACACGAATGAATTTATGTTTTTCCAATAAGATGTTACAGCACACTTAAAGTGTTCATCTTCTAACTTAGGCACTAATATTTCGTAAAGCAATTAAAACATCATCAATATAAACCCAGTAACTTTCCTTAAACAACTTGAGACAAAACATCAAAGTTACAAAAACTCGAAGCAGGCCTTCGATTGTTACAACATTTCCAAATATTCTTCAATGGACACATCTCTTCTAAATAACCATAACAGATTATAATAGTAGACAGGAAACACCTTGTTGCAAGCCTTGATAATGTAATCAATGGCACTGAACGAAATCGTTAATATTTTAATAAAATTTGCTAATACGATAGTGCTATTGATATAAATTAATTTGCAATGCAAAAATTTGAATTTGTTATTTTTTAAGTGATTGATTTAATATGCTTTGTGGGTATAGCGTGTAGGTCAATGTTATCTTTAGGCTTAATTGCAACTGCCTTTGTATTTAGGAGCGTATACGCATTAATTTCCTTCAAACCATGATATTATGACGAGTTACCAGTTCAATTAAGTGATTGATTTGATAAGCTTTGTGTGAACAGCGTTTAGTTCAATGTTATCTTTAGGCTTAATTGCAACTGCCTTTGTATTTCGGAGCGTATACGCATAAAAATCCTTCAAACCACAAAATGCAATTGGAGTGAGCGAAACAAAATATCTGAGACATAAACCTATTTATTTAAGTTATGAGGTTAGTCAGACTTGAAAATCTCAAATTGACAATATTAACTCCACCTAAGCCCGCTTGGTGGCGCTAGTGTCATCTTAAGTAGTCAATATTCACTACTTGGCTTATCTTAGTTTACGTTAAGTTTAAGTCGTGTCCCAAACGTCTCTGAATACAAATATGAGCGCAAGCTGTTGATTTTGACAGATGGAAGCGTAAGTTCACGCTTAGACTCGTTTCTGTCGTCTCTGATTGTCAGCCTTAGAGTCGCCAATTACATAGGGTTTTAGAGCTGTAAATATAAAATATTTATTATCATTATTATGACCCACAATATCTAAACGACCACCCATCATCATCAATAAGTACTTAAAGTAAAATAAAAATTAGACCTAGTAGTTTTGAAAATTAATCCTAAGTGCCCTAACTTTCAAAATTTAGTATCGGTTTCTTATGTAGGTACTTATTAATTATTAGTTCATCATTAAGTTAGATGGATGAACGAGATCTTCATAATTATGATTGACGACACGAGACCCTTTCCCGCTGAAGAAACATAATTAATTACAGTAATAAATAATACATCTTCATAATCTAAGGCTAACGGCTGAATAGCAGAAGTGATTGAGCGTCCGCTTTTTGTAGATGCTCGATTGCTCACATCGTAGAGAATTTTTGTAAGGCCTGGATATTTTTCTTTATGTTTGGGTAAACTTTCCTATTAACGCTTGTGTTAATAGGAATACAATGTGATGAATTGCAAGTAAATAGTATAATATCAGGGGAGCTATTTCTGTAAGAACATCTCGTATATCCATTCCTTTCTTTTTTCTTTTTTTTATAAAGTTGCCCCTCACTAGTATTTTTCCTGTATCAAGGGTACAGTTTACAAACATACATGTCACATGCACACACAACCAGCCCCGAAACAACTATCTGTAGATCATACAAATATTTGTTCTGTGCGGGGATCGAACCCGCGGTACGTACCGCAGAAAGCTAATCGCTTAGCCACTGCGCCAACCGTGTCGTCGAAATTGGAATCTCATTCTTTACCATTCGAGAAAAGTTCGAATTAGAGACTACTTCGATTACGCAAGAATTACCCCCCGGCAGTGCTAGCATGGCGGGTGGATATACCCGTTATTTTCGGTTAATATTTGACGAATTGATATTCGGTAACTTAATAACGGACCTGTGAACATGCTCTTTTTTTTTAAATTTATTTATTAAACTTTTATAGTTACATTTTTGTTTTCTAATCTAAGACTGCTAATGGAAACCGATGTGGTTTATCTTTAGCAGCCGGGTAGTTACATTCTTATTTTAATCCAATTCTTAACCTAGTCCCTATTATTACATAAATAGTGCTTTTTAAGTACATGTTTATATTTCTCACTATTCTATACACATTTCTAATTTTTGGGCTGAGTTGGTTGACAATGTTCGGCAGAATATATTGCCATTTGCGAGAACCATACACGTTATTATAATTAGCTACTTCGTACTCAGGTAGGTAATCTATACTCCATTTGAAATAAGATTAGACACTTTTAACAAACCCTTTTACAGTGTATTCAACCGATTTTGACTTCTATTCCGTACGCATAAGGATGGCATTAAAAGCAAAAACGTATTTACAATAACAAATGTTTACTGCAGCTGTAATTTGTCATGTCACCAACGTAATAGAAGTCAAAATCGGTTGAATAAATTGTAAATGGAGTTATTTAAATTTCTAATGTTATTTCGAACGGAGTATAGTCATGTTCACAAATACTCTTATCCTTAAAGTACGTCACACTCATTTTGTGTTTTTTTGACCCCTCCCCGGTCCTTGTCACAGTTGATCACAATTGTGAGACCCTCCCTAGTGTGACGTCACTTTTATACAATTTTACATCTAGAAATTATTAAATTAAAACAGCAGTCCCGAAATTAGTTTTATTTCTATTTAAATTATTTTTAGTATAATATAATAAATCCAGATAGAGTTGGAAATATTTTCAAGTTTTTGGTTAATAGTTCAAATTTAGCACTTAGATGTATTTGATTTTGAAATGTGACGCCACGAAACCCTCTCACCCCTTGTCACACTTCGTCGACTCCCTCTCCCCCATAATGTGTGACGTACTTTATGGATGGTCTCTTATTAAGTTACACGTATATCATCGTATGTCAATTCGTTAAATATCAACCGACAACAAACAAACACACACACGACAAAAATGTTTATTAAAAATGATAAGGGCCTCATTTTCACGATTAATTTTTGTTGGAACAGTTCGATATATACATAAATACGTTATGGGTTCACTTGATCAATTCTATTAAACTTGACTTCCCTTGTTAAAACAGCCTCTCTTTAGATCGGATTGTCAAGAAATACAACGCCATTGGATATTTACATCACCGACTTTAACGTTCCATTGATATGTCTATTCTTTGGTGGTGGTAAATTGTCGTCTAAGAGGGCTGTTTGGTCAATATCCAATAAAAGCTCAGTACAGCCATTAAGAAGTCTATTTGTTGCCAATATTAGACCAGCATCATCTTCTTGTGTGCTAATTGCCACACTGCTATCTTTAATCAGAATTTCATGCATGATGGTGACAAAAATTCCGCACGATCGGTGGTAAAGATCTATAATGATTTCTAATCAGTGTTATTATTTCAGATGTCTGTCGACGACATGAGTCCGCTGTTCCCCTACACCAAGGAGGATGTACAGGAAATCAGAAAAGAATTAGGATTGAAAGAGAGTGGTATAGAAGAAGATGTTGACGCAATCGTCGAGTGGTTTCAGAAACAGCCACATTTGGTTGAAGCTGGAATAGGTACTGTAGTTAACGATAATGTTTTAAATTAAGAGTTAGGTGATGTGTTCACAGTCTCTGTTGAATGTTTTGGATAGTTTTGGATTTTAAGGAATAATATTATAACAATATGTAGTATTAAAAAGGAAATATTAATTCCTTGATTATTCATGTTGTTGGTACGTGGTTTCTTGGCAATAAAAACAGCCATTCTACGGAAACACATAAATTACATGTTTTGGTAATAACATAAAAGATATTTTCAGATTATATGACTCATACACAATAGGTATGATCGATAGTTTATAAGTAGATAATTAAATAGGTATAAAATCTACAAATACAAAACGGACGAACAGATGTTCTAGCGTAATATAGGACACTGGGTATACGATATTATGGATTTATATTTTTCAAGTATTTGCTGGTGTCATACGTCTGCATGTTGCTAATTAATATTGTTATTCTGTGACACGTGTGTCACACGGTCTTATACGTCAATTGAGCAATTGCGTGAACGGAGCTCCCCTAGTGGGTGGGGCTTAGGCTGATACTTCACCCCCTCAAAAGTAAGAAATCGTCGTAAAATACAACCTTAAGTCTATATAAAAACATATAAGTACGGAGGTACTGTTATCAATTCAATTCAATATTTATTGATATCTTAACTTAAGTTACAAACTTACATGTCAAAAATTATACTATCATTACTGTTAAAAATTTATTAATATTAATTATTATAAATCCATCTAAATAATCAAAAGATTTATTTATACTCTTAAGTTTGGATCATTGATCGATTTGTCGGTTAGGTACTCGTCCACGCTGTAGTATGCTTCATCGATTATTATCATACTATTATTATCAAAGAAATCATAGACATAC
Organism: Allophyes oxyacanthae; assembly: GCA_932294325.1. NCBI lineage: Eukaryota > Metazoa > Arthropoda > Insecta > Lepidoptera > Noctuidae > Allophyes > Allophyes oxyacanthae. The sequence continues at coordinate 12,045,126 of OW028628.1, forward strand.
ATACACATACCATTACAAGAATAGACGAAGGTATTGATCATCCTACCCTTATAATTGTAATTTGTGTCAATGTGTAAATCTTCAATAAAAAAAAAAAAAAAACAAAAAAAAAAAACATCAATCTTGTAAGCATTGTGACAAACTTTCGCCATTTTCCAAATACTTACATTGAAAATGGTTTCCAGTTTTATCAGCTGCAAATAAAATTTAATACCTATGTTGTACTTCCATTAAAAGCGTTATTATTTTATTCTAATAATTTAAGAATAAATTATCAGCGTGGGAAATTTTCTTTATAGTCAACTAGTTTTCTAGGTTTTTGCATCAATATCAAAGTCAAAAAAACCAATTAAAATTGTATTATGCTTATTGTTTTAATTTTTCACAACAACTTTTAATTATAGTTTTTCATCGGATTTTAGATTTGATATCTAATATTCGTGATATTTATAACTATGAATGTTATTATGATTATTTGTTTTTACGACATTTAAATGCTAAGTAGCTGAATGCTTAACTATTTTAGTATTCTATTGAACATTCTCATCTTACTAAAAGTCAATAATAACCCAAACCATTATATCAATTCAGTTCTTGAATCTGCAGCCTCAGATCCTCCGCAACATTAGAAAGATTTAAGAGTACGAATAAAAATAAAAAAGAGATATGAGTTAACGGCCATCTTGGTAACTATAATAATCCAAACCAAAATTATAAAGGTTCAAAAAAACGACGAATCGATTTGAGAAAACCTAGGTAGTGCCCTTGCGTTTCGCTTGTCTCGTCGTGGCGGGGTCACTACCGTGCCCCCAGATATTACGCAGTAATTTTTTTAATTATTTTTTTACTTCTACCTATTACTATATTTATGTACCTATACAATATTTTATTGAATCGTAATATTGTGTATTATATTATTACATTTAAGTATTTGATGTAAATACCTACAATAATGTACCAACTTGTACACCTAGACTGCCCGTTACCTATTTCTTTTCTGTTATGTCCATCCAAAGGTTGTCTGGAACAGATCGCTGTGCGTGATAAGATCGCCCATTGTACATTAGCTTATGTGAATCTCAATCCTGTCATATTATCTTGTGTACAATAAAGAGTATATATGAATAAATAAATAAATATCACTCGAATAGGGTGGCAGAATATTTTTTAATAAATATTTTTTTCTTAATTCCAGATAGAGACTACGTGGAAAGAATGCTGATTGTAACCAAAGGTTCATTGGAGAAGGCTAAGCGTAAAATAGACAACTTCTACAAGTACAGGTTGCTATCACCTGAAATAATACAGAATAGAGAAAACGTTTTATCTGATTCTGAAGATCTGTGGTCTTCATAGTAAGTACATTTTTATGATGCTGATATTATTACCAAATAATATGATTAACAAACAAAAATGTTCATCATTTTGTACAAAAACTTAGTTAATAAATAATAAAAATAAAATATATTTATTCAAAAAATAAGGTACAGGTTAGCTTAGAAAATACAGTGACAGACAGATGTGAGATACAATTAAAAATATCCTAAATGTTGCAGTGGTGGACAGAGCAAACACCAGTCCCGTGCTAGGATTCAACCTGTGTTACGGGTACTAGGTGATTGCTCCACCGCCGCACTGGCAACACAGTTACATCTATCACCCGAAAGTAGCAAAAAAGTAACTTTGAATCACTAGATTCCCAATGTAGGCAATGCCTGTATTTCGGGAATCAGTATTATACTAAAAAATTAAAAAAAGGATTGATGTGCCACATTCACATCGTGTAAGAAGAAGAAGTTGTTTAGTTAGTTAGTTAGCCTGTATCATCCCACTGCTGGGCAAAGGCCCCCTTGATTTCCATGCTGTTCTATCCAGTGCCAGTGATGACCAGTCCTTGCTGAATGTGTCTAGTTCTAAGTTGATTAACAATTAAATAATGCATCTTATAGGATACCAGAAATCATGAAATTAACAAATATTCCTAATAATATTTGATGGGAAAATCTGTTCTTAGTATCTACAATATTTAAAAATTAATCTTATTTAAATCTGTATAATATTATCTCGGAAAGTTCGCGATTCTGAGAAACCATTTTGATTTATTATCATCTTGTATAATTTTGAAAACAATGATATCTAAGTCAAAATCACTACATAATATTTTTACAAAAAATAAATAAAAACAAAAGCATTCAATTTGAAAATTAATATTGTGGTAGTTTTGCTTGTTTTTCTTCGTGTGAAGAAGATAATACAAAAGATATTATGATCTTTTTCTTGACACTGATGAATCATCTGGCATTTTACCCAAGTCTGTTTTGATTAGAACAATGAGTAAGTTAGGTTCATTAGCAAGAACTTATTCAATGTTAATATTTAGTTATATGTATTAATAGAAGTTTCTAGCTATCGATCAAATAAGACTGCCTGCACATTATAGACTTCTTGAATAGATTGGCATTTTGTCTAGATTGGAAAAAAAAATCATTATAAAAACGTATCCTATATTATTATTCCATGTCGATCCGACACAAGAAATAGTGTGTACGATAATATTAAATTTCATATACGATTAATGTCTCTGATATTATTTAATAAGACACGAGACAATATCTTATAATATGCAGACGCTCTTGAAATACGCAGCCGCTCTTACAATGTGCAACCACTTTTACACTCTAGGCTTACATTCAGAGACGACAGAAACGAGTCTAAGCGTGAACTTACGCTTCCATCTGTCAAACTTACGAACAGTTGCAAGCGTAAGTTCACGCTTAGACTCGTTTCTGTCGTCTCTGAATGTAAGCCTTAGACTAACACAGTCCTTTCTGAATTTATTCTATTATTTTAGCATGAGCGCTCATGAAAATTGCTGATGTCGTGGTGATAGATTAGCCAGCTATCAATTAATTCTGGATACTTATTTTTTATTCTCTCTCTTTTTCAGTCTCCAAATTTCAATGCCAAAATTGTTTAAAGGACAAAGAATCACCGTCGTCAAATTCAACAATCCAGAGCCAAGTAATTTCTCCTGTGAAGCCTTCTTGAGGAACACTTTCATGGTAATGTACTATGTCTATAATTAATTATATAATTTTATTATTAATAGTTTATTTATTTATAACATTACATCTAACAGAACACTCCAAGGCGATGTTATAAGCACATATCAAACTAAAGCTTAAAATAATATATGTATAAACATAAAATTTCACATAGAAAAATAATAACAAAAATAAAATAAATCAATTATTTGTATCCCACCTTCAATGCATCTTTGTGCCGATAATACAAACAGAATGATAATACAACCTTATATCTTTGACAGTCGTTACGGGAGTCAGCAACCTAAAAAGTCGGTCTGACCTTAGGGTATCAGTGTCTTCCAGTTATTGGGTGGCGGAGGTCCGATGGCAGTCGCTCCGTATAAAATACTGTTATTCAGCCGCATCTGGTTAAACTGGGAGCCAACCCCAACATAGTTGGCCAGGCAGATGATGATGTAGATTTAGTATTTATGTATGGTCTGGTCTAGGTATGGTAGTATACCAGTAAGTAAGGAGAACTATTAGAAACATGAATTTGGTAGGTCGAGTTGAAGTTGGGGTCAAAAACTAGTTTCATAATAATCGTAACTATATTGTATGGATGTCGTAGACAAAGGCTCTCGTCAACAAACAGTAAATTCATTTCTTTACAAACACTTCATTACAGAACATACAAAGGGAGCCATCATTAAGCTTGCTTTAAAATTATCTGCAGGTCTTTGACCCCAAAATATTTCTTAGTAGAAGTAAAAAAAAGGTTTCAGCAAAAACATGTTTAACAAAAATGTTTTTGATGACAATAAGCAAATAATAGATAATGTTTTAAACATTCAAACGATATTTCAAAGTTTATTTCAAAAAAGATTCCTTTGTCTGTTTGGTTATCAAAGCTTTGTTTTTAATTAGAAAATAATTGCCTTGTACCTGTTAAGACTTTACTAAAACATTTTCTATTAATTCCATTTGAATTATATTGTATTAAAACTATACAAACGTTAAAGGAATCATTCAAATGAATTGGTACCATAAAAAAGAAAATTATAAAGTTTTTTTCACAGATAATGAAACTGTATATTTACAAAAGATTCGTAACACACTATATTTTTACACTTTTGATAGTGGTCCGTATCGCCCAATCGAAAAAGAGCACTTGGGCGTTTGACAACGTGGTCCCAATCGCCCCATTACAAAAAAAAGACCGTGGGCGATTGACACTGTGGTCCCAAAAGCCCCATTCAAAAAGATCAATTGGATTGACAGCATGATAACCCAACCAAACGTGGTGTCAAACGCCTGAACACTTATAATTACTGTATTCATCACACGAGCTTGAGTGCTTTACTATAGGATTTCTAGCACAACTAATTTAGTAACAATTTAGGAATCTTACTGCACTAGTCTTAGCAGAATTGGAATTGCTTTTCTGTGTGTTTACCGTCTGGAAATGCAATCTCAGTACATCTTCGCCTCAAGGGATGTATTGAATACACATTTCTATATACGTGAACTTGTATTCACGCAAATATAACTTAATACCTCATGGTATACTTACAGCTATGCTCCTATCGGTTTAGTTTACTCCACTAAGTTCTATCGTAAGCCATGTTTTAGGTCCCGTTAAGATGCGACTCTCGCCTTCTATTCCCTAAGTAGATCTAAAATTAATATCTCCTCCTTGGTCTTAAGAATCTTCTACTCCCTCCATTTCTTCTTCCTATATTTAGTTAACAGAGAAAAAATAACTTAGATTTGCACTTCGAGACTTCATTTCATTCATCTTGATTAAAATGGTTATTTATTTTATTTCCAGCTGGGAGACATCAGAATAAAACACGACTACTTCATAGGCGACATCTGGGTGGTAGACCTAAAACTAGCCACATTTGCCCATGTCCTCAGACTGAACCCAGCTTTAATGCAGAAATCTGCTCATTTGTTCCATGTAAGTTATAAGATTATGATAGTCCTAAGAGAGAACAGAGGAGGTAAGTTGTCTGACCTTTTTAATCAGTTTCAAATGTAACTGGATCCTATTTGTTGTTACCTACATACTCTTGCTCAGGCATATGCATGAAATGATAAAGGCTATAATGAAAATGGTGATCAGTTTCTTTGTCCTCTTCCAGAATTTTCAATTAGTCAGCTTCTAAAGCATATTGTTGCCTATGAAGCGGCCTATCATCAAATTCCCATTGCTGTAACATTTCCATAGCAAAAACACTTACTATAAGCGTTATTTCCAATTCCAGGAAGGTCTTGGTCTCCGAATCCAGTCTATCCACGTCCTGAACGCTACCAGCCTTCTCCAACATGTCCTCAGCTTCATGAGACAGTTCTTCAGCCCGAAGATTATTGACCGTGTTGTAGTTCACGAGTCTTTAGATGACTTGCACATGAGTGTACCGAAGAGATATTTACCGAAGGACTATGGAGGCGAAGAACCCGCACTGGCTGAGTTTAAAGGTAATTAGCTCTGCTGTATTCCAGAAACTTCAAAACCTAGTGGAACTGTGGTCCCTCAGTACTCTATTGGGTTAGGAACTGGATTCCATTGGTAGAGAGGGTAGTGCAGGATATTTCATCTCTAACCGGTGCACCGTACCCAAACAATGATATTAGGCAACAAATTATCTGATTTCAAGCTTGTACTGCAATATTATAATACTGTTAGTTAAGTTAATGCTAAGGTATAAAAAGATTAGGTTAACTTCCAGACACCAGATACGTCTGAATTATTATTTTACACAAAAAGACAGACATCTTACCTGTATATCCCGAAGAACTGCACTCCTAACATTCTCTGTTATTGTTATCACTGCCGGGAATCTCTAGCTTCTTCTTTATTAAGAGAAGTCCCTCTCTGTAATGTATCATGCGGAGCAAATTGATAACGTTTGTGACATTGTCACCTATCTATGTTATGTGTTATGTATCTTTGGTACCACATGCAGGGTTCCTCCTTTACCGTTAGAGCAGTGGGGATGAATGAAGAATAAATAATGCAAAACATGATAGTCTATATGCAGAGAGATAAGGCATAGCGGGTCTTTCCGCTCAAAACTGGAGCTGTCCGATTGGGGAAGTACCTCCATCTTGCAGAATATCGTAGCCAAATAACACTGCTCTTTTGCAGAGTTGTTCCCAGAAGCAATGGTGAACAAGGTCACCATTGCTTCTGGGAAAAAGATCATGCCCCTATTATCAACACGATGCTAGTAGCAATATCGGCGCGACTAATGCCCTGGTGTGGCAAGCGTCCATAGGAATACGATAATCGTTATCCATCAGGCGGGCAGTATGCTTGATTGCCACCAGTAATAAAAAAAAATGATTTTTTTAATAATTAATTGATTTTGATTTTCTTTTCAATGTTTCAGATAAGTATGAAAAGGAAATGAGAAGCACAAGGACTAAGCAGTTCCTACTGAATTCAATGAACATGGTGTCCAACGAGAAGAAAAGACCTGATTCTGATATCAACGAAGAATTTCTTGCCGGATCCTTCAGAAAATTAGATTTCGATTAAAGAATTCTGATTATTGTATAGGTATCTTATTATTAGTTAATAATTTGTAATAAAGTTCATTTCAGCAGAACTTACCGACAATATAAACAAACCAAACTTATGATTTTCCGATTTTATTCACCAATATTATGATCAAACAGAGTTCATTAAAATTGTTACTTATTACAGCATAACTGCATCTTGCAATTATTATGTTGGATTTCAAACTATAATAAAATTTCACAATATTGGTTTGTTTACATTATTGTCAAATTCGATTGATTAATGAATATTAGTAAGTTATATTATTATATTCTGGCATGATTTTTAACTATATTATTATCATACAGGATGTACAATTAAATTATAAAGCTGATCCAAAGCAATGTGTGTGCAATGCAAATATTATTTTAAAACACAATGATCTAAAAATGCGGAAATATAATCACAAAACTTACAAAAAAAATAAACAGCATTGTTGAACTGTAATTTTAAATAAACTAATTATTTTTAAGATGAATAAATCCCTTTATTTTATAAAATTATGTTTTATACTTGGGTGTGTAACAAGATGTCATTTTATAGTAGATACTTAAGTTAGTCATATCATTAACTGGTGATGATTCTTTAGGTTATTTATAGGTGTTGAAAAAAGATTGGTAACTACATTATTTTAATTAATAAAAAAAGGTTAAATCTTTTTTTTAACTATGTATTTCTTCGTGAGCTTAAATTATTGTTACCTACCAAAATACTTTACCTAGTTATTAGTAGATAAATTACTTATCATCTTTTTTATTCTTCTTTTTGTTGTCTTATAATTTATTTGCAGAAGATCTATTCCTTCTTCAGATAAAAACATTTAGTAGTCAATAAAAACTTTCTCAAAATTAAAACAAATTGTTTTTTATTATTTCTTTGGAGATGTGTGATGTGTTTCTTTGGTGTTTGACGAGAACCTCATAAAATGGTCACTGCTAATACCACGAATTTTTTTAACCCCCGAAAAAGACGGGTGTTATAAGTTCGTAGTATGTATCGATAGACCGATTTTAAACTAGCATTTAAATTCACAGCTCTTTTAATCCGGTATCATCTTAGCTATGTTTCATGAAAATCTGTTCTGCCGTTCAAAAGTTACAGCTTTTTTTCTACTTGGAGTCGGGGGTTTTTGCCGATTCGGTTATTTCTTAGTGTTATTATCCAGCCATATCATCCCACTGCTGAGCAAAGACCTGCCCCCAAAACTTTCAAGTCTTCCGGTCCAGAGCTAGTGTGGACCATTCGTTATTCGTTTTGTCTAGCTCGTACCTCCATCTTCTTCGTGGTCTCCTGCGAACGACATCTAAGTGTGTCAGGACTCCACATATCTAGTGGTTATTTTGGTTCATAAATAATTAGCTTCTAAAGTCGGTGCCACTGCCAATCTAAGGTGTACGATGCATTGCAGAATTACCTAACAATATTTTATATATAGCGCCTGCCGGCTGAACTCGGCAACGATATGCTTACGGAAGCATGTAGAAAATTATAACTACAACGAGTATTTTTTGTGTCCAGTGGTAGGTGTTCATATATCCGATAATTTCGAAAAATACCCACTATTTTTCATATCTATGTACCTATTGAGAGACTCAAAAAACTGTGAAGTCAGTGGATCTCGGCTCGTGAAGGAATCGGATTTAAAGATTTAAAGATTTTTATTGCCATAAATTAGTTCACAATGTGTTGTGCAAAAAAAGGGGCTAGAAATTATACACATTAAATTTCGAACAGCATCCACTGCCGAACTAGGTTAAAAACCTGTATTTCAGCACATGGCGCCACTTCCCACAGGAAAGTCAGTTCAGACTAGCCTTCTTAATATAAGGTAGGTACATTTGAAATGACTATATTTGGAATAACAATACTCAAATTAGATAAAAAAACCAACAAAAAGAAATCAACCAAAAAGTGTTTAGGTGATTATAATGAACCTCTCTTTGTGTTAAGTGATTGTGTACGTGTGTGTGTGAGAGAGAGGATGTGTGGATGGCTTTAAAAATATTATTATGCGGAGATGGGCGCTCATCGACTGCAGTGGCAAATCCAGGAACGTGTGCGTATTATGGTTGTCGTTGTGTTCCATGTGTGCTGAACAATCGCAAAATTACCGCCTAATCGTCAGACCCTGTCTGTCCCAGAGTAACGTTATCCATGCGTGCTATCTTCGGCTATCCATAACGTTACATCTTTTTGGTGCCGACTGAATTACAAGAACAACAATCAAAGTGATCTACAATAATAAGACGGTATTTGTACATTGTGCAATAAATAAAATATTGGCAGTCTCAACTTTTTTTTTTTCCTATTTTCATTTGCGATCAGTATTTAATACTATGAGCAAATTTGACGTTTTTTTTTTTTTTTCCTTTTTATTTCGGGTTAAGTACACTCCTGCACTCGCACCCTTGTGCTTCATCTTCAATTATGTCTCTGCGCTTCAACCTTCTCCGATAGGTAGGATTCAAGAGCTGCCGTGCCAATTGGTTGGGGTGGTTAACCAGTTTTTCCCGGTATGTCTTTACATTGCTATATATTTCTTCAGCAACTGTATTTATCTCAAGTCGGCTGTGCAATTTTAAAACCTAGCAACTGACATTTTTAAAAAAAACGGTGTTTTTGCATTTTTCACTTGCTAAGAACCTTAGCAAGGGAAAAATGCAAAACCACCGATTTTTTTTTAAATGTCTGTTGTTTGGTTTTATAATTGCACAGCCGAAGTATCTCGTACAGTTCTGTGTTCCTTATATATTATATATATTATTGTCTCAACTAAGGGCCTAACATTTGAATAATATTAAGAGTAGGTACGCATGCCGTGAAGACGAATTCGCCGGTGGCCTCGTGTGAGAAAGGGATCCCATACTTACTGGGTCTACTCAGTAATATAGTCAGAGAGGACACTAGAGCTCTATCGATAACTCGGTACTAAAAGATTGTAATCTGGTTGGTGCCTAAATATATTCCTTCCGTCCGGGAACAGAACCTGGAGCACGTTGCTCAGAAAGCCAATCTCTTACCCACAATTAAAACCAAATTTCAGTACGGCAGAGAAAAAAAAACTGTACATTTTATTTAATTTGTTTATTTTAGTATTTATCACATCACTTAAAACAATAATTAAATTATTGAGTAAAAATATCTTATATCTTATTTTGCATGTAGGAAAAATCACACCATTCTTAACTAGAAGAGTATTATTATTAAGAAATATATATAATTCACCTGCAACTAACTACTTAAAAAAATCTTGGAAGTTAAATTTGACCCACTTCCCGGTTTCCGATTGAGCTAAAATTTTGCATACGCGTTTAGTTTGGATGACAAAAGCGTTTTTTTTAGTTTTTTTAAAACTAAGTATTATAATCAGGATATTTTTTTATATAGTGCGCATAATTTGTAGAGTGATTCAGTCTCTGTTCCTAAATGCAACCACAGTATTGGGATACACTTTAAAACAAAACGAAAATTCCACTTAGTATCGACACGCATAATTTACTAGCGCAAACATTCAAAATCAAATTTTGATTCGGTTTTGGAGTACTGCCGTTGCATTTGGGAACGGACACTGAATCACTGCAAATTTTGCGCACTACATAGAAAATTATCCTGTACCTATTTTATATTTTCTTGTAGGACTGTATCCCGTTGTCGATACAAATAAATTCTCGCACCTTACCTATGATAATTATAATACAAGCCAATTTCTTAATTTCTAGGTACTTAGTCTAAATCTAGCTTTCTGAAGGTGCCTTCTACACCAAAAGTGTCGCCTATTTGCGGTGCTGCTATCCTTTTAGCTTCATCTGTGTGGAAATTCTTCTCTTGATTCTCGAAGAACTGTGACCATGTCTCCGATTCAAGAGTTTCACTCCACAAGTCTGGAAACAGAATAGAAAAGATCTTTATTTCATGTAAACCAGATACAGGCAGGTATGAAATTTCAAGACTTTAGGTGCGCGGTTCCAAATAGTTGGTCCTATAGAGAAGAACCGGCAAAAAACTCCACGGAAACTTTTAAAATAATAGATTATGTACAATCTTGATAAGTACTATGCTGTGGGAAGAGCTGCGAGAATAATGTAATTTAATGTGAAAGACAGAAAGAAAAATCATTTATTTGGACTAGACATCAGACAACACAGTGCACAAACATAAAAAAGTGAAAATAAAAAAAGCAAAAGGTAACAATAAAAACAACGTGCTGTCGGAATGCCAGTACCAAAGTGTGTGAATAAACAATTATGAATAGGATAAGTAATAATAATTTGTGTCTGAATAAAATGGCTATGGAAACGGTCGCCTTCCATGCACTAAGAAGGGTCCGAATTGAAACCCGGCCCGCACTTCTGACTTTTCAGATTCATGTGCAGATTAGAATTTCATTATCACTTGCGATAACGGTGAAGGAAAACATCGTGAGGAAACCTGCACATCTGAGAGGGCCGCATAAAATTCTCGATAGTGTGTGTAGTCCGTCAACCCGCACTGGGCCAGCGTAGTAGACTAGGGCGTAACCTTTCTCATTCCAAGAAGAGGCCCGTGCCCAGTAATGGGATAGTAATGGGCTGGATTTGTTTGTTTGAACCAGTGAAAGATACCCTATGGTACCTATGTAGGTCGCGGGACTTATCTCATTACCGTGACCCCGGAACGTAAAGGGCTATTGAAGGAACACCGTGGATTTTAGTCAGTACAAGCCTGACAGTCCTCCCACCCGGGCAGGGCGGGAGGACTCATTTGATGATTTTACCACGCTAAAAAAAAAAAAAAAAAAAAAATTGGTTCCTATGTAAGCGATAACTCTCAATTTATGAATTTGCATCTGCTTAATCCAGAAAAAACATCCAGAATTCCAAAACCACTACACAATGCAGATGCAATTTGAGAAATATCTCAGTTTACGATCACTTTAATATTGGGTGAGATTAACGCAAACACAATCTAGAGCGAAACACATAAATATCTTAGAAAAACATAATCATTCAAGAAGTTAGAAAATAAATACATACCAGATAAATCTTGAATAGATACATTTGCAGTACCACCGAGATCTACAGGAAAAACTTCTTTTGGCAACACATTGAATAGTTGTTCGAAGCCCTCGTAGAGATGCAGTCTTGCTGCATGCTTGGCCTTCATGATCTTCTTAAAAAGGGCCAAGATGGAGTGACCAAACGAAGGCACGTTGACGAGATGGAGGCCTTTCAATTTTAGGGCGTAGCATGCCTGTTAATAAAAATAATCTAAAATTTATCTCTATATTGTATTTTGTTTTTTTTTTTGTACGGTCAAAGGAGCTTGCGGTTCGCCTGATGGTAAGTGATCACCGCCGCCCATGATTATCCACAACACTAGAGGAGTCACCGATGCGTTGACGACCTTTTAAGATGGTTAGGAAAAAGGGAGGGAAAGGAGAAGGAAGGGGACTAAGGGAGGCATTGGGCCTCCGGCGCTCCACACTCGCCGAACGAAACGCAACAGTATGCATACTGCTACTTAACGTCGATATTCTGTGGGAGGGTAGTACTTCCCCGGTCGTGCCGACCCATTCATACTGGCATGCCAGCGAGACACTTCTACCATAAAAAATTCTACTTCTTACAATAAAATACTCTTTTTCTTCTTCTACTACTTTCGTGTGTAGGTATGCGCTTATACATGGTGTAAAAAGACCCCTAACGAAGCTGAATTCTACGCATACAATACACCTTACCAAGTAAGCATAAATATAATTGCTGGGACACAACTTTTAAATTCAAGTATTAAAAATAAATTATTGTACAGTCTGTCAAGAAAGTCATGAAAAGGATTTTGAAGGAACTAAAATTCTTCTTCACTCGCAACCCTAAATAAGTACCGTAGGTGTCAGTTTGGGTACAACGATGTGTTTATTTTACTATTCTGTGTAGATTTTTTGTGATAAAAAAATGTTTTCGGCATTAATATATTAAAAATAAACAAGAGAATATACAAGTGGCGCCCTCAATCCTTTTCATGACTTTCTTGACAGACTATTATGTGTCTATCTAGACAACGAATTTTTGGTTTTTTAAATCCAAAGTGATCTGGAACTTGTTCTATCAAAACTTACCGTAATATGATAGTAAATTTTGGTGACCATGAGTGGTGTGAACTGTATCGCCTGGTTGAAGGTAGCATTACTGAAGTCCAAGACCCAGTGGTCTCCTTGTGTGGTCTCGTTGAACAGCCTATAGTCACCCATTATGAACCCAAGCTTAGCCACGTCGAGGACTACCATTTCTGGGCTCACTATCCTGGAAAAGAAGAATAAACAGTGGTTTTAGGTTTTCGGCATAATAAATTCATGGCGTATATTTAATAAGGACAGGTCAGGTGGCGTAATAGTTGTGTGTATGTATCGTGTGTGTGTGTGTGTAAAATAACTTTAAGAAGTTATTGTACTCATCATTATGAACAACTGTTACGAGGGGATCAGACAGGAAATCTGAAAATAAAATTGCTGTTCTATAAATTTAGTCGAGTAATATTTAATTACCTATTTGTATGCAACAGCAGTTTTTCTTTTTCGATTTCAGAGTTGGTCCCATCGTAAAAGAGTACAATACCCTCCTTCAATAATTATGTCCATTGTACAACCAGTAACCATGTATATGCGAATATTTAATCAGGACACCTGTTTTAAGGAGTTATTGTAGTAATCATCATTAAAAACAACTTTCACGATGGGACCAAATAGGAATAAGAAAAAAAAAAACGAGTAATATTGAATTATAGATAGAACAACATAATATTTTTGGTCCCATAATAAAATTCAGACGCCAATTCTCGGGCGATTGCCTGCAGGGCTAGCACGGAAAAAAAGGGTTGAGAGAAAATCGGACAAAACCATCTCTTTACCGTTTACTCTCCGAATTTTTCGTTTTGTCTTCTTTTATGGAGAAACGAGCTGTCCACGAAAAAGTCAGAGACAAAATCATTTGTTTACAGTTTTCTCACACTTCCCCCCACATCGCGCAACTACCTCAACTTCAGACATTCAAGCGGTTGGCCTCTTATAGACATGCTTACCTAAAAATTATAACCCGATGGTTCTCAGCAGTCTTCATAGGCGGTACGACCCAATATCCTTCTTTCAGGTATTTGGAGATATTAGGAGAAAACGGTACCCTTCCTCCAAGGAGATCTGGCATCTTATCCCGTGATGAGAAGTAGTTGTCAATCTTCTCTTTACTCTGCTCTACGCTGAAACCTCGCGTCATAAGGTGACCGAGAATCATACGGTCATCTGGAAGCGAAGAGAAAGTATTTTTTTCTATTATTTGCATCTGAAAGCAGTACCTCTACCATGAGTTTTCCGTGCCGTCTAACGTTCACGTTCACATGCCATATTTTTTATTTATTTTTTCATTTCTACGTATCTGCAATCGGCTCTCTAGCCTTAATCAGATGTGTTCCAGGTGGGAGATTTTTTTCATAAATATTTGTATGGGAATTTTTTCAGCGCCTCTAGCGGTATAAATAGTGAACTAAAGTCACTATACATATATTGCATGTCAACGATAGCGTTAGACGGCACGGAAAACTCATGGTAGAGGTACAGTAGGCATAGTCTGCATGAAAAAGAAAGCTATGAATCGTCAAAAGTCAAAACTAGTAATAATGTGTTACATTAAGTATATTACTTTATTGAATAGTTTAGTAATTTTGAAATTCGAATGATCATCATTTAAGTATTTTTTGATGTTGACTGTACTGGGCATGTAGAGTCATCATAGAAAGAAAGAAAGAAAGAAAATTCATTTATTCAGCATGGACACACTGACAACACAACAGAGATTAAAGATAAATAATAAAATATTATAATTTAAAAAGACACGCTTTAGTCATCCAAACTGAACGTGTATGAACAATTTCAGCTCAATCGGAAAACGGAAAGTGGGTCAAATTTAACTTCCAAGATTTTCTTACATAGTTAGTTAGTTAGTTACAGGTGAAGCTAATAAAAACGTGTTTAAAAATAGCACTACAAAAAGACATAAATAAGAAATAAAATATAAACTTCTTAAAAATATAGATACTATAATTATATAGTTAATATTGTAACGAGGTTTATTTTTAATTTCATAATTTCGTCACACGGTGTTGCCACTTAATCTATATATTAATACGTGAAGAGAAAACTTTATACTCCTTTTGCAAAATGCACGCCCGGAGGAGTGTGATATTTGGCATAGATAAAGTTTATATGGACAAGGAGTGCAGAAAGCTAAAATTATGGTCGAATTTCGACCACAGGGCGACCACTAGTTAATTTAATTATGCCGATTTCTGTTACGTTTTGTGACCCGAGCGCACAAAACGTAACAGAAGGAGGGTAGACCGTTTTGTCTGCCAATAAACATCCACCCGCAAATACTTTTAGTTTATCCGTGACCATGGCGCTTGCAACAGTGCCGAAATATCGGGAGCTCAACACAAGATATAAACATGGTAAATACCCCGTTTCGAACTCTAATACTAATGTTAGTGACCATGACAGTTTAAAAACTTATAATTTAATTATGTTTTGTTTAGCAGAACAATGAATGATTTAGTATTAAGTGATCTTGGTGACACGTTTTTCCATCACCTTTGACATTGGCAGAATTGTCGACATCGGCAGCCTGATTACGGACGCAGCTGACAGTTTGCGACAGGCGTAAATTGTACAATTGCTGCTGTCAAACATCATTTTGGTATTACCTACAATACAAAAAATGATGTTTGACCGCAGCAATTGTACAATTTACGCCTGTCGCAAACTGTCAGCTGCGTCCGTAATCAGGCTGCGCCACCACTTGCCATAATGAAAAATAGAATAGAATTGATCTTGTTGTAAGGTTTTTAAGTTTCGAGCGTCATATTGAGCTTAAAAATAAAAACTTTTTATTTATTTTCTTTCTTTCTAGGTATCCCTCAAGTATGCATGGGCATACTTGTGGTATGGTTTGTTTTGGCTACCCTTTCAGCATGGGCTGAAAGGGTAGCCAGCTCAGCATTTGCTGGGCGCGGAGAGCCCAACGCTCATCCACCTAGCCAGTCCTCTTCATCTTCTCTGCACGGCAGCCATTGAGCTAGGAACCAGAGATAATCAAGAGATTTTCCATAGATACTGAGACCAAATGCATGGTACCCACAGTCGCTGGCCTCGCGTACAAATAAAACTAATTTTAACCTAATTATGGCAATGTCCGCATACAGGTATTGCGTGCGAAAAATACTGATTAATAATCGAAGGATGTCTGTGATCTGTTTTTAAATGAATTCCACGCAAGACAAAGAAATGTGGGATTAGAGATGAATTACATTACACATTACAACCTACACTTAACCTGTACGCAACAAAAAATATTCATATTTATTTATTTATTTTATTATTTATGTACACACAACAAAAAAAAAAAACATAGAATAAGAAACACTTAAGTACAAAGGTACTGCTTATTTCAAACGAGATTTCTGCCAGCAGACCTGCGACTGGAGAGGGTACAGAAAATAACGTAGACACAGTGTGTAAACTAAAAACTAAGAGGGAAAGACTAGAATAAAGAAAGAAAGAAAGAAAATTCATTTATTTGCCACAAAAAAACAAGACACACTGGAATGACAGATACAGGTAATATGAAGAGGACAAGTGCATAGACAGAGAAGACATTATTTTAGGATGGCAACAATGAACACGAGAATACAAAACAATGATAATATATGAATAAATAAACCTAAATGATATAAAATTAAAAATAATAATAACAATATAGTAAATGAACAATACTTAAATAAAAGATAAATAGATACAATACAAGCTATAATAAACTAATACATACTACAATAAAATTTGAGAATTAAGAGGAGAGGTAATGCTCTTTTACGCGACGTTTAAAACTTATGTTTATTTGTTATGTTTTTTACTAAAAAACGATGAAAGAATAATTATAATTAAGACATAATCCTATACAATAGAAGCATAATAATATTAAACCAGTCTTGTGTAATATTTCGGTAAAAAAATATTAGGTACAGATTTTTTTTTTTTTGTTAAAAAAAATTCGTCGTTCGTTTTTTTTTAATAGGTACACGAGGAAATGATAGCCTTTGTTCTGACTCGTGGATACTTATATCTTCTAAGTGTCCATAACAAGGCATAATTATGTTATAATTACGAATTTCCTGCGTCATCACGTTTTTTAAATAACGTAGGTAAAGTATCTTTGACGTGTTTTTCTATTGTTTAAAGTAGCATTAATAGAGTTCCCACTATAACAATAGTATTAAATTAATAATGATAATTTACGCATAAGTCTTTTTAAATAATAATCCACAGACAAAACCAATTTTTTGTCTTGTCTTCTGTCAAGGAGACTAAACTTGGAGAAAACGGGTTTGTCGACAAAAAATCGGAGACAAAAACATCTCTTTGCCGTTTTTCTCTCGATTTTTCGTTTTATATTCTGTCAAGGAGACAAAGAGTGGAGCAAACGGTTTGCCCACCCGCCGGCCACATGAGACTTCAGCTGAAAATCAGCGTTTCAGCTAGCTGCGGCACTTTGCTGAGCTGAGGCCTTTTAGGCAAGCAATGCCACATTGAACCTACTAGGTGAAATAATTACTGAAAATAAAAAAATAAACTTGACTTTTAATTTATTAGTTAGTAAGTTTTTATTTTTCGTTTTTACAATTAATTATGTTTACTTGTTTGGTTTTACGTGATTTGTTTTTTTTTTTTATGTTTGTGGTTTTTTGCTGTCTAATAAACGTATTTTCTTTCTTTCTTTCTTTCCTTGCTCGCCTTGCAGGAAGCTTACAGGTAACTTTATTCAACTTTTGAATTATATGTTCAATGCAAAATGCAAATGTTTGCTATTGAAAATGTTTGGAGGCAGAATTATTAGCCTAATGAACAGTTATTGATAGACATTTTTTGTGGACAGAAAAATTCCTCCGCAATCAAGACTCGAACTTGCGACCTTTTGGTTTATATTACATCAGCCACCCTTGCCAACCGAGCAACCGCGACCCCTGCTCGCAAATTCGAATTTTTCCTCCACATTGAACCGTCTCATGGTGACGATAATTTATTTTCCACAAAAAATATTAAATTTGACTAAGCAGGCGTACCTACTACGTTTCTAATATAAATTAAGTTAATTATAGGTCGGTGAAATACCCCCTAAATTTATCAAAACCCATCCAGCTGATTCGGCTCTAGGAGAGAAAAAACACAATATTATTATTATATTTTCGAATTACATAATCTGTCAAAAAAGCAATTAGTCATAATATACATACTTTATGGAACGTCATCATAAATATATTAGCGCCAGATGCTTTACAGACAAATATTATTATTTAACTAAACTTATGAATATAGTGTTGATCTAAAATAAAAATAAAACTAGTAATAAACATAACTAGCAGTGGCGAAGGATGAAAATTTACAAAGGGGAAGCCGCCCCAAAAAAGCTCTCCAAAAAAAAGCACACTCACCAATGAATGCTGCAAGACAAAAATCCATACCGTCTCTTGTAATCTATATATAGTCATGTCTGGAAGAGCTCGACCTAACTGAATAACATGCCATTTTTTTGTCAGTTGGATGAGTAAATAATATAATATTACGTTGGTCTATGCTTTAACCAATTCCTAAAGGGAAGCCGATGGGAATCGGGTTGTATGGACTCTTCGCCACTGATAACTAGTAATAATCATAAACTGTAATATGCAGTGCCCACGTGTCGCACTGTTGCGCGCGCTAATTCCCCGGTACCTCGAACCCTTGCTGCACTTAACGAACTCTTGGATTATAATCCAAATTACGATCTGTTTGTGGATGAATGGACGAAGATTTTGTCAGTATGTCTGCAGTGTAGTGAGAGGGATTCATGAATGTATTTTTATTATTCTAATATACGAGTATTGTCTTGTCACTTTAATCACTGTAATTAGTCTCAGACCGTTGTAATTAAAGTATTATAACAAGTATATTTTATAATAGATACCTATTAAAAATATGGAATTCATAACTGTAGATTGATTTATTAACCTATGAAACAGTATTAGATCTAAACATACCGGTATTTTTTCTTAAGTTCATCGACATCAATATTCTTTTTATACTTTTATGTCAATGTCCTAGAATTAGTAAGATAAGTCTCATATAGTAGACACAAGATAAATAAGCCACGAGTTAAGCACAACACAGGGATTTTTAACCCCCGACAAAAATAATACGTTATAAGTTTGTAGTGTGTATCTGTCTGTGGCATCGGAGCTCCAAAACGGATCAAGCGATTTCATTGCAGTTTTTTTTATTGAAAGTTAGTTTAATCGGAAATCATCTTAGCTATGTTTCGTGAATATCTGTTCTACCATTCAAAAGTTACAGCTCTTTTTCTAGTTGGTGTCGGGTGTTTTTGACGGTTAGGTTATTATGAATTAGGTACCTATTTTCAGTTGCCCGCGGTAAAGTTCACTACGTCATGGGGAATTACTTTGTGTATCCGGATAAAAAGTTAGTCTGTTATATTTATTATATTACAAAATAATTAATTTCTCGAAAACTACAATATATCGTAGAACATACATGGCGGTTCAATCGATGAGTATTAGTGTCCCCTGACCACAGACCTTCGCTGGTACAGGATTCCTGAAATTATTGAGTTTTGTGTCCAAGAGATTGTATGATTATAAGCGAAGTACCTACAAGAAAAATACAACTCAATAATGCTCTAGATTCAAAACTGACTGACTGATTTCATACGGTTTAGTTTTTTGAAGTCGTTTTTTTTTATTATTATTGCATGTGTGCCTTAATTTACCAACCAAATAAATTACTTCTCTTTATTTTCTTTTATTTTTCTTTCCTCACTATCAGTTACCTGCAGACGCGAAAACTCAATTAAGTTTTTATAAATACACGTATATTACAATGTTAGTTACGCGGTATTGGTGACGATATTGATTAGCATAATTTTACGACAAGTATTTGATGATCGTAAGACAATATATGTTTAAAAATCACGTATTACGAATTCATGTCGTAGATAAAAGACTAATATTAATTCACATTATCATACCTGTAACTATACACTACGACATAACTAAGAAGTCGCATCGACAAACTTCGTATAACCGATCACTTCCAAACTGAGCGCGACTTTTTTTTTTTGAAATGGCCTATTACAGATAGCTCCGGGAGCTCGATCTGCGTAACCTGGCTATGGTGGGACCAGAAGGGTCTCTCACCGTAAAGTGTAAATATTAAAATAGCACAGCTAAGGGCACCCCATAGTGGGGCTCGGACCTAGGCTTAGGGCGTTATTGATTACTGAACAAGAAGGGACTTGCAGAATCGGTGAACGACTTCAAGACCACAAATGTTTATATTATGTACTGTAAAACAATGATCTTTACGCTGACGGAATAAGTTGTAAAATTATCTAAGCGAGCGACTGCCATTGGTTGTTCAATCAGGTACATCGATGTAACTTCTTAGTTGTGTCCTACTATATGTATACCATAACTAGTCTCTTGAATCCTGTGTTTTCCGATTTGTCATCGTTTTTTGTCATAAATTAACATAACAGGTTGATCAAGAATCGACAAATTATATCGAAAAAATTAGGATTAATAATTTTTCATGTTATTTTTTTATCATAGTTTCCGCAATGTATTACGCCTTTATCCCCAAAGTACCTATTAGACTTAGATTATTGTTATATTTGAATCCCATTTACTTAAGAGGAGTTTCTCCACAGATCACCCGGCCGCGTAAGGTATTTTAAAGTATTGTTGCCGTCTCAGTCAACCGTCGCCAGCCCGAAGGCGCACAGCTGAGATAGCACACATTTCGCTACATTTCCGTGCGTAATTTGTTGATGATTATTGAAATATGATAAAAAAATAAATAAAGGGACTCATAATTTGACGACACGGTTGGCGCAGCGGCTAAACAATTAGCCTTCTGCCCTACGTGCCGCGGGTTCGATCCCCGCACGGATCAAGTATTTGTGTGATCTACAGATAGTAATTGTTTCGGGTCTGGGTGGTGTGTGCATGTGACATGTATGTTTGTAAACTGTACCCTCGATACAGGAGAAATCCTAGTGAGGGGCAAGGTTTAAAAAATAAAAATTGTTTCTGACTGGACTTTTTCCGAATACTTCGTTCTAAATTGATTTATGGTCTTAAAACATTAGGTTAGAGATGTTATTTTAGCTATTTTGATCGAAAATAACAAAACTTTGAGCGAGTGTAACTTTAAAACTTAATATTTTAACGAAATTCTATCAAACAACAGACACAGATATTGCTTTCTAGATTATGTTTACAAAACTTTATTGACTTTACTAGATTTATATTCAAAATAGGACCAAACTTCATTTCTATGGAGCGCGCTAGAGGGGAACCTTCCCTTAATACGGCGCTGATAGGACTGCCGCAATATTGTAGTGCCTCGGCGATGTTTGCAGTACCGCATGTCGATAGCTTCGATGCTATCATGCGGAAAAAGGCAGCATCTTTGTTGCATCGGATACGCGGCAGTTCCAACAGCATCGTGGGAGCGATATCCGACAATGGGAAGTGTCTGTTGCTCGGATGTTTAACTAATTTGTTATTACCAGTACCTAAATTTAGTCCTTACTAACAAAATGGATCATGTCGCACATTGGCAACGAGAGTGTCACAACACAATAAATGTCGTTTTTGGGAAATCACATTTTTATTATTTTTTTACTTTATTTTATTTAAATTTTTCTGAGATTATATGCCATCTCTCGGCGAGGAATCGCACTATAATTATGACGTTTTTTTAGCAGATAAAGTTTTTGATTGCTTTTCTCATGGGATATTTATATCAATTTCGTATTTTTATGTGTTATAGGAAGGTAACACAGAAAATCAATTTATAAAATGGTTGTTTATAAACATGTCACACTGTTGCACACTTGCTATGCTAAGCACGGAATGGCACAGTTCGCCGGAGGACATGAGATCGATTCGCGGTCGTGTCAATCATTTTTTTTTTAAGTTTTCTTATTTGTAATATTTCTACAAAAATACATACTAAGTGCTATTTGTACTCATGATTAAGAACAACTTTTGCTAAGGGACAAACATTAAGGTCGCGGGACTTATCTCATTACCGTGACCCCGGAACGTAAAGGGCTATTGAAGGAACACCGTGGATTTTAGTCAGTACATGTCTGACAGTCCCTCCCGCCCTGCCCGGGGTGGGAGGACTCATTTGATGATTTTACCAAGCTAAAAAAAAAAAAAAAAATCGGCGAACATTGAAGTCGCAAAAAAAAACCTCTTACTATTAATTTTAATTTAGTCGAGTAATATTGAATTATTGATATGGAACAGCTGTTTTCAATTTGCGAATTTAGTGATGGTCCCTTAATAAAAGTTGTTCATAATGATGAGTACAATAATTACGCCTTAAAAAATTGGGACTAGAAACGTAGGACCTTGTAGATAATTATCTAATAATTTCAGATAATTAAGGTCGCTTACTATTTTATTATGCCTAATATGTACCATACTTCCTATATCATTAAAATATTGAAACATATTTTTTTATCTTTAATTACCTATGCAAATGCCTTGAGAGCTGAATAGGTAATTCCCAAAAGAGAATAGAAATTACTCAATTAAAAATGTTGACTTCCGGGTTTGCGAATTTTTTTACTTCTAGTTTAAGAGTTTATAGTTTTGATTATGTATACTTATATTTTTTATTATACAGAGTGTCCCAAAAATCGAAACGGAAACGGATGATAGGCCAGGTGACAGTTATTAAAAAAAATAACTTAGCTACCAGCGTATTTTTTTTTTTTTAAAACATAAACAATAATATTAAGATTTGTGATTTTTGGAATATCCTGTATAATATGTTTTTTAAATAAAGTTGCTTCGCGTCTATACACGTTTTCCACGCTGTATTGTTGATACAGTTTACATACATAATCTCACATGCTCACACACCCATAATAATTAATACATATTACCGATAGATTTAATTATTATAATTATACATCCTTATTATTACAGTAAGTGTGGGTTGCACCAAAGGTTACGTTACTGTCAAAGTTTACTCTAACAGTTAACAATGACCCAGTGGCGAAGGGTGACAGTTTTAAAAGGGGAAGTCGTCCCAAAAATGCCCTCTATAAATTGCTGCAAGACAAAAATCCATACCGTCTCTTGTAATCTATATATAGTCATGTCTGGAAGAGCTCGACCTAACTGAATAACAAGCCATATTACGTTAGTCTATGCACTAACCAATTCCTAAAGGGAAGCCGATGGGAATCGGGTTGTATGGACTCTTCGCTACTGCAATGACCATAGAATTTAACTATCTATCTACTGTTGCACCGTCATGTAGAATGTAAAAGTCAAATGTTTGACAAGTGACAAGACGTTTTATATTAGGTTATATTCGACGCGTTGACAGTAGTTACAGATAGTTAACATTAACAATAACAATAACCAGCGAAGCGGGGGCATTTATGTTAACAGTTAAAATTATGATGTTAGCTAACAATTGTTAAATGGTGCAACAAATTTTTGCTTAAACCGGTACTTTAACTGATGATTTGATGTTTGTTATAGTTAAAGTAAGATGGTGCAACTCAGGCATTTTTTTTTTTAGCGTGGTAAAATCATCAAATCTGTCCTCCCACCCCGGGTAGGGCGGGAGGGACTGTCAGACTTGTACTGACTGAAATCCTCGGTGTTCCTTCAATAGCCCTTTACATTCCGGGGTCACGGTAATGAGATGAGTCCCGCGACCGTGCAACTCAGGCTTAGTGTGAATTAATAATTACCGATTTTTTTATTTTTTTTTATTAATTATGGTTCATTTCCCCTTCATTTGCACATGCTAATTTCTTGCGTATTATGTATGAATCATCATGCAATTAAATAACTGTTTGATAAATAAATTAAGAAACCTTTCATAAGGAATAGATTTTGTAATTCATGCAGGCAATAAATCCAATTATTAAGAAAATAAAAAACTGTTCGCTCATTGTTGATATTTTGACAATTTTAGTATCTATATTTGTTTAGCTTGCACGCTTTGTTTAGAAGATAATCCCGTATTTAATCTTAGTATTTAATTTTTTTATTGTATAAAAATATCAATTTCTTGAACCCGATTAAGGCACACATGCCAAGCCGGGTCTGTCCGATCCGGTTTTAGAAACAGGCTCCGGCTATTAACGTATATGTATACAAAATGTATAGATAATTATGTAGAATCACCACAATTATGCTGACCGTAGGTAGAGTGTTTTAGTTTCAGTTTGTATTATAATTTAATAATTATAATCAGAACATTATATTTTTGCCTGCGAACCAAGTGCATAATATATCTAAAACTTTAAAATCCAAATAAACTGATGATAGCATAAAATATCATTAGCAAAAACTTTGGTCAAAAGGCAGTTGATGAAATATAAATCCAAAAAGTTGAGAACATAGGATAAATACTCCCTGTATCTTTATGAATCTCAACGAGCATAAATCGAGATACAAAGAAATAAGTAGATTTAACAAAAAAAAAAAATGTTTATCTTCTAACGATTGCAATGTCTCAAATTCAAATACGGTGCGGTTTGCAGGCAGCAATATGTGTTAACAGCTGCAGGCCACTGCAGACGATCGGTACTTTGTATAGGTATTTATGTTTACGCACAGAAATTGTGTATCTAGTATCTAATAAATAAAATAAAGACTTATTTTTTAACACGCTTTTATTAGCTTCACCTAACTATGTAAAAAAATCTTGTAAGTTAAATTTGATCCACTTCCCGGTTTCCGATTGAGCTGAAATTTTGCATACACGTTCCGTTTGGATGACTAAAGCGTGTTCTATAGTTTTTTTTAAACTATAATATTTTATTTACACATTATAATTATGCCCTAAACAATATCTACTGTTCAATATGTTCTTATTTTTAAAATACCAAACTTTTTTTTTGTATTATTTAGTAGAAATTCAGCCCGTATAAACACAAGCCGTATTAATTATATTTCTCAGGTAACAATCATCGACATTTTGTTAGTATCAATTTTAATGATGATACAAGAATAAGAACGCCTATTTGTGAAAACTTTTTATTGGCCTTCGGTAACTATTATTTGTCTAATGTTGTTTTAGCTGTAAGATTTTTAGAGAAATAAAAATAAAAGTATATAGAAAATGACTTACGTAATTGTCCTTGTGGTAAGTGTGGCTGTTTCTCATACCACTCCCGCATACTGATGATCATCTCCTCCAGGGCTTTAGGGGTGATATTGTAGAGCTTCAACAAGACGTCTAAGTCACCATCTCTGATGTTCAGGAGTTTGCTCGCGTTTAGCGAGTAGTCGAAGGTTGAGTACTGTGGAAGAGAGAAATAAATATTATAGTTTAAAAAAAAACTAAAGAAAACGCTTTTGTCATCCAAACTAAACGTGTATGCAAAATTTCAGCTCAATCGGAAACCGGGAAGTTGGTCAAATTTAACTTCCAAGATTTTTTTACATAGTTAGTTACAAATGAAGCTAATAAAAGCGTTTTAATAAAATACTAGTCAAATGAGGAAGCTGAATAAAATTAGGAATTTTATTTACAAATGTGTGATGCAAAAAAGTAAATAAAAAGGTTTGAAAATTCTATAAAATAAAAAGTTAGCCTTTAAAGAAATCACTTTAAAAAGTAGGTAATGTAGGTAACGGTATTTTTCTGTATCTTTACGAAATCATTATTAATTTTAGCAAAACAATAAAATGGGTATTTATTTTCTCCAACTTAGGGCTAAAATTAATATAAAAATCATTTGGCACGTGCTTATTTTTTATCGAAAAAACCAGGTATTTTTAATTCAAGCTTAAAAAAGAATTACATAATTTGGATTTGTTCTAGCAGAAAACTATTTTTTTAATAAATTTAAAACTTTAAAGAATTTAGTTAATGTTCTGATGTTCTTGTATTTTTATTGAAATAGGTAAATTATAGATTATTTATTATGATTATTTTTTTAAATCAATGCGTTTATTATTATTATCCTAAATTTCATTATTTTTAAGCATAAAAATGTGCCTGTTACACTATGCACTATTTTTATAAGACATATTACTATTTTTATATTATTCGTAAAATTATAAAAAAGATTAGAAAAAAATACAAAATTTTCATTGAAAACGAATCTAAATGTAACTCTCAATATCCCATAATAGTAAATTCATAACGCCATTTATGCACTTATTATAAATTATCACGTAATTACTTACCACAGTTCCGTCTCCAATCGTCATATTGCTCTGATTGTTGAAACACGAACGCACACTATACACTGTGTCCTCGCCACACAACCTGACAAACTCTGTACCACACGGCTTTCGTACAATTTATTATATTAGCGACCCCGCTTAAAATCAAAATCTTTTTGCTCCGAGTTTTATTTTTAGCAGCTCTAATTTGTCACTAACTGTTTTGGGATAATTAATTTCGCAATTTATTCGATTATATATTATTCGATTTATACAAAAGCGTACGTTGTTTACACGCTATGTTTGTAGCACAGCCAGGTGAACTCTGTGCCATAGAAACGTCTTCCAATTTATTATATTAACAACCGTGGGTATCATTTAAAAACTTTTTGCGGCAAATTTTTTTTTGTCACTTGATTTTTGTTTTAACTATTTACTCAACTTAACAAATAAATCATAATTATATGTATCTAAACGATATCAATAGAACATCGCCTTCAACATTATTGTACCATTCAGGCTTCGTCCAATTTATTATATTATATTTTTAATATATTATCTATTTATTTATTATTAAAATTATTATATTAAAAATTACGTCGAGTTCTCTTTTTAGAGGCTCTAATTTTGGCATTCTGTGTTTCGCATAATTATTTTGTGATAATTATAATTCAACAGGTGCAAAGTACAAACGTTCTTTACAAATAGTACATTATCTTACTAAATGCAAAGTAAGTACACACGTACTTTTGTAATGATGAAACAATTATAAGATAAATATCATTGAAATCGGTCAATAATATAAAAAAATCTAGGCATTTTTTACATAATAATAACCAATTTGACCAGACACACAGTAAGTACCTGTTGAACTAAACTATTCTTGATTTGTTTAATAAAATAATAGTTTTTTTTTTATTGGCTGTTCGATTTCGTTTGACCACTATCTCACTTAAAATTAAGTGACGATGTGGTTGACGATGAAGCACGCGTTTGAGATAAAATACGTTCCTAGACTTAAACTTGTTGACGTTACACACTTAGATAAGAACAGAATTAATTTGGTAAAATACAATGGAATTTATTATATTTTATTATATTAGATTCTTGATCCTGCGTAGAATTTCGGGTCGCCTTCTATTTTTAGAATCTCTAATACCTTAATTCATTTGAAATTAGTTTCTCTAGGTACTAAAATTCTGGATGTTTGGCTTTATTACTTTCTTATTTCTCATTTATTTATTTTCTATTTTTTTTTTTTTAATATATTTCTAATAAGAATTAGTTCTTCATCACATGGTAGATAATGCGGTATTTTAGCGTGGTCACGGCCTCGATATCACGCAAGTATCAAAACGTGTTTTTATTAATATACCTAGTTAAATTATCGCATACGCGTTACTCGCGGCATTTTTTTGTCAATGCAAAGCGACCAAAGGCCAAAAGATGCTTAGGGTTAAACCTGTTTGGGACAGTCATGTTTTATTTTTTAGGGTTCGCACCAAAAAGGTAAAAAGGAAACATTATGGTGCAACACCATCCGTCCATCTGTGTGTCTGTCACAGCAGCATATAGTGCCACAAACTTATCTGACCTGGTCATGGCGTCGCTGCCGTCACTTTTACCAATGTCATCTCCCTACAAAAATGACATTTTGAAGTCATTTTTGTTTCGTAGCGATGTTTGTTCCAATTTTGGTCACCGGGTCAGATAAGTTTATGGCATTGTACTTCAGCAACTACTAGTGTTATTGATTTGAAATTTGGAATAATTTTAAATTCAGTTTACCCAATCTTACTGCAATTTTTTTTTTTGTTTTTTTTGTATTTTACGAAATATTGTTGGAAATTTCAAGTTTCAAAGCTACTAGTTCAAGTAGAATATCGTATGAAAGGGCTTATTATTTTGCACATTCTACAACAGGGTAGAAAAAAAACATACGTGTTAAATTGAGAACCTCCTCCTTTTTTTTGAAGTCGGTTAAAAAACAACTGTAACTATTGAACGGCTGAACAAATTTTTATGAAACATAGCTAAGATGATTCCCGATTAAACTAGCTCAAAACTGCATTAAAATCGGTCCATTCGCTTTGGAGCTACGATGCCACAGACAGACACAGATACACACTACAAACTTATAACACCCCTCTTTTTTGTCGGGGGTTAAAACCATTGTTAACGTTAACGTTGTTTCGGTTTTTCGTTTTCTCTTGTGTCAAGGAGTCAATGGGTGGAGAAAACGAATTTGTCCACCCGCCATGCTGTATGGTGATTACGTCAAAATTATAGTTTATGAAATATTTCACTCATTCTAAACAAAAAATACATTAATATATTAGTTCGTATCAAAAGGCACTACAATTTTTTTGTCTCGACAAGGAATAAAACGTGGTAGGTACCGCGATTTTTTTTCCAAAAATCTTGCATCAATGTTTATCCTTAAACTTCAACAGGTACCTATTTTAAATGCCTATTATTAATTTAATAGTTACCTAAATGGATTCTTTGATTGCAAGTTTATAGTGCCGTAGTCATAAAATGCGTATTTCAATGTCAGGTCTCAATTTTTCCTTAGAAAACTAGATATTTTTAAATGCTTTTTACCTAAAGTTCCCAAAACAGGGTTGGATAATCGAAATTATGACTTTTGGTAACTACAGAGTCCCAAAAATCAATGTCATGCCGGAAACGTGATAGGCCAGGTAGAGTAAGTAAACGGTTTTAAAAAAAATCTTAGTCATGATAATAAAAGACATATATAAAAATAGGTATACAATATCGAGAAAATTGATACCCCGTGGTGATCTTTCAAGTAGGTACTTACTGTACTTAGGCTAGAAATCTTTACTTTTCTTCTTTTTTTTTATTTGACCCTGAATAACCCTTCTGTAAATTAAAAAAAATCTCGGTATTTTTTTGTCTTTAATTTAAAAAATAAGACATACCTTTTTTTACAATTTTTCTGATCACTATCACCTGGCCTATTACCAGTTTATTATACAGGTTGTCGCAAAAATCAACGTCAAGCCGGACGTTCATTTTTGCAAAATGTATAAAATGCAAAAGCAAAAAAAAAAACCTAAAACATCGACTGAGTTTTATGATTCCAGTACCTTTGTTACAATTCTAGAACCGGTTTTAACTTTTACCTGATGTTTCGATTTTTTATTTTATTTGTTAAGGAAACCAATTATGTTTACCAGCGAATAAATGGATGGATGGTTTACCTTTAAAAATTAAAGGTAACATTTTTATTACTGACTCATTGCTTCGCAAGTAAAGAGCCTCCAGGAGTGACAAAACTTGAAGCAGCCTCGATACCACCATTGCACACAGATATTAAGTTATCTAGTTCAGACACAGAATGATGTTCACTGATTTGTATTTAAAGTGTTTGTATCCTTGAAATGAAGATATTCTTT
The DNA here is from genome assembly GCA_932294325.1 of Allophyes oxyacanthae. NCBI lineage: Eukaryota > Metazoa > Arthropoda > Insecta > Lepidoptera > Noctuidae > Allophyes > Allophyes oxyacanthae. The sequence continues at coordinate 12,074,429 of OW028628.1, forward strand.
GATTGAAATAAATAAATTATTATTATCTTCTTTATTACATATACATAATTAAAAAAAAAAAAAACATTTATAAAATTTAATAAAATATAAATTTTAAATCATAAAACATAGGAACCAACCGGCATCGGGAACAGGGTCCAAGCGACCGGTGGCTAGGGCTCCAGAGAGAGGAACAGGAGTACCATCTTCTGTATCAAGCCCTTGATCCAACCCCCCAACGAGACCCTCTTAAGATGTTGGTCGAGGCTCTTGGCTATTTAAGCCATTGGCCGTAACTACGCTACGATCGGCTCTACGACTGCTGCGTCCACATCCCACATGACGACAACCTCGTGAGCCAAGTAAAGATATTTGATTTGTTTATCTTTTTCGGCTTTTACGAGGTTCTCATCATGTGGGACGGTAATATCAACAATCATTGTATGGCATGCTGATTATTATTATTATTGCTGACTGGTTGATCTTTCCACTAAGGCATGGGTGATTTCCAAGTGAATGCTCGTGCCGACAGTCGACACTGATGGACAAAACATCGCGTACGTTATAAATATAATCCCAAATAATCTGTTTGCGTCTTGCGAGGCCTTGAGAAGATTAATTATCATATCATCGAACTTCGTACCGCCAATACAAGAACTATGCACCTACCTACCCACCCTATCTACCTACCTGCCTACCCTAGCCTATCTGCCATACCTACCCAACTATCTACCCTATCTACTATACCTACCTTACCTACCTACCCTATCTACTATACCTACCCTACCTACCTATCTATTTCCTATACCTACCTTATCTACCATACCTACGCTATCTACTATACCTACCTTCTCCTTACAAATAAAACAAACACAACATAAAAATTATTAGCGAAATTAATCCAGCCGTTCACGCGTGATGCTGTGACCAAGGGAAATAGGGATTCATTAAGTAGAATTTTTATATAAATATATTGATATACCTACTACAGTTCAAGACCATGAACACACACATACACACTCAGTTCATGACATGTTCAGTCATTCAGACTGGCGTGTTCTTTTTTCGATTATAGTCTACTATAATCGAAAAAAGAACACGCCAGTTTTTTTTTGTTTATTATTTTTGTAATGTGGCTATAAAAATGTTCAAGGTTTTATAATACCTATCAAAAGCAATTACCCATTGTCTCTTAATCTTTTTTGTTTTATTTTCAGTTGACTATTTGTATTGACATTTAATATATTTTTTAATTTACCATTTTTGTTAAGTGGCTGTAAAATGTCCAAGGCCTTTAAAACCGATGAACCATTGTATTTTTAAATAAATTGTTATACTGTGATTCGCTCTGTTTAATCTAAACTATATTTTGGCCAAGCAAATTCAATTAATTTTTTTCTTCTAAAAAAATGTTACTAGAATTTATCTTGTATTTAGAAACAACCATCAGATAAGCTGTCATGCACACACACCCAGACCGGAACAACTATGTGTAAGCCATACAAATATTTATTGAGTGCGGGGTTCGAACCCGTGACACGAAGCGCAGAAATCCAATCGCTTAGCCACTGCATCAACCTTGCCGTCAACCAAAGACTTTCTGTGATTAATTATTCACTATGATTAATAAATTTATCCATTAAACCCCAGATCCTAGTTAATCTTGCGTGAAACCTGATTTATTATTTTATTATAATATTCTATGATTGCAAAAGGCAGGCACGCCCTGTATAACCGATTTGCGGGTGGAATGGAGGCTTTAATATTATTGCATATGTGTCGCTTGAGTGGTTTATTTATAGTTAGGTATTTATCTGGCATGTAACAAAGAAATAAGTAATTATAGTACCAACCAGTTTTCTTTTTTTAAATTTATTTATTCCAAATTACAATATTTTTGTTTATAATTTATCTAAATATACTCTATTTATTATAATACATTTTATTATTGTTTTTTTTTTTAACAACATAGGGGTGTTATAAGTCTGTAATGAGTAGGTGTCTGTATGTTTGAGTATCGGTGTACCTGTGCTGTCGAGCCCATGAAGAAAACCATTTATAAATACAGCCTTTGGTTTACTTTATAATTATTCTGTTTTTTTATTTTTTATTATTAATGTAGTAATTAAGTTTACTATGTTTCTTGTTGTCACATATAATTTATAGCATGAGATTTTTTGTAATTACAGCGAGTTTTTTTTTTTTCTCAATTTGTTTTCGGTTTTCTGTCCCACGTTGAGTCAGAATTCTAGCTTTATCTATTTTGAATAACATTATATACGTAAATTAGTATTTTTTGTGGTAAAGCTACTAATTAATAATGATGCAAAAAATTCGTGGTAAGACATTGTACCTAACTATTAACTTAAAAACAATACTTTGTGAGAAAAATTTATGAGTACTGACGTAAAACAAAGAATAATGAATTAATTATCCTCTATACTAAACGGCAACATGTACTTATTTAAGAACTGGTCTAAAGCGAATCCCACGCAGGTTGCGGAACCGGATTTTCTGCCTCTTAGCTTTTTTACCGCCCGTATGCCTGTCAATAAACTTTCATTCTCAGTCTTGAAGCATTTTAAAACCTTTTGCCGCACGTTTGACGCAAGTGAACCACGTGAATATTAACATTCTAAGGGTCTTGTCTCTTGTATGATGACGGACGTAAAGAACAACAAAGTGTTTTTTTAGATCTATGGGCAGCATCTTATTCTTCTGCGATATTAAGTGTTGTCACATGCGCAACAGAATCAACACCATAGTCTGTTTTGCTTAACATTAATTAACCCCCGACGCAGAAAGAGGGGTGTTATAAGTTTAACGTGTCTGTCTGTGTATCTGTGTATCTGTCTGTCTTGATGAAATTTGTTAAGGAAATAGTGTGCATCATGAGGAAGGAAATATTTTTTTATTTTACTGTAATCTTACCTTCCTATGTTCCATATGGTCGGTGTCGCGGACACAGCTAGTGTATAAATATATCTACCTATATATTACGGCTTCATGATAATTTCCTGAAAATATAGTTTCAAGAGTCTGGCACTTCCCTCCAGGCGGGGAATAGTCTAGAAGGGGGATAACATTACGCTCATTAAAAAAAGTAGGCAAACAAGTTTGTAGGTAGTTATTCTTTTTTATTTTTTTATTCATATTTTTGTCGAGCCTTCAGTTCACCTTGGTTGGTGACTATGCCAGCCTCGTATTTTTTTTTTTTTAATCATCCAAGAAGTAATGATAATTGCTACTAAAAGTTTATACAATTTTTATATTAAGTCTTTCCCACAGAAATAATAAACTTATTCTTGAATTATTATCCTTAAATTATTTCCTTAATAATCCGGTAAAAAATAATGAGACACCACCAGTCACTCTATAATTTTTTTAAAGTTTTGATATAGTAAGTATTAAGATTTGTTAATTTAACCGACTTCTAAAAAAGGAGGATGTTCTCAATTCGACTGTAAGTTTTTTTTTGTATGTTCAGCGATATCTCCGCCAATTGTTACAGATTTTCGTTATGTGCGAATCGGGGGAATCGTGATATTAGAATGGGAATGAGCTATGATCCCAAGTCGGCCGAAGTAAAAGATAATCTTCACAGGTGGAATTACACAGATGGATTAGACCTGCAGTGCGAGTGCGGTGTCTCTCCCCAAACCATGGCCCACCTTCCATCCTGCGCCGCATGCCCTACCACCTGCACGCGTGAAGAGCTTATGTCTGTAACTGATTCTGCTATTCGCGTGGCGGAATACTGGGCCAAGTATATTTAATTTGCCATCGACACGCTAAGAAGAATGGGATTACGTAGTGTGAGATATATCCCACATCGATCCTTGCTCGTGCCAGCCAAACGTTGAGCCATTGGTCGAAATAAAAGTCCCTTATTAATCATAATCAGATCCAGCAAGTCTCCTCTTGTTGTCCCCCCAGCAACGCCCTTAGCCGAGTTGTTGCTTATATTCTTGGCTGGCTTGAGGCCTTCTTGTCTCGCCACTTAATCGATTATGCAAGGGTGGCTCCCTGAAAGGCCTGCGAGAGACATGTACCAAATAAACGTGAGATGTGCAACAGTGGCGAAGGGTGACAGTTTAAAAAGGGGAAACCGTCCCAAAAATGCCCTCTAAAAATTGCTGCAATTAATGCTGCAGAACAAAAATCCATACCGTCTCTTGTAATCTATATGTATGGTAAGGTCTGGAAGAGCTCGACCTAACTGAATAACAAGCCATATTACGTTGGACTATGCACGAACCAACTCCTAACGGGAAGCCGATGGGAATCGGGGGGTCTACCGCGTAACTAAAATTGTAATGAACATCGACATCGGTATTAAACTTCAATACGATCGTGAGAGCCTAAACTTTGAGCTAACTTGTAAAAAAAATACCTATCATATAATTTGGACTATTATCTTCATGATCGGTAAAAAAAATACAAGTTAGCTCAAAGTTTAGGCTCTCACGATCGTATTGAAGTTTAATACCGATGTCGATGTTCATTACAATTTTAGTTACGCGGTAGACCCGCGGGTTGCATGGACTTTTCGCCACTGATGTGCAATAGGTACGTGAGGAAACACGCAAATTTTAGTTAAGACAATAGCAGGAACTGGATGAATCCAGAACAGGATAGAAATAATTGGCAATGCTGGCAAAATAGACTGCACCTAACAGTAGGTATATACAGGATTTTTTTTTATACCTACAGTGCGCATAGTTGCAGAAGGATTCGGTATCCGTACCCAAATGCAACCAAAGTACTAAAATAGAATAGAATAGAAATATGCTTTATTGCACACCAACATAACAAAACATACAATACAAAACAATGCACAATGCAATGAAAAATTCACAATAAAACAAAATAAAAAAAATATTTTGTATGGCTTGCGCTATTAAATTATGCGTGTCCTCCATACTAAGACGAATTTTCGTTTTGTTTTCAAACAAGTCCTATTCTGCGGTTGTATTTAGCGACAGGTACTGAATCACTCTGCAAATTATGCGCACTAGGTACATATTTTTTTTCCTGTATATAGGAGCTGTGAATGATGACTTATAACGATAATAATAAGTTTATGTACTCCAAACCCTACCATAAAAATTGATAGGTACATTTGAGCTTGTATTTTTTCCTGCCAGAAAAACCCAAGTACACTTTGTCTAAAATTATATCTAAGGGCATTACGTGGCTCAAATACAGCATGTTATAAAAGTTCCTCCCCTGAGGAGCATTTACAACAAGTACCATTTAACCAAGCAACCATTTACAACAAGTTTGGGCGGCACGGAAAACTCATGGTAGAGGTACTGGTCGGAGGATCCTCCCTTTGCAATGGAGGAACACCATACCTCGTTCCTCCACACCTGTATGAAACAATGAAATTATAAAGCAGGACTTCGCCATAAAGTAGAATCATGTTATTTTGTATTTTCGCGTGACCGCGAATTTTGTAATAGGGAGAAAAAAAAAATCTGTACTTTAAAATCCAAATACGATCTTAATGAAGGCCAAGTAGTCAAGTTATTGTTTCGTGACACTAGTTCAAAGGGCTAATTCACGTAAGGTTATGACGCGCCGATCATATTGCAGTGACGCTCGAACTTGACGCGAGCGTATCTCACTGAAGCTAAGAGAATACCAAATGTGTTGTTTTGATCAAAAATTTACTGCAACTGCACTTCTTTAGGTACCTACATGAATTATTAGATACTAATGACATCTATGACAATGATTTAACTTGTTACTGAAATCAAACGGTTCTAAAAGATGTTTTTCGATATTCGTTCAATCGAGGTTTCGACACATTAATTGTTTGATTATTAATATCGAATTAATATCATTTGACATTTGGTAGATTGTCATATAATTGTGCTCATTCCAACATAATGGATATTTTACCATTATCTGTTCAGTGACATCATAATGTAATTTTGTTAGTGTTTTTTAGGCAATTATGGAAAGATTTTTGAATAAGTTTTATTCCTCACCAGTGTGCATAGGTACTGAGTAATTGTACATGAGGCAGATTGTTTATTTTATAGCACTTTTCTGGCTTACATGCATACAGCCCGCCTGATGGTAAGTGGTTACCGTAACCTATGGAGGCTTGCAACACCAGGGGCTTCACTCGCGCATTGCCAACCTTACCACTGGCGTCGTGTAGTTTTTTTTTTTTTTTTCTATGGCCTTTTGCAGATTAATCCGGGAGCTTTATCTGCGTAAGCGAGCTTTGGTGGGACCAGAAGGGTATCTCACCGTAAAATATAAATATTAAGTAGCACATCTAATGGGGGTGCCCCCCCATAGTGGGGCTCGGACCTAGGCTTAGGGCGCTACTGGGTACTAAACAAGAAGGGACTTACTGTATCTGTGTGTAAGCGTCTTGTTGGCAGTAGTATTCGTGTTTATTTTACTTGTTAATGTAACAGGAAAAATAAAAACCAAGGAACATTTCTTGAAAAAAAAAAAGTAGTCGCTTAGTACAAAATATGGTCTTTTAACCGTAGATACATTTCCTACATTATTGCCAAAAATCTGGGTACGAGCCTATTCTGATGAGAGAGGTAAGCCTTATTCCACCATAGTATGCCATGTTAAAGTGTGTTTATTTTGACAGGAGAATTATAGACCGTTTTAACCGACTTCATAAAGGCTCCACCTTTTTTGAAGTCGGTTAAAAAGGTCTATAGTTCTCAATTCGATTGTATGATGTTTTGTTTGTTCAGCCATGTCTTCGCCAGTTGTGAACCGATTTTAATTATTCACTTTTGTTTGAAGGAGTACTCTCTCTTTTTATTTAAAGGGCTGAAGAAGACAGACGATACAACTCTTCAATGAATAACAGCAAATCAATTGCGATTGCTGTAATCTTAAGTTTATGCCACACATAAGAAAAATAAAATAAACTTTGACAAAAGTAAAAATCGGACAAGTATAATAAATTAATTTTCATAAAAAAATTAACAGCTTCTGAAACCGGGGCCTTTATTCTTCAATAAGGTGCATGTCTATAAATTATAGCTTAAATAAATAAATTATATTAGCAAAAAAAAAAACAAATCTTTAAACATAAAATTTTTAGTGAACCATCCACCATCGACCACCCACCAACCAAACCAACCATAAGCCCTGCAACCCTAACCCATTGGAAACCATGCACGTAGCATCACAACGACGCCGACGTTTTGAAAGTGCCTGCAAAAACCCAGTTGAAATAAATAAAACTTTAACTTTCTTCCAACTTTGAACTTCGACTTTGAACCATTTTTATTAAGTAGTTAGGTCATCTACCTATCTTTTTCAGATAATGGGTGCAGTTATCAATTTTTTTTTAAATTATTTAAAAACTCATGAAGGTTATCAATATTGTTTTATGTTTATCTCTACTTTTGTTTAATAATTATGGTCGGTGTTTTAATCTAGGTACCTATACTCGTACAAAATACCCAACAGTTCTGAGAAACTTTCCGCGAATAATAATAAAAAGGTTATTAAACTATAAATTCGGTAAATTCCCATTTTAGGACAAAAGGACCAAAAATCTTCCACACGCAAAGCGACCTTTATTTTTGTTTTATTTTTGTTTTTCATCAACAATATTTTGGGTCTCATAATAATCATACTAACCGCGTCACATGCACCTCAATGTAAATTCTTTAACCAAAATTTGATTTTAATGATTCTTATTATTTTAAATACAGCAGATAGTTTAATTTAGGTAAACTCTATTTTTTCTTATTTATTCACATGTCTTTTTAACAAAAAACGTTATTTAAAAATATAACAAGCACGTTATTTAACTGTCTTTGACAATAAATTACTTTTCCAAATCTTTATGAGGTAAACAATTTGTTGTATTTTATAAATGATTATTTTATTAATGAGGTGTGAGAATATTGTTTACTAAATATGATAAGTAAGATAAACCAGAGTATGTGTTAAAACCGGTATCAAAGGCTTGTAACTGTTTTCTTCTGTTGTGTTTTATAAAAAATATTTGCCAACATTAATTAATGATAATAAAAGTTAGAACTGTATTTTTTTTTCTACTAAGGCAGTGTTGGGAAATGTCCGGCCCGCAAATGGTTTCAATCTGTACACAGCCGTAGTAATACATAGGTACCTCACGAATAATTTCAAAAATATGTAGACACCTGCATTGTGTTTACGTCGACACAAATAATTAAAGTAGATATAACCTAACTGAACCTAACCGTCAAAAACCCACGACTCTAACTAGAAAAAGAGCTGTAACCTTTGAACGGCTGAACAGATGTTCATGAGACATAGCTAAGATGATTCCCGATTAAACTAGCTTTCAACAAAAAACTGCACTTAAATCGGTCCATCTATTTTGAAGCTACGATGCCATAGACAACAACAACTAAGACTTACCTAACTGCCTACGATGCCACAGACAGACACACAAACTTATAACCCCCTTCTTTTTTGTCGGGGTATGATAAAATGGCAAGAATACTACATGAACGAAATTAATGAAACGACTATGAAAAATATAACAATGTTTAAGGCTAACTGAGAAAACTACAGTACTTCTAAAAGATCTGGCTCACATCAGATTTCCTAGGTTATTTCTCGGCTCTTGATGGTAAAAGTTTTCCCACCCCTGTACTAAGGAAACCACCTATAGCCAGTCAAAAATAATTATACTATTCGGTGACGTCACTGTGTTGAATAAAAATACAGTGATTATTATTTGATTCGAACGCGCCAATTTTTCAATGATTATGCTAATCTTTATCATAGTTCTTTCCTTATAGCACTTACGTCGGGGAAATAATACCGTTTCATTTTTTTTAATTATGTTATAATCATGTCCTTCCGTTTTCTTTGTTAAACATGTTTGGTCTTTTGAGCCGCTAGTATAACTAATTGTGAAGAAATTAATATTGCCTTAGTCTCTAGTTATAGCTTTACGAACAGATATACCACACAAGACTATAAAGTCCTACATTTCTAGTCCCGGTCCCATTATGGGGCTATTTTACACATCATTATGAATAACTTTTACTATAGGACCAACCTTGAAATAGCGAAAAATAATCTGCTTTTCCATACATTTAGTCGAGTAGGTAATATTTAATTATTTGTATGGAACAGCAGTTTTATATTCGTGATTTCAGTACTGGTCCCATAATAAAAGTTGTTCATAACAATGAGAACAATAACCCCTTTAAGGGATCTAGGACTAGAAAGGTGCCTTGTATAACATTACTGCCTACCGCCTTCTACTTTATGTGACATGTTAGATACGAATATAACAAAAGATCAAGTGTATTCTATTCTATAACAAAAGAACTCTAGATAGTAGAATAACCGGTCGTAACACTTCGTAAACATCCTCTTCAGAATTCGAGCCTCCTAATGATCGCTACAATTTAATGTTCACATCAAACTGGCATTATAATGATCACGCTTGGTGGTATTATAATCGACGCCTTTAGACAAAGTTTTATATATTAAAGAAATGTTTACCATAACCTTGAACTATGGCCAAGAACATTATAAACAGATAGTTGTTATATTTTTTGTATATAAGGGATAATCTCTGGCACTAGAGAACCGATTCTAAAAATTCTTTCACTAATTGAAAGCTGAACTATCCGTAAGTGATATATATATACCTATTATTTTGATAATAATATAACGTGCGGGTAAAAGTAAGTCATCGTGTCATAAATTAGGTACTGACCTAATGATATGGATAAAAAGACCAATATGGATATAAAGACCAGTATAAATAATAAATAGGTATGTATAATTACAACCACAACTAGCATTTTCAATCTGGTTTTGAATCACACAATAATTATTTTTTATGCACAGTGAACTGACTTGGTATTTTTGTAATGAGTCATTGTTTATTCATAACAATAACTTTTCATTGAGCACTCGTTCATGCCAAACATGATTTCTTCCTTACGTATAAATTGTTGAATCTAAAATTATTTATCCTAAGCCTTTTCATTTGGTGTATCTTTTACATAATGTTCTTTAATCAATTCTTGTAGCTCCTACACTAGGTATGGTGGTCTTTTGAAAGTGTAGATAATCTTTTGGTTTATTGTTATATAGGTATACGGAACTTCAAACAATTGCTATTTTCCTTTGACAAACTTTATTTAATTTTTTTATACCAAAAACGTGCCAATCAAGAATACGACCCGCCTGGTAACTAAACGGTTACCGTAACCTATGGACGCTTGACCAAGGGCATCGGTCGCGCGTTGCCGACCCTACTACTAGCGTAGCGTAGTGGGGACACTTACTGTCAACAACACACATCCGCAAGGAGTACTAGCGACCTTGCTTACCGTTAGGAACACAACGCAGCAAAAGTGCAGTGTTATTTGGCTACGATATTCTGCAAGATGGAGGTACTTCCCCAGTCGGGCAGCTACAATTTTGAGCGGAAAGTCCCACTATGCCTTACCTCTCTTTAACAGTGTATTTTTTTTAAATGTCATCCTTATCATTTTCGTTGGCGACCTGTCTGCTCGATTAAGGTCCGATTAAATTGCGAACATAATAGATTTCTCAGAATTGGAGCTCAAAGATACCTACATTACCTACTGTCAAAAATGTAGACAACTCACATTATTTGACGCTCATAATTTTTATTGATGTACTGATGTCACGCCAAATGCATACGATCTTGTAAAGCGACCGGCACATTACTGTGTCGTGTTATATCGTGACGCAGGATTGACCAATCAAACGAATCTGTTCAGAAGTGCATCATATCATAACACGTTTTGATTGGCTGTCGCGTAGTACCTAGTAGCTAGTATGTTTCTATCTAAATGTAATAATTTGCGAAACAGATATTTACCCATCCTAAAGCATATTTTTCGAAAAATCACTCGATTCAACGTCAACCAAGTCCAAATGTCTTCCTGTTTGAAATATCACGTACTTCGAGGCTGTCTGCAAATGTAGATACTCGTTCCATAACCGATTCAATCGAAATAGAAACATCAACTGCAGAAACTGCGTTTATAAATACAGTCTCACATAGATACAAAACAATTATAGATAACACAAAATATAGATATAGCAAATACTATTCAGTGCCAAATCTGACCCTTGCGGCTGGGCGTGCCTATTTGTGAGTTATGACCGTACCAGAGGTCAGAAACTGCCCTCTATTGTCCAACGATTAGCCATTGATCCCACATCTGGCCGGCTATTGTGTTCAATGAGGGCGGATGAGTTCTGGGAAATGTATCGTGAATCCTTCTAGGGGTGACAACGCAGATTTTAGCGTATGCAAGTATATTTTGATCTGTTGGTGAAAATCTGAAGTTTGCTAATTATCTAGAGGTATCACAGCCGGGATTTATTATCATTACTAATGGTCGCCCAGTGGTCGAAAGACAGATATTTTTATTTTCTGCACTCCTCCAAATCTCACACTCTGTGCGCACAATGTGCTTAAAAAGGGGTACAATGTTTTCACACACCATTTAGTTTTATTTCAGAGCAAGTCAATCGTTGCAGTGTGCGTTTTTAATTTTTTCTTCATTGTTTTAATATTTTGTAATTTTGTGGCTGTTTCTGTTATTATGTTTTTTGTATGCATGTTACCTATTATGATTTTGGTGTCGTGTGTGCAAATAATTAATTTATTTACTTTCTTTTCGTTTCTTTTTAATAGGTATATAGATTTTATGACGTAGGCACCTGCAATGTAGGTATATAGTTTTTAGGTACCTACCGTATTTTGTGAAGAAGTTTTGTATCTTGTTTCCTCATTTATTTATACTTCATGTTGGCACAGAAATGGTGCTTATGGTGGACTTTAATGCTTTCCTGCCAGTCAACCTTTGGTTTAAAAACATCATATCAAAAAAGTTACAAAAAAAGCTTTAAATTTTAAAATAGAGTCTGAATTAAGTAATCAGTAATCAACCTAAGTAATCAACACAAACTAAATAAGGTTATAAAAAAATACCTACACGTACTTTAATTACAATGTAATAAATATAATTATATACCTACCTAATATTATTTTGAATTTGATGATATCGACCTTGGTGAAACAGGTTTCATATACAAAATTAACAAGAGTTTTCGGCATGACGTGTTAATATTTTAGATATATAACATTTTTTGTTTTAGCATCCCTCCTGGGATCATGGCCATGTTTTGTGTATTCACATTAAGTTCATTCGACTTTTTGTGTGTTTGTCAAGCATACTTTAACGAAAGTAGGTACATCATGGTCCCAGCACTATGCCACAGTATATATATACTATTTAAACTGTGACTATGCAGTGCATAAATAAAATTGTTGATTTTACTGTCCTGAGGTACCAAAAAAGTGGCATTTCCTTGTGTGGTTTTTTTTTTTCTCGCTGTAGTCACAAGAAACTGGAGTAATAAAAATATATATAAGGAAATAAAGCTGTACTTTTTTTTTTTTTTTTTTTTTTAGCGTGGTAAAATCATCAAATGAGTCCTCCCACCCCGGGCAGGGCGGGAGGGACTGTCAGACTTGTACTGACTAAAATCCACGGTGTTCCTTCAATAGCCCTTTACGTTCCGGGGTCACGGTAATGAGATAAATCCCGCGACCCCGGCAGGCTTCGGCCCTCTACAGGGCCCCGTCATCTTGCTGACGTTCTTTGAGGCGCGCGTGGAACACAACGCGCCGTCGACCCGGGCATGGTCCATGGTCGGACAGCGAAAAATACAGCTGTACTGAGTTGAGCAGAAAGACTCGTGTGTCAAAGGACCAAAGGATTTTTAAGCATTATGAAGATAGAAAGATTATTTGACACAACACAAAAAACGGTTTTAAGAACAAACAAGAAAGAAAAGGAAAAAGAAAAGATTTTGTGTCGCAGCTGTATCAAAAATTTTATTGGACGACGTGGTCCTTGCAGGCGATTTTGTTGCTTTAGCTATTTCTAACTTAAAGGTGTTTTTAGTAACTATGCTTAAGCTAATTTTAAAGCTAACTAGCTACCTAAATATGTTAGCTTTAATTAAACTCAATTATACATTTTAAATTCATTTACCTATTTATTTATTCGTATGCATAATATATATGCATATCAGATTCAGAATATTTAATTACGTCTAGACTTGTTTTAGACTTTATGTCATGTCAATGTTAACGACAGCAAGAGGCTTGAAAATATAATTTGAAATCTTTTTAAATAGTTTGCCATAAATTAGTTTACTAATGAAAGAGGTGATTTTGAATCTTAATCAATAAAAATGTAACGTAGAATTAAAACCTATACCATCAAATCGTCTATAATATAAGATGAAATCCATACTAATATTATAAATCCTAAATTATTTTTGTTTGTTTATTTTTTGTGGCGCCTCAACTAATGAACCGATTTCAAAGTTTGGCATATCGTAGTTGATAGTCTCATACCGCGTAAGTAACATTGGTAAACACCGCATAACTACCAAAAAAATTGAGTTATCACGTCTATAGGTAGCTGATTGTGAAGGGCAAAGTCAAAGGTTTTTATTTCAACTGGGCCTTTGCAGGCAATTTCAAAACGTCGTGATTCTAGGTGCACGGTTCCAAGTGGGTTGGTCCTGGAGAAGATACCGGCAAGAAACTCCATGGATACTCTTTTCATAAATCAAGTTAACAATAATATGCGGGAGCGGCCCCGGCGATTGAAAAATAAGCATTATACCTATTTTTGTGTAGATAGGTACCTAAGTATTATTTATAATTCTGAGGCAAACAATAGTTGCAGTGAAATAATTATAATCAAAAAATTCTCTTTTTGTTATTTTAACTGAATACAATGATGTATGATATTTCGATTTGGGCGTGCTCGTCAGTGCAGTAAAATGTCGTGTTTATTTTTTATTCGTGTTCTTTATTTTTTCATATTTTGTTTCTTTGTGATCTCTGTTTTAATTTTAATTTTTATGTGCTGACAATTTTTGTCCTGTATCGAATAAATTCTCTCTATTCTATTCTATTCAATGCTCAGATGTTTTGTTACGTAAGTTTTTCTATAAACTTTATAATAATAGGTAGTGACATGGTGATTTCATCAAAGTACCTATTACTGACGGAAGGGCAAAGTTTCCTTTTAATACCTTAGGCGCAAAAAGTGGTTACATTATAAGCAGTAAGCAAAAAAAATGATTGATGATTAAGTATAAGTATATAGATTAAATAATAGAATAGAAGATAATTATAATTTTCGTTTAAATTACATGATAGATATAGGTAATAACAACCTACCGTGCTCTTTAAGATTCGGACGGATCTCAAGAAGAGTAAAGAATGATCACTCGTCCAAGCAAAGTTCATTTGTTATTATTTCGGACAATTAGTAAAAAATCATAGAAATAGTACAAGTACTGGAACGCTTAATAGTGCCGTAAAGCCGGTCTGAGGGAGAATACTTTGTGGTAGCCGTGTCCTTGTCTAATAGGGTAACCATACATTTTAGTTAAAAGTAGGACATGATAGAAATATTTAATTATGTTATGAGAATAGTTATCAGGTAATTAACTACTGATATCGAATAGTAAGAATTGTTTTTTTCCTAGTAAATAGTGAAATATACGGTCCATACAGTGTATCTAAACGTTCTTACAAATATACATACACCCTTTTGGTTATAATTAGAGTCACAGGCAAGGCATAATATATAAATAGGCATATGCAAGGTTACTATATAATAAAAAAGAAAATTTAGAGAAAATTTCGGACATTGCGGAAAAATCCGGACATTTTCTTATACACAGATTACGTGTATAATAAAATGTCATGCGTGAATATTCCGGACATCTGGCAGCTCTAGTCATAGAAAACATTAGATTTTAACATTTTAAGATACAAATTTAATTCCTCTTCTAATTTTTCTTTCTTTTTTCTTTTTCTCTTTTAGCTTTGCGACCATCCTACGACCTTTCTTTATGAGATCTTTCCTGTTATAGCAGAAAGGGTAACCCATGCTTAGTGCTGCAGAATCGAATATCACTTATTATAATATTCTTGTTTGGCAAACTCAAGTATAATCATCATTCACAACATTAAGCAATAAAACACAATGAATGAAAGTCAAAGCAAAACTTTTTTTAATTTCAAATCGGCATAAAAAGGTCGTCGTCGTTTCGTCAAAACGTTGAGATTCTAGATGCACGGTTCCAAAGTGGGCCGGGTTCTATGGAGAAGAGACCGGCTAGAAACTTAATGGTTGATTGTAATTTTAATTGTGTTGGCATTATAGTTGTATTTTGGGTTTATGTGCTTGTTTCCTCTTGCTTTACTTTCTTATTTGGTGGTTCACTGGAAACTGCAACATCTTCCCATTTACTACAAGATCCTACATGCCCTGATTCACCAGATGTTCCTGCACGTACAATTTATTTTGCACGTACAGTTTTTTTTCTTTTTGTGGCTATCTGTAATGTCAAAAATGATCTTCATTATGGCACAATATCTAAGTACAATATCCAATCCAGTAAAAGTTTAATCCATCTAACTATACTAATAGGAAAATATTAAACACAAATAAACAATAAGCAAAGTGTGTGAATCTTAAGTTTGTGCAATGTGTTATACTTTATATTAGTATAAACTATTACAGACCAGACAATTACACACAACATTATACAACAGACACATACAACAACTGATAATTATTAAACATATTACAATAGTACCTATGGTAATATTGAAGGAACTGCTTCAGGTTTTAATTTTATTTTTGCTGCTGTTAAATAATTCATTATCTTTAAAATTTACGCCACAAACACATGCGAACTTTTACACACTAATGTCAAGGTTCGTGGCTGTTATCCATAACACCCTCTGCTTATTATCAGCTGGAATCCTGAAAAAAACAAACATGGAATTTTAATAAAGTCTATCATTTTATAAGAGATACAAAAAAACATTATTATCTATTCGGCACAACAAACAACAAATGATTTCAACAAATTAACTTAAACTATATACAGGGTTATTTGTAAAACACCGGCAATGCTTTAAGGGGTGAAACTACTCATCAATATGAACAACTTTTACTACGGGACCAACCATGAAATCGCGAAAAAAAATTCAAACTTTTCATACATTTTGATGGAGCAAGGTTATTCTTTTGTATGAAAAGTTTGATTTTTTTTTCGCGATTTCATGGTTGTTCCCATGGTAAAAGTTGTTCATATTGATGAGTAGTTTCACCCCTTAAAGCGTTGCCGGTGTTTTACAAATAACCCTGTATGTATACTTATACTATACTTGGAATCACTCAAATTATACAAAACAATAAATGCATCGAAAATATGCTACGCATTACAGATTATGGAAAACAAATCCAAATTTATTAAAGTACGTAAATTATTTAACTTAGTGGACTGTATGTTATGTGAAACGATCTAAAATAAGTACTTGGAGCAACTATATCCCACAAAATAAAAATATATTGTCACACTACTCAATGAAACTTACCTATGGAACGATATTCCACAACCAGGATAATATTCTCGCTTGCACCCAATCATAACTCAAGTATTTACCATCTTGTCGCCAAAAAATTATTCTAGGCACAAAAATAATGTTTGATCACGTTTATTTCTGAACTATGAAAACCACGAATGTTGACAATAGGTTGACAACTAAGTTGACAATGTAAGCCATTTTGAATGATGTAGTGTTTCCCGCATGCAAACTTCTTTAACTACTGGTATCCAAATATTGTAATAATCAATCTTATTGAATAACGTATGGAAATAATAATATTTAATATAATATTTAAAGCACGTCAATTATAATTTTTATTATGTTTATTTTGATAGCCGTGGGTAGAAGTTTCATTAGTTCTAATATGTATGTAAAAACGATTCTGAAAATACCAATTTAGTAGATTACTAAGTTGATGAGTAATGGCCATGTGTGCGAGAGGGACACCGCTGAATCTCGGGTGACTTTCATGTGGGCACAAAATTTCGTACAACTAATTATAGCAGTAAGCTCTCTAGTTATAGGTACTATGTATTATCTCTATGTAAAAAATACAGCAGTTTATTGCACAGATCTCATATTTTATAAGATGACAGTATACATTCTATAAAGAGAAACCTTTTTCCTTACAGTCAAGTAACTAATGAGACTATATTCTTAGATTCATCGTAATATTGTCACGTGGGCAAAGCCACGGGTACAGCTAGTACAAGAAGGTAAAAAACAGAATGGCCTTGGACTCGGCATTCCTAATATATGGCAGCGCGAGGCATGCGTAATGCGCATTGCGCAACTGCTGATATTCTTCCCATGCTAGTTATGCGTAGAAAACAGAATGGTCTAGGACTCAGCATTCCTAATATATGGCAGCGCGAGGCATGCGCATTGCACAACTGCTGATATTCTTTCCATGCTAGTTAAGCGTAGAAAACAGAATGGTCTTGGACTCAGCATTCCTAATAGTTGGCAGCGCGAGGCATGCGCATTGCGCATCTGCTGATATTCTTTCCATGCTAGTTAAGCGTAGAAAACAGAATGGTCTTGGACTAAGCATTCCTAATAGTTGGCAGCGCGAGGCATGCGCATTGCGCATCTGCTGATATTCTTTCCATGCTAGTTACCTATGTGTAGAACAGAACACAATTTTTGTAATAAATAATAATACCCGATACAGGCACTTATGAAATTGTGCGCAGTTCCAAAAAAGCAGGTCCTATGGAGAAGAACTGCCAGGAAACTCCATGAAAATTATTTTAAAATAATAGATAACAATCTTAATTAGTAGTGTTGTGGTAAGAGCTGCGAGCATAATATAGTTTAATGTGAATAAAAAATAAAAAATAATAATGATTAGCTTCTGAATAAGATTGCCATGGCCGTTTCCGACCATTCCCGTCTGACGGCACTCGTTCGCGAGCATGTAATATGCGTCTGCAATAATTTTAATACCTACATGTATTTCCACTTGAGGCTATTTTTAGATTACCGGATTTTAAATCAGATGACAACGACTCTTTCAAATGTTGAGTTGCTCTCATTGAATATTAATAGTCATCAACATTTTTTCACGGTTCCGTGATAAAAATATAAGCCTTTTCAACTTCTGACAAAAATGAGGGGTGTATATAAAATAATAAGTTTGTAGTGAAAGAAAGAAAGAAAGAAAAAACATTTATTCAGCCCAAACATATTGACAACATAAGAGAGAGAAGATAAAAAATAAATAAAAATAACACGTCAAAAGTTGACAAATAAGAAATAAAATATTTTTAAATAGGTACTATATCTATATAGGTATGCTGTCAAGCATGCCATGCCGAAAGGGTAGCCAGCTCAGCATTTGCTGGGCGCGGGGAGCCCAACGCTGATTTTCAGTTGGCACCCGTGCAGTGACGAACGGACGTTTCTGTATCTGTGGCATGGTAGCTCCAAAACGGATGGACGGATTTCAATGCAATTTTTTTTACTCGAAAGCTAATTAGGTCGGTTGTCATCTAAACTATATTTCATGAAAATCTGTGTAGCCGTTCAAAAGTTACAGCTCTTTTTCTAGTTGGAGTCGGGTGTTTTTGACGGTTAGGTTATTACCATCACACCTCTCGCCATCGGCAGGGAGTTCATCCGCATACCCTAGAGCCCCATTGGTCACGTACCATGCGGCTTTAGAGGAGTTTCCTCACGCACACTCACTGCTCAGGATGCGGAGTCAGCTCCCCACCAAGGTGTCCCCAAGAGAATACAGCATAGGGTTCTTTATTAGGAATGAAAAGATTTTTATAGGGTAGGAAAATTGCGGGTGATACTTCTGATTGTAAGCGTCCAAAATCATGCCAGTTTTACTGTGCAAAATCAGCTATTAATTTTGTACATGTAAATGTGTAAGTATTATTAGAAAGATTTCATATAGTGTTTTTTTTTTAAATGTGATTATCTATGCCATAGGCTTCTACTCCAATTATCTTTTACACCCTTTTTTTTCTGACGATGAAAAGTCAACCAGTATAAAAGAAAAATACTACTCACTGACTAATCCTGAAATTAATAATTATTATAAAGCCTACAAACTTGAATTTTGAAAAAATGATTTTCCGAAATTTTATCCCTCAGGGGTGAGGGATTTAAAGTTTGTATGAAAAAATCTTTCTACGCGGATGGAGTCTTAGTATAATTAATAGGTAGGTACTAACGAATATTTTGTTTGAGTATAATAAAACCAAAAAATTACAAAATAAAATATTTTCCATTGCTTTTGTGTGATCTTAGTAAACCTATCTTTGGTCAAAATTTGAGCTTGCCTTAGCTAAAGCCAATGATGTGAAGTATTAGCTAATAGACTAATTAATTGACAAAGTGCAGCTACAGTAGCTGCAACTCTAATTAGATTGATTGTGATGGATCGTCATCGTTGAATATATTGTTAATTATACGTTATATAATCTAGATATACGTAAAGGCCATGTCTTTTAAGAATTCAGATTTAAAATTAAGGTCGTAACCGATAATACAAATACTTAATTTATTAAGGTAGGCAGTGTCTCTTTGTCTTTATAGAGTGCACGCCACAGTTAGATAGCATCTAAAAAGCAGAGTAATAGTCTTCTAATACGATGTTCAAGCTAATTCTCATTGTAACTGACTATGACAGTATCAACTGCAAGATCCACTATAATGCACGTCAAAGCTGTTCCTTATCTACTGCACAGAACAACCTAAAATCACCCTTATTACTTAACTGTTAAAGTCAATTTTTACTTCTAGAAAATGCACAATACATAAAACTGTTTTTGCAGTCATCGTAATTCTCATTTTGTGAGCAGTAAAGTCTGGTTTTGTTTGACAGGAATGAAGCGTATCTTTGTAATGCTCTCAATGACTTTGCTAAACATTGCAATTGGATACCTATAGTGTAATGGACGTTTGTATACGCATTGAGAATGGGAGCACTAATCTGATTGCTGCTATACCCATTTGTGGTGAACTAAACAGAACTGTCTGGGCTTTGTTACTGCGGGCTGCATAATATTGCACCATTTGCAACCTGTAGCAAAAGATCAGTATTCAACTCTTAAAGTTCAGTCCGATGTCAGTATGATTTGAATTCAATCTTCTTACAGACTCATTTCAATCTCATTTTTGACGTTTATGTATGGACGAGAATATCAACTTTGAAAGAAAGAAAGAAAAGAAAGAAATTTAAATTATCGTCATAACTTAATTTAGGTACTGGGTCACCTAGTAAAGCCGTCTAATTATTTCTTGTAGTAGTAATTCCATCCAAAACTACATAACCCACTCCATCTTTTAACATTTTAATGTCTTTACAGTGGTAAGACGGTCTTCCACTAGAACAGAAACGAATATTTCACACCAAAACTCCAAAATTCCTTCAAATACATCTTTTCGGTTATATAAATTATTAACTAAAGGTCTGGACCGCTCTACAATCCATAAAGGCTATTCTAATACGTATTTAACAGACCCCAGCGGTTACTTGCCAAGAGAATTTCTAATTCGAGATCCAAATTATCTAGACATTGGCATATTTAGTGGTCGTCTCAAAGCTTGGTAATGAACTAGCTTTGGAGGATATTATTAAAATATTCCTGCAATGTCTTGTAGGGAAATGGTAGAACACTGAGGGATATTTTGGTTTTGAAAAGCTCAATTTGCGGTTGTAATATCAAAATGTTCTGGCTTCATTACTGACAGTATCTGATTTGAGAAACGCAGGGAAACCTGGAGATACCAGTGTTCTCTAATTCTCCAAACATTTTATGACCATTAGACGACCTGTTCCTGTCCTTATATTGGGCTGTACGGTGAACCGCTTTGGACCAGTTCAGAATGATGTCCTCACCAGTGATCAACGCCTGACCACTCGCTCGCCTATACACTAACGTGCGGACGTATTGCTAATTCATTTATTGTAATAATTGTGTAAAACCCATTAAATACAGTTATTATTGAAGAGCAGTTTCACTCAGCAGTCAAGATCCCAAGCAACACACCTGGAGCTTGGCATTCAAACACGAACTAACCACGAAACACCACTTGAGCAGTGGTCCTTCGAGCCGGATCTGACGAACGTATCGGTGATTGAATTTAATAAATTATGTTAGTAGGTATGTATAAGTATGAATTATATAATTATCATGTTGTATCTTATTTATTTTAGCTGTATCTGTAAGCACCTATATAATGTAGATGTAATATTGTTATGTATTATTGTGTATACATACTCGTATTATTATGTATTATGTTTTGTATAGTATTTATGATTATGTAATTATTTTCTAGCTATTATTGTTACACCGTGAACTACCCCCCTCTTTTAACTTGCAAATCTGTCCATCCTAAGGTTGTCTGGTAGAAATCGCCACGTGCGATAAGACCGCCCTTTGTACATTTCTTTTTCTAATTACTGTATCTTTTCTTCTATTACTGGTGTGCAATAAAGTGTATTGTATTGTATTGTATTGTATTGTATTGTAATGTATTTATTGTAATCGGCATATTATAAAATAGTCAAAATCCCCAGCAACACACCTGGAGTATGTCATTCAAACACGACCTGACCGCTTAAAACATTTATTTATGCCAGAGGAAACTCCACTTTCTAGTTACCCGGGTGTCATAAAACGCAACTAGGAATTATTAAAATAAACAAAAAGAACCACATCATCTTAAGTAATATTAACATTATTATTCCACCAACACACACACACACGGTTAGTGCAGTGGCTAAGCGATTAGCTTTCTACGATATGAGCCACAGGTTCGATCCCCACACGAAACAAATATTTGTATGATCTGCCGATAGTTGTTTTGGGCCTGGGTGTATGTGTATATAACATGTATGTTTGTAAACTGTAGTCTTGATACAGCAGAAATCCTAATGAGGGGAAATACTAATAACGTTTCCTAAAACAAAAAAAATAATGTCCTTTAATTTTATAATCGAGATGTTACCTTATGGTTACTTTTAGCAGACTTTTAGAAATCTCATTTCCAGTAATGGACATTCCAAGCTTATGACACCTAAAACCATCATTTTAAATTCCGCCTTTTCTATATTTTTATTTGCGAAGCGCTGAGTGTCGTTTTCATCTCACCGCGGCACAAATTGCGTTTGCTATCCAATTTCATACTGAAGTGTAGTGACATGAAATTTTCCGCGATACCTCTCGTGTACGGTGGTTTTATTATATTTGTAACATTGAAGATTAGTTGGTCCTTTAGAGTGGAACTATTTTGCTTTAGTTTTAAGTAGTTAGTTATAAATTTTGTCGATGATTATAATAGTTATTTGGACATATTCATGCAACCTATTATCGAAATTAAATTCTAATTCAATTAATAAACGAAATAATAAATATCTGCGGATAATGCCTAATTATTTGTTCAGTAAAATATTGGTCCTTCGATCCGAAATATTATTTTCCATAAAAGGTAGTAATCATCTCGCCTGTAATGTCCGGAATCAATTATTTAGTGCTTAGCCCTATAAAATTCGCAATAAAACGATATAAATAAACATACGTAAGTAGTTGTAACATACATTTTATATAAAGCATCAGTTGGTTCTTCCACTTTGCTATCACTTTTTCACCAGGCACTATCTCCAAATTAGGGTTGAACCTCCCTTATACTTGAGTCCATTTCATTCTATCCGATCTCGTGCGTGGCCAATCTATCATTCAGTGGAAAAGATTCAAAGCAAAGAGCGGATTAATTATTCGAATAGTACAGCCTTAGATCCTATAGTATATTATCATATTATACGAAAGATTCACTCAAGGAGAATTTTAAAAACATTTTTGATGTGGTACATTTTAGAACAAATACTAAAATGTGTATAACTTGATCAATAACCATCTTCTAAAACAGTACCTATAGACAACACGATGAAAATTATTCTTAGCCCGTGAATCCGTCTCTTTGTTTAAGTTTGCATATTTTTATTGGATGATTATGTAAATAATTCTCTGTCAGCTCAGGACTCGAAATAAAATAATGAATAATAATTAGAGACCTATAAATATGACAGTAAGTAAAGGAGAAAATGAAAGCTTTTAAAAAATTGAAATAAAACCAGTTTGTCTAAAATGCGCTTTGTGCACAAAGAAAATTATAGGCTGGCCAATTCGTACCCAAAGACCACATTATGAAACAAATTTCATGTTTGCTCGTAAAGACCAAAATATTACCAAAAAACATGAACTTATGTTAAAATATTACTCTCAAAGAGATTTCAACATTTTCGATATAAAACATGTGAAATGCTCACAGTAAATAAGTAATATGGGTAAAAGCAGACTTTGTCGTGTGTAATTCATACAAGAATATGCATTTGCAAAACCAACGCTTTCTATGCAAATCGTGTTGTTTTCGGACGCTTTGTACACTGGTACCTACTCAATATTTGTAATTTCTATCCATGTGAATCTATTTGAATGGTATAGTTAATGTACACTTACAATTATTATCGACTAATGACTTCACGCGTGATATAGTAAAAATTCCAAAAGTTATTTAAAAAAAAGGTTAAAGGTTCCAAAAATTATTTCTAGAAAGCTACATTATCTTCAAGTGATATTAGAGGCTACAATAAATTTTAATAAAGATAAAACGCGCTGGTGAAACTGCTAACAATAGGTAGTTTATAATAATAACATACTATACTCACCAATCCGCTTACCACGGGTGGTGATTATAAGTAATATCCCGAACCTCCATCGTACCGTTTACGAGGCCTATATTCAGCCAGTGAAACAGCTGGAGTGGGTGCCACCCGGTGTGAATAGAAAAGGTATCCACTCTTAAGATTATTTTTAATTTTTATTTGCGTACTTCTTCGTATGGACAAAGTGTGAGTGTGTATGTGTATAAGTGTGCGCGGGTGACACCCATCGCAGACCGCCCCCACCGCAACTCCCTAGCGACGCGACTGCATTCAGCAGTACCAGTATGGATATGCATAAATAACTGAGTAAAAATATGAATGGAACTTAAAACCCCTAAAATATTAGGAAAATTTTGCAGTACTCTTCTCCATCATTAAAGCCAATTCATATTCTTATCTGATGAGCTAGGTGACTGATGACTCATCACCTCGTTTCATTTTACTGGTACATAACTTAAGATTCAAGCACCCACTTTAGCTACATATCATTTTCAAAATTGACGCGCCAAGAAAAACATTCTGACATGATTCAATTTATTCCCAACTGCAGAGACACGGGAAAGCCGAGCTTTTAAAATATTTACGTGTCTTTTGCCCCTTTCTACCCCATAATATATTCAGAGGTTGCCGGGAAAGGTTTGAGTAAAAATATTTAATACCGACTACATTTTTTGAGGCGCTATTAGCATTGTTGTGTATGATGCTTATGACATGATTGTCATTATTTTTGATGTGCTGATTTGAAATTTTCTTCGCAAATATAGGCTAGATAACGCCAGAATAGGATTTAATCTGAAGTAGTCTTTTACAGATTCTTTTCCGTGGAAAATTAGCCGTAACAATAGTAGCTTATGGAAATTCTCACCTCATACTTTTTGAGTCGCGGGCGCTTAGAGCAGTGGGCAATCCATAAACCGATCCCAAAGAAGAAATCAGCATATCACGCACGTGCTGCCATAGATTCCGTTTTCTCCCAGGCTTTGCTGGAGCGCTGTACAGGAAGAGCACCGGTGTGTTCCAATAGATCTCTCTGTACCTATGTCCAGAAGACGCCTATCATTGGTGGTTTCAGTGGGTAAGAATCCTACACTACCCCCTGGGGAAAGGAGTATTGTGGAGGTTTTTCAAAATTCTCGGTCATTTGGATACTACTACAAACCCAGTTTAATAAAAAAGAACCCATTTTATCAAACCACATCATGACCCCTCAGTTTGTTTAAAAAAGACCTAGACAAGACACGACGTGACCTCAAAACAGACGCGACGAATGGTTTATTCATGATTGAAGTGCCGTACTTTGTGCCTACATCTGGGTATCTCTCTAAGGAGTTAATCGCGACGCTTTTTGCGTTTTTCAATGTGAATTTGCATTTTATTTTTAGTGTAAGTCCACTAAAGAGGTTGGTCAGGGAATTGCTGTCCATCGTGTCCATCTACTCGATAATTCCAATTCATAGTCACAAAACCCTTAAGTAATCAAAATAACTTTTAAGTGCAAAAAAAAGTTTATAGTGCTTTTGAATGAAACACAGGTCAAAACAACTTTTGACCAAAGCCTGCAGTGAAAAGATAGTTTTGCCTAGGCCAAACTAGTTGGTTAGGTTAGAACTGTGACCACACAATGCACGAGCCGAGCGAGCGAAACGAATGGTGCCGCGGCAACAGCCGGCAAGTGCCAATGCCAGGGTCGCTTTAGTTAAAACTACTTTTTATTGATGCCTTTTGTCAAAAACTTCTATGTTTGACAGCAGCAATTGTACAATTTACGCCTGTCGCAAACTGTCAGCTGCGTCCGTAATCAGGCTGCCGTTCCGTTGAGCTATTACTTGCTCATTACCCTTTCGCAGTGGAAACCCGGCTTTAGGTTCATCTGGCTGACAGTCACCAGCGAACCGGTAACTGGAGACAGCATGACAAAACCGCTTATACCTACAATGGCCTCTGGAGTGCTTTTTTTCTCAAAAAGCCTGATTTTAGGTACCAACATTTGCGCCACGGTTACCATACATTGCTGGGAGATTTTCAAAATTTTGTCAGCGCAATTTCTTTGCTTACATTGTAGATTTAGGTGAAAGCTAAATATTATTCGAGACGGATGTCATTCATACTTGATTAGCAACAATCTACATCTTTGTCCTGAAGGCGGATTTTTACAAAATATGAGTTCCCTTTGTGTCTTGAGGCTGAAACCTGAACATGTGAAAGGAGCGTGGGTCCTAAGCATTCTAATTTATTATATCACTGGATATTCATGGCAGGTTGTGTAGGAGTTTCGGAAATGAGAGAAAGTGTTCTTTGTTAGAAGTAGAAATAATATTAGAGGATCAAGTTTTGTAGTCATAAATGGCATTGCGTTACAATTACAGACTCAAATTATCTGAAAAAATTCAATAAAAATTATAATAACAATTACAGTGTTTCCGAATAAAGGTCAGCGCGCACCTACACGCGCAATCGAACTTGCTGATGGTCTCGTGCATCTATCCGCATCGAACACATCGCACGCGCCGAGCGGTCAGTATTGTCCGAATCGAATTATTGTTGCAGCAGAATGCGGATGACGTCATCAGAATCGCGCGGCCCGCATCAGCCGCACTGAAAGTGGTGATTTCGATGTTGTGACGACCTGTCACGAACCCTAAATTATTATATTATTTATTTTAAAAGGAACGAGATATCGGGCCACTTAGACGCACATTAAATCTCTAATTTATGAGACTCAAGCCAGGGACAAGTACAGTTTGTCAGTTAACATTTAATATTTTGTATATTCTGGGAAATGCATTCACCAAGTGGGTAAAACCGGACTCAACGCTACATCTGGATGTCATTTAGAAAGATTCGAGTTACGACCAACCTCTTAGAACAATCGAGGAATGTTACAAAAAAAGGGCAATGGATTCACTATGTAAAAACATTAGGAAAGGGCGATGCGATGGCGTGGGAAGCTGAGAGAATTAGCACTGGAAGAAAGGGCACTTGGGCTTGGATCTCGGGAGAGGATGGTTGGTCGACCGTAATACCAGGAGGCGGTCGTGAGAGCCAAAACTAGTATAATTAATCTAGAGTAGCATAAGGCTTGTTTATTAAGTTTAATACGTAAGTGACTTCGAGACGATTAGTGGCGCAGTATATGTGTGTGTGTTTGTTTGTGGGTAAGTGTTTGATCCTATTCATCTCAGGCTGATTATATTATATGTGTATTCATAATAAATATTTCTATTACTACCATTTGACTGACTTGTCCGAAGTATCTTGACCCTGCGTTGGATTATAGGGACTGACTAGGGTACGGGGTGGACTATCCAAGGATCTACTCTATCGGTGCCTTATACTTCAAAGGATCATTGGAATATAAGGACACATGAGACAGTGCTCCTGGAGAGCCTGCCATTGTAATAAACGCGAATGGATCCGAAAGAACCGATTGTATAGGCTACAATGCCGACTATTAATTAATTATAATAATCAATCGAACGCATGTGATAGTTACTTCCTGACTGAATTATTCAGCCAGACTGGCTGACCACGGCTATTATATTTCGCCTTGTGCCTGTTGTATGTACACTTCCGGGAGGGGGGTAGGGGTTCACCAAGTAACCCATATACCAATTGATAGCCATCCTGAAGGACTGTTTAGGGACCGTGTCTCGCTAAATCACAACCCGGGCGCTACGGCGGCCATTTTATGATACAAAAAATACATATTTAGCGAAACACTATGATTCTGCAATTCCGCCCAAAGGGGCCGTACCGCACGAACTGGGGGCGATTAAGGAAGTGTGCAGTGACGATTAACCACTCGGACGTATACCAGGCGCAGCGTAAGGTTTTAGCACCCGACTGACTGTACTGTGCGCTTGTGCCAAGTTCATAGCAATCTAAGAACGGGGTAAGCAGGATCTTCAGAAAGATCAATAACAAATTAGAATCGTTCACGATTACAAGATGCATGTCTCGCTGAATGGCGGTCGGCCTAAGCAGGACGCCGTTTGAGATTGAGTAAGACATGATAGCTTAGAGAACGTGTACCACTAGATCCACGTCATGACTTGGGGTTCAATTGTTAATGGTCACAATAACGTCACACATATTATGAATACTAAACACAAGCGCTACGTATCCTTTTATATGTCCCTTGAAGCCTCCTCTTTATCTCTTTTGGATTTTGTTATTGGTAACAACCTTAAGTTGTTATAAAATGAATAGTTAAATTAAAATAAATTCGTCCTCCATCTGGTGGGAGAGTGTCCAGTCAGGGACGAGCTCTACAAGGCTGTACGGGTGAGGGGTACGGCCTCTCCTCCACTTGTGGAGGAGCCATTAAAACAACCAAATACTTCTAACTATAGGAAAAACGAAATGTTCATTAGCCTGGGGTGGCTAGGAACAGTCACAATGTGTCATGTCACAAAAGCGGGTGAAATCAGTATACCTACAGCATTTCACTGAAATATAGCGCATACGACGCGATTAGGTGCGCGAAGTTGCAATATTTCATATAAAAAATACTACAATTCGATTCCTTCGGGCCCTAAGGCCGATGGTCCGCCTCTCGTTGGTCACTCATGATATCGTTCTTAAGTGATAGGTTCTAGGTGCGCGGCTCCAAGTAGTAGTGGGTCCTATGGAGAAGAACCTCTTTTAAAATAATAGGTTACAATCTTGATCAGTGCAATGTTAAGATAATGTAAGAGCTGCGAGAATAATGTAATTTAATGTGAATAAAAAATAAAAATAGGATAATAATTATTTGCCTCTGAATTAGATATAATATTATGAATATGATACAAATACAAACACATCCACCTATATTTTTTTTTATAATTCGGGTTATCCAGTTTAGTATATTTCGGTAAATGTATTAAACACTACACTACCATTCTCTACCACATAAGATCCGTTGTATGATCTATAAGTATCTATAACGCATTATTCTGATGTAACCAGCGGCAAATACGAAGTACCAATCTAATACTCAACGAATACTCTCTCTCGCTCTCTCTACTAAACTATGTTTATGGCTCTTACAAAACTGGTGCACAATAAAGAGCATTTCTAATCTATTCCACCAGGTTAGTTTACCAAAACATTTTTTACTAAAAAGGACGACGGTTCGCGGTTAAAACCTAGCGAGCGCAACAAAATAGAAAGGTGTACGGCCGGACTCGAACCCGTTAGAAGTCAGAGACCACAATAATCCCCCGCGTTCTCGCTAAAGCACGGACTTGGCTGAAAATATGGACAGGATTATCCTGGAATGGGGAGACATACGGGTGGATGTTGTGTGCGGGTCCGCCCCCTTATTACCGATGTAGCAGACAATTTGCAACAGGCGTAAACCGCGCGGTAGCTGCTGTCAAACATCACTTTGGTATTACGTATTTGCCGCTAGCGACGCGATAGCGCTTGCTGGTTCGACCTCTGGCGGATAATAAACAAATTAAAGAATGCATACTTGGCGCTGCAAACGTGATAAGTAGCCACAGACAGACGAATGCAGTACATCACACGAATTTGTTTGACAGTTTGCGACCGATCGCGCTCCATCTGCTGTCGCGTGACTGTCGGGTCGCTGTCCGGTGATTTTTACGTAATTAGGGTGCGGCTTATGCCGCGTACACTGAGCTGGCTACCCTTTCGGCATGGACAGCATACCTATTAAATTTTATTTTTTATTTCGTATTTGTCTCTTTTTAATCCCCAACGAAAAAGAGGAGTGTTAGAAGTTTGTATTGTGTATCTGTGTATCAATGGATCTGTGTATCTGTTCATCTGAGTATTTATCTCGTGGCACCGTAGCTCCAAAACGGACGGATTGATTTCAATGCAGTTTTTTTTAATCGAAAGCTAGTTTAATCGGGTATGTTTCATGAAAATTTGTGCAGCCGTTCAAAAGTTACAGCTCTTTTTCTAGTTGGAGTCGGGGGTTTTTGACGGTTAGGTTATTCACGTTGTAACTACTCCGCAAATAAATCTCTGTATGTTTCCAACTGTCCAGTTCTATTACGTGCATTGTTAATGAAAGAATGTTTAGCTAAAAACATTGTTTGTTAACTTTAAATATGAGAATTTCATACATTCGTATTTGAAGGGTTAGCTGTGTGCTTTTCAGATTTTTACCAAGTCCACAGAGGATAATCCTGTATTAAAACTACAGGAGATGCATTAAAACGTTATTTTAATTTATTTAAAACATAATTAGAATTAAAATGCAAAAATAAAACTGAGCAGTTAGAAGAGTATGATTTACTATTATTATTGACACCTAAGTGGTGCTCAGTTTTATATTTGTAATTAGATTTTTATTTAAAAATTTAATATTTCATTGATGCATGTATATCTCAGAGTTTTTTTTTATGTAGTGCGCATAATTTGTAAATTGATTCAGTCTCTATTCCTAAATGCAAATTTGACTTAGTATGGTGGACACGCATAATTTACTAGCGCAAGCCAGACAAAATCAAATTTTTATTTTGTTTTCGAGTTAATTTTAGTACTGCGGGTGCATTTGGAAACGGACACTGAATCACTCTACAAATTTTGCGCTCTACATATTTTTTTTTCCTGTATAGTTAAGTTGGCGAATAAAGCAAATGTCGTTTTTATTTTATTTATAACAACATACTTGTTTTCCCCTAAGGCAGTGGTTCCCAACCCGTGGTCCACAGACCACCAGGGGTCCGCAAGAAGTATTTATTATAATAAAATAATATTTACGCAGGCGGCTCAAAAATAAAATTGATTTTGATAAACTCTATATCATAAAATATATGCAAATATTATTCTAAGTTTTATTATTTAAACTAATATCTCGCGTCTCGGAATGAAATGAAGAAATATTCTATCTATAAAAAAGAAATGCGTTCAAATGAACACAAAATGAAAGAGATCTCAACACAGTCATAACAAGTCACAAAGATTTAAAAAGTAATACCCTAACTTCTGAGGAGTTTCTATGATTTATTCGATACGTGTCGTTGGTACACTAGGAGCAAAAGAATATCTGAGGTCCATATTCTCTATAGCTAACACGCTCTTGCCATGATCTGTCAAATTTTGTATTGAAAAAACCCCCGACTCCAACTAGAAAAAGAGCTGTAACTTTTGATCGGCTAAACAGATTTTCATACAACATAGCTAAGATGATACCCAATTAATCTAGCTTTCAATTAAAAAAACTGCATTGAAATCGGTCCACCCATTTTGGAGCTACGATGCCACAGACAGATACACAGATACACAGATCCACAGATACGCACTACAAACTTATAAAACCCCTCTTTTTGGTCGGAAGTTAAAAATGATGTAGATCAGCGAGATTTAAACGTGATAAGACATGTTATTGCTATAGGGAATAAGGCCCATGTTGTGTCATGTTTTTGTGCAGTCGGCCAAAGAATCCCACCCCAAGATTGCAATTGGTTTGCAAGCCATTAAATGAAAAGGTGTATTTATATTCTCTTGTCAAAATAGTGAACTTTATCATAAATCAAATTATATTTTAAATTGATAAGGAGTTCTGTTAAAATTGATAGACCATTTCTTTAGTCGACTGTACACAGCTTTGAAATTTTGATTTATTGTAATATTCGCCCCACAAGTTGCACTTCGCATAAAAAAATCCATACATCTGTTAGGATTTTTTATGCGAGACGAATCTTAGTGGGGCGAATGTGGTATAAATTAAAATTTCAAAGCTGTGTACAGTCAGCCAAAAAAATTTTCTATCAATTGATGAAGAAGTCCACCAACCCGCACCAGATCAGCGTGTTGGACTAAGGCATAACACTTCTCATTCTGAGAAGAGGCCCGTGCCCAGCAGCGGGACAGTAATGGGCTGGATTTATTCATATATTATGTTAAACAAATAAATAAATGACTTGATTTAAATTATTCCCTACTGTCACAACTCCAAACTCAGAATTTTCCAACAGAAAAAGCTGACAACACTTTTCCCAACCTGATCAGTGACCACGATTTCAACCACGAGACCAATGACTGTCTATAAAAAAATAATAAACAGAAAAAAAAATGTTTTGTGTTCTTTTTAACACGCTTTTATTAGCTTCACCTGTAACTAACTATGTAAGAAAATCTTGGAAGTAAAATTTTACCCACTTCCCAGTTTCCGATTGAGCTGAAATTTTGCATACACGTTCAGTTTGGATGACTAAAGCGTGTTCTAGTTTTTTTAAACTATAATATTTTATTATATTCCTTAGTGTATACTCAACTTATAACACAAAGATGTTCCTACCTCTCACCAACTTGTCAAATGCCTAGTCAAAAAACTCAAAAGTAATAAAAGGTTTCCTACACGAATACTGTGTTATAAAAGTTAAATAACAGCCATTATTAGACTTTATTACCCAAAGGCTGTAGGACGACTTTAATTCGTAATTTCTTACTTTTGTTGTTCCATTATAATGTTTACAGCTATTTTATGAACGCTGGAGTGAGATGATCACTTTCTTTAATGTTATAAGGGAGTTTGAATTTTTATCTTAATTTTTTCGCTTTAACTCTCAGCTTGACAAACATGAGCCCCGCGACAAAATTTTGTCGTCATGACAAGACAAGATAATACCTGTTTAAAATGTCGCGAAGTTTATATTAGACCGGTTGGATATAGTAGGTACTTTGATTTTCATCCATGCTTACCGATGCTACCGCATGAGTCATGCTCGTGAACGGGTGCCGTCTGTCGGGACTGCACCCCTACCGCGTAACTAAAATTGTATGAACATCGACATCGGTATTAAACTTCAATACGATAGTGAGAGCCTAAACTTTGAGCTAACTTGTAAAAAAATTACCTATCATATAGTTGGGACACTTATCTTCATGATCGGTAAAAAAAATACAAGTTAGCTCAAAGTTTAGGCTCTCACGATCGTATTGAAGTTTAATACCGATGTCGATGTTCATACAATTTTAGTTACGCGGTAGACCCGCTGGTCAGCTTGTGAATGCCATGGCATTCTTATTTAAAAGGCAAATCATTATTATTATCCTATTTTTATTTAGGTATTTTTATTCACATTAAATTACATTATTCTCGCAGCGCTTACCACAACATTGTACTAATTAAGATTGTAATCTATTATTTTAAATGAGTTACCATGTAGTTTCTTGCCGGTTCTTCTCCATAGGACCTAGTATTTGGAACCGCGCACCTAGTCTTGACATTTCATAAGATTAGTAAATTGACGAGAGTGTATCGCGTTCATAGCGCGTTTTTGATGCGTCTGACGCGCGACTCCTGCGCGTGAAAATAACGTCGTGTACAAAGGCGCTAACTGGAAGTAGTAGACGCGCTCCATGTTTTTTGTCCGGAAACGTGCCTAAAAGGTTTTAAAGGACAAAAGGTGAAGGGACGCCGCAATCAGTTTGTAGCCTCCCATGTCATAATTAACTACAGGTTTGTTTAGGACAATAATGTTTGATGTAGAGACCGGTAAAGTGAAAAGAGTTTAACCCACAGTGTAAGCTGTGTAATTGCGTTGGGAGTTTTTACATTAGACTGTACCCAATTTTACGTAAAAGGTAAGAGTAGCTTATTTTTTTTTATTTTTTTTTCTTATATAAAAATTCAATTGACGGCACGGTTGACGTAATGGCTAAGTGATTATGACCACGGGCTCGATCCCCGCACGGAACAAATTTTTGTTTAGCTTACATAAAGATGTTCTGGGTCTGGGTGTGGGGGCATGTGATTTGTATGTTTGTAAACTGTACCTACGATACAAGAGAAAAATGTTGGTGTACGGAAACTTAAAAAAAAAAAGTGGAGAACAAATTGAAATAAATTTAATTTTATAAATATAGTTTAACATCGTGGAGTTAGGTTATGTAAGGCCCGTGTGAACTGAGATCAGTGATGAAACATAAACCTGTATTGAAAAAAGTACCCTTAATCACCACGAAAGCCGAATGGATTAAAATATCCAGCTCATTCCGGCGTCAAAGAAAAACCTCTACACTTTGATAAAAATCTTAATTCCTAGGAAGTCTAAAGCGTGCGAAATATAGGCCATTTTTCAGTCTGCGAAAAACTCAAAAAAGATACAAAAGGATCGTGAATAATGCCGCTGTGTATTGAGGATTATTTTCGTTCGAGTATTAGAACGTAGAATGGAACGGGTAGGATTTTGAATTGGAAATTCTGTCTGTACAATCTGTGCAAAAAGAAGTAAAACGATTGCGTTTAGAAGTTTAGAACAGGATTTATTTATAAACTTTGGGATTTGGGAGGTTGAACACGTGGGTAGTGAAGGAACTGAATTGCATGCGCGCGATCTGCAAGCGCACAGAACGCGCGCATTGTGCGAGCCTTGCGTGAGTTGTATAACCTATGGGCCGAGCACGAATGTTTTGACGTATAGTAACGTAAACGTAACCAAATTTAGAATCAAAAATACACGTTTAATCCATGGTATTTTTTTGGAAAAACATGCAATATTTTTACATTTTTATGAAACAATTGCGTTTGTTGCATAAAATTTAACAAAAATGCTGCGATAGATTCATCGTATTTTATAATCAAAATTTGCTTACGTTTACGATACCATATGTCAAAACATTCATGCTCGTCCCACTAACCGTCAAAAACCCCCGACTCCAACTAGAAAAAGAGCTGTAATTTTTTGAACGGCTGAACAGATTTCCATGATACATACCTAAGATCCGACCCGAATTAAATAAAAATGCATTGAAATCGGTCCATCCTATTTGGAGCTACGATGCCACAACCAGATACACAGATACACACTACAAACTTATAACACCCATCTTTTTGGTCAGGGGTTAATAAAAGAAGCGTACCAAACAGTTCCAGTAACTCCTCCCCAACCCTCGCTCGCGCCAGCCCGCGCTGAGTCGATAGATCCAAACGTCTCTAATAATAATAATACAACACAGACACAGCAAGCCCTCTCTTGTTGCCCATCAGCGTCGCCCTAAGCCGAGGCCCGACTCCCACTAGGAGACGCCCTTAGCTGCGTCACGCTTAAAATCACTTTATTTTAATTAGGTCGGAGGCCCTTCAGACCTCACCGAAAGTCCGGTTAAACACTAAAGGCTCGATGAGGAAAGTGTGAGATTTTGTCAAATATTTTCTTGCAGTAAATGCAATCAGGAAAGGCGCGTGCGGCGCTCGTGCTTCGCATTCTCGGCGCGTTCGCCGGATCTGTAAAGACCCTAAAATTTAAAAAAATAAAAGTATGTTATTAGGGTAATCTTACGAGAGAATATTAAACCGGTAGGGTACTTGGGGGTATGTGAAGTGCCTCCGGTTCAGTTGTGAGTGGCAGCCCTCAGACCTGACAAGGGTGAAGAGGCATTCTAATATGCATGTCTGCATCATCCCTACAGACACATGAATATTATTTAACACGCCAGGAGGCGCTATCGGGTAAAAAATACCATATAAATAGTGCCACAAACTTATCTGACCCGGTGACCAAAATTAGAACTAACGTCGCTACAGAACAAAATTGATTTCAAAATGTCATTTAAGTAGGGAGATGACATTGGTAAAAGCCACGGCAGCGACGCCATGACCGGCAGCCTGATTACGGACGCAGCTGACAGTTTGCGACTGGCGTAAATTGTATAATTGCTGCTGTCAAACATCATTTTTTGTACGATTGTACGTAATACCAAAATAATGTTTGACAGCAGCAATTGTACAATTTACGCCTGTCGCAAACTGTCAGCTGCGTTCGTAATCAGGCTGTGGGTCAGAAAATTTTGTGGCACTGTAGTCAACATTTATGTAATTATATTTTAGATTTTTTATGTTTATTTTCTGTGTTACCCGGTAGGGACAATCCGTGTCACATTTAGCGGGGCGCCTTCCACGGTGTTAAATATAAGGCATTGATTATATCCAGTGGCGTGCACTCCATAAAAATAAAAAGACACAGACAACCCAAAAAAAAACATTGTGTTTAAGCAAAAGTTCACCGACAACTTATCAGACGATTAGAGCAAAGTCAGCCGTTTAAATATATTTTTTTGAAAAAATAATCAGCCGATTTCTTTCTAAACATCTATTCTGCTATATTGTTGGTGAAGGCCCTTAATAATACAGACGTTAATATGTCTGTAATATCAGTTAATTTAAGTCTTAGAGTGCGGTGGCCAATCACAGACATTGTTTAAATTGGCAATACAGCACTAAATTGTTTTTGCATAGGTACCTTTTATGAAATATCTGTGCAAGCCGATTATATTATTATACCTTTAACATAATAGGTACTATGGAACCAACATCGCAATCGCGAAAAAATAATCAGCTGTCCTACACAAAACTTGAATATCTACTCGACCCAAACAGATGGGAGAGCTGATTACTTTTCAAATAAAATATTTTTTGTTTGAGTACCGTATATACTTTCATAATTATGCATTTAGTAATAAATATTATAGTTTAAAAAAAACTAAAGAAAACGCTTTTGTCATCCAAACTAAACGTGTATGCAAAATTTCAGCTCAATCGGAAACCGGGAAGTGGGTCAAATATAACTTCCAAGATTTTTTTACATAGTTACAGGTGAAGCTAATAAAAGCATTTCAAAAAGCTGTTATTTTCACATTACAAACAGACAGTTCAATTTTATTTATGTGTATAGATGCGTACGTTATAGTACCTATATACCATTTTGTAAAACAAACTTATTACATAAAAAAAAACTTGATACAAAAATAAAATTAAGACATTGTTGTGAACTTCGTTAATTTAATTCTAATGTAACTTTGTATCTGAGGAAAAAAACTTTTTTATCACCCCCGAGTTGAAAAAAAAACAACAAAAGGATTGCCAGCAAAAAATATTATTGTTACGAGCCTTTTTATTTTTTTTCGCATAGCCGACAATAAGCGACTTGGGCAGGCTGTAAGGCTGAATGCAGAGGAAAGATTTGGCAAAGTTTTTACAAAAAAAAAACAAATGCAAATGGTTTATTTTGGATTGATTGAGGAACAGCTATCGCGGAACTAAAATGGTAATAAACATGAGCTCCGGTAATTAAATTTATTTAAAAGTTGTAACAGATTAAAAGATAGGAGAAGAAAATAATATTAAAATGGTTTTATTATTTAAAAACAATATTGTAGAAATATATAAAAGTATGATGTAAAACTGATTAAAGGAATTGTAATTATAGATAATATTGTAATATTTATTAACCACTTACATCTACAATTTATCGCCATGGGCAAGAGTAAGTCTGTCAAATTATTAATGAACACATAAACCCTGTCGCATCCCACGTTTTGATATTATAAACCCTCTCAAGTAGGACGCTACAGTAATACCAAAAGATAATAGAAATCAATTTGATTTTAATCCGAAATTTTCCATTATAAAACAGCCCTAAGTTAGAATTTACACCTCTTTACTAATTAAGATAATGTTTCGCAATAAAGATTCGCTGGAAAACATTTCTGCAGGTATAAAAGGGTTGAATTTGTGAAGAACAAAATTTATTATTGTTTGAAAATTTTCAGAACCATTCGGATTGCTATCTTTATAGATGCTGCGGATTTTATTTTGTTTATATTTTTTTGTTGTTTTGAAGATAATTTGACATTAATTTTTAGATGTCTAGCTTGGCCCTTGTCCAATGGGACTTATCGAAAGTATAAATCAAAAAAGTAATATCCATTTATTTTAAAAGAGATATTTTCTTGCTAACTCTTTTCCATAATGTATTAATATTTTACAAGCGCTTATAAAAACTTAACGAAATTTAAAATTGAATTTTTTATTTGGCTCTACCGACGTCGGGGCCAGTAAAAGCGAATTTTTACGGTTATTTTAAACTCTAGGCTTTATATGGAAATCAAGTTTCAAAGTAGAATAGAATAGATCTTTATTTGAAACTCCATGGAAACTCTTTTAAAACAATAGATTACAATATTGATTAGTTCAATGTTGTGGTAAGAGCTGCGAGAATAATGTGAATACAAATACATTAAAATAGGAAATTAATAATGATTTGCCTTTAAATAAGAATGCCATGGCAGTTACAAGCTGAGACCCTACAGACGGCACCCGTTCACGAGCATGACTCATGCGTCAGCATCGTTAAGCTCAACCATAATGAAGGGAACTCAACGACCCGACACACAACGCCACCATCAGCGAGACATTTATGTGAGCATGACAAACTCATAGTACCAGACAATAGGCAGGTATTTAGTAAATAATATTATTATTTACATCTACATAATAATAATAATATCTACATGGAAAGTTGTTCTGTCAGCCACCTTAGGTTTTCAGCTGAAAATCAGCGCTGTAGTGTTACTGCAGCATATGCTGAGCTGAGGCCTTTTGGTCACGCAATACCACACCGAGCCTAATTTAATGTCATAGCTTACATTTGTGTGCGCAAGTGAGCCTGCTGCAATGTGCAATTATTGCTGAGTCACTCCCGGCTATTTTGTTTCTGTCATAGAAATCTGGCTTATGATTTCTGTATTGTATAAATGGTGTGATTTAAACATGTATTGTGTTGACCAATAAACCTTATTTCTTTCTTTCTCTTTCTTTCATTATGCTCACATTTTACAGGTTTTG
Source organism: Allophyes oxyacanthae (assembly GCA_932294325.1). Classification (NCBI taxonomy): domain Eukaryota; kingdom Metazoa; phylum Arthropoda; class Insecta; order Lepidoptera; family Noctuidae; genus Allophyes; species Allophyes oxyacanthae. The sequence goes on from OW028628.1 coordinate 12,112,667, forward strand.
TATGTATTCAGACTTTACAATTATCGTACAAATAATTACCATCGAGAACAATTTGAGGACTTAATGTAGGTATGTTTATAAAAAAAATGGCCATCGTATAAAAGTTCTTGATCACCTCGTCGAGTTTGTAGAGGAAGACGAAACTTACTTTTTCTTTTCGAAAAGTCGTAAAACAAATTAAAGTTGTTTGAACGAGTATCTACCTACCTATATTTTCTTTGCTGCAAAAAATTCACGGTTTATAAGTAGGTAGGTACTCAAATAAAACCTGTTTTTGTTTATTGTAGAAAATAAACAAATGAAATGTATTATATATAGTATAATATACATATTTATGTAGGTATATCATTGTATTTATATTTAGGTATTATTTATTATATATAAAATATTAGTAGTAGGTATTATATTTTAATTTGTAATAGGTATTTATAGTTGTGCACTTGACTGTACCCTTATTTACCATTGTGCTTTCTCTATCACTCAAAGGTTTGCTGGTAGAATACTCAAATTTGGGTTAAGCTCGCCTATGTACATACATACCATCTCATTTTCGTGTACAATAAAGAATTAAGAAATAAACCACCATGGTATAACGTAATTTCATTTATTTAAGGTCTACCAACAGCTGTTACAGAAATACATGATTAAGTTTAACACATGCAATAAGTTTTCAAGCTTACTGCACAAGCAATTACAGGTAAACACAGCATCATTTTTTTGTGTGGGCTCAGGTAGCCTTCCCTTTGGTCATGTGGCGAGACCAGACCTTCCTTCGGTCAAGTGGACCAGAAGACCTCTAGCCAGGCAAGAATTTAATAATAACTAGCTGTACCCGCGGCTTTGCCCACGTGACAATATTTCGATTAATCTAAGTTAAGTGAGTCCACATTGTAAGAGTCGCGAAAGTTTCACAACATTTAACTTGACCTCCATGAAAAAGTGGAGTTATCCTTCATCATTCATATTGTCAAAAACTTACAAAAAACATGAGATCGATGTAATTAAATGCTGTATTTTTTACTTATTATCCAAAATAATAACATAGAATTTTCCTATGCGAAGTAAAAACACGCGTTGCTTGGATGGGAGTTCTTTACTCTCCTTGGAATCCGTCCGGACCTCAAAGACCACGATAGCTCGCATTCACGACAGTTAAAAAAGAATACATGATAAATGATAATTGTAATAGTTAGTCGATCAAAAAGGCAAAAGTCTCGCAACCGGTCAACCGGTTGTGAGACTTTTGAAACCTGAAACTTTGTTCGTATTATGTGCTGTAAAATTACTTGTTCGTACATTTAACCAAGTAGGTACCTACCTACTGTCTTGTACCTATTTTAGTAAGAGAAACTCATCAGCGAATGATTTACCGCCAAGAGACATAGGCAGATTCGCCTGGATGCCACGCCGCGCCGTGCTGATCGTGTTTCTCTCTCTAGCTTGCATCTCTTCATCAAGCACAAACTGTATGTGAAGCATAACCTATCTTTGGGCCCTAGTGTAACCATAACATTGACATCTACCTAACAGCTCACACGGTATTTTAGTAGGTCCTCGGATATTTACCGCTTATAAAGATAATAATGAAGGAACACTTTGGTTTTATATATACGGCATTTTATTGGTATTCAAGTTAATAGAAAAGGAGTAGAAACACAATGAGCAGGGAAGTAGATGACATTGTTTGTGGGACAACGCCACATCTATATCCTGTCACTGTTTCGACGATATAGAGGGACTTGGGCCCGGAGCCGGTTTAACGGTCCTTGGCTGAGGAACCTTTGCCTTTGTTCTTTTAAAGAAAGGTGCTGTGCCGTCTTTTAGAAAACTGCATTGGTAATTAAGCGCCTAACAGTAGATTTCTGTTGTTGGACTGCAATGTTGACGTCGCTGTGAATTTGTAGAGGTGCTATGCTAGCCGTAGGATAAACTATATTGGGCGAGGTCGGTTTGAAGCAGTCGGGGATAGACCGACATGGTGTAACCGTGACCGACGGCGACGATTACTACTTTTGCATGTGTGGATTATTTGTTGGTTTTCAAAAAATCTTTTTATGTTAACATTCTGTCACGGCTGAGGTATAACCATTGCTCAATCTTGACCACTTTCCAAGTTATTTTAGTCATGAACCGCGACCAATTAAAGCAGCAAGCTAGCCGTCGTCATTAAGACTACCCTCTACTACTATTAAGACTGGTTTAGAAAACCTTTTGACTTAAATTACATATAAATATAATAAATTGTTAAAACCCTGCCTTCAGGTGTCTGTTTGGAAGCAATATCAAACAAAAAGTCACCTTTTTTCATTTTTAAATACTACAAACTCACTTTAAAATTACTACTAACGCCATCTTGTTTCAAAAAGTCGAAATTAAAAATTAAATGGCTAGAACTGAATAGAAAAAGCTCATAATCCGTTTCAAAAACTTATCTCTAATGGTTTAGGAACAACCTGGGAAAACTGGTAAATAATTTCATCACGCTTTGTATTTATGGAACAGGACAGTGAGTGAAATACGTACCTAGGTAATTATCTAAAAGTAAGATGCCAATGAGCAAACTTCTAGTAGGTTGTTAATTTAAGTTAGTATGTAATACCATTACCCTAGGTACTGTGTGTCACTGGAACCCGCCTTTACTGGTTCTATTAAGGAGTTTAAATTTACGGAGACATTACGAACAATTATTTTGCTCAGCTCCCAACAGAAATAGCGTAATGATTTCTATGACATAAAATAATGTTGACCGGACCTATGAACTACAACAATATAATATTTCAAAAGGAGTCGCCTAGTTCTACCGTGACTTATAATTGTATACAGACATGGTGATCTATTGCTTACCCCCCTTTGGCAAAAGCGTAATAATTTTTAGCCTATATGTTGACCAGCCTTATAACGAACATTCATATTAATTTTCATGAATTTCTGTTCAGCGGTTTTGCCGTGAAGCTCGGACATAGATACAGACAAACAGACAAACAGACAAACAGACAAACAGACAAACAGACAAACAGACAAACGGACAAACAGACAAAAATTTTAAAAATTATATTTTTGGCATCAGTGTCGATTATAGTACATGTATCAATTACTTTTAAAAAAAAATATTCTATGTACAGTTTTCGCCTCGTTACGATTTTATTATAAGTATAGATAATCATTTATTCAAAGACAACAGAGATCCATCATATGACAAAGTAACAAATAACAATAAAATAATAAATTAATTAAAATTGAAAATGTAAATAAAATAAAATAAAATATATCAAATAAAATTCTAAATTAAAATAAAATGAAATACATTAACTTAAAATTCAAAAGAAAATACAGGGTGTAAGTGACATCGTAAAGAAAACTCATACCATGGGTTCAGTACATGATACTGGATCATTCAGCGTTAGAATTTTGCGTCGGTCTTATCAAAAATTTAACGATGCTGTTCGCAGATTTTTTAGTTAGGTATAAAAACTGCGAACAAAATCGTAATTTTTTTGAAAAGACCGACGCAAAATTCTTTCGCTTAGTCTTTCAGTATCATGTACTGAACCCATGGTATGAGTTTTCGTTACGATGTCACTTACATCCTGTATAATTAGGTTAATACCCGATACGTAGGACAGATTTCGTTCGTAAAATCATTAACCATAGCAACGGGCTATCATGTCTATTTGCAATTAATAACTGACAGGATGGTGCTGGATGGTGGATGGTGTTTAAGCAACAACACGGTTAAGGGCGCCCTAGTGTGCTACTAGTTATATAACCCCTTAAAGGGATCGAGGTGCCTTGATTACGTAAGAAAAATCAGACAGCCACAGCTACCAACAAACAATGCATCCCTTTCTCGCTTATAGACGTTTTTGAGGATACGGAATAGGACGTTTATTTGCGACAGCAACTGTCTTATTTATCACACGTCATCAGGCGGCGGGACTATAAAGGTAGGAACTGATATAATAACTAGGTATGGATAATCATGTTCCTTTTTCCTTTCAGTCAGATTAACCTGAAATTGATAACAAAGATTCAAACTTCATAACTTAACCAAAGATTATCGCCAGACGATCAACATACACACTATTATAATGCCGCAAAACTAAGTTCAAGTTAAGTTAACTAAACTGGTTAGTTTAAGTGCTTGGTTGATTTATGGCGGTTAACATATGGGTACCGTAGAAAGCTGTGGTAATATTGTTAAGTGGTCGCTTGCATGGGAATTAGAGGAAAATTTTAGGTAGTAAGATCCTACCTTTCTAGCCCCGATCTCTTTAATTATTTTATTCTATCCTGTATATTAGATTATGTACCAACATTATAATATTGCATGCTGTTTAGAGGTGAAATAATGTGAAACTGAACAATACTTTGTAACATCTTAAACTACCTTATTTGACGCAATAAATGATTATGATTGTATCCACAATTCCACACACGACAACAACAACAACATGTGTTGTGACACACATGTAATCCATAACTAATAATAAAATATAAACGTTTGGTGCTAAATAGTATTTGGAACGGCCGTGAAGCTGCTAAAAGTATAATTGTTTTGTTTCTGAAGTGTTAAACAGTGAAAAAAGGTTTATTACCGTATCTTCCCTTAAAAGGAGGGTTTGAAGCTATTACTTATTTTGTTAAAAGTATTTTTAAAGGTTCTATTGCCTTGAGCAGGATAATAAGCTAATTTAATGTATTTTATATTAAACGCTTAAATGAATCAGCCTATTATGTTTTCAAGGAAAATGGAAAATATTATCAACACCGTAAAACACGCAATTTATCTTGCTATAATTCTTGAAAATCGTTTTTCATTTATGTTAGTTTTTGACCTTTACAGAATGTCCCAAAAATGAACGTCAAGCTGAAACGGTTGATAGGTCAGGTGGCTACTATCTTAAGAAGATAAAAAAAACCTCAGTAAAATTATAGACATTAAAAAAATGACGAGAAAATTGATACTCTATGGTCATCTTTCAAGTACTATGACTACAAATCATAGAGGTACTATATATTATCTCTATGCAACAAATATACATACCAAAAAAAAAAAAAGAAACGTCAAGATTTGTAGTCACAGTCTTTGAGTATCTAGATATTTAAAGGTTGTACTTGAAAGATCACCAAAATATTTTTTCTTTCTTTCTTTCTCTTCACCACAGGCTATCATTTTTCTTAATATATTCTTAAAGTGTATATAATTTGAAAAGTTTAAGACTAAGATACTTTTAGTATTTTTCTGATAACTGTCACCACCCGTATCACCCGTTTCTGGCATGACGTCCATTTTTGGGATATTCTGTAGGTATATAACATACTTCACAAAAGGAAATTCACTTCACATCAGTTTCTATACACTGGAATTTATCTATATACTTATAATAAAATCGTAACGAAGCGAAAAATGTACATTAAATATATCTTGAAAAAAAAAGGCACGTGCTCTATATTCGACACTGATGCCAAAAATATAGTTTTTAGAATTTTTGTCTGTTTGTCTGTTTGTCTGTTTGTCTGTTTGTCTGTATCTCTGTCCGAGCTTCACGGCCAAACCGCCGAACAGATCGTCATGAAATTTAAAAGTAAAATCCGTTAATGGCCTGGTCAACATATAGGGTACAAATTATTACGCTATTGTCAAAGGGGGGTGAGCAATAAACCAATATGTCTGTATACAATTATTAGTCGCTACCTATATGACGGATCCATTTGAAATATTGGATGATTGTAGTTAATAGATCCGATTAACATTTTATATACAATAGAAATCAATTTGCATTTTTTTAAACGTACTTTTTCATTTATTCTTTAGCCTTATATATTTTAATTCGTCTGTTTATACCTAGATGGCATTAGTAGTAATTTACAGGCGAGTTTTTAATTTCCAATATTTTTAAAAGCAATTTTTTTATTGATACGGCATCCAAACTCCTGTAGGCCGAGTTCTATATAATAATTTAATTTGTAACGTTCAAATATCTATACTTATAATAAAATCGTAACGAGGCGAAAACTGTACATGGAATATTTTTCAAAAAAAATGATTGCTGCGTGTACTAGGAACGATACTGAAGCCAAATCAGATGTTTTTAGAATTTTTGTCTGTTTGTCTGTATGTCCGTTTGTCTGTTTAGATTATGTCCGAGCTTCACGCCTATACTACTGGACAGATTTAGTTTAAATTTTGCAGTAATATCTGTCAAAGGGCTGGTCAACATATAGGCTGTAAATTATCACGCTATTATCTAAGGGGGGTGAGCTAAAGTGCATTATGCCTGTGTACCTGTGTGTATTATGAGCAACCACTTCATTATTAAGAGCCGAATCTTAATGAAATATTGTCTTATTATAATTCATAGGTCCGGTCAAAATATGTATCTAATATAAATCATCACCCTATTCGTCTAGGGGGCTAAGCAAAATTAATCTTCGTTTTAGTTTCACAGTTCCTGTGTTCATTTTAACTCCTCACTTGATCCCGTTCTTAAATTAGTAATTTGGTATATTTAGTAATGCCCAGTATTTTTTTTTACTGATAAACGTTATTTCTTTGGCATCTTACTTTAAGGTACGTATTTCACTGACTGCTATGTTCCAAAAGGTGAAGCGTGATGAAAGCATACGACATAATACCTTACCCACGAGATAATTACTTTTTTAAATGCGCTACCAGATATTTCGACGTAACTTTAATTTCATTATTATTTTATTACATTTTTCTGAAACTAGATGGCGTTAATAGAATTTTTACCCAAGACCGAGTTTTTGTATTTCCGGTAAATATTGAGATAAGATCATTATTAAGACTTTATTAGGATTGGGTAGAATTTTTTTTTATCCATAGAAGTTATCGGAAACCTGTAGGATGGGCTTTTCGGAATCTAATAGGTAATTATGAATTTCAAAGGCTTATTGGCAGTACTATAATGATGTGTGCTTGCTGTTTACTGCTACCATTGCAAATTGATAAGGGCTAACACCGTTTGCATTCTGGAGAACAGCAAATTAGGTTCATAGAACATTCTTTTTACAACATAGCCTTTTGCCTGATACACGGCAGCTGAAAATCCATTGACTTGAGGATGACTAGAATGATCTGTCGGCTACCAATTTCTCACTGAAAATAATAAAATAATTATTACCTTATGTTTCTTTAAATTTGTCTTCAGTCTCCCTAGATAGCGTTGGGACCGAATTATTTGTTCTTTTAATTGGGTTTATGTGTTTACGAAAATGTAAAGTTTATAATTTGGATGTTTTCTCCAAGTATTTTAAATAGCTACTATTGTTAGATTCAAGTAAATCATTACGAGGGGCAGTAACGGTTACCGAATTTTCACCGACTACTTCGTTGTCGTTGTTAGTCGTTAGTAGAGTGTAGGCAAAATAAAGGTATCGCTAGATAACCTGCTTTGTATTTATGGGATGAAAGTCTGAGAGCCACCAAAAAAAAAAGAAGTTACCCCACCTCGGGAACACAGCGAAAAATATTTCAATGAAACTTTACGGTAATTGTATAGATAATAGTCTAACTTAACAACTTTTATTTGCAACAGTAATTGACTAGATCCTTAGATACAGCTTGATCGTTCTATTGTAAGCAGTCCCGTACAAAGCAGAGGTCACGATTGATTAGTTATACAAAATAATGTTGTATTGGACCTACTTTGATGCGACTTTCACTGTAGTATAATTTATAAGGGATCGAGGACTTATAGTAAACATATTTCATCGCACTATCACTCATAGGAGTCGAGCAATGTAACATATTTTGTGTATAATGTATGATGGTTATGAAATGTAAGAATTTAACAATTTCGATAGGACTTTCACAGTAGCGCTACTAAGGGGTCGACTTTTTAACATAAATATGTATCATCACGCTACGCTACGCTCACGGGAACTGAACAGTGTAACATTTTTTTTTGTACACACGGCTACTTTCAAGCTATACATTTCCAGTAAAAGCTGACCACGTATTGTATAGGCTTCCCTTACAATAAGAGGTCAGCTTATTATACTGAAAATTTATAGCTCAATATGTATCCGTGGGTAGGTACTAAGGTCGATAGTTAAGAAATTTGTGATTTAAACGAGTTTATTTAACATTTTCGGTAAAAAACCATCACGGAAAATTAAGTACTATACATATGAAGGAAACTAGGTATTTTTTCAACATTAGAAATGTTTATTTCGATACCCATCGTAACTAGCTAAGTGGAACGGTAAATAGTAGAATAGAAGCCGACAAATATCAGGTTGAAATCCGGTCTCCGCGTTGTAACTGTTTTTATTTAATACTAATTGATACAATTTTATATTATTAGAAACATGTATTTTCAAAACATAATTCGAGCACCCCTACACCACGCGAACGAAGTCGCGGGCACAGCTAGTCTACAATGTATCAACGTATCTAACAGAAATTTCCAAGCTAGTATAACCGCTCTTTGATCACAAAAGCGATGGTTATTGTAGTGTGGACTCAATATGCTGATGAAGTTGGTCCCAAGTTGCTGGTCTTAAATTAATTTCACACTTGGTAACTTGTCTGTTTCTACCGGAAATTTACTGCTTCCATTGTTTCTTGTTTAGGTGGTAGATATGAAATTATTACAGTGTGGTATGAGGTTTTTGGTGACACGAAGGTACGAGGAAAAATGTCGTAACTTTGTTTTATAAATTAATCTGTAGAATAGAATCTATTATTAATACGTGAAGAGAAAACGTTGTACCCCTTTTTATGCATATTGCGCGCAAGGAGGAGTGTTAGATTTGGCACAGTTAAAGTATGGAGAAGGTAAAATTACGGTCGAATTTCGACCACTGGGCGACCACTAGTAGATCTTTATTTCATGAAAACCAGATACAGGCACTTATGTAATGTGGAGATTCTAGGTGCGGTAGCTGCATTTTTTTTTATCAATATATAATTCCTCTCCTTGGCCGTTTGCTTGAGATAAGACCGCCGATTGTCCTTTATAATTTACTTTTTTTATTTTTTTGTATATTTTTCTAAGGTACCTTCTATGTAGGTATGCACCTTCACCTAACGTAAATCTTTTTAACTTAACGTAAATCCGCTTTTGTGTAGGCACAAAAGCGGATTTACGTTATGTAATTTTTTTTTTATGATAAATAACACTAAAAAAAATAAAAGCAGAAAAAATAATTTATTTCTCTCCAAAAAGTGTAAATAAAAGACACAATGGATGATATTAAATTCCTTTCAGAATAACTCTCTGTAGTTTAAAGTTTGTCATTGCGATAAGTTTTGCGCGATACACCCAGATCAATACTACGATAGTTTCCAATTCGGTCCATTCTGAATCTCGCCCGTTTTTGTTGTATTTCAAGTTATTATTATCTTACTTGCAAAGAAGTGGGAAGCATTCTTAAATAGATTTTTATAGTTCTATTCTATGGAGAAATGGCGTGTGCGGTAGCTCGCGTTTAGTAATTACCCGACTACGGAGAGGGTTATATGTTTGACCGGTATGTATGTATGTATGTTCATCTGTTCCCTCATAACTTCTGAACTACTTATCATAATTCAACAAATGAGGCATCGTTGGAACCGTCTTGATTGTCCGCTGGTTATAGGCTATGTGACGTCACATGAAATTTAATATGGCGGCCTATAAAAGACAAAAAGCAACGAAATAAAAAAAAATTGTTTAATGATGCATGTTGGGTATCAAATGAAAGGGCTTAATTAGCACATTTCAAAAATATATATATTGATAGCAGTGACACGCGGACCTGAAAAAAAAAATTAAGTTCAAAAAGCAACTGACTGCAACTGACAACTGAGTAGGTACAGAGTTCGACTTCAAGACCACGAATGTTCATTAGTACTGACTAATAAACATTCGTGATCTTGAAGTCGAACTCAGTTTGGAAGTGATCGGTTTCACGAAGTTTGCCGATGCGACTTCTTAGGGCCCATTCACACTCGATACGTCTTTTAGCAGCTGAATCGCGCGTTTTCGCATTCGTTATCCACTTTTTGGAAGCAAAAGGCAGCCAACGAACGAACCGATTCTGCTGCTAAAAGTATCGAGTGTGAACGAACGCTTAGTTGTGTTGTACTGTACAATTCTTCATACTGTCGCCACTCAGCGCCGTATCCATAATTAACGTTGATGTTTATTAGGAAATATAATTTGCTCCACATCCTCACGTATTCCAGACACGTAATACAATTACGTGACAATAGACTTTAAATGACTTGGAGCGCCGAGAGCCAAGATGTGTCTCATGGTATGAATATTAAAAATAGCTTTGTTACAGCCGAAAACATACTCTATCTTAAAACAGATAGAGTTGAATTTCCAAGTGGTTTCATTGACGTATTAAAAACGGTGTATATGAGTTACATACAGATATTTAGGTTATATAAACTAAACTTATTTGAGTGTTTAGAAGTGATATGTTTACACAAATACACACAGATCTTGGTATGGAAGAAAATGTCAAATGTTTTGTGATTTGGATCATATTTCGTAGATATATGGCTCATAGTCAGCGGCAAATAGTAAGCAGGCTAACTATGAGTTTGCACAACGGGTCTACCGTGTAACTAAAATGGTAATGGACTTCGACTCTGGTAATACGATAACGATACGATGTCAAAGTCAAAAGTTTTTATTTCAACTGGGCCTTTGAGGGCACTTTCAAACCGTCGTGATTCTAGGTGCACGGTTCCAAGTGGGTTGGTCCTGGAGAAGATACCGGCAAGAAACTCCATGGATACTCTTTTCATAAATCAAGATACTTAATTAACAATAACATATGGAGCCGCGGGAGCGGCTTTAGCTAAATTTCGACCAGAATTTACACAATATTACAAAAAAATAAAATAAAAAAGGAACAGCAAAAATCTTATTATGTACTACTACAATTTAAACAGTACACGTTTGGTACATGTTTGGTAGTGCGATAAGACCGCCCTTTGTACATTTCTTTTTCTAATTATTGTATCTTTTCTTCTATTACTGGTGTGCAATAAAGTGTATTGTATTGTATTGTGTATTGTAATAAACTTTAATACGATCGTGACAGATTAAACTTTGATGTTTTGAAAGAATTTCCTCCCGAGGTGGTCCCATTTAAAATTGATGAAAATCTAATGAAGACCTTCGGAGATAGACAGTGGAACTCTTGAATGAATAACAGCATATCACTCTAGATTGCTGTAATCGCATGTTTAAGTATTGTTTATGACACTCAAAATAGAAAAATAAAATAGGTAAACTTTAAAAAAAAGTAAAAACCGACTTCAAAAAACTAAAAAGTATAAAATAATTTTCTTAAAAAACTTAACAGCTTCTGAAGTCGTGGCCTTTAATTCTTCAATACACCTAGCTTGGCAGTGACACCGACTTCAGAAGCTGATAAGTTTTTTAAGAAAATTATATTATACTTTTTCGTTTTTTGAAGTCAGTTTTTACTTTTTTTTTTAAGTTTATTATTCTAGTTGAGAGTCGGGGGCTATTGACGGTTAGGTTATTATTGCTCTGAAGCCTTGTATTACCATTAGCAACAAGAATACAGTTCACGCTCTTCATAGAGAAAATGCAAATTACATCTTTATACAGGGTGGGCAGAAATTTCAAAAGGCTACGCGCTACATTTCCTAACCCCTCTTTTGTTTCTTCGGCATTAACATTTTTACCTGCACCTAAAACACAATTGTACCTGTAGCATCATTACCAAAGTGTAAAAAGCCCCGTCTAACCCGCGACATGACAAAGTCACCCTCAATCACGTCAAGTCACGTCAAGTATAATGACGTAGAAAAAGGTTTTGTGTTTCGTACCTTGAGCACTTGAAAAATAATAATTACTGGCAAGCACTGCCGTTGTAGAGATAAGAGTTCTTCTCTTACAGAATAATGAGAAAGTCTCGTTAAGCGAGCGAGGGTCAAGTGACGTAAAAACGTTTGAAATCATTGTTCGTATAGCTATGTGTTTTGTGCATGATTGTACGCTAGAAAAGGACTTTATTCATTGGACCGTGTAATTGTTGATTTTTTCTTGTAAAAGTTTATTTATTTATTTATTTACCAATTTATACTAATACTAAACCTACACATACAAGTTATAGGTAGATACATATTAATTATACAAGTATATAATCTTATAAACGAGAAGGACGACATAATTATTGAAACAGAAATAGAATATAGAAATTTAATACAGGTAGGTAAAGACATTATTATAGAAATTAAACAATTTTTTTTTTTTTTTTTTTTTTTATTTGATGCTGCACATGTGAAAAAATAACATTGCACAAAGGCGGATTTAATGCCATAGGCATTGTTGTTATCCAAAAGATGTAGTGATGTTATTGATATGGGACGAATAAGACCTATTTTCCACTAAGCGGCTACTCGCGGGCAGCTGGACCTGCGCGATTCCTATTTATTCTGAGCTATTTTTAACCCCCGACAAAAAACACCCTGTTATAACTTTCTAGTTTGTATCTGTGTCTCTGTGTATCTGTGTGTCTGTCTGTGGCATCGTAGCTCCAAAGCGAATAGACCGATTTCAATGCAGTTTGTTTAATTGAAAGCTAGTTTAATCGGGAATCATCTTAGCTATATTTCATGTAAATCTGTTCAGCTGTTCAAAAGTTACAGCTCTTTTTCTAGTTGGAGTCGGGGGTTTTTGACGGTTAGGTTATTTTATATTACAACTATTTATATATATATATTACAACTATTTTATTCATTATTTCGCCAGTATCATGAGTAAAATTTATTTAGAGCTATAAATTTAATAAAATTTCACATTTTACCATCAAGATTTCTCTCATAAGAGTAGCTTACTGGCTAACTGAAGGCAATAAACAAGTTCTTTCTTGAAGCACAAATACAAATCTAATATTCCACATCACAGAATTGCTCCGTAAATAATAACTCAAAATACTGGCCAAATCAACTCCCTATTGCGACAGAATCCGATAAAACTTTCTCTATAGTTCAGAACTTATTTAAAAGGTATTACAAATATTTCGAGTTTAGAAATAAGAGGTATTCCAACTTCTCGGATCTCGTGTCAAGCTGTCTGCGAAGGAGACGTTTTATTAACCCGGGAAGTTTGTACATATCTTATTTATGTAGCTTCGATTCTGTCGATATTGTGTTGAAATTATCTTGAAGGGAAAATAAAGGGCATTCTTATTTAAAGGCAAATCATTATTAATATCCTAATCTAATTCGTTTTTATTCACATTAAATTACATAATTCTCGCAGCTCTTACTACAATATTGTACTAATCAAAATTGAAATTTATTATTTTAAAAGAGTTTTCGTGGAGTTTCTTGCCGGTTCTTCTGCATAGGACCTACTATTTGGAACCGTACACTCTAGAGTCTCGACATTTCATAGTGCCTGTATCATGGTTTACATGAAATAAAGATCTATTCTATTCTATTCAATGATAATCTCATTTCTTTGTAGGTATGCGGGAACAATTTATTTTATTTTAGATAAACACGATTGTAAAGGGTCGAATTATCTGTCACCCTGTATATTGTAACCAAACAGCACTTCCCACTAACAATACAACAAAACGGTTTACGTCTGTACATACAGTAAAACCAGCTTATGACGATTCTGAAGGCACCCAGCAAAAAATAACGCGGAAAAAAAAAATCCCATGCCGATTCTGCTGATTAAAATTTTATGTCGCGGGCTTCGATCGTGTGCCCTGACGTCACTTATGTACCTACCCTATTTTGGCATTGAAAGCACAAGCACAGTGGGGACACGTTAAAGTACCATTTACGTAATTAGATATATTGGATATTGGCAAGCAGTCTATTTTTAATTTCTTTCTTTTGTAAAATTTATGATTTATTTTAAAATAGTATCCATGGAGTTCTTTTCCTGTCTCTTCTCCATAGGATCACTTTGGAAGTGTCTGTAAAAGCCGAGTTGAAATAAAAATATTTGAAAAGAAGTCAGAATTCGTCACGGAGGCATTCTTTGCACTCCATTAACACATTCGACCCAACGCTGCCGTAATCAGATGCTCACATCGTGACACAACAAAATGGACGAACGTTTGACGTACGTTCTTAGCAAAACGCCGCCAAAAGTTGATTCATTGCAGCTCTAGACATTTTACACTTTCAAGTGTTGCGGCGCAGAAATTCTACTAATAGAATTTACTATGGGTTCCTGACGTTATAAAACGTAGTGCGGATAAAAACACATCAATGGTGGACGTCGTTAGACGTTGTGTTGATAAGGACGTGGATAGACGTTGTGTTGATATTTTTTTATAGATTTGGTGTCAGAATACGTTGCTAGTCCGAACTTGTTAATAGACTATAAAAATATATCATACGAATTTCCAACAAAGGTGTTTAAAATTCCATTAATTAATAAATTAATATACTCAAAGCTCTAAGAAAATATCATCTCCATTTTAAAGTGCGGCAGCCATATTAGATGCCCAGTATTATACCGGACTACTTAAATGTCTTTTTGCCTGTCTTCCCCAACTGACAAAGTTATCTCGTTAAATGCACCAAGAGTTTGCAAGACAAGAGGCCAAGTTTGAGAACTGGGACCAACCTAAAATGACCTCTAGGCAGTCCTACAGATGTATTAAAAAACTTCGAAATTGTAAGGAGTAAAAAGTTCTATGTAGTTTGGCTCTTTAACCCTTGGAGGAATTTGAGGAGGTTCATATTTGTCTTGGTTGGAAGTAGAAAATGAATTGTTTGTGCATTAAACTTTAACTTTAATTATGGTAAGTTATTTGATGAAGGTGAATTAATTGCGATCTTGTCTTGCGTGATTTTAGTTTTCCAATGTTTAATTTTTTACAATATCGCTACACCGATAAAAATCTTGCCGTAATTACAAAAATTCTCGTGCTATATGTGACAACAGGAAGCATTTGTCAACTATGATTTCAGATTCTACGGAGAAATATAATATTATACTCATAACACATAAACTATACTCGAGTTCCGTATAATAAATCAATAGATTATTACCGAAACAACTTGCAGAGACAAGTAGAGACTTGTGTGAAACTTTATGATATCGTATGTGAGCGCTATGTTTCTGACATAGCCAAGTAACCGGATAGTTTATCCTTGTGCTATTTTATATACAGTTTTATTTTAATGAAGCAAAATATTTTAAAGCTAGGCTCTGTGAATGGTATAGAATTCATTTCAAATATCAAATTATAGCTGTAGTAGATTGAGAAATTATTATTTGTATTATAATAATAATAATTTATTTTTCAGACAATACAGATCCATATTTGTTATTATGATCGGGCGCAGCGACGCGATGTGAGTGTGTGAGTGTCAGAGTAGCCGAGCCCGCCAGGTCATGTGGTTAATTTCATGACCTTAGTGCCATTCATAATCATAGAGGAATAAAGGTTTTATGCAAAAGGAAACATCAATTATTTTGATTAATTTTGAAAACGTATAAAAGATGTCTAATGTTTAATGTGTGTAGTGCTTATCAAGTATTTAACTCCTAAAATATTTTGCATTATTCAAATAAGACCTTATATACAGGGTGACAGGTTGAACGAGGGAAACATTGAAGGAGGGTATTGTAGTCATCATTATGAACAACTTTTACTATGGGATCAACCCAATAATTCAATATTACTCTTCTAAATGTACGGATCATCAGATTTTTTTTTTCACGATATCATGTTTGGTCCCATTGCAAAAATTTTGTTTTTAAATCTTTTACTTGGATTTCTCCTGTATCTGAGGGTATAGTTTACAAACATACATTTGACATGCACACACACCCAGACCCGAAACAACTATCTGTAGATCATAGATACAAATATTTGCTTCGTGCGGGAACGAACCCGCGGCACGTAGCGCAGAAAGCTAATCGCTTAGCCACTGCGACAACCGTGTCGTCGATATTATTATTTAAGTATTATATAAAGATATATTAAATATAATATATATATTTGATGGCGATGCTCTTTATGAGGCCCCTAAGTCTTAACTTTAAAAGATCGTTAAAAGAAATTTCCTGTAATAACAAAGGCCTTAGCAAGGATTTGAAAGAAATAATCTTTAAAAACATAATCTCTGCTTTTACTGACTTAAGTAAAGTTATAACGAAGTGCTAAGTAGCTACAAAATCGGAATTAATCAAGAACCGTACGTAAATATTTATCTTAGAAACTTAAATATTTGTGAAAAAAACTTAACCTACAAAAACCCCGGACTCCAACTAGAAAAAAAACTGTAACTTTTGAACGTCAAAACAGATTATCATGAATTATAGTTAAGATGATGCCCAATTAAACTAGCTTTGACTAAAATAAACTGCACTAAAATCGGATTATCCGGTTTGGAGCTACAATGCCAGAGACAGATACACAGATACACGATACAAACTGATAACACCCTTTTTGTCGGAGGTTAAAAATACTACCTGTGCCCGCGAATAAATCCGCATGATCGAAAAATCTAAAAGATTAGAAAAAGAAATAAATAGGCGCCGAGACCAGGAGACCAATTTAAAAAAAAAATCCTTTGTCCTTCCTCATGATGCATACCTACTATTATATCCACGTATTTTATCAAGATCAGTTTAGCCGTTTTTTTGTGAAAAGATAACAAACAGACAGATAGAAAGAGCTACTTTCGCATTTATAATAATATATTCATAAGGATTATAATTAGATACACATAAGTTACCAAATAACAGTTTGGTAACATAAGTAATTAAAATCCTTAGGATTCTTATTAGTGCTCTTTGTTGTAACAACTACAAAGAGCACTACTAAAACTGAATGTAAGTACCTACCTTCTTAATCTGTTTACTTCGCGAAAATCTAGAGAAACACAAATAGCTCAGTGATATTTTTCATTGAAAGTGTTCTACCAATGTATGCAATGTCAACAGTTTACGAATCAAGGCGTCGGTGAATAGGGTTGTCGGAATACGGGAATTTTACAGAGATATCTTGAATTGTTTATCTAGAACGCAGTGGAATGGTAGACGTCTGTGGTATTAAGATCTACATAAATTAGCTGAAAGGGATAATAAATCTCGGTAGATGAGTATTGGCACTTTTTTCTGCGAAATACATACCTACATACAGGGTGTAAAAAAAGGTTTAACGAAGCCAAAGTCCACGTATGCAGTACATTAAGAAATTAAAGGCCACGACGTCAGAAGCTGGTTTTTATGAAAAATATTTTGTTAGTTTTTAGTTTTTTGAAGGTTGGTATTTATTTATTTGTTAATTTTTCGTGGAATAAACACTTGTACACAAGCCCAAGACAATAGCAAAATGCTTGTCGTGAATGTTTTGCTGTTATCAGTTGAAGAATCATCCATGATCAGATCTTATCCAATTTTTTATGGGACCACCGCAGGATCTACCTTAACAGAATAGGTACAGTTTAACCATCTAAATCGTATAAGATATTTTCGACAAATCGGTGAAAAACCATGAAATTAAAAAAAAAAGACTAATCTTGTTTATTGCATGGCCCTCCTCCTTTAATTGAAGTCGGCTAAAAATTATACACTAGGATTTGTATGTATTAAGTAAAAATTTTAAATCTATGCGCGGATAAGAATTTGATTATTACTTACGTTAACGGTGAAGGAAATCATCGTGAGAAAAAAACCTGCAAATGTGAGAGAGCCTCATAAAAATCTCGATTGGTGTGTGTAGTCTGCCAACCTGCACCAGGCCAGCGAGGTGGACTAAGGCCTAACCCGTCTCATTCTGAGAAGAGCCCGTGCCCAGCAGGGGGACGATTTATTTTATTATTTATAGGAGGTAAAGTCCCGATGATGGTTTAATCCCGAAATTAATGCCCCGAAAAATATTGAATGTCCAAAACTTTTCCATTTTGACAGATGGCAGGAAAATCAGATGTTTTTTATTTCTGTTGTCAACCCTAGCGATGAGGGCGAATTCCGGATGTTTTTACACCTCCATCCCTTATTGGATTTCTTTCATGGCCGTCTATAAGTGGTCATAAAATTTCTTGAGTAGGAGAAATAGGTTGACTCTAAAAGACTTATTGGGTACCTCTACATCTTTTTACCGTGCATGTTTTTTTGTTTGTTTTATAATTCTCAAAATCTATAATTTCGATTAAATCGAATTCAGCCATTTTTAATTTTTATTTATCGTAAATCAAAAAGGCATAATTATTGTCTTACTGTCTTGACTCTCCTTTCATATTTTTAGACTCTTCAACGAAGGGGTGACTTATATTTACTTCGTTATTTATTAAATAAAAATAAATAATGACTTATTTCGATTCAGCCGATTCTTAACAAAAAAGTTACCTAATATAATAATCTATGTAGGTAAGTAGATACCGTAATCTAACTAACCATTCGAGTTCTCTAGTATAAATAAAAACCTCTTTTCTCTATAAAAAACTACACCTTTCATCCAAATTTTTTAAACGTGTCTTGTTCCATGGTATAACATGTTACAACAACATTAACGTCTCCTAGCTACTGGATTGTTGACATGAACTTGACTGATAACAAAGATCACAGTGATTACTTCTTTTGATTGTTTTTATGGTGATAACTATGTTTTTCTGGTTAATCTCCTTGTCACCTGGCTGGTAAAGTTACATATTTTTTTAATATTTTTATGTAGCCTTAAATTAGGAATTTTCCTCTATTTTAAGATGTACAATTTAGCATTCGTTCTCATTCGATACTTTTAGCAGCAGAATTGCGCGTTTTCACGTTCGTTGGCTGCCAAAAACTGATTAATGAATGCGAAATTGTGCTGCTAAAATGTTTGAGTGTGGATGGGCCCTATAATAGATACAATCTCACATGCACATAATACCATGATCTGGATAAATACCTATGCCGTGCGGGAATCAAACCGGTGACGCATAATATAGCGTAGAAAGTTCACTTATATACCATGTTCACCGACAGTATAACTGATGTTTAAAATGAAATCGGCCGATTACCTACACAAAAATTCATGTTTAAACGGCAGATTTTGCCTCTGTTATATTGTCGTTGAACGTAGGCCTTAGTAATACAGCTGCTATAATTGCTTAGTTGCTTACCTATATATTAACCTTATAATCCGTAGAGGGCACACAAATGGGCCCGACACGCATGGTACCGTAAACTCGAAACGGGCACACAAATGGGCCCAACTGTCATTTCAAATCATTGTCAGTCGTTACGATAAATAAACAATCGAATCATGATATTGTGTGTTAATTAAAAGAGTTTGATAAACATTTAGTTTGTACAAGCACGCAAATCTTCCGTATTTCATGAATAAATAACAAAATTTACCTATAAAATATCGGCCATTCTGAGACCACCGGCCGTGTTGCTAAAAAACATGAAAATGTGGATTTTGGATCACCAAACTCCATATCATATCTAAGTAAATAACGCCTTATTTATTAGATTGCTGAAATCATCCATAGGTTTGATCAATAAAGCAGTGATAACAAAGATTTTGATGTTGGAAGTAAAAATTTCCCGCGAATTATGCCTTTGTTATTGTTTGTTTTTCACTAATATCACATATTTCACAAATGACTTATTCAAAATATGCTACATTGTGGATTAAAAATATATGTAGTACACGTAAAAGTCCATTTTTCAACATAAATATCACTCCACAAGTTAAATATTGCGTAATCTTTGTTATCACTACTCAATTCGGGTTTTATATTCTGCCACCATTTTTTTAATTTTTTTTATTGAGATGTCCATACACTTTTTTTTAATCGATTATTTTTCCGAACTTTAATCGTAATCGATTAATCAAAATAAGTAACTATAGAAATCGATACTAATAACATTAAAATAAATATTATTAATGTAATATAATTATTGTTATTACTAAAATGAATTAATATAAACGTAATATCCCATATTATAATAATGTATTTCGATGTAAATTAAATCTGCACTAAAATAACAAATGATTTAATTTTTGGGCGCACTCTTCTATATTTAAATTTTTTGTTCTTTTCTGTATAACGCGCGTGCGCGATGGTATTCCAAATGATTTAAAATAAGTGGACATTGAATATCTGTAAACTAACTTTTATGAGAAGTTTTTTTTTAGATTCTAATTTCAAAAATAGTAGGTAATTCATCTGAGTAGACATGTTTTGAGCTCAAGAAATTTATTTTACTCTGGAATGCGCTTGTCATTAGTATTCTTAATTCAAAAATATTTTATCGATATATACCTTGGCATAAGGCTCTTGTCCTGTCTGGGCAGAACGGCACAGCACGTAAAGCAATGTGATGCACGTTTTGTTTGTCCGATGGTCAGCAACGCGGCTTTTGCAAGGAATACGTGTCCTTGGTGGACGTACCGTGCCGCGCCGCTGCCAGGCTAAGACAGGGTATGGGGAGATTTAGAATAGCTTTCAAAACTTGGATTATAGGTACTATAAACATATTATACAAGAATTACCTAACACTTTACTAACACATACAGACCGCCGCGCCGGAGGTAGACCAAATAGATGGGAGGGGCGAATGAATCGAACTAGTAGTTCAGGGCACCCTGACATTTGCTCTTCGTGATAAGTTTCTTGTAACTAAAGAAAACGGGGGCTCAGCAAGTGGATCTTTGAAAATTCAAAATTTGCTAAATTACCTTCATCTGTCTAGCCTTTTTCTCAATTACGTTGGGTTCGGTTCCCAGCCTAGCCATTTGCAGCTGAATATCAGTATTTTACACTGACCGAATGACCTACGCCACCATTATTGGGAGAGTGATACCTAATTTTAGGGCTGCTGACTCCCATAACTATTGTCATAGGTATTCGTATGACACCGGGACAAACTGCTTAACCGGCTTACCGAGGCACGGACAGGTTTAAAGAAACGGTCGCCCATCCAAGGACTGACCGCGGTAAGCGCTGCTTGACCTCGCTGATCGACTGATCTGCGCGATACCTATGTAGGCTACGAGCCGGTTAAAATAATTAAACTATTTTGTGTTTATTATGGTGTATACAGTATGGTATGGTATGGTATAACTGTACCATGATAAAATTATTACAAAAGGTTGCTTTTTCAAATAAAGCCGGCAATACTACAACTTTTTGGATTTCTAATACCTTTTCATGATCGATGTATCCCACGATTTTATTTTTAATCCCATAGTTTACTCACTTATTTTATAGCTTTAGTACAATCTAATATATAATAATAACAACTATCTACTTATAAAAAACCGTTTAAAAAGATTTTCCTACTTAATTTTTATTCTAATCGTTTTGGCCGATTCGATTAGGATGAATGCGAGGTTTCCATTGCTATAACAATTTTAGCTGGATGGTCATCACTAATATCGAATTACGGTTCCATTCAAATTTCAGATAATTTAGCTGTGATTTTTTATGTGGTTATTGGTGTATAAGTATGAATAATGGTAAAAGTTAAGTAATAAGTAGGAAGATAATATATTTAATTATTCCATATTATAGAATTTCTGCGGGTAAGCAGGCTCCTTAGGTGCATTTTTTATGCTAAGTTAAAGTGACTCGAAATCGTGATAGGTTAAGAAATTAGCATTTATTACAAATAATGCAATGTAAGGATGCAGTTTTACCAACACTAACATATAACTAAAGAAATTTCCTAGAAACTTCGGCTTTTAATTCAATGAGATAACATATTTTTCATTTATATTCACTGAATAATATTTACGTGCAAATACAGTGTAATTGATAGAATTCATGACGTAATTTGTGACAGCTCGTCGATTCAGCGGGTATATGGAATGTCACAATCTTGTCGAGCCGAAGGGTTAAACGAGGTCAAATATGTATTAAAACAACAAAGAAAAGAAATATCCAAGTAACGCAAAAAACTGGCAATCGAGTATTCTCGCCGCCATGGTATGGAAGTGCTCAATTTAACCGGAGCTAAGCTAACGAGTTAACTAAAACCGCGTAAGGCAGGAAGGCAGCCCAAGGAAGGTGCGCCACTGAACCGTCGCAGCCGCGCGGGCGAGCGTCCGTAGCGCACATTACAAGGAGCGTTGCCTGGCAACGAGCGCGTGACGTCACGTGCTGTAGACCTTCTAACGAGAGGCTAGTGATCTTTACAGTTGTAACATCACACTAAAGAACACACTTCCAATGGATTAATTCAATAATAGTAGCACATACAAAATATGATATAAAATTTGCTTGCGCGAGTTAGGGTTTTTGCATATTATATTAAAATCTTTTAACAAAAAATTAAAACTTTTAATGTCAAATTTTTCTAAAATGTTATATTAACATTTTGTGACTAAATTATTCTATAATATTTGGTTATTTACCATTTTATTCGTGTTTTTAGATGTTTTGATCGCGACTTTCTTAACAACGCCATCTAGTGAGCAAAGTTGCGACTTATATTCAATATTATTTGTACTGTGAAAGTTAATAGTTTAGCAAGTGGGTAAACAGAATTCAAAAGTGTAATAAGCTTTTGGTGACAAAAATACCATGCCAGCCCCATCTTGACCCTGGGTTTAATTTATAATAATGTGTTTTTAATAAAACACACCCATACAAAGAAACTAAAAAATAATACATAACTATGTAGTTTAAAATTATATCTATCTTTAAATATAAATTAACCAAAGACTATAAAAAACTAACACCCCTATTAAATTGTTTGCCATTTTATCATTTATCACTACTAAAGAATCTTATTTTTAGCGGGGCTACCATCCGTCCGGGTTTTCTGCTCAGATTTATCCTAGTTTGGGAGGGCGTCCGGGGGTTTTCAAAAAGTATCCGGGTGAAATCAACTAGTGTAACTCTGCTGAGTTTTTTTAGTAGATATTTATTAGAAAAAAAAAAAAAAAAAAAAAACTTTTTTTTTCTATTTCTTTTTTCATTTAGTGTGTCTTACAGTCTAATAAAATTCTTTAATAACATAATAAATACTCAATTTGCTAATTACAAGCACCCACAAATAAATATACATTTAATTAATTTTATAATTCTTGCCGTATTAGCCCTCTAGTGGTTATTAAGTTAAGTTACTTTCCAACCGCTGCGGGCGTCATCGTCCGTCTAATACTACAATATAAAGACATCTTACTTTTAATACGACACTAAATTCCAACTAAATACAATACTGGCAGTGAAACTGCACTAAACATGGTTGAATTTAGTCAGTATTTACTACGAGAAGGTGATTGAGATCATAAAAATAAGCACTGTTTGTTGGAAAGAGAATTTGTATATTTTGTTTACTGTTTTAATAAAATATTATGGATTGTGTGTTGCAATAACATTGAATTTGTCTTCGAATAATTTTATTTTACTAGGTTTTTGAACTTCTTTTTATGGTAGCAATTTTCTGGGTTAGTACCGAAATACAATTTGCTAAAAATATTTTTTTTATAAAACTTAACAGCTTCTGAAGTCTGTGCCACTGCCAAGATAAGGTGCATTGAAGAATAATTAAAGGCAGCGACTTCAGAAGCTGTTAAGCTTTTTAAGAAATTTAGAGGTCAAAGTTCGACCGTAATTTTATTTTCTGCACTTCTTCTCCATACTTTAACTATGCCAAATCTCACACTCCTCCGTGCGCGCAATATGCTTAAAAAGGGGTACAAAGTTTTCTCTTCACGTATTAATATAGATTGCGCGCACTGAGGAGTGTGAGTTTTGGCATAGTTATAGTTTATACGGAGAAGGACTGCAGAAAGCTAAAATTACGGTCGAATTTCGACCACTGTGCGACCACTAGTTAATATTGTATCTTCATACTGAACTCAAAATTTTAAAAGGAAAACTTCAAACTAACGTGAGGCACATCTTTACCTATCTACAACTTTGTAATTTCCCCGGGGGCTCCGAGCCTTACCCCGGAATCCGCAAGGGCTGTTTAATCAGCACCGTGCTTATGTTCCGGGAGGAGATTACTGTATAACTTGATACCTGATGGCGGTAACTAGAGGTTGTATGCAAAGTATGTATGTGTATGTGTGTAATTTCAAATCGATCTTGAAGTAGTATGGTACAGATTTCGTAACGGTGAAAGGGGTAGAGTTGATTGGTTGATACTTGGTTTGGTGTACTCACTGTGATATTTGAACACCTAATTGGTGGTCACAAGTTCGACTGATTTTCAAATCTCAATTTGTGGTATTGTTTATTTTATTGATATTTCCCCACACATTTCCTCAATTTTATTTTAATTTTAGCAAGCTTCACAATTCGTAATTGTCGGTGATTGGATACGATAGGATAATGATATTGTATCCCCGAGGTATTTGATAGTACGACACTTTATTATAATTTTATCAATATTTTAGTAATGAAAATTTTGTGGAAATATTCCTTTGTTATTTTATTTATTTAATCATTTATGTACACACATGAAAAGACACAGAAAACATTAAATAGGAGAACAAAGTATAAAGGTACTGCTTATTTCACAAAAGAAATTTCTTCCAGCAGACCTGCCAGAGGAGAATTTAAAATACGAATAATGTAGACAGCGATGTACTGTATAAGTTCTTTCAGTCAATTAATAAACTTGCTAACTGTAATTTTTATGAAAATATTATATATATTCTATTTTCCGGTGATATGATGTAAAAGGATAACGACAGTCCTCCGAAAAATTCTATAGTATAAAATTTTTTGGTGTAGGTAAATATTATTTCATTAAATCAACTTTTAAATAAACTGTAAATATTTTTATTATACAAACATTACAATATTTTGTTTTAGTTTCATCATCGGATATTGTGGATTTCGTTACAAACGTTAAATAAACTAGCTATGAATTTGAAAGGGGTATTTTATTCATTTCGAACTCTGTGTCTGTCTGTACAAAGAATAAAAATATTTTTCATCTCACTAGCTCGGAAAGTCTTTCTTTATTCTTCGAGATCTGAGCGCAAAAGTATATTTTATCCGCTAGCGTGGATAAGTTATTCGAAATTCGAACTAGACGAACTATGGTGTGGAGCACAGACATGGGCCCCAAGTCTGCTTCTGCCACGAGTGAGGCAGCAGGAGTTAGCTGACGCGGAGCCCTGGAAAAGTATAGAGTGGTGAATAAAAACAATTCAAATATAATTAGGCATCTAAAATTTTCTTCGCTTTAGTGAGATGAAAAGTTATGTGTTTCGCACAGCTACAAAATTATTTGCATCTCGTGCCTTTGAATCCCTCGCTACGCTCAGGATTCTATTTTTGAACCACTCGCTTTTCTCGTGGTTCACTCTTAGAATCCTTCGCTTGCTCAGTATTCAATACAAGCACTCACACCAAATAACAACTTTGCAGCCTTGCATAATAAATAACTATTCTTTCTCTCTTTCATCAGTCAGTACGGAGCCCGCTCCGCTGCCAGTAAATGCCCGGCTTTATAGATATTCACATTACACCCAGGACCAACTGCTTAACGTGCTTCCCGAAGCACGGAGGGGTCTCGATGTTTCGATGGGTCCCGAAGACCGGTCACCCATCCAAGGATTGGCCGCAGCAAGCGCTGCTTAACCTCGCTAATCAATTGAATCGGTAGCTATGTAGCTATGAGTCTCCCAACGAAATGCCTTTATCCATACATTCATAAATATAATTCTCTTCATTCAAGAGCTTATTGTCAGATATTTATTATTATCCTCAACGATCCTTTTATTTCCATTGAAAATCATAACAATTGGTTTTACTGTGTAATCAATGTCCAATTTGAAGCCACTCAATGTTTTTCCTGTAATGCTTTCAGGAAATCAAAATTAATTCTATCTATAGAAAAAATATGAACATATTTATTTTGAAGTAGGTACATAATAGCCCAGTTCTTTTTCAGTTTCTACTTCATAATTAATTTAATTATTTCTAGTATACCAGTAAAGTTTATATTTATTATATAAAAAAACGACATTCAGTAAAAGATAATTATTGTTATTTACACAGCCGAATTATTTAAAACATAATAGGTATAAAAATACAAATATAAAACTGAGCATCTAGGCGTCAAAGTACTCCTTCTCATCGCTGTCAATTCGTAGCGTGCCCAGAAGACTGGCAGCATTGCCACGTTGAATTGCAATTCTTTGACCAAAGAATAGGCCAGCCCCCACCAATAAATAAGTGCAGGTTGCCGGACTACACACACCATCGAGAACTTTACGGCCCTCTCAGGTGTGCAGGTTTCATCGCGATGGTTTTCCTTCACCATTAACGCAAGTGATAATCAAAGTCTGGCCCACCAATACTTTTTTCTTTATGCGATTATGTCGCCCCTAAACAAAATAATATCAAATATACACTTCTACAAATTACATGCAATTTATCTTCTTTTTTTTTTAAAATCATTTCTCATCTCTATGATTTCTCCCGAGGATACAGTTTACAAACATACATCTCACATGCACATTGCACACACGTCCAGACCCGAAACAATTATTTATTCTGTAGATCATACAAATAATTGCTCCGTGCGGGGATCGAACCCGCGGCACGTAGCGCATAAAGCTAATCGCCTAGCCACTGTGCCAACCGTGTCGTCTATATTATTATTAGATACCGACTTAATATATTTTTTTACTAAAATCTATTAGTTCTATGTTCTAAGTTGTACAGTGCTCTGCACGCATCCGACAATGGGTTAGTCAGAATACTGTTGACATTGCCTATACTATAAAGTTTCAGAAGACGCTCCCTGAAGGAATTGTTCCGCAAACATTCCATCAAAATAATATATGAAAAACATTAAACAAAAATATAAAAAATATAAAAATCTGTAATAAAAAGCGTAAATAAAACCTCCCACCCCAGTACGCGTGCCCGCTGTTTTCGTTGTTGTTTTTATTTTTTATTTATCACAATCACTACTTACTACTAGGAAGCTTCAAGCTATACTATTGTATAGGCTGACGCAGACCGGCCTATAAAGAAAAAGTTCTACTTTAGTAGTCCCAAAAGTGTTTAGTTTTGTTTTTGTTGTAGTAAGGAGGTGACATGTTCATGTGTGACCAAACCTCCTTCATAGAATAAAATTTAAAAAAAAAGACTACTACCAACTATTCTTTTTTCCTTTTTCTTGGCCTTGACCAAAACAAGGACGCCTAACTCTGCCAAAGAAAACAAATTGATAACACGTTTTCTTTTCGTCCGTTCAACCCTATATTAATATTGGAGGCCCACTTTTCTACTTAGATGATTTCGGTCACTATCTATCGCATATTTGCCCCTATTTCCCCAAAGGTAGGGAGGGGAATATTGAGCACAAAATCGGGCGAGCCGTACCAATGTAAGCATTTCAGATTGAATGTTTTCGTATGTTCTATGAATGTTAAAGCAGAGTCGAATTGTTGGGGGATTCTGTAGGAACTTTGAGCAGATCTATGTTTTCGTTTAGAAGGTTTTGTTGGTCACAATTTCGCCAGCTGGTGGTGGAATTACACGCCAGTAGACGAATAAGTCTTTTTAAGTTTTTGTAGCCTAGAGATGATAATTATTACTGTAAATACTTGGATAAAATAGGTACTCAACTAAGTGCAATTTTTATTTTTCAACTTTTTAGTTGAGAACTAAAAAAATATAGTCTTACTGACTTATTATCAGACTGTGATAATATTTCAGTGACAAAAGTAAAATGTTAGAAATTAAAGCCAATGATGATTCTTTTTTTACTGTTTACTAGCTTCCGCCAGCGGCTTCTACCGTGTGATATCTTTATAAATTATAACTTATGTTACTCACTGATAATGTAGCATTCGGCTGGTGAAATAATTTTTAAAATCGGTCCAGTAGTTTTTGAGTTTATCCATTACAAACAAACAAACAAACACAAAAAATCAAATTCTCTTTATAATATTAGTTGAGAAAAATTAAAAATTGTTTTAGTTTCTTTAAAAGATTTGCTGCTACATTATTTTTTATTTAATTTTAAAGCTTAATGTTTCTCGAAGAAGTAAAGAATAGCACACATTCTTTGATATTGTTGAATATTTAATCCTGAATTTTTTAGAAGCCCACGCTGCTCCTTTGCCTCCACCGAAGCAGCGCGCTGGCAGTGCCGGCGCCGCGCCGCCGCCGTGGAAAATTTTAAACGACGCTGCCCCCGTCAAAATTGCGAACGGTTATACTCAGATCGAAATTTAACTAGTTCCGAATCGACTGAAGAAGTTCTTTTTTTTTGTTTTAATAATGTTTCCCCTCACTAAGATTTCTCCTGTATCGAGGGTATTTTACGAACATACATGTCACATGCATACACTCAGACTCGAAACAACTATCTGCAGATCATACAAATACATATTTGTTCCGTACGGGGATTGAACCCACGGCACGTACCGCAGAAAGCTAATCGCTTAGCCACTGCACCGACCGTGTCGTCGACGTTATACCTATCATAATTTTTTAATCATAAACACAAGTTTGAATTTCAGAAGTACAAAGCCGATGGTAGTGGCAAATCAACGGGACATCTGACCGTGCCAGTCAACCGTAAAAGACGAGGCATTATTAACTTTGTCCTACCACACTGCGGAATGGAATTTGTGAACATTTTCCTTGTGTATTATTTCAATCTACGATAAGATAGCCTTGGACCAGGATAATATCGATCGGTTTGTACTTCCTTAATCATTTTCGTAGCCTTAAGAACAGGAGAGCAATTGTCGTTTCCTGCGAGATCATCTCGGTATCGAGGTTGCACTTCGAGCGCTTTTTCGACTGTAAAAATATTATATCGTAAATCGCAACTGTTTACGTCAATCTCACTACATTTACGATTTGAAGTTTATTTCAATTAATACTAAAAATATGAGATTCGAGTTTTTTTTAATTTTTATTTGTTTTATAACAAGATTAAGTATAATGTTAAGTTTTGTCATTTATTGTATAAGAGTGACCTTATGAGGCTGGCATAGTCACCAGGGTGAAATGAAGCTTCAATAAAAAATTGAATTAAAAAAAAAAAAAAAACAAAGAAGGAAGTGATGAATGAATAATCTTTTATTTGCCACAAAAAACAAGACACACTAGAATTATAGACATAGGTAATAAGAAGAGGACAGGTGCATAGACAGAGAAGACATTTTTTTAATATAAAACAAAATGTCGCTTAGATCAAATAGCGTTTCAAACGTCGATATAAAAAATACTAAAATCGGCGCATATAGGTGCGATCAACTTTAACCAATTCCTCCAATAAATAATAATAATATTTGCCACAATATTCGCCATTCGGCTTCAAACAAAGATTCCCACTAAATATTTTATTTTCTAATACACAATACCTCATTTTCTCCATCTTCCGTATCAGAGAGTACCGTAATAATTTTCAATCGGCCTCGGAATATGTTTCCCAGTATATTCCATGAATAAATATGAGCTTTCATATTTAACGCCCTGTTAGGGAAAAGGTTTCTAGCTTTTACAGCAAATATAGCTATTGGGTTTATAGTTAGAGTTCTTTTAGGTGTTAAAATAAAAGTCGAATTATTTGGTATTAAAATTTATCGGTGAGGGAAATCTTATTGGTTTTCTATAGCTCCAGCGTGAAATATATTTTTATTGATATATTTCCGAGCTGACGGGCAACTCAAAGTATCACAACAACTTTTTGTAGCGACCCGGTTGCGATCGGCCCCATAATTAGCGATGTAGCAGACAATTTGCAACAGGCGTAAACCACGCGATAGCTGCTGTCAAACATCACTTTGGTATTACGTATTTGCCGATAGCGACGCGACAGCCACCGGTTGCAGGTTCAACCTCTCGCGGACAATAAACGAACTAAGAAATGCATACTTCGCGCTGCAAACGTGACAAGTAGCCACAGGCGGACGAATGCCGTACATAATTATGAATTTTTTTGACAGTTCGCGACCGATCGCGGTCCGTCTGATGTCGCGTGGCTGTCGGGTCGCTGTCAGGTGATTTTTATGTAATTAGAGTGCCGGTTGCGATCCGTTTGCAAAAAAAGTTGTGATCGATGATTAAGTGATATTCGGATAGATAGACGTTTCTTACAGGGTAGGAAAAAACAAATTAGTGTTGTATTGTCAAGTTAAATTATGTTTGTGATTGGCCATCAAAGATAAAGATAAAAGATAACTTTGACAAACAAGCGTTTAATTTTTTTTTTTTTTTTTTTTCAAAGCCTTGCAACCATTAAATACAGCAGTGACGTTGATACAAGTATGACGCCGTGTAGGTAGGTATACCATCAATAGATAACCTAAATGTCAAAAAATTGGAATCGATCTATCCGTTTTGGACCTACGATTCTATTCTATTCGATCTATTTTAAACCAACGTCACGATATTTTAAGATTATGCCAAAATGACATTTTTCTCAGTGTACAAACTTGAAGGAACACCGTGGATTTTAGTCAGTACAAGTCTGACAGTCCCTCCCGCCCTGCCCGGGGTGGGAGGACTCATTTGATGATTTTACCACGATAAAAAAAAAAAAAAAAAAAAAAAAAAAAAGTGTACAAACTTATACCACCCCTCTTTTTTATCGGGGGTTAAAAAATAGCATGTTTAAAATGCGGCTAGACTCCCAATAGTGATCTTGTTGCACGTTTGCATCGCTACACTATACAATTACAATATACCATCAAATGTTAGATTGCAACTACGAAGTGTATCGTGAATCCATCGCACGTCTGCAACGACACAGCAACAAGAGTTGCTGAAACATTTCAAAATCAAATTGCGAATGAAGCCAATGTACTGATCTCGTATATGCTGCTCATCTGTTCGCTCCTTATCAAATATCGTTAATATAAACAAATAAGAAATCCTTATAGATAACGGTTTTCTAGTCAAAAAGATCGGATCGCAGCCTAAAAGCTGAATATCTATTATGATTACAATATGCATGCCTCAGCGCACTTTGGGTCTAAGAAAATGATTTTCAATATTCCAATATATAAATCTCCAATATATTTCATAAGGAAAGTGTTTCTAGAATATTATATTCGTTTTTTATAGTCACTGATCCGAGAAAAAATTAAATAAAGCTACATACACACTTCAAAAAAGATAGAAATCACTGCGAAGCTGATGTATTTTTTATATTGTGACAAACTTTTCGGAAGTATGTTCTATGTTTAATAACCTAACCGTCAAAAACCCCCGACTCCAACTAGAAAAAGAGCTGTAACTTTTGAACGACTGAACAGATTTTCATGAAACATTGCTAAGATAATACCCGAACCCGATACATTACGCTTTTTTCCCATGGGTATAAGCAAACTCAAACTTAAAAACTAGCAAACTTTTTCTTTTCTTTCTTTAGATCGTACTTAGATCTACGTTGTATCATGACAAAGAAACGTAGAAAAAGACAACACTAGATACCAAATTTAAAAGAAAAATGCTTCATGTTGACAGTTTTTTATCGTATTAACTATTTCGGACATAAAAATTCAACTTAGACGACTAGGAATTCGAATCCAAAGCCTCAAACCTATAGAGGTCTATAGAGTTGAATTTGAAGGTACTATATTTAATAAGCCATTTTCTGAAAATGATCCCATAAAAAAATACACTAGGTACTCACGTTCCATTTTTATATCAAATCTAACTGTCATATAACACATCAAAGAATTCAATGGTCGTTATGATCCCATAAACTGTTGGATAATACCATTAGAAGCCGTCATTGTATACTATCCATCGCGAAATTATACTCTACATTGAAAACAATGGCCATTTGATTTTCATTATTCGCATTTCTGACTCAAGTTTATTGTTTTCATTGTAATAAATACAAACTATTGTTTAGACACCTTTCTATTTAATAGATGAATAGTACTGTCTCCGAATAATAATTTAAGCTAATCTAAATCCGTCTTTATTTTGCTATTTAGAACAGCGGAGGTGCACGGAACACGGTAATTCAGGGATGCCCAAGTGACGTATGAGGAATGTACGTTGTATTTCAAGTACATAATTCCAATATTTACCTACACTCGGAACTAATGAATCCGGGTCAATAAAATAAACTTTAATATCTCGGAAATTAAGAACGTGAGCTTATTCAAATAAAAAGTATTATATAGACTATTTAAAACGGCCTTTAATTTTAATTATTTCGGAAAATAAATCCTGTTGTTCGCTCTACCTAATAAATAGAATAATAATTATCTTTTCACAACTAATTAAAAAGACTATAGAAAAGTTTTCAAATAAAAATAATTAATCTTTGTTTAAATTACAGTTATCTTACCTTGAATGGCCGTAGTTTTAATGTATTACAGTGCTGATGTGGAAAGTCATAGAAAAGTTGTACAGTTTGTGTATCATAAGTTGTTTTTTTTTTATAAATGTCTCTAATAGGTGTCTCATTGGGCCCTTCATTGTTTAACTGGACTTTAGGTTAGGTTTGAAGGGCCTCCCACCAATTTAAATTATAGTGATTTTAAACTAGCAATGGGTTATCACAGTCAATTGTGTTACCTGTTATCTCTGTGTGGTCCTATGGAGAAGAACCGGCAAGAAACTCCATGGAAACTCTTTTAAAATAATAGATTACAATCTTGATCAGTACAATGTTGTGGTAAGAGCTGCGAGAATAATGTAATTTAATGTGAATAAAAAATAAGAATAGGATAATAATTAAGAATGATTTTAATAGCATAAAGTCTACTGATCTGTTAATTTTTTGACATCACATAACTGCTCTGCTTAGGTTTACTGAACTACATGTGTTGGTCCGGTAAGCCTGCAGTGTGGAGTGGTGGTGCGTTGTGTTTGCTGTGTAAAATGTTACTAACTTAGTATATAACCAAAATTGTTACTAACAACATTTAGCTATGGACTGCATTGTCTGATAATAAACGATTTTTATTTTTATTTATCTATTTATAACAACGTCAACAACATAACAACGCCTTTAGGATTCTGGTGCGACTGCCTCGATTTTGTAGTGCCTCGGGTATGTTTGCCGACGCGAGGGTGGATGACTTTTACGCCATAATGCGCAAAAAGTCAGCCTCACTAATTCGCCGAATGCGAGGGAGTGGCAACGGAATCCTAAGGATGATCTCCGAGAGACCAGAGTCTGCAGTTGTAGGAAGGCTTATCAGGCTACATGTTGCCTGACGAAATTTTAATTTAATTTATAATTTAATTTAATTTATTTTTTATAATTAATGAAATAATAATAAGAATAATTGATTGAGTGATTACTAACATCATTTTTAAGATAATTGTTATTAACAAAATATGGACTGATAAGATATGGTCTGAATTAAACGATTTTTTTATAACATGGTTAAATGTCAGAGAGGCGCTTTTCATTTACCCTAATACACAAGCAATATTATCAAGTTCTTCCTAACAAAAATAATCCTGAAATAGTCCTCGAACATAGGTATTCATAAATAATCACATCATTTTCCTTGCCCACCTGACGTAGGCCAAGTCTAGACAGTTTGTTTTCATCCCTGTCACCCGCATATGTTGGCAGCAGCATCGTGATATATTTGTTTTTCATTTTCCGTTGATATTTTCTTGTCTGTGATTTTGAATCGGGGTTGATTTCAGAGTACGGTTATTCAGCTTGATATACACTTATTAAATAATAAGGCGTTTATATTAGCGATAGGGTGAAAAAAAATTTAAGGAAACTACAAATTGAAAATTAATTTTGTATTAATAACAAAGCAGAAATAGAAGCAGTGATAGCCTAGCGGTTGAACGCTTGCCTGCCGTGCAGGAGGGTCTGAGTTCGAACCCGGCCCGCACCTCTGACTTTTCGGATTCATGTGCGGATTAGAATTTAATTATGACTTGCGATAACGGTGAAGGAAAAACATCGTGAGGAAACCTGCACACCTGAGAGGGCCTCATAAAGTTCTCGATGGTGTGTGTAGTCCGCCAACCCGCACTAGGCCAGCGTGGTGGATTAAGGCCTAACCCTTCTCATTCTGAGAAGAGGCCCGTGCCCAGCAGTGGGACAGTAATGGGCTGGATTTATTTATTTATTAATAACAAGCTGTGCCTTGCAATGCTTCCACAAAAGAGAGGGGTGTTATAAGCGTAGCTCCAAAACGGAAGGACCGATTTCAATGCAGTTTTACCCTATGCAAACCCTTGACTCCAACTAGAAAAAGAGCTGTAACTTTTAAACGGCTAAACAGATTTTCATGAAACATAGCTAAGATGATACTTGATTAAACTAGCTTTCAATAAAAAAATACTGCATTGAAATCGGTCCATCAGTTTTGGAGCTACGATGCCACAGACAGATACATGCTACTAACTTATAACACCCCTATTATTTTTTTGTCGGGAGTTAAAATCATCTATTAGTACCTTATAACCTACGTAACTTGTTCAGGTAGCTTTGACACCATCAATTAAGAAAGTTCATCAAGCCTCTTAAATATTTCGACATAATGCCACCTTATCCTCAAGGGTCCAAACTTCGTCTATATTCATCCCTTCTATTAAAACGGGGAGTTAAATTTTGACGTCAAATAAATGTGTTCTTAATTCATCATCCCCTTACTTAGGGGTCTTCAGTCATTTCTTGCGACAAGGGGTGAACTTTCCGACTGATGACGTCATAAGTAAAAAAATGGTGGAGTTGGCGAATTTCTTGATAAATTAATTATGTTAAGGTGGAAATGTGATTTTGTAAAAACTAATTCAGAAACTAGATATTTTGATCAAACTGACGTTCAAGAGTAATTGGATAAAATAAATTAGATTCTTCCTGATTATTTTCTATTTAACAAAAATGTATAAAAGAATTATCTATAACTTAATAGCTTCTAAAGTCAGTGCCACTGCCAGGCTAAGGTGCATTGAAGAATTAAAGGCCCCAAATTCGGAAACCGTTAACTTTTTTAAGAATATATTTTATACGTTTTAGTACCTACTCTGAAACCGGGAATTACTTTTTTTTAACAGTTCATTTTATTTTCCTATTTTGAGCGGCATTAACAACACATGCCTCCTGACATTATGCTGAGCTGCGGCCTTTTGTCACAACAACTCATTTTATGTTTTCTTTGTTATTGGTTTTATTTATTTCTTATTGTGCTAATAAACTCTTTTTCATTCTTTCTTTCTTTACATGAATATGTGATTACAGCAATCGCGAGTGATTTGCTGTTAACCATTGAAGAGTTCCATAGTCTATCTCCGAAGATCTTCATCAGATCTTCTCCAAATTTTTAATATAGTTATTTCTTATTAATTCGCATGCTACAAATGATAGCATACCTGTGATATATTTAAAAATTTCTAATTTTAAGTCCCGTAGGTAAGTAATAATCATATTCAGACAAATAAAGATATTGTACCTATACAAGGTAGATAGATAGATACATGAAATAGGTAGGTATATTTATTTCAAAATATTTTTATAGTAGTAATTTCCATGTACATTGTTGAGATTCGAATTGGATTAAACAAACCGCCAAATTGCGAATATGGTAACACAGCAGTCTAGAAAAAAGGAAAATACACCTAAAAAGAAAATCCAGCTCAAAAACCTAACGGGAAAAGCCGCACTTATGTAAAATAACACAAAATGAACAAGAGTTCTAACAAGCCACTGCGGGCTGGATTCAATCTTTACAAAACATATTGAAACTGTTCGGTTAGCGCAGACCGAGACAAAATGGTTTCGCCAAGTGTGTACTCGAAAATGTAAGGAAAATACTAGATGTAAGTAAAAGTTTCTTAGAAGAAAATTTGCGTAGGTATACTGGGTGTAATAAAAATTAACAACCATATTTTAAGGGGTAGAATAGAATAGAATAGAATAGATCTTTATTTCATGTAAACCAGATACAGGCACTTATGAAATGTCGAGACTCCAGGTGCACGGTTCCAAATAGTAGATCCTATGGAGAAGAACCGGCAAGAAACTCCATGGAAACTCTTTTCAAATAAATAATAGATCTTGACAATCTTTATCAGTACAATGTTGTGGTAAGATCTGCGAGAATAATGCAATTCAATGCGAATACAAATAAAACTAGGATAATAATGAATTGCCTCTGAATAAGATTGCCATGGCAGTTACGAGCTGACCAGTTCCGACAGACGGCACCCGTTCACGAGCATGACGCATGTGTCAGCCTCGCCAAGCTCGACCACAATGAAGGGAACTCAACGACCCGACACACAACGCCACCATCAGCGAGACATTTTAGTGAGCATGACAGACTCATAGTACCAGACAACATGTAGGTAGGTATTTAGTAAATATATCTATAACATTATTACTTAACTTACTTATTATTAGGTAATCAGATCCATGAATATGAACAACTTTCCTCAAAGAACATAGGTCGAAATCTGAAAATAAAAATTCAACTTCTCATACAAACGTGGGTCACGTAACCAGTCACTCTGTAAGTCGATTTTCAATTATGAGTTTTTGACCTATGGTTCCTTTTTTTGTTTTTTTTTTTTTTTGTTTTATCGTGGTAATGTCATCAAATGGGTCCTCCCACCCCGGGCAGGGCGGGAGGGACTGTCAGACTTGTACTGACTAAAATCCACGGTGTTCCTTCAATAGCCCTTTACGTTCCGGGGTCACGGTAATGAGATAAGTCCCGCGACCGACCTATGGTTCCTTATGGAAAGTTGTTCATTTTCATGGACCTGATCACCTTCTAAAATATAGCTGGTAATTTCTATGCCACGCTGTATTTTTTTTCTGTTAATTTAGCGCGTACACCTAAAAACCTTAACCAGTGAAGATTCATCTTCCGTGAATGTTTTAAGTGGACTTCTCAAAAAAGACTGTTACTTATGAGTTTGTAGTGTGTATCTGTGTATTTGTCTGTGGCATCGTAGCTCCAAAACGGATGAACCGATTTCAACGGAGGTTTTCTTATTTGAAAGCTAGTTTAATCGGGTATCATCTTAGGTATGTTCCATGAAAATCTGTTCAGCCGTTCAAAAGTTACAGCTCTTTTTCTAGTCGGAGTCGGGGGTTTTTGTCGGTTAGGTTATTTAATTTATTAAATAGGAAAAATATTAAAAGTATCGTTTTTCGAAAAAATGTTGCTGTATAATAGCCTGTCAATCTTCGATATAAATAATGATACCTACCTATCTCTTGATACACGCGGTAAGACGCAATTTTTCCATCGAACGCGCTAAAGCCAATTTATACCCAAGCAATTCCGATAACGTTACCTACAAAGCGCGATCCCTAACTAGTTTTCTTCAAAAATTATCATATAAAAGCAATAAAACGGATGAACAAGACGCAAAATAAAAAAGGCACGATCTATTTCAATATAGGTTGCTATTTGTCTTCTTCCTTTCAACCCTTTCGCTGAAGATTACTATCTTATATGTTAGCGTTTAGTTTTATTACCTTCACCCAATGACGTAAACACACATGGACCGAGCTCGTCGCTCAAAAATGTCCGATCGGAATGTAGATTAAAACTCGAAAAAGTAGACTAATCGCGCGTCACTCTTCATTTGGGCGAGCGAGCGATACGTCAATTATAATTATCAATGCGGTGCACTCGTATTTTCGTATGATGAAAAATTGTTGCAGGCGAAATTAGGCGTTGTGATGACGACATAGGTTTTAAATTCGACGACACGGTTGGCGCAGTGACTAAGCTTTCTACACTACGTGCCGCGGGTTCGACCCCCGCACGGGGCAATTATTTGCATGATCTATAGATAATTGTTCCGGGTCTGGGTGTGTATGCATGTGACATGTATGTTTGTAAACTGTATCCTCGATACAGGAAAAATCCTAGTCACGGGTAAACACAGAACATAGAATAGAGGTTAGAAAGGCTATGTAGGCGGGGCAGGCGCGCCACAAGCCTGAGCAAATGCTCAGGTGTCGAAAAAACGTGCGATCGCGCTGTTTAGTCGCTCACGGACGGCCACGAAGTGAGTATTGTAGAAAGCGGCTTAAAATACTTGAAAATGCCATCTTGCGCAATAATTACTTGCCGAACAAGAAGTCAAGTGACAAGTGTAGCCAAAGAAGGAATTTCTTTTCATAGGTAAGTCTTAAAATCCTTCTTAATAATTATATTTTAGACAAAAACTGTTAAAACATGATCGTAATGATAATTTATAAAACTAAATTCTAAAAAATATTCATTGCTGGCAATGTACGCTCGCAAATTTTGATCTGACGATATGAGCGCGAAATGTATAGTGCTGCACACTACAAGTCGCGATCGCGAAGTGTCCACTTATTCTAGTGATGTGTTCACCTAATGACGTAAATTGTACTTTATCGATAAATTATTTCTTGGAAATGTTTTGTAGTAATAATGAAATGTAACTGAATAAGTTTTTTAATTGTAAGACAGTTTAAAGTCAAAGTCAAAGTCAAAGTCAAAATCTTTATTTGTAGAACATAGGTATAAATGGATGTTAAAAATATAAAATATAGGAATCGCTATGTCTAGCCTTTAGTGGCGTACAAATTTAAATTAATAGTAATTAGGTACTATATTAAATAAAACTATAAAAGATCACACAACTCAGACAGACCAAAACCAATTAATTATTGCACATCAGATTATTCTTATCAGATAGGTAATCATTTACAGAGTAATATGATTTTCGTCAACAATAGAGCATAAGCAGAGCGCATTGTTTATTTTAAATTTTTTTTAGCAACGCACTCTCCATATGCCGTCGACATCTTCTACAACACCTATAAAAGAAAATGCCAGAAAAATGTTACAGGTAAAAATAATCTACGGATGGTACACACCAAGAAATAGTATTCTCATTGCTATATTATCAGAATAAAATAATGTTGCCACCTAAACTATTCATTAAAATATTTTTGTACCTGCTTTAAAATTAATATTCCTTTTTAGTTCAATGTGTAAAAATAATTAAGAAAGATGTCTTGGTGACGAAGATTATGAGAAATTTCGTCGGAACTACTTTATTTGATGACATATCATTCCATCAAATAAATGACTTCCCTGGATCGAATCATATCACTGATTTGATCAAATCAGTTATTGAAAAGTATATTAATATTAGAATTCACTATTTACTGAAAAATGCTGTGCCAAAGGACACGAAACGATAACTCCTTAACAAATATATTTTGTTTCAAGGTCAATAAATAAATATTATGTAGTTTGGCAAAAAAAGTTATTTTACATATACTCCCTTCCTATTTATTACAGCACCTATAACATTTTATTAATGTGATTCCATAAAATTATTTATTAGTAGTCAAAGTCAAAGTCAAAGTCAAAGATTTTTATTTCAACTGGGCCTTTGCAGGCACTTTCAAAACGTCGTGATTCTAGGCGCACGGTTCCAAGTGGGTTGGTCCTGGAGAAGATACCGGCAAGAAACTCCATGGATACTCTTTTCATAAATCAAGCTTAGGTACTACACAACAAATGTGGGGCCGCAGGAGCGGCCCCGGCTAAAATTCGACCTCAATTTACACAATATTACAATAAAAAAAGAACAGCAAAGATCTTAAGTACCACTATAATATTATAATTATACAATACTAGTAGGTGCGTACTTAACACTCAAGTCAGTCACCCAATTAAGAATAGGTACCACCCAATTAAGAATAGGTACCTACCAAAAAGGTACAAGGGAAGCGTTAAAATTAGTGTGTGAAGACAGGAAGCAGTGGGTCACCAGGGAAGCCGCATGTGCAGAAGATAATCACTTCCATACATCTCTATCGTCAACATAGTCTTTGATCCTGTAATAGGCCTTCCTTATGAGGATAAGCTTAACACGAGTTTTAAACTTTTTATCAGTAAGCTCGGTAATACTTTTTGGGAGTTTATTATAAAAGCGTACACTGAAACGTACACTAGAAATGATTTGTTTGTTTTGGTCAATCTAAATTTAGGGACCACTATTTTGTACTTATTTCTAGTATTAATTTTATGAATATCGCTATTGATACTAAACATATGCAGGTTTCTTCGGACGAACATAATATTCTCCAAAATGTACTGTGATGGCAGTGTTAGAATGTCGGTGTCTTTGAAAAAGTCTCGTAAAGACTCGCGTGGGCCCATGTTATAGATCGCACGGATCGCCCTCTTCTGCAATATAAAAACCGAATCTACATCAGCCGCTGATCCCCACAACAGAATGCCATAGGACATAATGCTATGAAAATATGCGAAGTACACTAATCTCGCCGTAGCTGTATCGGTTAACTGTCTAATTTTTCTAACTGCAAATGCCGCAGAACTAAGTCTTTTGGACAGAGCTGTGATGTGAGGATCCCACTGCAACTTGGAATCAATTGTTATCCCTAAGAATACGGTTTCATTAATTATATTTAGTTCATTTCCATAGCTACATTTGGCAGTGAGAACTTTAAACATTTTGTTTTATTAGCATTTAGTAATAAGTTATTAGCTGCGAACCATTTAGAGAGTATAGTTAAGCTATCTCTAATGTGTAAGACTTCCCTATCTTAGTAGGATTAAATAATACCAAAACGAGTTTAATTTTAATCTTTCTTTTGCATTTTGAATTTTGTTTAAATGATAAAATATCAAATACTTATCGATAATGTTTTTCATCGTTGAAATCACTAGCGTAAATGTAAAATAAATTGCTTTTGCACAGTACATAGGCAATGCAATCTGTGTCTGTGAGAGTGACCTCTAGGATCGACCAATTAGCTTAGTCTGTTGCCTCGTAAGGCCCTCCCACGGTCATCGGGAGGCGGGAAGAGAATAATATCGACCAATTATGGTCACCCGGTGGTCTGCGGCATGCGGGAGGGGAAGAAATTGACCAATAAGCTAGTCTGTTTCGGGCGGCCCTGTGTCCCACCAGCCATCGAGAGGGCGGCGCTTATAGGAGTCCGACCAATTATAATACTGTGTATGACGTTGCATGTGTTTGTCTAATCTTGTGCGTTTAACTGCATGTGTGGTAGTAGTAAAAGGTGGGGTCGCGTATGGCGACATCGGTTCCCGTACAATCATCGAATGATCGCCTTTCTAACCTCTATTCTATGTTCTGTGCGGGTAAAGTTTATAAAAACAAAAGAAAAAAAAATGTTTATTGGTTTTTCTAAGTTTATAATGTAAACTCACGATACTTTTTTCGTGAATTTCGTACTAGACCCTTAGTCCATGTGTTTTTACGTCATTACCTTTACCCCTCTATCGATTTGATTTCTAGAGTTCCGTGCCAAGAAAGTATACATACATTCACCTGTAAATATAGATAAACATAGCAGTGGCGAAGAGTCCATAGAACCCGATTCCCATTGGCTTCTCTATAAGATGGATAATGCATAGACCAACAGACAGTGGGGTAGAGGAGCGGGTTTTGGGTTTTTTCGATGTTAGTGGTAGCCGAAATCTTGATGCTTTATCGGCAGTGTTATAACAAATTATGCATTTATTGGTGAGTGTTTTCTTTTTTTTGTGGGGAATTCTCGGGGCGGTTTCCCCTTTGAAAATTTTCACCCTTCGCCACTGAAACATAGTGATAAATTGATACTGCAAGCATTGAATTGCCTGCCAAATGTGGTATGAAGGCAATTTTTAATAAGGTGTCCTGTAAGTCCAGCCCATAGATTCTCGCAGATTCAATACTTTATCTATATCGTATATAACAGGATTGGCGGCCCGACGACACAAACTTTTTTTAAATTATTTGTCTACTACCTACTGTGCCATTTTAGCGTCCGTTCACACTCGATACTTTTTGGAGCAGAATGGCTCGTATTCGCGTTCATTGGCATTGGCACCGTGCGGGGATCGAACCCGCGAGACGTAGCGTAGAAAGCTAATCGCTTAGCCACTGCCCCAGCCGTCTCATCAGTCATACGCCACGCCACGTCATCGACAGCCCGTCTAACATCAAGCCAACATAGTACCTACCTAACGAACATTACGTATGTTATAATTATATTACGACGTTAGGTTGTAATTGCTTTTTTTAATTACCTAGCCATATACGAGTACTTACTTATAAGTCCAACCTTCGATTTCAGGATTGTCGCCTTTGTTGAGGAACATGAAGATGCTGGTGCACGTGGAGTTGCCGTTACCGCCAAGAATATGGTGATTACCTGTTACCTTATTTATGAAATGTCTTCTGTTACGAGAGAATTATTGTATGCCTCAACAAAATCTTCATCCTATCACATTAAATGAAATCACGTATTTGGCATCATTTTCTGAAGCTGTACTCAAAAATACTGCAATTTTTACGCAAGTTTTTTTTTTTTTTGCAATAATCTCTCTACTAGCATTCGTCTAGACCAAGCGAGATCTGCGGCACCCTATAGGCCTGTGCTTGAGTAATAATTAAAGCCATTATTCACATCACAATAATTCAGATATTCATGACATTATCCGCTATCACTGTCAACAGTTTACTTTTCTTCATCATGATTCTTTAGCCTCATTTTGGAAAAAAACTTAAATTAATAGCGCACTCAGGGCTGTAATTTTTTGTATTTTTATTTTTGTTTAATAACTTACAATACAATCCTACTATGTATGTACCTAGTTTTGTTTAATTATAACATACCGTTATTATGCAAGCTGTGTTCGCATCTAGAAGGATACTATCACGCCATGGTGTAAGATAATTTCTTAAATCTACCTTTTTATGATAGAATTCAGTATTGTGAACCAAATAAATAAATAAAAAAAACAGTTGACTAAACTTAGACATCTCCTAAGATCTTCTTGGAATTTTAGTTTTATTCTATTTTTGCTTTTTAACTGTTAACAGTGATAGCTTAACGGTTTAACGCTTGCCTTCCATGACGTCTAAGTTCGAACCCAGCCTGTACCTCTGACTTTTGGGATTCATGTGCGGATTAGAATTCGATTATTACTTGCGATAACGGTGAAGGAAAAACATCGCGAGGAAACCTCCACATCTGTGAGGGCCTCATAAAGTTCTCGATGGTGTGTGTAGTCCGCCAAGCCGCACTTTACCAGCGTGGTGGACTAGGGCCTAACCCTTCTCATTTTGAGA
Source organism: Allophyes oxyacanthae (assembly GCA_932294325.1). Taxonomy (NCBI): domain Eukaryota; kingdom Metazoa; phylum Arthropoda; class Insecta; order Lepidoptera; family Noctuidae; genus Allophyes; species Allophyes oxyacanthae. The sequence goes on from OW028628.1 coordinate 12,155,625, forward strand.
AGGGGCCCGTGCCCAGTAGTGGGGCAGTAATGGGCTGGATTTATTTATTTAACTGTTAGCAAGAATTTCTATGTATAAAAGGCACCAGGGTTTCTACGTTAGTTCTTGCGTGACTAATATAACTTTAAAAAGCAATTAAAGGAAATTTAAATGAAAATAGGACAATCATTTCCATTTTTTTATTAAACTCATAATTTTTTTACAAAGAATCTATTCACATGAAAATCATTACAATTACCTTGATATTAACAGTTGACAAATAGATCCGATAAAAGATGTCAGACATCAGTTTCTATTACTAATTAATTACAATATTTACAATACTATTTACATTATTACAGTTGAAAAAAAATCGACGAAGACGTTTATGATATTCCTTAAAATCGTAAAATTAAGAATTCACAGCCGAAAAAAAAGCAATAGAAAAGTCAATTAAAATTCTCAAGTCTTTTAGATTATGTATTAACATGTTCCAGCATTTCAGGCAATGCATTGTATGCCACCATATTACCAAAACCTTTTGGTTCTTTTTTGGTTACAATTGCTACAATTTCTTCTTCTGGTGGCGGTGGTGGAAACTCAACATTTGGTTCCACGGCCGCCGTTATATCATCTACACTAAGAACTACTTCTCTATTGTCAATTTCGATTCTGTTACGTTCTAAAGTATTATCTTCCATAATACTGTACAAATTTTCAGATTTACTCTTACTGTACATTTGTCAGGAATTCATGTAAAATGGATCGTTTATATTGACGCCATCATTGACAGTGTTGCCCTTTTGGGACCATTGTTTTTGTTGATGCTTTATTCTATAAATAATTTCGTCGTGTATAACGCCAAAACACATGGCTGTTAACGCTAAGCCTGTTAAGGTATACGCAGAACAAAACCATAAGGTAGTTGACTTGATAGTGTAGTACCTAACACCATTGATTGTAGTATAAGTCATACCAGGAACAATATTACCGAAACCGATGGTGCTTAACGCCATGAAACAGAAATAGAATCCATCTATGATACCCAAATTGTCTATCTTATACAAAACTACGGCTCCTAACACTATGTATATAAATATTGCTGCTAAACATAAAAGTACGGGAGCTAGTATGCTCAAACCATGCATAGATAGTTTCGAATCTGTATCAGGCCAACTGATAACATCATCTTTGGCTGTACTCGTCGTTGGCCTTTCTGATAAGGACAAGTCTTTCTGACTATCAGGTTTCAACACGTAACATTCTTCTGTAGGAGTTTTGCTCGTGTTTTGACTGTTAAGCATTTCTTCCTGCTGTCTCTTCATCTTCATTCTACGTTCTTTCTCCGCCATTCTTCTTTCGTCATAGCAGCAGTATCCGCAGTTTGAACAGAGGCAGCAGCAGAGAGCTCGGCTGAAGACGCTTCGTGCCATTTTGGAGAGGAGTGACCCTACGCTTGAGAGGTACACCAAGGTTAATGGTATACCAATTAAAGCGTAGATAATCGTGACGCCTTTGCCAAGGATTGTTCTTGGGGCGATGTTACCGTACCCTGTGGATGAAAAGAGACTATTACATTTTGAATAGGAAACAATGAGAGTGAGATAAATTATCAAGATTTCTTATTTTGTTATAATTTTTTGTTGGTATTTGGACGTGATAAGTTTGTGTTCTTCACAATAATAAAATTGTTTGTTGTCTAATTTGTCTTGTTATAGTAATTTCTTTTTGACAACATTTCAGAACAATAGAGAATTAAACTTGAACCTAACGCACTCTATGATTAATTGATTATGGTTAAGCTACTTCTTGCGTAGGTACTCACCGCAAGATCTATTGTAACCTAAACAATTCTATGGCCTTTGGTCTTTCACCTGACAGTTTTTTTTTTTATTACTTGATTAGATCCTCATCTTGTTTTATCATGCTTAATTACTCTTAACTAACAAGCCTTCAAATTATCTTCAAACATTGTATAAGCAGTACAATGTACAAATTTTACAACAGTAGTATTATTGACTGTGTTGGCTATCAAGACAGAGAGTAAAAAGTAAGTAGCATCGGAAAACTTCGTAAAACCACCGATCACTTCCGAACTGAGTGCGTCTTCAAGACCATGAATATTTATTAGTACTGCAGTTAAACATGATCTTTACGCTGAGGCAATAAGTTGTAAAATATCTAAGCGAGCGACTGCCATTGGTTGTTCGATCAGGTACATCGATGTTACTTTTATATTTTTAAAACAAAGTGTGTAAAATTCTCACCTATAGTTGTTAAGACTGTAAGTGAGTAGAAAAATGCCAGCGCCAAATTCCACTCATGTTCTTCATAATGGTTCGTAAGCTCGCTCCCAAATTCGCCAAGAGCCATCTCTCTGTAACTAACGCCATACTGCGACGCCATCTCCGTCGTTACCCTTTGTACCAGCTCGTTTTGAAACTTCAGAATCTCCTGTGCAGCCAACCGCGTCCAATTTTCTCTATACAAAATATTCAGAGACACTGTAATCTCCCAAATGTTTTCAACAGCTTTGCTTCGGGCGTCCCAAAAATAATTTGCTGACAAAGTTAAATTCCCATAATCATATTCCTCGTCTGTCTTTTTGTGCGTGCTATTTTGATCTCTATGACTAATTTTCTGCCTGTCTGGCAGTATTCTCGGCCTCGCTGGGACTTCTGCACCGCCTTCAATGGCCAAGAAAATAAATGATCCTAAAAATGTGTAGGCTAAAAGTACGATGAATATTACAATGTTTGTAAGGGACCCGATAATGAATTGTTTTCTTCTGTACTTAGTAGTTTTGAAACAAAAGCAACAAACAACTTTTTGGCGCGATGTTTGTGCTCTTTTTCTGCTATTAGATACCATAGAGTCGCCGTCTTGGCATCTGTCCAAAGGGATTCCTCCATTTAGCGTGGGCTTTGCCAGCGTGTACTGTTCGAACCGGCTGATTGCTTCTTTGTCCAATACTACATGATCTATATCCATTTTGGTGTATTACGTTCTACCTTTGTCTGACGTCATTATATCTCATCTGGAACAAAAGAAAAATGTGATTAGGTTCATGATGAGAAAGATTAATATTGTTTTTCTCTGGGGTCGGTTTGCCATAGAAAAGAATATTGCGTTCAAGAATATTTTTATTATTTGTTAATTCAGTACTTTATTTAATGATTCATATCTATAATAGGAACATTAATTTATTTGCACTTTTATTAATTATATACAACTAAACTTAAATAATAAAATAAAAATACAAATATAAATCTGAGCACCTAGGCATCAAAGTACTCCTCCTCATCGCTGTCAACTATGTTAGATGTTTGCTAACTTGAGGAAATGGCGTTGTAATTATAAAAGTAGTTATTTCAATTAAATCCCTACGTTTAACATTTAACATTCTTTTTTTTGTTTCTTAAATAACTTGTATTACCTATATAATTTTATTTTCTAATTTCTGTAAGTGCTGTGTACTTCTATAACTGACAAATTCACCATAATCTGGAACCTTGTTAATACATTATAATTTAATGTCTGTTAATGGATAAGTCGTTGAAGTACCTATAAATAAATAAATAGAGATATAGTTTTTATTACTATAAGAGTTACCCATTTAACATTTCCAATTTAAATTAGTCATATAAAATGTACTTATCGAATGAAACTATATTTTTTTACGTTGCAGTTGCCTATACATATGCAAGAGATGATGCAACAAATGCAATAATTTAAAATAATGTTTATAACACACAATTGAGTAGGTACTATGTTTAACTACAGTCAAATATTACTAACTATTACACATTAATACATTCATTATATTGCTTTAGAAAACCCAAAAAAAAACACCAAAAAACTTAAACGAGCTCAGGTCCAAACCAGCACCTTTACAATTCATTCCAATACCTCCAACCGCAATACTTAAGCTTAAGCTGATATAAACGCCCTATTACGTAACTGGGTAGTCATTTCTCAAAGTCTCTTCCGAGGGGGAAATAGGTGACAAATGAAGAAGTATAGACTTAAAGACATGATTAATGTTCGGTCGATATCTTGTCGTGTGAGTATCTCGAAACACGTTATATGACGTAATTTGCGGCTTTTTCGGTAGTGGATGGGAATAATTGAATTTTGTAAGATGTTTTATCAGGAATTTTGTAACCGTTTATCGTGGATAGACGTATGGTATATAATAGAGATGTAATGCGGAGGGATGATAAAATATTTTATTTAAAAAAAATTAAGAAACAAATAACTTAAAATACACAATACAATTAATTAAAAAATACATATAAATAAGAAAAATATAATACAAACAAAGAATTTAAATGAAAAATAACTACCTTTAATTAATTAAATTAAAGGCATTTATATGAAATTGTATGAAAAGCATTAAATAAAAATTAAAAAAAAATAGTAGAAAAAGGACTGTTGCGTGCTTCTATACAAAAAGGGGTCATCATTTAGCATATTGCTGAGAAGCTGAAACTGGAATGCCTTGGTGACTAATTCGCAAGTTATTCACGATCGGGAGAAAAAATCACAATAACCACTCTTGCGAAATGGAATGGAGATTGCATGAAAGTTGGTAAATATACTTATATTTATTTATAGTCATTTGATTATTTAGCGACCTTTTACGACATCCACCCTAAGATGCCTCGTACCGTGGAAGTTACCGCTGTACCCACAATACGGATGGAATTCTGATATGTGGTAGATGGTACTACAGCCTATATTTATTTATTTATTTTAAATGCTTCATGTACAATGTACAAAGGCGGTCTTAATGCCATAGGCATTCTATACCAGACAACCTTAGGGTGATGCAGAGACAATGAAGGTAGATGCACCAAAAAAAAAACTTAAATGAGAGGGTAGGAATATTCAATTATACTTAAAAACAACTATAATTATAAACTTACATAAACAACATAATTATATATAAATAAATATATATTATTATATGCTAAGTAAACATAAACATATGTAAATAATAAATATATACAATATAATATAGTACCCTGTACCAGACTGAAAACACGTAACGGCTAGAAATAAACAAGTTCTTGGTTCGGATAGAGCCTGTAAAGTTTGAATATCTATACTGAAACAACATAACTGGAAGAAATCGCCGTGTGCGATAAGGCCGCCCATTGTACAATTTACTCATGTTCATACAAGTCTTATGTGTATATTTGTTTTACTGGTGTACAATAAAGAATATATAAATAAATAAATAACGGCTGGAAATATACAAGTTATTGGAATTTACAACCGAGTACTTAATTAGGTTTCGATGGAGCCTAAAGACTTTGTAATTTCCACGCTCATCAGAATTCCCTTCTTTTAAGCTGGTTTAAAGTTATTTCTAGAAAACCAGACCTATTATTGCAAAGATTTAGATACAACTATAGCAGCCTTCTCTTCATCCGTCTTTTAAATAACGAGGAAATTTTTTTTTTTTTTTTTTTCCTTTATGGCAACTGAGCCGATGTCGACTATTCTGCCAGCGTCATGAGAGGAACTTAATTAAGATCGTAAAAACACACTTCTGTCAAGCGAAACCTCAAAAGTGAGGTAATAAAGTAAATTACACCAATTTGAGACACTTTAATTAGTTTTATTTGACTTTGGCAATTCTTTTTACTGTTACAAAATCGACGTTTTTATTTCGTCAGTAAGTTATTTTTGCTCGTGGCTACATAGCTACCGCGCAGATCAGTCGATCAGCGAGGTTAAACTGCGGTTGCCGCGGTCAGTCCCTGGATGGGTGACCATTTCTTCGAACATCGAGACCCCTCCCTGCCTCGGATAGCACGTTAAGCAGTTGGTCCCGGTTGTCATACGAAAACCTTTGACAATCGTTACGGGACTCAGCAACCCAAAAAAAGTCTGACAACTGGTCTAACCTTAGGGTATCAGTGTCTCCCAGTAATTGAGTGGCGGAGGTCGGATGGCAGTCGCTCTGTATAAAATACTGTTACTCAGCCGCATCTGGTTAGACTGGGAGCCGACCCCAACGCAGTTGGGATAAAGGCCAGGCAGATGATGAGTAATTTATTTTTGTAGAGTTGAGTAGTTACATTGATTCTAAAATGGTCGTCCTATAAGAAGTTATTTTACTCCTCATTATGAACGACTTTGACTAAGAGAATAAACATGAATTCGCAACAAAAAAATCTGCAGTTCCATACAAATAATTTAATATTACTCGACTGAGTAGGTAATATTGAATGGCATGTATTTAATGCGGCAACTAAGTAAAATGAATATAGGTTTTTAAAAAAAATTGAGTGGGTACCATATATAATGGGTTGGCAGCTAATAAGGAGTATCGTAATAAGTAATAGGTAGCATATTAATATATCAGTAATAAGCTCCGTTTTAATTTAAACTAGCATCAAGTTTTTCTTTTGGGAACAGAATTAATATCTAAGCGGAAACTTAATAGCGAAAACAAAATAGAAAATGGGCATTCATAAATAATATAAATCGCCTAATATCTGGGGGCACGGCAGTGCCCCAGCCAATATTTTATTGCCTATTTTATCGCCTAATATTTTATTTGACTGGTATAGTTTATTTGCTACCTAAACGCAGCTGCTAGTTTTTAGTTTTTAGTTTTTATAACACCTTTAATTTTGAACCTTACATAATATAATATTCGCGAAAATATTTAATCGCTGGCAAGTTATTTTATTTGTTGCAAACATTTAGTCGACTTTTAAGTTATTAGTCACTCGGAAAATAATAAGCTATATTGAATTATTTGTATGGGACAACTTTATTTTCCGCGATTTCAGTGTTTTTTTTTTTCCTACATATTAAAAATTGTTCATACTGTTACTGTTAGCCTGTATCATCCGACTGCTGGGCAAAGGCCTCCCCCGTTGATTTCCATGCTGTTCTATCATGTGCCAGTGATGACCAGTCCTTATTGAATGCGTCTAGTTCGTCCCACCATGCGCCATCTCTTTCGCGGTCTGTCGCGTCGCCGCGCCGTTTTGTTGTGCCAGGGCTCCACTGCGTGGTTATTTTGGCCCACAGTTCAGACGGCATATGGCATAAAATTGTTGATAACGATGAATAATCCCTTAAAAGGGATCGGCACCCCTACCGCGTAACTAAAATTGTATGAACATCGACATCGGTATTAAACTTCAATACGATAGTGAGAGCCTAAACTTTGAGCTAACTTGTAAAAAAATTACCTATCATATAGTTGGGACACTTATCTTCATGATCGGTAAAAAAAAATACAAGTTAGCTCAAAGTTTAGGCTCTCACGATCGTATTGAAGTTTAATACCGATGTCGATGTTCATACAATTTTAGTTACGCGGTAGACCCGCGGGACTAGAAAGGTTGAACCTTATATACCTACTAATAATAGTCCAACTTTTATGAACGAAACAGTCTATAAACTAGAAACAGTTGACAACACAGTACTTCTTTAACAAATTAGTAACTTCTGTAAACTTAAATGTTTGGACGATAATTTGAAAGGAGTTTTTGTTCTGAAAATAATAAAATCTTAGTCTTTGCCCTATCAAATGTTAAAGGTACTATAACTTTTTCACTTACAAAAGGTTGGGGTACAAAATCTTCAACAAACTTTTGGCTTCCATTTTTTGGAGAATGGAAAACTTTTTGTTATAAATTGATTTTTTTGTTACATTTTACTTTAAGAGTAACAATTGAAAATATTTCGCTGCTGGTATAACTACATTTTCTTATGGAATATTACCTACATAGATTATTATATTTACCCCTAGTATTATATTTACCCCTCAGGATTGTGATTTGTTGACCAAAACGTCTAGTGACGTCAACCTAAACTTTACAGTTATTTAATAATAAATTATCAATAATTTCAATTAATATTTTTGTTTTTGATGTAAAAATCTGGGAATAAACAATTTCATTTCATTTTATTTCATAAAAAATCAACATTAAAGGCCTCACTCTGACAATATGGAGAAGAAGGCACAGGATGACATAAGCTTTGACGCCTTATCATATTAAATGGTCAGCGTTTCGAATGCACCAATGGGATAATTTATTAATGGCTTACTGTGTAAATAAAATAAGGTTCACGCTACATAATTACGAGTAACTGTGACTGTGAAGTAACTTGCTGTGAGCTTAAATTGTTATAGCACTTTCCTCAAAAGGCCATTCCGAATCGATGATGGAATGGAAAAGGTTCCTAGGCACACTTTCCGAAATTTATCCTGTAGAAAATCGATAGGCAAGTGACTTTGTTGCAATGCTTGGACTTTGAAGCTTGTTGGACATAAGTTCCTCATCATCAATGAGTCTCCTGGTGCGTCGGTCAATAGAATCTAAGGTATCCAGTTGGTATCGATCTGATCTATCCTGTGAGCGCTCTACGCCAGGGAGAGACAACGTTACTTATTTTTAGGAAAGAGAAAGCACTATTGATAACGTTACATTTAAAGTTATTGTTCAAAGCTACTAAAAATGGTAAAATTATAGTTATTTATAATATAACGTTAACTAAAATTTAGCGGTAATCCGGTTGCTGCTCCAAGCATGACCAGACTCGCACGTGGTATAACGTCAGAAACTGTTCTGGCGTCAAGTAAAGTTTCACCTTTGAGAGAATTTCAAGCTTGAAGAACCAAATAAGACTATCTACTATTATAGTATTGTATTAAACCTATTAAAACTTAAATTATTCTTAGACACAACCGGCTTTGTAATCTTTAGTTAATTAAGTTTAATCAAAGTTACTCAAAATATTTGTTAAGATAATAAATCATAAAGTTTTAGCTAACAAACTGATCTTAATCATTTCAACCTTAATAAATTACTGAAATTTATTGAGGCAATAATAAATAAATTATTTTCTCTACGAAGAATCGTTTTATAAAATCATTGAGAGGTTGATCCTGTCTTTATTTGTCTTTAGAGGCTTTTCCGATTTAAAGGTTTTTCTTAAGGCCTGGGGCATAGATAACGTGACAATTTATTTTTTATTCAAAGCGGGACATCTACCTTGTTCCAGCAATAACATGGCTTTTAATTATTTTTTATTCATCAGAGGAACTTTGTTCAATAGTATGGCTGGGGATGATTCTTAGTATGACCAAAAATCTTGGCACGTTTTTGAATATTCACCTCGGTTATCAATATTGCCTTAAGAGCAGAGTCCTGTAACTGAGATTTTTCAGCTGTTTCCAATTTATTTAACAAATAAAAGACCCGTTACTGGTGCATTTGTGCCAGGCAATTTTATTTATCGCGCAATTTTTTGTCACGATAAATCAAAAACGACGCTGACTGGATAACGGGACAGTTTTGTGTCCTGAATCATTCTTACCCACACCGGGACAGAATATCGAAAAAAGTGACGGTTCCGTTCAAAATGGGACGAATGGTCACGTTAGGCATAGATACCTCTATATAATTAATATAATATAACAAAGATAAATAATTCAATATTACTCGACTAAACGTATGAAACAGCAATTTTTTTTTTCGCAATTTCATGTTTATCCCTTAGTAAAAGTTGTTCATATTGATAAGTACAATAATCTGCTTCAATGTTTCCCTCGTTCAACCTGTCACCTTGTATAATAGCGTTTCATAATGGAGATTGAAAGTCGCCGGGCGATTTGGGATACTAAAATGTCTTGTCTCATCTACTCCGCCGTACAAAGCGGCACCACGCGGTTCGATGGTGCATCCATGCGCCTTTGCCAGCAGCGTTGACAGTCTCCGTATGTTATTCGCCTACCTGGAGCACCCCGGACCCTCAGCCTCATTACGAACCTTGCGGACTAGCTAATATTTCCACTATAGCATGAGCATTTCATCACGACATGAGAATAGACTAAGAGCTAGCGTTTTCTGTACTACAATTATTCCTACCTGAGATAAGAGTAGAGATGGCCATGAGTGATGATTTTTTGATATCAATGACTTCATGAAAATGACAGAAAGATATCGATGACAGGAACAATGACAAAATCATTTATGATTTTTCTCTGTCACCGCATTGCATGTTGTCATCTTGTCATTGTCATGTCACAGCCGACGCCAAAGTTCACGTTCATTCAGTCATGATCATGATTTTTTTTGGCATTGATGACTTTGTCGTTGTCACTGCATGACGAAATAATTTTAAAATATCGATGATATACACGTGACATGATATCAGACTCAACTCTGGATCAGAGTCAGATAAATAATAAAATATTTGATATTTTCGACCTCCATATATTTGAGCTCGAGGTAAGAATATGCACATATTTCACATAAGCGAAACGTTTCCACTGATAGATGAAAACCTCAAGTTTTTGTTTATAATATATTTGTTTTCAGGACACGTAGAAGCGGTTTCATTGAACGCCCGATGTATGTACCTATCGCGTATTTGCGAGGTTTGGCGAATAAACTACCTACATATGTGTTGGTAGACGAATTGTGTTTCTACCTGACTCCTAGACTAGTTTTTCTATGTTTCTGTCAAAATGCTTTTGTATATTTTTCATGTAGGTACCTACATAGGTACGGTACAAAGACCTACACAAATTAGATCGTGGATGTCCTACGCTAAACACAAGCCTTCTCATATCTAGACTGCTGCACTGAACCTCATAGATTAAGGTATTGTAGTATCCCCTGATCACAGACCTTCGCTGGTACAGGTTTCCTGGGACACCCTGTATCACTGTTGCCTAGTATTTAAAGAAGAAAAAAGAAATCGTTCAACCTCAAGGATAATTGCAATTTTGGATTCTATACACTTCTGTAACTACGTTACAAATCACGGCCATATAATTGTAACATAATGTCTGCAATCAAGGAAAAACATTTTTCACGAACCAAACTCAAGGTAGGTATGTCGTAATATACATACGTGCATATATTGGGATATTTTCACCCCAGCGATCCGCATTCACACCTTATGTACAGGGGTTAAAATATTGATATATCGATGGGGTATTTCCATGATTGAGGAAAATACCGCATTCCTGGTAGAAAAGCTGAGAATATTCATATAGTGATATGTATACAGGATATTTTTTATGTAGTGCGCATAATTTGTAGTGATTCAGTCTCTGTTCTTAAATGCAACCGCAGTATTAGGATACACTTTAAAACAAAACGAAAATTCGACTTAGTAAGTACCTACACGCTTAATTTATTAGCGCATGCCATACAAAATCAAATTTTTATTTTGTTTTGGAGTGAATTTTAGTAGGTACTGCGGTAGCATTTGGGAACGGACACTGAATCACTCTACAAAGGACATTGCTCGCCGCCCATACATTTCCATCCTAAGAACTTCTAATTATGGAATTCTAACATTATTATCGAAAAGTAACCACACGACTGCAAAAAATCTAACTAAAAAGATGAAAAGAAAACCGAATAAAATCGACTGCACTATTGTGGAAACAATAATTCTCTGCCTTTCTTCCTTAAAATAATGTGGATTGATATTACTCATAAATAGTTATTAAGCAGTCATTGGAAATAAATGTTATGTTCTGAAGAGCACCATCAATATCAACCCGTAAATGCCCACTGTTGACTAGAGCCTCGCCTCGAAAACCTAAAAGCACGTCTGTTTTAACGAGCTGGTTTAAAAGCTAATAAAATTTCACTTCGAAGTGACAGGTTGACATCCCATCGCATCGTTAGGATACTCAATGCTTAGTCGCTTTTTACGACCAGGGTAGGTTTCAGAATTTTAATACAGATACTGTAACTTCATATAGGTAATCCTACTGCCAAGTAAATGCCTCCTCCAAGATTTCCAGAAATTATGATCTCGAAACACGTTATTCGTAAGAAAAATAATGTAAAAAATAAATTATTTAAAAATTAACAAAAAACCCGACTGCAAAACAACGAACTAAAAAGATGGGAACAAGATAAAAAGAAAACCGAGTATCCTTTTTTTTTATTTTTTTGTTAATATGCAGTCAGAGGCACGATCTATTGCATTCGTTACAGCTATTATTAATAATAATATTAAATTCCTCTCTCTGGAGCCGTAGCCACTGGTAGCCTGAACCCTGTTCCCGACACGATGCCGGTTGATCCCTATTTTTTATGTTTTTAAATGTGTATTTTATTATTATTTATATAGTGTGTATTTAATTTTTTTTAAAGTATATCAAACGAATAAAGGAGATAATAGATTTTTTTAATAAGGTAACTTATTTTTTTAAAATAAAAACTAATATAAGGCATTCATAACAATAAACAAAATACTAATACCTTTTAAAACAATCATTCAAACGAAACGCAAACTTCGTTCTATCCAAATTGACAATTAGAACTAAAAGGCGCGCAGGTGTAAAACTAGTTAAAACCAGTTAAAACCGGTGGAAATCAGTAAAATCCTACGCGAACTGGTTTTTAACGACTGGTCGCGAGTGGAAAGCCATTTATAGGTTGAAAACAATACAGTTCATTAAAGGCAAATATACGCTAACGACACGTCGGCACGACATACGCTAGTCTGTGAACGGCCTATGGACTGTTGTTATAATAAATTTAATATAGCTATAGCCAATTCATGATATTCATGACATTGAATTTATCCGGTTTGTAGAGTGATAGCATAGCGGTTGAACGCTTGCCTTCCATGCAAGAGGGTTTAAGTACGAACCAGGGCCTCTGACTTTTCGATTCATGTGTGAATCACAATTTGATCATAACTTGCATTAACGGTAAAGGAAAACATCGTGAGGAAACCTGCACACCTGAGAGGGTCTCATAAGGTTCTCGATGGTGTGTGTAGTCCATCCGCACCAAGCCATCATACAGCGAAACATAGTCACATGCACACACGACCAGACCCGAAACAACTATCTGTAGATCATACAAATATTTGATCCGTGCGGGGATCGAACCCGCGGCACGTAGCGCAGAAGACTAATCGCTTAGCCACTGCGCCAACCGTGTCGTCGCAAAATTAAACTTCTTACAAAAAAAAAAACTATCTCTAAATCCGCTATTTTTAACACTAAAAACCCAACTTAATGTAACCTAACCCCAAAATCCCCCGACTCCAACTAGAAATAGAGCTGTAACTTTTGAATAGCTGAACAGATTTTCATGAAACATAGCTAAGAACACTCGGGATAAAATTATCTATGACACAAAAAAAACTAAACGAAAATCAGTTTATCCGTTTGGGAGCTACGATACCACAGACACAGATACACAGTCAGACACGTTAAACTTATAACACCCCTCTTTTTGCGTCTGTTTTTATCGCAAAACAGCTTGATGTGTTGATATTTCGTCTAGTATTATCGCCATCCCTTTCTAGTCCTGTCGAAATGTTGAGAAGGGTCCGCACTTATTACATTATTTATTATAGTAGCCGTCGCCAGTAATAAGAGGTAAATGGTACCAATACGGCTTGTAAATAAAATATACTCGTCAAAACAAAATAAGGGCCACTTGCAAATTTCGACATTATGGGTGATTTAATGACCATTAACTATATCCATGTGGTAAATTGTACAGCGTTGTATTATCTTAAGTGTTTGCGAACACTTTAACAGCATTCCGCTTGAAAAACCGTTAAATTGGGTAGATTTTATAAAAAAAATTGAAACCAATTAATTTTACCCTGATTTTAACGTAAACTTTAGGCTCATTTAACATTTGTATTGTACTGAGAACAGTTAAGTGTGTCGAGTTAGTGCCTACATCGGCATTTTAAGAACGTAATTCCACAGGTTCGACTTCAAATAGACTTGACTACAACGACCAGGACCATAACACTCATCCAAGAAGGCTATTCGTAGCGATCTGTAGTTTTACAGCCGAGATTTTCGCAGCGAGCGATTTAGAATGCCTGGAATTGCTTTTATGAGATCCAAAATTTTGTCAGAAGTCAGGAATTAGGCAGAGCCAGAGGAACCACTGCTCAGGAAGACCGCTACATAGACTTACATGCACGCAGAGAGAGCACCGTCACTTCCCGCTCTTTGCAAACCAGCTTGTGCCTGACCACAGGCACGTGACTTAGTGACCAAACAATTAGAAACCAGTTTTATGAAGACCAGCAATTGTCCAGGAGTCAAGTGGTGTGAATTCCATAGACCAGTATTCATCATGCAAATCAATAAACATCCGCAAGGCAACAATTGGACTGTAGCGTAAGTGACTGAAGCACATTGCTTTTTACAGATGAGAGCAAAGTAAAAGATTTTAGTGTTGACCGTTGCATAAGGGTGTGGAGATGAAAAGAGAGCAATTTGCAGAAGCCTGCATCCACAACAGTGATCGATTTGGGGGGCCCAATATTATGGTGTGGGGAGGCATAAGCCAAACTGGAAGAACTGAGCCTATAATTCAGAACCAGGGTACAGTAACAACTTAACGATACATCCAGGAGGTCATAAGACTCTATGTGGTGCCATTTGCATAGCAAGTGGGTGCAGGTTTCAAGCTGTTGCACGGCAATGCACGCGCTTATACTGTTAGAGCCACCAGAGAGACACTAGAAGAGGCTTGTATACAAGTGTTGCCGAGGCCAGCGAACAGTTCGGGCTTGAACACAATTGAACACATGAGGGATCTGTTGAAAAGAAGAGTATGAGACACAGATTGATCACTGGACAATGAAAGACAGCCCTTAAACGTCCTAAAATCGAGCTAGGAACAAATCTCTCAAGAAACAATGCGCCATTTGATAGAAAATGCCCTCTAGGCTTCAAGAATATGTTCAGAAAAGAGGAGGTTACACCAGATATTGATTCAAAAAGGAAGAAGAATAAACGCCCTGGAATTTCATTTTTAATTGCATTTTTAGTCCAAGTGTACTTTTTGCTGAAATTGCACTTTTTCTCGAAAATGTTGTAAAATTGTTATTCTTTCCTGTGGATTGTGTAAAATTTAAGCCCATTTCATTAAAAACAAATCATTGCAATGAATTTTACAACTTAGAAACCTAGGAACCACATAATTTGCCAAGAAGATCAAAAATATAAGGTGGCCCTTATTTTGTTTTGACGAGTATATTTATGTTTGTATAGAAATACACTGTTAGACTTTTTTAGGTTTTCTCGTAGTTAAATAAAGCCTTCTAGTCTCTCATGTCTTAATTTCAGGCAAGGCACAAATATTACAACACCCATATTATTACAATGGTATAATAATTATTAAATTGATTTTAATAATAATAATAAAGCTTTATTTAAATCCACAAAACTACATGCTTAATGATTAATAATCTAGTATAACTAATAAAATAATAATAAAATAAAAGGTATTTTTAACTAAATTCGATTTCATTATACACAGATTAAATTTGTTCATTAACTAAATAAATAAAATAGTAAAAATAATAAATGCACTTCATTAGTAAATTTTCTTTTTTCTTCTCGTGGCTTATATGGACCCCAGTCGGGTAAAAGCCTCCTCCAAGGACTTCCATCGTTCTTTGTGTCTAGCCAAGGATATCCAATTTTCTCCTGCTACCTTTGCTAGTTCATCTGTCCATCTAGCGCCTGGGCGACCTCTAGCCCTACGACCTCTAGGTCCTTGCCATTTCACCACTCTGGTGGTCCACCTGTCATCTTTTAATAATTATACTATTTACAATTAAATTAAGTTTACTAAGTAATGAACATTGAACACCAGTGATAGCGTAGCGGATGAACAATTGATTTCCATGCAGGAGGGTCTGAGTTCGAACCCGGCCCACACCTTTTACTTTTCGACTTTATTTGCGGATCGATTTGATTATCACTTGCGTTAACAGTGAAGAAAAACATCGTGAGGAAACCTTCACACCTGAGAGGGCCTCATAAAATCCTCGATAGTGTGTGTAGTCCACCGACACGCACTAGGCCAGCATGGTGGACTAAAGCCTAACCCTTCTCATTCCAAGAAGAGGCCCATACCCAGTAGTGGTACAAGTGGGCTGGTATTCAATAAGTAATCTATACTTATAATAAAATCGTAACGAAGCGAAAACTGTACATTAGATATTTCTTGAAAAAAAAAAAAGGAATGTGATCTATAATCGACACTGATGCCAAAAATATAGTTTTTAGAATTTTTGTCTGTTTGTCTGTTTGTCTGTTTGTCTGTTTGTCTGTTTGTCTGTCCGAGCTTCACGGCCAAACCGCCGAACAGATCGTCATGAAATTTTAAAGTAAAATCCGTTAATAGCCTGGTCAACATATAGGGTACACATTATTACGCTATTGTCAAAGGGGGGTGAGCAATAAACCAATATGTCTGCGTACAATTATTAGTCGCTACCTATATGACGAATCCATTTGAAATGTTGGATGATTGTAGTTAATAGATCCGATTAACATTTTATATACAATAGAAATCATTTCGCTATTTTTGTTGGGAGGTAAGCAATTATATGTTGGTATTAGTTTCGCAATTTCCCTATAAATTTAAACTTCTCGATGGATCCAATAAATAATCCAGTCTTTACTGGAACCAGTAACACAGAATGGCATAGTAAATAGTATCTTTATAGACTAATTACATTAATTACTGGATGTTCGGTCATTGGCATCTTACTTTTACATATTATCATTATGTATAACACTCACTGTCATGTTCCTAAAACACAAAGCGTGATGAAATGATTCGTCAGTTGTCCCTAAACTACTAGATATATATATTTTAAACGTACTTTTTCATTTATTCTTTAGCCTTATATATTTTAATTCGTCTGTTTATACCTAGACTAGATGGCATTAGTAGTAATTTATAGGCGAGTTTTTAATTTCCAATATTTTTAAAAGCGTATTTTTTATTCATACGGCATCCAGACTCCGGTAGGCAGACTTCTATATAATAATTTAATTTGTAATGTTCAAATATTCACAATATAGGTAAGTATTTAAGGGTTTTCATAATACTTAAAGGCGTAAGGAATATTAATGGCGATTGCTGGTATGGCATTCGTGGGTTGCAGCTGAAAACCAGCGTCAGGTGGCCAGTATCACTGCCTCCTGACATTATGCTTTATATGCTTTAGTACAATAACTCAACTTATTTTATGTTTTCTTTGCTTTTCCGTTTATTTTATGTTGTGCTATAAACTCTTTCACTTTTTTCCGATTTTATTGCTCATGGTTCAGAAGTAGCGTAATTTCGGAGTGTTGGAACAGCGTCTGTCGACGAAGAAGAGTTTGTCGACGTTAAGTTTTCGAGTGGGATCAAGGCTGAAATCACCGTAGAGTTCGAAATTAATCATAGCAATACCCCTGGCCCCTGGAAGTCACCCTTGACAGAGCATTAACTTGAAAAAACCATTATGTGAAAATCAAATAAAAAGAACTATGTAACTAAAAGTGTCGGTCAGATAAATGACACATGTTGAACTATCACCGGCTGACTTAAACCGGTCACTCTCAATATGGTGTAGGTATCCTACGGTGAGCATAGCACTTCTACAAATTCGCAGAGACGTTGCGTACAAAAACACAAAAAGGAGTCCGACACCAGACATCCACTATTCAGTGGTCAATTCAGTGCTTAATTATCAGCGCAGCCTTTAAAAAGTCGGCACAGTTTCCTTAGAACACTAGAGAGGCACTATCGGGTTGTCCAGCCGATGCCCATTGCAAATACATTGTGGTTGGAGAAACTTTCTTCACCAGTAATCAAGTCCGCGGTGAGTAATTTTCTGCCAGATACGATCCGATCGAACGATCATCACTTGGATCACATGAAAGTTATTTCACCGACTCTGGACCCAATTAGGCAGATGCAAGTGCAGTATGAGCAAATGAGCAAGTGGGGCTATATCGAGGAAACAGCGGTAGGTGGAGATGTGGTATTGTCCCTCAAACGATGTCACAGCTACTACGTTGCTCAATATGCCCCAATACCTGCACCTTGAGCCACCTCTATTTTGCCAATAATAGCATCATAGAGGTGGCAAAATTTGCAGATTATACAAACCTAGGGACGTATGTACCATCGACACAAAGAAGAAGGACTAAAGTCATTTGCAATCCGGATGTAGTGGATAGATGAGTCAGCAATTTTCGTAGCAGAGCTCACTGCCCAAGAAGCGCCGGACAGAATTACAATCAGATGAGATTGTTGATGCAATCAAGGCGTTGTTATGACGGTCGGCAGCAGACTGCACTTATTACCCATTTCGTAGACAATATTCATATAATAGATTTAAATAATTAAACTTTGAATTAATTTTTCCTATTGTTTCATAGCGGACAATCAGGTTTCGTAAACTTTAATAACAATAAAATGCAGTGTATGCATAATTAACGTGTTCCTAGATTAATCTTTGTATGGGATGAATATCCGACAACCACAAAATAGCGAGAAAGCGTAGTCTTAACGGTGCACGGTGGCAGAAAAAACTGTTTATAATTAAACCATAAAGCTGAAGGCACGGTTTTGTCTTTTTGAGTGCCTAACCATTACCACTATAATAGATTATTTGTTTAAAATAGTCGTAAATGCGACCTGCCGTGCTCTTTGAGGGGTCTCAAGTAAAGAACGATCACCCATCCAAGTAACGTGTAGATTGTTTTCACTCCCATACGTGCTCCCCATAAAACAAAGCATTTTATTGCCCAGATCTCATATTATGTAAGTTTTTGTCAATACAAATTCTGAAAACTATCTTCCCTTTTCTTTAATTTCAAGTGACTATCATAGTTTAATCGAACATTGTCACGTGGGCAAAGCCGCGGGTACAGCTAGTATAATATAATTTAAGATTTAAAAATATTAATTTTTAAATAATGAAAATCTTTCAGCTTGAATTCGTTTAAAAAAGTCAAATGGATATCTAAGAACAATTAATCTTCCTGTCTGTAATGGTTGGCGTGGCTGCTATGGAATTTCCTTGTTGAAAAACACACCTTGTATACAACAGAGAAGATGCTACTATTACTTTACAAAGCTCAAATTAATTTCAACATAATACATAATCCTGTTGTTTGTCTAGTGACAAATACGGTACATTTGTCGTACTTATGAGTTATCATCTTTTTGCTAACAAAAGGGACCCATTTAGGGACACATTTGGGGGTCATTTGTACACCAATCTTAGGTTTTAAGTGTGTGTAGACGTGCGAAATGGTGTTGAGTTTTAGTATTTGTTTGAGTAATAAAATTATTATACAGTGTGTTCTTGGTTTAGAATAGATACTTAGGCTCAACTCCCACTGGCGCAGAGTCGAAATGAAGCGTGGCGATATATACTTACACTTTAATAGTATATTGAATTCTATCTCCATTAAACGTACAAATTTAATATATAGAAAATATCACGCCTTGCCGCGCGTATTCGTTCCTCCGACGCGAGAAAGCGCGCGATGCCGCGCATTTATTATGTTTCTTTTGTTTTTTTTTAAAACGTTGTCCCTCACCAGGATTTCTTCTAATTTACATCAAAGTCCCCATCCTTCGACATCGAGTACACAAATGTATTTGCACCCAATATTCAAGGATAGGGCAAGGATGTCCTCACCACATTACAGAGGTCTAGAGAGAGCAAAAGTCGTAGGTGAGATAGCTAGATTTTTACCAAAATTTTTAAAAACCGGGAAATAGTACAATATTTTTCCACATTTCATAAAAAGTGCTATAAAGGCTTGCATACACTAAATGCAGTTAGTGTTTTCATAGCAGTACATGTGCGATCACCAGTCGTAATGAAACACGTCAAAAAAAAAATGTCTGCAACCTTGAGCGCCCCTGTACTATATTCCAAATAAATCTAGGTCTATTTTCAGTACCCAAGTAAAAAATTGTCCTAACAATCAGACCTTATAAATCTTCGTTACTTACATACAGCCTTCAGAGTAACAAGACAGTTACGAAATTAAATATTTATACGACGCAAAGCCAGGCAAATCACTAAATTAACACAATTTAATATCAGCACGCCTCCAGGCGTTCTCGCCGTTTATCAAACTCGTGCAGTATTACATATCATCTAATTTATGCTAATTATGCCAATCCACTTGCAAGCCTCATTAGCAAGTCGGAGATTTTTCGAAGAACTTATAAAATTATACGAGTTCGTATAATTTTAGTAAATTATGAAAAGGGTCTTTGTTTAATGTATGAGTTGGAAGGTGATATTTTATTAGGAAATGTATTTTTTGGGTCGCCATTATAAATTGTTTTTGGTTCTCAGTTATTGTGAATAATGCAATAATGAGGTCCTGTCGCTCGGTGAGAGCCTTCCCTGCTTAATCAGTCAAGAGGCGAGACCACAGAGCCTCCAGCCAGGCAAGAATTTAAGCAACAACACGGCTAAGGGCGCCCCGTAGTGGGACTTAGAAGAAAGAAAGAAAGAAAGAAAAGAAAGAAAAAATAAGGCCTATAAGGCGTTGCTGGGGGGACAACAAGAGGGTCTCCTCTTGTTGTTTTGCAAGTCTTTGCTGGATCTGGTTATGATTATTAAGGAACTTGTTTTAAGAGTTATGGCTCAGTGCGGTCTGGCACGAGCAAGGGTCGTGGTGGGCATGGATTAGGGGGATATTCGTTTGAGATTTTAAACACATTTATACTTAGTTAATTTACTAAGCGGCATGAGGCGTACTGCTGCTTAATCATTCTTATTTCAATCAGATATGTCAATCAAAGGGCCGACGAATGCTTTTGATGTATCGTAAAGGTAACGTAAGCAAATTTTTACTACTTATAAAATACAATTAATCTATCAAAAGAAAGAAAGAAATATTTATTAGACATCACATTAAATTACACGTTTTATAACGTGACATCACGTAAGCTCAGTCTGTTTGCGCCCTAAGTATTATGACAGTGTTTTATTAACAGGTTCACTACCGCTGAGGTCACTGGTGACCTCAAACAATAAATTTTATATTGTGTCTATTGTCTGGCAGTGAACGTGTTAATATCATACTTCCAGAAAGTTAAAAGAAAACTACCTCAAATCTCTAATCTTTATTGCTATAAAATAATAATGTACACAGTCATACAGGTGGTAAGTGCCAATTAAGGACCCTGTCGGGCACAGCAAAAGTTTAAATAAATAGGAGAGAGGAAGAGCGCTTTAATTATTTTCCTTATTATTAAATATTTGCTTGCGATAACGGTGAAGGAAAACATCGTGAGGAAACCCGCACATCTGAGAGGGCCTCATGAAGTTCTCGATGGTGTGTGTAGTCCGCCAACCTGCACTAAGCCAGCGTGGTGGACTAAGTGGCCAACCCTGTAAGCCCTTCTCATTCTGAGAAGAGGCCCGTGCCCAGCAGTGGGACAATAATGGGCTGGAATTATTTTTATTCTATTTATTATTTCAAAAAATCTTGATTTTTAGTTAGTTATTTTACTAGAGTATTTGTTATTACCTCATACACCCTAGATTATCCAATCACCTAAGCACATTTTGACCAGAAAACACTAAACAAAACGAACGCACAATCTTTTGATCATTCATTTTCCAAATGGCGGACAAAATGGCGGTAACAGGAAATCGGAAACACCGTCATTGTACTGGAACGAAATAATATCGGTAAAAATGATTGATAGATTAACTAATGGGCGTAGGTTAATTACGTAGAATGTGTTAAAATGATGCCATTGTGTGAAAATGGGATGCCATTAATCATGACATGACAATGTGGGTATAATATTGTGATTTGATACATAGTTGTGTTTGATTTATTTTTACCTTCCAGTAGTACATAGCGAAAAATGAGAAAGAGAAAATCGAGGACAAATCCATCTGTTTACCGTTTTCTCTCTCGATTTTATGTTTTCTCTTCTCTCAAGGAGACAAAGGGTGGAGAAAAATTGTTTGTCCTCGTGAAAAGTCAGTGACAAACCAATGTCTTTACCATTTTATTTCTCGATTTTTCATTTTGCCCTCCAGCAGGGGTAGCACGGTGGGTGGACTTACCCGTTTTTCACTGTTTGTATCCTTGACAGGAGAGAAAACGAAATATCGAGAGAGAAAACGGTAAAGAGATGGTTTTCTTCTTTTGACAAACCCGTTTTCTCCACCTTTTCTCTTCTTGACAGGATACAAAACGAAAAATCGAGAACTAAAATTAAGATTTTATCCCCGATTTCTCTCTCCCCGTTTTTGCTATGCTAGCCCTCCTGGAGTTTGGAAGGCTCCTGCCGGCATCAACCACCTTATTAATAAACGATATTTTTAACTAAACTAGCTGTTAAGTTTATTGCCATCTCTATTCATTGGCATACCTGGCCAGTATCACTGCCTCCTGGCATTATGTTGAGCTGCGGCCTTTTGGCACATTCATTTTATTTTATATGTTTTCTCTGTTTTTGCTTTTATTTTTTTGTTAGGCTAAAACTCTTCTTTATTTCTTTTCATACAAATGACAATAATTGGTATAATTTAATCAGTGTTTAATAATTATTATCTACAAGTTTTTATTAGTAAAGGGTTAAGAAAATATCTTCAGGTTGTATGAAGATTTTATTTTATTTTCCATGTCTTTGAAAATCGAATATTGAGTTAAGCTTCCGTTTATACATAATACCATCTCTCAATGTTTGTTATTAATATTATAATTTGTGTATAATAAAGGATAATCTATACTTATACTTATAATAAAATCGTAACGAAGCGAAAACTGTACATTGAATATAAAAAAAAAAGAAAAACTGCTACGTGATCTATAATCGACACTGATGCCAAAAACATAGTTTTTAGAATTTTTGTCTGTTTGTCTGTTTGTCTGTTTGTCTGTTTATCTGTTTGTCTGTTTGTCTGTTTGTCTGTCCGAGCTTCACGGCTAAACCGCTGAACAGACTTTCATGAAATTTTGCAGTAATATCTGTCAAAGGGCTGGTCAACATATAGGCTATAAATTATCACGCTATTATCTATGGGGGGTGAGCTAAAGTGCATTATGCCTGTGTACTATTATGAGCTACCACTTCATTATTAAGAGCCAGATCTTAATGAAATATTGTATTATTATAATTCATAGGTCCGGTCAAAATATGTAATAATAATCATCACCCTATTCGTCTAGGGGGCTAAGCAAAATTAATCTTCGTTTTTGTTTCACAGTTCCTGTTTTCATTTTAACTCCTCACTTGATCCAGTTCTTAAATTAGTAAAATGGTATATTTAGTAATTACCAGTATATTTTTTTTTACTGATAAACGTTCTTTCTTCGGCATCTTACTTTAAGGTACGTATTTCACTGACTGCTATGCTCCAAAAGGTGAAGCGTGATGATAGCATACGACATAATACCTTACTCACGAGATAATTACTTTTTTAAATGCGCTACCAGATATTTCCACGTAACTGTGATTTCATTATTTTTTTATTACATTTTTCTGAAACTAGATGGCGTTAATAGACTTTTTAACCAAGACCGAGATTTTGTATTTCCAGTAAATATTGAGATAAGATAATTATTAAGATTTTATTAGGATTGGGTAATTTTTTTTTATCAATAGAAGTTGTCGGTATCCTGTAGGATGGGCTTTTTGGAAGCGAATAGGTAATTAGGAACTTCAAAGCCTTATTGGCAGTATTATAATAACGTGTGCTTGCTGTTTACTGCTACCACTGCAATTTGATAAGGGCTAACATCGTTTGCATTCTGGAGAACAGCAAATTAAGTTCATAGAACATTCTTTTTACAACATAGCCTTTTGCCTGATGCACAGCAGCTGAAAATTCATTGACTTGAGGATGACTAGAATAATCTGTCGGCTACCAATTTCTCAGTGAAAAGAATCATATAATTATTACCTATTTCTTTATATTATTTTCAGCACATTTCATTTTTTCATTTTCATTTCATATTAATTAAATATTATTGTGTTTCTTTAAATTTGTCTTCAGTGTCCCTAGATAGCGTTGGGATCGAAATATTTGTTCTTTTAAATGGGTTTATTAAATGTGTTTACGAAAATGTAAAGTTTATAATTTGGATGTTTAGCTACTATTGTTAGATTCAAGACGATAAAATCATTACGAGGGGCAGTAACGGTCACCGAATTCTCACCGACTACGTCGTTGTTGTTGTTAGTCGTTAGTAGAGTGTAGGCAAAATAAAGGTATCGCTAGATCACCTACTTTGTATTTATGGGATGAAAGTCTGAGAGCCAACAAAAAGAAAAGAAGTTACCCTATCTCGGGAAAACACCGAAAAATATTTCAATGAAACTTTACAGTAATCGTATAGATAATAGTCTAACTTAACAACTTTCATTTGCAACAGTTGACTAGATCCGTAGATACAGCTTGATCGCTCTATTGTAAGCAGTCCCATACAAAGCAGAGGTCACGATTGATTGGTTATACAAAATAATGTTGTATTGGACCTACTTTGATGCGACTTTCACTGTAGTATAATTTATTAGGGATCGAGGACTTATAGTAAACATATTTCATCGCACTATCACTCATAGGAGTCGAGCAATGTAACATATTTTGTGTATAATGTATGATACTGATGAAACGTAAGAATTTAGCAATTTCGATAGGACTTTCACAGTAGCGCTACAAAGGGGTCGACTTTTTAACATAAATTTGTATCATCACGCTACGCTACGCTCACAGGAACTGAACAGTGTAACATTTTTTTTTTGTATACATACGGCTACTAACAAGCTATACATTTCCAGTAAAAGCTGACCACGTATTGTATAGGCTTCCCTTACAATAAGAGGTCAGCTTATTATACTGAAAATTTATAGCTCGATATGTATCCGTGGGTACTAAGGTCGATAGTTAAGAAATTTGTGATTTAAACGAGTTTATTTAACATTTTCGGTAAAAAACCATCACGGCAAATTACTATACATATGAAGCAAACTAGATAGTTTTTCAACATTAGAAATGTTTATTTCGACACCCATCGTAACACACAAATACAAATATCAGGTTCAAATCCGGTCCCCGTGTTTTTATTCTTTGTATTTAATACTAATTGATAAAATTGTATATTATTAGAAACGTGTATTTTCAAAACATAATTCGAGCACCCCTACACCACGCGAACGAAGTCGCGGGCACAGCTAGTATATTCTAAAAATATATTTTTTTAGATATCGACCTAGTTCTTAGGCAAACATTATAAGATTAAGAATGAAGAATCTTATAATGTTTGCATCAGAACTTAGTAGACCATTATTATATGTTTACAAATCTTTATAATTTTCATGTTTTTGTATTTTGATCTTCGGCTTATTTTCAATACAATTTTTATAGACGATTCACCAAAATATACCTAGTACCTTTTTTACGGCTTGCTATTTACAATAAATTGTAAGTACTTACTAATCTAATTTCAAGAGAAACTCTGTATAATACAACTTCGTCTTTATATTCGAAATAAATATGAGATATTTTATACTTAAAGGATATTTTTCACTTGGAAAGTTTCCTCAAAAAGTAAAACCGCACGCTCGTTTGAAAGACAGAAATAAAGTATTCAGAAGTAAGATAAGCATTTATTCGAACTAGACACTAGACAACACAAGGCACAGAGAAAAAAATATAGTAAAAAGATTACCAAAAAGAGAACATTAAAAAAAACATGGTTGCCAACTCTGCATTTGCCGGGCATAAGAACACCCCATAGACTTTTTTTTTTTTTTTTTTAGCGTGGTAAAATCATCATATGAGTCCTCCCACCCCGGGCAGGGCGGGAGGGACTGTCAGACTTCTACTGACTAAAATCCACAGTGTTCCTTCGATAGCCCTTTACGTTCCGGGGTCACGGTAATGAGATAAGTCCCGCGACCACACCCCATAGACTTAGGATATTTTCGCTTCCCTACATCTATGGAACACCCTGACGACCCAGCGCTGGTTTTTGCAGTTGGCACCCTTGCCACACACACTGACGGAGAAAACAAATATTCATAGACCTACCTACATAAATTTAATAGTAAATTAATCGTGATACTTTATAGAATAATAATAACTAGTCGCCTAATGGTCGAAATTCAACCGTAATTTTAGCTTTCTGCACTTCTTCTCCATATAAACTTTAACTATGCCAAATCTTTTACTCCTCCGTGCGCGCAATATGGTTAAAAAGGGGTACAAAGTTTTCTCTTCACGTAATAATATTATAGATTTAATACTTATGACCTCTTGTATATAAAACCCCTTTAATATTAAAAAAAACTTCAAATTTGTGCATTTAGGTCGTAAAACTGTTTCACTTTGTTGAGTAACACGTTAGAATCTAAAATATTTAGACATCCAAGCCAAGACCAAACATAAACAGTAGAATGCATTACAACTTAATACAGTAGTAACTCATGAACTGGGGACCCATCGTAAACCAAGCCTTTATAGCTATTAACTAAACGGTTATACCTTGGTGAACCTAAATTATATTGTTAGCTGCCGTCCTTTGACAACATCGTAAAGCTACCAGTGAGATGTTCAAATAAATGGTTTGTTGCTTAAGATTTTAAGAAAGTGTAAATGTTTGGTTAGGAAGATTCTTATTTCATGGTAATTAACGTTGTCATAATGAATGGCGAAACGGTTGGCGCAGTGGCTAAGCGATTAGCTTTCTGCGCTAAGTGCCGCAGGTTGGATGGGCCCAGTCGTGCGATAGGTATGTTTAAAAAGAAACGACAGGATTGAAAAAGAGTAGTTTAAACTGCAAACACCTAATATAAATATTAAAGACCTAAGGTGATCATCATGACCTAAAAGTCGATTTAGCCGAAAACCCCAAGCTGTAAAGTCCTTGTGAGCACAATAATCCCTTTATATCCTTTCACAGGAACGTAACCACGTCATATACGTCACATTTATTTCCCCGAGAAAGTGTCTGTCAAAAGGCAAATTTTCTTTAAAAGTTAGTCGCACGTAGGAAATTTGTGGAATCCCAAAGTGTTGCGGTCAAAGTACTCAAACTTCGTGAACTGTATGTTACGGGAAATTTTCAACTTTTACTAACTTTTGGGGACTAACATTGCTTACATTGTGCTAGTTTTAGTTCTAGGAAGTGCTTTGTGTAGGTTTGGATGTTTTTTTATATCATTTGCCGGTCGCCGGCATCTGCAAACAATAGATTTCCTATTGTTTAGTTTTCGTCGTCGAACGGGTTAGAAAAGATCTTTATGCACTTATGAAATATCGAGACTCTAGGTGCGCGCGGTTCCAAATAGCTCTTAAGAAGAAGAACCGGGAAGAAACTACACGGAAACTCTTTTAAAATAATGATTTGTTAGAATAGATAACAAAATAAATATAAGTCTATGACTACTAGCACCTATCTAGTAAGTTTATAATCTATATGTCGGATGAACACACACAACACAACAGACAGACAGGAGGGTGGGCGGAGAAGAATGATCTTTATCTGACATCTTTGTCTCTCAATATCAGGATATTCAATGCAAACAACGATAATGTTCACTTTACAATTTTTATTGCTATTTCACAATAGTTCTTACAACACTATAGTCACGCTTAAAGTCTTAACTGTCTTTTTCTTATTTATGCACTGAACAGTTTTCATTAACTGCTAACACTAAATGGACACTATCAAAACGTAAGACAGTTCCTCGGTACGCACGCCTATCACATATCGCTCTCAGCGATCATCTCACGACTCTAGAACAACTAGTCTCCACGACTCTCGTTCCACGACCGTCTTCCACGACTGTCGTCCACGACTGTTCGTTCCTCTCTCCTAGGGCTCTCTAGCACCGCCGGCGCCGCACCGAGACTCTGCCGAAGCGTCACGAAACTAGCCGCAGGTGACGCTTGCGTTTTGTAGCATCCACTTATGTGATGACCATTGCGTTGACCATTTTTGACCACTCCGATACGGCCATCCTGCGAGACACACGTCCTCGTGTGTTTTACTCTGAAAGAGAAATTCTGCAAAGTATAATCCGCTCGGCCAACTCTGACCACACAATATTGTTGAACTAAACTTCATAAAACTCAACTTCTTATCTCATTATGCTAAAGTTACTTAAAATACTTCAACAAATCTCAATATTACAAACAAAAAGAAATATTCTCAAAGGAGCATTGACGAACCATGGGAATTCAACTTCGTATTGACTCCACACCACTTAACTCAAGGACTTCACATAAACAAGCTCAATAGCACTGCATTTTTTAACTTTACGGCATTAAGCCCAGGAATTCACAATTCCCAATCTCGCGCATCCCCTCGGGATCGCCACAGTCAATGGTTTCCTCGAAACCAAACCCCACCAGGGCAACCGCGTACCGCGTACTCACGGACTACTACTAGAGTAGACACCGATTTCTCTTAAGCTACGGCTACGGAATACCACTAGTGTACGTCAATTAAAAAATTGCAAGCTATTCGAACATAAGGGATTCTAACTGTCCCTCTCTTTCTTAACTCTGCTCTACATTAGAGTTGTCAATGTTTCTTTGATCACCGTCTAAAGCATCTGTTATTCTGAATGGTCCACACTTTTTGGGATCCAACTTCGTTCTATTTCATTCTAACAAAGACACCTACAGAGAATTTATTTGGTCTTGCCTTAATTTTATCAAATCTTTGTTCAGAATTTACGTAAAGAACTCTACATGAGCCATATCTTTACCAGTGATGCGAACAACATCAAAATAATTAAAGAAATGTCCCTCAAAAATTTACAAACTGCGATAAGTTGATATTTACGAAAAATACTTTACGGATTTACAATCCGTTAGGTCTATAAATTTACAACCATGTAAAAAAATGTCTTAAGTGTTTGACAGGATTGACGACGGTGAGAATTTTCAAGTTCATAATTATTTTACTCCGTCACCTTTTTTTTGCTACAATAGTCGACCACTTGAAATAATATGGCACCATAACCGTCTGCACTCTTGTCTTTGTGCAACTCAACGGGATATTTTGGGACAAATATGATAAGTACCGGTTCTTTATTCACACCAAGATAAAGAAAAGGGAACCTTTTTTTTGTAAATACCGTTATGTCGCTACTCATGTTATAAACATCAGGCAAGACGCAATTTAAAGTCTCTATAGTTTAGCTGATAAAATCTGCTCTGTTCTGAATGCTATCTTTTGGCCACTACCCATTAACTAAATAGTGTTTAGGTTACACTATCTAAAAATTGTAAGGCCACACCGTCTAAGCATTCAGCACCCGATTTATAATGAAAATAGTTGAACACACCTTTGTAATTGACTGATCCAGTAGGAGTCTCTCTTGTACACACGTCCACAGGTCGCTCGGCCTGCCCAGCGCCGATTCGCGTTGCGCTGACGCCGCTGCCGCTGTCAGCCTGGAACTGCGAAGCGCTGTGACCCGCTGCGCCGCATTTGAAGCATCGATGACGCTGGTCACTGTGTGCTGCAGTCCTTCTTGCTGAGCTGGCATTGAAGTTGACGCTTGTCGTCATGTCCATGGTCTTCAATCGGCATTCAGCCAGTTTGTGTCCAGTGATAACATTTTACAATACTAGGCTCTGTAAATCATATCTGTTTCACTTCTGGGCTAATCTTGCTGGTTTCGTGAGTCATATCAGATTTTCGTTTATATGAAAATGTCTGAAGTTCTTGCTGCAGGCGTTAGTGCGTAACAATTTCTGTAATAAATGCGACGCGCTGTAGTCGGGTGTCGCACAGAAAGATTTAGCATCCGCATCTCGCTTATCCGGGCCGAATTCAGGTAATGTGATGTGATAATTAATATGCGGCGTTTTCAGCGTTTGTATTAACGCACGTATCTGCTCATTCTTCATCTTGAATCTAGTATGCCACGGGTTGTCATTGCGATTATTATCATAAGACTTATTACCTTGTGCAGATCCCGTTCATATCCAGCGCATAACCAGTTCATTTATCTCATCATTGCAATTATTATCGTAATACTTGTTCACTATCCCATCATTCCAATTTTTATCATAAGAAATTGTTCACTATCCCACTTCTGATGTCGGATGAACACACACAACACAACAGACAGACAGGAGGGTGGGCGGAGAAGAATGATCTTTATCTGACATCTTTGTCTCTCAATATCAGGATATTCAATGCAAACAACGATAATGTTCACTTTACAATTTTTATTGCTATTTCACAATAGTTCTTACAACACTATAGTCACGCTTAAAGTCTTAACTGTCTTTTTCTTATTTATGCACTGAACAGTTTTCATTAACTGCTAACACTAAATGGACACTATCAAAACGTAAGACAGTTCCTCGGTACGCACGCCTATCACATATCGCTCTCAGCGATCATCTCACGACTCTAGAACAACTAGTCTCCACGACTCTCGTTCCACGACCGTCTTCCACGACTGTCGTCCACGACTGTTCGTTCCTCTCTCCTAGGGCTCTCTAGCACCGCCGGCGCCGCACCGAGACTCTGCCGAAGCGTCACGAAACTAGCCGCAGGTGACGCTTGCGTTTTGTAGCATCCACTTATGTGATGACCATTGCGTTGACCATTTTTGACCACTCCGATATATATGTCTTACAGTGCCCAAATAAATATTCAGTCTGTTGCAAGCCATATTGTAGTTTTATTAGCTTATGGGCCCAGACCCGAAATTATTTAGATTTCCACGTATTTTAATAGTGCACAGTTCTTAAAATGTCGTCTAATTACTCAGTAAACGTTCCTAAATTGAAGGGACGAGAGAATTACGACGATTGGGCTTTTGCCGTTGAAAATTTTCTCATCCTGGAAGGCGTCGATTTGCATGGCGAGCAAGCGCTAGACGAACAGAATGACAGAAAAGCCAGAGCAAAGATGATAATGACCATCGATCCATCCCTTTACGTACATATTAAAGGCGAAACGAAAGTGCTTCATGTATGGAAGAAATTGAAATCATTGTTTGACGATTCCGGTTTCACACGCAAGATCAGTCTACTGAGAAATTTAATTTCAATTCGCTTAGACACTTGCGAATCCATGACTAGTTATGTTACTCAATTAGTAGAAACAGCTCAGAAGTTAAAAGGTACCGGTTTCGAAATAAATGATGAATGGATTGGTTCTTTGCTGTTGGCAGGACTTCCAGAGAAATTTAGCCCGATGATCATGGCCATTGAACATTCAGGCATGAGTATTAGTGCAGATGCTATCAAAACTAAGTTGTTGGATATGAGTACCGATTTTGAGACCAAATCGGAAGGTGCATTCATCGCTAGAAATTCTCAGAGAACCGGTGGTGTCAGTAAAAATAGTAAATTTTTATCAAAGCATCATGGCGGAAATGTCGGAAATGAAACACAATGTCAACCATCTGTCAATGCAAATAAAACATCAGCTAAAGTAATCCGTTGCTACAAATGCAAACAGATTGGACATTACAAAAACCAATGTTCAGCAGAGAAAGCGAAGATGAATGCATTCAGCGCAGTTTTTATAACGAGTGAATTCAGTCAAAACGACTGGTACGTTGATTCAGGCGCAAGTACTCATTTAGTGTCAAATATAAATATGTTGTCGAATATTTCGTACCAACCGAAAATAAAAGAGATTATTGTGGCTAATCGAACAACTGTACAAGTTTTATGTTCGGGAGATTTACAGATTACGACTGCAGTAGGAAACAAGCAGTATGAAGTAAACGTAAGCAATGTTTTATGTGTACCTAACCTCACCACTAATTTGTTGTCGGTGAGTAGAATCATCACCAGTGGCAACAAAGTGACATTTAATAAACAAGGATGCTTTATTTATAACTCACAGAATGTTTGTATTGGTGAAGCAAGGTTAGAAAATGAGGTATATAAATTAAACATTGCGAAATCTCAGCAAATTTTAGCAGCGACAGTGAAAATCTCTAGTACTACATGGCACAGGCGGCTAGGTCATATTAATGCTAATGACCTAAGCAAGATGAAGAATGGAGTAGTTGAAGGTGTAACATTTCAAGAAAAAAGTGAAATAGACAAATCCAGCTGTACAGTATGCTGCGAGGGTAAGCAGACAAGGCTACCTTTCCCTCTGAGTGCTAGCAAAAGTGCAGATGTGCTGGTATTGGTTCATACTGATTTATGTGGGCCAATGGAGAATATTAATGACAGTTCAACAACTATTTTGGTAGAAGAAAAACAGCAGCCTGAATGTGTAGAGAACAGCCAGTTAAATAGCTCAGATGTTGAAAAGGATGATGAAAAAGATGTGACATATGTTCCAGATGAATCGACAAGTGAGTCTGATGACAGCTATTATGAGCCGATGGATGAATCACAGAAAGACACTTTGAATATTCCAGAAAAACGTGAAAAACGTGTTAGACGTGTACCAGACTATTATGGTTATACAAACATGTGTTTTGAAGAAGTGGCAGGTGATCAGATTTCTCTCAGTGAGGCTACAACTGGATCTGAAAAAGCACTTTGGCAATGTGCGATGAAGGAGGAGTTAAAATCGTTTAGTGATAATGACACATGGGAGCTAGTGGAAAGGCCAAAGAATGGTACAGTCGTTAAAAACAAGTGGGTATTTAAAAAGAAATACAATACTGATGGTGAAGTACGTTTCAGAGCAAGACTTGTTGCTAAGGGTTTTACCCAGAAAAAGGGCATCGATTTTACAGAAACTTTCTCACCAGTTTTAAGGTACTCTACTCTTAGACTATTATTTGCACTAAGTGTACAACTTAATCTCAGTATGAATCACCTTGATGTACCAACAGCATTTTTGAATGGTTTTCTAAAAGAAAATGTATTTATGGAAATACCAGTATATTCTCAATTTGTTGATTGTGATAATAAGGTATTAAAATTGAATAGAGCAATTTATGGCCTAAAACAGTCTGCCAGGGCCTGGTATACTAGAGTAGAGGAATGTTTGTTAAACTTAGGTTATAAAAAGTCTAAATGTGAACCTTGTCTTTTTATAAAATGTAGTAATAATGTTAAAGTATTTGTTGCATTATTTGTGGATGATTTTTTTGTATTTTATAATTGTTTAAACTCTTATGAACAGTTAAAGACTGAACTTATAAATAAATTCAAGATAAAAGATTTAGGTCAGATCAAACAGTGTCTGGGAATGAGAGTGAATGTTAAAAAAGACTGTATTACTGTTGACCAGGAGCAATATGTAAATAATATTTTACATAAGTTCAATATGTCAGATTGTTATAGTTCAGAAACCCCTATGGAAGTTAATTTAAAATTGGAGAAAGATGTTAATAACACTTGTGATAAAATTTATCCATACCAACAGTTAATAGGGAGTCTCATGTATTTATCTGTATTGACCAGACCAGATATCGCTTATAGTGTAAGTTACCTGAGTCAGTATAATAACTGTTGTACTGAAATTCATTGGAAGCATTTGAAAAGATTGTTAAGATACTTACAGAAAACAAAGAGTTATGGTTTAGTTTATAAGAAAAATGAGCATGCTTTACATGGTTTTGTAGATGCTGATTGGGCGTCATGTACGTTGGATAGACGGTCATATACTGGGTTTTGCTTTATAATGTCAGGGTGTGTTATATCTTATGAATCAAGAAAGCAAAGGACAGTAGCATTATCAAGCACGGAGGCTGAGTATATGGCTCTATCCGAAGCCTGTAAAGAGATTATGTACTTAAGGAATTTGTTAACTGATTTGATGGAACTAAATGAAAATACAGCATTATGTTTGTATAGTGATAGTCAGAGTTCACTCAAGTTAGCTGTTAATCCATTGTTTCATAAGCGCACAAAACATATTGATGTAAGACATCATTTTGTTAGGGAATGTGTCTTTAAAAACGAAGTTAAGCTAGAATATGTACCAACCTCTAATATGCCAGCTGATTTGTTGACAAAAAGTCTTTGTGCCAATAAACATTATAAGTTTTTAAGTTCAATGGGCATATCAGAAGTATAATTGGATACTAAATGTATCGTTTTATGATTGTTATTGTTTTGTGAAATGGTATTTAGTTTATTTTGTTCCGAGAGGGTGTTAGAATAGATAACAAAATAAATATAAGTCTATGACTACTAGCACCTATCTAGTAAGTTTATAATCTATATGTCTTACAGTGCCCAAATAAATATTCAGTCTGTTGCAAGCCATATTGTAGTTTTATTATGATTTACTTGATTAGTACAATTTGGTAAGAGTACCTATTTGTTCCGTGCAGGGTCGAACCCGTGGCACGTAGTGTATAAAGCTAATCAATTAGCCACTACGTCAAACGTGTTGTCAAAAATGAAATTTAGAATAATATTTCTGTATTTCAATATTCAAAATTGTTGAATTTCTTTTAAACCAATTTTTTAATGTGCCAATTGCAAATTATAATGGCAAGTACCTACCAACTAGGTATCGTTAAAACTGTAACTACTTACGTATACTATTAGAAGACATGCTCGTTGGTGCCTCGAAGGTAGTATACAGGATTATTTCTTATCTCAACGTGCAGCTCCGTAATCTTCATTGTCATAGATACGTAGTATGGCTATGTATCTTAATACAATCATGTGGGAGGGTAGACTGGCATGGTTGATAATAGGATTTTTAAAAAAAGAAAGAAAAAATGTTTTATTCTATAGGTATAGGACAACACAACAGTCACAATTAAATAACACAAAAATAAAATTTTCATTGGTAAATAAAATAGGCTTAGATGGGCTGTCGAGCAAGCCCATGCAGAAAAGGTTACCAACAAGGTTAGGTTAGCATGTGCTAGGCGTGGGACACCCAGCGCTAATTTTCAGTTGGCACCCCTGCAGTGACACACGGATGGATTAGGGCTATATGCTTAAAAAGGGGTAGAAAGTTTTCTCTTCACGTATCAATAAATAGATGCTTAAGGTATAATAGTCAATATTTTTCTTTTAAATACAACAAGGAATTAACCAAATTTCAGCTATTTATATTCAACGTTCCTTCCCGCTATTCATCTTCTTTGCCAACTAAAATAAAACTACAGTGAACTGCATAAAATGTAACAAATAACTAAGGATTTAATTAACTAATGTAATTCCACTGTGGTTTAAGTAAGGGTGGGGTTTAATTACTAGCGTTTACTTAAATTTCTTCACATTTTAACTATTTGCAACTTTGTTTTTCATGGAGACAATGTTTATCCCACCTATAGGTAAATACACCGCTGCACCAATGAGCAACATCGCTATTCGCCTCGAAGGACCAATGTCTTTCGAGGCGAACAGTGGTGTTGTGGAGGCAAAAGGTTTCAACAAGCTAATTTCGACCGCGCCATATTGGTTAGTGCTAGAGGGCTCTGCATCATGTTGCCTAGGTTGTCACAAAGCAATCGAATACATCGATTCGACAACTCATCTCAAGCAGTTTCAAGAAGACCTCACCGATCAGAAATAACCTTTTTCATCGATCGCCGTTGCCGTGGTCGCCAGAGTCACCTCAGCAAGTTGAAAAGTGTGAAGAGCACAGCACAATACAGGTATTCCACAAGGGAGCGAGACGGCATGCATCGCAATTCAATATTCAAGTAGGTACTTATACAAAGCGAGGTCAGCTTATACCGGACATGTATAATTGTATAGGTTGATATTATGTAGCCGCATGTACCAAAAATAATTCCAATGAATTCATTGTTTTCGAAAGTTATCAATAAATAAATAATAGATAGATACCTATGGACATTTTAAAAACTTTTTAGAACCTATTTTTACCAGATTTTGGAGAAATAATAAATAAATCCAACCCATTACTGTCCCACCGCTGGGCACACAGCTCTTCCCGGAATGAGAAGAGAATCATGAGAAAAAAAAAATTGTAGTTGAACTGAAGCATGCTTGTTCGGCAAATGCGCTTACCATACTTGCAACCATAATGCAATGAGTTTAGCCTAGAGCTCTGGGTCTATCTATGACCTCACCGTTGTACTATAAATATTGACAGCTATTAGCTCCGTCATATAACGCATGCGCAGCGATATTTACTCTTCCATTAATTTCAGTGGAGCCACGCCTTACGTCTGGGTAATATTCAAACTGTCTCCCGCGATATATCACTTTAGCAAGTTTGCGCTGAAGTGAATTAAACTTAAAGTTTACTTTTATGTTCGTCTGATAATATGAAATGACGTTGAACTAGGTACCACCATTTTATACATAGTTGCTCAATAAGATCCAAGTCACTGAACGAGCTATGGACATAGGAATCTTAAGGTCTTATTTTAATAATGTAAAATATTTTAAGAGATAAACATTTTAGGTAAAAAAGATTAATTTTGGCAAAAAAAAAAAATATAAAAAAAAATTATACGTCTTGAAAATTAATTGAAATAATTCATGTTTCCGTTTGCATAAAATCTGTAATCCTCTATGATTATGAATGGCACTAAAGTCATGAACTCGACCATATGACCTGGCGAGCTCGGCTACTCTGACACACACACGCATCGCATCGCAGCGCCGCCCGATCTTAATAACTACATAATTTTTGAATCGAATACAGCTTTAATTTGATATTTGAAATGAATTCAAAAGATAGCTTTAAAATATTTGGCATGATTAAAATAAGACCTTATATAGTTCGCGCTAGATAGCTTTGGCAATAAATTCCATAAGTCGGTTTGTCGGTAAAAACAAAGAAGAGTAACATAAAAATAA
Source organism: Allophyes oxyacanthae (assembly GCA_932294325.1). Classification (NCBI taxonomy): domain Eukaryota; kingdom Metazoa; phylum Arthropoda; class Insecta; order Lepidoptera; family Noctuidae; genus Allophyes; species Allophyes oxyacanthae. The sequence continues at coordinate 12,192,123 of OW028628.1, forward strand.
TCTATTTTGTGGAAAATAAATTTTAACATCGATAGGTACCTATTAATAAATTATAATTATACGTAATAGGTACTAAAAAGTAGAAACACACTCTTAATTTGTTTATTTGACTTATTTTATTGATCTCCCTATAGTATTGACTGTAGTACTTAAAATGATAATCATCGCGCTAAAAGTGTTTTATTTAATTAATATTTTATTTCATGACTAGCAATAAATCATATCGCTTAGCTACTGCGCCAACCATGTCGTCAAATTATAAATTGGACCTTTATGAACTTTGACATAATGATAGTTACATATAGTATAGCACATAACATACAGCAGTATTTAGTATCGATATACCAAGCCCAGAAATATCCAAACAATTTAAGGCAAATAAACAAAGCTTCAAGCAAAAGCTCGTTAATAACAAAAATAATCTTGTCTATGTCACTAAACAGAGCTTCAGCTGAACAAATATACACTCTACACAATTTCCACCCACAGATCTTCATAACAAATCATCCAAAAAGGTATCCAAATCAACAAAGACGAAATAAAAAAGCTTCTAAACATATTATTCTAAGTCATTTATAAAAGAAATGTACTTACTACAATAGAAAATATATGAGTTCTGCTGTAGCTAGAATAGCAGACAGTAAGATAGGTACCTACGCCACCCCTTTGTGAAAAAGATTGTATTGTAAGCAACGACAGATACTAATTTGAAATTTTCGCAGTTTGGTTCACCAAGCTAGAGACGATATATTATCTTCGTGCCTAATTCTTTAGTATTAGGTAAAATACAGGTGGCACTACAAATGCTTTCAGGATGGTCTATACTCCATTTGAAATAACATTAGACACTTTTAACAAACCCTTTTACAGTGTATTCAACCGATTTTGACTTCTATTCCGTACGCATAAGGATGGCATTAAAAGCAAAAACGTATTTACAATAAAAAATGTTTACTGCAGCTGTAATTTGTCATATCACCAACGTAGTAGAAGTCAAAATCGGTTGAATAAAGTGTAAATGGAGTTATTTAAATTTCTAATAATATTTCGAAATATTTCTATTTTTTATTCTCAATTATTCCAAGCATTCTTGTTTTTTAAATATACCAGATCTATATTTAAACAGGACGTCTCCTTTAAGAGGTCATTTTACTCAACATTATAAACAAATTTTAGTAGAGGACCAACCTGAAATCACGAAAGAAATCTGCCGTTCCATACGCAGTATTTTTTTATCGCGATTTCTCGATTTTGCCCATAATAAAAGTTATTCATAATTATAAATACAATAACCCCTTAAAGCAGGTATCCTGTTAAAATATACAGGATGTTTAAGTGATTAAAAATGACGAAAGGATGAAAAGATATCCATGACCATAGAGGAAGAAAGATAGAAACAAGGACGTTGTCTCAGAATAATAGGTAAAAAAGTTAATGTACCTACCAAACATCCAAATACTTGCTTCCTATCTCATTATGCGGTTCTAACAATTTTGAGGCATGTATTTTGCTTAGCATCTGCTATAGCTATAACAGTGGCTGTCTGTCAGTCATAAATCAAAACTGACTGGCATTCTGATTTATAAATTATTTCCTAAGCTCTGTTCATGAAAATGTTCAGAAAACCTTTTGTAATGTGTTTTTATTTGTTTTCTTTGTTGATATTTCTCTTAGAGATATCTGGAAGTTGTTTTAGGAAAGACTTGATTTAAGGACACCATATTTATTGTAGGTATATTGTATTTATGTTTAGTTATTATTAAATACTAGCTGTACCCGCGGCTTTGCCCACGTGACAATATTCGATTAAACTATGATAGTCACTTGAAATTAACAAAAAGAAAACATAGCCTTCAGAATTTATATTGAAAAAACTTACAACAATGAGATCTTTACAAACAATGAGGTGTCTTATGGGAGTGACAACTATCTACACTTTACTTGGATGGGTGATCGTTCTTTACTTGAGACCCCTTAAAGAGAACGACAGGTTGCTTTCACGACTATTTTAAATGAATAATATCCATGATAGTCGTAATGGTTAGGCACTCAAAAAGGCAATACCGTACCTTCTGGTTTATGGCCTTCACGCTATTTTGTGGGTTGTAAGATATCATCTCATACCTACATAGATAATAATCTAGGAAACCCTTAATTTTGCGTACACTGCGTTTTGTTGTTATAAAAGTTTATAAAACTTTGATTCTCCGTTATGAAACAATGGGAAGAATCAATTTATAGTTTAATTTATTGTATGAATATTGTCGACGAAATGGTTAGTAAGCGCGAAGTCTGCTGCCAATTGTTGTAACAACACCTTGATGACATCAACAATCTCATCTGATAGTAATTCTATCCGGCGCTTCCTAGGCAGTGAGCTCTGTTACGAATATTGCGGACTTATTATACTTAGATCCACTATGGCATGTGCCAATCCAATATGAACACTCATGGCGAGACGATAGAAGAAGATAATGATTCAGCTGTTCTCCAGATTGCAAATCACAGTCCTTGTTCTTTGTGTCGATGGTACGTCCCTAGGTTTGTATACGCCGCAAATTTTATCACCTCCAAGGTACATCGATGTAACTTCTTAGTTGTGTCGTACTTATACTTCTTGTTGTTTAATTTAATTTTCATAAAATGGTTTTTTAAAGTTAACGCTCTGTCAAGGGTGACTTGCAGGGGTATTGCTGTGATCAATTTCGAACCCTACCCAGGTGAATTCAGTCCTGAACCCATTAAAAAACTGAACTTCGACAAACTCTTCTTCAACAGACGCTGTTCCAACACTCCGACATTACCCTACTCCTGAACCGTGAACAATAAAATCTGTAAAAAGTAGCAGTCGACGAACTCTGCCTGCAGGCGCCTGAACGCCAAAAAATCACATTAAATGAAATAAAATTATAAAAACTCGCCTATAAATTACTACTAACCCCATCTAGCTATAAACGGGTGAATTAAAAATTTATAAGACTAAAGCTTAAACGAAACAGCACGTTTATAAAATATTTCTAGTGGTTTAGGGATAACTGTCGAATCATTTCATCACGCTTTGTATTTTTGGAACATGACAGTGAGTGTTATACTCGTCCCATCCATCCAAAATTTAAGTGCTAAGCACTTGTCGGTGTAGCAATTTCCATTCGGTCCTATCTAATGCCAAATCTTTTAAATCTTTATATGTTTCTATATTCGCTTTTTCTTTCAGCTGATCAATGTAGTTTCTTCTTGGTCTTCCTCTTTTTCTTTTTGCCTCTATTTTTCCTTCTATAATGTTGGTAATGAACTTATCGTGCCTAATCAAGTGACCAATCATGTTTCCTCGTCTTTTTTCTATGTGTTTCAATATTTGTTATACTCGTACATAATAATAATATTTATTTATTTTATTTATTTATGTACACACAAGGAAACATGGTAATAAAAATGTTACAGACAAATGAGCACAATGGAACTACTTATTTCTAAAGAAATTTCTTCCAGTAGTCCCGCGATTGGAAATAAGGATGATAGACACGTAGACACAGTGTGTAAAAATTACAAAGTAACTACTTTAGACTACTTAAACTTATGGTATACTAAACTAAACCAATAACTAAATACCTATGAAATAAACTACATAGATAACAAATACAATGAACTACATATACCGTACGAATAAACCTATCTAAATATATAAAAACAAATACTTATGTATTAGAGTTCGAAACGGGGTATTTACCATGTTTATATCTTGTGTTGAGCTCCCGATATTTCGGCACTGTTGCAAGCGCCATGGTCACGGATAAACTAAAAGTATTTGCGGGTGGATGTTTATAAACATGGTAAATACCCCGTTTCGAACTCTAATACAAATGTTAGTGACCATGACAGTTTAAAAACAAATACTTATATATAGGAATTATGTATATATATATTGTAATGGACAATCATTGTAAAGAAGAAAGGTAATGGTCTTTGACACATTTCTTTAAAACAGAAATAGATTTTGAGTCACGTATGTTAGGCGGAAGCGAGTTCCACAATCTCACCGCATGGACAGAAAAAGAATAAGAATAAAAATCCGTTTTGTGTGAAGAAAATTTAAGAAGAGTTCTAAGGTGGGATCTGCTAGGAGCATCAGCAGCCCGAGAATACGAGAAGCGTTCTCTCAGGTACTGGGGATACGCCGGGTTGTGAAGGATATTATAGAGGAGACATAAGATCCGAGTGTTCCTGCGAAGACGGATGGGGAGCCACTTGAGTTGACTGCGGAACAGGGAGACACGATCATACTTCCGCAGACCGAAAACGAAACGAATGCATAAGTTTTGCAAGCGCTCAAGCTTATTTAATAGCTCCTCTGTGGCATCCAAGTAACAGGCATCAGCATAATCGATAATCGGCTGAATAAGCGACTGGACAAGAGAAATTTTAGTTCTTAAAGGCAGAAAACTCTGAAGGCATTTTAGCGAGTGAAAGGAAAAGTGCACCTTACGACTAACCTCATTCACTTGAGCACGCCAAGAGAGATGAATATGTAAAAGTAAGATGCCAATGACCGAACGTTTAATAATTTATTTTAATTTTTATGTAAATATACCTTTTACTGTGCCATTCTGTGTTACTGGACCCAGTAAAGACTGGATTATTTACTGGATCACTCGTGGAGTTTAAATTTATAGGGAATTTGTGAAACTGAAACTAACATTTACTTTGCTCACCTCCCAACAAAAGTAGCGTAATGATTTGTTTTATATATAATTGTGTTCATCGGATCTATTAGCTACAATCGTCTTTTTTTTTAATCGATTCGTCATGTATGTATTGCGTAATAATTGTACGTAGATATAAATATCTATTGCTCACCCCCCTTTGACAATAGCGCGATAATTTGTACCCTATATGTTGACCAGGCTTTTAGCGGATGCTACTTTAAAATTTCATGAAAAACTGTTCAGCGGTTTGGCCGTGAAGCTCGGACAGACAAACAGACAAACAGACAAAAATTCTAAAAACTATATTTTTGGCATCAATGTCGATTATAGATCACGTAGCAGTTTTTTTTTTTTTATCTTCAATCAAACAAACCGACCAACCGACAAACAGACAAAAATTCTAAAAATGTATGTTTCGGTTTCTGTATCGTTCCTAGTATACGTAGCACTTTTCTGTATCGTTCCTAGTATACGTAGCACTTACTTTTTTTTATATTCAATGTACAGATTTAGACTCGTTACGATTTTATATACATTTAGAGGTACTATATTGAAGACTGCTTTTATTCAATAGATGTCACTGTACATTCGTGGCGTCTTTCTGAATGGCGGTGTTAAGATTTTCCGCAGTTTAGTTGGGTCTGTTTGAACTAATTTGTTTTGTCACTCTGGTTTCCCTTCAAAACGCATAAATGTTTCGCCTTTTACTAAAAAATTAGCCTCGTTACGATTTTATTATAAGTATAGATTTGTAGTAGGTATTATATTTTAATTTGTAATATAATATCCGTGGCTGGCGTGAATATGTTGATATGTCTAAAATTGCAATTTGTCAGGGCGGCCATTTTAAAGTTTTGACGTCTTCTGGTAATTCGGTAAATTAGTTTAACATATGTGTTTTAGTTGTTTTGATGGTTATTTTATGCCATCTTTTAAATAGTGACAATAAATAAACGAAATTCCCCATAGATTGCATAATAATAGACTTGTCAAGTCGTTCACCAATGAGTTATCAACTTATTCACTGAGTTGTCAACTCGTTCACCAACAGTTACGATTTAATCAAAAAGACCTCAGCTGGCAATAGCTTGACACTTCAATTTGTCAATTTAAAATTAGTACCTAAAGAAAACTTTTCAGTGTATAAGTTGAGATATCAAAATAACGAATATTATTTTTGGTACTGAGTATAGGTTGATATAACAAAATATCAATTTTCGATCACAAAAACATGAGAATTGTTAATTTGACATGAGGTTTTGTTAAGTTAGACATGTAAAAATGCGAGATGTCAACATAATACCAAAGACGATTGCTCCTAAAATTATGTATATGTGGAACTGTCATTTTTTTTCATTTATATTCCTACTGTGTAGGGTGTAATAAGCCAATAAAAAAAAAACATAAAAGTCGACATGTCAATGTGTTCACGCCAGCCACGGATATAGTTGTGCACTTGACTGTAACCTCATTTACCGTCATACTTTCTCTATCACTCAAAGGTTTGCTGGTAGAATACTCAAATTTGGGTTAAGCTCGCCTGTGTACATACCATCTCAATTGTATTTGTTTTATTATCTCATTTCATGTACAATAAAGAATAAGTATAAAAATAAAGAAGCTTAATTATTTATTAGATTTATCAAAAAAATATTTTTGTTGAACAAAGTTTTTTTTTTGAAGTGGAGTTGAATTTGTCTTAAAATAATAGTGTTTCATCTAATAGATAAGACACATTAGCAAGTAACAAATAATATGTAGCAGCATTCGTTTGTAAAGAACGTATTATCATTTTGTGAGAAAAATCTATAATTGAAGAAAGTTTCTATTGACCTACTATTTGGAACCGCGCATCTAGAGTTTCGACATATCATAAGTGCCTGTATCTGGTTATAATATCAGCGTGTTATATCTATAAATTCTAAATCAAATTATAAGCTAAGCAAAGTATAAGTAAAGTCTGAGCTAAGTCAACGTACGCACTATCAGTCTCAGCCTTATTCCGTAGATATACTTACCTCGATGACATTTTGCTATTAGTCAATTCATCAAACGTAGATTTCTTTCTCTTAAATATGTAGTATAAAATCCTAAAGAAAACAGAATCGGCATTTTAATTCCAGAATGATCATTCTAAATCAAACGCACAACGTACGCCCAAAAATAAACAATTTTTATGACAACAAAACAGAACGAAATCGTAAAAAGCGGTTTGAGGGAACATTATTAAATTAAGATGGGAAAGCGTTGACCTTTGAAAGATAAATAATGAAAAAGGGGAAGATCGTTTGAATAAAAATAAAAATATGGCGCTTCGATTTAAAAGACGAAGAACAAACGCTGGATGTATAAAGGCAAATATTGATGATCCAATATTAGGATGGAATAACCACGTTGAAGGCAATGGTGTTCCTCCATTGAAAAGGGAGTTCTCCGACCAGCGCGGCTAGCACGGAGAAAAAAGGGAGAAAAAATTGGGGACCAAACCATCTTTTTACAGTATTCTCCTCTCGAGTTTTCGTTTTGCTTTCTGATAAGGAGACAAAATGAGGAGAAAACAGGTTTTTCGATAGAAAAAGCGGAGACAAAACCATCTATTCATTCCATCCAGAAATTGAAAATGAAAGCGTAACTTTCATTTTCAATTTCTCGTTGTGTCTTGTGTCAAGGAGATAAATTTGGAGAAAACGGGTTTGTCTACCCACCGTGCTAACCCTGCAGGCAAAGTGGTTTTTTTGCGGTCCGAAACCCAAATATCAGCGTCAGATATTCGTATCTATCCTAGAATCGTTGTGAACTGGTATAGCTCGATTTAGAATTAGTGATATCGCTTCACAGCTCCGATAAATGGCACTGGAGTACTAATTCTTGTCATATAATTAATTAGTAAGTTAATTTAATTTTTATTATGAGAAGACCAAAGCTCTTACTTTCAATAGTGACATACAGTGATCACCGGCAGTGGCGTCACAGACGTTTCTTAGGTAACACGAAATACGCGAAGAGAAAAAAATGGATAAAAGATTTTTTTTAAATATATAGCTCAGTATATTAATATATATTATAGCTACGTGTGTGACGGGCTTGAAGGTTGAACAGAGATGTAAAATACATTCTTGGTCGTGAACGGGTGCCGTCTGTCGGAACTGGTCAGCTCGTAACTGCCATGGCAATCTTATTCAGAGGCAATTCATTATTATCCTAGTTTTATTTGTATTCGCATTCAATTGCATTATTCTCGCAGATCTTACCACAACATTGTACTGATAAAGATTGTCAAGATCTATTATTTATTTGAAAAGAGTTTCCATGGAATTTCTTGCCGGTTCTTCTCCATAGGATAGGATCCATAGGATATTTGGAACCGTGCACCTAGAGTCTCGACATTTCATAAGTGCCTGTATCTGGTTTACATGAAATAAAGATCTATTCTATTCTATTCTAAAAAACTTAGTGTTGAATTGTCAAGTTAAATAATGTTTGTGATTGGCCGTCTCACTTTATGACTTAAATTAAGTGATATTACAGACATAGTAAAGTTTGTATTACTTAATACTGAATTTATTAGGGTAAGCAGTGTCTTTTTGTCTTTATGGAGAGCACTTATCACTAGTGTCATGTGGTCGAAGCTTAGCCTCATTCGCCTTAAGAAAGAATTTAACAGTCTTTAAAAAACCCAGTTGGGAATATTTTGTCTGCAAATATCTGCGTTTCGTCACATAACTAATGAATATTAAATCAAGGACCATTGTTTTTCCTAATCACATTTAGTGTTTCAATATAATAGTATGCTAACCGTCCAGCTGTGACAATTTACGGATTTGTAATAAAAACTTGAGATTCAATTTCATTTCAGTACTACAGAATACAGCTGTGTTATTTTTCATGAAAATATTCGTATGAAACCCAATATTTTTACGCACGAAAAAGAGTATGACAAAGTAAAACAAGTCAGGCCAAAAACATTCGACCAACAAAAGCAGGTGTATCCCATGCAAACCGACCATTGTTTGGAAACCACGATAAATTTGTACGAACCTAAATGTCGCCAGCAAGACATTCATTTTTTCATTGTCCTGTACACGACCGATCATTATAATTAATCGTTATTTTCTGTTTTCATTCTTTTATTTGGAAGCTGTGCTTTTTTGTTGTCTTACGTATTGTTTTTAGGGTAGGAATTGGTCATTCAATTTCTGGTACTGTATGCAGCGGCTATATGATTTCAATTGTAAAGTTATCTTCGAATTAGTTTTGAAAAGTTTTGTATGATTTATTATAAGAGTTACGTGTTCCGTTCTTTTACTTCTAAGTGCACTTCTGCCTACCCTTTGTCTCTTCCATGACATTCCAGTCCATTCAATGGCTGTCTGAAGAGATCGCCATATAACGATAAGATCGCAATTGCACGCTTACCAAGTCTTACATAATGATTATGTACTTTTGTTATGTTAGCCAATAAAGAGGATAACTATTTTTTTTTATTATACTGCTAAGGTGGCAATCACGCATACGGCCCGCCTGATGGTACGTGGTTCACGTAACCTATGGACACTTGCAATACCAAGAGAGTCACTCGCGCGTTGCCGACCCTACTACTAGCGTCGTGTTCGACAACACGATGCTTCCCCAAGGAGCACTGGCGACCTTGCTCACTGTAAGGAACACAACACTGCAAAAGAGCAATATTAAATAGCTACGATATTCTGCAAGTTAGAGGGACTTCCCCAGTCGGACAGCTCCATCTAGAACAGAAAGTCCCCCGCTATCTCCTACTTCTCTTAACATTATTATATGACCAAATTCCTAAAAACAAGCGTTAATCCCAAATTATATACTAACATTTAAACAACTTATTAGCCTCATTGAAAGGCTAGATTTTGATAAGACTAAGGTGCAACATATAATGTAGTAATAAGGGAACAAAATCCCACATATCCCCATGTTTTCCGAATAGCCCCGTATTACGGGAAGCATATAAAACAGTTACGATTGAATGGGCATCTTCTTCATAGCGATGGGTAAAGGGAGATCGTAAAATAAAAATGTAGCTGTTACGCTTCCATTGTAAACTGTTTATCTTTAATAAAAACTTCCGGACGCCGTTTCTAGTATTTATATAGGAACTTGGCAAAGTATAGAGTTGGTCGTTTATTTTGTAGGACTATCTTTTGAAAAATATGTTTATATTTATGGTGACGCAGTGGTAGCAATTGATCTCAAATTGGCTACAAACAAAAACTCGCGTGAGTTATCTTGTGCGTCTTGCGTTAAAAAAGTTTATTTTGTTGTATAAAATAAAAGCCCAATTAACATAATTATTGAAGTATTTCTTTAGATTATAGAAATATACAGAATATATAGATCCATATAGAAAATTTAGAACCATAAATCGGTCTCGTTTCCCCGTATAATTAAATGAAAATACCTATATCTATCGGGTTCAGTTGAAAATCAGCGCCGGGCTATGTCTGGCATACGCTGAACTAAACCGTTTTGGTGCAGCCGAGAGGCCCACATGATTGTGGTATATCCCACATATTATATTACTTTATTTATCTATGTGATTATCATAATGTACAAGTTTAAAAAAAAATTCTTCTTGTTGTGTTTTGTTTTTTATTTTTGCATGTGGTGCCTTAATTTTGCATCCAAAAAAATTATTTTTCTTTCTTTCCTTCGTTTTTTTCTTTATTTTTATTAAACAGCAGTTTTTGATACTTTTTTTTTCCAATGGCGTGACACATACCATCGAGAACATTAAGATACCATCTCAGATGCGCAGGTTTTCTCACGATATTTTCTTTCACCGTAAATGCAAATAATAATCAAATTCAGTTAAACTAAAAAAAAACTCTTACTCTAAATGTGTTTATTAAAAAAATAAGTCTCTTGAACACTGATCTATATTTCAACATGGAGCATGACGAATAGATTACAAATTTTCTTATTTCTTGTATAGTAAAGTTATTCTGGCATCATGCCAGGTTCTAGACACAGAATTTGAAATAGGACAGGTTACTAACGACCGCTTACTAGCAAACTTAATATCTTTAGCTTTTATGTCTGGAAACTGGCAAGGAAATAGTAATAAGTATGTTTAATATTCATCGACATTTTTACTTTAGTATTATAATATGTCGCAGTAAGATAGTTAAAGACGTAATATAATTAAAACCCTAGCAGTGGCGAAGAGTCCATACAACCCGATTCCCATCGCTTCCCTTTAGGTAGGAATTGGTTAGTGCATAGACCAATATAATATGGTTAGGTCGAGCTCTTCCAGACATGACTATATATAGATTATAAGAGACGGTATGGATTTTTGTCTTGCAGCATTAATTGGAGCAATTTATAGAGGGCATTTTTGAGACGGCTTCCCCTTTTAAAACTGTCACCCTTCGCCACTGAACCTACTAAAATCCCAACTATTCCAGTTATGGTTCAAATTCATAACCAAGCAGAAATAGGCACTAACATTTATTAAATTTCGCACATCCATCCCATCAGACAAAAACAGTTTGATTAAATTCTGAAAATTGAAATTTTACGTTTCAATAGTGAGTGATCAAAATTGCCTCCCACAATTCCATAACAACAGTCATTTCAAGCAAAATCCAGATAAAAAAAACACAAAGTTTACAGATCAGATGCAAAGCAATAAAAAATTTAAAACGATGCTCTGTGAGGGACGTCCGTAACCGTCGAACATTAAAAATATTATGACTGCTACATTGAAAAGGCTCATACCAACAGCTGATTTGCATTTCGATATAAGGATAAGCGTAAAAGTAGCCTTTGTGTTGATTTTGTATGAATTTGTATTGTTTTATTTGATGAATACATATAATATTTAATAATTTACAGTGCGGCCGCCGAGAAATACGTTCATGGCACATATAAATATGGATTTATAAAAAATAAAAATATAAAAGAAACTAGTTTATTTGATTACTTCTATATCGCCATTTGGTGATTTCATAGAAAGAAGCGACAATATCAAAAACGTGGATTGTACTCAGGCGTTTCAGTAACATGAACAAAAAAATTTACGCTGATATTCTTTATTTTCTGTCTAAATATGTATAAGAGAAATTGTGATAATCCCTTTAGTAGAAAGATTAGTTAGCCATCAATGGTGGTGTCGAGGCTGACTGCCCAGGGTGCGCCAGACGATCTCATGTTTTGTCACTCATGGAGTCTATTTCCTTGCACCCCAGCAACAGATATATGCTATGTTGCTGTCATTCTAGCAGCAGATAGGTAACCCTTTTTAACACGCTTTTATTAGATTCACTTGTAACTAACTAACTATGTAAGAAAATCTTGGAAGTTAAATTTGACTCACTTCCCAGTTTCCGATTGAGCTGAAATTTTGCACACACGTTCAGTTTGGATGACTAAAGCGTGTTCTATAGTTTTTTTTAAACTATAATATTTTATTTATTATTTTTATCCCCAAAGCCTAACTTCTGAATGTCTTATATAAATAGTAACAAGAGAATTCTAATAAATATGAGACATTTAGAAATGACATTAGGTAAATTTTCATATCTTCGCGAGTAAAGTATGAATCAAATTGTGACCCAAATGTCTTTCCGATCGCAATTTCAGTCGTCTAAATGAAAATGAAACTAACAAACAAAACCTTTCATATTAATAATATGTAGTAGGTAGTAGGTACTCGCAAGTAGTCTTTAACCTTTGTGATGATAAAACAAAATGTCACTGGCAGGTTTCTATTTTTTCATCCTAGTATTTCATAAGTATAATTAATGTTGGGATCGGATTCCAGTTTGGACCCAGATATGACTGAATATCTAGTCATAGTATTTTTTTGATAACTAATAAATAAGGTATCTACAGATCAACATAATTTTCTAATCAACTAGCGACCCGGGGCTTCGCACGGGTACAATTTCTCTTCTATGCTTACATTAAATATGAAAGTATTATACATAATATATAGCTACCGGAAGAAATATTCAAAATGATAGTGAAAACCGTATCAATATCCGTTGCGTGGTTTAGGAGTTAGCGGATACACAGACAGACGGGGAAAGCGACTTTATTTTATACTATGTAGAAAAGGGATAATAATGAACTCAAAATTAAATCAAAAATTGAAGAAAAAAGAATAATATAATGATAATGTAATATAAGTATCTTTTTATATTAATTCCACACTAAAGTCTATATTTCTTTTTCCCAACTTTCCTCTCGCAGGTCTGCTGGAAGAGATTTCTTGAGAAATAAGCAGTACCTTTGTGTCGTCTTTCCTATTTAATTGTAATTATTATTTTTTCTGTGTGTACATAAATAGTTAAATAAATAAATAAATGAAATAATAAACATATTTTTTGTCCATAAATTACATAGACAGTCAATTCTTCCAATAATTCAAACAGAGAATATAATACAAGTACTGCAGAGAAAAACCTCGCAAATACCAAAAGTTCCCGTCTGTTAACTTTATCATTGCGAGTTCAAAAAAATGCTTCTGACAAACTAAAATACGACAAAAACTGGAACGTTTGAAGCGCCGAGATACAACTCTGTCTCTTTATTTGTGACATACTGTCATCTCCTTTTTGGAGCTGTTATTAAAAAGTTATTTTTAAGTGCCAAGAATTTAATAACGCAAAATAGTGCTTAGTCAAAAAAAGTTGTTTAACATTTTTAATGTTTGTTTAATATAAAAGGCTTACGAACTAAAATAAATTACATTGAAGGAGAGTATAACACTCAAATCACTCGCAAAAAAAACTGCTGTTCGATATAAAATATACGGAACAGCAGATTTTTTTTCGCAATTTCTGGTTTGATCCTATAATAAAAGTTGTTCGTAATGATGAGTACAATATCCTCCTTCAATGTTCTCTCGTTCAACCTGTTAACTTGTAGATATCTATTAAGAGTACCTTAGCGTTAGGAGGCCTCTTGATGAACTAGAGCATAAAAATAACTTTTTTTTTTTTTTTTTTTTTTATAAAACATTGCCTCTCACTTGGATTTCTCTTGTATCGAGGGTACAGTTTACAAACATACATGTCACATGCACACACAACCAGACCCGAAACAACTATTTGTAGATCATACAAATATTTGATCCGTGCGGGTATCGTACCCGCGGCACGTAACGCAGAAAGCTAATTGCTAAGCCACTGCGCCAACCGTGTCGTCAATTATATATTTATATAATATATAATTGACGACACGATTAATTTAATTTATTATATTATATTTATTTATTTTAAACATTCCGATGAGACTGCAGTGTTATACAGGGACAAATCCCTAATAGGCTTCATTCGCCTCGTCCTATTCCGTATTCAATGAGAGGATAGATCCCAGTCACGTTGCCGTCGGGATGACAAGCTAAACTGTGAGCGAGCTTTAAACCGATTTGCTGCAGCCACTGGACACGGCTCAAAGATGCATGGAACGTGTTATGATCTGTTTACGTTAAAAACATTGAGTGTGTTCGCTGCAGAAAATATGTAGATACAGTTGCACCATCGTACTTTAACTATAACAAACATCAAATCTTCAGTTAAAGTACCGGTTTAAACAAAAAATGAGTTGACATTTGACAATAATTGTTAGCTAACGTCATAATTTTAGCTGTAACCAATAACCCATGCTTCTCTGGTTATTGTTATTGTTAATGTTAACTGTTACTGTCAGACGCGTCGAATATAACCTAATATAAAACGTCTTGTCACTTGTCAAACTTTTAACTTTCACTTTTTTATTTTTCATGACGGTTCAACAGTAAATAGTTAAATTCTTTGGTCATTGTTAATGTTACTGTTAAAGTTAACTTTGACAGTAACAATAACGTAGGCCTTTGTGCAACCCACTCTTAATCATTAATGGTCAACAGGTTAAAAAAACAGTTAAATTATTAACAGGTTTTTAAAGTTCAATCGTTAGCGTTTAGTCAATTTATGATACCGTTTTCGATCATTAACAATTATGTTGCAATAATTAACTGAAGACTATTGATTTGATAGAATTAAGAATACTTAATTTTTTATTGAACTGGAATGCGACAACGCGCTACGCGACGGTGTTCTGTATCGTTCGGAAGTATTAATTTTGCGTACTACGCAATTTTAAGAAATGAATTAAATAATATTGAAATCATGCGTTGAATAATGCGTAAATTAACAACTTATATTTTCAACCAGTTTTTTTTGGAAATGAGTATAATAGTGAGTGCTGACTCCACAGAAGAAGAATAAATAAACAATGACAACAATCATTCCAATTTATAGATGGCTGATTTGTTGGCCAACAAATCAGCCAAATTATTGAACAGTATGTCACTCGCTATAAATGTATCGTCGCAAAGAACTATTGTACTGAAGTCTGTCTGATTGGTGACTAAGTGGAAAACTTGTGTCCGGCAGCAGTAATGTTAGAACGAATCTTGTCGCATGTGTTGTATTTTGCAGCTGTCGTCTTCGTCTTGTGCCATGTGATTGGAAGTTACTAGGTATTGGATATCACGCTTGGAAACCAGAAAAAAAAATCAATCCAGTTAACACCCAAGTAGGTAAATATATAAATAAGAAACTTCTCACTTCGGTTTTGTTCTTAACCTTACTAAACCTTGATTACGTAAGCAAAGTCTCACAGCCAAAGCGACCAACAAACAATGCATCCCTTTCTCGCTTATAGACGTTTTCATAAGAGGATACGGAATAGGACGTTTATATGCGACAGCAACTGTCATATTTATCATACGTAATCAGGCGGTCCCGGTTAGGTAACAAAAGGTCGTAAAATGAGGTTCGTTAAATTAACCGGATATAAAAAGCTTTTTTTTTACAAAAAAATTATAAAAGTCCCTTGTGTGTGTATGGCTTTTGCCACCTACAATTCAATGCGCAGCTTTATCCACACAGGGCAACAATTTTGTCATAAATACACACGTTAAAAAATTGGTACAATCGGTCAATTACGCTCTTTTTGATCGAAATGATTGACAAAACTGATAAGAACTGTTTAGAACCGGTATTGACATTAAAAATCTTTGTTATTATAATGGCGAAGAATTGCATCGAATTGTTTTTCCACGAATTGAAGAAAATATCAGATAACTTCTGTACAAAAGGAGGTCTATTTTATACAAAAATACGTAGTAAAATGAAAACAATATGTTTACAAAATAAAAAAAGAAAGAAAAATAATTTATTTGATTGCAAAATTAAGGCAGCACATGCAATAATAAAAAATAAATAAAAACAAAAACAACAATAATTTGAATACTTAATGACTAACATACTATTGACATTTCCCTTTTTTATATTATATTTCTTGACATGTGTTATAATTTTTAATTTAATTGAAATGAATTTGATAATCTAATTAATGTATTTTTTAACAATTAAAATTTTGCATGCTCATAGGCTGAATGTGGTGGAACTAATTTATTATGTGACATCACCCATATTATGCGAAAAAGGAATTGAATTGAATTGAATAAGAAAAAAAAAAACACTTATATATAAATATATGTGATTATTTTAATATATAGATATAAATTAATTAAGAAGTATGTAGGTTATACCACAATCGTGTGGGCCTCACGGCTGCACCAAATGAAGTACATTCCAATTTATTCTACTAAATAAAATAATGTAACTTTAATTTGACGTGATATATTGCCTCTGAGCTATGTTTCAAATAAATTAGTCTCAAGTTTATGTGCCTAAAAATATAAATAATTAAATAAATTATTTATATTTTAGCGTTAAATATTTAATCAGGTATGTATGTTGAATGTCTAACCGCCGAATACTTAAAGATAACTCAATTATTTTGAGTATTCGTTAATGAGTATGATAATACCATTAAAGTCAAAGATTTTGATTTCAACTGGGCCTTTGAAGGCACTTTCAAAATGTCGTGATTCTAGTTGCACAGTTCCAAGTGTGTTACTCCTGGAGAAGGTACCGGCAAGAAACTCCAAGGATACTCTTTTCAAAATACAAAATAATAACTGGTGGTCACCTAGTGGTCGAAATTCGACCACAATTTTAGCTTTCTGCACTTCTTTTCCATATAAACTTTGACTATGCCAAATCTCACAATGCTCCGTGTGCGCAATATGCTTAAAAAGGGGTACAAAGTTTTCTCTTCACGTATTAATATATAGATAGATATCTGGCATATAGCAGTTAAAGTCATAAATGAATCATTTACTTACTTATTCATAATGTAAGCAATGATTTAATCATTGACTGAGTACGTCCATTAATAATAATATACCTAGTTTAACAAAATATTAGGCAGAAGTGTAGGTACACTGACGTACACTCAGTTTCACAACGACGGTATTAGGTCTCATGACATAGCGTTGGTACATAAAGAGGACATTGCCCATAAAATGTCCACTGCTGAATATGAGCTTCTTCCAAATAAGCTTAAAAGTACTTTGGGAACAATTACTAGACTAGCCCGACAGTTGATTACAAGGTCAATCTTAAATTAACCATACACGTAGATATTTGACAAATACATTTGCACAAGTGTACTTGATGACTTTAGTAACTTGCGCAAATGTTCTCAGATACACAATCAACTTGTGCAAGTCGGATACGCAAGTATACTTACAGTTACGTGCATAACGTTATATTCGATGATGATGTTGTATTTAAATTTAAAATTTTGTGAAAACAATTATTATTAGAAACTTATTAAACAATACAATATTGTTTGTGATTATTTACTGTGAAAACATATGTTTTCTATAAATAATGTATATTGTGGGTGTCAAAATTGTTCCATTGTTAATTGTTGTTCTGTAATTAATTCCTCATTATGCCAGCTCGGGAATAAATGTTATTATAATTTCATTATTATTAGTAACGAACCAATTTTATACTGGACCCATTACATGTGATGCATTTTAGACTCTATTTAAACGTTATTCTATAGCTTAGAGTTCATTGTTTCTAGTAATTTGTCCAGAAGCAACAGTTAGGGAGAAGCCACACATTACGCGAAATCGCATTAAGTCAGTCAGGGGTCTTAATGAAGTTTTCGAATTGCAACGATCAGTCGAGCTGAATCCGTGCAAACCACAGCTTTAACACGCATATAAAAGCATTCCTAACCTACCATGGCTTTGCGTCGAATAAATAATACGGGCCATACATTCTAATTCCGAATGGAAGGACAATATGCCTTGCGAACCCCGGACCTGTGATATTGTTTGGTTCACCGATGGATCAAAGAAAGAGGGTCTAGCAGGAGCTGGATACCACGGAGGACAACCAAGGGTGCAAAAATTTGCTAACCTTGGGCAATACGCCACTGTATTTCAAGCAGAACTACTCGCCATCATAGGCTGTGTTCGTGAGAGTCTGCAAAAAGCCTATCTAAACAGGCACATCTTTATCTTCTCTGATAGTCAAGCTGTAATTAAAGCCCTTAACTCAGAGGAGATCAACTCTAAACTCATCAAGGAGTGTGTCCAGCTGCTGAACTTACTAGGAACATCGAACTCGGTAGCGATAGGATGGGTACCTGGACACAGTGGCATCGGTGGTAATGAAACTGCCGATGAGCTAGCAAGAGCTGGAGCGGAAAGCACCACAATGGGCCCTGAACCCATTTGTGGAATTCCTAAGTGCACAACCTCCACCTACCTCAGGTCCTGGGGCTATAAACAGAGTATAAAGCTCTGGGAAAAGTCCTCAGGCCAAGCACACTCCAAAGCGCTTCTCACAGGCTTCAACAGAAAGTTTACGGAACAAGCGCTTTCCATGAACAGGAGCCGAATTAGGATCTTGACAAGAACCCTCACTGGGCACTGCAAACTAAACAAGCATCTACAAAAAATGGGCCTTAGTGACACCACAATTTGCAGATTCTGTCGCGAGAAGGATGAGACGCCCATACATATCCTATGCGAGTGTGACGTAGTACACCACACTAGAAGCCAGCACCTGGGGGGCCACCTAATCTCACCAGATGAGATTAAATCCCTCCACCCCAAGAATATAGTCAATTTTATTATTGACTTACGGCTAGAGGGAGTGCTGTAATAATACAAGAGGCGTCACAATAGATCTTCGCAGGTCGCAGTGACAAAGGGGCTTAGTGCCCTACCTCTTCAAACAAATAAATAAAAAATAAAAAAAAATACATTCTAATCAATTCAAGATAACTTAAGCTAGGTTTCTGATTTCACACGGAATTACTAAAGTCACCAAAGTCCGTCCCTTATGCGGCTTCATCAAATTTCATCTTTTAGTGCCTCTCTGAGTAGCAAATGTTGGCAGTCAGCTTCGTATATGTCTATCTGTCTCTTGCGAGATGAAACTGTTGTGCAGCACTCAAGACTCCAGTCCATTCCCAAAGGTTTCTCAGCCACGAATTCTTCCAGCGACCAACGTGTCTCTTGCCGGCGCCTTTGCCCATCTTAATAAGTTACAAAAGGCCGTATCTGTCGTATCTAAATACGTGTCCCAGATGTGCAACTTTCCTTCGTCTGATGGCATCCCAATGCTCGCGCTTCTTACCGAACGTCACTGGACCTCCTCGTTGGTAACCTTCTGAGTCCAACTAATTCGTAGGATTCGTCTGTAGGCCCACATGTCGCAAGCTTCTAATCGTTCTCTGAGATCTTCTTTAATAGACCAAGACTCCCATCCGTATAGAAAAACTGGCCAGATAGAGCATTGCAGCAGACGAGCATGCAATGAGATTTTGAGACTACGACTAGTGAGTATATTTTTCATGCTAGTGAAAACACTTCTGGCGAACTCTATGTGGGTTTTTATTTCGGTGTCACAATCCCAGTTTGATCCAACTAATATACCTATTATAATAAAATTCCTAACTAACCATTTATAAAGAAAATAGTATCCACAGCTGGCTCCCATTTCACGAAAAATGGGCACTAACACTAACATACAGCCCTTACCCCATCTACAAACATTTCTTTCCATCCAAACCAATGTATCACGTCACATATTAAATGTTGCGACTAACGAAACATCTCGAATGTTCCGTAGCCATCACTCAGAGGAGCCTTTGTACTTGTAATACAACAGTGAAAAAGAATAATGACTCGGGAAATGGAGTTGTGAAACTGTTATACCAATTTCCACCCTATTACTTTAATAATAAGGAATGGTTTCGCATGGAGAACAGAGGCGTTAAATAAACTTATAGCGGGAAGGGTGTATATTTTGTTGGCGATCTTCTAGATATATCGTCGGAGGCTTATTGCAATTTTTATTCATGTTCTCATATATGATTTTGGAGGCTCCTTTGTTATTAGGATGTGGAGTTTTATGGTAGTATTGAAATATTGAAGAGCGTCGTACCGGATATGAAAAGCCTTTTAGAGGAAATAATATATGTACAACAATAAATCCTTTAGTTGCCTTAAGAGGCTACCTACTTGAATAAACTTATTTCAGCCTAAGTGAATTGATATCCAGTATTAAAAATAAAAAGACTGAAAAAAAAAGAGTTCTGGAATCTGACTTAGAGTACAGTTTAAGATATATGCAAAATACAACGTCATGAGTGGTGTAATGCAATGTGATCTTATGGAATTAAAACAAGTTACGGAAAGATAATTATGAGGTAGTGGTAGTTATTGTCATTAGACGAGTGGTTGAAGCGTTTATCTACTAATTTACAAAGCTAAATCTAAAAATATTTACATCATCAACATACCTAGAAACTACTCAACAAGATGTATGTAACACTTGTTGCAACAGAAGCAGTTTGCGCTATATATCTCAGTGTCACGGCAGCCAGCAATAACTTACTGTCGACACACTCATGTAGATACAACGTACACACAACTGAGGCTGGGCTATTCATTGTGTTAAGAAGATTTGGTGAAATCCATCTCACTGATCTAGTAGGAGTAAGTGTGACAGAATCTTGACATCTACCAAAGTTGGGTTAAGTTGTGTTTTTATCTGAGAAAGTACTTAAATACAGCAAAGCAAGCCAATAGCCATTATTGCCAAGTTAATAGCCATAGCCTTTCACTGTATAACATACAGTCATCGACAAACTTTTGGCAATTATGTTTTTGTCTACCTGACCCTAGCGTGACAAGTATACTACATATATGATGTTAGTATAAAAAGAAAAAAACGACATCGATTTTTTTTCTTTCCCAGATCAAATATGTTGATACCTAACACATCGCGGCACAATCGGAAAGGCTAAATTTTTCCATGAATATTTTACTTCTCCCTTTCGGGTCGACATATTCAATATTTAGATTTATATCGCGGAGCATTGAGATTACCTATTTGATTTATGGTAATAAATCCTGGTTTAACCATTTATTTTGAGGTCATGGTCAATTGTGGGATGGTTAAAACGGAAAGCGGTATTATTTGCAGTCGTGTTGGATTTAGATGTACTGTTATAATTTATAATGCCTCTTATGCCATCGTGGGTATGACACTTCACAGTACTTACCTGTACCTACACGCAAATTATTAACATGGTCTCCCTAAATCTAGGTGCGTACACTGTTTTTAGATCATCATTATATTTGACTGCTGACACCTCATGTGAAGCGTCATAAGATGGATAGATGGATTGGTCAAGACCGAACGTGAACAAAACGCAACGAATACCCCACGCACTTTGTAATAAGTTGACGACTTTTTTATAAAAGTAGAAGATGCTTTTAAAATGGAACAGTGTAGAAAGTAGGAACCCAAAATTAATTTGAAATGTATTACAACAAAGACTCCAATAGACAGAATAAAATCGTCAAAAGAAACCTCATGCAATGCAAATACTGAAACTTAATTCAGAATGTTCACAACTTATTCAGTACATTAGGACCTTACCAACTCCGAACAAAGGTAGCAACATTGAAACATTCCGACTGAAGCAAACTACGTCTTTCTTCCACGTAATTGGTTTTCAAACTCGGTACAAAATTGATGGATTGCCACCGAAGTTTGTCTTGCAAATTGTTAATTATGAAAATTCTCGCGTCCCCAATTTAATGGCAGCGGGACAAAAGTTACCTGTTTGGAACAAATTTGTTTTGTGGCGTTTTTAAAGTTGTTTAACACGGTTTAGGGATGGCCTTTTCGAATTTGGTTTGTGAATAATGTTTTTTTGATTATTTGGTCTTGGTTAAGGGAGTGGAGGTTTTTATTAATTCACCGCGCCGCGCCTTTTGTAATGATTGAGTTTCTGGATTTTAGATGAACTTCTGAGAAACATTTGAGTTTATGATTATTTATTTATTTAATCAACTTACACTTACCTACAGTAAATCTATAGACACTTATACTTCGGTGAAACAATAGACCAGTCATAATTATAGCTTATGCAATACAAAATGGGTCACTAGGCAGAGGCTATACATAATTATTTTTATGAAGTTAGTCTATCTTAATCCATTGTTTGACCTACGGCTGTCCTAAATTACGTTCTCAAGTTAAGTAAACTTTCCATTTCAGTTTTATTTTCACTGTCCCAAAAGATAGCAAAAATCTCTGAAGAATAGTTTACTTTCCAATTCGGTGTCTATTTTCGTTTAATTCACTGTGTTTTTGTGAAAAGCGGGTAAAAAGCTCCATGATTACGATAACAAAATGTTTTAACGTTTCTCTATTCTAAATGATATTCTTTATATTCTCCGCCATTTCTTTCACGGAATTCTAATACCCGTTTACATTACAAATACAATTTTAACCGGTGGCTTGCTCTAAGATTACTAGAAGGGATAATTGATTAAAATCAGTTCCACCCAAATAATTTTCATATTTGCAATTAATATTATACGATTAGTGAATGTAGGCTTCACTTCCACAGAAAAAGGGTGAAGGCTAGAAATAAATAAGTTATTGCTATTTACAACCGAATAACTTGGTTCGGATGAAGCCTGCAAAGTTCTTTGTTCCGTGTAGATGGGTTAGAGCCATTCATTTCAACATAATTGTCTTTTCTTTACAAGAGTTTGTAAGGATACTATTGGCCAAAACTTTGCCATCTTCAATCATCGCGGACCTGATTTTTTTTTTACAATCTTACATATTACTTGTAATGTTAGGACTTAGGCAATAATATGAACATCTTAGTCATTTGATACCAGTGGTGCAACAATATTATTAACATTCTAGGTTTGAATCGCAACGCATCACAATTTGCTTTAGTTTCGAAAGGGATCGATTTTATTTATCTGCCAATAGCTGTGGATGCTCTCAACACAGTCAATCTAAATAATTTTAATCTTGACATCGTAGCAAACATCACGTTTATTATAATCCATAAAGCGTTAGCAGAATCAGAACAGAAATTTGAATCAGATCAAACTAAATTACTAATTAAAAGTGCGTGGAAAGCAAAATCTAATTTTAAAATTTTGTGTTATTCATATATGTATATTCGATTGAAAAATAAACATATTTTCTCAAGATTATGATGGATACTAAATTATAGAAATACTTTAAATTATACCTCACTATACTTAAATCTATACATTCCATATATACGCGATCCATAACAAATAGTGGGAAAGCAAACTTCAACCTACAGCTCCCAGATTCCCACGTGCGACATACACATTAATCATCTACCAAAATATGTATTTAAAAAAAATACTCAACTTCACATCCAGCATCCTTACATCGAAGGTAGGCAGTAAATAAGGGTCCACCCCCATCCTGATAAGACCCACCGAGATATTAATCATCCCCTTAGCATTGGATTTATTATTTTTTCTTACCCTTTGCACGAGTATCATTGAATTTAATCGTGGAAGCATTTTACTGTTTATTTTTATTGATTGTTTTGGTGTGTAATATGTCGTGGGAATGAAGTTTTACAGTATAAATAAGAAAAAACGTATCTAAATAGAAATTTACTTGTCTATTTGTTGTAGCTATTTAAGTCGTGTTCTTTTTCTTAATTTTTCTACTTTCAAGATCATATTTGATTTTGAAAGGCTTTTGCTCAAAAGCACTGAGACACATGACTAGATTCTTATTCAATAATGGTTGCGTTTTGAGTTTTACGCAGATCTGACGTCCGTTTATCCTTATTTTTGCAGTAAGCATGATTATTATCAGTGTACAGTTCGTTGTATCAGCATATCCATGGTATAACTTCCATGTTTCTCTATTACCTTTCAGGTCTATTACATTCACGAGAGCAAAGGATATAATTTTAGCCAGAGACAAAATAACACGTAAAAAAATAAAAACTTAAAACCTTTTAACGTTCAACTACTCAACAAGGTAACCCAACTAAAAATACTCCAGGTAAAAATATCCAGGTCTCTAAATCTCAACTGTTAGCGATTCTCAATAGGAAGGTATAATTTACTGTCGCGGAAAGCAGTTTGTTAGAGGAAAAATAAAGTAACTACCATCAATAATAACTTTCCAGTTTGTTGAAACTGTTTTCTTTGTAGAAGCCCGTTTTGATACTGATAATAATTTAAGATTCTTTCACACCTTTTGCGAAGATGTTAGAAGTTGTAAATGTTTTAGTACTTTTTATTTGGTTACTTACTTTTATTAGGGAGAGATACGATTCGTTTTTTCAAAGTGTGGAGGTTAAGAATATTATATTAAAAATACCTAATGTAAGAAATATAATTGGTTGCAAAATTAAGGCACCACAAGCAATAATATTTTTTTTAAAAAGCAACCTCATTGATACATAAAGTATGTAGGTAAGTCATTATACCACAATCGGGTGGCCTCACGGCTGCACCAAAAAGATTCAGTTCAGCGTATACCAGACATCAATGCGCGGCGCTGATTTTCAACTGAACCCGTTTGTGACTCACGGACGTCAATCATTTTAATATAGGCTTTGAATGACAAAAAGTCGTATACCTGGTATAATAATGGTGATACATGAGACTTAGCAAAGTAGAGAAATCTTATTCTGAAAGAAGATACTGTCAACAGAGAGAATGATGCTATGAGAAATAAAGAAGATTAATAATTTGT
Source organism: Allophyes oxyacanthae (assembly GCA_932294325.1). NCBI lineage: Eukaryota > Metazoa > Arthropoda > Insecta > Lepidoptera > Noctuidae > Allophyes > Allophyes oxyacanthae. The sequence continues at coordinate 12,216,802 of OW028628.1, forward strand.
TATAATAATAATAAAATAAAACTGCTGCCCACATTTTTAATTGGGCATTTCAAATTATAGATTTGAAAGAATACTTGAAACAGTTTGCTACTTGGAAAGTAAAACATTAGCTTAATACTTCTGAGTTAGAGGGAAAAGAAAGCTGAGGCATTGCTAATATAAATAGTACAATTGGATAAATTATTTTAAGTTAAAATATTTACGCCTACCGCGTAAATATTCAAGTAATTTACGTAATCTATCAGAAAACATAAGCATTTACACAAAAATACAAAAAGCTTTGTATAACAAAAAAGTCCATCAAGGTAGGATCAGAATAATAAAACAGTAGATACTGGTTAACATAATGAAAAATAAAAAGAAAACGAAGTTCCTAACAAAGAAGTTAGACTACAATTATTTATAACGGATATTAGAGCTACCTATTCTCTGGCAGACTGCCAGCCATTCATCCAATACTGACTTTAATTTGAGTTATAAAAATGAAGGTATATTTTTCTTTGAATTACTTTCAGTCGATTGGAATTAATAAACAGTATCTATTAGGAAAATAATAACCATTTCCTTCTGTTGAAGTATTTATTTATTTTATAGTTTATTTTCCTTTTACTTAACATCAGACTACTATTATTTTCCCACAGCTGGGATTCTGGCCTCTTCTTTAAAGCTAAGATCTATACAGTGCGTACTTTGACTTAGCTCAGGCTTAAGTTAAAATTTGCTAAGCTTATCCCTTCTCTTTTCTTATTATTTATATGCTCATCTTGTGCTTTGTCTTAAAAACTGTGCTAATAATGCTCATACCAACAAAGTCCATTGGGGCCATTTTTGACCTCGTGCAGGATTTTTTATTTAGTTTTTTGTTATTATTATTTAAATTTTTCCTGTATGTTTATGTAGTTTCCTGAGGAGTCCGAAATAAAATGTGTTTCTTTATTTCTTTCAAAGTCTAAAAGTAAAAAAATAAACTAATTACGCTATAATTATATTTTTATTTATGTATGTAAGATATTATGTATGCCTACCCTCCGGGAACGCAGGCGTGATATCTATGCTATATTTTATTTTATTCCAATTTGTATCGTATTTTGATTTATCTTAATGTTATTTACCTGTAAAGATAGTGTTAAGGAGATTAAAAAAAAAAAAAAATAAAAAAAAATGATTTTGTTTTAATTTAATTTAATCTAATGTATAATTTTATTTCATAATTACTATAATTTATTATATAATTGTATTTGTGTGCTATGGGTCTCACTTAACCTGAAATAAATGAATTTATTATTATTATTATAATAGAAGGACTGAACTGTTATTCACAACGCGAATCTTGGGTGGGTTGGTTGACGTGGCACCTAATTGCTCAGCTTAAAATGTAGTCCTTTATATAATAACTAGTGACCCGTCCCCGGCTTCGCACGGATGCAGTTTCTCTACTATCCTTACATTAAATATGAAAGTATTATACATATAAACCTTCCTATTGAATCACTCTATCTATTAAAAAAAACCGCATCAAAATCCGTTGCGTAATTTTAAAGATCTAAGCATACATAGGAACAGACTGACAGCGGGAAGCGACTATGTTTTATAATATGTAGTGAAGAGTCAGAAAGGAGTATTAGAGATACACGCTTAATTTAAAGATATTCAGTTCGGTGTGTCATCTTAGCGTGAGGTGGCCAATCACAACCTTTAACTTGACAATACAATACTAAGTTACTAAGTTGTTTTTGCTTACGCTGTAAGAAATGTCTATGCATTCGACTGTTCAATACCTACTTACTACTTATCGATTCAACTATTATTCATTGGTTTCTGGGACTCAATTATAGAGTTTGCGGTACATCCATTTCATTGTTTACATTATATTACGGCATTTTTATGTATAGTTATACCTATTTATTACTATAAAAATTGTGTTCTATTCAACGCATGACTGGCTTGGACAGAATATCAGCAGTTGTGCATGCCTCGCGCTGCCAGCTATTATGCTGAGTCCAAGACCTTTTTGTCTTTTACCTTCTTATATGATGTATCTCTTTGCTACCTATGTAATTTGAAAGACAAATAAAAATCTTCTATTCTATTCTATTCTATTACTTATTCAACTAGTCCAACTTTATCAAGATTTTAATGACGCAGACTACACGTGCCTCGATATTATAAGCATTTCTTTTAGGTATCTACTGCTTCATAAGGCTGAAATTTATATACGTCTTAGATTTGAAATTCTTTCTCGTAGCTTCGCCGTTTGAGCACGAATATTCAAAATATTTCAAAGTGACGAGCAAAAGAGAAAATGTCAAAATAAATGTGTCGTACACGGTACATTTATGAAAATACATCGACGAAATAAGTACCTATTAACGCAGAATTGACTTTCATCTTGAGGAAAAGAGAATAAAGGAAATTGAATCCATAGAGAACAAGAAAACATATTACACTGTACATTAATACCACCGCTAGGGTACGCACTCATTACGCTCACTTGAGTACAATTTTTTTTTAAGTGAACTTACTCATTCTTAATAAGTACCCCTTCACACAGGCGTTTCTTCGGCGTAGGCGTTCGATAAACATATGTATTGCCCAAACGCAGCAATGCCTCGACGACGCGACTCCTGCGCTGCACATCACTTAATATTATTTGCAACAATTTATCAAATAGGTTTCGATAATCGACAATAAGAACATAAATATTTAACAGATGGTCTTATACAGCATGATATAAAAATGACCAGCCATATTAAATATTTACTTCTAGTTACAAGTAAAATTTGCATGATTTTTTTGGATGGCTAAATGGGCTTGAACTATTCTACCATGTAACAACCATTCTATGTACAAATAATTATTTTTATAGCAAAAAAAGAATTTTAATTTATATTTCGCAAAATGTGGACCAGAATCCAAGAAAATCACGATAATCAGCTGAGGTATAATTATCCACTTTTAGTCCACTAAATCTAGACTTTGTTTGTTGGGGTCTGATTCCAGTGATATTTATAAGTAACCAACGCCACTGAAACGGCTTTGAAAACAAAATACCGAAATGAAATTTAATAACTTCGAGAAAATAAAAATGAATTTAACAAATGAGTGCGAACCCTTACCTAAGCTGGCACAATTACGGCATCACGTAACTGAAGGAGGCGAAGTATAAAATTATATATTAAATATATTATGTCACGCACACACACTGAGTCACGCTGAGAAAATAAATTTTACATCATTGGAAAATTCAGAGCTTCATAGAATTTACCGACGTACTGTTTAATGTACTGTGAACCTGTGAGTTTTACATATCGAGCTGTATTTTGAAGTGGAAATAATTAACATCTTGCTTTTTGGTAATATACCAATTAAAATGGTATTCAATATTTTTTATGATATTGATCCTAACATCTGATACTAGTCATAAATTCAGGGCATCAATCTTTATCGGTAGTTAAAGTTTTAGTTCATGTATGAACAAGTGTTTACATGAGTTATAAATAGCTAATTGATTCCATGAATCTCCATCTTCCATCTTTCCATCTATCTGGAATAAAGTAAAAGATAAAGGCATAGCAGAGGTGAACACACAATATAGTATAAAACCAGAAACGGTTAATCACTTGATGCAACACAAGGCCAAATCAATATGAAAGATTATAAAGAAGTCAGATTCTATGAGAATAGAATAGTTTATATTTCAAATAAAGCACATAATATTAGGCACTTTTAAAACGGTAAAGAATCTAGGTGCGCATAAGAATACAAACTTTATTCCTGATATTGAAGCTATGCCATACAACTTGGCTTTAATAAAAAAACATCTTAACGTGTCTGTCAATCTGGCGTGTAAATATGGGAAAAGATTCGATTAGCTTGTCAATAACATAAGTGGGGATCATAGAAATAGTACATAGGTACTATGTATTATCTCTATGGTGGGGATATATTTGAACATCTTCCGCCATCTTGATATGCCAATTTTATTATACACGAAGATTTATATAAGAAAGATTGCTTGGGTAGATTTATATTTGATGTCCTAGATTTAATTTGATATCGCATAATGTCGTGTGCTCTAGATTATGACAAAAAGAATACAGCTTAAGCCATATATCAAAGTGCCAACATACGGTTAGGTCCTTCATCGAATGTAACAGCTGAAGTAAAATTTAACTACTGAGGCCGAATTCTCGTAATTAAAAATGTTCAAAATATAGTTCCGATCTCGTTCCGATCTACTACCAATGGCATAAATGTCACAAATGGTATTCTATCCTAACAAACAACGTCAAACGTGAAATTATATTGTAATGAGGTCAAAAGTTGATTACAGGCAAATCGGTATTCTGCTAACACTTTGAACAGACACTGATAATAAAATTGATATTCTCGTCCATACATAAACGTCAAAAATGAGATTGATATGAGTCTGTAAGAATATTGAATTCAAATCATACTGCGTTGGACTGAACTTTAAGAGTAGTAGAATACCTATTTTTTGTCAATTCATAATAATTATAATCTCAGTTTGGTCAACTTTCAGTCATAATGTAAATTAATTACGAGAATGGTTCAGATTTCCTTCCTACATTGTCAGTTGAAACATCACAAGCTGTTCGGAATCTCATAACAGACTTTAATTTCGACAACGGCTTCTTAATTTCAACTTTAGGTATACTAAAGATAAGTCTCATATACAGGGTGTCGCAGATTTTGTCACATTAAATGCTAAAGCAGCTAAAGTAAAACAGTAAAAAAGTAAAAGTAAAACAGCTAAAGTTTTACTTTTGCTGTTTTATTACTGACCCGGATTAATTGCGTCCGAGTGTATATTGGTTAGAAATTACACCACCCAGCTCTTATTCAAATAAACCTCAAACCAAACAATTATTTCTCGCTGCCTTCTTTACAAATGGCTGCCATCAAGACGGAGAACCGTCTCAAACTCAACTGTGTAATTAACTACGTGGTTTGAAATTAATGTTTCTGTTTAAACTGGTACAGGCGTACTCTGGATGGGTGACCTTGGATCTGGTATAGAAGTTAGTGTGAACTACAGCTATTAATCCTTAACGCAGACGTATCTACAATATGTGAATGAATGTGTGTCAAAAGGAACATGGCTTTCCTTACTACAACGATAATAATAATAATAGAAAGAAAGAAAGCTTGTGAAAGCCGAGAAAGATAAACAGATCAAATATCTTGATTTGGCTCGCGAGGTTGTCGACATGTGGAATGTGGATTCAGCGATCATTGTGCCGATAGTCGTTTCGGCCAATGGCTTAATTACCGAGAGTCTCGACCGACACCTTAGGAGGCTCTCGTTAGGCAGTTGGATCAAGGGCCTGATTCAGAGAGCAGTACTTCTTGACACGGCACGCATTGTTAGGAGATTCCTTTCTCTGGAGCCCTGACCGCCGGTAGCTTGGACCCTATTCTAGATACCGGTGGGCTACTATTTTTTCATATTTTTAAATGTTTTTTAATATAGTTTTGTAAAAATATTTAAAAATATAAATAATATGTATGAAAAATTAATAAAGAAATAATAATAGTGGTCACCCAGTGGTCGAAATTCGACCATCATTCTGTATAATGAAACTGATAGTCATTACAGCTTATGGTTTAATAGCCAAGAGCCTCGACTCGCATTGGGCAACTACGTCGGGGGTTTGATACAGGGAGCGGTACTCTTGGACACAGCGCGTATTGTTAGGAGGTTCTTCTTTCTGTGGCTTTGACCACCGGTAGCTTGGACCCTGGATAACGACGGCCTACCATATTTTAGACAATTTTTTTTTTTGTAAAAATATATAAAATTGTATGATATTATTTTATCTCTAAATAAAATAAATAAAGTCGCTTTCCGCGTCTGTCTGTATATCCGCTAACTCCTCCTAAACCACGCAACGGATTTTGATGCGGTTTTCACCATCAGTTAGCTAATTTTTCACGGAAGGTTTATATATATATTTTCATATTATGTAATGTAAGGATAGTAGAGAAATCGTATCCGTGTGAATCTGGGAGAGGGTCGCTAGTAGACAATAAAATGATATCCAATAGTCGAAAGTGGAAATTCCTAACAACCTCACTAGGGAATGAATACCGTTGGAGAAATATGAATGAATGAGTGAACGAATGAACTGACTAACTGCGTAGATACTTTCAATGTAGTTGAATGAAACGTATCGGTTATTCTGTGAAGTTGTATACCAATTTTGAGAATTGGGTGCTTGAATATCTACATTTATGAAATAGTTTCGTCGAATGTTGCTGTAAATGAAATCGAGTTTCTAAATAGTAAAATAAGTCCATTTCAAAATTGAATTAATGGCCATGTGGATTCTATGAATAAATAGAAGAAATTAAATCCGATCACTTCATGAATTTTTTTTTGTCATTCTGCTGTAACTAATCCATTTGCTTAGTTTTGTGTACCTAGCCTGAACCAAATATGTAGAATTTGGCCTCCAATATTCATCGAGTTACGTTAGGATCCTATAGGATCCGCAAACAATCGATTTTTATTGTACTTACTATGATCTGTTTGAGGGAATAACCAGATGCGGCTGAATATAATGTGTACCTACCTGTGGTGGCAATCTATACGTGAAGAGAAAACTTTGTACCCCTTTTTAAGCATATTACGTGCACGGAGGTGTGTGAGATTTGGCATAGTTAAAGTTTATATGGAGAAAGAGCGCAGAAAGCTAAAATTACGGTCGAATTTTGACCATAGGGCGACGAATAGTATAATGTTATGTGGGTGCCAAATGAAAATCAGCGCTGGGTGTCCCACATCCAGCGAATGCTGAGTTGGTAATCTTTTCGGTACCTACGACATGCTTGATGCCATGTTTTTTAACACACTTTTATTAGCTTCACCTGTAACTATGTAATAAAATCTTGGAAGTTAAATTTGACCCACTTCCCGGTTTCCGATTGAGCTGAAATTTTGCATACACGTTCAGTCTAAAGCGTGTTCTATAGTTTTTTTTTAAACTATAATATTTTATTTATTTAATATTTTATTGGAAGTTTATCTATTTTTCTTTTTGTGTTTCATTTATGTGAATGTTGCGCCGTCATTATCCCGTACGGAATAAGTATATTTTTCTTTCTTTCTTTTTTTCTATGAGTTAAGGCGCTGACAGCTGATAATGCAGTGGATGAGGTCACTCGAAGAGGATCAAGAATAGATGCTGTGGGTCTCGAACCCATATGATAGCAGGTACCACTCCCTTTCGGACACCTACGCACCCTGGTAAAACAACGAACCAAGGAACAATCACTTATGGCAAAACCGCGGTGAGTGCAGGTAAGAAGTGGTTCTACCAGCTGTTGACGTCCGCGTCACCAGGCAGCTGCTCAGACTAACTACACTAGCTCAGATTAACTATAAAAGATATTATTATTTGAAGGCCATTGTATTTATTTATTATTTATTTAATCATTTATGTACACACAAGAAAAGACACAGCAAACATTAAAAATAGGAGAACAAAGTACAAAGGTACTGCTTATTTCACAAAAGAAATCTCTTCCAGTAGACCTGCGAGAGGAGAATTTAAAACATGAAATGTAGACAGCGATGCACAAGAATAGATCAAGATACAAATTAAATTTATTAAAAAAAGAAAAAACATAAGCAAAATACATACTTCAAACAAATACACATAAATTGTAATTGTATTGTATACTAGCTGTACCCGCGGCTTTGCCCACGTGACAATCTTTCGATTAATCTAAGTTAAGTGACTCCACATTGTAAGAGTCGCGAAAGTTTCACAACATTTAACTTGACCTCCATGAAAAAGTGGAGTTATCCTTCATCATTCATATTGTCAAAAACTTACAAAAAACATGAGATCGATGTAATTAAATGCTGTATTTTTTACTTATTATCCAAAATAATAACATAGAATTTTCCTATGCGAAGTAAAAACACGCGTTGCTTAGATGGGAGTTCTTTACTCTCCTTGGAATCCGTCCGGACCTCAAAGACCACGATAGCTCGCATTCACGACAGTTAAAAAAGAATACATGATAAATGATAATTGTAATAGTTAGTCGATCAAAAAGGCAAAAGTCTCACAACCGGTCAACCGGTTGTGAGACTTTTGAAACCTGAAACTTTGTTCGTATTATGTGCTGTAAAATTATTTGTTCGTACATTTAACCCAGCACCTACCTACTGTCTTGTACATAATTTAGTAAGAGAAACTCATCAGCGAATGATTTATCACCAAGAGACATAGGCAGATTCGCCTGGATGCCACGCCGCGCCGTGCCGATCGTGTTTCTGTCTCTAGTTTGCATCAATTCATCAAGCACAAACTGTATGTGAAGCATAACCTATCTTTGGGCCCTAGTTTAACCATAACATTAGACATCTACCGCTCGAAATCACCGCAAGAGAACTCTAATAATTATGCTTTATTTACAGATCCTTAACGCTAATTAATTGTACGGTGCACCGCTAAGACTACAGCTTTCACGGTATTTTAGTAGGTCCTCGGATATTTACCGCTTATAAAGATAATAATGAAGGAACACTTTGGTTTTAAAACATATACGGCATTTTATTATTATTCAAGAGTAGAAACACAATGAGCAGGGAAGTAGATGACATTGTTTGTGGGACAACGCCACATCTATATCCTGTCGCTGTTTTGACGATATAGAGGGACTTGGGCCCGGAGTCGGTTTAACGGTCCTTGGCTAAGGAACCTTTGCCTTTGTTTTTTTAAGGAAAGGTGCTGTGCCGTCTTTTTGAACACTGCATTGGTAATTAAGCGCCTAACAGTGGATTTCTGTTGTTGGACTGCAATGTCGGCGTCGCTATGAATTTATAGAGGTGCTGTGCTAGCCGTAGGATAAACTATATTGGGCGAGGTCGCTTTGAAGCAGTCGGGGATAGACCGACATGGTGTAACCGTGACCGATGGCGACGATTACTACTTTTGCATGCGTGGATTATTTGTTGATTTTCAAAAAATCTTTTTATGTTAACATTCTGTCACGGCTGAGGTATAACCATTGCTCAATCTTGACCACTTTCCAAGTTATTTTAGTCATGAACCGCGACCAATTAAAACAGCAAAGTAGCCGTCGTCATTAAGACTACCCACTACTACTAATAAGACTGGTTTAGAAAACCTTTTGACTTAAATTACATATAAATGTAATAAATTGTTAAAACCCTGCCTTCAGGTGTCTGTTTGGATGCAATATCAAACAAAAAGTCACCTTTTTTTCATTTTTAAATACTACAAACTCACTTTAAAATTACTACTAACGCCATCTTGTTTCAAAAAGTCGAAATTAAAAATTAAATGGTTAGAACTGAATAGAAAAAGCTCGTAATCCGTTTCAAAAACTTATCTCTAATGGTTTAGGAACAACCTGAGAAAACTAATTTCATCACGCTTTGTATTTATGGAACAGGACAGTGAGTGAAATACGTACCTAGGTAATTTTCTAAAAGTAAGATGCCAATGAGCGAACTTCTAGTAGGTTGTTAATTTTAGTTAGTATGTAATACCATTACCCTAGGTACTGTGTGTCACTGGAACCCGCCTTTACTGGTTCTATTAAGGAGTTTAAATTTACGGAGACATTACGAACAATTATTTTGCTCAGCTCCCAACAGAAATAGCGTAATGATTTCTATAACATAAAATAATGTTGACCGGACCTATGAACTACAACAATAAAATATTTCAAAAGGAGTCGCCTAGTTCTACCGTGACTTATAATTGTACACAGACATGATGATCTATTGCTTACCCCCCTTTGGCAAAAGCGTAATAATTTGTAGCCTATATGTTGACCAGCCTTATAACGAACATTCATATAAATTTTCATGAAATTCTGTTCAGCGGTTTTGCCGTGAAGCTCGGACATAGATACAGACAAACAGACAAACAGACAAACGGACAAACAGACAAAAATTATAAAAATTATATTTTTGGCATCAGTGTCGATTATAGTACACGTATCAATTACTTTTTAAAAAAAATATTCAATGTACAGTTTTCGCCTCGTTACGATTTTATTATAAGTATAGATTATTTTTTCTCGAGTCAAAATAAGTGAAACATCCTACCATCCTTTTTTTTCTGCATCACCCTTAAGTTGGCTGGTAGGAAATACCTAAGGCATTAAGGCTTACATTCAGAGACGACAGAAACGAGTCTAAGCGTGAACTTACGCTTCCATATGTCAATTTTACGAACAAATTTTGACAGATGGAAGCGTAAGTTCACGCTTAGACTCGTTTCTGTCGTCTCTGAATGTAAGCCTAAGTCCACCTCTATTCATAGTGCATAAAGTATAAATAAATAAACATATTTTGGAATCAATCAATTTTTATATTCCTCCTCCTATGTCGGTCCCTCGATGTTGAGGATCGTGAGTTCTTCCCATGACAAAACTATAAAGGTTGGCAGTATTAGAACGTCGCACAGAAATAGCTTAAGGGCACCTTCTCTCACCGCAGTAGGCATTTAACGCTACCTCAGGCCCCGCGCGCCGGGTCGCGCGTAAGCGCAATTCAGATGAACTCGCTGACCCCGCGCTGTGCAAAAACTTTGCGTCACAGTATAGATCGTAACAGTAGTTTCAGTATTGTTTGTTGTACGAAATTCATGTTAATATTTTGGGGTATACTTTTAAGGTAAATTCATACACCTAAAACTTTAAATTAACCCAATTCATTGTATTATTTTTCTTTTCTTGTTTTTTTTACTTACGTTCGTTAAAATTAGTTGAAAATAGAAATAATTGTATTGTGTTTCTGTTTTCAATTTTCAACGAATCTCCCTTTTTTCATGACTGTTACAGGGGTAAGTAATATTATTAGGGGTAATAATAGTAGTATAGTAATATTATAGTGGTACCTAAGTAGGTAATGATATTATGATTACATTACCAAATCTCTAATATTTACAGATATAACAACAGATGAACAGAATCAATTATTTTATTTGATATACTATGAGTAAATATAATAAAGTATATTATATTTAAAGTATATATTTGACGACACGGTTGGCGCAGTGGCTAAGCGATTAGCTTTCTGCGCTACGTGCCGCGGGTTCGATCCCCGCACGGAACAAATATTTGTGTGATCTGCAGATAGTTGTTTCGGGTGTGGTTGTGTGTGCATGTGACATGTATGTTTGTGAACTCTGCACCCTCGATACAGGAGAAATAATAAAGAGGAGCAACGTTTTTAAAAAAAAAGAATTTAAAATAACTTATTTTTATAAGCTTGACATGGTTTGATTTAATTTAAAGTTATTTTTTTTCTTTTTAGACCATTTTAATAAAAACCTAAACTAAAAATAATAGTTAAAAACGTTAATATCTATTAATTTATTTTTTTGTTGTCACTGTCTCCTCAAATGAGGAATACCTATAAGGAAGACCCTATAATTTGATACCCATAATAGGAGTGCGTAGAAACTAGTCCACCATTTTGGGCGGTCCGCCATATTGGATTTAGAGTGAAGTCATTTTATTTTTCGTATTCGACTTTAACTTTGACTTTGACTTCGACATAGTTAGACTTTTGGACTTCGACTTGGACTTTAACTTTGACTTTGACCACGAATTCGACTTTAACTTTGACTTGGACTTTATCTTTGACTTCGAATTCGGCCTTGACTTTGACTTCGACTTGGACGTCGACTTCGACTGTGACTTTAACTTTGACTTTGTCTTCGAATTTAACTTTGACTTTGACTACGACTTCAACTTTAAGTTTGGTTTTGACTTTGACATGTGCTTTAACTTTGACTTTGACTTCGACTTTGACTTTGCCTTCGACTGGGACATTAACTATGATATAAGTTTAATTTTGGTTTTGACTTTTACTTTGACTTCGACTTAAACTTGGACTTTAAGTCTGACTTTGTCTACGACTTCGACTCTAACTTTGACTTGGACTTGGTTTTTAACTTTGACTTCAACTTGGACTTGAACTTGGACTTTGACTTTAGCTTTGACTACAACTTTGTCTTTAACTTTAACTTTGGTTTTGACTTTGACATGTACTTTGACTTGAATTTGGACATTAACTTTGAATTTGACCTTGACATTAATTTTGACTTTGACTTGTACTTCGACTTTGACTTTGACTTTGAGTTCGACTTGGTCTTGGACTTGGACATTAACTTTGACTTTTCGACTTTTACTTCGACTTGGACCTTGACTATGACTTTGTCTTCGACTTGGACTTTAACTTTAACTTTGGTTTTGACTTAGACATGTACTTTAACTTTGACTTTGACTTGGACTTGGACTTGGACTTGGGCTTGAACTTGCACTTGCACTTTAACTTTGATTTTGACTTGGACTTTATCTTTGACTTTGACTTGGACGTCGACTCTGACTTTAACTTTGACTATGACTTACTTCAAGTTTAACATTAACTTTGGTTTTGACTTTGACTTTGACTTTGACTTCGACTTCGACTTTGTCTTCGAATTTACCTTTGACTTTAACATCACTTTGACTTTGACTTCGACTTGGACTTGAACTTAAACATTAACTTTGTCTTTGACTTTGACTTCGACTTGGACTTTAACTTTGACTTTAACTTTGGTTTTGACTTAGACATGTACTTTAACTTTGACTTTAACTTCGACTTTGACTTTGACTTGGACTTGGACTTGGACTTGGACTTGGACTTGAACTTGCACTTGCACTTTAACTTTGATTTTGACTTGGACTTTATCTTTGACTTTGACTTGGACGTCGACTCTGACTTTAACTTTGACTATGACTTACTTCAAGTTTAACATTAACTTTGGTTTTGACTTTGACTTTGACTTTGACTTCGACTTCGACTTTGTCTTCGAATTTACCTTTGACTTTAACATCACTTTGACTTTGACTTCGACTTGGACTTGAACTTAAACATTAACTTTGACTTTGACTTCGACTTGTACTTCCACTTCGACTTTGACTTCGACTTGGACTTGAACTTGGACATTAACTTTGTCTTTGACTTTGACTTCGACTTGTACCTCCACTTCGACTTTGACTTTGACTTTGACTTCGACTTTAACTTTGACTTTGACTTCAACTTTGACAGTTTAACAAACCCTATTTACAGTTTATTCAATCGATTAAGACTTCTATTCCCTAGGGATAGGGAAGGTATTGAAAGTAAAAACATATAAATTACAATACCAACTGTTTACTGCCGACGATATTCGGCTCGTCAGCAATGCAATAGAAGTCAAAATCGGTTGAACGGACTGTAATAAGGGTCTGTTCAAATATCTAATGTTATAGTAAGTTTATAGTTTACTTTGATCTTACTACAATCGTAAATTTATGATACCTGAGGATACCTGAAATCTGGATGAAAGCAAGTAGGTACTTATACGAGGTGTTAAAAAATGTACTCTTAGAATTTGGTGAAGTTATTGATTGTACTCATCAATAAGAACAAATTTTATTATAGGACGAAACCGGAAATTGAGAAAAAAAAATCAGCTGTTCAATACAAATTATTCAATATTACTCAACTAAATGTATGGAACAACAGATTTTTTTTCGCGATTACACGGTTCGTCTCATAGTAAAAGTTGTTCATAATGATGAGTACAACAACTTTACGAAATTCTTAGAGTTAACTTTTTAACAACTTACATAACTACAATTATTATTTCTCTATCATGTCGATTTTTATGGGTAAGTACCTACCTAGTTAGTTATAAATAGATAAAAATAATAATCAAACTTATCTTATATTTTTTCTAAACTTCCGGAATTCAACTCTGGATATTATTTTCTTCCATCTATTTTTATTTCCCATATTTTAAAAATAATATAATTGAACTACTGATACTAAAACTCTTATACAACAAATATTTACAGTTTATTTATTAATAAGTACAACATTATTTAGTTTATTTAATAATAAGTGGAACAGTATTTACAGTTTGAACTATAATATAGGTACACACGAACACAAAATACCAATTTTGAATTCGATTAGAGGGGAACGCAGCGAGCCGTAAAAAGCGACACAGGTCCTACCTCGGAGACGCCCGGCGGGCTACTGAAGCGAGGCGTGCGTGCCGCAATCTTATATAATATTGTGTTAAAAATAATTAAAACTGTTTTGTGAAAAAGTAACCATAGGATATTATTTTAAACGTCATTACCTATTTTTGACGTGTTTCTTGTAAAGTAAAAATTTGATAAACCTAAGAAACACTTGAAAAACAATCAAAAAATTCACTGTTTTCGTGATTTATTATGATCGAGCGAAGTTGTACATATCGTGTTTCGAACCATAGGTTATTCAAGAGTGTTTAGTAAACTACAACATATATTTTTATCCGATCAAAAAAAAGAATATTTGATTGTTTACCACTGAACCAAAAATAGGTCGATTTGGAATATACGGCCCTTAAGCTGAGCAGAAGCCTTTTTGACACAGCTGCGACGTACAATCCATTTTGTCGCATCCACTCTGTCGCATTGGATCATAGATCTGTAATGATAGAATAGGTAAGATTGTTATAAATAAAAAATAAAAAAATAAAAAAAATATTTTAGATATTTTTTTTTGTTTTTTTTTTGTTTTACATGTTTTATTCTTTTATTTTTGTTATATTATCTTTAAAATCGTTTTTGTGCTGTGTCAAATAAATACTTTTTCTTTCTTCTTTCTTTCTTTCTTTCAAATATTTCTATCCCTGTACCTACATTAATCCGTTTGGCTTCCAATTTTACAAGAAATGAATATTAAATTACGTTTCTATTCTGAAGAATATAGCAGAAAATATTCTCCATATTCCCCACAGTATTTTATGGTTTATTACAGCTAAACCACTCATTTATAACTTGTTACAAGATATGACGTGTTGGATGACGTATAGTGAGATTAATGACTCTCTCGAACTAAATGGAAAAACTCGTGTTACTTATTCTTGGTTCTCGGGGATTTTTGCGTAGGATAGAGGTGCTTTTACACCGAGGCGAAGTGAGAATGAAAAATTGTATTGCTAAATTTCAATTCTCTCCTCGCGTATCTTCGATGGAAATGGTCTAGGAAGAAGGAGAACTCACAAAAAAATTTAACAATGACTTAAAAAGGAATAGGTACCAAGCTACCAACGTATTGATTAGTGAAACTTAACCGTCAAAAACCCCCGACTCCAACTAGAAAAGGAGTTGTAATTTTTGAACGGCTAACAGATTTTCATGAAACATAGCTCAAATGATGCCCGATTAAACTAGCTTTTATTTAAAATAAACTGCATTGAAATCGGTTTATCCGTTTTGGAGCTACGATGCCACAGCCAGATACACGCTACAAACTTATAACACCCCTCTGTTTTGTCGGGGGTTAAAAATTCTCTATACTAGCAATTTAAAATAATTACGACATTATAATATTGTAAAGTTAGTTTTTTCAAAATCAAGTCTCTTGTTTTCTTCTCTCTTCTCCATAAGCTAAAAAACCATACAATGCATCGTCCACACAAACCAACAAACCAACCTTTATTATTACGTATTCAAATCCGGATTTTTTATTGGTGGAGCAATCATTCGAACTGAAGCCAAACGGTTAAAATCACAGAACATGCGTTAAAATTGTTCGAATAAATTTTAGATTTTTAACATGTTTCCATTCAATGGTTTTTTATTTTTAAATGGTGACTCTTTTTAGTTGACTTTGGTGGCAAATTAATTAGTAATTACTTCGGCAATAAGTTAGTAATTTTTAAACTTTGGCGCTCTCTAAGATTTCTTCTAAATCGAAAATAAGTATAGGTAATGTCACGTTTTGTCACAGCTTTTCTTGTAAGTAAGAGAGATGGTTTGTATAATATTATGCCATAGAAATAATAAGTAGGGCTCCCCCCTACAACTAGAACAAGCAATAAGCAAAATATCGCAAAGAAAAACAGACCTTATCACAATCGCTTAAGAATTGTATTTGAAGTAAAAGGAGACGAGACCCTCTAGAAAGAGCGACCACGGAGCTGTGTGTCTCGTTTTAACAATTGCCAGGATAGAAGTTGGTACATTTTAGTAGATTTGGTACGAAGATTGGAATCGTACACAAAAATTATTAAAATAATGAATTTACTATCTTGCTAGAAGTACAATGTTTTTTTAAATTTAAATATAAACAAATTTACCATCATAATCTTTTTTCGTAATTTTATAATTAAAAAACTAAACCTCCGTACTTTTATGATAGATTTTATTAGTGTATTATGACAACTTCAAAAAAATCTCGTGTCATTCAATTTGTGACAGGTTGACGGTACTAAATTAATATTTAATCGTATTTTTTTACAAAAATGGTGAATGTGATGCGTGAAAGGTTGTGGAATTGCAACATATTCTGGCTGTAATAATATCCTTCCACGGGTAACCTTGAATATAATGAAATTTTACAAAATGTGTCTAAGTTGCTGATAGGGTGACAATATTTACATATTACTGTCGGACTTTGGGTTTGTACTAGTGCTACGATTTCACTATATTAATTAAATCAATGACAAATTTTAAAATATAATTATTAATTATAATTAGTTCGCTATTTCGGCATCCTAAAAATTTTGATTACTATAAAATTTGGGAAAAATTCGGTGGCGATGCCAGTCATCATTTTAAGCCAGATGACTTCAATAAGTCATGTTCACGAAAGACATTAACTAATGTACCGACCCGACTGCAATGCCTAATTAATAGCTTCGAAATAATACCGTTTATGTTAACCTGTCTTTTTAGTACGCTTTTATTAGCTTCACCTGTAAGTAACTAACTAACATGTAAGAAAATCTTGGAAGTTAAATTCGACCCACTTCCCGGTTTCCGATTGAGCTGAAATTTTACATACACGTTTAGTTTAGATGACAATGCATGGTTAGCTAAGTTACGTCATTCTAAATCCAATATGGCAGGCTCCCAAAGATGGCGGACTAGTTAATTAATAAGCACTCCCATGATATAGGTATCAAATGAAAGGGTTTGCTGAGAAGAATACGAAAAATCGAAGTCAAGGTCAAAGTCGACGACAAAGTGCAATTCGAAGTCAAAGTCAAAGCCGATGCTGAGGCCGAAGCCGAAGCCAAAGTTGAGGCCGAAGCCCAAGGTTTTTATTTCAACTGGGCCTTTGCAGGCACCTTCAGAAGCGTGTTTTTTGTTTTTTTTAAACTATAACTTAAAAGCTTATTGTATAGTTGCGTTAAAAGTTTTTTTCGTTTTTATATTTTTATTTTACTATCCTGTGTCCCTTGTGCAAAAAATAAATTTATTTTCTTTCTTTCTATTACATAGGACCTACATAAAAACGGTATCGGCGGAATGTGGATGTACAATAGTAGTATATTTCTGCCTAAACTTTCGGGGAATACATAGACGTGATGCTATGTATGAGATGTTATTTAATATCGTGTGTATAAACGAAATGTAGCAAGTACCTACCTGCCAGTGGCGTGCACAGACATTTCTTACGGTGTAGGTAAAAACAGCTTACTTGTTGTATTGTCAAGTTAAATGATTTTTTATGATTGGCCACCTCACTCTAAGACTTAAATTAACTGATATTACACACAATTAATGTAATTATTATAATATTATTCAATACTATTTTTTTAAGGTAGGCAGGCTAGTAGGCAGGCAGGTGTATTTTTTCTTCACGGAGTGCCCGGCGTGCACTGCTACCTGCATGTTTTATATTATATTCATTTCATGTTTCGCATACCTTATTGGTATTGGCGGTGATAGTGCAATGCTGTGAAACTATTAGGTACCACTTTAAATAAAACCATCCGTCCGTCCGTTGCATCCGTGGGCAAATAAAACAGACCTATCATTATTAGATAAATGGTCCAAGATTTTCTATCTTTGGTAAAACGGAATTTTATTGATATCTAAGTTTGTAGAAATCAAGGAAGATTAGGAAAACTGTTTAATTAGAAAATTGATTCTACATAATTATTGTTTACGATATGGGTACTAAATGCGGTGCGGAGTGGATATATTTAACCATATTTACAAGTGTAGTTACATGTAATTAAACAACGACAGACCGAGCCCACCCCGATAATTCCAAAATTCATCGATTTTTTTAAAGGTATCTGCGTAACTTATTTTTCAAATTCAGTCACACACAAGTCATTACATCACAATTCATCACAAAAAAAATGAAAATTAAAAATGAAAACGTCTCACTCGATGCACAAAATGATGGTCACTCTAATAGAGCAAGATAAAATTACTCTGTGGTAACTATCTCAGGTGGCTCGCTGTTTTAGCAGAGTGCACAGTCCTGTTACTTAGATAATAAGTCTATGTATTATGCCGGATACTGAGACCAAATTCACATTTGACATTTAATATTAGTAATTGTTATTTTATAATTTTTTTGGAACGTGTTTTTAATTTTTTACTTTTTTGTCTTCATTTTTTTACTTTTTTTTTGTTTTAATTTTTTACTTTTTATTTGTCTCGTATTTTGTGTAAAAATTAATTGCTTTTCTTTCTTCTTTCTTTCTTTCAAATATAGCCGGATCTGCATGTGATTAATGCAAAAACAAAACGAAACTATTATGTTCCGTTTTTATTAGCAGTTTTTACTTCCGCAGTATGAAAACACACGGATATAATCTGATGATTTCTACTGCAATTGAAAATGTGCATGAGAAACAAAATACCTAATTACTGCAGTTATATTATCATCATCTGCCTAGATTTTTCCCAACTACGTTGGGGTCTGCTCCCAGTCTAACCAGATGCGGCTGAATATCAGTATTTTACACGGAGCGACTGCCATCTGACCTCCGCCACCCAATTACTGGGAGACACTGATACCATAAGGTTCGACCGGTTGTCTGACTCTTTGGGTTGCTGATCCCCGTAACGACTGTCATAGGTATTCGTATGATAAGCGGGACCAACTACCTAACTCTACTTCTACTTATTTCCGACACTACCAAGAAAACGCATCGGCAATCTTCGTAAAAGCGATCAGTTCCGAACTGCGCGCGTCTTCAAGACTACGAAAGTTTATTAGTACTGCAGTAAAACATGATCTTTATGCTGATGCAATTAGTTGTACAATTATCTCCCATTGGTTGTTTGATCAGGTACATCGATGTTACTTCTTAGTTGTGTCGTATTGTACCACTATCTTAGTTTATTCTACGTAAATAAATCTCAGTACGAGTTCATTAACAAATCATTGTTTTAAAGGAAAAACTGTTTTCGAATTCAGTAAAATACATTCATATATCTTGTTGAACCACCATTTTTTGAGATTAAAGAAGCAAACTCGGTGTATTTTACGACTCTGTACGTAGTTAAAATGGACCGGCATGAAAGATCTATTATGGACCGATAAAAATTCGATTGGGAAGCGGAAAATGCAATTCGTTTTATATGAAGCTCAAATAAAATGGTTTTTAATATGAAATGACCGTTTTTCGGGATTAAATGTTTGACGCTGAATTTCTGTCGGAACCTATTGAAAACACGAAGTGCAAGTTGGCAATTTAATTCATAACTGGTGGTCGCCCATGGTCGATGGTCGAAATACGATCATAATTTTAGCTTTCTGCACTCCTTCTCCATATAATCTTTAGCTATGCCAAATCTCACACTACTCCGTGCGCGCATTATGCTTAAAAAGGGGGAAAAAGGTTTTTCTTCACGTATTAAATTATATAGATAGGTCTGCCCATTACAGCTGTCCCACCTGGCTCGGGCTTCTTCTCGGAATGAGAAGGGTTAGGCCTTAGTCCACCACGCTAGACTGGTGCGGGTTGGCGAAATATACAACCATCGAGGTCTGTATAAGGCATAAGGCCTCTCAGGTTTCCTCACGATGTTTTTCTTCACCGTTAATGCAAGTGAAAAGTCAGAGGTGCGGGCCGGTTTCGAACTCAAACCCTCCTGCATGGAAGGCAAGCATTCAGCCCCTAGGCTATCATTTCTTATGACCCAATTACTCTGTCGTTATTCAAGCAAAGAATAAGGTTAAATTTAATGTTTATTGACTTTATTAAACACATAATAGGTAGCTGATCACTGACACCAAAATTAATGTTCGTTTTAACGGAAATCTGTTTATTTCTGTACTTAATTTATTTAATAGACTTCCTAGGGATTATTAATGTGCTATTTATTCTTAATGATGTCGAATAAATTGGGGTACTTAAAGAGCACGCCGTTTCGTAAGCTGTTTCGGCCGAGGAAGAAGAAATTAAATGCGAGTCAATATTTAATGACATTTCAACGGAAAATTGGATTCCTTTTACTGACAATAAGTAAAGTGAATCGAATTTTCCGTAATTTTTTTACCTTAGATTATTGACCTTGAAAATGTAAAAATACTGCATGTATTTTCAAAACATATCATGGGTTAAACGTGTATTTTTGATTCAAAATTTGCTTACGTTTACGTTATGATACGTCAAAACATTCGTGCTCGGCCCACTGAAACAAAAATCCAGTTTTCACCAATTTATCGTATATCCATCAACCCCTTACCAATACGGCTTTATTGCATGTAACCTATGAATATTTAAAATCAATGAACTCCACGGGCGTATGTCAAAAAGTGCAAACAAAACCTTCATTCGATGAATGCATAACCTCTCCAAAAAAAAAGAAAAAACAAAAAAGTTTTTATTAAAAAAATATTTTCTGTGCGCTTTACAGTGGTGTTATGTTCATAAATCGAATGTGGCTGACGATAAAACATCGCAAAACTGTGGTCCAGTCGTTGATTCATGTCGAAAACAAAATGGCACTGAGAAATAAATTCCGGTTTTACTGAATGATCATGGGAGAAACTTCCAGAGCGGCATAAAAATATTCTAGCGGCGCGAATGCCTCGTGGAGTTCCGGGTTTGATATCCCAAGGAAGTCAAATAATTAATTTATTGGATAGATAACTATCCAGTTGTTTTAGGGTAATGTTTTTTACTAATAGCAAAAAATGGTTTTTTGCTATTATAACATTATCATAGAACAATGCCTATATTGAATGAAAATGAAAAAAATATTTATTTATATCCATGGTAAGAAAAAACACGTTAGTGATTGGAGCCTCCTTGTAAGCCAAGAATGCCTGTATTAGGAGACTCCGCTCCTTCACAGCAAGGTAAATTATACAAAGAGTAAATAAAAAATAATAAAAATATGTTATGATGGCAAGATTCGTTAGACCCTGAAAAACGAATCTACCTTAATAGATCGGATGGCATATTCAATAGTTGGTTTATTACCATACCAAATACCACCGCCCCATTAGCATCTAACAAACCAACGCTACATACTACGCCTGGAATAGTTATCTGATAGAACCTAAGAGCAAATACTATAGAGGGAGTATATCAAGTAAGAGCAGGAGACGTATATATGGCCCTACTCTCACTAATGTATCAGCTCTATAAGCAAAGTGAGATAGCGATAGAGTTTCTACGTCATCTTGAAACGCTGCGTGCCATCAGTCGAGTTGTTTTCATCCAGCTGGAGGTCTCGGTGCGTCAAGTGTTTTGTGAGATTATCTTTGAAAATATCAAATGTGTGGTGATTTTAACTATTTGTGCACATACATTAATGACAATACTGTGTGAAGCTACCGGCTGCAACAGCCGGATGGGTGTTTTGACTGAAAACGGTCAAAAAATATCTTTTCATTTTCAGTATATAGATAGATGTTTCTATAGTACAAATGGCCGCATTACTTCGCTGAGCGGTAACAGATACAATATATCTATCTCTATTACTCATAAGACGTTTTGTTTATGTAAAGAGAAATGTCTATAGGTTTTCTGTTTATACTCGATAGAAGGACTTAGTATTTGCTCTTAGGATAGAACATTATAGATTTACTTCTTTCGTTGAAATGAGGCAAAATTATTAAGATTTGAGATCGTTATTATTATACATATATTATTATAAACGTTATCTATAAGATACTGTTCCACCTAGCTCCATTGCACCTAAAATTTCTTCGCGCGCCAATTAGCTATCCACTTAGCCACTTGATTAAAACTTGATCTTTGTCATGACCTCTGTCTATTAATGCTTTCACATCACTAAATCACCAATATTCAAGTGAACAATCAAGATTGCCGGAAGATTTCAAAGTGGAAGCACCCCATCTGTTACGTCACTCCGCACCCGGTCTGATAATGAACCATTCGGAATCTGGACATCAATCTTATCCGGATTTCTTCATTCCATCCGATGCCTGTTTTTAATCGAGTTGATTTATCGATTCTTTTTAAATCAATAGTGTTGTGGAGTGATAGAACATGTTGGAACGGAAATACATTTTTGTTTTAATCCAAGTCATTAAATTATTTTTCTTTCTTTCTTTCTTATTTAAAGTTAAAGACGGGTGTGCTTTACATTAAACTAGCTGTTACACGCAGTTTCACTCGCATCCTAACGGTACGTTCACACGGCGTCGAGTGTTTTTCTACCGAATCGGTTTTTTGCAGGATTCGGTTTAGTGGTATTTCAATGAATGAGTTCACAGATGCATTCAGTTTCAAGACACGGCCAAAATACCGAATCTTGCTGAAGTTGACATCCGATTTTGCGACTACTAACCGATCCGGCCGTACTGCAAAATGTAAGATCCGGTGCAATGCGTTCATACGATAGACGCAGGGTTAGATTCGGTTATCTCGACCCGAGGCCATCGGATACGGCAATGCAAGATGACGTGCTGTGTGAATACAACATTCGGTTTTTCCAGATCCGATGAAAATAAGATTAGGCAAAACCTGGCTCAATGTGAACGTACCGTAAGGGAACAACTTCATGTAGGTGCCCTAATTAAGTAAAAATCAACTGACACCGACCCGACAGTCGCGCGACAGTAGACGGAGCGCGATAGGTCGCAAACTGTCAAAAAAAAAAAAACGATTACGGCATTCGTCCGCCTGTAGCTACTTGTCGCGTTTGCAGCGTCAATTATGTACTTTTTAGTTCGTTTATTGTCCGCCAGAGGGCGAACCCGTAAGCTGTGGCTGTCGTCTCGGTACCGGCAAATGCTTAACTCTTTGACCACCAGTTCCTGGAAATCTAATAAGTTAATTTATGTTATCAATTTAATCGGACCTTAATCGAGCGGAGAGGTTGATACCAAAGTGATGTTTTGACAACAGCTACCACGCGATTTACGCCTGTCGCAAACTGTCTGCTACATTGGTAATTGGGGGGCCGAATAAAAAGTAGTTATTAATAATTTAACACATTGATGTTTTCTAAAATCTTGCCCTAAAGATAAAATTTCTGCCCTGACCTTACTAATGAGCAAACGGCTAAAACCTAATTATAATGTCCTCAATAAAAACAGGTCAAAGCATAAGCCTGTAAAATACTAATGTAGCGATATAATGTCTACAATCCTAAAACTCTCAAATTTTGCCGTGTAGTACTTACTTGAATGATTGATGGCTTAAATATTTAAAAAAAATGATTTTTTACAACATTTTTACTAACTCGTTTTTTTTTTATTCGTTTCTTGTTTTTTCATTGTTTTTTTGTTTTTCCAAATCTTATTTTTTAAATTTAAATATAGGTACTATTTTTTTTTAATATACCTACAATTTTTTGGTTTTTTCTTATGCTTCTTTTTTGTGTAAATTAAATGTTTTCTGTCTTTCTTTCAAAAGTGCGCCATTATCATATGGCGCATACATCGTCGAAGTAACTCGATGATACAGTATGACCCCTCTAATTGTCTTGTAATTATAAACCGGTAAAATGATCTATTCCGCCACTGTACTTACGAAGAAGCCAAACCCTCAATTCGCCTTCCTAAAGTTTGCCATTAAATCTTCAGCTCCTGCATATTTTATTTCTTTCAGATTCCAAGGCAAAGAACAACAAGGATAGTTCACGAAATCGCATTTTTTTATTTATCAAGCTGTTTGGCCGAAACTTTCGAGCGAATAGTGGACTCGAATAATTCGCAAAGTTCAGGCCAGACTCGGTATAAAAATAAATTATTCCAACTCGACATCTCAAAGGGTATGAAAATGCAGACTTGGACTGACTTTTTATAAAGTATGATTGCAGTCTTGGCTTTTGTATTAAGGTTTTACTTTTTATTTGTATGGTAATCTATTTTCGGTGGCCTGACAGTGAAAGAAATATATTGTTTATTTATTTATTTATTTAATGCTTTTCATACAAATATGTACAAAGGCGGTCTTAATGCCAAAGGCATTCTCTGCCAGACAACCTTAGGGTTTCTAGGGTATTGTTTCTGCTTCTTATTATCTTTCAAAATACGAATGACAACAAATAAAATACTATTTCGTTAGTAAAAGTCATGTAAAAGTATCTTCAAATATAAAATATTTATTATTTATGAAGGTTGCCAGCGTTTAGCAGAAAGCGACCTTAATTCTTTAAAAACAAACCTTTTTGCTTATTAATGATGGATGTTAGCGGGTTCACCCCATAAAGTTATTATTAGTGGTAATAGAGGAACACAGTGTGCGAGTGAGAAACCGATCTTTACGAAAATCCTACGTGCGAGAAAGAGACACAATTAAATGTTCGTAGGACCGATTTGAAACAATTTGTGAACTATTAGGTACCTGTCAAAATAAGATCTCGTATTATTTTATGATTTTCTTCACAATCGTTCTGTATTTTATTGGATAAATATCAATAATCGAAAAGGTTTCGTGTCCTGTGTTAGACTGCAGTGTAACTTACAGCAATAATGCAAATAAAGAGACCTTTTACAGGTAAATACCGTACAGTGCAATATTACTTTCAGAGTGCATATTTCCATAGAAAATATTCCTAAAATTATTTAGTAATACGTTTATAACATGCAGTAAGCCCTCTATTTTCTAAATAATATATTATTTTAAATAATTATGTGTAAGATAAAAAAATATTGTGTTCGTGAAAATGTGAAAATTAAACCGTTTGGCATAGGTTGTGTGTACAAAATCTATCGATATGTCGATATTTCCAAATTAATTTTTCGTACTACCTAGCTTCGTCCATTGCATAACTTGAGAGTTATTGTAAATCCTTGCTTATTTGCATATTGAAAGGTTGATTTAGTCCGGCCCCGCACATTGTCAGAAAATCATAGTCGGAATATTTCTGACGCACCGGAGGGCACTCGACACTATTCACACCATGTTTGTACTATTACAACATTTTAATAGTACGTACATAGCCCATACCCGCATTTTGTACTAGCCCCACAGATGACAGAATTTTCCGAATCATACGTCAGCTTCTACAAGAAGCAAACTTACGATTCCGAAGATTCTGATTCTGTCGCACATTAAAATGCATAAAATAGCGCTATTTCCAGACAAAGAGTAGCCTGGTGAAAAAAATAACTTCATTATATTGACTGGCTAACTTCATAACTTCCAGGTTTCCGGACCACATTTCTCGGCCTGTGTCAGTGTACAAATACAGGGACCTATCACCAGAACCTTCAACATCAAAACCGAAACGTCTGACGTCAAGAAATAATGAATATGATAATGAATGATTACATAATGTTTACAATAAATTTTCTTTTTACTTACCTATTCGTCACTTTCGTGACGTTAATAATTTTGCCATCCTAATATAAACCTCTATTACGTAACTTTTAATATTTTAAAATGACAGATTAAATATGTCAAATATGGTATTTTAGTATAAAGAACATTTGAAAGATTTAATTGGTAATTTTAAAAGATTATAAGTTAGGTACATAATTTAGCCTAGCAGATTCTAAATGATATTCCACTCCTTATTAGTATAGCCGATTTTGATATCGATATTGCAGGGATATTGTCAATTCGGTGATATTATAATTTCACAATAACACGGCCATATCGATAATGCGGAGACGTCAAAGTCACATCCCTAAACTTCACACACATGTCAAATGCGCTAACATACTTATTTCTTTTTTGGTCTCGCGATAATGAAGACAGTGTTCCTCTATTACCACTAGTAATAATAACTTTATGGTTCACCCACGCGTTTTATTTTTATCAAAATAAAATAAAGTCTATATCACTCAGAGATAGTCTAGTTTTCTATTAGTGATTTTTTTTTTTAGAATCGGATTATATTCGTAGATCATGACAGGTAGGTAGGTCGCACTGATTGGAAACTTTCGTCTTCAGGCATTGTAGTATGGGCGCCGAGAAGACTCGATGTAATTTCCCGAACGTAGCAATTCTTCTCTTGGCTTCCTTCTCGAAGTTGTTTTTACCTAACTGCACTATCTGCCCGAGGTAGATGTACTTCCGATAGGATGGCCTTGTACAATGACTGGTTCCGGGTATGTGTGCTCACTAAGCATGTTATTAACCTCGATACCTATTTGTCTAAAATTTTAGTGTTGACAACCAGACAATCCCTGCTATGCCCTGACAACCTAAAATTCACGAAACGACGAAACCAACATCACAGTAGATACTCATAACAGAAACATTTATACAAACTTGGCGAAAGGGAAAATTCAATTGTTCGCGGTCGCTCGCACCTTTTCAAGTTTTCCAATTAGGTGGCACTGTGTCTCGGTCGGCACATTTAACTCATAACCACGATAATGTTGTGAACATCTGGGACACACAATACACTTTGTGCGTGTTATGAAGAAGCTTGGCGACTTCGATCTTCAAGTTTCGGTTTGTTTCTGATATTCGTTTTCGTTGTACATTGTTGGAGTTTCTATTATGTGCGTTTATATTTACTTATCTGTATTGTCTTAGTTTGAAGGAGTTGTCTAGATAGGTATGTCATTGTAGTTAGAATTTGAAGATATTATCAAAGTTTTGGGATAAGGTTAGCAGTTTGTATGAAATTGTGGCTAGGTCATCATCTACATTATTTGACTTTTGTATAGTCCTGTTATAGCGTGATTATATTGTGAGATAAGGGTGACGCAGTGATAAACAATTAAATTCAAAATCATCTGCATACAAAAACGCGTGCGAGCTAGCTTGTACGTATTTATTGCGTCAACACAAATATTTATCTTTAAAAAATTGACGTGTGTGAAAATATCTGTTATTAAAGAGCAGTTTTTTAGCCTCCGAAAAAAAGAGGGGTGTTATAAGTTTGTAGTGTGTATCTGTAGCATCATAGCTCCAAAACGGATAGACCAAGTTCAATGCAGTTTTTTTAATTGAAAGCTAGTTTAATCGGGAATCATCTTAGCTATGTTTCATAAAAATCTGTTCAGCCGTTTAAAAGTTACAGATCTTTTTCTAATTGGAGTCGGTGGTTTTTGACAGTTAGGTTATTATCTATTTTTCTCTGCTGCAAAAGTTACCCAATCATGTAAAGTAATTACCAAAATTATGTCAAAGACATGAAAATGACGTACATAAAATATCAGTTCCGAATGTTTTGTAATTGCTCTGAGAAAAATTTGGATCTCTGTCGGTAAAATTTTCAATTCGTTGCCCTAATTGGAATAATTATTTAAAGGGCAAATACACCCTTTTATGTCAGGAAAGTTTCGCCTTTTGTTATCATGGTCATTATGTTGAGTTCTCGTCCACAAACTTGGCCTTCTACTTCTTTATTTTAATGTTTTCCAACATATTGTTAAGTACTTGTGTCCGGGGGGTCCTCTTTAAGTCCCCCCTCTCACCACTGAGTTGTGCCCTAACTGACAAACAAACTATACTGAAACTACAGTTACAATGTGTGTTGTGTGTCGCCAAGTTTTTGCACAGTGTGATCAGCGAGTTCATTTGAACTGCGCCTCCGCGTGACTCAGTAGGCGGGGACTGAGGTAGGTCTCAGGCTGACATTCAGAAACGAGTCTAAGCGTGAACTTAAGCTTCCATCTGTCAAAATCAACTTGATTTGTCCGTAAGTTTGACAGATGGAAGCGTAAGTTCACGCTTAGACTCGATTCTGTCGTCTCTGAATGTCAGCCTAAGTGCCTACTGCGCTCGAATATCCTGGCCTTAAGAGTTCCGGAAGTCTAAGACCACCATCAGCTGCCGAAAGTAGATCACCGTACCGTGGTGAGATTAGCCAGAAGGAGTCTGGCATATCCTTCTCCCCCAGGTGGAGAATAGTCCAAGACAGGTTCTCATCAAGATAATCAAAAAAATTAACGGTACCTGTTTCCATTTCTCAGATCATTTTGAAATTCACTAGAAATTCTTTTGTATTTGGTATACCAGAGATTGATTCTTGTTTCCCATTGAACTTGAAATTCCGTTAGAACTCTGACGAACACTGATGTAAACAAGTGATCTTATTTCAAGATACCTACAGCTTCAGCGCCTGCAGCGCACAGAAACTCAAAAACTTAAAACATTTTATATTCATGTAGGCCATAAAAAAGCACTTGAAAATCGTTGAGCTGGTTCTGTAAGTCATTCCATGGAGAAGAACCAGCAAGAAACTCCATGGTTACTTTTGAAATATAGTTCGGGATACAATTCATAGAATGTAAGAATAATGTAGGTCAAAGTCTGGACTGACCTTTGGAGGAAAGTGCTAGTGCCATGGCAGATTTGAGCTGACCTGTCCTCACTGACGGGACGCATGCATCAGTCATCGTGAAGCTCGACCCTATTTATGGAGCTCAATGACCGACGCACGACTCCATCAGATCTGCAGGACATTTAGAAAGAAAGAAAGAAAAGTAATTTATTTGGATGCAAAAATAGAAAAATAAATTAAAACAAAAACGACAAGAAAAACTAAAATTATATAAATATAATTATTAGGACTTATCCAATATAATTCTTAGTCTCCACTTATAACAGCCAAGATAACATTAAAGTGATAAATTCTTACCCTTAGACCGCAGTGACAAAATTACTATTGTTCTGTCCAATTAAACATCTGGCCAAAACCCTTTTCATTCTGTCGTTGAAAAGTGTTCCAATTTTAATCACATTTTCGTTTGTAACAATGTGGTCAGCTTTACCCCATGACACCGCAAACGCGATGTATTTTAATATCCTGTTGTCACCCACAGCCCGTTTGACTTCAACTGTGATGATATTAATTAATTGGTTTTGCTTA
The DNA here is from genome assembly GCA_932294325.1 of Allophyes oxyacanthae. NCBI lineage: Eukaryota > Metazoa > Arthropoda > Insecta > Lepidoptera > Noctuidae > Allophyes > Allophyes oxyacanthae. The sequence continues at coordinate 12,245,848 of OW028628.1, forward strand.
TTGGGTTAATTGGAATTGTAATTATAAATCTGCTGTTCGAATTATTTTTGATTGGTACAGATGTTTGTGTTGTGTGTGAAAGTCCAAACTCAAGGTTTCCCAACGTGCGATGGAGCGCAGAATTTTAGGTGTAAAATTAACAGACCATGTTCGAAACACCACACTGCGCTCCAAAACACGAATCATTGACATAGCTCAAAAAGCCGCGAAACTCAAGTGGGATTGGGCTGGCCACATCTGCCGTATGCCTGATGAGCTGTGGGCCAAAATTGCCACTATGTGGAGCCCTGACACAGCTAGACGGCGTCGCGGCAGACCACGAAGGAGATGGAGAGACAAGCTGGATAGAATTAATACAGCATGGTCCACACTGGCTCTGGACCGGAAGACCTGGAAGTCATGGGAGGAGACCTTTGCTCAGCAGTGGGGTGATATAGGCTAACAACAACAACAGATGTTTACTTTTCAGACTGTTATTACTATCAAAATGAAATGAAAAAATACCTATATCTGAAGTGTTAGTGGTTACTATCGTCACCAAGTCATACCAGTGCCATCATAAAATGTGATCTGGGAATAATAATGGATCAGGACGACACGAATTACTTTGATTAAAATTATCATCATGTATGTCATTGTAAGAATCATGCTTGTTATCATCTGTAACTATTCCCCGAAAGGTAATACGTATATACTGTCGTACACTTACTACATAACATTGTATTAATTCACACCCATACTTCTCTGATGACGGTGTGTTAAATCTCATATGTCAAACCGACTGGTTCCAGACGGCATCCTGAGCAGTATGAATTTTGTTAAAAATATAGATATATAACAGGTGTACCGCCTGCGGGGCAAGAGGCGGGTGGGGGAGGGTGTCGGTACGCATGAAGTAAATTATTCCAAGATAAATCCCAAGATAATGTTAACTTGGCACAATATGCGATAACAATTTCTCTTTATCTCGTTATTAACTCTCCCGCGGACCTCATGCCCGCAAGCAATACGCCAATTATACAATCGGACATAAGACAAGCTAAGCTAGTGATCAAAAATCAAGCCAGGGAAGATTATTATGAAATCTTGAAGATTTAATTAAACAAGGACATAAATATATCTTGAGTTCAATATTACAGACAAAGAGTACTGAGATAAATAAGTAATCGATTAGGCAGTGTTACATGAAACCCGAGCCTTGATATTAAACGAGTGAGAAAGGGCCAAAAACGCTGAGCAATAATAAGCCTGTTTTTCTTCAATCAATATGTTAGCGTTTTTCTTTGGGAAAACGTGGAAATTGTGAGAGGAGGCTTGATATTTTAATATAATGCTTAGATACTACTTATAAAAAATCTGGGGTAAGGTGAAGAATTAGGGCGAATTTCACCGAGAATAAATAACAGCTGATGTTTAAAATTAAATCGGCCGTTTATCGATACAACAATTGATGTTTAAACGGCAGATTATGCTCTAATCGCCTGATAAGTTGTTTGTAAACTTGGGCCTTAGTGTTTTACAGACACACTACTATTATTAAAAAAGCAGTGATAGCCTAGCGATTTAACGCTCGCCTTCCATGCAGGAGGATCTGATTACATTACAGTTGATTATTAATTTAATCGTAAATATTAAATTGTGCACGCCTACGTAGATATAACTATTACTAATAGTATCATTTTTTTCTTTTTTTTTTTTGAAAAAACGTAGTTCGGCTTTCGTCGTAGTATGGACCCCTATACCAAATAAAATAATACCTTTCGGCAAAAATTTCAATTGTAAAGCGCGAAACGGCCAGCTTATATCTTGCTAACAAATGTAATCTGCGTTTAATCTGCAATTCCAAGTAACAATTTACTTGTCAAAGGGCGGGTCGCGGTGGTCGCTAGCAAATTGCTACCACGATAACTGGACACAGACTAAATGCTGAATGGACATGGATTCTCGGAAATCCAGAAATTGTTAAAAGTAAGTAGTGGGTATTTTTGCACAGGGTTTGTAGAATCGGGTATTCTTACATTAGAGTAATTTTAGCAAAAGGTATTTTTGGATAATTTTTGTTTTCAAGTTTTTGTTGAACAATTCGTTGAATGTTAATAATATTCAATTGTGAGTCGCAATTTACTTGTCAAAGGGTTGGCCAGTGATCGCTGGAAAATTGCTACCTTGATAGCTGGACATAGACCAAATACTGAATGGACTTGAAATATTGAAATTTTGCTGTGGGTATTTTTGGATAGATTTGTTAAACTTCAAAAATTATGTTAGTTATTATTACAAAAAAATGGCGAAATGCCTATGATATTGCCTATTTATGTTACCACTATTGGCAAACAACAATTCAAATCACGCAATAACATAAATACCTAATCATGGAAAATTATTTTTCATCTCCTTATCCCAAAATATTAGAACAGAAAAGTCACAATAACTCGAAGAAGAAAAATAAAGTCGCCTTTCAATACAATGTCAAAAGTTTTTGATGACCCAGTCAATCTATGGAATTCATAACTCTATGGCTTATGAAAATAGCCAGGGACTCTCTGGCACACAAGTCTAATATTCGTGCATACGGATGTGTTAAATGAATTAACAACACCATTAATATCTGCAAATATTAACACCCTATGTATTATTCATGGAGGGTCAAGTTGAGTCAACACAAATTTTATATAACTAAAGACTGAAAATCTTTACTTTCTATAACTTTCTATCTTTTATATAACTAAAGACTGAAAATCTTTACTTAATATTATAAATAGGAGAGTATATGACTCTGTCTGTTTGTTAACTTTTCAGTAGTAAATGGCTTAACTGATTTTGATGAAATTTGACAAGGAAAATAGTGTGCATCATGAGGAAGGACATGAGTTTTTCTTTTCAATAATTCTCTACTTCCTCTCGGACCGCGTCGCAGGCATAGCGTATATGCGAAAAAAAAGTTGTGCACGGAATGCTAATTCGTAGAAAAGTCAACTCAATTTATGGGATTTGTAACAATAAGCTTTTTTGGAGTTCATGGGAAGGGTTTTTCCGACTGTCGATACGCAGTCAATTTATTAGGGTACGAGTAATAGTCTTATAATAGCTATTATTGAAATAATTCTTATTTAGGAGCTCAAGCCTATTTGACAAAAGAAAGAGAAAGAACCATTTATTCGAACTAGACACTAGACAAAATAATGCACAAACAGATAAAAAATGTTATCGGAATGGCAGTACCTACCGAATGGGTTGCTAACTCAGTATTTGCGGGGCATAAAAACACCAATCCATGAATGGATCAAAGTATCAGTTGAACTGATTGTATTGTAAAACCTAAATATAAATGCAATCCACTGGGCACAAAGCGACGAAAATGGTTTAATTTCACGATTCTGCTACATACAATAAAATAAAACACAAATTGATTGTGGTCCTTTTGTACGCAGTATGCACTTGACTTAATTAACATGACATAAATAAAATAAAATATATTTATAGTCATACAATATACATGTATATTAAACACATTTTGCTCCCCACGCCGAAATACAATTTCAAATCAAATCCCTTTATTAAAACCTCTGAGATTGAGATCAAAAGGAAGCTGGAATGAAACCTCAAAATTGTGCAAACCTCGCCGGCAAACATTGCTGACGTGGAGCTAACAAATTTTAACATCCTTATGTCATGTAGATATTTGTATATTGTATAACCGTCAGTTTGGGGTAAGCTTGAAAACCGGTGGTTCGATTGGGATACGGAGTAACACTGTTAAATTAAGGAAGATTTTGTTGTGCTGCATTTTTAGTTCTGTTTTTAATCTTAAGTAGTTATAGAGTTGTTTAAGTCATGGAAAAAAAATACAAAGTTCTATATATATAGGGAGTTACAGCCAAAACTATGATTGAAACCGAAAGTGAAGCCTAGATGAACTAAAAAGTTGCAATGTAATATTTTTATTAGTAAGTAGTAATTTATTATGATAGCTAGCAGAGTGGACTGCGTGTTTGTGAACCATGGCTGCAATGTTTCAGCTCGACCTTTGACCTTGCGGTAGTTATTTTGTGAACTTTTATTTAAAATAATTAATACCTTTGTACTAACGTAGCATATTGTAAGTAAATTACTAACACTTCTTGATACTTGAAAATACATTTATAATGATAATAATATGAAACTTTATGGTTAGTATTCAGGTGCATGGTTAATTAAATAGGTATTGATAAATTTCACCATAAAATAACATGGTGCCAGTATATTATCAATGTTTCACTAAAGTTTTCTATAAAGCTACGGTTTTTTAAGAGAGTAATTTCGCTGTCTATCGGCCTGGAGGAAGCCAAAAGATTCATGGTTGAAATTAAAATAATAAATCTATTATTAAAAAAATAGCATTCCTAGCAGAATCAGGGCGTAATACTGGTACCATAATATAAACCTAAACAGGCAGGGAGGAGGGTGGAAGGTGGGAGAAAAAAGGTTTCCCTTGTTATTCAAATGAGTGACAAACTCTTGATGGAAGTGGGCAAAGATCTCGGCTTCCCCACTCGCAAGTTCGCAACTTTTTCTACGGTATTTTCAATATTTCGAGGATCTCCTGTCATTATGGGAGGCAATACTTTTTAAACTTTGTTTGGTGTTCCTCACTGATTTTGCTGATAGAAACCTGTGAGAGAGGCATTCATATTGTAATATAAGGTTTCGAAAGTCCACGCCGTGCGAAGCTACGATTATGAGCTGAATTTTTACCAGATCGAGAGTAGTAAAGAAGACATATTGACAACAGGAAAAATAAGCTAGAAACAAAAACATAGTAGATATCGAAAAAGAGATTTGGTTGTGAGTATTAGACTATACCAATAATAATTATAATGACGTTACGTATTACAAACATTTTTAATATCATCATTATCCACAGCCCGACTTCTCCCACTGCTGGATATAGGCCTCTATTTGATTGTGCCACTCTCCATGATCCTGTGCCAGTCTCATCCAGATTCGACCCGCGAAGGCAATGTCGTCCACCGGATTGTTAATATAGTAAAAGTAAATGAGAAAACAAAAACTATAAATATGAGGTGAACGTGCAACAAAGATGAAAACATTTGTTGTTGCGACTGATCCACTGATTATGATTTCTCTTCTAGAGCTTGCTGATTCTCCATAGTTGCTGATTGTCAACTTCCGAATCGGATCCGACTCGAAGGACCAAAAATATAAAGTGTGTTCCAAACAACGTAACGCAACCAATATTTTTTTTTGTAATTTCCTAACCATATTGAGATTATACTTAGCAAATAAGAAATATGTCTTTCATCTAATAAAATTTAAATAGGACAAAATAACCAAATTTTATGTAAATGATTTCCATTGAATGGCTAAAAGATAAATTGTGAATAAATTTACCCACGCAGACTTCTTGGAAAACCCTTTCTGTCAACATTATAATAAATATTACTTTTTCTATTAGCAAAAAAGGCAGTAGGTACCTCTTTGTTTTCATGTTATAGGATAAGAAAACTCTTTGATTCCTTCCAAGAATAAAAAAAAAATCTTTGGAAGCTAGTTTATTATTCGGAGAATCTAATAATATGTTTCTCTTAGGGAAGAAAGTGTTTTCAAAATAATTTATTTTTCTTATTTAATGTAGCTACTAAGATGGTAAAATTACATATTATCAGTTTCTTTCGTGATTCAAGGTTAAATTTGAAGAGTATGTAATCCCCACGTAATCCAGGACTCGGTTCGTTTTAAATACCCGAATAACTACGTGAGTAAAATCGTGTACAAACATAAATATCACACATTATAATACAGAAAAAAAAAAATTGTTCCTCTATATTATCAAACAAGCATATCTACGGCTCGCCTGATGGTAAGCGGTTATCGTAACCTATGGATGCTTGCAACACCAGGGGCATCATTCGCGCGTTGCCGACCCTAGAGTCTTGTTGGCAGTACGCGTAAACACGACGCTTCCCCAAGGACCACCGGGCAACCCTGCTCATCGTTAAAAACATAACACTGCATTAGAGCAGTGTTATTTGGCTACGATATTCTGCAAGGCGGAGGTAGGTACTTCCCCAGTCGGGCTGCTTAAATTTTGAGCGGAAAGTCCCGTTGTCTTCATAAGATGTCAAAACTAATATTTTTGAAACGAAACCAGAAAACCATAAATCTATAAGAAGAGGCCTAAAAAGTTATCAACCCTATCCTTTCTAAGTAAGTTAAAAATAACCGCTTTCAATCTCTCGTCCTCGAGTGATCCGACATGGCGTTGGATAAGGACACTGAAATCGATAGTGTTATTTTTGGATCCAGACAAAGGGATGAAAGTAGGTTGAACTTACCCCTTTTTAAAGGTTCTCTGTTGACCTGAAACAAACATAGATCAATATTAGTTTTAGATTACAGGGTGTTGTCTATTGCGTAAGTTTATTTTATAAGGCGAGCACTAATCACTCTAGGATTTCGATTTCGATTTTTTTTTTCTTTTTTTCTTTGTAGACAATAGTAATACTATCAGCAATTAATTATAATATATTGATTACTTAATGTCAACTTAATTTTTTACGAATAATTATTGTAATTTTGTATTAGACTCGCTGTTGCGCGCGGTTTTATTCGCTTGATTTTTTTAAATTATGTGTATTGGTATGCATCCAATTATATTATGATTATATACCTACTAATACGTAAAATAAAACTTTGTACCCCTTTTTAAGCATATAGCGCGCACGGAAGAGTTAGCCGGGCTTCCACTAGTAGCGGAGCGGGCTCCGTACGGACTCCGTTTAACTCGCAACGGTAAACTTCATAGAAATGTTTCCACCAACAAAGAGCCTAGCGGAGAGAACTGAACGAGTAAAAATAGTTAATAACGAACTCGTTCTTTATTTTTCTCTTTTGCAATGTTAAGCAAATGTCAAAACTCTTTCGTATAAAAGCTTACTGTATTGAATCCATGGTGGAAGTCTACACGTTTTTTTAAAATACATTCTCTTGCTAAAATACGCCTTAGATGTCTATTATTTGAAACAGAGTAAAATAAGTATACCCGAAATTCCAATCACATAAAAAGCTGAGGTCACTTCGAGACAAAAGACAGTCGCAAAAAAAGGACTCTGAATCTCATACATACAACTCGTCCAATTTCACAAGTATGTTATTCTAGAATGTTCTAAGGAAACCTCAGAAACCTTTCACATAATAAACCAAATGGTTCGTAGAAAATTGTTATTGTATTTACAAACGTTTCTAGTAATAAAAATAATCGTATAGGGAATTATTTTGTGGTCGGTCGGTTAGGTAAGGGTTAAGGAGTTCAGATTTTGTGTAAAAGCGTTAGGGTTAATCCTGGTTAATCCTTGTATATATATTACTAGAAGCGCCATTCTAAATTGATTCTATCGTAATTATTTTATCGGCCAAACACAACAAAATTATAAGATCATGGACTGAACAGTCAGCTTCGAGTTGAATTATTTAAGTAGGTATTTAGTTTTATGTACAATGTACACTAGTGCTACATAGGGTGGGCTTAATGCCATAAAGCGTTTTCCAGTTAACCTTTAGGTTTAAATTGTGTTTGGTGTGTTAAAGGAAGTTCTAGCCGCTAGTGAATTTAATAAAAAAAGCAAAGAAATAAGAAACACAATTTTAAAGTTGCGTCTAAGCGCCTCACTGAATGAGCTATGAGAAAGTTTGATCACTTGCATATCTTATTATATAGCAACTTTCTATGAATAAATAGAACGAAGATTATAAAAAAAAAAAAAAAAAAAAAAAAAATGTTGTTTTTTAAGTTTTTTTTATTTTTTCTATTTTGTGTAGCTTAGACAACATGCGATTACAGCCATCGCGAGTTATTCATACAAGAGTTCAATTGTCTATCTCCGAAGGTCTTTATCAGATCTTCACAAAAGTATACCCTTTCAAAGAATTTTCAAAATCGGTCGTAACAAACATACAAAAAAAAACATACAGTCGAATTGAGAACCTCCTCCTTTTTTTGAAGTCAGTTAAAAAGTAAGTCATTCTTATTTATAGAAACAGCGACAGTATAATTCTTAGCGACTTTAGAGCGCTACTTTAATGTAATATCTTATAAGAGGAACTATAAGACAAATGAAAAACAATTTGCGAAAATTAATCTAAGGAAAAAGATTTTTGTAAAAATATGCGGCCCTAGCTCCTGGTCTAAGTTATGACAAATAGCGACTAGCGAGTAGTACAATTTTTAACTAATAAAATACCCTGGTATAGCCATATTAAAAATAGGTAATATTATCAAAAAGTTAAAAGTGTGTTTGTATTTTGGAAGAAAGAAAAATAATTTATTTCTGCAAAAATATGACTGCTGTTTAGTAGGTACTTACTTGGGTAAAATACAACCACACTCTGTAGATATGGCATCCATAGGAAATTGTATCTAAAAATACATTTTATTATTAAGCTGAGGCTGGTTCAATATGGATTTATAAAAACAAACAAAACAGCTACCGAAAACACCACAAAATTATTAAACTCGTAATCAGCTACCGAAACCAAATCCACCACAAAAATTTAAACCCATACCTACTCAGCTACCGAAACCAAATCCACCACAAAAAAATAAAACGCCCACTCAGCTACCGCAATCACCACATAAAAAAATCCCGCACTTAGCTATGGCAACCACCACAATTTTTTTCAACCCGCACTCCGCTTATGACTTACGCATTCAACCATCCCCAGATTTTCCGGAACACGAAATCCGGACCCAGACGGCTTGTCAACACGCTCGTCCGTCCGTCCGCCGGAACTAAGAATTTTTAAATTATACCAGAAATAAATGTTAGATCGGAGACTTTGTTCCCAGTTTACTGGATTTATTATTTGATGGTCCTACAACAGTCGAAGACATGATTATTTTGTTTTAATTTGAGGCAGGAAATTTTTATGTTTAAGCTTTGAGTTTTTTTCGATTGTTTCTTTAAGTAACTTCGATTTAGAACCGTTCCTAAGTCTTAATCATAAAGAAAGAAAGAACTGTTACTATTAGCCTGTATCATCCCACTGATGGGCAAAGGCCTCCCCCCTTAATTTCCTGCTTTCCTTAATGTCCTTGCTGAATGTGTCTTGTTCGTCCCGCCATCTCTTTCGCGGTCTGCCGCGTTGCCGTTTTGCTGTGTCAGGGCTCCACTGCGTGGTTATTTTGGCCCAGAGTTCAGACGGCATACGGAAGATGTGGCCTGCCCAATCCTACTTTAGTTTAGCGGCTTTTTGAGAAAGAAAGAAAAGAAAAATATTTTTTTCCTGCAAAAACCATGACACACGTAGGTACCTACATTGAAAATAGCAGTATCCATATCCGTACCTAACACTGGCCATACCAGGAGCAATGAACAGAACCATGTGACTTATACCGACCACAACACAAACCAAAAACACCAGAATATAACTATTCTTCTATTCTATTGTAGTCTACTCCACTAACAAGGCTACCACGGCGGGTAGACCAATCCGTTTCCTCCACCCTTTGTCTCCTTGACAGAAGATAAAATCATAATCTTAATCATAAACTTTTTATTCGGACAACAAGAGACACAATACACAAATTAAACAATAAAAAAAAAATAAGAGTATAAGAAAAAACAACAAAAAGCAATTAAATAAAAAAGACATTAATGATATTGACAACACGGGGCATGTGTCTCACGGTTGCCCAAAAAGGTACCCAGAAAACGAAAAATCTAGAAAGAAAACTGTAAAGATGGTATTTTTTTTTGACATAGTCTCTCCCAAATGGCTCATTGAGCCTTTATTGACTAACTGGAATTTCGGCGAGGGCTGAAGGGCTTCCGAACTAATTAAAATATGATTTTCAGCGAAACGTAGGTAAAGCTGTCTAGGAGCCGTCTACGACATAAGACTCGGCTTAGGGCATCGCGGATGGGACAACAAGAGAGAGAGAGGGCTTGCTGTGTCTGTGTTGTATTATTGTGTATTGAGGATTGTGAGATTTGGCACAGTTAAAGTTTATATTGAGAAGGAGCGCAGAAAGCCAAAATTACGGTCGAATTTCAACCACTGGGCGACCACTAGTTATTAGAGTTATTGAAATCTTTCGATTCAGCTCGGGCTGGCGCGAGCTGGGCTCGGGGTGGACATGGAACGAGACATCGCGATGGGCAGGGAGAATTCTACAACCAGGCGATATGATATATGCTTGGTGAGCCGAAGCTCGACGGTTGGATTTCGGACAGTCGTATATAGTGTTAGATCTTCTTTCTTCTTCATCGTTCCCTCACAGATGAGGATCGCGACCAGATACAACTCCTAGCCATGCGGTCTTTCGTTGTCTGGACCGCTTTGTGCATGCTGCCTCCGCCAGCCCTCCTTATTGCGTCCGACCATGTTGCCGGCGCTCTGCCTTGGGTGCGTTTTACTTTCCAGCCGACCCACTATTATGAGATTTTCCAGACTATGCTTATAAGACCGCATGATATGTCTGAAAAAACCGAGGGCACGCTCCCGAGAAATTGTGGAAAGTCGCTTGATCACCATAGTGTTAGATACAATGAATTTTTTACTTGCGTGATTCAGGCTTCGTAATCTGATTGGTCAAATTCATATTGTATACGCCTATTGTAGTTAGCTTGCTACGTTGCTACGTAATTAATTATTATAGCTCTAGATGTCGTAACAGCAGTAAAAAATAACTTCTTTTATAACAAATAAATTATGTTGATACTAAAACAAATATACCGATAATCTTAAGACGCCATGTAACGGATATTACTTTTTTATTCATTTCCCAATACGACACACAACCTTACTACTCAATATTTTCTCAATTGATTTAGGTATACATCGGAAATTTATTTCTTACACAGTGCACTGTGTTGTTTTTATACGCTTGAATAAGACATTACCTAAAATTTCGAGATTTGAAGGCAATAAGGATTAACAATGATTTTGTGGAAAAAGAGGAAATAAAAATTAAAATATGCTTCTATGAATGGAGAATGTGTTCTGGACAGGAAAAGTGACCAATGAAGAAATACTAAGAAGAGTAAAAGAGAAAAGGCAAATATTGAAAAACACAGATAAAAGAAGAGGAAGCATGATTGGTTACTTGATTAGACGGAAAACTAAATTGTTGCGTCAGTAACACTATTTATTTAAAAAAAAAACAATCTAAGAAAAGAAACGGAAAGAAAAAGTATTTATTTGACAGCACAAAAACGATTTTAAAGATCTGTACAGCGACTTACTTAAATTTTCAAAGTTAATATTCAAATCCTCTTAAGCCATAAATCTCGATTAAATCTTTAAGATCCACCTGTCATTACCAGTAAATAATATGCTAAATTAAAATTCCGTTCGCAAAGGCTGGTTAATAACCCAATTTCCTCTACGCAGATTAGAGACCTGCTTTATTAGATATGTATTTGTTTCTGAAATTCAGAAACCTCAATATGACTGAATAAATATTATCATTGCTGTAATGTCATGGCTTTATAAGAGATAGAGCATAGCGGGAATTTGCTATCTATATCTATTACTTTGAAGCCATAACAAACATACCTGATGCACTGTTGAAGCGGGGCAGCCCCATCAGCATCCTAAAACTGAAACCATTATTATATTGGACGCGCAGAACATCGAGTGACCTGCGACTATAGAATAGAATAGAATAGATCTTTATTTCATGTACCTAAACCAGATACAGGCACTTATGAAATGTCGAGACTCTAGGTGCACGGTTCCAAATAGTAGATCCTATGGAGAAGAACCGGCAAGAAACTCCATGGTAACTCTTTTCAAATAAATAATAGATCTTGACAATCTTTATCAGTACAATGTTGTGGTAAGAGCTGCGAGAATAATGCAATTCAATGCGAATACAAATAAGTCTAGGATAATAATGATTTGCCTCTGAATAAGATTGCCATGGTAGTTACGAGCTGACCAGTTCCGACAGACGGCACCCGTTCACGAGCATGACGCATGTGTCAGCCTCGCCGAGCTCGACTACAATGAAGGGAACTCAACGACCCGACACGGCCGACACACAACGCCACCATCAGCGAGACATTTTAGTGAGCATGACAGACTCATAGTACCAGACAACATGTAGGTAGGTATTTAGTAAATATATCTATAACATTATTACTTACGACTGTGACTATACCTAGTTTTAAAAATTAAATACTATTCACCTCATTAAAAGCATAAAAGAATCCGTATTGAAATAAAAACTGCAATTTGGTCGGACCCAACCGTTTATAGTACTTGAAACGTTAAAGAGCACAAAAAACGTATTTGAGTCCCACTTAGGTGCTTAAGAGATTTTCAGAGGACTTGAGTTTACACTTAAATGTCTTTTAATTTCTGAATGACCTTTTAAAAGGTTTATGGTCGCTTCACACCATTTCACTTAGGAAATAAGCAGAGGGATTAGCTTGTCTGGCTAAACTCTTGACTATGTTTTTTCTCTTACGGAACGCAGACATGGTCATTAACAATGGCTCCAAAAGTCCACTCTAGGGGTCTGTCAGTAGACAATTGCTTTATTTTTATTGTATAGGGGTTAAACAAACTTGCGGTTCATCTGATGGTAAGTGATCACCGCCGCCCATGAACATCCGCAATACCAGAGGAGTCACTGATGCTTTGCCAAGAGAGAGACAAGGGGACTAAGGGAGGAATGGAGGGCCTCCAGCACTCCACATTCACCGAATGAAACGCAACAGTATGCATACTTCTACTTAACGTCTTGGGAGGACAGTACTTCCCGGTCACGCCCACTCATTCATGCTGGCATGCTCAATGCTAGTGGTCGAGTAGGTATTGAAGTTTTGTATGGGACAGTTGATTATTTCTTCGCTAAAACAATGTTGGTCCCATTGAGAAAGTTGTTCGGTTTGATGCCCTGATCCACATCCTTACGTAATATGACCACGCATTTCTGATACACGATTAAATAGGTCCATAGGACCTTTTATTTGGAACCGCGCACCTAGGGTCTCGACATTTCATAAGTGTCTGTATCTGGTTTACATGAAATAAAAATCTATTCTATTCTGTTTTAATAAAAAGAAAGAAGAATGTCTACGAACTTGTTTTTCGGCAAGTACGTTCCGGGCGTAAGCATTCTCTTAGAAAATATTTTACTAAAATTCACCCCTAAGGGAAAGGGGGTTGTATCAACAATCTAGTAATAAAAAATTATCACACATAAAATATTTAAAAAAGAAATTTAGCTGTATACAAGCAAATTGCACACATATCAGCAACACAGCGACAGCACATTGTTTTTAATTGTTACTTTTTGTTTTATTTACTTTTTTATGTTTGTGCAATGTGTGTGTGTAGTCCGAATAAAAGATTTTTCTTTCTTCTTTCTTTCTTTCTTTCAAATGCATTTTAATTAATATTTTTTTAAATACTCCAATTCCAACAGGTTTCGAGTGCATTAGTTAAAGAGCCAGTCACTCCGATCCAAAGCCACAGGATTATGTGGTATAGCTCTGACCTACTTTAGGAGCTTCGAGGTCAAAAATACGATGGTGGAGTAGTTACTGTAAGAGATTTCTGATTCAGATATGTACATTTATGTACTTTTTTTTTTTAACTGGCGATATTTTTTTATCTAAGGTCCTATATTTCGAATCCAGACCCCTTTATGAGGTTATGTATAGGTACTCATCATTATGAACCACTTTTACTATGGGAACAACACAGAAACCGTGAAAAAAAATTCTGCTGTTTCATACATTTTTTGTCGAGTAACATTAAATTATTTGTTTAGAACAGCCGTTTTTATTTCGATATTTCAGGGTTGGTTCCATAGTAAAAGTTGTTTATAATGATGACTACAATAACCCTTTAAAGGGATCGGTACTAGATAGGTTGGATTTTGTACACGGTCAATACTGTGTACGTATAGCCGTGCATACCCCACGTCCCGCACACCGTCGGGAGGGCTGCGGTTACAGCCGTCGACCTATAGTTGTCGCATAGCGGCTGCTAATCGTGAGGTTCTGGGTTTGATTCATAGGTCGCCCGAATGTAATTGGGTTTTTCTGTTGGGAAATTCTCAATAGCAAATTGGAGAGTCTAATTTTGTCCGATAAATGGCTATAGGTTGGTGTACTTTGATATGATGCTTATCAACAGCATCGGCGAAATCTGACGACGGCGATGCTTACAAAATGAAATTTAAGAAAGTTGGCGATATTCCTAAAGCTTACACTGGCTGGTAGGATATTTTCTCACAAAAAGGAGCAATATAAAACAAAAATTTAATTCATACTTGTAGGTATCCTTAAGTTTCCTCTGACTTGTATCGCCGATCCCTCATTATAAAGCTTCATCTTTCGCGGAAGAAGCGTGCACATAACTTCAAATTGCCAATCCAATTTGTATCCTATATCCTCGTAATGAGATTTATTATTATACGCCCAAGATTTACAGTGCTGCAAGTACCAACAGAGATTATTGGAAAAGGATTATAAGAGACTTCAATTTCACAAAGCAATTTATGTTTTATGTTTTGTAGATAAGGTTCAATTTCTTGTGCTTAAAAGTGAGATTGCAAGCGGAACCACAGATTTTCTCATCAAGGGTTAAGGAAAGTTTATAGTTTAAATGTTGTTGCTCATTATTTCAAACTGCGATGAGATCAAGTTTTATCTGATCTAGAGCTCTTCTATTGTCTTTGGGATAAAAATTCTAGAAAGAAAATATATGTCTTTTTTCCCTCAAAAAATCTCCGATAAAAAAGAGAGGTATAATAAGTTTGTAGTGTGTATCTGTGTCTGTCTATGGCATCGTAGCTCCAAAACGGATAAACCGATTTCAATGCAGTTTTTTTAATTGAAATCTAGTTTAATCGGGTATCATCATAACTATGTTTCATCAAAATCTGTTCAGTCATTCAAAAGTTACAGCTCTTTTTTTAATTGGAGTCGGGGGTTTTTGACGGTAAGGTTTAAATTTGTAATTAAAATCAGTTGAGTGGAGAAACAATATTTTCAGAACATTGGGGTTGTAAGTATACATTGGGAGGTCCAACTGTATAGTTCGAACTGTGTCAATTCAGCGTTTCGTCGGATGCGATCAGCCTTTAGGCAAAATCCTCCATAGCGGTTCAAGATTTTCATACGGTCTGACTGTAATTCGGCGATGACCTAAAATTAGATCGTTATTTCTTATAATAAAAGCAGCTTTTAGTTAACAGGTAGGTACATCAATACGTATCTATACTTTCATCAGTAAAATGAGTAACTGTCCATCCATTGACTGACGCATGCGTCATGCTCGTGAACGGGTGCCGTCTGTCGGGACTGGTCAGCTTGTAACTACCATACCATGGCAACCTTATTCAGAGGCAAATCACTATTATCCTATTCTTATTTTTTATTCATATTAAATTAGGTACATTATTCTCGCAGCTCTTACCACAACATTGTATTAATCAAGATTGTAATCTATTATTTTAAAAGAATTTCCATTGTGTTTCTTGCCGGTTTTTCTCCATAGGACTATACTATTTACTATTTGGAAATTAAGAAATTTATTACCTATACTATATACTATACTACTATTTGGAACCGCGCACCTAGAGTCTCGAAATTTCACAAGTACGTGTATTTGGTTTACATGAAATAAAGATCTATTCTATTCTATTCTATGATCCTTTAAGACACCCAAGGTAAGAGTCACGTATTTTATTTTCTATAAAAACGTTGCCCCTCACTAGGATTTCTCCTGTATCGACGGTACAGTTTACAAACATACATGTTATATGCACATACAACCAGATCCGAAACAACTATCTGTAGATCATACAAATATTTGTATCGTGCGGGGATCGAACCCGCGGCACGTAGCGCAGAAAGCTAATCGCTTAGCCACTGCGCCAACCGTGTCGTCAATTACATTCTAATTTTCTTCGTAGGATTTAAGTTCTGTACCTTATTCTCATCAGGGGACCACACGACATTATATACACATTATGACATCTATACTTATCTCTGTAGACTTTGGAACCACACAATTAAAATGTGATTTTCATTTAAATTTGACGACATTTTAATCCCGAGCATTTTCAAACGGATTACAAATAATAAAATCCATGCCTACGTTTTGTGGAACACTCAACAAATAATGTAGCAATTATGAGTTTCAAGACTTTAAAAAGGCATGGCTTTTTAATTATAAAGGGGACTGGATGAACATGGACATACCTGAAGGAAGATATTATTGTAGTCATCATTATGAACAATTTTATTAAGGTACCAACCCTTAAATTGTAAAGAAAATACTGCTGATGATACCCGATTAAACTAGCTTTCAATTAAAAAAACTGCATTAAAATTGGTCTATCCGTTTTGGAGTTACGATGCCACAGAGAGATACACAGATGCACCCCCCCTTTTTTGTCGGGAGTTAAAAATAGCTGAGTATAAAGCTAATTTCCAAAGTCCTCTTAGAATCAGTAGCCACAAGTAGCCTTATAATTAACAAGTCCGATCACGATCTCGATTTAAATTGTTAGGGAGGAGCACCCTCCATAATAGCAGAGTTTAATTGGTAATCGAGTGAAAACGATGGAATACCTGATTAGGTTATAACTTGGTTTAGATTAGGAGACTTCAGATTTGGGGATTTTACTTCATAACATAGCATACCTGCACGGCTATTACGGTGGACGGTCATCAAACCCGTTTTCTCCATCTTTTGTCTCCTTGATAGAAGACGAAACGAAGCATCTGGAATAAAAACGGTACAAAGATGGTTTTGCCTCTATATTTCTGTGGAAAATCTCCTATAAACCACTTTTTATCACCTTGTCCGTGGGGAAAACGAAAAATCCAGAGAGAAAACGGTAAAGAGATGATTTTGCCCCTGATTTTTCTGTAGTAAAACCTGTTTTCTCCAACTTTTGTCTCCTTGAAGGAAGACAAAACGAAAAATCAAGACAGAAAACGGTAAAGAGATGATTTTTTTGTCCCTGATTTTCTCACTCCCTTTGAGGATCCTCCCTTTTCAATGGAGAAACACCATATTTTGTTCCACTCCCACTCCAATCCCAGAAAAGGAGGAAGAACTGGAAAAAAATAAAACTCAAAATATTATAATCATTACATTAAAATAAAACTATCTATATTTATAATATTAATACGTGAAGAGAAAACTTTGTACCCGTTTTTGCGCGCACGGAGGAGTGTGAGATTTGGCATAGTTAAAGTTTAATGGAGAAGGAGTGCAGAAAGCTAAAATTATGGTCGAATTTCGACCACAGGGCGACCACTAGTTTAATAATAATTAGTAATTTAATTTCTCCTTGGAAGCACCGGTAAAAAATAAAACTCAAAATATTATAATCAAAATAAGACCAACTCCAAGAATTTTACGAATTTCGTTAAAAACAGTATTGAACCGAATAGCTATTTACAATGAAATTACTTAAAAACCGCCGAAATTCAGAGTATTGAAATTTATTGGTTGTAAAGCAAAAATCCGAGCTTTATTGAAAGCCCTTGTCGAAACGTTAAAAACAGTTGCCTTTGATAAAATTATAAAATGATTCATTACACAAAAAGTCGATGTGTTAAACACGAAATATATATTTTAAACGTTTATTCTCATCTGTCGATAAAATGTGTAGTGTAGCGAAGAAGAGATATAATAATCAGTAATAGTAATAATGGTCAAAATTGGTGACAGAATGGTATCCGAGAACAGGAAAACGAAAGAGAGGTAGACCGCTAAAACGCTGGGACGAGGATATTAGAAAGGTTGTGGGGGCACAATGGACGAGACTCACCAGAGACAGGAAACAGTGGAAGACATTGGAGGAGGCCTTTGTCACAGGACAAGTTGAAGACGTGAAACCGACTAATGTTATAAATTAGGATAAGAAAACATGTACCTTCAGCAATAAAGGCTTATATAAATAAATAAATAGTAATAATAAAAATTTAAAGAATGTTTTTTTAGAATATAACTATAGTTTAATTTATTTTTAAAGAAAACGCTTTTGTCATCTACTAAACGTGTATGTAAAATTTCAGCTCAATCGGAAACCGGGAAGTGGGTCAAATATAACTTCCAAGCTTACTTCCAAGATTTTTTTACATAAGTGAAGGTAATAAAGGCGTTTTAAAAATAGTTGATACTCATACAGAAATAGCCTCAAAAGAGAATGAACTGGCCAGCGATAAAGATTAAACTTTTTTGGAACCGAAACCAGTGACGTCATTAAGAAACAATGACGTAAGCGTTTGTACGCATTTTAATAATAAAATAACTTCAGTTACGTCACGTTTTTATTTCTTTATCAGAGGCTTTAAGGCTTCCTTATTATTTTAATTTCGAGCTGTCATTGAGAGACAAATTCTTGGAGAAATAATTATACAGCGGATTTTTCTTTTCTGCTCGACAAGCCTATAGAACAAAGAACATTACAATTATGTTATTTATAAATCTAACCGTCAAAAACCCCCGACTCCAACTAGAAAAAGAACTGTTACTTTTGAATGACTGAACAGATTAAACTAGCTTTCAATAAAAAATACTGCAATATAGTATACGTTGATATCGTTCTATAATTTTTATACACTAAGGTCAATACCTTCCATCTGGTAGGCATTTTACCAATTTTTAAATATACACAGCACTCCCAAACCCTGCCAACTTGCTTATATGACTTCGTATTTTATTCTCCCAGTAATAAACTTAAAAGATAACAATATTCCTGCCGAACAAAATGGCGGATCGAAGCTAAACCGGCAAAAAGAAACAAAAGATATGCCAGCTCACCCTTGCCATTCGATTTGGCGTACACCCAAAATACATTACAGACACTATATTCCGTTAAATTTAAAATTTAAGAAGAAAGATACGCTGAATTATACTCGCTTTCGCACCCAGTACTGCCTGCTTTAATAAAAAGTAGTAATCACAGTCGAAATTCAACCACATATATTTTAAATAAATTTTAGCTTTATGATCTCCTGCTCCATATATAATAAACTTTAACTATGCCAAATCTCACAATCTGTTCGCACAATATGCTTAAAAAGGGGTATAAGGTTTTCTTTTCACGTAATAATACATAGATAATACTTTGATATTTTATGATAAAAACAACGAAGCGCTTGGAGAAAAAGTGGGTAGTGCCCTTGCGTTTCGCTTGTCTTGTCTTGGCGGGGGCACTGCCGTGCCCCCAGATTGATTATTAAATGAATCCGTGAAAAATTAACATTCTACCTAGAAATTCCATGAAACTTCTATTTACATCATATCCCTGCAACATAAATATGTTTGCTACATAGTCTAGATATTATTGCCAAGTCCGGGTTTATATAGATCATTCACGGTACATAGTTTATTTAGCGTAACTATTATTGTGTAAGGGATGTTTTAACGTTCGTTCACACTTGATAGTTTTAGCAACAGAATCGAGCGTTTTCGCGTTCGTTAGCTGCCTTTTGCTTACAAAAAGTGAATGACGAACGCGGAACGCGATTCTGCTGCAAAAAATATCGAGTGTGGATGGACCTTTAGATGTGCTAAGAAGAAAAACTATAAGAGGATTCATATTTCTGAAGATAAGAGTATAACGAATTTAATTTAATTAAAATTATTGCTTAGGAACAGTGGCGAAGGGTGACAGTTTTAAAAGGGGAAGCCGTCCCACAAATGCCCTCTAAAATAGCTGCAATTAATGCTCCAAGACAAAAATCCATACCGTCTCTTGTAATCTATATACAGTCATGCCTGGAAGAGCTCGACCTAACAGAATAACAAGCCATATTACGTTGGTCTATGCACTAACCAATTCCTAAAGGGAAACCGATGAGAATCGGGTTGTATGAACTCTTCGCCGCTGCTAAGGAAGTAGGGCTTTGGAGCTGCCTGACTGCCCGACTAGAGGAGTTAGTACCTTCACCTTGCAGGATACGTAGCCAAATAACACTGCTCTTTTACAGTGTTGTATTTCTAACAGTGAGCAAGGTCGCCAGTGCTCCTTGGGGAGGCGACGCGTGTGTGCAGTAGTGGTCCCTCCTACTGCCAACACGGTGCTAGTAGTAGGGTCGGCAACGCGCGAGTGATGCCCCTGGTGTTGCAAGCGTCCATAAGTTACGGTAACCGCTTACCATCAGGCCAGACGTATGCTTGATTGCCACATTAACAGATATATTATAGAAAAAAATATTATAAGAAAGAAGATTGAAGTTGCGAGAATGTCTAAGTTTTTTATTTCAACTGAGCCAGTGCAGGCACTTTCAAAACGTCCATGTTTCCAAAAAAACGTTTTGAAATGTAAACCTAAATACTGAGAGATTGATTTTTCTTGCATCTTAACGTTTTAACTACTTATTGGGTGCGTTACGCTAGGATATCTCCTGTATCACGCTTACAGTACCTCTACCATGAGTTTTCCGTGCCGTCTAACGTTCACGTTCACATGCAATATTTGCATGGGAATTTCAGCGCCTCTAGCGGTATAAATAGCGAACTAAAGTCACTATACAAATATTGAATGTGAACGTGAACGTTAGACGGCACGGAAAACTCATGGTAGAGGTACAGTTAACAAACATATATCTCACATGAACACACACCCAGAACCGAAACAACAATCTGTGGGCCATACAAATATTTGTTCCGTGCGGGGATCGAACCCGTGGCATGTAGCCCAGAAAGATAATTGCTTAGCCACTGCGCTAACCGTATCGTCAAAAATAGTGAAAAATTTTGTTGTATGACTTACCTATCCCCTTTTTCCTTGACACCACAGAATAGCCCCAGCTCCACCTTTTATATGATAGTAGGTACTCAACCCCACAACCCCCCAAAACAAAAATTGCCATAACACAAAAATATAGTTATCAACAACAAAGCCCAAAAAACTCCATTACACGTCACGCGATTCTCGCCTTTACAAACATTGTGTACAATGCCACATATTTCTTACAAACGGCGCATCTGTAACTTGTATGAATAGATTTGTACAAAAGAAACGAGAATTCTCATTCACCTGTAAGCATTCTGTTATATAAACCAGGGCAACCCATTGTTGTTAAACAATGGTTTAACTAAATGTTGGTATGTTTTTCTTTAATTGTGTTTGTTAACCCCCGAAAAAAAGGGGTGTTATAAGTTTGTAGTATGTGTAGATTTGTGTATCTGTCTGGAGCATCGTAACTTCAAAACGGATGGACCCGTTTCAATGCAGTTTTTTTAATTGAAAGCTAGTTTAATCGGGTATCATCTTAGCTATGTTTCATGAAAATCTGTTTAGCCGTTCAAAAGTTACAGCTGTTTTTCTAGTTGGAGTCGGGGGTTTTTGACGGTTAGGTTAATTTAGTTTATAATAATAATAATAATAATATTCCACAACTATCACACAACGCCATCTAGTCCCAAGCTAAGCAGAGCTTGTGTTATGGGTACTAGACAACTGATAAACATACTTATATATTTCTAGATACATACATATTATAGATAAATTACACCCAGACACAGAACAAATGATCATGCTCATCACACAAACATTTGTCCTGGGTGGGAATCGAACCCACGACCTCCGGCATAGCAGTCAGGGTCACTAACCACTAGACCAACAGGCCAGTCAGTTTATGGGGTCATAAGCGGGTTCAATGTTAAGGTTCCTTTTTCTATCATTTATAAACTGTCAAATGATAATATTACTGCTCATGCCGTGCCCAATATTAGCATAAAATCATCAAAAAAATCACGATAGTTCAACTTCTTTTAGTTGTTGTTGTTGAAATCGGAACTATATTTTGAACATTTAATTAAGAGAACAGGGGGGGCCTAAAAAGGCCACATTGAGCAATTCACCTACTGATCTGCATAGTATCTGTCAAACAGATGATTAGTGAATATGAACCTTATGCGGATGACATTAAGAGTTGTCAATTAAGTAGATATTTTGACATTTGTCATATGAATCATATTGTGATTCATATTGTGATTCATCTAAAGCGGCCTTTTTAGCCCGCCTGGGCTTCAGATATAAAAAAAATTACTCCTCTGCTTTACCCTCCGGGAAATACAGTCGTTATCACAATATTTTGTTCTGAAATCGACGTGATATTGAAGTATGCAATAGGTATATTAAAAAGCGTTATAAAAAAATATTCTTTGAAATATAATTCAAAATGTTTACACGGGATGAGAGGATTAATTAATCGGATTTCAATCAACGGGAGTGTTTGACATGCGATTAATCATTGATGTGATAGAGGACTCGAGCAAGCGAATAATTTTTGATCGAATTTTTGTTGATAGGTTTAATAATTAAGGCTGTATTTTTTGTACTCGTAGAAGGGTTTTAGTATGAGATCCGATTCCGATCAATCAAATTATCCTCACTCAGCTCCAAAACGATAGTAAGGCCAAATTCACTGACAACATAACGGACGATTAGAGCAAAATCAACCGTTTGAAGGGTAATCGGCCAGTTTAATTTTAAACATCTGTTATATTGTTGGTGTATATGGCCCAAAGGGCTAGACTATAAGTATGACCTTGATTTCTATGATTACTATCCATGAACAACTGTATTATTGAGTAATAAATATTATTAATATTATAAATGCTTTTTGTGAAATGTTTGGGTGTTAAAATTTGGCTCAGTTCTAGATAAATTCATATAATACACTTATTAATGGGTCAATATATATGTTATATATTTGAAGGGAGGTGGTTCGCTAAATGACACAGCCGATACGAAGAAGCTCATTTATTGGACTGCCCTGGAGTCATCAACCTAACGTACAAGAGTTGCAATTACCCTATTTAATATTATAACAATTTAAGTAGGTACCGACATAATAGATAAACACATGTATACACACGATATGTAAAAATAAAGCTAAGACTCTAGGGACAGAAAGTTCCAAACTCTTTCATTTGAATAGTTCCCCATGTGCTTCATGACACTTATGTTAGTCGTAAAAAGTGACATTAAGGCGGTACTTTAGTGCTTTATACAACTTAAGATAGTGACATCACTCCGATATCGAAGTTTATAGTATCGATTTTGTTGACATATATTTTGGACTACAAAGTCAAACTCAAAAGTTTTCAACTGGGCGTTTGCAGGCACTTTCAAAACTACATTTTGATCGCGGTGAAAAATATTGGTGGCTACGCGGTAAATAGCCACTGCATTATGAAAGTGAGAGTTTTTATGCCCATGCTTACCATAAGGTAAGGAAGTCAAGGCACTGACTAGGAGATCCGCGGAGAAATTTAGTGTTGCGCGGAGAGGCAGGGAAAGAGCGATGCTCGGAATCACGCTGTGTGACCGCAAATGTAGGGAATTGATCCGAAGTAAACTAAAGTGACTGACGTGATGGGCATGATAGCCAGGAAAAATTGGAGATAGGCACGACACATTGCTAGAATGCACGCTGGCCACTGGACCAGAATTCTCCTAGAGTGGAGACCTCGAGTCAACACCCGAGGGCGGGTAAGACCGCTGCAGCACTGGATGGACGACATTAGACGTCACGGAGGTCATGACTGGATGCGTCGGACAGAAGATGGCCAGGAAGGGAAGGGAAGAGGCCTATATCCAAGATTGGATCTTGAAAAAGTCCCTATGATGATTATAATGATGAAAAAGATTGATAGAAAATCAATTCTGATATCTGATTCAATTGTCGGATGGAAAAAGCGTCACCGCGTGGCGCGTGGTGGTGGTTGACGACACGGTTGGCGCAGTGGCTAAGCGATTAGCTTTCTGCGCTACGTGCCGCGGGTTCGATCCCCGCACGGAACAAATATTTGTATGATCTACAGATAGTTGTTTCGGGTCTGGTTGTGTGTGCATGTGACATGTATGTTTGTAAACTGTACCCTCGATACAGGAGAAATCCTAGAGAGGGGCAAAGTTAAAAAAAAAACCTCACTTTGACAGCAGCGATTGACTGCATTAATACATTTCGTGGGATCGATTCCTGCACGGAACAAATATTTGTACCTATAAAATAATAAATAAATACCACCCATTACTGTCCCACTGCTGACCACGGGCCTCTTCTCAGAATGAGAAGGATTAGACCTTAGTCCACCACGCTGGCCTGGTGTGGGTTGGCGGACTACACAAACCATCGAGAACTTCATGACGCCCTCTCAGATGCACAGGTTTCCTCACAATGTTTACCTTCACCGAGAATGCAAGTGATCGACAAATTCTGATCCGCACATAAATTCGAAAAATTAAAGGCGCGGGCCGGGTTTTGACTCAACCCCTCCTGCATGGAAGGCAAGCACTCAACCGCTTTTTGTATACCTATTTTCTTTTTTAAAACCCTAGTAACAACCAACGTAACCTGGATATTAATCCAATTACCAAACTTGCTGAACGGAAAATCCTTCCACTATGGCGTGGAAGGATTCACTCAAAGCGGTTCTTTCCAATTGTTCCACTAGACTGGCTTAATTTTATTTGGCTGCAATTTGTTAATTATAAAATAATCATAATAAGAACGCTAACCATTTGTGCCATCTTGTTATTACTTGCGGTAAAATAGTCTACATAAATACCACTACATTTGACTAAATTACAGATTTGTATTCCAACTACTCAGCATTTTTTGCTCGACTCAGAAGTTAAAAGTCAGTATTTTGTTTTACATAAACACGAGGTTGTAAGATAATAAGAATTGCAATGCAGAATTGGCTATGATGGTCTAACCACGCTGGCTAGGTTGAAAGCTAAAGCTCTTTCCTATATGGACGCAATCCATAACGCGCAAAAGAAGGCGAAATGTACAAAAAGGGGTCGAATGTGACTTTTTTTAAAAACCATCACATCACGGATGCACCCTACTTGCTTGATGCTAGCTAGGACAAGGGGTAAGAAATTGAAGCAACTTACGAGAAAATTGAAGCAATCAATCAACTCAGCTTATCACAGACCAACACAGGGCTCTCCCATTCGAGAGAACACACGGATTCGAATCGATTCGCACCTCAAATTAAAGATGTATTTCCAAAAAAAATACATACTCCTCAACACCTTAATGTACTCTATTTTATGTGGAATAAATTTCATTTCATTTCATTTCATTTCATTTCATTTCATTTCATTTCATTTCATAGATTAAACGTGTATTTTTGGTTCTTGGTTGCGTTTACGTTACGATACGTCAAAACATTCGTGCTCGGCCCACAGGATAAGGATAGTATTTAGCATGGATTAAGTGAGTGAGTTGAGACAGAGCTATCAAATTTTTCAAGTTCTGTGAACGCAACTCTTTTAGATTCTTGACTCACAAGCCAAGCACTATGACCTTCAAAGTTACTGCAGTTGTTACAATTCAAGATTGCGCGCAAAGTGAAGACGTATATAAAGGTATCTTTAAAGTTGTCAATGTGTGCGTGACAGCGATAGTGGTAACTCAGAACCCTCAGAACAAAGCAGTAGTAACCACACACACTATTGCAAAGTGCATGTATACGTCTAAGGCTTCTTACGTCATTGGTCTAACCACAAGTAAAGTCTACGCGCGCTCGTAAAAAGAACCGGAACACTTATTAGAAAAATAGCTTTACCTAACTGCACATCATAACGGACCCAATCATAAACTGCCCAAAACAATGTAAAACTAAAAAGCTTATAAAATATAAATTCCTCCCTATACCAGTAAACAAATAGGGTAGTTAATCTTTGGCTTAATGTATCGTTGCGATCAGTGAATAGGTTCAGGAACAAATGGCATGGAAAAGGGTTTTGGGGCCAGTAACAAATAACAAACAAATGGTGTCGCTTAAACGGTTGTGAACAGACTACGCGACTTTTTGTGGGGTTGAAGTTGAGCGATCACCCCTCCCCCCCATTCCATGGGAGTCAATAAGAGCATCAGTGAAATGTGAGTCCACGGTTGTACATTTTTACGGTTGTGAACAGACTGCGCGACTTTTTGTGGGGTTGAAGTTGAGCGATCACCCCTCGACTCCTATAACATGGGAGTCGATAAGAGTATCGGTGAAATGTGGGTCTAGGGTTGTAAATCTTTAGGCTTGTGAACAGACTGCGCAACTTTTTGTGGGGTTGAAGTTGAGTGATCACCCCTCGCCTCCTATAACATGGGAGTTGATAAAAGCATCAGTGAAATGTGGGTCCACGGTTGTACATCTTTACGGTTGTGGACAAACTGTGCAACTTTTTATGGCGTTGAAGTTTTGAAGTTGAGCGATCTCCCCTCGCTAGCTATTCCATGGGAGTCAATAAGAGCGTCGGCGAAATATTAGTATATACGTCTCACTTTGAGAAATAGGCGTAATACTAGGTGAATTTGAAAATTATTAGAGCAACTTTGTTTTATTTTCAAATGGGTTTTAAGAATTAAATCAAGTAATGTAAACGTCTAAATTAAGGGTGCGATACAATCAAATAATAATATATACCCTAGCAATTTTATAGTTTTATTTAAGCGCTTCCTAAAAATACATGAACGAAATGCTTGTTCCAATATTTTGCTAAGTAGAATAATAAATTTTGACATTATATGTGTGTGAGAATCAAGCCATCAGAAATGTTTCGGCGACTTATAGTATCCCGTCTGGTCAACACTGTTTTCTGAAAATTCTAATTACGAACGCACAACGGCATCTAGGCACTTAAACGCAATAAATAAGTCGATCTAAATAGGCTCTAGATCCCATGTCTCTATTTGTTCCCAAATATTTATTGCTGGTACTCCGAGAATTAGGTCCTCTTCTTAATCCTTTGCCTTTTTCCGGCTTTTATCAAGGTTAGTGGAACTTATTGGGCGTTCATTAAGAATAGCGCTACCCTTGCCTTTTTCTATGTTAAGAGGAAAAAGGGTCGCAGTTTTGTTCACACAAACGTATTGCCCGATTGTCTCTGGATTTTGATTCTAGCGTATCGTTTCTTTAACCCCTGACAAAAAACAGGGGTGTTATAAGTTTGTATATCTGTGTATCTAAGTGTCTGTCTGTGGCATCGTAGCTCCAAAACGGATAGACCGATTTCAATGCAGTTTATTTTAATTGAAAGCTGGTTTAATCAGAAATAATCTTATTTATGTTTCTTGAAAATCTGTTCAGTCGGTCAAAAGTTACAGCACCTTTTCTAGCATAACTGAAATCGGTCCATCCGTTTTGGAGGTACGATGCCACAGACAGATACACAGTTACACAGATACACACTACAAATTTATAATGACCCCTCTTTTTTGTCGGAGGTCAACCAGCGAAACGTCCAGACAGTTTTTTTTTTCTTCAAAAATTGCAGTATGATAAAAAATCTGTTGGTCCGACTGCTATTCACCCTTTGGCTTTATCCTTCAGTCGACAATTACGATATCTATGGCCAACAGTGTCCCCTTTCGCAGTTCAGACCGCTTTGAAATGTAACGAATCATTAATTCTAACTGCGGTTTGTGTTACTGACTTTGACTTGACACTTTTGAAGTGTTTTGTAATAGGATACTCTGGCTTACTCTACGGTAAGTAGGAGATGGTTCAAAGATTATTTCGAACTCGGTGTTGCCTGCAGTTTTATTTGAACCCTTGGGGGACTTCTTCATGTAGAATAGATTAGAATTTAAATATGCTTTATTGCCACAGAGGAGAGAAGGGATCTGTCGGTGAATAGCATCGATGTCTATAGATACGCTCTGTTATACAAAGGGAAGCTAAAAAATAATGAGACGTATTTTTTGAAGACGTCAAATTATAAATTCAACAATGTTCGAATTATATTTAAATAGAACAGCGATACATGCACTAATGGAATAGCTACTGTTATTATATATTTTTTATTCAATACACAAATTAATAATTATGTTTGTAAACGGCTTTTGACTGGTGATCAACCACTCCATTTTTCTGAAAATGGAGTACCTGACACGTCTCACTTTTTGAGTTCACTAAGCATATCTATAGACATCGATGGTGAATAGTGAGTAATGACTGTGGTTCCGCCACCAGCCATACAACCATACGAACCGATGGTATGTGAACCATAGCTTATAGCATCGCTTAGACTAATAAGATTATGTTATGCTTTGTTGTTCTGTAACCCTTTGTTCATTATTATTGACACACACACACACACACACACACACACACACACACGCACGCACAGCGCGGTGTGGAGCACACTTTGTATTGTCCTTTAGGTTGTTTCTTAAATGTAATTGTGTATCCTCTGTTGGTGATCCAATAAATAAATAAATAAATAAACATTTGTTATTGTGTGTGTGTGTTGTTGTGGATAATAAATGTAGTTTCTTTCTTTCTTTTTTCTTTCCGCACTAACGCAGAATAGAATGTTCTGGAACAAAATGTCGTGTTTTACAACGCCAAAGCGGCGAGTAGACGAACTAAAATGAAAAATAGTTCTGTTACGCTATAATAATTCCATTCGCCGCTAGATGGATTTACCAATAATGGGCGGGTTTTTCATAGCGGGTGGAGCTATTGCTGTACCTCTCACCCGCATTTAGGCGACGCTTCTTTCTATAGAGATTTTGCCTTGCAGCATCTCCGCTCCCTTATCTCTCCTTGTTTATTGCACACAACATAAAAAACATACAATAAAGACAGTGTAAAACAACGCTTAACGCGCACTCCGCGCGACTTTCCGTCTCTCCATAATTGAGCCCTTGCCTTAGTCCACCACGCTGGCCTAATATGGGTTGACGGACTACACACATCACCGAAGACTTTATGAGGCCCTGTCTGTCCTGTCCCTGTATGATTTCCTTCACCGTTAATATAAGTGATCAAATCAAATCAAATCAAATCAAATCAAATTATTTATTTGCTTAATACAGGTAGGTATAAACAGATGTTACAAATAAATATAGAGTACTCTGTATCATTACCTAATAAGGTGTGCAAATATTAATATTATTGTTAGTTTAATTAGATCATAATAACATTACAAAATTATTATACTCAAGAGAAAAAAAATTAAAAAAGCAATATTAAAATAAAACAAATTCCGAATACTACAAGTGTTAAAAAAATAAATGTCAGATGAATCATACATGTCATAGACTTAACAATCCAATAAATTAAATTAAAATACAGGTCCAAATAAAAATAAAAAGATATAGATGTCAAATTCAATTAATATAGCATGTCCAGCATGTCACACTATTTGTATTGTAATAATTAATTTCAATAAATTACTCTTACTCTAAATATCTATATTTGTATCCTGTAAGTACTCCTTGACATTATAATAACATTTATTCACCAGGAATTTGTGCAATTTCGACTTGAATTGATGAACAGGTAACTTTTTGACATCATCAGGCAACTTGCGACAAAATTGCGATCCGCAAATAAATTCTAAAAGTCAGAGATGTGGGCCGGTTTTGAACTCAAACCCTCTTGCATGGAAGGCAAGCGTTCAACCACTAGGCTATCACTGCACGCAAATACCCATCTGTGCTGATTGCAAAGATGTTACTTTACACCGCACCGTAAGAAAGAAATAAATATCATTTATTTGCCACAAACACAAGACGCAGTAGAATGATAGACATAGATATTAAGAAGAGGACAGGTGCATAGACAGAGAATACAATTTTAGGATGGCAACAGTGTAAAACTAAGCAGAAAAAATAATAATTTGAAAAAAATAAAAGTTATGTGGGTATACTGCACCGACTGAACATCAACAGCCTTTTGTCTATTCGGTGTGTGTACTACCCCTGACGTCAACGTTGGTACAAACGCTCATGTGAATAAACCCTTAACACTATCAAATTATTCCAACACAATACACATACAATTACATTCAATACAAATTAGTTATTCGAACTTCTCGGAACTTCTCGAACAAATAACATAATGTTTAATAAATCATTCATATTATATAAACTTGCCAACGAAAAGGGTAGAAATCGAAATATTTATGGAGGTCTCAACGACTACGAATGTGGATATTGGTCAATTCTTTTTGACGGATCAGTCATTTTATTTTTATACGAACTCACTTATGTTTCCTATTCTTCATTAAACCCAACAAAAAAGAGGGGTCTTATGAGTTTGTTATATGTGTCTGTCTGTGGCATCGTAGCTCCAAAACAGTTGTACCGATTTATAAGCAGTTTTTTAAATTAAAAGCTAGTTTAATCGGGTATCATCTTAGCTATGTCTCTTAAAAATCTGTTTAGCCGTTCAAAAGTTACAGCTCGTTTTCTAGTTGGAGTCAGGGGTTTTTGACGGTTAGGTTATATATTTTGCTTTGCTTAGTAAAAATATAAAGATACTGTCTCTTGTTACTATTCGACACAGTCGGAGAAAGAAAAAGAAAATCACGAAGTCCTTCATCCAAGCGAAACATTTTCACAATTTCACGAACTACAACGCAAAAGCCATTGCGAATTGTGGCCAGAACTTAGCCAACAAATAAACTAATGCCTCGCAAGATAAAACTCATTTTAACATCACACAATAGAAAACTTGTTACTTTACATTCGAGCGCACTGCAACTCCCACTACTTGCGAAACAAAATGACACAGAATGTAATCCGACTAACTGAAGTGGAATTTACATTGCTGCCTTAGTGTGAAGACAGTTGAATTGAAAACAAGGTTTTTGTATTATAAAGAGGTTTATATTTATGCCTTCATAATTATGATTATATTCCGCTATTTCTGTTGCCAGTTTATTTATTATTACATCATAAAATTCATTGGTCTTCGTGAGACTGCGACATGGAAATTGCTTGGAGAGGTCCAAGCAATTTTCATGTCGCAGTGTGATTATTATAATTCAGTGTCACTAAATGATATTAGTAGCACCCAGAAGTATTTTTATTTAATTTTATCAGCTACCTCAGTTGAATAACGCATAATCATCGTTTATAAGTAAAATAATGTACATGATACTTACTTCGATTTCACAACATTCGACAAAATGCACACACGCAAACTCCTTTACTGCTTTGCTCGACATCCGTATGTCATATCCGGGATCCAGCAGAATATCAGCGTCAGGTGTCATAGCCTGGCACATGCTGAGCTGGACACCCATTTGCTACAGCTCGGGACACACACTGATTAGGTGATGCGCAGTCGCAGATACCCACATATTTTTTATTATTTTAAATTATTATTTTTTCTACTCAATTTTACACTGTTGCCATCCTAAAATAATGTCTTCTCTGTCTATGCACCTGTCCTCTTCTTATTACCTGTATCTGTCATTCCAGTGTGTCTTGCTTTTGTGGCGAATAAATGAATTTTCTTTCTTTCTTTCTTATTATAGACGCATTATTTTGTCTGTAAGTTCATCAAAGTTATTATTTCTAATTTGCAACAAAATCATACCTTTATGTCATACACAATTACGTTGTTAACAGCTGTAGCTGTTAAAAATAAGAAGTTTTGTACTGTAGTACAAAACTTCTTATTTTTATTGTAAAAAAATTAAAGCGCTACCATATACTGCTAAAGTTCTACTTACTCCAAATACAAAACAGGAAGGAGCCAAAAGCTTCGAATAACATCCAAGCGGCCAAAAAGTCGCATATTAACCGTCAAAAACCCCGACTCCAACTAGAAAAAGAGCTGTTACTTTTGAACGGCTGAACAGATTTTCTTACAACATACCTAAGATGATACCCGATTAAACTAGCTTTCAATTTAAAAAACTTGCATTGAAATCGGTCCATCGGTTTTGGAGCTACGATGCTATAGACAGATACACAGATCCACACATACACACTAAAAACTTATATCACCCCTCTTTTTTACCGGGGGTAAAAACAGGAAGGAGACAAACGAAAGCCTCGAAGAAAATCCAATCAATATCTCATACACTAAATGGTTTTAGCAGATTGAGGCGGCAAAAAAAGTCGCATAAAACCGCATCATCTGCCTTTGTTTTCAGAGGTTCGGGATTTAATCGTGTTTGTCTCGCAAATATAGGTCTTTTTAATGTCCGTCTGCGGTCGTTGCTGTATTTGTTTTGCTTTATGCTAACTCTTTTTATTTTTTATTGAAAGCGTGTACCGTACCTAATTCTGACAGATTTTCGCATGCGTTGGAGTATGATTTACGAACAGCTATTTATTAGGATTATGTTTCATCGTTCAGCTAACGTTTTTTATTTAAATAATTGGGCCTTTGCAAGTACTTTTGAAACGCCGTAATTATAGGTGCACGGTTATAAGTGGGTTGGTTCTATGGAGAAGATACCGACAAGAAACTCCAATATCTTTTAAAATTGAAAGATAATTAAAATCACTGAAAAAATGCCGACTTTAGAAACCACAGCACTAGCCATCCTTTTCCCGCAAATTAGAATATGTATGATACTGTTTTTACTGTGACATTACTAGTTTATGACGTCACAAGACAGTAGTGCCATTTCTGGAATGAAAAGGATGTAATGAAAGGAATTTAAAATGCTTATAATTTAGACATTAAAAAAAAGAGAGGTACCTACCTATTTTAAATATTTAATTTATTTTTACACTATTTAGTAATATTTTTGGCAAAGCTCAAATTTAACTGATAAAAAAATTACAGTCTAATACCCTATTATCAGTTAGAAAAACCAGTGGCCAACATTTGACAAAATTTGTGACTAACGTAAAATGTAGCTTTTCCCAATCGATTTTCTTTTACATCCATTTTCACTTGTCGATTTCTAACGCCGCATAATACAAATAACCGCGCATCTGCAGCCGCGCGATATTTTCCCCCGTCATCTCTGTTTGACGTGCGCCTTATTGATATTGTTCAATTGTTTCTTATAGTTTGTTTAATCTGTTTGCTGAGGGAAATGTTTGTTGTTCTATATAAAATGTTGTTTGAACGGTATTTGAGTAGTATTTACGATAGAGTATCGGTATCTCGGGATACAGGGATCGGTATCAAATCGCTTTGCCTGCAAGTAATTAAAGTATCGTTCTATACTTACTAGTAAAATCATAATGTTAACAATAATAAAAAAATAAAAAACCAATCGGCCAACAATCTATAAGCCAATCTCATTAAAATCTGAGAATTTTCCTTGTCTTTTAGGGTTGCGGCCGTCACAATTATGATAGTTAACGATAAATTGTTTACATATAATACAGATATATACAGGATTTATAAACTTACACGTACACAGCCTAATTATAATTAATAAAAAATACAAATATAAAACTAAGCATCTAGGCGTCAAAGTACTCCTCCTCATCGCTGTCAATTGGTAGCGTGTCCAGAAGACTGGCAGCATTGCCACGTTGAATGGCAATGCTTATTCTTTGACCAAAGAATAGGCCAGAGTCGACCAACCGGTAAATAGTATATTTTTACTTTTTGTCTGTCTGTCTAAAATCTTTTTTCAATTAGACAGTTTTTAATATTAAATGGCGTAGGTATATCACAAAAAGTACCTACTATTGGTATGTAATAAACAAAAGAGATATTACCAAATAAAACTGCCAGAGGCAGGACGCGTGAGTGATTTCCACATAAAGAATGAAAGACAATAAACATTAATTCTGAAAAACGAACCAACGTTTGAAATATATATTTTCAATTTCCACTCATATCACTACACTGAAATAGCCCGTGGAGCGACGGCCATTACGAGAACAAAATGATGATGACAACGGCTATTTTTTAAATCGCAACACTCATCATCGGTCAGAATCAGAATTATTTTATTTACCTTATTTTATTTTTAGAATTATATTTTTTTTGCTTTGGGGGGTTCATCCGCATACCCTGGAGCAGACATAGGTACTACACCCTTTTTTTTCGCGGGCTTTATTCACCTAACAGCTAGGCAACAAGGGCCGCAGGATAAATAAAACAATATGTAAATTAATAAACACAAGTCCTGAAATTTGTCGGTTTTTATTTGACTATTGAATCGATTTCAGGAATTTATAAAGTAGGTTTTTTTTCTAAAGTTATAAATTTCGCCAAATTGACGGTCGATTGAGCCAAAGAAAATTAAAACTTATCTCAAAATAATAAGATTCAATTTTAAATTCAGTAAATAATGATAAACTAAACATTACTTAAAAATAATAGTTAGGTTCAAAATACTTAAGTTTTGATTATTGTAGTAAGTATCTAGATACTTATTATAAAAAATAAAAATAAAAAATCTTTATTTCGGATAAGTGACATCCATAGTGGGTTAGTAACAATAAAGAAAACAAACTTAAGAAAACTATGTTAGTAAAAAAAAACTTAATCCCTATTTAGTCACAAGGTTGGTGCCTGTGATGCACCTACAGACAATCACCAAATACCAGTCACCAATTATGCTTTTAATTTAATATTCTAATTGGGGTGTATGAGGTCTTCTGATAATTAATTTACACATTGTATAAGAAGTAGTTATAGACTGAGACCTCTGAAATAGTGAACGCTTTGCAACAAATCCGTTTATATCCAGCTTTTGACTGCTACATGCTACCCTCAAAACATCATCCAGATGGAAATCGGTAAGCTGACCCGCCCCCTAATTACGGATCTAGCAGACAGGTCGCGACAGGCGTAAATCGCGCGGTAGCTGCCATCAAACATCACTTTGATATTACGTGTTTGCCCATAGCGACGCGACAGCCACCGCTTTTGGGTTCGCCCTCTGGCGGACAATAAATGTGCTAAAAAGTGCATACTTGGCGCTGCAAACGCGACACGTAGCCACAGGTAGACGACTAAGGGTCAGCTCACACCGAGACGTGACGTGACGCGACGCTGCGCGCACATTTTAAGGGGGTATTTTACAGGAATGCCGCAAAAACCGATTTGTATTTACAATTTTTTGAATAGAAATTCTTATTTCTTTGTCCTGAAAAAAATATATATCAAACTTGAAGATGTGACAATCACTGCACGGTTGTCCGATACATGATTGGATGAAGTTGGCTCGATAAAAAAAAATCGCAAAGTTACCCCTTTTAAAAAAGTGTTTACAAGATTATTTCTAAAACATGATATTATTTCAAATAATTTTTACATCACAATATTGGTCGCAAATATACCAACCAAAATCGGTTGTTATTTTTTTATATTATTACGTATATTGGTCACAATTTGATAAAAACCACAAAATTCGTGATTTCTGTCATCTCTGCCATCAATCAGTCGCGTTTCGGCGCGCATCGAGGTCGGACCTGTGCAATTTTTTTTGACTTTCCTGCGCTTACACTTTCTTCAAAACCAAAAGAAAGAATGACAGTAAAATCATTAAAAAAATTATTAAAAAGCAACAGGAAGTATAAGTAACTTGCCTTTTATTCAGAAAATCTAAGTATTTCGTTTATAAAAATCAATATGCTAAAATAATTTCTTGACATCTCCGTCAAGAATTCATTTTATAGGATGTAGTATAGAAAAATCAGTACGACAATTTGTAGTGTTGAGAACAAAGAGTATGAAGTTTTATATACACCATGTCCCAAAATTCAACGATAAGCGGGCACCAGAGGGTTGACCAGCTCATGACTACTCGAGAACAAATTTTTTTTTTTCAACTTTTCAATTTTTAAGAAGTTACATAAAAAAATTGAAATCCTTAAAAAATTTACACCCCTTAAGATATTTTTAATTACCATGACCACAATGTTTCAGATATTTCTGAATTTCTTTTTGTACCGGCAACCTAAGTAGCACTGCTATCCACCACAATCGTTAAAAATCCCAGAATGCCTGTAGATTTGACACAAAAATCAATCAAAATTATTTTTCACCCTAAAATTTTGAAAGATTTTGACTTTTGGTCCACTTTCACTCATCGTGGTGTAAAAAAAAAGAACAGACACTACCATGGCAAGTTTTTTTAAAAATTGACGCAACTATCCAAGATTCCAAAATAATCTAGGAAAACTAGCCACAAAAAAAAGAAATGCGTACTATTTCTGAACAAGAACCAAATTTCATAACTTTTACTATGTGGTTTTTTGTTGTAAATTCTTCGAATTTGAATGATACATGTCCGTAGTTAATAAAATTTAGAAGTTAGAGAGAGATAGATAGATAGTATGAAAAGAAGGAAAGAAAACGTTTTTAAAAATTACATTTATTTTTAGTTATCGTGGTTGTCCGTGGCATCACCACGGCCCTATCCGAAAACCAGCGCTGCGGTATTTATTTTATCTGTCAGGATTAACTGTCAGGATATGCTGAGATAGGGACTTTCTTTGGCCTCTTGCAGGACTTTTTTAACCCCCGACAAAATAGAGGGGTGATATAAGTTTATAATGTGTATCTGTGTATCTATGTGTCTGTGAATCTGTGTGTCTGTCTGTGGCATCGAAGCTTCAAAGCGGATGGACCGATTTCAATGCAGTTTTTTTAAATTGAAAGCTAGTTTAATCGGGATGGTTCTTAAAATCTGTTCAGCTGTTCAAAAGTTACACCTCTTTTTCTAGTTAGAGTCGAGGGTTTTAGACGGTTAGGTTATTGTTATCATTATTTGAATTTTTGTGTGTTTATGTAATTTCGTGTGCGAGTCCGATTTAAATGTTTTTTCTTTCTTTCTTTCAATTTTGAAGCTCTTCATCTGCATACATAGCGAGGAATCTGAACTAGGAATATGGTTTTGATCTATGAATATGCAATTTCTTTTTTGGTAAAAAAGCAACCCTGTGAACATACTTAAGTAGGTATGACTACGGAAACGGACGACTCCTACAGGTGTGGGTGAGAGTAGGTTATTATCTCAAGGCATGGATTTGAGTTGGCTTATTCTTCTAACATTACACACACATTGGCAGTGTCATCAGGTTTGTCATGCCGATATATCGGTTTCGTTACGGCATTATTGGCTTAGTGTGAACATGCCCAATGTTGGTCGAGACAATTATGTGCACTTGCATAAACTCATACACAATAGGTATGACTGATAGTTTATAAGTAGATAGTTAAATAGGTATAAAATCTACAAATACAAAACGGAGGAACAGATTTTCTAGCGTAATATAGGACACTGGGTATACGATATTATGGATTTATATTTTTCAAGTATTTGCTGGTGTCATACTGCATGTTGCTAATTAATATTGCTATTCTGTGACACGTGTGTCACACAGTCTGATACGTCAATTGCGTAATTGCGAGAACGGAGCTCCCCTAGTGGGTGGGGCTTAGGCTGATACTTCACCCCCTCAAAAGTAAGAAATCGTCGTAAAATACAACCTTAATAGAGTGACTCAAAATAGAACTTTATTTACTATGCGAAAAGATACACATTTCATTGTGAGAAATAAGAATACGTTTCTTCATGCAGCGCTGCGCCTCGTGATGCCTCGCGGCGTAGAGCGATGCATCGGGACGCAGCGGTGCATCGCTGGTACGTGCGGCGTGCATTTTACTATGCGCCTCGCAACGTTGCGATGCGTCTTGCGGTGGCGCGCGGCGCAGCGCGAAATCACTGGCCTCTTCCAGTATCGTCGCGTCGCGTCGCGTCTCGGTGTGAGCTGACCCTAATGAATGCCCCAAGGATCACTAGCAGGCAGCAGCACGTAAAAGCCTATGTGAGATTTTTCCGTCAACCAAACAGTTTTAACCATAAAAATAACGTGTGTTTAAAATTTTCCGCTTGACTGACAGCAAAAAAGTTTTATTTATAACACTCAAAATGCGTGCACACATTTCATGAACAACGCACTTTTGTTTTTATGCGTTGAGCAAACAAAACAATTTAGCGGGAAATGTTTAAAAAATACGACGTAAGCTTAATAAAATCCTGTTTACATGTTGCGAAGGTTTAAGCTGTGTATTCACTAGGCAAAATTGACAATTCTTTATACACAATTCTTGGCCAAAATGTAAAACCAGGCTTCCACTGAAAAAGGGTATTATTATTATTAATAGCCCGTAGTATCCCACTGCAGGGCAAAGGCCTCCCTTCCCTCCTTCCACTTTTCCCGTTCTATAGCTATTTGGGGCCAATCTTTTAGATCGTCCAGCTCAACACGCCATCTCCTTCTGGGCCTGCCGCGTTGCCGTTTCTTGCTATTTGGGACCCACTGTGTGGTTGTTTTCCCAAAGTTCCTCCGGCATGCGGCAGATGTGACCTGCCCAGTTCCATTTTAGTTTGGCAGCTGTGAAAAAGGGTAATGAACTAGAAATAGCTGGACGGAACAGACTCCAACTAGCTAAAATGCCACAGGTCAGCACAAATTCATATAGTGCAAAGTGAAGTGCTACTAACATAGTTCTAAGCCTTATTTGCTAACACAATTTTTGTATTTAACTTATATGTATAATATGTATCGTCAATTACCCCCAAAGGTGCCCAAGATACAGGCCTAGCCTAGTTTGGGACCAAAGGAAGGTATTTTATATTGTAAATATTTATTGAAATAAATTGAATTGAATTGAAATTGAAAATAGGTTTTACCTTCCACTAAGAAAGAGTTTTGACAATCGCCTTCCACTGTAAAAAAGAAATGAAGATCGATTTAGTTATATTTTACTCGTTCAGTCCTCTTCGCTAGACTCTTTGTTGGTGGAAGCACTTCTTAAGGATACTGGAAAAGCAAGATGGGGACGCCCTTAATACTCAAGTTTTTGGTGCTGTTTTCTGGCCCTTTTGAAGGACATCACCGAAAACTATTCTAATAGTATATCCTATTTAAAGAAGGAAAAACTGCGTTTATACTTTTGGGACGTAATACGAAATAAGGCAAAGAAAAATTCTAAACTTACCTACTTCTTTTTTAGTAGAATAAAATCATATAACAATTTTAATGGTTATAAATTAATATTTTCAATAATTTTACGTAAAATCTTTTTATTAACAATGACAACTTATTTTTTTCGTGTCTATAACAGATAATCGCCATTAGCATGCAGAAAAATAAACTCTCAAAAAAAACCAACTTGAAGAAAATAAAACATTGAAGAATTAAGCCCATCACACACGTAGCTATAATATATATTATAGCAAGACATATTACGATATATTTTCCATAATAATCTTCGAGCGACCTCAGACGCAGCTATAATATATATTTCTATTACGTCATCAAAATATGTTATAGTATAGCTACCACGTATGGGGGCTTGCTATAATGTAATATATAGCTCAGTATATTAATATATATTATAGCTACGTGTGTGACGGGCTTTAAACGTGACATAATTCTGTTAAGTTATCATTTTTCATCTGTTAAGTTTTTTAAGAATTTTGTACGTTTTAGTTTTTCTAAGTCGATTTTTGAAGTCGGTTCATGCCGAAAAGCCAGCTCAGCATTTGTTGGGCTTGTTTTTCACTTCTCTTCCTACATGTCGGCCAACATTTGTCGCTTATGAACGCAACTGTACCGACACGTTTAGCGTTAAAAGGTCCATTTGTCACGGGGGTGTAAAAAGCCCTAAGTCGTTATAGCACTTTGTGGGTGTCGATAAATATGTTTGTATCTCGCTTATGTAAGTACTGGAGGAGAAACATCTTGTATCCTTTGTATAGTTTTACTGTATACAATTTTACCTGTAAAATATAAGGGTCATAGCATAGGTACTGGCTCCTTTTTAACCTCCGACAAAAAGAGGGATGTTATATGTTTGTAGTTTTTGTATCTATGTATCTGTGTATCTGTCTGTGGCATCGTAGCCCCAAAACGGATAAACTGATTTCCATGCAGTTTTTTTAATTGAAAGCTTGTTTAATTAGGTATCGTGTTAGCTATGCTTCATGAAAATGTGTTCAGCCGTTCAAAAGTTAGGCACAGCTTTTTTTCTAGTTGGAGTCGGGGGGCTAATTTAATCGGGTATCATCTTAACTATGTTTCATGATAATCTGTATAGCCGTTCAAAAGTTACAGTATTGAAATGAGTCCATCCTTTTTGGAGCTACGATGCCACAGACAGATACACAGATCCACAGATAAACAGTACAAACTTATAACACCCCTCTTTTTTTTCGGCGGTTAATAATATTAACCGTAAGGTTATTGTTGTTCTGATATTCTATTTCCCTGTTTTTATCTTGAAAGTTGCGGTATAAGCAGATGTTACATTGTTTTTCATACGTACATAAAAGAGAATTAATAGTGGAACTCTCTAAGAATATCGTTATTTCGAATGTCAGTGTTTTTGCCAGGAAACTATCCGCTAGACAGCGGCAAATGTTTTAGGTAAAGACGAATTGTTTTAGGAAGTATATTATATTACGAAGACATGCTCCTACTATGTTGAGTATGTAATACATGATAGTGAAAGAAAGAAAATTAATTTATTAGGTTGCAAAATTAAGGCACCACATGCAATAATAAAAAATTTAATTTAAAATAATCACATATACAGGGTGACTGGTAAATCGAGGGAATCATTGAAGGAGGGAATGGTACTAATCATTATGAACAACTTTTGCTATGGGACCAAAGCGGAAATCGCGATAAAAACACCAGCTGTTCCATACATTTTGTCGATTAATATTGAATTATTTGTATGGAACAGCTGATTTTATTTTCGCGATTTCAGTTTCAGTCCCATAGTAAAAGTTATTTATAATGATAAGTAGAACACCCTCCTTCAACGATTCCCTCGATTTACCAGTCAACCTGTATATCGCCAGCGGAAAGCCAAAACAACTATAGCGCCAATTCGTTGCCAAACTAACTTAAACTTTACAGAGGCACATTTTAAAGTTTAAGTTAGTTTGGCAACGAATTGGCGCTTTAGTAGTTTTGGCTTCCACTGACGATATAATTGGTAAAGTATGTAGGTAAGTTAATATACCACAATCGTGGGGGCACCACGGCTGCACTAAAAGGGTAGTTCAGCGTATGCCAGACATCAATGCCCGGCGCTGATTTTCACCTGAACCCGTTAGTGTCTCACGGATGACAATCAAAACATGCAAAACATTAGAAAAACTGCACTGAAATCGGTCCATCCGTTTTGGAGCTACGATGCCACAGACAGACACACAGATACATAGATACACATTACAAACTTTTAATATCCCTCTTTTTTTTGGGGGGTTAAAAATACTGATAATCAGCCGCATCTGGTTAAACTGGGAGCTGACCCCAACGTTGTTGGGAAAAGGCTAGGCATCTAAAGTAATATTATAAAGGGAAATGATTTGATTTTTGTATGTTTGTTTGTTTGTTTGTAATGGATAAACTCAAAAACTACTGGACCGATTTTAAAAATTCTTTCACCAGCAGAATGGTACATTATTATTGAGTAACATAGGCTATAATTTATAAAGATATCACGCGGGCGAAGCCGCTGGCGGAAGCTAGTGTGATATAATCATGTTTTTATGTGTTTGTTTGTTAGTGTATATTGATGTATATTTTGCAAGTAACTTTTAAATACTGTTCCAATTGCGTTCGAGTTCATCAGTTCATCACCTGTTTATAATTTTCGTTCCCGGAGGAATTAGTAAAGTTGATTTCCGAAAAAAGTAAGAGTAAGAATATTCACGCAAATGGCGATTAAGAAGATGATAAAAGCGACTTAAAGACTAAGGTACTTTCACATACTTATGTCATTAAAACACGGTCGATAGCACATGTCGCGCCGGGGCTTAACTTGCCAACCTGTTATGACGTGACCGCTCGGCTCATCTACATCGCTTAATATGTTATTACAGACAGAACAGTTCGGCGGTTGAAACGCCGCGTTTGGGAAATCAGCCGGTAAAGTCTACCGCCGCGCCCATGAATATCTTCAACATCAGAGAAGATACTCGAGCGATGGAAATCTTATAAGAGCAGCTTATAGCTCGACCACTGTAAGTGCAGCTTTCCATTTTAATAAAAACAATAATATAATGTATATTGAATAAGTTATCATTAGATATCTATTACAATATATAGCGTGTGTGTCCGTGCATACCCGTCGCCCCGCGTCCCGCTAACCATCTGGAGGCGCCGCGCTTACTCGCCGGTAGGGCCGTGCTTAATGGCAGCGGTTGGCCTAGAAAAAAGTTTTATAGATTTACTTATGTAGGTAGAAAAAAAGAAAAAAAAATGTTTCCTAAATTTTTCGGTGTAAAATAAAGAGTATGCTATTATGTATATCCTATTATACCTTTACGATAAATCAAAGGGACTGGACGAAAAAGAGATAAAACAAAAATTAATTAACCAAACCAAAACAGCCCGTCTGTCCAACCAGATAATTATGTCATTCAAAATTCTAATGTGTAATTGATGCAAATTTCAAAGGGTCTAACGTTATAATGGTTGAAACAGGTAAAATATTATACTAAACCCAACATTTACGAAGTTTTAGCTGTATTATAAATTCCGTAACTTCATGCGAGTTTTAGATTATTTCGTTACGGGTAATGAGGTGAGAGGTAATTTTGGGATCTCCCTGTGTTAAGGACTTTAAGTTGTTGGAAACCGATTTTGTTAACAATACAATGTGGCATTCGAATACACAGACTGGAAACTCTGTTGCGCTCTCACTGAGCTGCCCTCGACATGATGGCAACACAGTGGTTATGTGTCACCGTGCACTGCGCACAGCCAGGGTAACGAGGGACCTATTTACATGTCCCCGCCCCGTAATGTGCGCTAACAGGCGTGGTACCGTAGTGGACTGAAGCCAGGTCTTTAAGAGCTCCCAAAGTCCACCATCAGGTACCGAAAGCGGCCCAACGTGGTGAGTATACCGCTACTATGAACTGGCTGTGTGATTGATCAAAATTAAAGTTTTTGAAGTGAAACTTCTATATAGACGGGGGGTATAAGGATTTTTCCGTCACGAAAAAGAGCGTTACGGCCGCGTGGAGGGGGTAGACGATATATCCGTTAAAGTTTCACTTCTACTATGTGGCAGCACACAGCACACATTTCGTTTTTTTTTTATATCAACTGGGGCTTTGCAGGCACTTTTCAACAGTTAGGAACTCAACACGCAAAAGAGCAGTGATAATTGGCCAGTACTTTTTTTTTAAAGTGTTTAATTTCCTTGTAAAAGGTTGAATTTCTGCTCACACTGTTCGTAACAATCTTGAGGCAAGCGTCCGCTTAGAAACTGCATTACCCAAAATTGGCTTCGTGGCTCGTTGAAATTCAGGCACCACATAATCTTTTATTTACCGCCCGAGCACCTGAATACGATGCAGGTTCTACAGGCAATATTACAGGCACACGGAACTAGCTTGGCCGGAAATTACGTGTGAAAATATAGTGTTATCAAGTTATTTTTATATGCGAGCTCTTTCGTGGCCTAGCTGCCAACATCCGCTGTACTTGAATAAGTAACTTTTTAACCGACTTTAAAAAAAGGAGGAGTTTCACAAATTGACTGTATGATTCATTTTTTTGGTATGTTTGTTCAGCGATATCTTCACTATTTTGTTCGTAAGAATATTTTCTCGAGGTAGTTTCATATGGTGTAGATCTGATGAAGACCTTCGGAGATAGACAGTAGAACTCTTCAATGAATAACAGCAAATCACTCGCGATTACTGTAGTCACATGTTTGTGTATTGTTTAAGCCACTTAAAATAGAAAAACAAATAATAAACTTTAAAAAAATGTATAAACCAACTTCATAAAAGTAAAAAATGTTTTTTACAGCATAAGTGATTCTTTTATGATAGCTCATGTTTAGTTGACCACCACAAGCAATAAAGTCCTCTTATTTAAATAGATACCTAACAAAAGTTAGTATTTTTTTTAAACCAAACTTTCCAAGAAAGAAGAGAGAAAGGAAAGTAGTTTTATTCCGTACGGGATAATTACGACGGAACATTCACAATAAACGAAACACAAAAAGAAAAATAAATAGGTACACATATTATAAAAAAAATATTTAAAAAATGCCGTCGAGAATACCGTCCTGAAAAGGTTATCATCTCAGCATAGGTATGCTGGATGTGGGAGACCCAGCACTGATTGTCAGTTGGCACCCCTGCAGTGACACACGAACGTAGGTAATGAAACAGATAGTACAGCGCCACAAACTTATCTGACCCGGTGACCAAAATTGGAACTAACGTCGCTACTGAACAAAAATGACTTCAAAATGTCATTTTTGTAGGGAGATGACATTGGTAAAAGCGACGGCAGCGACGCCATCACCGGATCAGATAAGTTTGTAGCACTATATGTATCTCGGATCTCAGCCATCCAAAATGTACCAGAGTTTATAAATTTCGAATTTCCAAGGAGCTACCGTA
This sequence comes from Allophyes oxyacanthae, assembly GCA_932294325.1. Lineage (NCBI taxonomy): Eukaryota > Metazoa > Arthropoda > Insecta > Lepidoptera > Noctuidae > Allophyes > Allophyes oxyacanthae. The sequence continues at coordinate 12,289,970 of OW028628.1, forward strand.
GTAGTAATCGTTTATTTACAACCAGCGCACCGAAATGCATGCTGCAGGTAATATTGGAGCATACGTGAGAGGGCGTTAGTCTACGCTTGCTAATACAAGTGCACAATGTATGGGCCCCAATCTGAATATGATGGTCCTTTAGAGGAAATGGGGCGCTAACCTGCAGGTTATTTTCGAGAAATTCTGCAGTGTTACTAAATTTTGGACCAATTTGGACGGCTTTTGAATATAGATAGTCATGTCATTGTGACTTTTTCTAATGTGTTGTAGGTTGTGTAGCAATTTGGAAAGTTTTTAAATATAAATAAGTAACTAGAGAAGAACTGAGGGGCTCGTAGCTATACAGGATGGCGCAAAATTTTGGGGCATTGAGGGTAGCTATCCTTTCTGTTATAGTTAGAGTTCTAGTTCTAGGAAACTTTGGTGAATTTTGAAGATATTTTTGAAAAAAAAGGTACACTCAGCGAGAAAATTTACATTTCTCAAAAAAACTCAAGTGGGGCTCAATTGACTCTATTTCTCAACAGAAATGTTTCCTCCAAACAACCAACGAAATCGTTCATACCGAATTTAAGAAAAAAACAAAATACGATTTTCCATCATTACCAACGCTTTATAGATATCTGATATTTTATTTAGATTGTGTGCCGTTCGATACATAGATATTATTTTGTACTGTTGTATAGATATTGTATTAATAACTAAACTACAAGATACTTTTAAAACTTATATTTTACTAGTTAGCAACAGGTATACAGGGTGACTGGTAAATCGAGGGAATCGTTGAAGGAGGGTGTTCTACTCATCATTATAAACAACTTTTACTATGGGACCGAAACTGAAATCGCGAAAATAAAATCAGCTGTTCCATACAAATAATTCAATATTAATCGACAAAATGTATGGAACAGCTGATTTTTTTTCGCGATTTCCGCTTTGGTCCTATAGTAAAAGTTGTTCATAATGATGAGTACCATACCCTCCTTCAATGAGTCCCTCGATTTACCAGTCACCCTGTATAACACCGTGGGAAAAAGTATAGAGTGAAGTGTCATAAATAGTGAGGTGACGCGACATCCACGGCGACCGGTAACTAGTGAGTGACGCGCCACTGCACTCTATTACGGTTGTCGGTTTTCTTCCGTGTAACAATATCTACATACGATTAGACTACCCTTGACCCACGACTACCAGAAATACGCTAAAAAAAATTGCAAGAAACTATACAAACAGCCTTTACAAATAATCAAAACAGACAGTGTAATTCAGCCTGATTCCACTGTTAATATCCATGGTCCGCTTCCTCCCGTTAATTTGTGCTAGCCAAGCGACCTAGCTTACATTTTGTTCTACTTTAGGTAACCAATCCAACTCTGTTGCTTGTTTTATTAGGAATGCTACTGCTTTTTTCATAGCTAATTAAAAGTAGATGGAAGTTTGTTCAGATAAAAATTCGGTTGTGATATCGAGGTTTATTTTAAGTAGGTATCTTTGGTTGCGTACAATGGAGCGCAGTATTTTAGGTGTAAAATTAACAGACCATGTTCGAAACACCACACTGCGCTCCAAAATACGAATTATTGTCGTTGGTCAGAAAGCCGCAAAACTCAAGTGGGATTGAGCTGGCCAAGTGGCCACATCTGCCGCATGCCTGATGAGCCTAAATTACCAATTTGTGGAGCCTTGACACAGCTAGATGTATTCTTACATAACAAAGACCTGTGGGCCGCGCACGAATGTTTTGACGTATCGCAACGTAAACGTAACCTTTAGAACCAAAAATACACGTTTAATCTATGATATTTTTTTTGGAAATAAGTGCAATATTTTTTCATTTTCATGAAACAAGTGTGTTTGTTGCATACAATTGAACAAGAATCCGAGAGATTCATCGTATTTTATAATCAAAATTTGCTTACGTTTACGTTACCATACGTCAAAACATTCGTGCTCGGCCCCCTGATTCTCGATATCAAATTAATATCAACAAGGATATAGGATATAGCTGACTCAATTATATATCTTACTAAATTCCACCTATTCTATAAATCGCCATTTCTGACCGCACGACAGAACAATTTATAGGTCAAATTTCAGTGGATAACATACCGAATATCGTAAAACGGTTGACCAGGCAAGATGGCTGCCAGACTTATGAGTATGAATAAGACAAACTGAGAATCTAGGGCCTACCCTTCTCTTTGGAGGTCGTAAAAAGTGGCACTAATAGAAAGCTGTTCCTGAGTGATATTTTTAAATCCCGACAAAAAAGATGGGTGTTAAGTTTATAGTGTGTATCTGTGTGTCAGACCGCATCGTAGCTCCAAAACGGATGGAACTTTACTGCAGTTTTTTTATTAATAGCTACTTTAATCGGGTACCATCTTAGCTGTGTTCCATGAAAATCTGTTCCGCCGTTCAAAACTACAGCTCTTTTTCTAGTTGAAGTTGGGGATTTTTGCCGGTTAGGTTATATTATTTGGATAAAAATACAACGGACAGGTGAAACCGCGAGCAACAGCTAGTTGACAATAAATTTATGATTACCATCAATCATTAGACTCAGCAGTCGCAGTCCACTGCTGGACAATCATGTAAGCTTGAGTATAAATGGGTGGCCAAAACTTCCACGAAAAGCGTTACTATAACATAATGCTTAACTACCGTCTCGCGTAAGGTACCGATGATTATCTGCGTACGTTACCACTAAAATATACTTTGTCTTATGCATACTCGGATGTCTAGGCAATCTATGGTTGAGACGATTGCAGGAAATGGCGGCTGGGGAAGGAAATGGACGGATAGACCGACGGACAGACCTAATAATGTATTGTAAAACTTATATTAATTCTGAGGGTAGTTGTGAAGAGGGTGAAGAAGTATTTTGAGTGGCAATTTTTATAGTGAAGGATGAATTTTCAAAAGGAGTATTTTATCCATAGCTTTTCTTGATGGTTTTTTTTTCGCGTAATGCCGTGAAAATACGAAATAAGTTTGTCTGATACCTAATATCACGTAATCTGTACAGTATCTACCTATGGAGGGCAGGAGCAAGCAAAGCAAGCTTCAGGAGTTCAGAGCACCCCGACTGGGCCCTTTAGGTTCGAAGGAATGGCGGAGGGTTCATGAGCAAGCGAAGCGAGCGAACGATACCTTCGCTATACTTTTCGTGTAGGTTTTATTGTGATCAAATGGAACACGAAGGCGAGCGAGAGAACCGAACAATTTTTTTAGTAGCTTCAGCAGAATCAGTTTTCAAAGACTATTTAAGGTTGTATTTTACGACGATTTCTTACTTTTGAGGGGGTGAAGTATCAGCCTAAGCCCCACCCACTAGGGGAGCTCCGTTCTCGCAATTACGCAATTGACGTATCAGACTGTGTGACACACGTGTCACAGAATAGCAATATTAATTAGCAACATGCAGTATGACACCAGCAAATACTTGAAAAATATAAATCCATAATATCGTATACCCAGTGTCCTATATTACGCTAGAAAATCTGTTCCTCCGTTTTGTATTTGTAGATTTTATACCTATTTAACTATCTACTTATAAACTATCAGTCATACCTATTGTGTATGAGTTTATGCAAGTGCACATAATTGTCTCGACCAACATTGGGTATTTTCACACTAAGCCAATAATGCCGTAACGAAACCGATATATCGGCATGACAAACCTGATGACGCTGCCAATGTGTGTGTAATGTTAGAAGAATAAGCCAACTCAAATCCATGCCTTGAGATAATAACCTACTCTCACCCACACCTGTAGGAGTCGTCCGTTTCCGTAGTCATACCTACTTAAGTATGTTCACAGGGTTGCTTTTTTACCAAAAAAGAAATTGCATATTCATAGATCAAAACCATATTCCTAGTTCAGATTCCTCGTTATGTATGCAGATGAAGAGCTTCAAAATTGAAAGAAAGAAAGAAAAAACATTTAAATCGGACTCGCATACGAAATTACATAAACACACAAAAAATTCAAATAATGATAACAATAACCTAACCGTCTAAAACCCTCGACTCTAACTAGAAAAAGAGGTGTAACTTTTGAACAGCTGAACAGATTTTAAGAACCATCCCGATTAAACTAGCTTTCAATTAAAAAAAACTGCATTGAAATCGGTCCATCCGCTTTGAAGCTTCGATGCCACAGACAGACACACAGATTCACAGATACATAGATACACAGATACACATTATAAACTTATATCACTCCTCTATTTTGTCGGGGGTTAAAAAAGTCCTGCAAGAGGCCAAAGAAAGTCCCTATCTCAGCATATCCTGACATATAAAATAAATACCGCAGCGCTGGTTTTCGGATAGGACCGTGGTGATGCCACGGACAACCACGATAACCCCTAATACATAAATAAAGGTAAAGATTATAATTTAATTTGGTGAATCATTTTTCTAGTGGACTGGTCTTTTCTTTTGGTCCACTTTCACTCCTGAAATCCTAAGTGGGATGACAGGTGATGGTATGCTACAGACGTACTAGCAGACTGTTGTAGTTGTGGAGGAACGAGGTATAATTTTTAAAAACGTTTTCTTTCCTTCTTTACATACTATCTATCTATCTCTTTCTAACTTCTAAATTTTATTAACTACGGACATGTATCATTCAAATTCGAAGAATTTACAACAAAAAACCACATAGTAAAAGTTATGAAATTTGGTTCTTGTTCAGAAATAGTACGCATTTCTTTTTTTTGTCGCTAGTTTTCCTAGATTATTATACCATTTTGGAATCTTGGATAGTTGCGTCAATTTTTAAAAAAACTTGCCATGGTAGTGTCTGTACTTTTTTTTTACACCACGATGAGTGAAAGTGGACCAAAAGTAAAAATCTTTCAAAATTTTAGGGTGAAAAATAATTTTGATTGATTTTTGTGTCAAATCTACAGGCATTCTGGGATTTTTAACGATTGTGGTGGATAGCAGTGCTACTTAGGTTGCCGGTACAAAAAGAAATTTAGAAATATCTGAAACATTGTGGCCATGGTAATTAAAAATATCTTAAGGGGTGTAAATTTTTGAAGGATTTCAATTTTTTTATGTAACTTCTTAAAAATTGAGATTTTTTTAATTTTTTTTTTGTTCTCGAGTAGTCATGAGCTGGTCAACCCTCTGGTGCCCGCTTATCGTTGATTTTTGGGACATGGTGTATATAAAACTTCATACTCTTTGTTCTCAACACTACAAATTGTCGTACTGATTTTTCTATACTACATCCTATAAAATGAATTCTTGACGGAGATGTCAAGAAATTATTTTGGCATATTGATTTTTATAAACGAAATACTTAGATTTTCTGAATAAAAGGCAAGTTACTTATACTTCATGTTGCTTTTTAATATATTTTTTTAATGATTTTACTGTCATTCTTTCTTTTGGTTTTGAATAAAGTGTAAGCGCAGGAAAGTCAAAAAAAATTGCACAGGTCCGACCTCGATGCGCGCCGAAACGCGACTGATTGATGGCAGAGATGACAGAAATCACGAATTTTGTGGTTTTTATCAAATTGTGACCAATATACGTAATATTATAAAAAAATAACAACCGATTTTCGTTGGTATATTTGCGACCAATATTGTGATGTAAAAATTATTTGAAATAATATCATGTTTTAGAAATAATCTTGTAAACGCTTTTTTAAAAGGGGTAACTTTGCGAATTTTTTTTATCGAGCCAACTTCATCCAATCATGTTTCGGACAACCGTGCAGAAATTGTCACATCTTCAAGTTTGATATATATTTTTTTCGGGACAAAGAAATAAGAATTTCTATTCAAAAAATTGTAAATACAAATCGGTTTTTGCGGCATTCCTGTAAAATACCCCCTTAACACAAGCACAAGGCACAAGGGTTTTCTCTCTCTACAGGCCGGAATAATACTTGATAAGGCAATGCACACAGTGGATCAGAGATGGACGTGACATTATCCGGCTTCAGCTACGTCTGCGTCGCATGTGTGTAGATAACGCTTATGACGCGTTTATTGTATGGCATAGATTTCATGGAAACGGTTATTTAATGGACTTATTTCGCCTCGAACGTGTCCAATGGTCACATCTCGATCTCTTCGTAAGTAATTGTTTTATGATGTACCTATACTTCCAAAACAATGGACTCAAAATTCTTACATAACTAGAAATGTGAAATTAATTAACTGGCGCATAGATTCGTCGATATTTGGGTGTTCGTAGCTACATAACTATCGCGCAGATCAGGTGATCAGCGAGGTTAAGCAATGCTTGGTGCGGTCAGTCCTTGGATGGGTGACCGTACCTTCGAAAATCGAGACCCCTCCGTCCTTAGAATTTAATAGAATAGAATAGATATGTATTTAATTTAAATCAAATACAGGCACTTATGAAATGTCGAGACTCTAGGTGCGCGGTTCCAAATAGTAGGTTCTATGGAGAAGAACTGGCAAGAAATCCATGGAAAGTCTTTAAAATATATTTAAATCTTGATAACGAAAACGTTGCACTCATACTGTAATTTAATTTGAATAAAAAATTAAGAACAGGATAATAATGATTTGCCTCTGAATAAGAATGCCATGGCAGTTACAAGCTGACCAGTCCCGACAGACGGCTTCGGGATGGTCCTAGTTGTGATACGAATACCTATACAGGCGTTACGGGAGTCAGCAGCCCAAAAATCTTACAACTGGTTTAACCTTAGAGTATCAGTGCCTCCCAGTGGGTGGCGGAGCTTAGATGGCAGTCACTATTTGAAAATACAGATATTCACCCGCATCTGGTTAGACCCCAACCCCAACCCACCCCAACTTATTTAGAAAAGGCTAGGCAGATGATTCGTCAATGTTTCTTAAACAAGCTGTTTGTTCCCCAAAAACCCGGGGAGGTCGGGGTATTTAGTATGAAACTCTAAATAAATTGAACCCATCCATCACACATAGTTCCAAAATTACCACCGCAATGAAATCACTATACAAATTAAACACACAATAATACTACAGCCAACGACCTCTATAAATGATGGAGACCCAAACAATTCGAGGATCAAGAATGTTTATAACCCATAAGAATTTGAATGTAGGACATTACTCGTCGGGAAACAATGGCGGACAATAATTAAGGCATTCGGCTTCAGCCCTTCCATTAAACAGGACCCATGGATGTTTCTATTGTAACTAAATGAAAAGGAACTAAGTATCAAGTACTATGTCAACTACTTGATACTTGGTATATAATTATATACATGTATAAATATCTATATATTAATACGTGAGCATATTGCGAGCACGGAGCAGTGTTTGAAGATTTGGCATACCTAGTTAAAGTTTATATGGAGAAGGAGTGCAGAAAGATAAATTTAATGTTAGTAACAGTTAAAAAAAATGCTAATACAAGCTGTACCTAATTATATTTTTTAACCCCCGACAAAAAAAGGGGTGTTATAAGTTTGTAGTGTGTATCTGTGTATCTGTCTGGCATCGCAGCTCCAAAACGGATGGACCGATATCAATGCAGTTTTTTAATTGAAAGCTAGTTTAATCGGGTATCATCTTAGCTATGTTAAATTTGTTCAGCTTTTCAAAAGTTACAGCTCTTTTTCTAGTTTGAGTCGGAGATTTTTGACGGTTAGATTATATAGAATGTCTACATACAACAAAACCTGTGTGCATGTAATGTTTGTTTGTAAACTGTACCCGCGATACAGGAGCAATACAAGTCAGGGGAAAAGATTTAAAAAAAAAAACCTAGAATTTTTCCCGCTCGATAAGAAAACACGCGCCCGAATAAATGACTCTTAAATCCAGCAAACTTTTCCGTTCCTTTATAGGCCCTGATTTCAGGCCCAATCTAACTAATCAAGAAAATGAGGAGAAACATATAAATCCTAATACATTCTTCTCCATTGTACGGATGAAGTATTGATCTGTCGAACAACTCAATTCCGTGTTTTAATCAAGTCTAGGGGAGGTTGGGCAAAAATGGTTACGTCTCGTTAACCCGGCCCTATGGCACTATTCCGATTAGGCGGGCTTGTGGTGCGTGTGTGTACAGATATTGGGGAGAAATGGGCAGAATGCATAGTGTTAAAGTTCTGGAAGTAGTGATACGATTTTTCACTAGTGGATAAACACGTACCTGGGTATCTGAAGATAGAATAGAATATAATAGAAATATGCTTTATTGCACACCATGAGAATAGAGTTATCAATTCGACAGATGTTTTTTTTTTTCTTTTTTCTTTTGTATGTCTTTTCAGCGATATCTTTGCCAATTTAGCAACCAATTTTAATGATTCTTTTTTGTTTGAAACAATTTTCTTCCGAGATGGTCCCATTTAAATTTGGTGAAGATCTGATTTAGATCTTCAGCGATAGACAATAGAACTCTTCAATGGGTAACAGCAAATCACTCTTGATTACTGTAATCGCATGTTTATGTATTGTTTATGCCACTCAAAACAGAAATAGTATTTTTTTTAAGAATTAGAAACCAATTTCTATTAACTAATTCCCAAAGCCTGAAATAAACTATTATTATTAATTAAATGAAGAATAAAAAAATTATAGACATACCTTTATCTGTACGCTCACCAGAAACGCCTCTAGACGTTCGTACATTAATCCCGTGGCAGCTAATAGTTAAGTGAGGCGGGCATACACGCGTGATTAGCATCGCCCTCCGTCAAACTAACGATGACAAACTAAGGGAAGCTCTGATTAAAGGGAACAAGGTTGAGCTGGTCATGATCAAAGTTACAGTAAATTTGTTCTAAGGGCTCAAATAAGGAGAGGCGGAAAGTCGGACGTAGTGCAAAACGGCGCGCAACAAGGTGAAAGGCGCGTATCTACGTTTATGGAGAGCAAGCGAGACAGCGACACGCCGCTTTACGTGCCATACGACTTTCCGCCTCTTCATAATTGAGCCCTAAGCTTGGTTGAGTCTATCTGTGGCTAAATGAAACACTCGATTTCTTACTTTGACGACTTATTGAGGTCGGTATTAGTTGTATTGGCGGTTGTTTCTGTTAAATAAAATGTAGGCCAATGGAAATTAGTATGTTTTAATAGGAGATATTAAAGCAAAGATTAAATACGAGTTAAAAACAAAAGGCTTATTTTTTATAATTAATATCCAAACTTTAAACAACGCGTTGTCTAGCAACGCTAGCAACCATAAAGTAGTCCGACATAAACTCTGTAGAGTGATATGCATACTTAACAGTTTCTCAAACTACATAGTATAAACAAAAGTCGCTTTCCACGTCTGTCTGGCTGTATATCTGCTAACTCCTCCTGAACCACGCAACGGATTTTGATACCGTTTTCACCATCAGTTAGATCATTTTTCATGGAAGGTTTATATGTACAATACTTTGATATTTAATGTAGGAGACGGGTCGCTAGTACTGATATAAATTATCTGACTTCTATTCCTATTCCCTATCTGTGCATGGGGTTAGGAAACGTGTAAAAGAGCATTATCTCTCCTTCTCATAGTATCTTATGTTCTTTTGTTTGCAAATTATGTAATACTAGCTACCCCAGCGGCTTCGCCAGCGTGATACCTTTATAAATTAATAAGGGACTCCCATACAAACTTTCACCCCCTTTTTCCCCCCTTTAGGGGCTGAATTTTCAAAAATCCCTTCTTATTGCTTGCCTACAATACAAAAGGAACCTACTCTCCAAATTTCGTGACTCTAGCTTCAGTAGTTTCGGCTGTGCGTTGATGATAAGTCAGTCAGTCAGTCAGTCAGGACTTCTCTCTTTATAATATTGATAACCTATGTTACTCAGAGATAATATAGCATAGGTACCTACCTACTCAGTAGGTAGGTACCTATGCTATATTATCTCTGTATGTATGTATTATCTCTTATATTATCTCTACTACTGCTGGTGAAAGAATTTTTATAATCGGTCCCGTAGTTTTTGAGTTTATCCATTACAAACAAACAAACATACAAAAAATCAAATCTTATCTCTTTATAATATTAGTTTAGATGTATAACTATGTGTGTGTGTATATTTATATGTGTTGTGTTTATGTAGATATTTTATTTAAGTTTATATTATTATATACAATTTGTAGTTTTGATCTATTCTTGTACATCGCTGTCTACATTTCGTGTTTTAAATTCTCCTCTCGCAAGACTGCTGGAAGATATTTCTTATTGTGAAATACGCAGTACCTTTGTTCTCCTATTTAATGTTTTATGTGCCTTTTCTTGTGTGTACATAAATAAATAAATAATGTGTGTAGACGCCATTAGCAATAAATCATTTATTTTGATATAATTTATTCTACCATTTAAAGCAAAAGCATGTAATAGGAGCGTGCATTTCAATGCATTTAGACTTGAACATTAATCCTTATGCAGATCCTAGTTAAATTAGGCACAACACACGCTCGGGCGCAACTAACATCCGTATGCAATACTATGTTGAGAACTATGACGTCATTACAATTATATGTATTATATGTGTTAGATGTGGTACCTACTTGTCTTATCAGCCAGTCTGTTCACAAATATTTCCAGCATAACAACATTTTATCATAATTCTGCTCCCACCCATTTTAATTAGCGATTTTAAGATAATTTATCTTCTTCCTTATTTTTTTAACTAACTTCAATAAAAGAGTTTCTTAATTCGACTGTATGTTCAATATATTATTTGTATAGAATAACAGAATATTTTTTACGTGTAAAATTCTATAAATTCTAATAGTAATTATTAAGATAATTAAAAAAACAAAAAAACGACTTCAAAAAAACTAAGAAGCATAAAATAATTTTCTTAAAAAACTTGAAAGCTTCTAAAGTCAGTGTCACTGCCAAGCTACACATGAAATTGACATTGAAGAGTTATAGGCCCCGACTTTATAAGCTGTTAAGTTTTTTATGAAAATTATTTTGTACTTTTTAGTTTTTTTAAGTCGGTTTTTACTTTTACAAGCAAATATCAATATTTCATTATGCGTCTGCTGTATGACGTCAGCAACTAAGAGCTAGGGGTGCCAGCTGAAAATCAGCGTTGGGCTCTCCGCGCCCAGCAAATGCTGAGCTGGCTACCCTTTCGGCATGGCATGCTTGACAGCATACCAATATACCTATTTTAAAAATATTTTATTTCTTAATTGTCAACTTTTGAAGTTTTTTTTTTTTTTCTCTTTCTTTTCTCTTCTCTCTCTCTTATGTTGTAAATATGTCTGTGCTGAATAAATGTTAATTCTTTCTTTTTTTCTTACTAGAAAACAGATTTTATTCAGTTTGACCGGTTGCCAGAATTTTGGGTCTGTGTCTGCTTGAATGACGGTTGAACGTGCTCTGCAAGACTGTCCTACGTTGCAATTTGTCCAGTAACTGGAGTAATGGACAAACTGCAACGTAGAAATTTATATCATTTATATCAAGAAAGCTTTACTACATCCAATTTGATTATTTAACACGCTTTTATTAGCTTCACCTGTAACTATGTAAAAAAATCTTGGAAGGTATGAATTTGACCCCCTTCCCGATTTGCGATTGAGCTGAAAGCATACACGTTTAGTTTGGATAACAAAAGCGTGTTTTTTAGTTTTTTTTAAACTAATATTTTATTTTAAAAAAGCTTGACGCTGTTTTCACCTGCATCGTGGATAAAGTTTATAAACCCTGGTTATTCGAAACAGTTTAGTCTCTCACGATCGCATTGAAGTTTATTACCAGAGTCGATGTTAATTACCATTTTAGTTACGCGGTAGAGCTCCTGACCCTACAACCAGTGTCATGCGCTTCCTCAAGGAGCACTGGCGACCTTGCTCTTTGTTAAGAACACATTGAGAAGAACAGTGTTATTTGGCTAAGATATTCTTCAAGGTGGAGGTACTTCCCCAGTCGGGCAGTTCCAATTGTGAGTGGAAAGTCCCGCTATGCCCTATTTCTCTTTGGGCGATACGAAAATGTCATAATGTACCATAAATAACCGTCAAAAACCAACTAAACTAGAAAAACAGATGTAACAGAACGACCCCCTTTTCTCCCAATACATGTGCTTAAATGATCAGAAAGGTAGCCGCCTTCATTTACCATTAAACTTATCCACCGTAAAACCTACAAATTCAAACATTTAACTACAACTTCAAAACTCCATCGGTACTCAGACACTTGGCACACATTCCTGTACCCCTCAATAAATACATCTTGAATGTATTAAACTTCGACACTAGACAGTAGGGATGTTCGTTATTATGCCCATTTCTCCTTAGTTCAATCTGCTATAATTTAAATGACAAAATGGCTTTCATTTAAGAAATTCTTAAGAATACTTAAGGCTTTGCTATTTCAACCCTCGAAACGTTCTATAGTTTTCACAAATTAAAACCTCTAGCGAAAATTTTAACTGTAATCTTAAATATTTTAAAGACTGAAATTATTTTAAATCCTTAAGAATTATTACAATTTGAAGACTAGAAATTGTGAACTAAAAGACTTTTATTTCCAATTGAATGCGCATAATTTTAAATTAAAATAAAGATAAAATCTTTCACACAAAATTACTTGAGTCGTGCATAGTTAGTTAGTTAGTTCCATACTCTAGATAGTTTCATAAAATTGCAATGGAATAAGTCAATAATAGCATTCGACTGATTACTCGTTATTCGAGACTCAATAAAAAAATTGTGTGTCTGTTTGTCTGTCTGTCTGTTCCGGCTAATCTCCGTAACGGCTGCACCGATTTTGTCCGGACTTTCACTGGCAAATAGCTGATGTTAAAGGAGTAACTAAGACTACTTTTATTTCAGAAAAAATGAAAAAAGAACTAGGATTCAGCGCAAAAAAAATCACGTATAATGAGAATGTCATCAACTTATAATATAAACAGCAGTAGCTAAATCTCCGAAACGGCTGGACCGATTTTGACGGGACTGTCACCGGCAGATAGCTGATGTTATAAGGAGTAACTTAGGATACTTAATTTTTTTAATTTCGACACGGACGACGTCCTTTGCACAGCTAGTAAATTAATAAAAAATCTGTCGGACAATAAAAATAATTTGGATAAAAATTGCAATAATAATTTATCAGACTCTATTATGTCCCACCTCTATTAGAAGGTACTAACTCAATTACACTACGAGTAACGAACGTAGCTACAAAGGGTATGTTTTAATCCAATTAAGAGCTTCTCGATTGTTCGAATCAATTTACTTCGATCGTTCAAATGTTTAGTTCCAATGACCCGAATAGTGTCACTTGATTGCTCGGGAGGTTCCGTCAAATAAACGGTAGTTTGTTGTACCCCTGTGTATGATATTTCAGTTTATTGCCGTTAGAGCAGAAGGGTCTTGAGAAATCAGCTAGGTTACTACATATTTACAGGTCTTCAGGCATTTGACGCCATGGTCGGTTGGGACCACGCTACAGTGTCAATCACCCGCGCACTTTTTTGTAATGGGGCGATTCGGACCGTCGCGTCGCCGTCGTGTCAAACCATCACAAATCATCTCTCGCCTTCAAACTTAAAAGTAAGTTTGGCAAGTAAGTTTGGCAAGTATATTATATACCTAGAGATGAACAAAAATGTTTTAACTTGGTATAAATAAAAAAATAAATAAAAAAACTCTTTTAAAATTGCTCTACTTCAAATAAATACAGGGTGGTACATATGTTATCACATTAAATGGAACCACGTTCTGTGACCATACATAAAAATCAATCAAATCCAATCAGTAGTTTAACCACAGGAACTAATTTAAAATTTCATAATTTTACACTTAACACTATCACTAGGCAGTTTGAAAAGTCTCCAACGTATTCTAACCAAAGTTATTTTTATTTACACGTGTAGAACAGATAAAGGTGACATAAATTTCTACTTCAATGTCCCTTCACCTAGACGAATGATAGCAGAATGAAATTTTTTACAAAAAAAAATGCATAAAAAATTATTTTTTGAGTACGGCTTTAGAATACACGGTTGGCGCAGTGGCTAAGCGATTAGTTTTCTGCGTTACGTGCCGCGGGTTCGATCCCCGCACGGAACAAATATTTGTATGATCTACAGATAGTTGTTCCGGGTCTGGTTGTGTGTGCATGTGACATGTATGTTTGTAAACTGTACCCTCGATACAGGAGAAATCCTAGTGAGGGGCAATGTTAAAAAAAAAAAAAAAATTGACATAAAAAAATATTTTTTGAGTACGGCTTTAGAACATGATACCAAATACGTGGTTTTATTTAATGTGACAACATCTGAGATACCCTGTATATTCGAAGCATTATATCAAGTAATTGTTAAACTTACAAAATTCCAAAGGTCAATGCACTATAGTGCCAAGCTATCTGCCGGGAGCTATAGTAAGTAGCTCGTATACAAGAGCCTTAACGTAATAACGTTTAATTACCAGTAATCCTACCAAGTTGGTCGTAATCAACCCTTGTATGCAGATGAGGCGGTACGGAACGATCCGGCTATGTTCACGGCGATCAACAACAGAGTATGTAGAGATCTTCGGATAATGCTTACCTCATCATTAAGAGCTAATCTCATTGACTTCTGAACATACAAAAAGACTACATGATAGAAGAAAAAAAGAATAAGTATTTATTTGACACAGCACAAAAATGATTTTAAAGATACCATAACAGAAAAAAAAAGTAAAACAAAATAAAAATATTTATCTTAAATAAAATGGATTGTACGTCGCAGCTGTGTCAAAAAGGCTACCGCTCAGCATATGCTGCCGCGCTGTGATGATCGTAACTATAAATCGTGTGTATATGATCGCCAATGAATGATTCTAAAATCACCACGTTTGACTAATTGTATTACCACGCTTTTTTTTTTTTTTTTTTTTAGCTTGTTAAAATCATCAAATGAATCCTCCCACCCCGGGCAGGGCGGGAGGGACTGTCAGACTTGTACTGACTAAAATCCACGGTGTTCCTTCGATAGCCCTTTACGTTCCGGGGTCACGGTAATGAGATAAGTCCCGCGACCAAATAGCAATTTTTATGTGACATCTCATCACATGATTTGATTTTGTGAACGTTTTTGATTCCCACATATACAGGGTGACTGGTTGAACGAGGAAAACATTGAAGGAGGGTATTGTACTCATCTTTATGAACAACTTTTGCTATGGAACCAAAACTGAAAAGATGCGTGAAACGTCAAATGCGTGTCCCAATACTAAGTCGAATTTTCGTTTTGTTTTAAAGTGTATCCCAATACTGCAGCATTTAGGAACAGAGACTGAATCACTCTACAAATTATGCCGACAACATAAAACAAAATCCTGTATTGCTGATATTATAAACCTAAGTTTAAGGCCGAGAAATGAATCCACAAGTTAGATATTTTATTCAGAAAGCAATAAAACCCGTGGTTCTAATACCCGAAACAAATTACTTAAAATCGCTCTTAGAAACATAATTTAAGAGTACTTAATTAAAAACATCGGTTATTAACTCGAAAGTGGCCCTCTGTCCTAATTTTATTAGCAATTAATTTCAGCTAGGTATTGAGTTATTCGCTGAAATACTTCACCAGTTTATTTGTAACATTAATTTTGTTGTTACTTTAAAAGGATGTTACTTCGGTAAATAATAGAAAGGTTTTAGTAGTTAAAGTATTTTGCCTTGATTAATGTTCTGTAATTCAACCCTATTTCCATTCTAAGGATTCTGTTTATATAAACAATTGAAACTGATTGTATACTAATTAACGAATCCGAAGTACAGTACAATAGATGCCAGTGGTTCTATCGGCTAATTCCGTAATAGCCGAATTTTGCCGATTGAAATGGGAGTACAATAATTTTGCCGATGAAATTGATGCCTATTTGTTTATTAGTAGTAAGAGCTATTTTCCACTAAGCGACTAGTCAACGGCCGGCCGCCAAAGCAAAAAGAAAAATAATAATAAAGGGAAGTCATATACCCATATAAATAATAAGTAGGGCTCCCCTTTAGGACAGGCGTAGCAGACACGCAAACTCTTTTACTGCTTTGCTCGACATCCGTATGTCATAACCGGGATCCAGCAGAATATCAGCGTCAGTGTCATAGCCTGGCACATGCTGAGCTGGACACCCATTTGCTACAGCTCGGGACACACACTGATTAGGTGATGCGCAGTCGGTGCAATATACCCACATATTTTTTATTCTTTTAAATTATTATTTTTTCTACTCAATTTTACACTGTTGCCATCCTAAAATAATGTCTTCTCTGTCTATGCACCTGTCCTCTTCTTATTACCTGTGTCTGTCATTCTAGTGTGTCTTGTTTTTGTGGCAAATAAATGATTTTTCTTTCTTTTCTTTCTTTCCCCTTAGTTAATAAGTCTATGCATATACCATACCGAATGACGCGACTGTGGCTCGGAAATCCCCGCGACTGCGAAAGAACACGTGACTGGTAGCCGCGATTTTTTTATTATAAATATCTCTCACCCTTTGCTCGTCGAGCCTTTAATGCTTAACCAGACTGTCGATTTGGCCTGAAGGGCCTCCGACGTAATAAAATAAAGTGAATGCTTAAATAAGAGAACCCCTAGTGGGACACGGGCCTCGGCTTAGGGCGACGCTGATGGGGCAGCAAGAGGGCTTGCTGTATCTGTGTTGAAGGCCGCGCGCGACTCAATATCTACTAATTAACGCGCGACCTACCACCCGCGACTAGTCGCTTAGTGGAAAATAGGTCTAAGCTCGTTTGCTAAATATTATACTCGCATTTAGATAAAAAGAAAAAAAAAAACATCTTAAAAAATAACCGATCGGCTTGACTTTTTATCATCAGGATGAAGATGCAATTTCTTATTTTTGATAGATAGATGTTATTTTATTATTTAATTTTTTTTTATTATATAAAAGCAATTAGGTAGTACGTTGCAAAATCCAATTCTCGCACCGCCTTGCATAATATAAATACAATGAAAGGAACTAAATGTCACAGAACGATACTAAATTGCACTTGCGCACTTCATAAGGATTCTCTTTACGTCTTCACTAAGTAATAAAAACTGCGCACAGCTTCACAAAGTATAAAACTATATGCAGAGTTGCTTCCACAAGAACTTTAAACTTTGATTCTATAAAGTTTTCAATTTGCGCACACATTATCGACACAACGTCTATTTTATGACGTAGTTTAAACAGCTTTTGTTTAAAATATTGCCTTGTGGAAGCGTAGCTTTAGTTTTAGTAGAGTCAGCTACAAAATTTTTGATACTTAACTTTCAAAATTGAATAACGACACGGTTGACGTAGTGGGTAAGCGATTAGCTTTCTACGCTACGTGCCGCGGGTTCAATCCCCGTATGGAACAAGTATTTACAAACAATTTAATATTATACAAAAACTTGTTCCGTGGCCAAGTGAGATTCGTTTTATAATGTCCAAAATTAGTTTGGTCAGGCATGCCACATGCTGTGCAACATTAATTTAACTGTGGCTTGAACTCTTGAAGCAACTTACCTACTTTCACATATTTATTAAAACATAATATTGATACCTTCTGGCCACATTTAGAAAGGGAAGCCGATGGGAATCGTGTTTTAAAGACTCTTCGCCACTGACAGATAGTTGTTTCGGGTCTGGGTGGTGTGTGCATGTGATATGTATGTTTGTAATACAAACATACATTTTGGTGTTGGTGTCATAGCCTGGCACATGCTGAGCTGGACACCCATTTGCTACAGCTCGGGACACACACTGATTAGGTGATGCGCAGTCGCAGATACCCACATATTTTTTATTATTTTAAATTATTATTTTTTGTACTCAATTTTACATTGTTGCCATCCTAAAATAATGTCTTCTCTGTCTATGCACCTGTCCTCTTCTTATTACCTGTATCTGTCATTCCAGTGTGTCTTGTTTTTGTGGCAAATAAATGAATTTTCTTTCTTTCTTTCTTTTCTTTTGTAAGTTGTACCCTCGCTACAGGAGAAATCATAGTACGGGGAAAGGTATATTTTTTTAAATTATGTTGAAGTGATTAAAAAAAAAAGAGTTTAAAATATTACACTTAGTTACCGCGGACATATTAAAAAGAAATGGCTTGTTTTCAAAATTCAGACATTACTTCTAAAATTCGCCTTTGAATTCTGGTAAGCTTCTCAATATATACTCGTCAAAACAAAATAAGGGCCACTTGCAAATTTCGACATTATGGGTGATTTATTGATCATTAACTATATCCCTGTGGTAAATTGTATAGCGTTGTGTTATCTTAAGTGTTTGCGAACACTTTAACAGCATTCCGCTTGAAAAACCGTTAAAATGGGTAGATTTTATATAATTTTTTTAAACCAATTAATTTTACCCTGTTTTTAACGTGAACTTTAATCTCATTTAACATTTGTATTGTACTGAGAACAGTTTAGTGTGTCGAGTCAGTGCGTACATCGGTATTTTAAGAACGTAATTCCACAGGTTCGACTTCAAATGGACTTGACTACAACGACCAGGACCATAACACTCATCCAAGAAGGCTATTCGTAGCGATCTGTAGTTTTACAGCTGAGATTTTCGCAGCGAGCGATTCAGAATGCCTGGAATTGCTTTTATGAGATCCAAAAATTTGTCAGAAGTCAGGAATTAGGCAGAGCCAGAGGAATTACCGCTCAGGAAGACCGCTACATAGACTTACATGCACGCAGAGAGAGCACCGTCACTTCCCGCTCTTTGCAAACCCGCTTGTGCCTGGCCACAGGCACGTGACTTAGTGACCAAACAATTAGAAACCAGTTTTATGAAGACCAGCAATTGTCCAGGAGTCAAACGGTGCGAATTCCGTAGACCAGTATTCATCATGCAAATCAATAAACATCCGCAAGGCAACAATTGGACTGTAGCGTAAGTGACTGTAGCACATTGCTTTTTACAGATGAGAGCAAAGTAAAAGTTTTTAGTGTTGACCGTTGCATAAGGGGGTGGAGATGAAAAGGTGAGCAATTTGCAGATGCCTGCATCCACAACAATGATTGATTTGGGGGCCCAATGTTATGGTGTAGGGAGGCTTATGCCAAACTGGAAGAACTGAGCTTATAACTCAGAACCAGGGTACAGTAACAACTTAACGATACATCCAGGAGGTCATAAGACTCTATGTGGTGCCATTTGCATAGCAAGTGGGTGCAGGTTTCAAACTGTTGCACGGCAATGCACGCGCTTATACTGTTAGAGCCACCAGAGAGACAATAGAAGAGGCTTGTATACATGTGTTGCCGAGGCCAGCGAACAGTTCAGGCTTGAACACAATTGAACACATGTGGGATCTGTTGAAAAGAAGAGTATGAGACACAAATTGATCAGTGGACAATGAAAGACAGCCCTTAAACGTCCTAAAATCGAGCTAGGAACAAATCTCTCAAGAAACAATGCGGCATCTGATAGAAAATGCCCTCTAGGCTTCAAGAATAGGTTCAGAAAAGAGGAGGTTACACCAGATATTGATTCAAAAAGGAAGAAGAATAAACGCCGTGGAATTTCATTTTTTATTGCATTTTTAGTCCAAGTGTACTTTTTGCTGAAATTGCACTTTTTCTTGAAAATGTTGTAAAATTGTTTTTTTTTTCTGTGGATTGTGTAAAATTTAAGCCCATTTCATTAAAAACAAATCATTGCAATGAATTTTACAACTTAGAAACCTAGGAACCTCATAATTTGCCCAGAAGATCAAAAATATAAGGTGGCCCTTATTTTGTTTTGACGAGTATATTTTGGAGGCTGACTGTACGAACTCTTATTAAAGCGATATTTTGTGTGAATGCATATATTAGTCCGAGAACGCTGAACATGGGCGGAGGCCCAATTTATGAACCATAAATCGCTACAACTAACGATTTTGGAAGGTTAGGTCATCTAAGTACTTCTTGACAGGCGGATTATGAATGTGTACCTATCCAGTTGATATTAATCTCGTATATGAAGGTATGATATATTTTGAAAAAAAAAAATGCTAAGTAGAAACTAAAATATAAATAGTAGCTATATTTATAAGTTTAATTGCAGCTGAAACCCGTGTAAAAAAATCTATAGGTAGCATAATTCGTAAGTAAATGCTTGAGAATTCGAAAATAATACATCTTAATAATAATTCATACCTACAAAACATTCTGAAAACTTAAATCCTAAATACACAACCAAAAAACCAGGAAAAATCTGAATTTTATCGCTTCAAAAAGGGTTACACAACTTTTCATTATGTCAACATCAACGTGTCTGAGCGCATGAAATTTAAATCCCATCGCAGTTTGTAGCACAGAAAAGTTTCAGAAGGTCCACTCTACAGGATTTTTTTATGTAGTGCACAAATTGTAAACGTCGAGGCAGTCCAGCTCCTCGACCACACGGATATAGTTAGAAGACTTAAAAGGACAAAACCGTTCGAGTTAGTGTTTAGTGATAGTGAATAAGTGAAATATAATACAAGTACTACTCAGTTCCTGGAAATCTATTATGTTATCAATTTAATCGGACCTTAAACGAGCGGAGAGGTTGAAGAACACATGAACAAAGTGTCTTCTCCTTAACAGAGACAATAAGAAAAGTGCTATTGGACACAATCTTAGTTTAATTTAATTGCATAGTTTAAGTTATAATTAAATTACTTATTAGCCTAATTACAAGGCTAGATTGTAGTAAGATTAGGGTGCATCCTAGGAAGAACCTTAGGACAAGGAAAAAAAAATGTAGGGCACAAAATTTGAAGTGTCCGTTCCCAAATGCAACCGCAGTACTAAATAAAATTCATTTCATAACAAAACAAAAAAAATATTTTGTATGGCTTGCGCTAGTAAATAGTAGAGGAGAAGGTGGTAATGTGGCCCCCTACTTTGTTTTTGAGGCCTCATGCAAAAAATACCAGACTCAAAAATCAAATAAATACATTATAGTGATCCTTATTCATTTACCTACACATGTCCTACTATGGAATAGATTAAACTACCACTATAATCATAAAAAATAAAAACTAAAAAAAGTAAAATTGGGCAACTTGAGATCAGGTAAGGGTTATATGGCACCCTGGGGGTCATATTAAATGTATTGACCTTAATTAAAACCTAACGGCAAGATTCGCACATATAATATTCGCTTTCAGGACCTGCACAGACTGTATGAGCCCATAAATTGCAACTCTGGCAATGAATCAACTCCTCTCCACGTTTGTCACTAGAATAACTGGTATCACAGAATATACAGTCTATATCTGAGCTTTCAGGTACCTATCCTATTTGGATGAGTCGGTTTCTACGACTGCATCACTTTCAAAGCTACTGCTAAATGTAACGTCTGCCTGACAACCATTAGCACTGCTGCTGCTGCCCCCTCCATCCTGACTACGTCCGAGGCCGCGTCCACGGCCACGTCAGCGGCCACGTTTTATAGCCCATGAACTTTGTCCTCACTGCTTCAAATGCTTTTTTCATTTGGTCAGTATCCCATGTTTTCCTTTACTTAGAAGATGGAGATAATACACATTGTCGAAGCATCTCAAAACAGAAAATAAAAGAATATAGAAGGGATATATCGGTCATACATGTTATATGGCCCCGGGGACCATTATACAAACAGTGTGAGGGGGCCAAATTGAAAGTAATGAAGAATATGTAAAAAAACCATAATAAAGATATTTATTTAAGAAAAAATGTATTTATCTTCAAAATCCCGTAGAAAAACGTTTATCGAACACAATGTACAAATCACTAAAGCCAAAACCCAGTATTTTTTTAGAAAAAATGAATAAAATGCAGAGCGGTTTTAAAATTTGCCAGTGGCGCGTTTCGATTGGTTCGAATAACAAGAGAACGTGACACGCCGTCACGGATTTCTTGGACATTAAATCGATACTGTCACACAAGCTCCGCGTTGCACCAAAGATATACTAGATGGCATGTTTCTAAATTATAAATATCGAAGGGGGCCAATATATCTGCAGGGGCCACATTACCACCTTCTCGTCTAATAGTAATCTTTATTGGGACACCATGAGAGGATAAATTAATAAAAGAGAGCCAAAAAAGCTTTCGGCTATAAAATGTAACCTTTCGTGGATTGACATAATAAGCACTGAGGCGACGTTATCTTTATTTATATTTATTCGCTTTTTTTATAATTTTTCAATTCATCAAATATTGACCGATATTAGGAGTAAGATTAGAATCCAGATGCGAAATGTCCTTACAGAATAGCTGGTCTCATCAGAACGCACGTGAAATCTACGGTACTATTTCTTTACTGGACACCACATGGAGAAAATGAGACTATCATCACAGATAAGACAAAGACATTTATTGAAGAAACTGTGTACAAAGGATTTTTATAAATACTAGTGGTCGCGCAGTAGTCGAAATGTCGTTTATCGATTATGTTATCGTTCATTGTACAAAGTGGACCTTTTTATGTAATCTGTTATGTGGATAAAGCCTAAAGGCGTCTGTTGATATTCGCGCCTAATTAACGACTTTTGAGTTGTTTAAGTTTCGCTTTCGTTTTGCAACACCTATGGGTAGGGTTGGCGAAAAAGTAAATAAACTGTTAAAGTAGTTGTTTAATCGCTTTGAATAGGGGAACGGTATGAGTTGAAGTAACCCTAATTCCCTAAGTTTAAACAAATAACTATTTCTCTGAGTTGTTCTATTTAAAGATATGTCCGAGATAATTTTTTATACAATTAATGAATTATTGACATTTAAACACAAATTGAATACCTAGTTAATCTGACTTTTATAATTTAATTCTCAATATGATACAATATAATTCAATCCTCTGTAACTATTTGCAAGCGCGTGCTGTGTGTTTGCATGCCTTTATGGCAAAATATGAGACCCTAAAATATATATACCTATATACCTAACACCGATTCTAACCATATTTTGTGGAATTTGAATTTGAAATCGTGTGGGTCCCAGCAAAGAATATGTCACATTCTCTAACCATGGATGTTATAAAAGAATTTTAAGAATTGGTTCAGTAGTTGCATATATCATCCCCTACATATAAACAAAAAATCCACTAATAACCAATATATGAAATTTTTACATAAATAACATAAATGTGTTTTGGAGAACTCGATTGACAGGCCATTATTCATAATGCCCAGACCAATGAAATATGTCCAAAACAACCCACGCGAAATTATTCGCAGTTATCAATTTTATGTACTGTTACTGAAGCAGTTATAATTGGACGGAGGCATAGTGGTTATCAGAATTATTTATTACTATAATTTAATACACACAGGTGTTACAAACAAAAGGAGATCAAACATGATAGTGGTGTGAAATTATAATTGAAGCAAGCTAGCAGATGTAAAATAATTAGAAATGTATTATTTAATAAATGTTAAAATCTCAGAGATTTTTAAAATACCTGGTCATAAATTGGCAGAATTGTCCCAGCGGTGATTTGCTGGATTAGTTTTTCATTATTTCGTATTTTTATATATCTTGACGCAGTATATCAATATTAGATGTTTGTTTATGTGTGTGTATATATCAATGTATTTATCATAAATTTTGTTTAGTTTTCAAATTATCATTTATTTTGTTGCACCTACCATGTTTTGTTTCTTCATGACCATAAGGTAGACTGGTAAAAATGCCCATGGCATTAAGTCCACCTTTGTGCAGATTTTTTTTTACTAACACCGTTAAATAAATAAATAAATCATCATTTATGTCAAGATTAATTAATTTAAGAAATATAATTATATCTTATCTGTGCGCCTCTATTGATAATAATTCAACTAATTACTATCCGACCGTTGGGCACAGGCCTCTTCAGATTATGAAGAAGCGTTAATAACTTAACTTAGTCCACCACGCTGCCTTGATGCGGGTTGGCGGACTACACACACCATCAATAACATTTTGGGATCGAAAAAACTTCTTGTTCAAAAGCGTTCAACATCCAAGCTATCAGAAAGAAAGAACGAAAACAGTGTTACTCTGGACTCGCCAGGAACAAAATATGGAAGTACCTACAAAAAAAATAACAAAAGAAAAATAATTATTAAAACAACCTGGACGAGACCAAAAATGGCCCCCGTCTCAGCATAATGCTGCACACACTGCTCACTGCTTCATTAATAATAAAACTCAATAAAATTATAATTAATTATCATTTCATTGACGACACGGGTGGCGCAGTGGCTAAGCGATTAGCCTTCTGCGCTACGTGCCGCGGGTTCGATTCCCGCACGGAACAAATATTTGTAGATCATCTACAGATAGTTGTTTCGGGTCTGGTTGTGTGTGTATGTGACATGTATGTTTGTAAACTGTACCCTCGATACAGGAGAAATCCTAGAGAGGGCAATGTTTTAAAAAAAAAATAACCTAAGGTCACACTTTGGTATATGCCCGTGTGACTTTAAAAAACAAAGCCAGGTTTTCCTGAGAAAAAGTAATTTTGAAAACGATAATAATTCATCATAACTTTTATTATAAACAGGTAAAAGTTGTGCCACACAACCCTACTCAGAAGCAACAAAAAGATGAGATTTATTAACGTGACTACATAATTAGATAATTAATGCGTTCCTGTGGATCAGCTAATAAACTCATGACTTATATTACTTTACTTTGCTAAGGAGCTATACACATGGGACGATACGGTAGAGGATGCCACGGTAATTTTCTATTTATGAAGGTACACTATTCAGCAGCATTCTAAAAGAATACACTATTTATACGGAATCCACTTCCTTACAACACTCTTAGCGAAATTAGAGGCAAGTACACCGAAAAAATAAACAGAGGTTTAAGAGAAACGACCGTTTAAAATTAACTTTCATATCGCTATACGGCTGTCTGTTATTTTGAACGCCCGTTTTTTTAATTTTTGGTGATCCTGTCTTCTGTTTGTTCAATCTGCAATTAAATTAAAGTATGTCAATTTTTGTCAGACCTTTGTTTAGAAATTTTATAATTATTGATAGTCCTCGATTAAAATTAAAGAAAAGAAAGAAAGAAGAAAGAAAGAAAAATAATTTATTCGGACTAGACAAAAATCAAAAATGAATAATATATCTGATAAATAAACTGTCCTGATTGAATAAATTGAAGACTAAATCACGCATCTTACAGTAAGTACGAGTACCTATCACCCGAAGGCGCTTGAAGATACAAAACATATTTTGCAGATTCTTTTTTCTTGCTTTTAACAACAAAACATACTTATTGCCCCATTAAAAGCAAAATTCAAGGAAATGTGGTGACGGAAATGGACCGAAATTGTGTCTTTTCCGTGGCACCCTCCGCACGTGTGTAACACGCCTAATCTGCTAAAACTTCTCTTTATTTACATACCGCTTTCTCCCTGTTTTCGGTATACATTAATATATTTGTAAACTTTGTAATTATCTCCTAATTAAAGGATATAAACGGGATTTAATAATTTTATCTTTCATAATGTCACGAACTGTCAGAACTTCAGGTTAATTTAACTCTAAAAATTCAACAGTACTTACGTACTTTTAAGGCATTTTAATACTTTGCTATATAACATAGACATTGAAAAAAAATCTAGCAATTATGAGTTTAACCCCTCCAACTAAGCGTAATACGTACCTAGATAACAACTTACTATACAGTGTCACCAGATGTTCATGACGTCGGGGTCACCAGATGTTCATCACGTCGGGGTCACCAGATGTTCATCACGGTCGGGGTCACCAGATTCAACAAAAAAAAAATCACCAGTACCGTACCAATTTTGGGGAAAGACCCATAACATTCCACTCCTCTCTTTGTACTGCTTTCCATCACTTACTTTAATATACATACGGCACGGTACGCGCATGCCACGTACGTGCGCGAACGGCGCGCGAGCGGCTCGCGAGCGGCGCATTCGCGGCGCATTCGCCAGATCTGGACGTACCCTTATATTTATTTAATATGTTTATTCACAATTTTTTTCATTTATATCGTTTAGGTTTAGATAATACTAGGTATCTATCAATGTTCCGTATTCTAGTCTTTCCCTCTTGGTTCTTAGTTTACACACTGTGTCTTCTATACCCTTTCCAGTCGCAGGTCTGCTGTCAGAAATATCTTTTGAAATAAGCAGTACTTTTGTACTTCAGTGTTCCTTATTCTATATATTTTTATTTTTTGTAGCGTGCTTATAATATAATAAAAAAATATGTATCTTTTTTATCTTCCCCTCATTTTTTTTAAAATCAATACCATCGTCATTTTTGCCGCCATTTAAAAGATTGTTCAGCTTCATAAACTACATTAAAACTAAACGTGAAAAAGAAAATCTTCCTCTAGATTTATGAAGGAATGAATTTTCCCCCTTGTTAGACAACCGGTGTAACATCTTAACACGTTTTCGCTACGTGGGTATCAATGGCCCGGAATGAAATGTAAGGCCATATATCATCGTAGGAATATTTTTCGTTAATTTAATTACATTAGATAGTTCTTTTTTTACATATTTCGTGTTACAAAAACATATTTCTTATTTATACAGGATATTTTTTTATCAGTGTTACCAACTCTCAAAAGTATTTATCCCCAAAACTAAAGCTAAAAATCCCCCAAAAAACAAACTCTGTAAAATAAATAAATAAATTGTAGATAATAATATAAAATAATTGAAACATTTTCAAAACGTTTACAGCTAGCTGCGTCACAATCATTATAAACTTCACAATAAAAGTTAAGAGTATTAAAATCCCATCACACTTATTTACCCCCTAAATTTGGGGGGAAAACCCCTAAGTTGGGAACCCTGTTTTTTATGTAGTGCGCATAATTTATAGAGTGATTCAGTGTCTGTTCCTAAATGCAACCGCAGTATTGGGATACACTTTAAAACCAAACGAAACGTATCGCTATTCACTAGCCTATTTTTAATCCCCGCCAAAAACGAGGGGTGTTCTAAGTTCATAGTGTATATCTTTGTATCTGTGGATATGTGTAACTGTGTATCTGTCTGTGGCGTCGTAGCTCCAAAACGGATGGACCGATATCAATGCAATTTTTTTAAATTGAAATCTAGCTTAGTTTTAACAATGATTTCTTCATCGATATCATTCAATATATGTAGCTCTTCTCAATACGTCCATAAAATATAAATTATTATTAATACTGATACCAAAATTTCGTGGCCCTTTTACAGGTTATCATCATAAATAGGTATATAAAAACATGATAACGATACAAATGAAAAACAATACAATAATACGAGTAAAAACGATACGGTACAAAGAAAAACAACTTTGTAGTTGAGTTCTGTCACCACTATTCGGCCTCTGACCTCAAATGTTACGAAGCAAAAACTGTCCATGTAAAGGACTGAACACATTTGTATGAAACGAAAAAGGGACGCAAATGTCTATTGTATTGGCCATAACAAGGAGAACTCCTCTATATCTACCCAAAACCACGATGCTAGGGAGACTGCTACTCTCGTATCCATCGTACTATGTATTCAGTTTTAATTATTTTCATCCAAAAATATCGTTCTTGTCAAAGACAAATTCAAAGTTTTTTTATTTCAACGGGGCCTTTGCAGACACTTTCATAACGTCGTTTAATTAGCCATGGTTTAATAGATCACTTTCACTTATTTTGCATTGAAATTATGTTATAGTTTAAAAAAAAAACTAAAGAAAACGCTTTTGTCATCCAAACTAAACATGTATGCAAAATTTCAGCTCAATCGGAAACCGGGAAGTGGGTCAAATTTTACTTCCAAGATTTTTTACATAGGTAGTTAGTTAGTTAGTTACAAGTGAAGCTAATAAAAGCGTTTTAAAAATAAACGATGTCAGACCTGTATCCCTTGCTGTCCACTGCTTACTCCAAAAAAGGGACCAAAATGTCGTAAATTTAATATTTTTGTATTTTTCATATTGTGAGCCTGTATGTCACGTGCTGTCGAGTGACAATGCGTTCTGCGATGAATTGCGATTACCATTAAGATGTTTAAAAATAAATCAAACATTTCTACAATTTGAATTGGTCAGTCCGTTGCAAGTGTATTTGGTCCTTAACGTAGCAAAAACAGTTCCGTGCCTCATTGTGTGGCCTCAGTAAAGCCTATGTCGTGGAACTGACATTTTATTTCCTGTAGCCGTTGAAAATAGTTTTCGGGCGTTGAAATAGTCAGATAATGTATGTTTGTTCGTTTTAATGTAAAATCTATTGAATTTCGTTTGTTTGCCGAACATTATATTTTTGTACATTGATAAAATTTATTTTATTTTGATTTGTTTTTCATACTTTTTAACACGCTTTTATTAGCTTCACCTCTAACTAACTAACTATGTAAGAAAATCTTGGAAGTTAAATTTGACCCACTTCCCGGTTTCCGATTGAGCTGAAATTTTGCATACACGTTCAGTTTGGATGACTAAAGCGTATTCTTATTTAAACTATAATATTTTATTTATTTCATCATTAATAGCCTACTAATAATTCCTTCATGTAGATATGAAGGAAAGAGACACACTACTGATGCCCTGACAAAAAAGAAGGGCGTTAATAAACAAAGAAGAAACAAAAAAGAGGTTTGTTATAATTTTGTACTGTGTGTCTATCTGTGGCATCATAGCTCTTGATCGGATGAACCGATTTTGATTAAGTTTTTCTCTTTTGAAAGGTGTTTTAATCGAGAGTGAGCTATATTTATAGTAAAATTACAGCTCTTTTTCTAGTTGGAGTCGGGGGTTTTTGGCGGTTAGGTTATGTTCTTGTATATAGGTGTATGGTTATTAACGTACGGCGGAGTCATCTCCCCGTAATCATGTACATAATTAGGTCACAATTAAAATCTTTACTTCCTATATAATAATTATTATTCAACGTGTATCAGAAATGCGTGGTCATATTTAAGGGTGTGGATCAGCATCAGATAATCAAATTGAACAACTTGCTCTAAGGGACCAACATCGTAACCGCGAAAAAATTATCAGCTGTCCCATACGTTTGTGTAGAGTTGGTATTGAAAATTTGTATGGGACAACTTTAATTTTTTTCGCTATTACGATGTTGGTCCCGTAATATACTTATGGACTGGCTTAATTTTTTTCCACGGTATAATTTTTATTTATTTAGGTAAGACCTCAGCCGTCTTTAAGGAAGAAGTGCCATCCACCGCGCACATTTACAAATTGCTGCTAATCCGAATTCTCCAATCAGTTTGAATTATTTTATTATTTAGTTTTTAGAGTGTAAAAAATAAAGGATTTTATTAATATTATTAATAACGAGCTTCCGCTAGCGGCTTCACCCACGTGATATCTTTATAAATTATAGTTATTCCTATGTTACTCACTGATAATGTAGCATTCAGCTGGTGAAAGAATTTTTAAAATCGGTCCATTGGATTTAGAGTTTATCCATTACAAACAAACAAACAAACATACAAAAAATCAAATATTTTCTCTTTATAATATTAGTATATAGTATATATAATATTAGTATATAGTTGTATATCTATACATGACTTGGGAATAGAAACTATAGGACATCTGACCACCAGATCCACAGTTAAGACACATGATCCAAATTATAATTATTCTAAGACGATTCTTAGAAAAAGAGTAATAATATTATATTTTTCCCAGCTTACGTACTTTCCAACTTACTCAAAGAATAAACAAGACAAAATAACAAAAGAAATGCCCAACTTGCAAATGAAGAAACGAACAGATTCGATAGTATTAAGCATCGAGCCTTACTGACACATTTCGATTTCCCATCCCTCTCATTCTGTTTACAATAAAAAGAGACAGCTAACAGCATTCGATCCTCGTTTAAAAACAGAAGGCAAATGTTTGCAAATCAAAAGCCAATATCGAACGATCGATAGGAGGGGCTTTGACATATTTGCATAATAGGATTTGCGAACGAGGAGTAACAAATATTTTGGAATACGGACTTTGTTGGAGTACATGTTATGTACTTGTATTATTAAGTATATGTAACAGCGCTTTGGTTAAAAATGTCTCTTCGCAATGGGGTAAAGTAGGAGCGAACAGAGAAAAACATTTGATATAGCTAATGAAAGTCGAAAGAGTTAACCGTTGGAATAGAATAGAATAGACAGTTTATTTTGGAATGTCGTTGGCAGTAAGATAAAATCCCTCCCTTTAAAAAAATAAGTAAACTAGTACTAACTAGACCCTAATTTTACCCTTGACCCTTTCTGCACTCCTTCTCCATATAAACTTTAACTATACCAAAGCTTACACTCCTCCGTGCGCGCAATATGCTTAAAAGAGGTGCAAAGTTTTCGCTTCACGTATTAATACATAAATTATTATAAAGTTTTTAATTTAAAAAAAATGCATTCCTCTATCTATGCAATTTTCAGGTCTAGATGCATATTATATGAGTAGTATTAAATAGCTCTAAAAGATACTTTTTATTTCAATAAGCTATCATTCTTATTTTCCGAGATATTAAGGTTTATTATGTCGGTGACCCAGATTCATTCCTCAGAGTGTATAATAAATTATGTGTATATATTGTATTTATAGGTTATACCACAATCGTGGATATAGCGCAGTAATTATTATGTTGATATTGAATTGCGCGCAGCTGCCAGTCGCCTGTTTTTTGCAGTAGCGGCGATTTCCAAGCCGCAGTCGCACTTTTAAGATAAGTACGATGACTAATTTGAATTAATAGGAATCCCGCGTGGCCAACCGCCCGCGACTAGCCGCTTAGAGGATAAGTACCTACAACAGCCTCTGGTCGCTCATCGCGTGACTTCTAATCACGTTAAGAGTTTATTCTCTATTTCACGTCAAGAGCTATTTGTTTACAGAATACTCCACAAAATATTTGTATAAATTGCCTCGCTAATAGAGGTTCTTCCCACGCTATTTCGTTAATAGGATTAACAATTATCCTGTTGTTTATAACCTAGAACCTACTTGGAAGTTAGCGTACTTTCAAGTAGGTACTAGCTTATTAACTATTTGATTAATATCTTCTTCGTCTATTTAATCACCTTGGTCAGTATGCCTCAGGAGTTATCCAACATTTTTGCAGATCCACATAATCCCATAGACTAATAAAAAAAAAAAACTGAGTAAGCTCAACCTAAACCCTAAACTTTGCATATTGCATAGAGGTCCCGTTAGAGCTCAGCCAAGGTCCAAACAACGGCAATTAAAAGCCTGAAATAGTCTGCAAATATGTGAAGAGAAGGAAGAAAACGAGCATTGAGAATCCGGGATAGATAAAGGCCAAGATATTATGAAAAAAAAAGCTAAGTACAGATAGAAAAGTAGACATTTTACCCCCGACAAAAAATCGGTTCACCCAGTCCAAAGTTATGAGGTAACAAACATTAAAAAAAATGAAAACAAAAAAGAACATACGCGTCGAACTGATAACCTCCTCCTTTTTTTTGGAAGTCGGTTAAAAAGAGAAGTGTTATGAATTTGTAGATTGTATTTGTGTATCTGTTGGTGGCATCGTAGCTCCAAAATGGATAGAGCGATTTCAATGCAGCTAGTTTAATCGGGTATCATCTTAGCTATGTTTCATGAAAATCTGTTCAGCTGTTCAAAAGTTACAGCTCTTTTTCTAGTTGGAGTCGGGGGGTTTCTGACGGTTGAACAGCATTGAAATCAGTCCATCCATTTTGGACCTACGATACCACAGACAGACACACAGATACACACGACAAACTTATAACACCACTCTTTTTTGTGAGGTTTCAAAATACATTGAATTGTAATCGGATTCAAACAGCTAAAATTCTAAACCAATTAATTACCATCATAATAAATTGGACCTCAATAATTTTGGCCTATTTCACAGGTCAACAATAAAAGGGGATGGACCGTGTAATTATTTGGTACCAGGAACACATAAATCTTCAGCGGTTCCCGATAGCCGGCCCTACTATCAATCATTGACCTTTCCGACTATACTTCATCTTTAGATTGGTTTGCCTCCGTATCGGCTGACTCCCAAGAGTAAAGGATATTGATAACCTGATAAAGACGGCGTTTTATTTTTTCAGCTTCTTCTGAGCTCTTGCTAATTGTAGCAGCAGGATACTCACGGTTGAAAATAGGAAAAGTAGGCTTACATTGAGCTTTTACTGCAGCTCGCACTGTACGAAAAGCCTGTACAGTGCGAGGTCAGTTGATACTGGAAATGTCTGGGCAGTTTAATTTCACTTATAACACACGAAGAGAAAACTTTGTATCCCATTTTAAGCATATTGCGCGCACGGAGAAGTGTGAGATTTGGCATAGTTAAAGTTTATATGGAGAGGGAGTGCAGAAAGCTAAAATTACGGTCGAATTTCGACCACTGGGTGACCACTATATAAATAATAGCTCCAATATTTTTATTTTTTGCCAATATTATGTAGGTCAGTAAACTTATGTACCCTAAAAGAGACAAAAACTGATCCGAACTGTAGAACGTTCAACCACAAGCACACTACTCCTACAGTTTCCTTTTGTCCCAAATTACTTAGAAACAGGGAAGGACTTATTTGGGACACCGTAAAGCCGGTAGTCAGGACAGCTCGCAGATTTAGAACTAGATTGTTTCGACAACTATGTTTGGATGCTGGAAGAGACATTGCTAGAGAATATTCCAATGAAAGAACGTATATTTTTTAGGTCCCAGAAGGGTGATAACACAGTGTTTTCATAGACTCTGAGAGGCAATCAACAAAGTTGCGAAAAAAACATTTGTTGTCAATGTTGTTGTTCAAGATACATTACAGGTAAAAAATAAACAAGCTCTTAAAATAATAACATACGTTACCGTGAATAAACTGTTATTGTTCGCCTATATCATCCCACTGCTGGGCAAAGGCCTCCCTCCATGATTTCCAGGCTTTTCGGTCTAGAGCCAGTGTGAACCATTCGTTGTTAGTGTTATCAATTTTGTCCCGCCAATACTGGAAATGTCTTGGCAGTTCAATTTCTGCCCTGTTGTAAGAGCTCGTAGTATTAAGCCCCCTGGACGCGTATCAGAGAGTCTGTTTCAAGGTGGCGCAGGAAAGACACGTATGGAAGGACTTGGAGAAGCTTTTGTCCAGCAGACAGTATGGGCTAATAAAAAAAAAACATGTTTAAAAAATAAATAAAATCGAACTTTAGACGAAAGTATACAAGGTAGAATTTTGAATGGCTCGTGGGTACAGTTTGTCAAACTGAACATTGAACAAGACATTTCGCGTTCGCTGTAACGTTCACTCAAACGTTATATTACATAGAAATGCTTTAATTTCTATGCATGTTGCGTTGACTGTCCATTCACTACTTTTTCACAATATTTTTAAAATTAGATAATTATGTATATAATGAAGGGAACTCAATGAATAAAAAGGGTAGGTGAAATCGCGACAAGTAGTAGTAGATAAATAATTTGACTATTTTTTTGTTTTTTTTTTCGTGTACGCCAACCCGCTGTGTACTAAGGCCTAAACCCTTCTCATTCTGAAAAAAGTTTGGACGGTGAAAGGCTGAATTATAATACGGGTTAAAGTGACGATGGCACGTTAAAAAGCTATAGATCCGTGTACGTATTTGCACGCGTAGGTACTTTCAACGCTGCCGCGGTCAGTCGGGAGACAAAGGTTTTTGTGTCAACGTGTCCCGACATTTTGTTAGAATGAATCCTAAATTTGATTATATTGTGGAGTTTCACCAAATTTACATTCTGTTTTGAGGACAAAAATATAAAAAAAGGTCTCACGCATGTAATCCCCGAAGGGTTCGGTACAGTTATTACTGATGTATGTCTACATATTCACTAATGGTGATGCAGGATCTCATGTATAAGAGACCTTTCAAATTATTGCCATTTTTCAGGTAAAAGCTTACCTAACTTTCAACTATCATCATCATCGTCTTATCAATTTTCTCTGTTATTCTATATCTATATTTATTTTCTTATTCTATATCTTCTATTAAAGAACACATGAACAAAGTGTCTTCTCCTTAACAGAGACAATAAGAAAAGTGCTATTGGACACAATCTTAGTTTAATCTAATTACATAGTTTAAGTTATAATTAAATTACTTATTAGCCTAATTACAAGGCTAGATTGTAGTAAGATTAGGGTGCATCCTAGGATGAACCTTAGGACAAGGAAAAAAAAAAAAAAAAAATCTCTGTTGAGACTCAGACCACTTATCAGAATAAGGGACTGTCTTTGTTAGAATTTTTATTTCTAACATAATTATGCCAGTGTCCTCACGATAGACAACCTTCATCGCGTTGCACCGTTAGAGAAGCAGATATGAATATTGTTAAACTTTAGGCAATAGACGGTCTTAATTAATTAGCGGAGGTCCTTTTAAGGGCTGAATATATGAAAAAAAATCTAAAGAGCGTAAAATAAAAAAATATAAAATCAGTTTTTTTATTTAAAATTAATACCATATTATTATTGTCGTATTAATTTAAGGATATAACAATTTTACGTTTTTAAAAGAAACTGAATTTTCAATTTTTCATTTAGTTTTCACATAATTCACCCCATAAGATAAACTAGGACCTTATATTTTTAACAGAAAAATTCAATAAGGTACAATTAGTCCAGGGACCAAACGTAGGCCATTATACATATAAGCTGTCACGTTGCTACTACCAACGTTTAGGCTTTGAAAAACTGAAACAGTAAAGGATAGATCACTCTGGTCCTTTGATCCAAATCCTAAAGCCCGCATACGGCTCCCAATCAATCGCTACAACCGGTGATAGATCGAAAGGTCGTAAACTAGAACACAAAACAGAATCCGACGATCCAGATCGCAAACAAACAACTCAAAACATCGTTAACACTGCACACGTAGCAAGTTTGGACCGATTTGTACATCGCCAGGATGTCACCGATGTGACGATTGATTTTTTAAGAAGTGTTTTTTCTATACAATCCTTCTACATTTATATTTTGATACTGGTCATAGAAATCATCATTCATCCTTTTACTCAGTTTTGTGGTTTGCTTCCAGTATCAATTTTTTTAAATCTGCTATTACCGGTCTTTGTGAATTATGCTATAACTTTGCAAAGCTTCAACGCTTAAGTATTTTGATAGGGCTTCACACAGAAGCTACAGATGGTTTCAATATTTATATGTCATTACAATAACAAGCCCAGCTTTTTCCATTATTTTAGGTTCGCCGTTTAATATTATGTAACTATGCAGCTGAAAGTCAATATTTTTTTGACGACTGTCACCTAAAATTATTTCAGGCCTGTGACAATTGTTAAAATTGTTATGACGCCCGGGCTGACGCTCACTGAGGCACGAAGTCTACTGATAGAAATCGATCATCCCACTTTAAATTCCATTCCTTCTTTAGCATTGAAGATGTCGTCTTCATAGCTTTTGATCAGCCGTACAATACATATTACATATGTAAAATACAAACATATTAATTATATTATTCAACTTCACGCACCTACAACATCGGTTTAGGGCCATCTTCCACGTGATCTTTTGAGATACAAAGGTCGTGTCTTACGC
Source organism: Allophyes oxyacanthae (assembly GCA_932294325.1). Lineage (NCBI taxonomy): Eukaryota > Metazoa > Arthropoda > Insecta > Lepidoptera > Noctuidae > Allophyes > Allophyes oxyacanthae. The sequence continues at coordinate 12,325,436 of OW028628.1, forward strand.
ATACCAAACTTGCTATTTACCGTTGAAGAGTTAACCCTAAAGATAAAATAAGGCACCTAACAAATTAAATAGTACAAGACTCATTGAAGACTTGTTACTAGTTAAATTACTTGGTTTATTACGACTTAAACATTTTCCAAGTTAGTGTAATCTTAAAAGCTATTTCGTCATTAATAATGTTGCTTGAAGCTTTTGTTGAGAACGTTTTAGAAATTTATATGAAATTTGCTAAGATATTGTAGGCATTATTCTTTGGACGAGCTATTATTATAAAATTATGCCAAGACGTGTCTATTCATTTTGGAGAGAATAATTTTTGATGTTGACATAATTGGATTAAACATTATTTACGTAATACCTATTCAGTGTCTAATAAAAAACAAGTTACCCTTTTTTTATTAAAAATTAAGTATCTTAAAAGTCATTTCACGCAACTTTAAAAGAAATGAAAAATTTTTTTTTGCTCTGGTTTCCATTAGCTTCTTGGAACCAGACCCTATTGACAAAGACGAAAAAGCCAGTCGTGCACAAATGTTAAGCTTCTTAAACTAAGGGTAACTTCATTCATAAGCCACAATTTTAAGGGTCTTTACTCCTCAAGGAAATCAACAAAACATCCAATTTCCGATTTCTTACCGCGCCACTAAGGACCAATTCTACAAACCAATAAAAAGAAAACGTTATTGAAAGACAAAACTACGCCTATTTCGTTACGAATTCAATACTTTAGGTGCGTCGAATCCAATATGTGTCTTAGACTTTCCATTATTCATCCCACTACATATGTACCGTTCGGGTCGTAATAAAATGGCGCCCTGAAATTTATATAAAACTGAGGTAAGGGTGCTAGGTGGAGCGAGGACGCGAGTTGAAAGTTGATGGACTGAGTTAAAAGAGAGGTAGGTATGTATGGTGAATGTTATTTTATAATCATCTGCTAAAGATAATATTTTGATGCTTAGTATGCAATATAAATAATGCTTGACGAGCGATGATTGTGTAATTTTATCACAATTTATGAAATCATATCAATATCATTCTGCTTGATAGACTTGACAAGAAAGACACCCTTGCAAGAAATTGGTAGGTTATTCTAAACAAATATGGCCAAACTTCCTTTTTCAAAATTTAAATTGCAGTTAAAACCATTTTCATTCAAATTCTGGTCTTATCAGCCGCAAAAACAGCACAGTACAATGATTCCTATGTAACCTATGATTTATTGACACTCCGAACTTGTATAAATAGATGTTTTGATCATAATAAATCAAATGCATTGCCCGAAGCCGTCTAGACGGCAGACAGCGATAATATCATATTTAATACAGCCTGCGGCATATTAATATTGGAGGCTACATGTCTACTGGGAATAGATGAGTGTCGGGCAGGTAATAACTAAATGAAATAATTCCAGCCCATTACTGTCCATTGCTGGTCACGGACCTCTTCTCAGAATAGGCCAATAATGCTGGCCTGGTGCGGGTGGTTTTATTTTTAGTGTATCTGTCTGTGGCATGGTAGCTTCAAAACGGATGGACCGATTTCAATGCAATTTTTTTAAATCGTAAGCTATTTTAGCCGGGTATTATCTTAGCTTTGTTCAGCTGTTCAAAAGTTACAGCTCTTTTTCTAGTTGGAGTCAGGGGTTTTTGATGGTTAAGTTATTTAACTAGCTGTTGCTTGAAGTTTCAAGTGCATCATAGGGGAACTACTTCAAGTGATTAGATGAAAAGTATCTTACGGGTTAATCCAGGTCATGGTTTATCTGTGCAGTGTGCACCCATCCTTACCCGTTCAGCCGTTGATGTGTGATCTACTAACAAACATGGAAATATCCAACATTTACGGAAACTTACACATTTTGTAGTGTTATACAGGCACTTTTGAAAAGTAAAGTCATGAAAAAAACAAAAATACTGTTGCTAAGTTCCGATTATGAAAATAAAATATTATAGTTTAAAAAAAACTATAGAGCACGCTTTAGTCATCCAAACTGAACGTGTATGCACACATGCTCAATCGGAAAGCGGGAAGTGGGTCAAATTTAACTTCCAAGATTTTCTTACATAGTTAGTTACAAGTGAAGCTAATAAAAGCGTGTTAAAAATAGGATTTAATTTATAAGTGACCACAATTTATGAAGGATGTTTTATATTTAAGAAGTTTTGAGAACATCAGTCCAGACCAAGAGATCAACTAAAACTCTCTTTGCAAAAACTCTATGTTTTCTACTGTAGTTTATGATCTATTTTAATGAAAGATAAATCATCTATTAAAATGAGTTATAGTAACCGCAATAAAGCTTTAAAGGAAGGAGATTATGTTTTATAAATCCAACCCTAAGATTTTAACAAAATATCCATTTTAAGAGGCTTACATACAGGATATTTTTTTATGTAGTGTGCAAAGTAGAGTGATTTAGTGTCCGTTCCCAAATGCAACCGCAGTACTAAAATTCACTCCAAAACAAAATAAAAATTTGATTTTGTATGGCTTGCGCTGATAAATTATGCGTGTCTCCCATACTAAGTCGAATTTTCTTTTTGTTTTAATGTGTATCCCAATACTGTGGTTGCATTTAGGAACAGAGACTGAATCAGGCTTAAAATTATGCGCACTACATAAAAAATTATCCTGTAGGTATTACCCAAAACACTCTTGTAGGGTCCTGATGAATGTTCGATGTAGATACGATAAGTAACTAAGTATCATATTTATTACACTGGCTCACCATACACCAAGCACCACTCACTCGACTCCCGAGCTCTGCCGACTTAGATAATGCCACTTCCAGACATCTCTCTAATGGCACGGCTACACACCGTCTGCACAACTGACAGCTGTTAAGTCAAGCTGTCCGTACTACTTGTGTATGTGAGACAATGTCATTATATCTATTAAATAGATACAGATATACAAACACTACAACTCTTTTAGTATTAGAAATTCTTCATCCCTAAATAAAAGGAGAAGTAAATAATGTAATCGCTTACAGTCGAGCCTCGTCCTTCACCCAAAGAATGACGAAGGGGAAAATATAAATAAATATTATAGGAGACGTGTTTCGTTTTACCACTGCATTTTATTAAAGGGAACAAAAAAGATAAATGGTTCAATAGGGAAGGCAAGTAAAAGTAATTTATGTATGTCAATCAAAGTAATACATCTGAGAGTGGAGAGGAAAATGAATAACACGGTAAAGAAAAATGTTGTGGTGTAATGGGATACCAATCTATCATTGTTTTTGAAATGTTAATGTTTTATGCATGAGGAAATGGCACAACACACAGCCTATTTGTCTTATTGGTCTAGTATAGAAGTAGCATGAAGTTTTTTCGACAATTTTCTCTAATACAGATTACAGGGCGATTTTTTTTTTTTTTTTTTTCATATTTTTTTTTTTTTCTGTTTGCGGAATAAACAATACATAAACATGCGATCACAGCAATCGTGAGTGATTTGCTCCAATTTTTTTTTTGTGTGTGATTTGATTTTTTTCATCGGATCTTCTCCAAATTTATATGAAGCCACCTCAAAAAAAAATATATATGTGTATTTCTACCAACGCGTAACGCACGGTCATTTCGTGGAACGCAAAGGTCGGCTAACGGTAAATTCCCGAATTTCCACACCAGTTATATTCCTAGTGTTACGAAACCTAACCCTGTTCAAATGTTTGTTTAATCATTTAGTTTGCAAACTAGAAACCATACATTTTGAACACACATTTTTGGACGTAGTTACATGATATTTTTGTGGTAATAAACAGAGTATACCAAGGTATTTATTTAATTTATATAATATTATTCAAATTCATATAAGTATTGACTTATATGAATCATATATAATATAAATAAAATAAATAAATCCAGCTCACTACTGTCCCACTGCCTGGTACGGGCCTCTTTTCGGAACGAGAAGAGTTAGCCCTTAGTCCACCACGGTATATAATTATATACTGTGACGCTGGCCTACTGCGGGTTGGCGGACTACACACACCATCGAGAACTTTATGAGGCCCTCTCACGTGTGCAGGTTTCCTCACGATGTTTTTCCTGCACCGTTAATGCAAGTGACAATCAAATTGCGATCCGCACATAAATTAATAGTACATTATAGCTAGCATATTTATAAAGTAGTAGGTATTTACCTCCTATAGTAATCTCTCCATATGTTGGTTGGTACCTGAAACCAAAGAAAAATCACATTAGAAAAACGAAAATTTATACTAGACGATAAACGTTGCTTAGTTATCCACTAGTTACAATTTTATATGAAAGAAACACTAAGGTTGGACTGTGTATTAAATATTATAAGGAATATTTTTGTACTCAATTGTAGAATATTTTTAATGTTTTTTAAATATTATTGACTCTCTACACGTGTTGGTTGAAAACTGTAAGTGTAGAGAGTAATTGAATTAAAATAAATAAATAAATAATAAAGAAAAGAAGAAAAAAAATGTGTTTATTTGCACAATTAAAATTAAAACACAATATCACATTTAATAGAAAAAAAAGTACATTTATGCCAAAAGGGCCTCAGCTCAGCATAATATCTGATGGCAACACCAGGTGCTACCACCTGACGCTGATTTTCAGCTGCAACCCAGCTGCACCAATAATAATAAAATAATAATATGCTTAATAAGAAGCAATAGCTAGTAGGGGTCGCTCCTACTGCCAACACGACACTAGTAGTAGAGTTGGCAACGCGCGAGTGATGCCCCTGGTGTTGCAAGCATCCATAGATTACGGTAACCGCTTACCATCAGGCGGGCCGTATGCTTGTTTACCACTTATGGTATAAACACACCATGTACGAAGTACCACAAGTTTTAATATATTTTTATACGTCTAACAAAATAACTCATTCCGTTTTTCTTACGATCTCATAACTCATGATTTTATAATAAAATCTAAGCGATTTCATTTTATTTACCTCTCTTTAATAAAAGCGGCCACAGTTTTAAAAACAAAGGAGCCACGAAATACGGCTGGAACTTTATGGTGGGTTACAAACTGTACGTGTTTTGTAAGGCGAGGCACACATAAGGCGGTATGAAAATAAATTAATAATATTACTATCGCCGGCGTATGCAGCGTGGCGACCTGGACGTGCATGCAGGGCAGACATGACAAGAGGTGACTCAAAATAGAGGGGTTTGGAAGGAAAATCAAAATGAAAATAATTATATTATATTTAAAATGAATAAAGGAGATAATAATACCTAGATGCGCGGCGGTTCTTCGTGGTCCTACTATATTAGACCTGTCAGTTTTTTTATAGCCCAGTGTATTCTAACCCTAAGTATACCGAGTGCTGCAGTGGGTCATAAAATACGGGATTAAGGGTGTTGTCACCGAAACCGAGCTAGGGCTCATAATTCTGTCGTACCAAACACAGTGCTCTCAGCTTAAAAATTCTACGCCAAAAATATTATCACGTACTTTGCGCTAAAACAAATTTGTTTTTGTCTTTCCTCCGACGCGATTATGAAATCGTTTTGTTTTTTTAAGAGTAGGTATTTTTGTTTTATTTTTTAATAATGTTTACGCCGCTGTGTTTGCGTTTCTTAAAGCTGCTTTTGAAGGTTTTTAAATAATGCGGTGGCTTGGTTTTTTGTTATGATTTTGGATAATATTTTGGGATGACCCGCATCTTTTTTTAGATACTTTGTTTTTATTACAAATAATATGGGATACTTATATACTACACTATACACTATACTATTGTTGGCACCAGATAGCTTGTCAATAAAGTTCATAGACCCGGTGTGTCCCTAAAAACAAAAAAGAATGTTAGAAGTTTAAAAGAGCATTATCAGTTATCACCCCTCTGTTACTTAGTTTGTATTTTATACAGGATGTTTTTTTATGTAATGCGGATAATTTGCTGAGTTATTCAGTCTCAGTTCCTAAATGCAACCTTCGCAGTTACTTTTCAAACATTGTGATTCTAGGTGCAGATAGAAGAAGAAAAGAAAAAACAAAATTATTTGGTTGCAAAATTGGGGCACCAGATGCAATAATAAATAATAAAAATAAAAACACAAACATACAGAAATTAAAATAATCACATATAGGTAGGTGTTAAACCCTCGTACATGGTGACGATTTAGAAATATAAGTGTAAAAAATTAAAATATCTTTTATCAAAAATAAACCACACTTTTTTTCAAAATGACATTGTGTCACATTTCATCTTAGATGTAGAACTACATTTAATTTATTTCTCTTTCTTTTTTTGTAAAAATTGACCATAACCAATAGCCATAGATGGTTGAACAATAGATATATAAAGTATGTATGTTAGCAGTAGTATGAATAACCATCTGGGAAACACTATGTTCCTCCTAAACTAATCCTAAACGGTTATCGAATACGCAGCCGTGCCGAATATCGTCTTGAGTGCTCAAATTGCGCATAGTAACATACTGGTCACTGATTGCTACCTGGGAAATTGCCCATTGTATTGAACTGTGAGTCTGTGATCATTAAATTGAATGGTCTCTCCTCTATGCTAGTGAATTTAGCTGAGAATGTTGCTTAATTGTGATATTTTCCATTCATTGTAGAAGAAAAAGTCGTGAAATCAAACTCGTCATTCTTCACAACACAGCTTCTTAAAGCCGATTGGTCTATCTTGAGTGTCATACGAAAACCTATGACAATCGTTACGAGCAGCCAGAATGTCGAAAGGTAAACTGTCATAATACAAAAAATCTCTTTTTGGTAAATGACGTTACAAAGGGACGAATATATTTAAAACCTGGGTTTCACTAGACTTGATTTAAAATCATATTTTATAATAAGAGTATATAACTTTAGAATACCGGTATCAGCATACAGTCGATAACGGAAAACAGAAGACTGGGTGTCTTCTGTTTTCTGATATCGACGGTGATAGGATGACAAAAACGTAAATAAAAAAATGTTTGTTAAATATAAAATTCATGCTACAAAGTATCTATCGATGCAACCTATAGATATACACCTCTTGTAGCGACACCAATCGCCACATAGAATAATTACTTAGCCTGGCAGCAAAGCTAACTCAAGTGGCGCGAAAATATGAATTCGACCAATCAGATTAGGAGGCCTGCATCGCGCAAGAAAAAGTTATTCGTATCTAACAGATATACAACTTTCCGACATCAACTGTCGGACTTCGACCCGCCAGGTAATATCACATCGCCTGGTCGGAGGATCCTCCCTTTTCAATGGAGGAACACCATACCTCGTTCCTCCACACTTCTTATAATATGTCGTGTACAAGGACCTTATATTTCCCAACCAAATATCTCTAAAACATCTTCAAACTCCATATTCGCTCGCTTATTTGTTTTATGAACGTTTTCGGGGTAACATTGTATGTAATTACGGCAGTTCATTAAAATAATGCTCCTATAAAACTTCAAGTTTTCACGCCGGATCTTAATGTCTGCTCTTATTTGAACACGTTTTTGGGGTGAAATACACTGAGCGGATTGGAATTTATTTATTTTGGGAAGTTAAGTTTAAATACAATTTAATTGTACAGGGAAATTATGAGAGGTTGGGTATACCCGTCCCCTGATTACCGATGTAGCAGACAGTTCGCGACATCGCACGGTAGCTGCTGTCAAACATCACTTTGGTATTACGTATTTGCCGATAGCGACGCGACAGCCGCCGCTTACGGGTTTGTCCTCGGGCGGACAATAAAGGAACTAAAAAATGCATACTTGACGCTGCAAATGCGACAAGTAGCCACCGGCAAACGAATGCCGTACATAACACGAATTTGTTTGATAGTTCGCGTCCGATCGCGCTCCGTCTTTTGTCGCGTGGCTGTCTGGTCGCTGTCAGGTGTTTTTTACGTAATTAGGGTGCGGGACGTTCCGCTCAAAATTGGAGCTGCCCGACTGAGGAAGTACTTCCAGCTTGCAGAATATAGTAGTCAAATATCACTGCTCTGGTATTGGTATTGGTATTGGTAAAACGGGCGAGTTTCCGCAACTCCACGGCGATGCGCGTATTTTGCGTATGGGTGGGAATCATTTTATTCCAGCCAACCCAACTCCTCGAGGAAGGCCAGCAAACATTTGATGTTACTGGCGATCTCCCGGAGAGCACTCTGGTTACCGAAGTACTTGGCCCTGAAGACCGCTACCTCTGGGCAGTTCAGAAGTTCGTCCACCTCCATGCAAGCTCGACACAGAGGACTGTCTGTAACTCCTATAACATAGAGATGTTTATTAAAAGTACCGTGGTCCGTTAGGGCCCCTGTTACTATGCGTAATTGTTGTTTATTCAACCTAAGCAGCTGTTTGGTGATGCGGAGGTCAATAGCGGGTAGGGCTGTTTTTGCTTGTCTGCACTCACCGTGATTCTGCCAAGAGTTGTTGTGTTTAGTTCTAGTTCTGTAGCAGTATTGTGTTCCTAACGGTGAGCAAGGTCGCCTGTGCTCCTTGGGGAACCGTCAAGTAGTAGGATTGGCAACGCACGGGTGATGCCCCTGGAGTCGCGAGTGTCCATAATGGTTAGTAGACCGCTTACCATTTCAGGCGGGCCGTATGCGTGTTAGCAATTTAGTGGTATAAAAGAAATCATTTTTGGCACGTGTAGATCCGGAAGAACTATCTATAAGGCTATAATATATATAATATATAAATATTATATATATTATAATATAATATATATAATGAAATAAATGCTCCGATTTTAATACGTCATGGAATCACTTGTAAACAATTAAATACTAGAACTATTATTGGGAAGCTAAGAACTAAGGTATTTACATAAGGTATTTATATATATATAATATATAAATATTGCTTCGTGTGCGGGAATTATTATTAACTCGCTTTCTTTCTCTGTTTGTTTGTCTGTTTGATACAAATATTGCAATTGATTTTAAACTAACTAAACTTCTTCTAACTTGATAAAGAAAAAGTCTCCTTACGTATACCTAAAAATATTAAAGTTTTTACTTGGAAAATGTTTGTAATAATTGGACGACTACTTCCTAAACCGATGCCAAGTTTCCTGGTTCTACATCAAATGGTCCGTGAGTTACTTACTTCAGTTATAAAACGAGGTAGCTAATCTCAATTTTATTATTTTTGCAGTCCTGGTTGGGATATAAAATAAAATCATGGTTATTTTTTCAAGTTTTATTCTGCGGATCTACCGCGTAACTTAAACGGTAATGAACATCGACACTGGTAATAAACTTCAATACGATCGTGAGAGACTAAACTTAAAGCTGACTTGTAAAAAAATTACCTATCATGATGATAGGAGTCCCAACTTGAGCTTTGAATTGAGTCGAAAGAACTATCAGTCATCTGATAGTTCTTTCGACTCAATTCGACTGTATGTTTTTTTTTGTATGTTTGTTGAGCGGTATATTCGTCAATAATAATTGTGAACTGATTTTATTGATCCTTTATTTGTTTAAAATAATATTCTTCAGAGGTTAAACTTGTTCATTTAATTAAGTTATGTAAAAGTTATTTATTTATTTATTAAGGAGATTCTGGTTGATACCCGATTAAACTAGCTTTCGATTAAAAAAAATTGCATTGAAATCAGTTCCTCCGTTTTTGAGCTACGATGTCACGAGATAAATACTCAGATAAATAGATACACCGATACACGTATACACAGATACACACTACAAACTTATAACACCCCTTTTTTGGTCGGGGGTTAAAATCTCTGATAGCGAAGAAGACCTCTACCTACGTAAAAACTACGCAATGACTGTTTGAATAAAAGACGAAATCTTATAAAAGAGCAGCCTGCAGAGAACTTAAAAATCTTTCTTTCAAGAATAAAAACGTGTTGAACTCATAAAATCTTTTTTATAATTTTTCAACGATAACCCCGCTCCCACTGCAGCACGGTCTTAACGATCAAGATCTTAACCCGTCGACTGCCATTAAACACGAACTGCATAAAGTCGGGAAGTTGGACAATTAAATCGGGAGGCGGTCGTTTGGACCTGAAGACAGTGTAGTTATATGTAATTTAGCATTGTGAGGGTTTGGGCGTGTTTTTGTGATCATCCCACTGATATGGAGTTCAAGGCTCTAAGTTTACAGATCCAGTGGAGATGCAAATACAAAACAAAAATTCAAAAACAAAAAAACAAAAAAAATACAAATAAAAAATATTTGTATTTGTATTTTTGTATTTGCAACTTATTAACTTATAGCAGTAAAATTAAGAATGTATATGCGTTTACGAAAATGTATCCTGTTTTAAACAACAATAATAGTTATGTTTAAAAATGATATAGCTTGGAAGTTAATTTAAACAGCGGGTGCATAGAAAGAGCCTTTCCAAGCTACAATACCTAAGTACGTCCTGGGCAGTCAGCCACATTAAGAAGCCTTGTTGACTAGCTTTCTTTCCACCGAGGCTAAACAAAAAGAAAGAAAGAAAAAATGTAATAGATTTTTATTTGGCTGCAAATTTGAGGCACCACATAAAAATAAAAATTAAACAAAACCAAAAAATAAAGCATAAACCCAAATAAAATATTATAACATAACATGCCCGTGCACGGTGCTACGACGTAGCTGACGTAGTTATCATCGCTACGCCAGCTACGCCCTGCCGTCGTAGACTAACAGAAGAAATAGGTGTAGAGTCAATAATTCAATTTAATAATTTCAATACCTAATAGACGTAATTTTTGGTATGGTTCCCACAAAAAAATATGGGATTACTTCTCTTAATGTGGGTATCTTGAAAAGCGTGGAGAATGGCAGCAGAATAATTAATTGTTAATAATAAATTCACATAACTTATGAACTCTGTTATAATAGCAAAAGTGCTGCAAATTAAAAAACAAAAAATTAGTTTAATTAAATGTTCAATAGCCTAGTACATTGCAAAGGTAGCTCCACCTTCTAGAATAATTAAAATTGACATTCGAGATCACTAATAAAATATGAACACTACTAAATTAATGAGTGGAAACTCAAATTATTATACGTCTTGAATTAATTAATAAGGCTTATCTAAACTGAAGTGGCTCATTAAGTGTGTAAATTAGCGAGATTAGTACCACGTAAATTTTTACATGTTGAATTTTGATAATTATCCCCTTTTTTTATTAATAATTTCGTCCTTTTTTTTTCTTTTTTGCAGAGCAAAGGGCTGGGATCTTCTTTATAAAATGCTTTTATTAGCTTCACCTGTAGTTAAATTTCGCTTGTAGGGATGTTGGATTGGGCGAGAAAAGAAAGATATATAAACGGATCAAATATGATTTAATATAAGGCTTATAGTTTGGAAGAAGAACAATTGACAGAGAGACGTGATTAAGGTGACGTTCTAAATTGAAAGTGGCATCTAGTTTATTTTTCTAACAAGGGACCTGTCTTCTTCTGTTTGAGAATTTCTAATTAAACTAAATAAATATACACCTTAGATTATTGATTGGTTTCCGCATTCGAGCGGCAGCGGAAACCAATCAATAATCTAAGACCTACCTATAATATGTCAAAATATTGTGGGTTTCCTTTTTGTCTATAATTTAGTAAATTTTATATTTTACAAAACGAAGTGTATTCTGTGCATATTCTGTCAACCGTTTCAGTCATTTATGAAATCAATTCCCTATTGGACCTAGCCCTTACTTGGCCTTAGCTAGACCCTTTCGTACAACTAAAACTTGTTTCCAATGTGGTCACAATAATAAAGAAAACTGCATAAACTGCCATACAAAAACCACGAAAATATACAGGGTGGCAAAAGTATTGAAAGAAAGAAAATACATTTATTAGACATCACAAAAACCAACACACAATAAAATAAAAAATAAAAGTCAATAAAAATTATTACGCATACAGAAAGGATAAGACGTAAACAACGAAGAAGTACAACAACAATAATCGACGGTATCAGGCTACCGATAGTTTGTGCGATGCGTGGCAGGCTCGGTGTGGTAATGCGTGTCTAATAGGCCTCAGCTCAGCATATTCCTGCATGTAACTGCAGCGCTGATGTTCAGCTGAAGTCTACCCTTTAGGCTACAGCTGAAAATGGAATTCCATGTCACACACACACAATTCCATGGAAACTTGTTCGGTCAGCCACCTTAGGTTTCAGCTGAAAATCAGCGCTGTAGTGTTATTGCAGCATATGCTGAGCTGAGGCCTTTTGGTCACGCAATACCACACCGAGCCTAATTTAATGTCATAGCTTACATTTATGTGCGCAAGTGAGCCTGCTGCAATGTGCAATTATTGCTGTGTCACTCCCGGCTATTCTGTTTCTTACTGTATTTGGTGTGATTTAAACATGTATTGTGTTGACCAATAAACCTTATTTCTTTCTTTTCTTTCAAAATCAGCGCTGATTGAATAAATACACCATTTATTTTTTATTCTATGATAGGTACTTTAAAAAAGATTGCATCACACTATAGGATCGGTTCATACAGAAAGGAACCAAGACATCTATCGAAGATAGCTCTGTCCATTTGTTGCTTTATTTCATTCTATTGTCCAAGACTCTTCATTTTTCCAAAGGAATTCTTTGATGTAACATCTGTGCCTGTGTCTGAAATGTTTAGGTATAGTACTTGTAGTGAGTGATAGTTCTTGTAGCATAAGTAGAGTAATTCTAAAGTATTTTTGAAAGCATAAAATATAGACAAACATACTTATTAATTTATTTATTAGGATCTCCAACAAGAAATACACACAATACATCACAAGCTTACATTATTAACCTACCAGCCCTGTGCTCCCTCAGTTACAAGAGACCACAGCATGCATATTAAAAAAAAAACCAACAAACAGTAGTTATGTATAACATCAATATTTTGTATTGATATTAATACCTGAAGGTCGAGCATGAATGTTTTAGACGTACCGTACCTAACGTTAGCAAATTTTGATTATAAAATAAGATGAATCTATCATTTATTTTTTATTTTTACGCAACATGCACCCTTGTTTCATGAAAATAATTAAAAAAACTAATAAAAACTGGCGAGTTTGTTTTCTTTATATTACATTTCCCCACTCTAGCATTTCTTCTTTATCGCGGGTACAGTTTACAAACATATATGTCACATGCACACACTCAGACCCGGAAGTATCTGTAGGCCATACAAATATTTGTCCGTGCGGAGATCGAACCTACAAAACGGAGAGTAGAAAGCCAATCCATGCATTATTTTTTATATTTTTCTTTTCTTTCATCATTGTTTTATTATAAGTAACTTTCTGGTTTTTTTTATGTTTGTTATATTGTGAGCATGCTATTGTGATTTCGGTGTCCTGTGTGCAAAGAATAAATTGATTTTATTTCTTTTCTTTCTTTGTTTCTTTAATCTCGTAAAAAATGACCAAAGGATACTAGAGGATGCAAGAGCAGCATAAGTGCACCTTTATGTGTAATGCCCACATTGTAATCATTAATCCGTTTGCCAAGCGCATAATGGTACTATTTGTCTCACCGCGGTTCTTTCTAGCTATCTATGGCGAGGCAGTCGACGATGCGGGCTGATATGTTGGCACAACTAAAAATACCAATAAAGAAAACAATAGTGACAAAATTTCCGCGAAACTGATTTTTTATAAAAAAAAATCAACAAAAATAATTATATGTGTCCATTTTTGGTACGGAACCGCGACCAAAGGCTAGTTTTACAAAACGATTTAAAACAAAAACTGTGAGCCCAATATATTTTGATTGCTCACTTTTAAATCGGTATCTGCTGTGCAGCTCCGGAACTCTTTGTTTTATCCAATTGTTTCACCAAAAGTTTTGTTAAATTCTTTTTTTGAAACAAAATTCAACAACTTGCGTAAAATGATGATTTTATTCTTGGCTATTTGCCCCTGGTACTGCAAGCGTCCATAGGTTACGGTAACCACTTACCTGGCCACATACTTGGTCGTCACATTTAGTGGTATAAAAACAAAACTGATGTATCTGATCTCAACGGATCTTAATTTAGCCAAAAGTTATAGAGAGTGTATGAGACGGTCGGTGCCTGAGCTCATAAAGACGTTGCGCGGTATGGGAGGGGTGTGAATAGAATAGAATAGATCTTTATTTCATGTAAACCAGATACAGGCACTTATGAAATGTCGAGACTCTAGGTGCACGGTTTCAAATAGTAGACCCTATGGAGAAGAACCGGCAAGAAACTCTTTTAAAAAAATAGATTATAATCTTTATCAGTACAATGTTGTGGTAAGAGCTGCGAGAATAATGTAATTTAATGTCACATTGCCTGTGAATAAGATTGCCATGGCAGTTACAAGCTGACCAGTTCCGACAGACGGCACCCGTTCACGAGCATGACGCATGCGTCAGCGTCGCCAAGCTCGACCACAATGAAGGGAACTCAATGGCCCGACACACAACGCCACCATCAGCGAGACATCATGTGATGCGAGATGTCAGTCACAGGCTCATGATACGCACCATAAAGCTTAGCTTAGCCAATAGTAGGCGTGTGTCACACCTCCCCCCGCATCGCGCAACTACCTCAACTTCAGACATCAACCGTCTGAGTTAAGCGGTTAGAAAGAAAGAAAAAACATTTATTTCCCACAAACACAAGACGCACTATAGATATTAAGAAGAGGACAGGTGCATAGACAGAGAATACAATTTTAGGATGGCAACAGTGTAAAACTAAGCAGAAAAAATAATAATTTGAAAAAAATAAAAATTATGTGGGTATACTGTACCGACTGAACATCAACAGCCTTTTGACTATTCGGTGTGTGTCTCGAGCTGTAGCAAATGGGTGTCCAGCTCAGCATGTGCCAGGCTATGACACCTGACGCTGATATTCTGGTGGATCCCGGTGTTGGCCTATAGTCGAGGAGTTTTGTTAATCCCGTTGGTAGATATAAACAAATCCAATGCAAAACCTATCAATGTGACCCCTTAACGTCATTGAACGTATTAAACAGGTTAATTGGATTTTAAATTAAATTGAAAATGGATTTGTTGGAAAATTCCATTACACATTAAAATTTGCGTATAAGCAAGGAGTGTGCGGTACAAATGATAATTACGTTTAAATTAATTAGTTGTAATGTGCGGTACACATGTGTAGTTAACACAAATGTTCATCTTAAAATTTTATGAATTGAAACAGATACGAATAGATAATTTAAAATGTAATTAAAAACCAAGTACCTACTGTTCAAAATAAAATACAAAGTACTTATCCTTTATAAATTAATGTTTTCAAGGGTTCAGAAACAGCTTTAAAAAGAGTTTTAAGTACGCCTTTAATATTATACGTATAAGAACAGAAAGCAATGAACGCCTGAACAAACGTACACCTTGAAACGTCGATGATGATCACCAATATCTAGAAAAGAAACAAACAACACACATACACACACACAAACACAACATTACACACATGAAACAAACATGCAAATTTGTGAACATTAATGATCACAAATTTGCATACCACGCATGGCGACACGGTTGGCGCGGTGACTAAGCGATTAGCTTTCTGCACTACGTGCCGCGGGTTCGATCCCCGCACGAAACAAATATTCGTATGATCTACACATAGTTGTTTCGGGTCGGGTGTGTGTGCATGTGAGATGTATGTTTGTAAACTGTAGCATCGATACAGGAGAAATATTAGTGAGGGAAAATGATTTAAAAAATAAGGATAGTTGTTTTTTTTTTTCTATTTCAATCATCTGCTCGTAATAAATATTTAATTATTGCCCGAAAAAAATAATTATAATTAGCATACTTACTTTAACCTACTAATGAGCAGAAAATCTACGTCCTTAGCCAAGAGGGCCTCATCAATTGACGGAAAAATTGTTTAAAACACAAGTACCATCAGTCTCAAAAATCACAGCAAAATTGTAAAAAGAACGCCTTACATTTTACCTCCTAACCTGCCTCCTACTTGATTTCTTTCGGATTTTTTTTTTTTCGCCATTTTATCATTACCCAAAGGGACACGTTAGTAACGTCATTATTTCAATGAATGAGTCTTAGTTTTTCGGTCCACTTGTTACGGAGGGACCGGGGGTGCGAAGGAGCGGGGGACATGAAATCTATCGTCCTTAAGCTTCAGGTAAGAACGATTTTCTTATAAAATTTATTAGATATTTCGTCGAGTTTACAAGCGAAATTATTAAGAAACTGTTGGCGATCTATGAAGAATTATAGTAGATAGAGATGCCTATAAATAGAATAGAATAGAATAGATCTCTATTTCATGAAAACCAGATACAGGCACTTATGAAATGTCGAGACTCTAGGTGCACGGTTCCAAATAGTAGATCCTATGGAGAAGAACCGAAAAGAAACTCCATGGAAACTCTTTTTAAATAATAGATTATTTATTTATTTATACTTTATGCGCTATGTACAGAGGCGGACTTAATGCCTTAGGCATTTTCTACCAGTCAACCACAATCTTGATCAGTATAATGGTGTGGTAAGAGCTGCGAGAATAATGTAATTTAATATGAATTAAAATAAAAATAGGATAATAATGCCTTTGAATAAGATTGCCATGGCAGTTACAAGCTGACCAGTTCTTATGATTTCTCTTGTTGAAAAAAGGAAGTTAATAATTATGAAACGATTAGTCCTGGATCCTCAATACCAAATGTAGTGCCTTCTATCATACCATGCTACTAGAGTCACGAGCTGGCCCCATTTCGTATACCAGGGCTGATATAAATTTTGCATCAAATATCGCCAACAGTTGTGGAGAATTTGGTCAGAACTAATTCTGACCCAAGACCGATATCAGACGAAGAAAATCTTAGACGTAGATTAATAAATGATCTCTCACTCACAAACTTTTTTTTTTTTTTTTATCTTTAACTTTATTCGATGCTTTTATCCATAATGGCATGTCAGCCTCATCGTAACTTAACCTAGGTTTAATACTTATATTAAAATTAACACTGAATCACTGATGAAACAAAACTTTTGAAACAGCTTTATAATATTTAACCAACATCCAAGAATAAGGTTAAATAATTAATAATAAATAAATCCAGCCCATTACTGTCTCATTGCTGGGCACAAACCTCTTCTCAGAATGAGAAGGATTAGGCCTTAGTCCACCACGACTACACATCATCGAGGACTTTGTGAGGTTTTTCAGGTGTGCAGGTTTCTTCACGGTGTTTTCCTTCACCGTTAACGCAAGTGATAATCAATTGGGATCCGCACATAAATTCGAAAAGTCAGAGGTGCGGGCCGGTTTTGAACTCAGACACTCCTGCATGGAAGGCAAGCATTCAACCACTAGGCTATCTCTGCTACTATCAGCAGTCCAAAAAGTCTGACAACCGGTCTAATCTTAGAGTATGAAGTTTGTAGCTGAAATTCCAGACCTAATTACAAGAGAATCATGTTAACTCATAACGTAACTTTGCAACTCAAAAACTCATCGAGAAACCTAGTTTGATGCAAAGTTGAGTCAAAAGTCGGAAAGCAGGCTTTGTGGAAGCTCGCGTCGAGTTGAAAAGCTCCAAATGTATCATTTTGAATTCCAGCCCAAGAATGCAGGTTACTTTTCTCGTTTATTGAATTAATGAGCATTATTGTGTAACCAAAAGTATTATAAATTACGCAAGTATTTGTGAACCACAAACAACTGATATATTTATTGTCCTCCGATTTCATCCGGTCAGTCCGTCAATGGCTGACGACGTCAACTATGTATGCATGCATGACGTATCTTTATTATTAAAATAAATCAATTAAAATATGCCTTTATTGCTGCTTTCACAATGATTTCTAAGAGATATATATAATTTGTTACTTAAACTTAACTTTAACATTTAATAATAATTTCAGCCCATTACTGTCCCACTGCTAGGCACGGGCCTCTTCTCAGGATGAGAAGGGTTAGGCCTTAGTCCACCACGCTGGCCTAGTGCGGGTTGTCGGACTACACCATACCATCGAGAACCTTATGAGGCCCTCTCAGATATGCAGGTTTCGTCACGATGTTTTCCTTCACCGTTAACACAAGTGATAATCAAATTATAATCCGCATATGAATCCGAAAAAAATAGACGTGCGGGCCGGGTTTGAACTCGGACCTTCCCGCATAGAAGGCAAGTATTCAACTAGTAATAAAAACAAACAAAACGTAAAATATTTGTATGTCAGTTTATACCTAAGTAATATTTTTAAGTTACGTTAGTTAAGTTAGCGGGACAATCCGACGCCACTCCTCTAATTAATTCCACTGGTTAGTTTCAATTAACCCAAAATAAACAATTGTTCCAGCCAAACTTATCAGCTAATTCATCTTCATTCAGTGTTGTTCAACAACAATAAATCACTTTTTGTAAGATTGATGCCCAGGCTGGATTTTGGGCAGTAATTCAGGATGAAGCTAAAAAAAGTTTCCGACGATATCTCCCTTGGGAATAGTGGCGAGGGAACTAAATAGAGAAAATGTGAGCCGTTAATACAGGGAGGTATTCACAATTTTACGGTTACTGATTAAATAACTATCTTTTTCATTGTTGTTTTGTTTATGAATGTGTTAACGGAAATCGTATTTTTAGGAGCTATTTTCATGAAAAAGAATAACGTTTCACTTTATGGTTAACAACACAGTTAATGTTCTAGATAAACTATGAACTTAAATCATTTAAAAAAATCACTATGAACTTAAGTATACATAAAAAAAAGTAAAAACCGACTTCAAAAAACTAAAAAGTGTAAAATCATTTTCTTAAAAAAATTAACAGCTTCTGAAGTCAGTGCTACTGACCAGCTAGGTGCATTGAAGAATTAAAGGCCTCGACTTCAGAAGCTGTTAAGTTTTTTAAGATAATTATTTTTACTATTTTGTCTTTTGAAGTCGCTTTTCACTTTTTTATTATTTTATTTTATTTTTCTATTTTAAATGCAACAAACTGCCTAATTGAGAACCATCTCCGTTTTTTGAATTCGGTAAATAATAAATACGTTCATGTTCATTTTAACTCGAGGAAGAAACTGCGTGGCGTTCATTTTAAAAACTTAACAGAAGAATCGTAAGGATAGATTGTGTGGTGCCCTTATGTCAAAGGCCAAGAACCACCGAGGCATAAAAAAGTATAAAACCAATGACATGTCTAAAACCTGAACAAATCTAATTTTTTCTCACACTCACATCAATCAAACAAAAACGTCCGTTAAATACGTAATTTTATGAATAATCTACTTAAGCCTAAAAATAAATTGTATCGTCCACGCTTAGCCTAGGTAAAGTCTGGATGTATCTAGATCGGAAAATCCCCAATTACACGCTGTCATGCCTCGTTGTGTACTATCACTTACATCACGGCCTTCACGCTAGATAAACAGATTTAGAGAAGTGTGATAAGGTAAATAGTGTTGGACCTGAATTGTAACCCAGCGGGTCTACCGCGTAACTAAAATTGTAATGAACATCAACATCGGTATTAAACTTCAATACGATCGTGAGAGCCTAAACTTTGAGCTAAAATAAATACTTACAACAAACAACAAAATACAAAAAAATACAAATAAATACTTTTTCTTTCTTTCAAAACACAAATTGCCGATGCAGGCCACACAGCTGCCAAATTAAAATGGAACTGGGCAGGTCACATCTGCCGCATGCCGGAGGAGCTTTGGGCAAAAATAACCACACAGTGGGTCCCAAATAGCAAGCAACGGCAACGCGGCAGGCCCAGAAGGAGATGGCGTGATGAGCTGGACGTCTGTCTAAAGGATTGGCCCCAAATTACTATAGACCGGGTAAAGTGGAAGGAGGGAAGGGAGGCCTTTGCCCTGCAGTGGGATACTACGGGCTATTAATAATAATAATATTGTATAATATAATTTTTTTAAGCCACAATTTAACGTAATTGGTGCTATTACATGTAAGGCACCAACTTGATGAACTTGAACTCTGTAGACACGGTTGGCGCAGTGGCTAAGCGATTAGATTTCTACGCTACGTGCCGCGGGTTCGATCCTTGCATGGAGCAATTATTTGTATGATCTACAGATAGTTGTTTCGGGTCTGGGTGTGTGTGCATGTGAAATGTAAGTTTGTAAACTGTATCCTCGATACAGGAGAAATCGTAGTGAGGAGCAAAGGTTAAAAAAAACTTTTATTCCACGATTCAAATTAATCCCTTTATATGAATAATCCAAACGTTTTGCATTTTGATAGGTGTTCGTTAAGGACTAATAGTAATAATATCTATTTATTATTATTATACCTACCTCTACATATTTTTTATTTAACAACATACGAGTATATTAAAATATTAAAGCTAAATTATAATAGTAATTAAATTTATTATTTTATAAAGTAAAAACTAGTATTAAAAAAAATTAAATGACACTTAAATAAAAAGTAATCCCATACATACATGTATATCTCAAAAAATGCTACCAATACACACATAAATACATACTATATTTGAGGTACTTGGATAACTCTTGATGATTTATGTCGTCCATAAATAAAAACATACCATTATCCTTTACTGAGGGTTAAAAATGGAAAATGTCTACACGTCATATCCATGCTGATTTGGTAAAGAAAAATATTTAAATTATATAAGTATGCAACTCGGTAAAAGACTTCCTGTCTGACAAATCGCCCAATATTACTTAGACAATGATGACATGATTGTATTTAATACCTATGTGAATAATTATAAAGAACTATATTTAATTTCACTGATATGCTATTTTAATTATGTTGATAAAAATTGCAAATTTACCTATGATAATTTTATAGCCAACTCGCCCATACCGCGCACGCTTTCCGCGCTTAAGGCGCGTCAGTGAGGAAACGAATTTGTCGATTTCGCTACCTCCGCCCCGCGCGACCCTCTGTAATATTACGGAAACCGCCGAAGCATGTCACCGCGAGCATCGCGCCAGACACCAAAAAACTATATATTCTAACAGAGGTGGCAATGTAAAATATAATATTATATTTGTAGATTGTTTCACTTATAGGTTTATATATTAACAGAGTTACTACTAGAAAATTAATACCAATAACAGTAGTACAATCACTACAATGATGAATGATTTTATAAAAAAGAGAAATAATTTTTTTATGCTTCGTCAACGAGCTTCCGAGCAAAAGGTGCCCACTGCCCATTACACTTGCCGCGTTGTTAGATGATTTGGTATTAACTAATTATAACTTGCTCTTTTATTTCAAGGATTGCTTGATTCAATTAATACTCTTACATATAAATATATCACGATTATTATATAATTAATTAAATTAAATTAATATCTATTAATAACATTAAAAAAAGTAAAAACCGACTTCATAAAACTAAAAAGTAGGTATAAAATCAGGTTTTTGAAGTCGGTTTTTACTTTTTTTTTAAACCGACTTCAAAAAACTGATTTTAAACTTTTTAGTTTTTTGAAGTCGGTTTTTACTTTTTTTTTAAGTTTATTTTATATTTCTATTTTGAGTGGCTTAAACAATTCATAAACATGCGATTACAGCAATCGCAAGTGATATGCTGTTATTCATTCAAGAGTTCCATTGTATATCTCCGAAGTTTTTCATCAAATCTTCAACAAATTTAAAAGAATTTTCAAAATCGGTCTGCTATTGGCGGAGTAATAGCGTAACAAACATACAAAAAAAACATACAGTCGAATTGAGAACCATCTTCTTTTTAGGAAGTCGATTAAAAATGGGAATAATAAACACTTACTTCACATTTTTGTTTGGTAGCAGTGTTGGTGAATAGTAGATATTATATAAAGTATAATCGATAAGTATCAATATAAAACTAGGTTGGTACCTACTACCTACATAGTATTTATTATTATATATAGTAAAGGCATAGTATAAAGAGAAACAACAGTAGGACGACGCCTTTGATATCGCCGACAACGTCAAGACAGTGTAGCGGTAGTGCATGGAGGCTAGGGTTTACTGTTACAAGTAAACACGACACAACACTGTAAGTTGGCGTAGTGGTTTTCTACGCTACGTGCCGCGGGTTCGATACCCGCACGGAACAAATATTTGTATGATTGTATAGATAGTCTGGGTGTGTGTGCATGTGAGATGTATATCTGTAAACTCTACCCTCGATACCTACAGGAGAAATCCTAGTGAGGGACAATGTTTTATTAAAAAAAAACTTTTTTATTTTTTTTATGTCATCGTCGTCATCCATATATTATTCCTTACTATTTTAAACGTTAATTATGACAAATTATCAATTCATTAATAGAAGGTAGCTCTGAATTTTGGTCACGTAGTCACGTGGTCACGGTTTATGTGAATAGACCTCACCAAAACATGAAGTTTGAATACCAACATGTTGGGACTGCGTCCCATAGTTTGGGAGATATAAGCTTTCAAAGTTTTGGTCACGTGGTCACATAGATCTCACCAAAACATGAAGTTTGAATACCAACATGATGGGACTGCGTCCCGTAGTTTAAAAGATATAAGCTTTTAAACATTTGGTCACGTGGTTACATTGACATCACCACTTGCCAAAACACTTTGCCAAAATATGAAGTTTGAGTATCAACATGATAGGACTCCATTCCATAGTTTAGGAGATTTAAGCTTTCAAAAATTTTGTCACGTGGTCTCATACTGAATTTGAATTTATGTTTATAGAAAACAACAAAAAGATGGTTGACTTGACAGATCAGTAGACTCTATCTATATCTGATTTACCTTATTAATAAAATAATAATATTTCGAATAATTAAAAACAATCAAAATATGTTTATAGAAGTACATGCCATACTACTGAGGCAAATTATATGGGTTGCCCCCTCTACACAATGTTGTGTCTAGAGAGCAAAACAAATTCTGAATTTATAAATCGAATGCGATAGCCTCGATCGACACGGGTATCACGTCCGAGAGCCAGCGGCAGACTGCCGCCCGTCGCCCGCACACGACCCTTCAGCTGAAAATTGGCACTGATTTACGTTTAAATTCAAGGAAAAATTTAAAAATGACTTTTTTTTTAATGTTAAACGTTGGAATTATAAATAAATGAATTATTTATCTATTGCTGAAAATCAGAAATAAAATAAGCTTCAAGTTCCGAAGAAGATGAAGGTTTAAATTCTGATTTAGGTGTTTTATAATCGCCAATTACTATAGTATAATCTACTTAAAAAAAATATTTAGAACGTTGGATTTGAAGAAGAGATCTTGAACTTTAAGTCTGTATTTTTGTTTTATTTGTATATGGTATAATTGCGGAGGAGATGGCGATGTAAAACGGCGTTTTGGTCGGGGTACTGCCTTAACGCTCTTCTGGATGACAATCCTCACTGTGACTTGTTTGCGGATATATTGTCGGAGTGTCTGCTTTTTTGTGAGAGTTGTATGACTATGTTGTTTTGTTTATATGTGTAATTAATTACCTATTTGCCTATCTTTAATTATTGTAATTGGTTTAGTACCGTTTTTTTTAATAACATACGTGCCTAATTCTGTTACAAAAAATTATATATATAATTGCTATTGTTATTATTATACGTACACCTAGAAGGTAGGACATAGCTGATCACAAAGTGTATCTTAAGAACAATAAAGATAATGAATATGAAAATTAGGCCAAGTGTAAATAGTAATGGAATCTTTTGCTAACTTTGATCGAGAAGTCGATATTAAACTCATCAGTATCAAATTCAGCTCAGCTCATTGGAGCTTAAGAACCAGTCCTTATGCTTTTACCCTAAGATAAAAGCATTTGAGCATTTGTTTGGTAATGAGAGCGACATTAGCCATAGCGGACGATACTGGCCTTAAATAAATATTGAAAGCTTTAGTTGGTGTGTTCGTTAATGTAGATAAAAAAAATACATACGCGACGGACAAAGAACCTCCTCCTTTTTGGAAGTCGGTTAAAAATATAACCTAACCATCAAAAACCCCCGACTCCAACTAGAAAAAGAGCTGTAACTTTTGAATAGCTGAACAGATTTTCATGAAACATAGCTAAGATGATACCCGATGAAACTAGCTTTCAATTAAAATAACTGCATTGAAATCGGTCCATCCGTTTTGGAGCTACGATGCTACAGACAGATACACAATAAAAACTTATAACACCCCCCCTTTTTGTCGGGGGTTAAAAATAAATAATCCTACGACTTAGATAGTGATTAATTTATCTTTAATGTATTTTATTTATGTTTATGTCTACAATAATGAGTAAGATAGTCCATTCGTAGCTGACATAAGGCACTATTTAATAAAGCTACTGTATAATTCATAAACTGAGGGTGAGACCCAGTCATTTGATGAATGTTATCACTAAATCACAACTAATGTGACTCACGTAAGGTTCCTTTGGACATAAATATTTTCCTCATAAACGTTACGTTAAGAATAATTTGTGATGTATGGGAGTACGAATATTTTATGAAGTATTAGTCGCCGAGAGGGATGAAAACGATACAGAAATGAGTATTTTAGGTATTTCAGGTAAGTAGGTACTTAGAACGTGTGATAAGCAATGGCATTTTACAAATAGACGGGCCATACACCAACATGAATGCACTACAAAATGGCGTAAACTTTACTATAGCTACATAGCAGTACATATAATTAAACAGTGCGCGAAGAAAGGGAAAGAAAATGAAAGCCACCATACGTCATGTCGGTTGTTAGAAAAAGATGAATATAGACGTTTAGTTACGTGGCATTAGCTGCTGCATGCTGATTCTCTCAGTCGGTGCAGGGCATTTACCTTGCATTTATCTTGCCAATATAGAGCGCGGGCAACGCGTCTATTTGTAAAATATCATTGGTGATATCTGTCCCTGTTTTTAGGGCCAATACGCAAACAAACACACATGTTTATATCTCCAATATAAATAAATGTGTTGTACAGTTCTGAAAGTAATTAATTACAATACCATTTGTCATAGGCTTAACTTATCTAACTTAACCATTCGTAGCTTAAATGTGACTTAATCTTCTTATAAACCGCATGTTTGACATATAAATTATCTTTATCTTTTATGTTACATAATACCGTTTAGACAGTAAAAAAAATTTGGTATTGTTTTTGGAATATTATAGCTACGTTGCGCCAGGCGCAAGTTTTATTTTAAAATTACTATTTCACAATTTTATCTCTTGTATCGTGAGTAGGCTTTAGTAGCAAAAGTTAAAACCCTGAGATATGAAACATCAAAACATAACTTAACAATTAATATTTCAATGTTGGTCATTACAACCACAATATTTTGGTCCTTCGAGCCGGATGTTGGGGAAGAAAGGACCAATAGTCTAATTATTAAAAAAAAATAGTTGCGCTGTATGAGACTATCAACGAGGATACTTCATCTAAAAGTAGCCTAAAAAATGTCTGCTTCTTCATGATATCTATATGATTTACCCACCTATTCTAGCCGCCAGTATAGCCAGAGTAATACCCACATCAACCTAATGAACGCTGATAAATAAAAGCTCCAAGTCATTGCTCCTTTAGCGTATTACATAATTCATGATCGTTAGATTCTGAGGTAGCCTGAAACAAAAGGAACGCTCTCAGTTTGAAAGGAAATGTTTTTGTTGGATTTTCATGTTTGTATTTGTTGAGATTTGAGGGAGGAAATGGATGAGATTCTTAAAAAAATATGCTGGAGTCTTGGTTACTTATATGGATTGGAATATTATTTGTGAGGCAAAAATAATAAGATTCGTCAAATGCTGAAGGTAGAATTTGCTATCTCATATTGATAAAAAATATTACGCTGATAATCGTTCACCAAGAAAATGACTTTTTTTTTATTGTATCTATCTCTCATACTAGTCTAGCCGATTAGTAAGTAGGCTAGTAGTGCAAACAGAACAACAAAATCCTGCCTGAACCAAAGATTCCAGTTCTAAGGTCAGCTGGAACTCCGGCCTCCATGAGTTGCCAGCCTGCAAGCGGCGGACTAGGGGCGTCACCCGACCAGAAATAGGCCCGAACTGGTGATGAGTATGTGTTCTATGCGCACCTCTCTAAGACAATGTGCGGCTAACATATAGCGGCACAATATTGGCGGGCCGATTTCTGTAGGGGATGCGGTGAGTGCGCAAACAAATCCCGTGCCTCCGGCGTTACATGTTTGTCGAAGAAACACCGTGTGGTTTTAGTTGATAAAAGATGGACATCACCCTTCGCTTTCCCCAGGGCATATGCATGAGGCATTTTCACACGTAAAAAAAAGGCAGTAGGTCCAACAGAAATTCATGGCCCTGTTGAATGCCTTCGATAATTTTGCCCAAATATGGGGCAAAATATATTTAAAAAAAAATGCCAAACGCAGATGTTAAAACAAACTAACAAGAAATAGGAGACGACAATTCCCTAAACTTTGGTTCGTAACCAAGCTTAGAGCATTGCTGTAATAGACAAGGGTCAGGATATGGGATAATAATCTAGACCAAATGAAATATCTAATCGTTTGGTAGGCCGAGTTCAGCAACAGATTTGGACTTGTTTTGAAACCCTTGCTTTCAAAACGCAGTCTCTCTCAAATAAAAGAACTGTAAAAAATTCGTACACATCCCTTTCAATGAAAACAGTTTTTCCTTTAAACCTACCACCTACCACCTACCTACGTTTTACCTTTACCTCTAATTTGGCAACCTAAATTACGCCCCGCCTGATGGTAAGCGGTTACTGTAGCCTATGAATGCTTGCAAGACCCCGGTCAAGAAACGCGCATTGCCAACCCTGTAAAAAGCTGTTCACTCCATTTTTGAAGAACGAATTATGGTTCACATTACCAATATAAAACGTTACTAACATAGTAAATTTAACATCTTAATGCGTTAGCAAGAAAATCAAAAGCTTTTAGTGGTCCTAAAGGAAGAAGTTCAAAGGACCTTCTTCCTCTGGTCTTTTTGTTATTGTTAGTGCTTTCACTAACAATAACAAAAAGACCAAATAAAAGGAAATAAAATGCATTGCTTAGAGTCCTATACACACAGACGTATCTATTCGCTAAAAGTTTCGCTCAACAATGTTTTGTACGTGCTGTCCGTATCGGTGAAAAAAAAACCAAATCTCAGCAAAATAAAAGTTTGGAGAGCCAGTCCGTTTTGAACGCGGATCGTTCTCGGCACGTACGGATATGCATCGACCCTTACGATTGATGTTTTTTGTTCAAACAGACTGCTCGTGGACTTTCATGTCGTTTGTTTTGTAAAGTAAAGGAAAGAAAAAAGAATTGTTTTTTCCTAAATACCTTTAAATAATTTCTACTAGTCTTAGTTGAATTTTTCTTTATTTATTTTATTAACCCCCGATAAAAAAGATGGAAAACTTATAACAAGTTTGTAGTATGTTTCTGTGTATCTGTCTGTGGCAACGAAGCTCAAAAACGGATATTCAATGCAGCTTTTAATTGAAAGCTAGTTTAATCGGGTATCATCCTTCTATGGATGTATTAGTGCGAAATAAATATTTTGAATTGAATTAGCTATGTTTCATGAAAATCTGTTCAGCCGTTCAAAAGTTACAGCTCTTTTTCTAGTTGAAGTCGGGGGTTTTTGACGGTTAGGTTAGGTTATTTAACAATCAAATTACAACATAACAATCACACATAAATAAAATAAATGAGAAATATGAAGTAGGAGCATAAAATACAATATCTTGGATATACAACACACACCTCTGCCTAGCACTTCAGAAAATTCAGGCGTGATGTATCGTTAAGAAAATGAAAGTGTTACAACAGCGTTAAATTTTCTAAGAAATGTCTGTATAAAGTAGCGCCCACGCATAGCTATCAGGTAAAACCTTAACACTAATGTTACTATCCTGGAAAACTCTACTTTTCTCCGGATTGCGTATGCCAGAAAACAGACGCTGATTGTGAGTGTCATTGAGGGTACTAAGAGATTATACTAGGCACTTACCAAAGCTAATTTCTCTTAGCGGCCTCGTATATTGCTTATTTAGACAGCAGGATCTACCTGTGAGGTAATAACATTAACGAAGGTCTTGTTTCTTGAGCCGATTTCACCAAACTTTCTTATTCTCGAGAGAATAACAGTAACTATACCAGGAATTATTTAACTCCATATTTACTCTTGAATAAATTCGTTTGTTTTACCACTTTACACCAGATAAATTTAATCTCGTATAATTACACTGTGATGTAAGTTCAAACCGATTGAACAAAATAATCTATTTTATAAACCGACTAAATTAAATTGCATAACGTCCTTCGTGTTATGTTATGTGAACTGTGTATTTCATTTTAGTAGGGTTATAAATAGGCTGGCATAATCGCTCAGCGATCAAAGCCTTTTTAACCGACTTCAAAAAAAAGGAGGAGGTTCTCAATTCGACGCGTATGTTTTTTTTTTTTTTCTATAAGTAAATAAAGAAAAAAAAAATGTGTAAAAATGTTACAAAACAAAATGTCAAAAAAAACTGCTGTTATTATTAACTTTTATTCCTAGCATAAATTAACTCCTTGAAAATCGGCGGAGTATGATTTAATCGCGAAAAGTGATTTGAATCCTACATTAGGCTATGTTGAAACGTAAAAGTAGTGTATTCTTATTCTATAATGTACACAAAATATTGAATATACAAAAAATAAACAATTTAAAAATATATGCACAAAGGCAAGCTTAACTCAGAATGAGTTTTCTTCCAGCAAACCTTTGGGTACCTTTGTATTCTTGGAATATTCATTCTAATATCGGGAGATGCGAGTCCAGAAGAAAACTGTATTCTTTCTTTCTTTCTTCTAATAGGCACTAAATGAAGAAGAAAGTTACTTTTCACACCATCAGTTTATTTATTACCCCGTACTTACATCACTAATCCTGAACCTAAAATGGACAACTTGGGCAACTGGGGTCTATACGGTAAACAAAAAGTTTTGGGACATGGGACGAAACTAGCGTCATCGATCAATCAGTTGGACAGCTATTTGTAACTCAGCTGTTCTGGTAGCTCGCTGTGATGGAGACGTGCGGGCCAAAGTTTGGTAAGGAATAAAATTGATGGAGAAACGAAGAAATGAAGTCTTATATTGAGTCTTCAAAAGAGTACTTACCTATATAAAACAAAAACTAAAAACTATTTTTAATCGACTTCAAAAAAGGAGGAGGTTCTCAATTTGACTGTATGCTTTTTTTTTTGTATGTTTGGTACGCTATTACTCCGCGAATAGCAAACCGATATTGAAAATTCTTTTTTGTTTGAAAGGGTATACTTTCGAGTTAGTTCCATTTAAATTTGGTGAAAGTATGATGAAGACCTTTGGAGATAGACAATGGAACTCTTGAATGAATAACAGCACATCACTCGCGATTGCTGTAATCTCATGTTTATGTATTGTTTATGCCACTCAAAATTGAAAAATAAAATAAACTTAAAAGAAAAAGTAAAAACCGACTTCAAAAAACTAAAAAAGTATAAAATAATTTTCTTAAAAAACTTAATAGCTTCTGAAGTCGGGGCCTATAATTCTTCAATGTACCTATTCGTAGCTTGGCAGTGGCCCCGACTTCAGAAGCTGTTAAGTTTTTTAAGAAAATTATTTTATACTTTTTTATTATATAACAATATTTTTAATAACGATACAAACGGTAAGAGTTTTTGAAGTTGGTTTGAATTTTTTTAATTCGAATTGAGAACCTCCTCCTTTTTTAGGAGTCGGTTAAAAATACGTTTGTTGAAGGAGCGACGGCCGTTGAAGCATAGGAGTATTGGAATGGTCCTCATGGATACGTAGGATAGGACACCCCCCAGTCCAATGATGAGCATCAGCACCACGGCTGTGAGATAGCTGAATCCACTGGCAGTAATTTCTTTGCTCGGCATGAAGACTTAGACTGTGTTCAACCATTAACTGTGATAGATAATTAGTACCATCTGACTGCGAAGTATCTGTTATCTGTAATACGCCTAAAATATATTGAAATCGACATTTTGTTTAGACAGAATTCAATATAAACTCAAATATTTATCATCGAAAAACCTGTTTCGAAAGATAAAAAATAATTTCAAAATTAATTTGGAACGATAAAATGTATAGCTATTTATTATTCTAGCTGCGTAGAAGAGTGATTTATTGATACTTTGAAATTAGAATTCTGGATTTTTTAGATTTACTGAGTAAACATTGATAGCCCAGTGATGAATGCTTGCCTTTCATGCAGAAGGTTCTCCACGTCTCTGACTTTTCGATTTATTTATCATCACTTGCGTGAAGGAAAACTTCGGAACAAGGTATGGTGTTCCTCCATTGAAAAGGGAGAAGCCTCTGAGCAGGCAAGGTGATATTGCCTAGCGGGCCGAAACCCGACGGTTGTTGTCGGATAGTTGTATGTGTTAGATACGACGATCTTTTTACTTGTGTGATGCAGGCTTCGTAATCTGATTGGTCGAGCTCATATTGTATACGCCCAATGTAGTTGGCTTGCTACGTAATTATGTCATGTAAAGATGTCGTTACAAACCTAGATTTCGAAATTCTGTGTACCTAATTTGCCAAGTGCCAACCCAACCAGGCTAGGCGTGGTGGACTAAGGGCTATTTCTCATTCCGAGAAGAGGCCTGGACCTAACAGTGGGGTAGTAATGACCTAACTCATTTATTATCTATTCAAAGCGAATCAAAGCTTATGCACACTGCAACGGTAATTTTACTGGACCGTTTTCTTTGCACTTTGCAGTCAATGAATTTGTCATTTTGTGTGTCACCATTCTGTAATTACGTTTTCTGTTTTAGGATTGCTGTGCCTGTTTAATCTGCAATATTAAAACGCTTCCAATTATCATATTTTACTTTTTGCTACTGCTAACGCTTTTATTTTCAGCCTTGACTTCTTCAAATTATGTACCACATTTCCCCATATAGATAACCTTGTATATTTTTTAATGCTGAATTTAACATCTAGGTCCCGTGTACTTCATTGTCAACTTCATTGACTTCCCTTATTATCAAGCGAGATAGTAGTTTGTCAACGCAATCTGGAATATAAAATGAGTTGTGCACTGAGTTAAGGTAACGCCTAGAAATAAACAAGTTATTGCTATTTTCAACCGAATTACTTGGTTCGGATGGTGCCTGCAAAGTTAACATATCTACACTGAAATAACGTAACAAGCTATTGCGATTTAAAAACGCAGAACTTGGTTAAGATGAAACTTGCAAAGTCATTTTTTCCGTGTGTCCATCCAGTCCCTTAATAAATAATCTTGAAAATGTAGTTACTATAGTGAATATGTACCAAATTTTGTCTCAAACATTCCCATTCACAACATAGCCAAGTCTTAATTCCTTGCTTAACTCCTAAGACATCAACCATTAATCCTATAAGTTCCAAAGTGTTGAAGTGGCCAGCTTTCAACTATTTACTGTAGCAAGATGGATCCCTCCATTATGCTGTCCTTAATCAATTTGATGGTGAACGGATCACTGAAGTTTGCTACCGCAGACATATTATTAGGATATTGGTCCTAAATGGAATGCTTTGATGTTTAGATGCCAAAGTTTTTCTGAGGGAATTTGCTGCGTTAACTAGATGTTGATAACTTAACTTATTTTAATGATCTTGAACTTATTCGGTTTGTATTACGGTTTGAGCTATATTTTTGGGTAGCTGTTTTGTATGTGCATGATTCTCTTTGTTCCGCCATGAATGTTTTAAATAATATAGATGAGAGAAGGCCCAAAAATATTTTAAAAAATTTCGAAGATTATACGCTGTCTTACCATATAAAACCATTTAGGTATTCAACGTAGAGTATACTTTATTGCACGCACAATGGTAACACAGATCAAACAGTGACAGACGATCGATCTTTAAATCCAAATACACTCTAAGTCTAAATATTAATAGTATAAAATACAAGCTCCAAAAAGCATATTAATGGAGAGTTAATTTCAACATTAACCTTTAGAAGTTTCACAAATGAAAAATATCAAATTAGTATTAAGCATAATTTTTTTAATAATTTATGTACCCACATTAAATGGCACAGAAAACATTGAATAGGAGAACAAAGTACAAATAAAGTATTTTATAAAAGAAATCTTTAACAGCAGACCTGCGAGAAGAGAATCTAAAACACGAAATGTAGACAGCAATGTACAAGAACAGAAAAAAAACTACTAATATTAGGAAACCTAACTTAACTACAGGCATTTATAAAAAAGACATCATTTAATTTTATTCATATTACTTTACGCCTCAAAGGACCACGACACTGATACTCAGTGAAACCGTCCCGAATAACGAACGACGCGAAAATTTAATTTGAACAAACTTTAGACTTTTATTGGTCGAATAAGTCGAGAAATAGAAACTTTGTAACAAGTTAGTGAACTGTCTTATTAAGCGGGGTCTTAATTAATTTACCACGTTACCAATTAATGTTACAGCCTTAACTATTTAAAGCTCTTTGTGCCCCTGGGAAAGTAGCTAGTAGTAGGTTAAAAAGTTGTTGGTAAATGCAACCCAGTTTAATATAAATAAATCCAGCCCATTAATGTTCTACTGCTGAGCACGAGCCTCTTTTCAGAATGAGAAGGTTTAGGCGTTAGTACACCATCCTGGCCTAGTGGCCGTGGTAGACTACACACACCATCGAGAACTTTATGAGGCCCTCTCAGATGTGCAGTTTTTTCCTCACGATGTTTTCATTCAGCAAGTTCAGCAAGCAAGTGATAATGAAAATCTAATCCGCACATGAATCTGAAAAGTCAGTTTTGCGGGCTGAGTTTGAACTCAGACCCTCCTCCTGCATGGAAGGCGAGCTTTTAACCGCTAGGCTATCACTGCTTTTTGTAGTTTTATATGATTTTATTTAATTGTATAAAAGGTTTTGCGGTTTATCATCACAGTGGAATACTTCTAGGTTGGGACAGTACTTCTAGGTTGGGGCAGTCCGTCGCCCGATCAGAGACTGATCTGAGAACCCCGGTGCGTCGTGTTCCGCACGAGCTTCTCCAGAGGATTGTGCGGCAATTAAGCCGCGCACGGGGATGAGATCCGCTAATGCAAGTAGCGGGCCAAGGCCTGCTGAGGGCTCAGTACATACGCGAGTGAATCCTGTGCCCCCGGCCATAGGTTTTCCAAGGAACGCCTTGCTGTTTTCGCCGTTAAGAGTCCAGTATAACCCTTCGCCTTCCGCAGAGTGAAGGGCATCCATGATACATTTCGGTACGAAAAAGAAGCGGAATACTAGGAAATGCTCAAACTGTTCCTGTAAAACTGTTTCTCTTTTGGGAGTACTTGAGTAACCAGAGACAAGGACACAAATTATATTTGTATGAAGAAATAACATAAATACTGTCAAGGCAATCAATATTCATCATCATCTTATTTATTTATATTCCCAAAAAATATAACATTGTTCAATTTACATTTATTGTACGAGTATGTATAAAAAAAATGAATGCTGAGAAACCAAAGATTTTATATATGAAGTCTAACAAATGTAACAAAAGAAGTCTCGAACAATCCAACACAAATATCCACGAAAACATTAACCAGAACTTTCTAATAAAAAAATCCAAAGAAACCCACACGAATTATAGCCCACGTTAAATTGATGGAGCACCTAACTGCCTTTAAACAATCCAGACCGGTTAAGCTTTAAATTTTCCCTGGGCCTATTTTTATTTTCAAATTTCATCACAATTTATGTTGGCCGAGATCCCGACCCGCAATGAGGGTTCCAACTTTGTTAATTTCGCTAAAAGTTGTACACTCTGGGGAGTTATTACGTAGACGCTAGCTAGGAAACCGACAGGGGATTATTCTAAACGGCGATGCCAATCGACTGTGATTATATATTGAACTCAGGGAATTGTACATGTCTTTGAAATCAGTGTATGTCTGAGAGGGTTTAGTCCCAGGAAGCGAGACAGAATTATACGGTTATGATCTTCATAAATACACACACATGATATCGTCTGATCCAATTAGCATTGCATATCTGTTACTAATACCTTTGAACATTGTGTTTCTGGTCAATTAGTGGTTGAATCTTAGTTCCTCGTAGTTATGCAATCCGATTCTCTTAGTCTATTACAGCAAGGAGCAGATACACTTTGTATTTGTCTTATATTCGCCGTTAGTTTTCTGAGTCGAATTAAAATGGATGCTTCAACTTTATTTTAACTCGTTTGATTTCTTGGAAGCAATTTTGCTACTATTAAGTCTCTAGTTAGTAGAGTTATTAATGTAAAACCATTACTTAATGAAAATGTTTGCAGGCATTGTAGTATTTTATTTATTACTTTTGGCTTTGTACGAAGGCCAATTGAGGCTATATTTTTAAATGTTTTATCCACAGAACTTCCTACACAATTACCTTCATCAATCTTTTCAACCGTCAAAAATAATACCATCTTAATATATCATCCATGTAAAATGGTACAGCTAAACGTCCCTTATTTAACTTTATAGCGACTTTCTAACAAAGCTGTTCTTAAATTCAGAGTAGATTTTCACAACATAATATTTATACTATAAATAAATACATTATTTATAAATTCCTATAATTTCAACATTTTAAATGCTACATCGCTACATGGTGAAATTCACGTTCCAGATCCAATATCGAAAGAATGTACCGAGTACGATCTACAAAATAACTTCGTCTTTTACATTTTTAAACATTATACTACGGATTGAATATACCTACCGCGTCTAAAATAGTTTGCTAAAATAAAATTCTAACTTTTACTCGAACATCGAACTCGGCACTTTTTATATTATCTCTCGCATTGCTCACTATAACGAAAATATTAACATATAAAGTGTAATTTCAATGCTTCGCATTGCGCGTGACTCTATCAGCTTTGCAATAGTTAGGTACTGATTTTAACTTCGAATGTTTTTTATAAGATAGTATGACAAAGTATTTTGTTTGTTTTTGGATTTTACTTTGATGTTCATCCATTTCATCTTTCCTAGTCGTAGTTTTTCTCCATTTTTTATTAGAATTCACTTCGTCAATAGAAGTATCTATAAATGTACCTATTATATTAACTAAAGGAGAATTGGACCTTATACATTATTATCTTAATTCAGTCTCGTTGTTTACATCACAAAGTAAGTAACAAGTTATCTATTTACATCTCAAGTTATATCAGTTGAAACTAAAGTGTAATTAACTCTAGATTACTCCATATTATCACGAACACTTGCCGAACTTGGTTTAGTTTTAATCCCATTAAATCTTGTCCCTCAATCATAAGGGTTCAAGAAAAGGTCCAAATCTTCGGCGTCGGCGCTACGTGACGTCATCGTCATGTGTGAGGGATTGGGCACGTGACTCTGGTGGCGTGGTTTAGATTATGGAGGATGATAAGTGGAAGTATATTTTTTGGTTAATTATGTATGAGCACTAGCAGGTAGATTTTTTGGAACTCACACTATGACTAATGTATTAAAATTTATTCAAGTAAAATATGTGGGTAGGTATTCTTTTTTTTATACCACTATCGTATCATACTAGCGTACGGCCCGCCTGATGGTAATCGGTTATCCCAAGGAGCACTGGCGACCTTGCTCACAGTTAGGAACACAACACAGCAAAAGAGCAGTGTATACTTTATATTTGTTATTTTTCTCACTTCTATGAAGTGTGACTTAACCTACCGTGCGGGCCTTAACCAAACTCTAAAGATTTAAAATGTGAGACCAGTGAACATGAGTGATAACAGTGATGAGGTGGCGAGAAATTTTCTAGTATCTAATTCTACTGGTGTTTAGTAGATTTTGGTAGATTTTTGCAGCAGAATAGGTGCGGATGGTTTGGTTTATGCGTTATGGAAATAACTCCAGTTGTTGAGATGACTATTGGTATCATTTTTACTGTTTCTACGCACCATTGAGTTCTTAGTTCAATGGACAAATCTGTATACTTTGCCATTTTTAACACGCTTTTATTAGCTTCACCTGTAACTAACTATGTAAGAAAATCTTGGAAGTTAAATTTGACCCACTTCCCGGTTTCCGATTGAGCTGAAATTTTGCATACACGTTCAGTTTGGATGACTAAAGCGTGTTCTATAGTTTTTTTTAAACTATAATATTTTATTATTATTATAGCAATAACCATTTACTAAACGTGTTTTCTTCCTCTAAAAATATCCAAAATACACAGAAATTAACTTCCAATAGCCCTTATAAATCACATTGACATTATCCCTTTACTATAACCTGGTGACCTATATACCGTAAAATGATCCAGTTTCCAGTCAGGATCGAGGGTCAAAGTGAACCAAGTGACTATTCAAAGTGTTGCTCTAACGATTTCCGTTGTATTAGTATGCTTCCTTCGTACCTTTGAGGCCGGATAACCGTTGTACATCTAATTTCTCATCCGAGGTAGTATTTTCATAATTTTGTTGGATTTCACACCTGGTTTTTGCGAGTTTTTACTTTATTTACACAGTTACGCTCAAGTTTTATCTTGTATTTTTAATTTTATAGCAATATTTTACTGTACTCTCAATATTTTTTGATGCCGATATTAAATTCCATGTAATAGGGGGAGAGGCTATTGCCGTTTATCGCGCACAATTCCAAACTCAATGCTGTTACTGAGAATTTCCTAACAGAAAAACTCAATAACACTTTACCCGGCCCGAAAATCGAATCCTGGACCCCATGTTCGGCAGTGGCGCCTGCGGATTGTACGCCGATTTCGCAGTTGTTTGTGTCACAAAAATCTGGTTAAGGCGAAATAATAGGCCTCTTACCACCTTTAAGTGAAAATATAATAGTTTATTCAGATAGCGTCCAGGTATTTGCTATCTGCCTGTTCTATATCACGAAATCCCTTTCTCCACATAAAATTGTTGGTGAGCTTAGCGATGCTGACGCATGCGTCATGCTCGTAAACGGGTGTCGGGACTGGTCAGCTTGTAACTGCCATGGCAATCATAATCAGATCTTTATTATCCTATTCTTATTTTTTATTCACATTAAATTACATCATTCTCGCAGCTCTAACCACAACATTGTACTGATGAAAATTGTAATCCATTATTTTAAAACAGTTTCCTTGGAGTTTCTTACCGGTTCTTCACCATAGGAACTAGAAACTAGAGTTCATTTCATAAATGCCTGTATCTGGTTTACATGACAAAATGATCTATTCTACTCTATTCTACATTCCTAACTGCTCTGCACGACAAACTTCCACTAACTTAAAATATTTCATATGGTAACGCTCTTTCGCTTAATTTTAATGTTAATTGTGTCTGATCTCTTGTTACAATGATAAATATTATTCTGTTCTAGTCTATTCAATCTAAGTTTTAGAAAACAACGTACCCAACCGAAGCATATTGATACCTTTTGAATTTTGCAGTCAACCGTTATGAAAAATAATAAGTATTCAGAAAAATTCACTTATGAAAAATAATATTCAGAAAAATTCATTTATGAAAAATAATATTCAGAAAAATTCATCGCAATATTTAGACTGAAAATGGGACATAAATATTTTATACAGCCAAAACACTTGGTAACAAACCGAGATATAATTATCAAAAGTAAATTAATGTGACTTGACGTAGACACGAAGATGCTACAGATTAAGATGTAATTAAAAACGAATTTACAAGAAAATGAAATGTTTCATTTGTACATTATTTTGCGTGAATAAAATTATGTACGGAGAATTTTACGCCTTAGTTTATAAAAAAAGATAATTTTATTTATAAATTATTCCATTTGTACAAGGTCCGACCTTTGTAGGCCCGATCCCTTTAAAGGGTTATAGTAGAAGTCATTATGAAGAACTTTTACTATGAAACCAACACTGAAATCGCGAAAAAAAATCTGTGGATTGATACAAATAATTCAATGTGTTGATAGTACAATAGTAAAATGTTACCTTCACGTCTTTATTTTCATACAATAATCATTTCAACACACACAAGTTCTTTTATAATTATTATTTATTTAATTCATATTTAATTAATATATTTTCTGTACACGTAGGCACACATAACGTCACTCGATGTGGCTCCCGCTGAAAACCAGCGCTGTCGGGCTGCTCGCAGCGCGACAGCTTAAGCTGAGCGGAAGCCTTTTTGACACAGCTGCGACGTACAACCCATTTGTTATTTTAGATAAAAAAAAAATCTTTTTTTTTCTTTTACATGTTTTATTCTTTTATTTTTTGTTACTTTATCTTTAAAATTATTTTTGTGCTGTGTCAAATAAATACTGTTTTCTTTCTTTTCTTTCTTTTCTTTCTTTCTTTCTTTCTTTCAATGTTACTCGAGTAAATGTATGGAACAGCTGATATTTTTTTCATGATTTCAACATTGGAGCTATAGGTCAAATTCTCTTTAAATCCTATGGGGTTTACAAGAGTAGCTCCAGATTTTTTTTCTTTGCTCTATAAATCACCCAATAATGTAAATCAATCACCAAAATGATGTCAAAGGTATGATAAGTGAATCACATAAATATCAGATCCCAATGATTTTAATTGCTGACAAAAATTTAGATCTCTGTCGCCAACTTTTTCAATTCGATGCCTTCATTCTCAGAGTGATATTACTCGAACATGGTCCAATAATTAAGGTCACACCTCGTTTTGACCTCCTCGTAATTAAAAATACCTCTTTAATTTTTAATTCCTCACATTTATTTGTTTTACCTTTTTTGCTTTGCCTTCGTCCGTGTGTCACTGCAGGGGTGCCAACTTTAAATCAGTGCTGGGCTGTCCGCGCCCAGAAAATGCTGAGCTGGCTACCCTTTCGGCATGGGCATACTTGACAATATAATGTAGTATTATATAATGTTTCTTTTTAATGTTTCATTGAAGGATGCTCGGTATCTATACAAGTTAGTGATTATCATGTTATTGGAGAGGTTTTGTGGTGAGATGCATACGTATTCATTAAGAGGAGTTTCCCACAGACTGCGCCGCTGCCATAGGTATTTGAGGTAGGCGCATATTTTGCACACTACATAAAAAAATATCCTATGTATCCTTTGAGTATATATAATAATGCGATACATACTCAAAGTATG
The DNA here is from genome assembly GCA_932294325.1 of Allophyes oxyacanthae. Lineage (NCBI taxonomy): Eukaryota > Metazoa > Arthropoda > Insecta > Lepidoptera > Noctuidae > Allophyes > Allophyes oxyacanthae. The sequence goes on from OW028628.1 coordinate 12,364,441, forward strand.
TATCGCATTACTCAACGGGGTGAAAATAACATTAAACCGCTGATTAATTAACTAATTAAACTAAACCGCTGATTAATTAATATGGGTGACAAATGTGACAAAGCGATGGAAAGCGAAAACAAAGTGGTCACTTATTAGTATCTTTCGTATTCACAACTCGTTGCCTACAAATTATCGTCAAACATAACACATAAGTCAGTAAAGTTCGACCCATATTATCAATTATTACTTTTCTACCAATTCCCTTCTCAGCTCTCAAGAGAATCAAACCATCCAATCTTTCCACCTTCCAATTCCGATATCGGTTCAGACCACAAATAAAACCAACCGCATCATACCAGGTACAATGAGATTCAACAACCAATTACGTGGTCCACAATCTTGACTCCCTCGGGACAGTCGAGTACAGTAGCAACATGTATCAATTACTGGAACATGTGTATTGACATCACTGTACTTGAACGTGCGTGGCGTAATTAGGTTGCAGTTTAGAACGCTTTCGGTGTGAATCTTTTTAATTCATGTATTTCTCGTTTCAGCGTTTTTTGACTTATCTCAGTTCAATTTGGGTGTAATTCTTTTTGATCACTAAATCCAAATACAGTTAATAATTATTTATTTACATATTTAGTTTACATAGTTGTTTTAGGCACATTCGAGCGTATGGCACCCGTGGGTTGCAACTGAAAATCAGCGTCAGGTGGTAGCACCTGGTATTGCCATCTGACATTATGCTGAGCTGAGGCCCTTTTGGCATAAATGTACTTTATTTTATGTGTTAAATGTTATGTGCTTTAATTTTAATTGTGCCAATAAACGCAATTTTCTTTCTTTCAAATAAAAACAGCACATCCAATTACATTTCGACCGTGATTTTAGCGTTAAATAGCAAACTTTGGCGTTCTAATTCTGAGAAACTGAAAGACTTCTACAATTTTGACTTACTGAGTGGTAGAAAATAGTTATTAATATAGTGAATAGCGGCCTCGCTTTTCGGAATTTTTTCTTATCTATCTATTTATCTAAAGTCAATATTCCGAAGCATGTTTTCATAACATGCGCGACGGCACTGTTTCGAGCTCGTGGATGAACTAAAGTACGTATGCAAATGAAATGAAAAATATAATAATATCTCTTTAATAGTTGCTTAGTTTATAACCGCCTCAGAATTTTGAAATATGTATGAAATATCTATAAGAAAATCCCATCCAAAACCATAAAACTATCTACTAAAAACGCTCAGAATTAACAGTAAACTCCTTACTACATTAATATTATTACGTAAAATTTATACCAGAATAAACGTTAGTTCCTAAAAAACAAAAAGTTCATATAAAAAAAAAATTAAAACTAAAAATGAACATAATTACAACGGCTAAATTGCTACTTAATGCGTCGGCTGCTCGAATTTAGTACCGCGCAATTTTAGGATTTACTCAGATAGTTGTACAACCATTCAAAGATCACAAATAAAAAAGCATCCAAATGAAAATCGTTTTGAAATCAATTAGTTGAATTACTTTCCATTACAAAGGTGCAATAACTTTCGGGTTTAATTAATGCGTTTCACAATGTTCTCGAATTTCGAACAATTTGAAATCGATCAAAAGGAATTCGAACGTATTGAAGTATTCAAATTAACTTTTGCGTGGGTTCTGATCGAATGCTGGCACAAAAGTTGTACCTTTTACTTTTTTTGCCGATAAATGGTCGCATGGTGGGGGCGCATACAATATACAGCGAGTTAGGTATTGACTGTCGGTCGAGCTGCCATGACTGCAAAGAAAGAAAGAAAAAATATAATATAGATATTTGTTCCGTGCTATGAACCATGCACAATGCCATGCCTGTATGTGCAGAATGCCATGATCGCTTAGCGTTAGACTTATATCGAGTTTTGGTGACCAAAATCTACTACAGTACGCATCGGCAATCTTCGTAAAACCGATCTCTTCCGAACTGAGTGCTACTTCAAAACCACGAATATTTATTAGTACTGCAGGAAAACATGATCTTTACGTTGACGCAATAAGTTGTAAAATTATCTAAGAGAGTGACTGTCATTAGTTGTTCGAACAGGTACATCAATGTAACTTCTTAATTGTGTCGTACTATACCTACAACATTAATTACTACATACACTACATTATTATTATGATTACAATATACACTACGCTACACTACGCTACACTACTATCCTCAATTCATAAGTTAGGTTGTTCAAAAGAATTCTTCGAGAAATGGTAATTGTCTCTAACTATTAGTTAAGTTTGTAAATATTTTCAATAGACTTCAGCTAACATAACTACTAATTAAGTAATTACTTTTTGACCGAGGATATAACACACCACTCTTTTTAATTAAAAAGAACAACTGAGCAATTTTATTAAGCTAAGCATTTTTCCCAAACCAATCCACTAACAAAATTACCATAAATCAAATAAAAACTCGATACCGAACGGCAAAGTGCAAATAGCAATATTTTGCATGAAACGTAACACATAATTGCAACTGTTTCATTTTGCGAACAGTTGCGAAACTCTGCGTTTTGTTTGCGGCCATGTCGAGTTAAATATGTGTCGATAAAGGACTGTTCGCATTCATACGGGCAGTATCGGAGAAAGTTGTGCAAATTGCAAATGTGTTTTTGCTAGTGTAGTACCTATTAAAAATATCGTGCTGTTCGTGCTTGCACTGTTCGGAACTATTAACACTGATTCCGTACATAAAGGATAAAAAATGATACAATTTTGCTTACTGAAACTGTAGAATAGAATAGAATATATCTTTATTGAATGTAAACTAGAATCAGGCACTACCAAAATGCTGAGACTCTAGGTGCACGGTTCTAAAGAGAGAGTTCTATGGAGAAGAAAACAGAAGCAAATCATTATTATCCTATTCTTATTTTTTATTCACATTAAATTACATTATTCTCGCAGCTCTTTCCACAACATTGTACTAATCAAGATTGTAATCTATTATTTTAAAAGAGTTTCCATGTAGTTTCTTGCCGGTTCTTCTCCGTAGGACCTACTATTTGGAACCGCGCACCTAGAGCCTCGACATTCCATAACTGCCTGTATCTTGTTAACATGAAACAAAGATCTATTTGATTAATTGTAATTATTATGTTTATTGCTCCTCTTTTATCAGATGTACATTAAAGAGTAATTCTACTCTATTCTATCTTTTCTTTTCTAGAGTTTTTGTACACTTGACATAGGTACCTGTCCACGCGTGAACATAAGTACTTATACGTCATAAGTAAAAGTACCACGGGCTGAGGTGAGGGCAGCGATCGGCGCGGTACAGCAAGACGGGCCCCCACCAGATCACTGTCGAACTAACACTAACGCGGAAACACGCCTTATTACCTTGCCAGTAGCAGTGAGACGTGCTCAATCCTTGGCAATTTTTAAGAGAACAGTTAAGGAACACTTTCTGTCACTGTGATTGAATTTTATAAATTATGTTAGTAGGTATGTATAAGTATGAATTATATAATTATCATGTTGTATCTTATTTATTTTAGCTGTATCTGTAAGCACCTATATAATGTAGATATAATATTGTTATATATTATTATGTACACATATTATTATGTATTATGTTTTGTATAGTATTTATGAACCAAATTATTTTCTAACTATTATTGTTACACCATGAACTACTCCCCTCTTTTAACCTGCAAATCTGTCCATCCTAAGGTTGTCTGGTAGAAATCGCCACGTGCGATAAGACCGCCCTTTGTACATTGCTTTTTCTAATTACTGTATCTTTTCTTCTATTACTGGTGTGCAATAAAGTGTATTGTATTGTATTACCTTGTAATTTAATTACTTTTTAGTATACTTTTTAAAGTGAAGACGATTGTTTAATTCCATCGCCTTCATTATGGCGACCGTGACAGGACATAAATACATATACTAATTAATATCTATTCCAACCAGTCCACAGCCAAAACATACAGTAAATCGTCCTTACGTTGCTCCAGTAACATTTAACTTGGCAAGACTGTTACGTTATGTAACTTAAACTACTTAGGTGCTCTGATCTTTAAACTTAACACCTGAATGTCTGCAGGCAGTGCAAATGCACCTGATGTTGGAAGTTTAAGTTAGGTTCTTACTAAAGTAGAACTTAAATGTACGAATGTGAGACTGGGGCTGAACTCATTTTATATTGGAATAACCTAACAGTAAAAACCCCCAACTCCAACTAGAGTTATATTTCTTCATCAACTAGAAAAGGCGTGATGATTTTTAAACGGCTCAGGAGATTTTCTTAAAATATAGCTAAGAACTCTCTCGACTCTCGAGTAAGACACTTTTCATATGAAAATACTTAATCAAAATCGGGTAATCCGTTCAGGAGCTATAATGCCACAGACAGACACACACAACACACACACACACGCCCCCACACATAGATACACACTACAAACTTATAATAACTTGTAATCCTCCCGCCTGTGGCACAGGTTTATCCTAGTACAGGCACCTAGGCAGTGAAATACCTATATTTTTACTAAGATTTATATTGTACTGTGATTTTACCATTGTAATTTTGAAAAATATTTTATTATTTATTTTTATTATTTATTTAATACCCCTCTTTCTCGTTGGGGGTTAAAAACGCATTACGCCTACGTATAAATATGTGCGTTAAGTGCTTAAGTTACGTTAAGTTGATGATAATATTATGAGTATTTTTAATCATAGATATATGCAAATGATGATGTATTCGATTTTGAGGTTGTAGTACAGAATTAATATGGAATGTTTAAACTTTTTCTTAATTTACTATGTCGTAAGAACCGCATCTGACGTTACATTTCGAATTCAAACCATCATAAATGATAAATAAATATTATAGTTTAAAAAAAAAAAAAGTTTAAAGAAAACGCTATTTTCATCGAAACTAAACGTGTATGCAAAATTTCAGCTCAATCGGAAACCGGGAAGTGGGTCAAATTTAACTTCCAAGATTTTTTTACATGCTCGAAATACAAACTCGGTTCCGAGATGATCTCGCATGAAACGAGAATTGCCTCCCCGGGTTCCTAGTTCATTATTTCGCCAACTTTATCTCTCTTTTCGCCTTACATAATTAATTGGGTATACCAATCATTTTTAGTGGACCAGCCAAGTTTCGCTCGCTAACTCATCTTTATAACACTTTAAAATTGTCATTTTCAGTGCAAGAATTATGAGATATTTACTATGCATGGTACTGTCATTTATTTCGCGAAGCTCCTTGCTTAGTTAGTTGCCAAGTTTTTCAGAGATTAATTTTGGACTTGGCCGCCATTTATTCGGGGCAAGTAGTAAAGCTAAAATTTCTTGTTATATAGAGAAGGTTTTCACAAAAAGCTGTAAAAAAGACTGACGGCGAACATCTGGCAGGATGTCAAAGTTAACAAAGATTTTCCTAATAGCGACTTTGGGCGGTTGTCGTTGGGAGTTCTCGTAGTATTTGGGGTGTTATTTTTGATGCTAAGCTGTTTAATGAAGCTAGAATACGAGTTCTAAAGCTAATGCTTGATAATATTAATACTTGCTTTTAAGCACAGCTTTACTCGAGGTGAATATCGATGATAATTATTAAGGACCATTAGAGTGATCTCGGGTAAAACACCATTAAAATCTGGTAAAATAATGCCATTTGTTAAGACTACCAAAGAAAGAAAAATGTGCCAGTATCATGGCATGTTTATTATATCTTTGTTTTTTTTTAATCCCGACGAAAAAGAGGGGTGTTATAATTTTGTAGTTTGTATCTGTGTTTCTGTGTGTCTGTCTGCGGATCATAGCTGAACGGATGGACCGATTTTGATAAAGAAAAAAAACGTTTGAAAGGTGTCTTAATTGATAGTGTTTTATCTATATTATATTTCAAGAAAATCTGCTCAGCTGTTTGAAGATCATCACCTCTTTTCTAGTTGATGAAGAGATATAATTCTAGTTGGAGGGGGTTGGATTGGGGGGGTTATCTTTATTATTATTATTATATTACATTACATAGTATAAATAAAGTCGCTTTCCGCGTCTTTCGTCTGTCTGTCTGTATATCCGCTAACTCCTCCTAAACCACGCAACGGATTTTGATGCGGTTTTCACCATCATTTTGAGCATTTCTTCCAGAAAGTTTTTAAGTATAATACTTTCATATTTAATGTAAGGATAGTAGAGAAACTGCATCCATGCGAAGCTGGGGACGGGTTGCTAGTTATAAATAATTAAAATATTTAGCATTGGATAGAACAAGATGGAACTTGTTCTATCAACAATTGCCTAGTACCTACTTAAATTTTGTATGCATTTATTTAAATACTATAACAAAAATATAGGTACCTACGGGAGCGAAAAAAGGAGTTTACCAACTGTACATTTAATTTTTTTTAATTGAATTTCAATTTAATTTTCAATGTTACCTACATCTTAAATAATATAAATCGTTTCTAATTTAATGCATAACACAATTTAACTAAATCTGAACAAGTTGAACATATTAATTACTCAGTTAATTAACTTGGAAGTTTATCTCTTAAGCCTTTTGATAAATCTTGGATTTCCAACATGGTATGATGTACTTATAACAGGCTTATACAACATGTAACAGAAATGACGCACACCCTCAAACGCTCAAATAATAATTTATCAATATATCAAATAATAATTTATCGTTTGATCCTACTTATACATAATTATTATAGCTAAGTACATAGTTATAAGTTGCTGTACCCTTACGGGGTTTCATGTTGAAACCTATAAAATTATAACACCTGTAACTAGATACACATGAAAGCAATAAAGAGTTTGAGTTTGAGTATTTAGTTATAATCATAAAATATACACTGACTTATAAATTAAATTATTTAATAAGTACCTACAGTCAACAAAAAAAGTTGAATAACAGGTAAAGATATTTAATGATAAACACGACTTTTAAATAATTTGTTCGTGATTTGCTATAGAACTTAGCTAATATCAATTCAATTCAATTCAATTCAATTTATTTCATAAATATTTACAATATAAAATACCTTCCAATGGTCCCAAACTAGGCCTAGGCCTGTATCTTGGGCACCTTTGGAGGTAGTTGACAATAAATAATTATTATAGGTCGGTACATAAACTTAAATACAAAAAATGTGTTAGAAAATAAGGCTTAGGACTATGTTAGTAGCACTTCATTTTGCACTATATGTCTTTGTGCTGTCCTGTCGCACTTGTCCGCGAAAGCGACGGAACACCACGCCCTGCGGCCAAAAGTCTTCTTCCATGACGAGGGGCAGAAAACATCGCGTATTATCTGGACTACCTACACTTGTATTATTTCATAAATAGGTAGGTATTTATATTATAAACTCAACTGTTAATCAACATTAGTCTCTGACCGTACTCTTCTCATAAAATTTTAATAAAACTTTACTTTGATGTCGTTTACAAAGTTAATTAGAACATAACTTAAGTATATCTTCTAATCCTTGAAATAAGACTCTTTAGAATTCAAGTATTTCTTGCTTTCAATGCTGTATTTAGGTCACCTAGGTATACTAGATAATTCATTGAGATGAGTCAGTATAAATAAATCCAGCCCATTACTGTACCTCTGCTGGGAACGAGCCTCTTCTCAGAATGAGAAGGATTTAGTCCTTAGTCCACTACGCTGGCCTAGTACGAGTTGGCGGACTACACACACCATCGAGAACTTTTTGTCTGTAAATAATTTATTTATTTTAAAATTATGATTACGTAACATAATTTTCGATAATCTAAAATTGCTAACTTTTGGTTGGCCCAACATTTCTATAGCATGTCACGAGAAAACGCAGTAGCGGAGAGACCGTTTCTTCTATTTCAGTTGCGAAGGATAAAGTCCGGATTTAAGTTGCAGCTGCAACGAAATAACTTTGGTTAAGCTATACCTTACAGTTCAGTTCATTCGCTGGTAACTATGAGTAGTGACTTGAGACGAAGGGGATCAGCTGTATTTTGTATTGAGCTGTTAAAACAAGGTGCTGTCAGTTCGTTTTCTATCACCGTGATTTAAAAAAATAGTCTATACTTTTTCTTTATTCTCTTTTGTTTTTAATCCCCGACGCAAAAAGAAGGGTGATATAAGTTTAACGTGTCTGTCTGTGTATCTATCTGTTGTATCGTAGCTCCCAAACGGTAGAACCGATTTTCGTTTAGTTTTTTTGTGTCATAGATAAATAATTTTATCCCGAGTGTTCTTAGCCATGTCTCATGAAAATCTGTTCAGCCGTTCAAAAGTTACAGCTCATTTTATAGTTGAAGTCGGGGGTTTTTGACTGTTAGGTTATTCTTAATTAAGTTTACTATCATTGTAGGTTAAAACAACAAAACATGCCGTTGCGTGCTTTCCTCTGACAGCATCAGAGATCTAGAACATTCTGGTTGAACATTACTGGTAATCCTGTTATCCCCTCCTAATATACTTAAGCTAGAATTCAGTTCATGTCCACAAAGCCACTGGTGGGCTTCGAATTCGCAACCTCCTGACGCATCACGTGGAAGGCAGGGTACTTGGTCGTGCAGCAAATAAAAATATTCTACAGAAAGAAAGAAAGAAACACACCCACACACTACACTACACTACACTACACTACAGATCATTGCTATCATCTTGGCAGTATTCTTTACTCACTGATAGCTAATCCCAATGTTATTATCGAACGTGTCTTAAATTTAAACTACTGCATTACCGGGTTTAATGTTGATAAAACTCTTGTTGTTATTGTTGTTTATATTAGAACACATATAAATTTAATTGTTTAATATAATAATATTAAATATATTTTCTTTTTCTTCTTTTTTTGTTTCTATTTCTTTACCTTAGTCCGTGCGTCACTGCAGGGGTGCCAACTGCAAATCAGCGTTGGGTTCTCCGCGCCCCGCAAATGCTGAGCTGGCTACCCTTTCAGCATAGGCAATTGGGCATGCTTGACAGCAGTGTAGTTGTTGTAGTGTATATTTTTATTATCTTTAATCTTCTCTCTATTGTGTTGTCAATGGCACGTGTTTGCCGCCGTGTGTGGCGTGTGTATGTGTGTTGACCGTGATACAGTGATAACTAGTACGGAGGACAGTGTGATTCAAATCCAGTCAAACTGTTTACACTTGTATTTATCTCATTAACATTGTATATTTGCACTTCCAGCATTGAGCTGAACAATAATTAAGTAATTGCTTAGCGTTGTATCTTTTGTTGAGATTGCACTGTGTGAAATTCTAAATAAATAAAGTTTATAAAGTTTGAATGGACCTATTCGTGCTGAATACATGCTTCTTCTTTCTTTCTTTATAAAATACAGAATAATAAATTCTGCCTTGCTATGCTTTCCAATTTTGCTCCGTTCTTGTTTAAAGTAGATTTGTGTGCAATGTAATTTTATGTGCTACAAGGGAAATAAGCCCAATTAAAGAACAAAGTAGATTGCTTCCTTTTATCTTAAGAGGTTGACAGCATGCACCTTCCTTTATAGTAGAACTAATTACATAATGGCCGTCGGGCATCTTCGTATTATGTTTTACCTATCGAAATAAACATTGTTTTACTATCTACCTACAGTTCGCGCGAGCTCCAAGGAATCGGGAGCTGAAGAAGCTCTCCCAGTACCACTGGTACTGGGAGAGTACGGGCTATGAGCGACGGGCGGGCGCAGAGCAAAGTGATTTTTAGTGAACAATTTGGCTGGCCACAGCTTCAACCTAAAACTACTACTCTGCTAGTAAATCTAATAATAAATAAATCCACCCGATTGCTGTCCCACTGCTAGGCACGGGCCTCTTCTCGGAATGAGAAGGGTTTAGGCCTTAGTCCACCACGCTGGCCTAGTGCGGGTTGGCGGACTACACATACCATCGAGGACTTTATGAAGCCCTCTCAGGAGTGCAGGTTTCCTCACGATGTTTTTCTTTCACCGTTAACGCAAGTGATAATTTAATTGCGATCCGCACATAACTTCGAAAAGTTAGAGGTGCGGGCTGGGTTCTAACTCAGACCCTCCTGCATAGAAGGCAAGCGATCAACCACTAGGTTATCACTGAAAGAAAGAAAGAAAAAGAAAGAAAAGAACATTTATTCAGCACAGACACATTGACAACATAAGAGAGAGAAGATAAAAAAAAAAAAAAAACTAAAGTTGACAATTATGCTGTCAAGCATGTCATGCCGAAAGGGTAGCCAGCCACTGCTTACGCTGCATCAAATAGTTCCTGAAAAAAATGGCTGTGACAGACAAACACACAGTCGTAAGAGTGATCTTATAAACAGATTTTCATTTGAAGGTACGGAAGTACTATAAACGCATGCTCGTTACCTCCCCTTAACATAAAAAAATATACCTACCAATTACAATCAGTATTTTCCCTATAAAACTTCGATGTATCTCGCCGTTCGTTTCAGATCTGAAAAGTTTGTCATACTTCTGACTCCAGCCGTCTGAAGCACCTGAAATGAAACCAACTTTTCTAATTTTCTACAACTTATAAATTCCAATTGCGAGGCGGAATGTGTCGATAATTAATTCTGAAGGTATGAGAAAGTTCACTAACAAGAACGTAGATAGACGTTTGGGAAGTGGAGTTATAAAAATTGAGTTTTTGTGGAATATTTATTTATATGGAAAGTACGGCCTTTAGATATGAAATGAGGCGCTAACTTTGAGTATCCAAATATTCTTATTCTTATTCTTATTCTTTATTGTACACAAAATATTGAATATACAAAAAATAAACAATTAAAAAAAAAAAAAAAATATGCACAAAGGCGAGCTTAACAAAATAATAATATTATAATAATCTTAATATTATTTATTATTTATTTATTTAATTAATTAATATATACGGCTCAGCCAATTACATACATTAATATACCAATTAATAACAACAAAAAAAGAATAATAATAATCAAGCCACACTATTTATCATTCTTCTCGCAGTACTCCATGCATTCCGACAATATCACCTTCCATTCATCCGCAAACACATCACAAGTATAGAGTGATAATGTTAACTACATCACCTCGAGCGAAGCGTGAGCAGTTTTCTTAACCTACATGCATTTATAAGGTGACTTACCGTCAGAAAAATGTATAAGAGTGGTTCGTCATTAGTTCTCGGTAAAAATATCGTTATAGAAACGAAAAATTGGAAAAGAACAGTAAATGCAAATGAAATTAGAAATAAACAAAGGAAATAAAATAGTCGCCATATTTGATTTCCAGTGACGTCATATTTTATGCCCTGGAACAAGGACAAATCGAATCTAGCTGAGTAGGTAATATTGAATTATTTATATGGAAAAGCAGTTTTTTTTTCTTATTTTAAATTTCTTTCTCTATAAAATCTGTTCATCCTTAAAAGGGATCGAGACTAGAAAGGTAGCATCTTATATTTAGATCTTTTCATCATTCTCTGAATACCGAGACCCAGACCATATTAACTAATAGACATTAAATGACGTGTACAGAAAACAAAAGCGCAAACGTTACACCTTCAAGGCACCTACATATTCTCATCGTCTCCCGTTTAGCAGAAAACTTGTTTAATTAGATAATCCAATTAAGGTTTATTAGATTTCTCAGGTTTCAATTACAAGTGTGAAAACTACACCAATGTTCTAGAATCTAGTCTTTGAACATTATCTATACTTATAATAAAATCGTAACGAGGCTAAATTTTTAGTAAAAGGCGAAACATTTTTGCGTTTTGAAGGGAATCCAGAGTGATAAAACAAATTAGTTCAAACAGACCCAACTAAACTGCGGAAAATCTTAACACCGCCATTCAGAAAGACGCCATGAATGTACAGTGACATCTATTGAATAAAAGCAGTCTTCAATATAGTACCTCTAAATGTATATAAAATCGTAACGAGGCTAAATCTGTACATTGAATATAAAAAAAAGTAAGTGCTACGTATACTGGGAACGATACAGAAAAGTGCTACGTATACTAGGAACGATACAGAAACCGAAACATACATTTTTAGAATTTTTGTCAGTTTGTCGGTTGGGCGGTTTGTTTGATTGAAGATTAAAAAAAAAAAAACTGCTACGTGATCTATAATCGACATTGATGCCAAAAATATAGTTTTTAGAATTTTTGTCTGTTTGTCTGTTTGTCTGTTTGTCTGTATCTCTGTCCGAGCTTCACGGCCAAACCGCCGAACAGATCGTCATGAAATTTAAAAGTAAAATCCGTTAATGGCCTGGTCAACATATAGGGTACAAATTATTACGCTATTGTCAAAGGGGGGTGAGCAATAAACCAATATGTCTGTGTACAATTATTATTCGCTACCTATATGACGAATCCATTTGAAATATTGGATGATTGTAGTTAATAGATCCGATTAACATTTTATATACAATAGAAATCATTTCGCATTTTTTTAAACGTACTTTTTCATTTATTCTTTAGCCTTATATATTTTAATTCGTCTGTTTATACCTAGATGGCATTAGTAGTAATTTATAGGCGAGTTTTTAATTTCCAATATTTTTATAAGCGATTTTTTTATTGATACGGCATCCAAACTCCTGTAGGCCGAGTTCTATATAATAATTTAATTTGTAACGTTCAAATATCTATACTTATAATGAAATCTATACTACTTATAATAAAATCGTAACGAGGCGAAAACTGTACATTGAATATTTTTCAAAAAAAATGATTGCTGCGTATACTAGGAACGATACTGAAGCCAAATCAGATGTTTTTAGAATTTTTGTCTGTTTGTCTGTATATCCGTTTGTCTGTTTATATTATGTCCGAGCTTCACGCCTATACTACTGGACAAATTTAGTTTAAATTTTGCAGTAATATCTGTCAAAGGGCTGGTCAACATACTATTATCTAAGGGGTGTGAGCTAAAGTGCATTATGCCTGTGTACTATTATGAGCAACCACTTCATTATTAAGAGCCGAATCTTAATGAAATATTGTCTTATTATAATTCATAGGTCCGGTCAAAATATATAATATAAATCATCACCCTATTCGTCTAGGGGGCTAAGCAAAATTAATCTTCGTTTTAGTTTCACAGTTCCTGTGTTCATTTTAACTCCTCACTTGATCCCGTTCTTAAATTAGTAATTTGGTATATTTAGTAATGCCCAGTATTTTTTTTTACTGATAAACGTTCTTTCTTTGGCATCTTACTTTAAGGTACGTATTTCACTAACTGCTATGTTCCAAAAGGTGAAGCGTGATGAAAGCATACGACATAATACCTTACCCACGAGATAATTACTTTTTTAAATGCTCTACCAGATATTTCGACGTAACTTTGATTTCATTATTATTTTATTACATTTTTCTGAAACTAGATGGCGTTAATAGACTTTTTAACTAAGACCAAGATTTTGTATTTCCAGGAAGTATTTTGATAAGTTAGGATTGGGTAGAATTTTTTTTTATCCATAGAAGTTATCGGAAACCTGTAGGATGGGCTTTTCGGAATCTAATAGGTAATTATGAATTTCAAAGCCTTATTGGCAGTACTATAATGACGTGTGCTTGCTGTTTACTGCTACCATTTCAAATTGATAAGGGCTAACATCGTTTGCATTCTGGAGAACAGCAAATTAAGTTCATAGAACATTCTTTTTATAACATAGCCTTTTGCCTGATGCATGGCAGCTGAAAATTCATTGACTTGAGGATGACTAGAATGATCGGTCGGCTACCAATTTCTCACTGAAAATAATAAAATAATTATTACCTTATGTTTCTTTAAATTTGTCTTCAGTCTCCCTAGATAGCGTTGGGATCGAAATATTTGTTCTTTTAATTGGGTTTATGTGTTTACGAAAATGTAAAGTTTATAATTTGGATGTTTTCTCCAAGTATTTTAAATAGCTACTATTGTTAGATTCAAGACGATAAAATCATTACGAGGGGCAGTAACGGTTACCGAATTTTCACCGACTACATCGTTGTCGTTGTTAGTCGTTAGTAGAGTGTAGGCAAAATAAAGGTATCGCTAGATCACCTGCTTTGTATTTATGGGATGAAAGTCTGAGAGCCAACAAAAAAAAAAGAAGTTACTCCACCTCGGGAAAACAGCGAAAAATATTTCAATGAAACTTTACGGTAATTGTATAGATAATAGTCTAACTTAACAACTTTTATTTGCAACAGTAATTGACTAGATCCTTAGATACAGCTTGATCGTTCTATTGTAAGCAGTCCCGTACAAAGCAGAGGTCACGATTGATTAGTTATACAAAATAATGTTGTATTGGACCTACTTTGATGCGACTTTCACTGTAGTATAATTTATAAGGGATCGAGGACTTATAGTAAACATATTTCATCGCACTATCACTCATAGGAGTCGAGCAATGTAACATATTTTGTGTATAATGTATGATGGTTATGAAATGTAAGAATTTAACAATTTCGATAGGACTTTCACAGTTGCGCTTCTAAGGGGTCGACTTTTTAACATAAATATGTATCATCACGCTACGCTACGCTCACAGGAACTGAACAGTGTAACATTTTTTTTTTGTACACACGGCTACTATCAAGCTATACATTTCCAGTAAAAGCTGACCACGTATTGTATACGCTTCCCTTACAATAAGAGGTCAGCTTATTATACTGAAAATTTATAGCTCAATATGTATCCGTGGGTACTAAGGTCGATAGTTAAGAAATTTGTGATTTAAACGAGTTTATTTATTAACATTTTCGGTAAAAAACCATCACGGAAAATTACTATACATATGAAGGAAACTAGGTATTTTTTCAACATTAGAAATGTTTATTTCGATACCCATCGTAACTAGCTAAGTGGAACGGTAAATAGTAGAATAGAAGCCGACAAATATCAGGTTCAAATCCGGTCCCCGCGTTGTAACTGTTTTTATTTAATACTAATTGATACAATTTTATATTATTAGAAACATGTATTTTCAAAACATAATTCGAGCACCCCTACACCACGCGAACGAAGTCGCGGGCACAGCTAGTATCTTATAAATATGAAACTTAGCTGCAGTAAATTTATTGAGCAAATATTTACTTGTTTCAGGTATGCTGGCAAGTGGCCAATGTTCTGCCTTTAATAAGTGACCGGCTTTATCATTGGAAGGTGCTCTATAGGCGTAAGTTAGCGAAGGAGGTAAGTGGAAATTCGAATAGTAATTCCATTTGTACATCGATGAAGAAAAAATCAGTAATAATTTGAGAGGGGTAAGGCATAGCGGGACTTTCCACTAATTTGAGCTGCCTGACTGAGGAAGTCCCTCCAACTTGCAGAATATGTTAGTTTTACTTTGAATTTGAATTAGTCGGCACGGTTGGCGCAGTGGCTAAGCGATTAGCCTTCTATGCTACGTGCCGCGGGTTCGATACCCGCACGGTACAAATATTTGAATGACCTACAGATAGTTGTTCCGGCTTTGGGTGTGTGTGTATGAGAGATGTGTGTTTGTAAACTGTACCAACACAAGAGAAATTTACGGATAAAGTTTTTATTAAAAAAAACCCTGCTCTTTGCAATGTTCTGTTCCTAACGGTGATATCAAGCCATTAAGTTCTCACGTCATGCGAATTTTTATTGTTACTAAAACTACCTAATTTCATGAAGTGGGACTAATTTAAGGCATCGGGCTGAATAACCTTTTATTATAACACTTACTTGGTACAAAACAATTGTCTGAACCAATACCTACCTTTCTATTTAATTATGATTAATAAAACGTATTGGGTTCTGACCTCAGAGAGATTCTGGCGTAGGTTAGGCAATAAGCATTACAACACTTGGGGTCCAGAATTAGACCCCAGGTAATACTATTAACCATATTAGCAGAGTACCTTTTAAATAGATTATCTTATAGTACTGGTCTTGGTCAATTTTGTTTTGGGTTCTTTTGAAGTAGGTACAATGTTTAATTGAGTAGTAGATAGTATGTATGCTGTGTTTTTTTAACTCCCGACAAAAAAGAGTGGTGTGAGAAATTTGTAGTGGGTATCTGTGTATCTTTCTGTGGCATCGTAGTTCCAATACCGATGGGCCAATTTCAATGCAGTTTTTTTTAATCGAAAGCTAGTTTCATCGGGTATCATCTAAGCTATGTTTCATGAAAATCTGTTCAGCCGTTCAAAAGTTACAGCTCTTTTTCTGGTTGGAATCGGGGGTATTTGACAGCTAGGTTATTTCTTTACACACCAATACATACAAAGGTTGATATTACAAACTAAATGTAGTAATTACGACCTGAATGTCAATTTGAATAGGTCACCATCATATTATGATATCATAATATATTATCATATCATTTTAGCTATGTTTCATTAAAATCTGTTACTGTTACTGTTAGCCTGTATCATCCCACTGCTGGGCAAAGGCCTAAAATCTGTTGAATCGTTCAAAAGTTAAAGCTCTTTTTCTAGTTGGAATGGTTTTTGATGGTTAGGTTATTTAATTTTACATGTTTCTTTTAAGATCACATTGACTGCCAGCACCAGCCTAGAATAATTCTTCTCATCTTACAAGCGATTTGAAATTAAAAATAAAACATTCTCCTTGTTCTACAAAGATTTCTTTTAAAAGCAATTCTCACAGATTTCCAACGTTACCCAACTTAATCCAAAGCGATATTGTACAAAATAAAATCATTAAAAAAGCTGAATGAAAAAAGCAGGATTAAATTACGAAGTCTTTGTTGCTCTACAAGCTATTTAAAAATGGCAGCTGTTGCCAACTGGCAGAACACGGACGCAACGGGAATATCTTATTAGGAGTCAAATTAATATGGTTGCCGTAAATGTAAGAACATTTTTGGGAAGGTAATTAAGGAAAGTATAATTGTACTTTGTTTTATAAACATGGCAGGTACCGAGGTACTTAAGGATAAACTTTTTTTCAAGTATATTTTGATTGGTACATTGATCTGTGGGCCTCAATACCACCATCGATGATTAGCGGATCTTGCCACTACGGCAGGATCGATTCTTAGGTATGTGATGTGATGTGGTGTGATGGTTGTTATGTGGTTGTGTGGTGTTCTCTTTCTATGCACCTGTCCTCTTCTTATTACCTATGTCTATCATTCTAGTGTCTTGTTTTTGTGGCAAATAAATGATTTTTCTTTCTTTCTTTCTTTATGGCTGTGTATGCTTACTCTACAGAAGAAGCCACCCAAGAATTGACTTCAGCAACGTTATTTGAAATCGTAAAACACGGGAGCCATGTTGTAACGATCTTCGAGGTCCTGAATAAATTTATACAGGCTTCATCTTTTAAAAAAAACAATCTTGAAACGTTGAAAATATCCGATTCTCAATCTGAGTTAACACGATAAGTAAATAGATTAAAAAAAGAAAAAGGAACAGAAAAAAGAAACGCATTAAAAGGAAAAAAGTATACCTAAGCGTATTCCACCGCTTTCGTTTTTTCCTTTTAAGTGGAACGGGATCTTGGAGCAATACTTATAAAACGTTTGTATCGTTAAAATATCGTACAAATCACGTTCTTTTGCATTAAGGCAAGCGTACGTAATCTTTCTTTAGTAAACTCGTAACTGTGAATTTCTAAGGAATAGGCAAAGTGTCTTACAATATTTTTAGATTATTTTTTTAAAAACTTTGCCCGTGACTTCCATTTCTCCTGTATCGAGGGTACAGTTTACAAACACACATGTCACATGCACACACACCCAGACCCGGAACCACTATCTGTAGATCATACAAATATTTGTTCCGTGCGGGGATCGAGCTCACGGCACGTATCGCAGAAAGCTAATCGCTTAGCTACTGCGCCAACCGTGTCGTCCAAACACGTCGTGTCGTGTGTCGTTATTAGTAACGCGTTTAAAGTTTTAGTATATTATTATGGATAATTAATTATATTATCAATCAACTCAGCCTATCACAGTCCACTGTTGGACAAATGCCTCTGTAATCTGCAATACGGGGAGGCGTCCCATTCTACGTTTGCCTTTCTCGGTCTCCACTTCGGATATAGGTATAGCGAGTTCGCTGCCACTTCAACTTGCTTATTCTGCAAACTAAGTCGTCGACTCCAGTTCTTTTCCGGTTCTAGGATATCTCGCTTCATAGTTCGTTGAGTAAATTGAATTTGTTGACTGATCTTGACACTGACAGTTGAGCTAGAACTGTCAGTGTCAACATCTCGACACCGTATTTCTTGACAAACAAGTTATTCTGTAAGGACATCTCGTATCTCGATTCTAATCTCAAACTTATTATGCACAGCTACTGTTATTGTAACTTAATAACAGGAGCTGTGACCATGACTAGAGCATATTCATACCTCCGTTATTAAGTTATCGTAAGTCAATTCGACAAATATCTACCGAAAATGAGAGTGAGATTCGAATCGAGATACGACATGTTCTTACAGAATAGTTATGCAGAACACAGTTGTAAGGTTCTTTAGTATATTTCCATGTTATGAGACGAAATTAGGGAGAAGCTTATGTCCAGCATGAAGAAGTTGTTTGTGTTGTTTTTGTTTTTTTAAATTATTGCATAAATGGTTCCTTAGTTTTGCAACCAAAGAAAGAAATATAATTTATATTAGAATTTATTTATTAAGAAACATTGAACTATTTACAACCATAATATATAAACTTAAATATGTACACTAATTATTGTTGAATAAATAAAACATAAAATAAATACGAATATAAAACTGAGCATCCAGGCGTCAAAGTACTCCTCCTCATCGCTGTCAATTGGTAGCGTGCCCAGAAGAATGGCAGATGGCAATTTATATTTATTTTTCTTTATTTCTTTATTAATAAACCACTCTCGTGTGAGAGATCAATCCTAAGTATACGTTTGTAACTCTAGAAATTCTGATTTTGAAATGACGTTTATATTTTGAACGCTACTTGAGTAATGTCACTCAAAAGCTATGTTGATAGCAATAATTGATAAATTCGGGGCCTTATTCACAGCATGTACATTTCAAGTATACTATTTTGTACAAATGAATACGTTATTAACGCAAAAGTTTCTGAACAAAGTTCGGATCTTATCATGTTTGTTTGGCTTTTGTTATCACTTACATTACATCTGTCTTCAGCAGATGCGCGGTGCGCGGGCGGCAGGGAGGCTCCGTCCGCTGATCATTAGCTGGTCGACCGGTGGCTAATATTTTTTAAACTACCCACCGTGCGAGTAGCTGATTGTTAAGTTAATGTAAACTTACCTTCAAGGCTTCAACCACATGCAACAAGCAAAATTATATTTAATTCCTAAATAATTTGCACTTTTGAGAATCACATGTTTGCGTCTAAATATGCTTTAAGTTCACGATGTAATAATATCCTATATCTTTCTCTTATAACCTTTCAAAGGTGCTTTTTTACCCTCATAAAGTGTTAGATATACCTTACATGGTTGCTAATGTAGCTTAGGATTAAGTGCATTTGTAATTATCGTGATAAAAAAAAATAAAAAAAAATATAAAGATATTTTAAAATGAAAAAAATTGCCCAATAAAAAGGGCAAACTTGCAGGCCCGCCTGATGGTAAGCGGTTACCGTAATCTATTGATGCTTGCAACACCAGGGGCATCACTCGCGCGTTGCCGACTCTACTACTAGCGTCGTGTTGGTTGGCTACGATATTCTGCAAGGCAAAGGTACTTACTTCCACAGTCACGCAGCTCCAATTTGGAGCGGAAACTCCCGCTTTATCTCTTTTGATAGGCCACTTCCCAAAGAAGTGGGTTCCTAATATATTTTAATTTTCCTTAAGGAGTGAACAGTAATTTTACTGGTGGCAACATTAAGTGCGTTTACATTAAAAGCTACGTAAGTGCTAAATGGAACGGAAAATTAACTAATGAATTAGGTTTAGTACAGAAGTGCGGTGACATCGGGAAACGAAGGGAGCCTTCGTAAAATGTGGGTCGAAATACTTGTGTTTTTACGTAAATATTTCAACGTAGTCTTATCGGCTTCGTTTGTTTTCACGCAAAAATCAGTGTATTTGTGTGGTATTGGGCTAATTCGTCTCTCGTCTCTTTCATGTCTTCTTGTTTAATATCCTTTATTTAAATAAACAGAGCGAGCATACCATAATTATGCGGAGTTACGCAAACATCGTAAGAGTATGAAATTCCATTCAGTTTTTTAAAAATGTGGCTATTCTTTTTAACACGCTTTTATTAGCTTCACCTGTAACTAACTATGTAAGAAAATCTTGGAAGTTAAATTTGACCCACTTCCCGGATTCCGATTGAGTTGAAATTTTGCATACACGTTCAGTTTGGATGACTAAAGCGTTTTCTATAGTTTTTTTTAAACTATTTTTTTTAAGTTGAAATTGCTTTTATGTGCTGGAATTTGAATCGAAGCCCTTTCTCTCTTCGTTTGTATTATGTACTAGCTGTGCCCGCGACTTCGTTCGCGTGGTGTAGGGGTGCTCGAATTATGTTTTGAAAATACATGTTTCTAATAATATAAAATTGTATCAATTAGTATTAAATAAAAACAGTTACAACGCGGGGACCGGATTTGAACCTGATATTTGTCGGCTTCTATTCTACTATTTACCGTTCCACTTAGCTAGTTACGATGGGTATCGAAATAAACATTTCTAATGTTGAAAAAATACCTAGTTTCCTTCATATGTATAGTAATTTTCCGTGATGGTTTTTTACCGAAAATGTTAATAAATAAACTCGTTTAAATCACAAATTTCTTAACTATCGACCTTAGTACCCACGGATACATATTGAGCTATAAATTTTCAGTATAATAAGCTGACCTCTTATTGTAAGGGAAGCGTATACAATACGTGGTCAGCTTTTACTGGAAATGTATAGCTTGATAGTAGCCGTGTGTACAAAAAAAAAATGTTACACTGTTCAGTTCCTGTGAGCGTAGCGTAGCGTGATGATACATATTTATGTTAAAAAGTCGACCCCTTAGAAGCGCAACTGTGAAAGTCCTATCGAAATTGTTAAATTCTTACATTTCATAACCATCATACATTATACACAAAATATGTTACATTGCTCGACTCCTATGAGTGATAGTGCGATGAAATATGTTTACTATAAGTCCTCGATCCCTTATAAATTATACTACAGTGAAAGTCGCATCAAAGTAGGTCCAATACAACATTATTTTGTATAACTAATCAATCGTGACCTCTGCTTTGTACGGGACTGCTTACAATAGAACGATCAAGCTGTATCTAAGGATCTAGTCAATTACTGTTGCAAATAAAAGTTGTTAAGTTAGACTATTATCTATACAATTACCGTAAAGTTTCATTGAAATATTTTTCGCTGTTTTCCCGAGGTGGAGTAACTTCTTTTTTTTTTGTTGGCTCTCAGACTTTCATCCCATAAATACAAAGCAGGTGATCTAGCGATACCTTTATTTTGCCTACACTCTACTAACGACTAACAACGACAACGATGTAGTCGGTGAAAATTCGGTAACCGTTACTGCCCCTCGTAATGATTTTATCGTCTTGAATCTAACAATAGTAGCTATTTAAAATACTTGGAGAAAACATCCAAATTATAAACTTTACATTTTCGTAAACACATAAACCCAATTAAAAGAACAAATATTTCGATCCCAACGCTATCTAGGGAGACTGAAGACAAATTTAAAGAAACATAAGGTAATAATTATTTTATTATTTTCAGTGAGAAATTGGTAGCCGACCGATCATTCTAGTCATCCTCAAGTCAATGAATTTTCAGCTGCCATGCATCAGGCAAAAGGCTATGTTATAAAAAGAATGTTCTATGAACTTAATTTGCTGTTCTCCAGAATGCAAACGATGTTAGCCCTTATCAATTTGAAATGGTAGCAGTAAACAGCAAGCACACGTCATTATAGTACTGCCAATAAGGCTTTGAAATTCATAATTACCTATTAGATTCCGAAAAGCCCATCCTACAGGTTTCCGATAACTTCTATGGATAAAAAAAAATTCTACCCAATCCTAACTTATCAAAATACTTCCTGGAAATACAAAATCTTGGTCTTAGTTAAAAAGTCTATTAACGCCATCTAGTTTCAGAAAAATGTAATAAAATAATAATGAAATCAAAGTTACGTCGAAATATCTGGTAGAGCATTTAAAAAAGTAATTATCTCGTGGGTAAGGTATTATGTCGTATGCTTTCATCACGCTTCACCTTTTGGAACATAGCAGTTAGTGAAATACGTACCTTAAAGTAAGATGCCAAAGAAAGAACGTTTATCAGTAAAAAAAAATACTGGGCATTACTAAATATACCAAATTACTAATTTAAGAACGGGATCAAGTGAGGAGTTAAAATGAACACAGGAACTGTGAAACTAAAACGAAGATTAATTTTGCTTAGCCCCCTAGACGAATAGGGTGATGATTTATATTATATATTTTGACCGGACCTATGAATTATAATAAGACAATATTTCATTAAGATTCGGCTCTTAATAATGAAGTGGTTGCTCATAATAGTACACAGGCATAATGCACTTTAGCTCACACCCCTTAGATAATAGTATGTTGACCAGCCCTTTGACAGATATTACTGCAAAATTTAAACTAAATTTGTCCAGTAGTATAGGCGTGAAGCTCGGACATAATATAAACAGACAAACGGATATACAGACAAACAGACAAAAATTCTAAAAACATCTGATTTGGCTTCAGTATCGTTCCTAGTATACGCAGCAATCATTTTTTTTGAAAAATATTCAATGTACAGTTTTCGCCTCGTTACGATTTTATTATAAGTAGTATAGATTTCATTATAAGTATAGATATTTGAACGTTACAAATTAAATTATTATATAGAACTCGGCCTACAGGAGTTTGGATGCCGTATCAATAAAAAAATCGCTTATAAAAATATTGGAAATTAAAAACTCGCCTATAAATTACTACTAATGCCATCTAGGTATAAACAGACGAATTAAAATATATAAGGCTAAAGAATAAATGAAAAAGTACGTTTAAAAAAATGCGAAATGATTTCTATTGTATATAAAATGTTAATCGGATCTATTAACTACAATCATCCAATATTTCAAATGGATTCGTCATATAGGTAGCGAATAATAATTGTACACAGACATATTGGTTTATTGCTCACCCCCCTTTGACAATAGCGTAATAATTTGTACCCTATATGTTGACCAGGCCATTAACGGATTTTACTTTTAAATTTCATGACGATCTGTTCGGCGGTTTGGCCGTGAAGCTCGGACAGAGATACAGACAAACAGACAAACAGACAAACAGACAAAAATTCTAAAAACTATATTTTTGGCATCAATGTCGATTATAGATCACGTAGCAGTTTTTTTTTTTTTAATCTTCAATCAAACAAACCGCCCAACCGACAAACTGACAAAAATTCTAAAAATGTATGTTTCGGTTTCTGTATCGTTCCTAGTATACGTAGCACTTTTCTGTATCGTTCCCAGTATACGTAGCACTTACTTTTTTTTATATTCAATGTACAGATTTAGCCTCGTTACGATTTTATATACATTTAGAGGTACTATATTGAAGACTGCTTTTATTCAATAGATGTCACTGTACATTCATGGCGTCTTTCTGAATGGCGGTGTTAAGATTTTCCGCAGTTTAGTTGGGTCTGTTTGAACTAATTTGTTTTATCACTCTGGATTCCCTTCAAAACGCAAAAATGTTTCGCCTTTTACTAAAAATTTAGCCTCGTTACGATTTTATTATAAGTATATAGATTCAAGCGACATTAAATTCGAGACTGAATGTATTTTTTGAGCCAATTTTGTGTTTGTTATTTTTTATGCTTGTTAGAGTGAAGACTATTGAAACAAAAGAAAATCGAATCTATTAGAATAGAATAGAATAGAATAGATCTATATTTCATGTAAACCAATTACAGGCACTTATGAAATGTCGAGACTCTAGGTGCACGGTTCCAAATAGTAGATCCTATGGAGAAGAACCGGCAAGAAACTCCATGGTAACTCTTTTCAAATAAATAATATAGATTACAATATGTATCAGTACAATGTTGTGGGCGAGAATAATGCAATTCAATGGGAATACAAATAAGACTGGGATAATAATGAATTTCCTCTGAATAAGATTGCCATGGCAGTTACGAGCTGACCAGTTCCGACAGAAGGCACCCGTTCACGAGCATGACGTATGTGTCAGCCTCGCCAAGCTCGACCACAATGAAGATTAGTGTTACTGCCTGCATCATTCCACTGCCTGGGCAAAAGCCCCCATGTTTTCTACACATTTCGGTCTAAATCCAGAGTGAACCATTCATTTTGTTTTTATCAAGTTCATCCAGCCATCTCTTTCGTGGTCTGCCGCGTCGCCTTCTCGCCATATCAGGGCTCCACTTAGTAGTTACCTTGGCTCATATCTCATCAGGGATCCGGCTGACGTAGCCAGCCTGATCCCACTTTAATTTCACAGCTTTATGAGCTACGTCAGTTATTTGTGTTATGGAGTGCAATTTAGTGTTTCGAACACGGTACACTACGCTCCATAGCACGTTGGCAAACATTGAGTTTGATCTTTTGGATGTTGGTCAAAGACCAAGTCTCAGCTCCATAGATCAGAATGGGAATAATGCACATGTCAATGGATGCTTCAGTGACATTGGAAGGTCTCCCTTCATGAGATAATACGTTACAAAAATCAAAGTATGCGAACTACATATTCAAGTTATTATTGAATTTTGGGGAGTTATTATCAACTTCTTTATCAGTATTATTATACTAGACCTTAATCAGTATCAGATGCAACTCTTGTCTCAGAAAATTACGCTTATGAAATTGCTTTGATACTTATAAATACATTTATTTTATTTTTGTTTTATAATCTATTTTAAATATGTCTGTTCGTTCCTTTGTCATTTGTTTGTTGTTTCTTTACGTGCGATTTTTTTGTTTCTATCCTATAAATAAGCATATTTTTTTGATTAGTTAAATTACTATTATTATTAATTTCATTGTTTGTTATTTTATTGTTTTTATCATTTCTGTATGGGTTATATTGTGATGTCTATACGTTTCTTTCTTTCTTTGAGATTACAATTTTACTCGTCCCAAAACTAGCTCTAGTCTCTAGATTTCTCTCAGTTTTACAACGTAGTAGATGAACCCGTGTAAGTTCATCGTACTTCATGAAAACTTTTAGACTAATAACATTGGGACCTACATTGTACATTGCGACATATTGGTACATTCATCATTGGAAGTTGTACCTACTCTTTTTGTGTCCAGGAAATCTACCTAGGTATATGCTTTGTTTATGTTTCTTTCAAGTAAATACATTGGATGAAATATATTCCTTAAATTTCTGATAATACCTCCATTAATTAATTCTGAATTGAATCGTTCAACTTTTTTATATTTGAAGAATTAAAAATAACATTTGGAGATTCTAACTTTAATACCCAGCTACTCTTTTTAATTTATACTGTCATTCACAAACCAAATTCGCCCAAAAATACCTAAATAGCACCAAAATTCTGCAGAAAACGTCACAGGTCAAAACAAGTAACACATGTATGTATAGGCATGTATACAAATACACAAGACCGTATACTCAAATGGGCCACGCTATACGGATCTTGGCTGAAACTTGGGAATTTGGCGCGTGACAACGACTGGATGTCTCGACTTGCACCAGAAATACGAGTAACAAGTACATACTCATATTTTACTTTGTAAATGTTTCTCTTTTGTTTTATTTTGCACTAGTTTTTTATTTGGAGCCGCCTGTATGTGTGTTTGTAGCGAGATATTGTGATTTATTGATATTATGTTCCTTTAAGTTGGAGATTTTTAAATTCCATAGATTTTTAATACTTGGGTCTACGGAATCAAATCCATATTTTGTTGTTTTAAATTAGTTACATAATGCAGGTGAGTTTAGTACATTTCTAGTATTATTGCCACAATTTAAATTCATTTTAAGTCTTATTAAGAGCGTTAGTTCTTCATCTTTGTTATGTAAACGTGTCTTGATATTTGGCTGTTACATTTATATGGATGCGACGGCTTATATTTGTATCGCTGGTGGCCTCTCCGCTCGATTAAGGTCCGATTAAATTACGAACTTAATAGATTTCTCAGAATTGGAGCTCAAAGTCTTTGACAAATTTTCTTCTTCATATAAAGTACGACATACGAACTGAAAACCATCCCCAACAATAAAGCCCTCTTGACCTTGGACCGGAGAAAAAAAACAAAGGCACAAAAAGCGATTATAACAACGGACATCCACGATTAGCAAAAACTCAACAAAAAGATTTTGATAACATTTAAAAAAAGAACTTAACTTCGGGTTCCATTGTAGCTTTACTTTAAGAAGCACAGACAATCATAACTCGTCTCTTTTGCTCCTATAAAAATGTCTGTACGACCGAAAGGGATGGGTATAGAATTTTTGTGAAAATCACAGCACAAAGGTCATTAAGTGGCATCAGATAGATGCGTCTACTTTGTCATGCTATGATTGATGTCCCGTTGGTGACGGTTCGCGTCACTTACTTTCTCGTGCACGGATATGTCAAATTGATTTTACTCTGAGTAAATGATGGAGCTTGGGTACGAAAAATGTGGCTAAGGTCCGTTGGACATGGAAGTCATTGATGACTGATGAGTTTTTTATTTTATGCAAAGACTTTTCTGTTCGTTTGTAGTTGAAAGCGATAATTATTGAAATATTAAGGTGACCATACATGTAGGGGGTTAAATTTAGGCGGACACTGGTAAACGCTAGAATTAATAACATCAGGCGGAAGACTTTCCGGCCACCGGATGCACTTAGTCTTCGAGGCCAAATCGCGGAAGCCTAAATTGCAACTAAATGTACACTACAGTCGATTGTATTATTTAGGTGGCAATTGCCCACATACACACGAACATGATTTATTAAGGTACCATTTGCCGGTAAAAGAGCAACAAAGATTTCGAAATTTAAAAATAAATGTAGCATAATATACATTGCTGTATTTCCAATCTACCCTTCAATATTCTTCAAACACAAAAAAATCATCAACATCAAAGACTCGAAGGACCAAAAAATACAAGCGAGAACAATTTAGTATTCCTCGGGGAAGTGTCGGCAAAATCCTAATTGGTTCATAATTAACCGGGACATCACCCGTCTCAGGGGCCATAACTGGCGGATATCAGCCCTAATACCCATCAGACACGCCTTCCGGATATAATATGGATGGATCAGGTTAGTTAGATGTTCCCTTGGTAGAGCTTTCGTTTGAAGAGTATCGTTTTAAATGGGTATTAAGTTTGACATCTTTTATCGTTTCATTGCCTTTGAGGCTTCAAATTTGTTTGTTAATTAATGTCGAGAATATAACTAGCTAAAAATGGCTGTACATGAAAGACCTCATCAAGATCATTCATTGAAACTGTAAACCACTCAGCATATAATCACAAAATAGATATGTACAGTAGGCTAGTTTCGTACAACGAACGATAATAGGCGTACGTACGGCAATCTTAATTCTAATTTGACGTCACGTTTGGCGCAGTGGCTAAGTGATTAGATTTCTGCGCTACGTGCCGCGGGTTCGATTCCCGCACGGAACAAATATATTTATGATCTATAGATAGTTGTTCCGGGTCCGGGTGTGTGTGCATGTGACATGTATGTTTGTAAGCTGTACCCTCGACATAGAAGAAATCCCAGTAAAAAAAAACTAAAAAAAGAAAAGGAAAAGTTACGTAAAAGAAAAAAAAGAAACATCGCGAATGTTCATTTGACTTGATTTGGGTTCGCCGTATGTACATGTCTATGTATCCGTGCAACCGGTATCGCTCGTTATATGAAGTCGATCTTCTGTACCTACCTATTTTATGCTATCACTGTTAACTAGACTTAGGCATCTCTCAATTTGGACCATAACATACGATGTTCCGCGTTACGCATCCAGTATATCCTTAGTACTTATTTAAGTCATCGGTTCATCTGGCTGGGTGCTGTGCTACACATCATCTGGATCGTAATCTCCAGCTAAGAACACATCTGATTCCACAACCATCAAACAGGGTAGAACTCATCAATCAATTATCATCCGCATCATTCAACCCTTTTTCCTAGTATCACTGAGGTCAAGCTCGGATAAAAAATGACAGTAAATTCAAACTGGTTCACTTTTTAATCCCAAAGTCATACAAATTGAATGTCCCTAATCTTTCCAGCGGACTGCAGCTGAATATGCCTCATGCAGCTATTAAAACGCCCATCGTTCAAAAATATTGAGGCGTATGAATCATGAATGCGTATTTTCCTTTGCATAGAAAAAAAATGTTGATTGATACCTGTTTTGTATACTACGGTAGGTACACGCTTGTCGGAAATACGCGTCATAAATGTCAGATATTTGCACATTTATAGGCTCGTGTCGCGGAAAATGGATTGTTGTTTTTGTATCTATCTATAAAATTCTCGTCCTTTGATCCGGAGTAAGCTTGAAATTGCAAACGCTAATATTGTATACTTACCTGGAAATATCTGACAGCCAGTGGGGCAATATTAACATCAAATATGATTCTACTAATGAATTGAATAAAATAAGTTTTACGAAAATTAGAGCAATTGCTAAGGATCTGTTGGGAATTCAGAATATGAATTCGTTTTAGATGAATTGGTCTTTTTAGTCCTCTAGCTCGCTGTTAGATTTATATTTAGGTCATTGTCGATTCCAAAATAATATTATTAGTTTAAGAGAGGAAGGGCAACGTGGGAGTTTCCACTCAACATTAGAGCTGCCAGACTGGGGGAGATACCTTGCAGAATATCGTAGCTAAATAACACTGCTCTTTTGCAGTGTTGTGTTCCTAACGGTGAGCAAGATCGCCAATGCTCCTTGGGGAAGTGTGGTGACGCTAGTAGTAGTGTCGTCAACGCACGAGTGATGCCCCTGGTGTTGCAAGCGTCCATAGGTTACGGTAACCGCTTACCATCAGGCGGGCCGAGTCACTGTTTGCCACCTTTGTGGTATAAAAAAAATAGTAATACGTCAGGTAGGCACTCCAAGTCTTATAGTCAATGATAGATCCAAGAAATATTAAAATAAGCCCAAGCGACATAGGGCCCCAATTAAGTCTCTCCTAGAAAATGTAAATTATTATTATTCAGTAGGTACATTAATTTATCTGTCCATATAAAAAATACCTGACCCCATTCATCCAAAATTGTAACTCGTTACAGAGCGATCCAACGTTAAATAATTTCAGTAACAAAATATATTAATTTATATTCCTTTCAGCACCAAGTTCTGAAACTAAATTGCATTACCAACTAAAGTTTAAACGACTCCTGAACTTCGACATTTTCTCTATTGTTCTGCAAACTAACGGGATTGTGTTACTGCTATTTAATCGGCTCCTAATAATAGTACAAACAAACTAACTATACAGACAATACGTAGAACTTTTAGTTTGAATGGGACACCGGAATGTGTGAATTATAGGCTTGGATGACTTAGAGGTTCAGTAAAGTAGGTCACTGTATAAATACTATTTGTATTCAATAAAATATTTCATATTATCTTGGACTAGCGACTCGTCCCCGGCTTCGCATGGCAGTGCAATTTCTCTACCATCCTTAGATAATTATAAAAGTATTATGCATATAAACATTCCAGAAGAAATGCTTATAATGATGGTGAAAACCGCATCAAAATCCGTTGCGTGGTTTAGGAGGAGTTAACGGATATAGTACAGACAGACAGACAGACGCGGAAAGCGACTTTATTTTATACTATTTAAAGAAGATAAAGATAATATTATCTACTCTTAAATATTATACGACAATACATCTACAAAAAATTTAATTTTTTTCGTCTAACCTCGTACTTACATCTTCAAAAAAAGTTGTTTTTCCATCTGATCTTGTGTACGATTGTAGTTCGACAAACATTACAGCGAAAGACAAAACTGCGACAAGCCATAACTTCCACGTGACTCATCTGTGACAAGACTTATCTGCGACAGGACATAACCTCGTCACGGCTTATCTTCTGTAATCAGATACCCACTCGATACTTTGAAAATCGATTATGTGTTTCTCGTAATTAGTAATTTCGCGAAACTACGGACAGAGTGGAGTGTTTTCGGGAAATTATTAAATAAATTTAGTGAAATCGTAGTATAAGTTTCAAAGACAAAGAGTCGCGACATTTCGGAAACTGAGTTAACAAAACATAAAAACAGTATTGACTTTAGAAGTCATTAATGAAATTGTTGTTTAATTGAGTCTTCTTTCCACTACGACATGAAATAATACTCATAATTATAAGAGCATGATCACTATGACCAGACGACAGAAGAAAGAAAGAAAGAAAGAAAAACAATTTATTTCTGCAAAACACGACACGCATACATTAAAATAGCGGTATCCATACCAAATATTTGCCACACCAGCAACAATGAACCGTAATAAACCGACCGCAACACAAATAAAAAAATGAATATAATTAGAAGAAGAAGAAAACACACAATTATAATTAATTAATTACCTACAGTAGACTGCATAAAGTTTTCCTCCAGTTTCACCAGATGCGGCTAAATATCGGCAGAATTTTATTATGATGACGTTGATATTTTCAATTTGCGTTCCACTTTTTTTATTAAATTACCCTACTACTTACTGTTCCCTTACCTAGTTCGTTAGTACCGTCCAATACCACCACTTCAAAGGCATTAGTATGAAAATCGAATTACGTTCAACGTCGGTACATTTACTTGGTAACAAATATTATATTGTACGGGAACACTCGTGGTAATGGAGCCTTTGATATAAAAGAAACAAGATGCACAGTTATTTATTGGGTACACATTATTGAGACTGTGTGCAGAAATACTCACTGCAATCTGGACAGACGCCCGTGGTTTTCAGATAGTAAGTTTCATGATTTTTAAGAATGTTGTTGCTATCATTTTCATAATATTGAGGCGAGGTATCTACAGATCCGTAATTAAAAAAAAAACTTTTTATTTCTCTAAAAAAATACTTAAAATACCTTGCTAACATTCTTAGTTTTTGAGATATTAAGGTTTATTATTGACCAGAGTGTAAATACGCGCACAATTTTGATTTGAGCGCGTATTTCTATCTCACGTTTGTAAACGCCGATTGTGCATCTAGGCTTTCCATGCGGTGCAGTATTGAGTGTTATGTTCCCTGGAATAGCATGTTGTCTCCACATAATGTTCCAATTCTATAGCATGTTAAAACTTGCATACTCCCTCGTTCTTAATCGTCATGTTTACCAGTTGCGAATATCCGTTTTGTTTATAGATGAGGTTGACACTTTGTTAGGTTTTTCATACAAGGTACGTCTAATTTCGGGTCTAATTCACATATTGGTGAGATTTTTATTATTATTATGATCTAAAAAAACAAAGTTTACTTGCAACTAGACATAATTTACCCATTTTAGTATCTTTTAATTATCTCTAAAAACACTAACGGAAAGTGCTCGCGTACCTACCTAGTATTTTATATCTACTTATTTTGCGGATCGAAGGACCTATTAATAAAGGTAAAAACCGACTTCAAAAAACTAAAGTGTATTCAATAATTGTCTTAAAAAAAATTACAGCTTCCGTATTCGGTGCCACTGCCAATATAGAAGGTGTTAAGTTTTTAAGAAAAACATTGTAAACGTTTTAGATTTCGAAGATGGTTTTTAAAGATTATTTTATTTTTCTATTCTGAGTGGCATAAACAATAGATAAATATGCGATTACAGCAATTACGAGGGATTTGCTAATATCCATTGAAGAGTTCCATTGTCTGTCTCCGAAGGTCAAGGTTCCGAAGGTTGGAATTAAAATCGATTAACAATTGACGAAGATATCGCTGAACAAATATTGTCGCATAGGTACATTTACTCTAACTAGTGGTCGCCTTGGTCGCCTTGTGATCGATTTTCGACCGTAATTTTAGCTTTCTGCACTCCTTCTCCACATAAACTTTAACTATGCCAAAACTCACACTTCTCCGTACGCGCAATATGCTTAAAAAGGGATACAAAGATTTCTCTTCACGTAGATAAAATTATCAATGTAAATATCCATTGAAGTAACACAACTTTACGAAAGCCATCGCGTTTCATTTATCTTTATTTCGTTGTGTGTCTTGTTAAAAACATTTCAAAGTCCAAACTTCAAACATTAGAATTCATACTAAGCATCGTTACAAACAACTGATATCAAATGATGGACCCGGATCTCGGAATTCAGAACTCGGAAGCCCCATAATAATCAAGCAACACAATCAAAATGGGATCCAAACATATTTAATTTAAACTTTATTAATAGCCAATTTTACAGGCGTTTGAACTGAAACGCTACATTGCGGTGGTTGATCCCATCGGAACTGTTACGATAACAACTGAACTACTTGTGGTTAGGGCTGTCAAATTGAGTTAAGTTAACTAACATTTCTAAGAATTTAACTGTTGGCGAAACAACCATCTTTTCTAACTATGCAATGAAAAGCCGGCTTCCAGTTTAACCACATGCTAGAGCTAACTAACTAATGTCATTAGGCTTGATTTAGTGCTCAACTGACGATCAGCGCGTACCGTACGCAATGAGTCCTTGATGCCTCGATGGTGTGTATATTCCGCCAACCCGCACCAGGCCAGCGTGGTGGACTAAGGCCTAATCCTTCTCATTCCGAGAAGAGGCTCGTGCCCAGAAGTGGGACAGTAAAGGGCTGTTTTTTTTTATTAGAACGAATTATAGCAAAAGAACTTTCTTTCCTTTCATTTTTTTTTTTAAACGTCTCCCCCCTCACTTGGATTTCTCCTGTATCGAGGGTACAGTTTACAAACATTCATCTCACATGCACACACAACCAGACCTGAAACAACTAACTGTAGATCATACAAATATTTGTTCCGTGCGGGGATCGAACCCGCGGCACGTAGCGCAGAAAGCTAATCGCTTAGCCACTGCGCCAACCGTGTCGTCAAACTATTACACAGGTCCTTTTATAGCCTTTTTTTATTTTAACATCCAAGTTTGAACGCTACATAACCATCTCATATAAAGAGACCGTATCGTGAAACATAATTTATTCGAAGCGAAAGGTAGCAAACGGTATTTTAAAATGTATATTTTCGTACGTTACCTTTGTAGGTAAAATGTTAACCTCAATTAAAAACGTGTCCATTTAACCTGACTTGACAACCCTAGGCCCTTCAAACAGCCGTACGTAACAGATGTAGAGATAATGTACCACGGTTGTCATGCGGCTAGAAAAATACGAAAGGGACGCGCCAATGACGCAGAAATGTGTTGGACATTCTACATACATGGACAGGGTCAGATAAGGGTGCATACACATGCGATCACATTGATCATTGGACTCGCGTTAGTCCGCTACAATGGGCGGTCGTAAAGAAAGAGTGCTATTATCATCAGGCTTGCCAAACGGATAGCTAATATTGTAACATAAAAGAAAAAGCCTCCACGAGAGAAAAGAAAAGAGGAAGCGGGGGCTATTACTGCTACTATTATCGATTCAGTAAGAGCTGTCACAAGAGAAATAACCATGCTGTAGTGGAAACATTAGCCAGCTAACAATGGTGGTAACGAGACTGACCATCCAGGGTGCGCCAGACGATCTGAGGTTTCATCATTCGTAGAGGCCTTTTCCTTGCAACCCAGGGGCTGTTGACTATCGAGCATCATTTATGCGTTTCACGCATATTGTACAACAGAGAAACATACACGCGTTTTGCTCATAAAATATATGAGTTTGCCGCGCGTTCTCAAGTGTGTATGCGGCCGAACATAGGACATTGTCTGTTCTAATAACAGACAACGTACCTACATACATTTTTAGGCTTGGACGGGTTTCCCAAAACTGGTTGGGTGAAATTAATTCTCATTATTCAGGTATGGAGGTTATAATTTGAATGAATGAATATTTATTGTATGGAACATGGTTGCGAATGATGATGTTAATGACTGCCACGTTGTCATAATAGGTAAACCAGTTTCCACCCTCAATAAATCAGCCCATTACTGTCCCACTGCTGGGCACGGGGTCTTCTCAGAATGAGAAGGGTTAAGACCTCAGTCCACAATACTGGCCTGGTGCGGAACTTAGGAATTATAATTTTGTTAATATTATTTTGTCAACACAGATGACATACTTTTTGCATGTTAAATAAGCGGCCAGTTAGCTTCTGCCTTATTTTATCTAATCATTGGCAGCTGTCAACCAAAATGACCCAGACTTTTCTAAGTATTGATTTTTGTGAGTGTTCTGCTATATATGTATTATGAGAGGAATCAATTGATCACATTCAATGCAAAAAGTGATCTCCGTAAGGATTATTTATAGTAGAAGTTGAGGAATTTACTTCAATGAACTTTATCAAATGCTTAGGACGTTAGGATACAAACTGAATCCAGAGAATCCAAAAATGGTGAACTATACGCTATGTAGGTCAAACGTTAACGAATATTGGTCCTTGGAAAAATATCGAAAATCCCGTCTCCCAAATTCGATTGGTAAAATCGCTAGTTTAACCGTATCTGTTTGTTCTAGCCCCAATATCGGAGAGAGCTTGAACAAACATCGTTAGAAAAATGAAGGAAACCAAAAACACGTACAGACCGGTCAATCTGCAAATAGACCGGCTAACCTGACCTCCCCTGCCCTTCTCATTGCTCCACTTTCAATAGAGAATAAGGGTTTGGTAGGGATGTTAGAGGTCTTGGTTGCCTGGTCGGCTGTCGAGGACAGAGTAGCCAAATTGATTACATAAGATGGTTACAGATGAACAGATCTGTCACTGGGACCAAACAAATGCGGAACCCGCAGCTGCGACTAATCCTGATATTAACTATACTTATATATTTTCTGGCCATTTTTATTAAGATGTAACTACCCAGGCTCCTTCTTCTTGTATTGTGTCAATGGTTTACCTTTTTTTAACAGTATGTGGACTTAGATTTTGCTTATCGACAATGTGTATCAATTATAGATTTTATTTTGTCGTAGTTTTGAACGCGTGTCATCGTGAGTAGAGTTGACTTGCGGTCATTTTAGCTGCCGCAAGAGCAGCTGCCGAGAGTGAGGTCTTTAGTTTGATTTCCAGGTCAGCCATAGAGCCTAATTCGGTTTATCTGTTAGAGATTGCACAAAAGCAGCTCGGGGTGATCTCCAAGCTGCTATCATGCAAGCGTTTGCTATTAACTGGATACTGGACCATTTCCTCTATCTGAAATATGTATTTGTTTGTCTATCTGTGTAACTATGAGAGCAAAATAAATTTATTTTTCTTTCTTGTATAACATGGGCCTTAATGCCATCATGTTAGATGTTGATGTACCTCAACACTTTGATCTTCAGGGACGAGGAAAACAACCGTGATGTTACAGAAATTCCAAATTCAAATTATTTTCGTTCCAACTACTCACAAAGCAACAAAAAACATTAATGTAACTTCCCACGAGCCTCTCCATTTCATCATGGAACCGGGTAGGCTTTGAGTCGTCCGCAAACCACAGCATTAA